>CM022300.1:220843041-223243041 GCA_011799875.1 Thinopyrum elongatum | reverse complement strand
ACATGCTGCAAATCCACTTTGTTGCCTCCAACAACGTGGCCGAGTATGAGGCACTGGTACACGGACTCCGGCTGGCCAAGGAGATTGGCATCCGCCGGATTCTGTGCTACGGCGATTCGGACTTGGTGGTCCAACAGTCGTCCGACGACTGGGACGCCAAGGATACAAACATGGCGAGCTACCTCTTCCTCGTCCAGCAGATCAGCGGATATTTTGATGGGTGCGAGTTCCTTCACGTGCCACGGGCCGACAACGAGCAAGCAGACGCCCTGGCACGGATCAGCTCCACCAGGCAAGCCATACCAGCCGGCGTGTCCCTTCAGTGCCTCTGCAAGCCCTCTATCAAGCCTTCCCCGGAATCAGAATCCATCTTCGTGCCGGCTACTCCCGAGGCAGTCGAACCCGGCCCGGGGGCTGCAGCAGCCGGCCCGAGGACTTCGGCAAGCGGCACGGGGACTGCAGCAGTCGCACCTGGCCCGGGAACTTCGCAACCCGGCCCGGGGGCTAGAGCAGCCGGCCCGGGGACTTCGGCAAGCGGCACGGGGACTGCAGCAGTCGCACCCGGCCCGGGGACTTCGCAACCCGACCCGGGGGCTGCAGCAGCCGGCCCGGGGACTTCGGCAAGCAGCTCGGGGACTGCGGCAGTCGCACCCGGCCCGGGGACTCTACAACCCGGCCCGGGGGCTGCAGCGGCCGTCCCGGGGACTTCAACAACGCAGCAAGATGCGGCCGACTCCGCCCCACCACCTCCAGACCCAACCACCCTAGTTTCAGTAACCGTAATGACGGTGGATGAAGTCAAAGCACCATCATGGGCGTAGCCCATCCTCAATTTTCTGGTAGGCGGAGAACTGCCTGTTGATGAGATCTCGGCCCGGCAGGTGCAATGCCGGGCAGGAGCTTACACGATAGTAAACAGAGAGCTTGTCAGGCGCAGCGTGACCGACGTTTTCCAACGCTGCGTCGAACCAGAGAAAGGCAAGGCAATCCTCAGAGACATACACCAAGGTGAGTGCGGCCACCACGCGGCCTCTAGATCCCTTGTCGCCAAAGCTTTCCGCCATGGTTTCTTCTGGCCGACTGCTTTGGAGGACGCCAAGGATCTGGTCAAGAAATGCAAGGGGTGCCAAAAATTCAGCTCCAAGCAACATCTGCCAGCTTCTGCACTCAAGACAATCCCCCTTACCTGGCCCTTTGCCGTCTGGGGGCTGGACATGGTGGGCCCATTCAAGACAGCACGCGGTGGCATGACCCATCTGCTGGTCGCCGTGGACAAATTTACCAAGTGGATTGAAGCAAAACCAATCAAGAAACTAAATGGTCCGGCTGCTGTGACCTTCATCGCGGATCTCACCGTCCGACACGGTGTACCACACAGCATCATCAACGACAATGGCACTAACTTTGCCAAAGGCGCCTTGGCCCGTTTCTGCTCGACGCAGGGCATCCGACTGGACATAGCGTCCGTTGCCCATCCGCAGTCAAACGGCCAGGTAGAACAAGCAAACGGCCTCATCTTATCCGGCATCAAACCCCGACTGGTCGAGCCACTGGAGCGCTCGGCCGGCTGCTGGATCGACGAGCTGCCAGCTGTCCTCTGGAGTCTCCGCACCACTCCGAAAAGATCAACCGGTTTCACTCCCTTCTTCCTCGTATACAGGGCCGAGGCCGTCATCCCAACTGACATCGAGTTCGACTCGCCTCGCGTCACCATGTACACGGAGGCGGAGGCGAAGGAAGCACGAGAAGACGGCATCGATCTGCTGGTAGAAGGCCGGCTGTTAGCACTCAGCCGGTCCCCATCTACCAGCAGAGCCTGCGCCGCTACTACAGTCGTAAGGCCAAGCCACGATCCTTCCAAGAGGGAGACCTTGTGCTCCGGCTGATCCAGCGAACAGCCGGCTAGCACAAGCTCTCGGCCCCTTGGGAAGGCCCCTTCATCATCAGCAGAGCCTTGGGCAATGACTCCTATTACCTCATCGACGCGCAGAAGCCCAGGGCGCGCAAAAGGGACGATTCCGGCAAGGAAGCAGAGCGCCCATGGAACGCAAATCTTCTCCGAAGATTTTACAGTTAAATACAGTATGTACCACGCTACCTTTTGTACTAAGGGCAAAGGCACCGGGTCCCTCGAGGAGCACTCGGGAGCTACCTTTCTTATCTGTATGATAAGTTTCATGCCTGTGAGTATGTTATTTCATTCCTCCGCCCGGCACCGGGTCCGACCAGTCGGCCCAGGGGCTTGCCGCCTTGTACTATGTTGGCTCTACTTGCAGTCGGACAAGTAGTGTGCCGGCATCTAAGCCCACCCTTGCCATAAGCCGCAGCTTGCAGAGCGACTGTCTGGCAGGCAAGGGTCAAAGGCAAGAAATGGTGCTCACATGAAAACTGGCTAAGGACGACAGCACCCACATAGGCCAAGTCGGCTCCTCGCCTAGCCGTCCGGTTGCTGAGCGGCCGGCCGGCTTCTCACTTAAATTGCTACGTTCTAAGCGGCCAAGAGTACTTGTCTTCCCAAAATGGCCAAGTACTTGACCCGGCCAGCAGACCGAAGAATGGCTGTCTGGCCGGCAAGGCGGCAGCCAAGGGAAAGCGGCAAAGGAAAAAGCCAAAAGAATAGAAAGCAAGACAAGTCAGAGCTCGGCGAAGCACATCTTGTGCGAGAATTAAGTCACATAGCAAGAGGCCCTCGGCCAGCATTCAACAAAGTTTGAATACACCCAGTGGGTGGAACTGCGCGAATTTAACAAAGTTTGTTCTAAAGATTACCAAAGCAGGAAAAGATAAGATAAGTTGGCAGCCTAGGCCAAATGAGCAACAGGCGGGTCCGGCAGGTTGGTGGAGTTGGCGGCGCCAGCTGGTGGAGTGACCGTCTGGCGAGTCTCGGCTTGGTCGCCTTCAGCAGCAGTCGGTGCACTCGCACGCGGCTCATTGCTCGAGGCCCGATCAAGCTGAGGCTGGGCGTCCACTCCGCCCTCCGGTGCGTCGCCTTCACCATCCTCATCTTCCTCATCCTCGCCTTCATCGCTTGAGGTGATTTCTTCTACCGAGTCCTCGCCGTCATCCGGGTTCAGCCCGAACCAGTCCATCGGCACCTCGGCACCTTCCTTCTCCTGCTCGGGGAAGAAGACGCCGGTGTCGGTGTACTCGGCGATCGCCACCGCACGATGGGTTAGCGCGGGCCCCGCTGCCACCAACTCTTCCATGGCTTCCTGTCGGAACATGGCCAACTCGGCTAGGTCCTGCCAGGATACCACGCCTTGACGAACTCCAAGGCTCTTCGGGCGCCTGCCCGAGAGGAGGAGCCCCTCCAATCCTCGAAGCGGCCGATTGCCGCCTCCAACCAGTCGGCGATCCGACTGGGGGTGCGCGGAGCTTGGCCGCCTGGCCAGAGGGCGGAAACCAGCTGAGACCCGGCATGCTGAAGACGGCGGAGCAGATAGTGAATCGGCTGTAAACGCGTCCTTACGGCCAGGAGCTGCTCGTTCATGTTCCGAGGCGCGTCGGGCGGGATCTCCACTCCTTCCCTCCTACGCCGGTCGCATCGCGCCTCGATGGCCTGGCTGACGGCGACGGCGTGGCCAGGAAAAAGTCTACACAAAAGAAAAACAGAGATCAAAAGCCGACTCCCGATGCAGTCGGCAGCTATTCCAAAGAAAGAAGCTTACCGTCGATCATGTCCTCAATCTCGTCGTAGCCAGCGGCGAGGATCGCCTCCTTCTCGGCCCACTTTGAGCGTTCAACCTCAAACTCGGCCTGAAGGGCGCCTTCCGCCTCCTTGAGCTTCTGGAGCTCCACCTTGTGCTGGTCCGTCTGGTCCGCCAACTTCTTGGCCAGACGGTCGCGCTCCAGGGCCGCCTTACGGCGCTCCTCCTCCTTGAAGTGCAGCTCGGTCTGGACTTCGCCCAGATGCTGCTGCAGTGTGGCGTTGGCTCCTGCAAAAATGAGAAAGAGAGGACAATCAACAAAGATGACCAAAAAAGAAAGTGGTTGCCAGAAGATCCGGCCCGACTGCTCAGCAGTCGGCCCGAATCTCGGGGGCTACACCCAGCGGGTGCGCTGACGCGCCCCCGCGAGGAAGTAGACAGAATGCTTACGCCGGCTTTCGGTGAGGTCGGCGGTCCGCTTAGCCAACTCCTGGACCTGGGAGTTGAAGGCGGCTGCGCGGATGTTGTGGTAGTCCTGCAACGAAGACAAAAGAAGAGAAAACAAGTTAGCACTCAGAACTTACCTTAAAGTTCCGAGCCGCTTGCTCAGCAGCCGGCCCGGAACTCGGGGGCTACACCCAGTGGGTGCGCTGGCGCGCCCCCACGGAAGACTGCAAGAATCAAAAAACAAAGCAAAGAAGCATACCCGAACGGCTGTCCGCGTCGCCAAGAACGCCTTCGTACACTGCTGGAGGGCGGCGCCTTGGGCCTGGAGCTGGGCCTGAACTTCCTGCGCGGCCTTGTTCAGCACGCCCGTCCCGCCCCCAGGCGTTCATTCTGGTGGGGGGGGCACTGGTGGCCTCTGCGTCTAGGGCCGACGAGCTCGCGGCTCCGACCTCCTGCGCCCGCGGCGCCGAGGCCGCCTTTGCCGTACGTCGGCGCACCGAATGGCGGACCACAGGAGTCGCCCCCACCACCAACCCGACACCAACCGGTGGCGCCGATGGCACATCACGCCGATTGCCTCGGGCCCCGGCTGTCGGCACTTGCGGGGGCACCTCCGCCTCCGAGACGATGGCGTCGCCTCCTCCCCTCTCCATGGCCGGCTGGTCATCGCCGGCTCCTCCAGTCGGCACCGGGATCTCTGGCGCTGGCGGCGCCGCGCGCAACGGAATGACAAGTTGCGGGGCCTGGCCGCACGCGGTTTCTTCCGCTTGCGCCCTAGCGGCCGCGTCCACCCGAGCCTTGGCGGCGGCGTCCGCCCGCGCCACCCTGGCCGCCTCCGCCTCCTGCCTCTCCGCCTCCTCCCGCTCCTCGCGCGCCTCCCGTGCGTTCCTCTCAGTCGCCGCCCGGAGGTCAGCGAGCGGGTCCACGCAGCGGGTGTTGGCGGAGCCTTCCGCTTCCCCGATCACGGAAGCAGCGGCAGACTGCTCAAGAGTGAGTGGGGCCCTGATTCAGGCAAGACAAGAGAAAAACTCAGAAAAAGTTTGCAAGGAAGAAGAAAGGAAAACACAGCCGAGCACTTACGCGGACACCATCGGGGGCTGCTTCGGGGCCCTCTGGAACTGGGCCGCTCTTGCGGCGGCCTCTTGCCGCCTGGTCGCGGCGGCCGCGTTCTTGGACTTCTTCGGCCGGCTGCCGAACAGCAACGAGCCAGCCCGGTGCTTTTTTCGGCCGCCTGGTGCGGTCGGCGCGGCTGAGGAGCTCACGCCCGCCCAGTTAGTGCCATGCGGGCGGCGCGGCTCGTTCTCCTCCTCATCATCGTCCGGCCAGTCCTCAAGGCCGCCTCCTCCCTCGGAGCCGCCTGCTCCACCACCGCCACCTGTGGCGTCGTCCTCCTCCATGGCGGCCGCCCCCAAGTCGGGGTCTTCCACGTCGCTCCTCGTTCAATTCGGCATATACTCTTGACCGGGATCTAGAGCGCCGGTGGCCGACTAGGCCGGGAGGACCTGCACCATGGCCGACTTGTCAGGCGGCAAAAAAAGAACTCAAACCAGCAAAGAGAAAAGAATTACAAGACTCACCGCAGGCGGCGGATGTGCGCGGTCGTACGGCTGCATGCCGAACCGCCAGTCCACCTCCGACAGCTTGCAGTTGGAGATATAGTTGACCAGCCGGACCACCTCCACGTCCGGCAGGTCCCGTGTGCACATCCGGCATGGGTCCTGGTGCCCGCTCATGCAGCTGTTGATATGAGGCCGGACTTGGAGGGGGAGCACTCGGCGCGTCACAAAGGGAGCCAGCAAGTCCGAGCCCTTCAGGCCCTCCGACTCCGACATCGCCTGAAGTCGGGCAAGGGTGGCAGAGGAGGCGGCCGACAGGGAACTCGGCCTATACTGCCAGTTGGCGCGTGGCTCGGCCGGCGGGCCGGCTGCGTAGGCCGGCAAGTTGACGTAGTCGCTTGTCGGGTGGATGTTCTTGACATAGAAATAGGATTTCTGCCACAGCTTGGTCGACTGCAGCAAGGAGATGGGCGGGAAGCGGTTCCCGGTGCCCGGGCACAGCACCGCCACACAGGCTCCGCATTGAGCCACCTGGCCCTTGGCGGCGGTGCCCAGCTTGAGGTAGAAGCACTCCCCCCAGAGTTCGAGAGTGGGGAGAGTGCCGAGGTACCCTTCGCACATGGTGACGAAGGTGGCCAGCAGCACCACCGTGTTTGGCGTGAGGTGGTGTGGCTGGACTCGGTAGCAGTCGAGGAAGGAGCAGAGGAAGTCGCTAGCCGGAAGGCCGAAGCCGCGAAGGAAATGGGACCGAAAGACGACGCGTTCATCGTCCCCCGGCGCCGGCAAGATTTCTGCTTCGGGGGGAATGCGCACCTGCATGTTCGCCTCCCGGGGCAGCCGCCGTGTTTGATGGAGGAAGAAGAGATGGTCATCGTGGACGTTGGAGCCGTCCCAGTCACCGGCTCGTGAGCGCGCCATGGACGAAGGAGCTCGTCGCAGGCGTGGTGCAGTGGCGAGCGGGCGAGGCTGCGGCAGAGCAAGGAAGCCGCAGCGAGAGGACGCTCGACGACAGCGGGCTGCGGCAGCACTTCAACGGCAGCGGAGAAAATGAAGAACGGCGAAGGGAGAGGAGGGCGCGCGTGCATCTGCCGCCCCCCTCCTCCCCCTACTTATAGCCCCAGGCGGCGAAGCCGAGGGGACGGAGACGTGGGGGATCGTGGGATTAACTACGCCCACTCCCCCATGATCCCACTATTGCGGCGCCGGTAAAGGCGCATATTAACTACCACAAAAGTCCAACAGTCCGCCTCGGCCGCAGCGGATCCACGCGCGGGCCGAGGCACTGTAGTGGCAGGCCCCAGCCTATGGCGCCGTCCCGTCGCGCGCGAGGGCTGGCAGGCCAGCTTGACCTGATGACGCCATGTGGCCGACATGTGCGGGCGGCAAGCCTGACGCCTGGCTAGCATGCCACCTGGTCCCCACCACGACATTTCGAAATCGCCAGACGGCCTGACTGGTCATGGCCGACACCTACCAGCCGGCACCTCGGAAGACGGACGAAGCAAAATACCAGACGACCCGGAGTATGAAGCTGCTGAGGCTTCTCGCCCCTTCAGCCGCAGCGCCTCATCAGCTTCGGGGACTACTGTCGGAGTAAATGACCACGGGTAGCCCCATCTGCTCACTTTGGTATTTCAAGACATCGGGGTAGGCTGCGCCCCTCAAACATCAGGGACAAGTGCCGCCTTCTTGAGGCCGGCTGGTCCAAGCAGCCGGTTGCCGGGAGGCGGCGGAGTCCACAAGACGGCCATGAAGTGGGCCGACCCATGGCAGGCGGCCTCCGGGGATGCCGAGTCCTAGCAGGAGGCCCCTCGCGCCCTCAAAGTCAGCGCCAACATAAACATGATGAGACAGGGCATGGCTACAGTACAGGCCTGCCACCCCCGAATCCAGGGCAGGGCGTGGCCACAGTACTGCGTACCGAGCAGGCATCCTGCGCCCGGCGCAGGACTATTGCCATGCCACTCATGACGTCACCCATGGCAGAGGGAGCCATGCTCCCGTGACGGGCGGTCAGTACGGCCCGCAGGCGGCAGGCCCTCCTTGTCCGTGACAAGCCAGAAGGTGGCAAGCCCAGACCAGTCGGCTCAGTGGGAGGCCGGCTCCCAGCAGGCGGCCCTCCTCCTCCCTCGAAGTCCATGCACCATTAACCAAATACGACGGGGTATGGCTACAGTGAGTTCCCGCCAGGCGGCGGGACTGTATCCACGCTCCCCCTGACGAAGCCTTCGTCATCAGGGGTAATGCTACAGCATAAAGCCGTCAACGCGGCCCGTGGACGGCGGGACCCACCTGTCGGCTGAGATCACGACAGTCGGCGGACCCACTAGGCGGCTGGTCCCAGCGGTCGGCGGAGAAGCCGGCGACCAGTGACGCTGACTGCCGGGCCCCACATCTGGCCAGATTACCGTTGTACCCCTGGGGGGTAGGCTTATATAAACCCCCAGGTCACCCCATGCAAGGGGTTGGCTCTTTGGCAGAGGCCTCGTCGAGCATTCACAGCACCACACACACATGCAGAGAGAGTGGAGTAGAGCTAGCCTTGCCCTTCTTCCTCCTCCAGCCAGGTAGCTCAAGGAGCAAGCTTGTAGCCACCTGTTGAAATAGTGATCATGCGGAGACCCCGTAGAGCAGGATTAGGGGTGTTATCTCCTAGGAGAGCCCCGAACCTGGGTAAGATTTGCAAGCGTACGCGGTCTCGCTCACTCCCACTTATGGAGCCCGGCGACGTACTTTTGTCCCCATCCACGATAAGCCATCCCCTGGCATATGTCGCACGATATCCCCGACACACACCCAGAGATCCTTTCTCAACTCCCTGCGAGAAAGCAATCCCAGAGCCATACAGTCATCAACCTCGTCCTGAGATCCCTTCTCGACTCCCTACGTGAAGCAATCCCAGAGCCATATATCCAGGTATCATCTCACGGTCTAGTTGTGTCGATCGGGATACAACTCCGAGTGTCCTTTACCATAGGACCGGCTATCGATAGATGTGTTCTTCCCTGCAGGGGTGCACCAACTTACCCAACATGCTCGATTAACTCCGGCCGGACACACTTTCCTGGGTCATGCCTAGCCTTGGCCAAACGATACATCGCAGCCCTACCTACAGCTCAGCAGAGAGGTCCCCGCCGGTCTACATCCTAAGCGCTCAGGGGTCTTGGGCCATCGCCCTGTGCACTCCGGGTCGTTGCGAGCAGGGTGAAGCCAGGCACCAGGAGGGTGCCGGTCCGTCCCTGCTGCAAGGCTAAACTTGACGTCTGACAGAGCTTTCAGCTGATGCATACGATGCAGAGTGCCCATAACTCTTCCCACGTGATGGTTAGTGCTATCAGGCTAGAGCCCTGCTCGGATCAAATATCCAAATCGTTAGTGGACTAGGGCTTGCGGTAACGAGCAGAGACTCACGAAAGATGTGACCCCATCGCCCCGTCTCGAGGACTTGCGGCAAGGGCCAAGAATGCCCAGCCGCGCCTCGTATTCATCACTCGGGCACCATCCAGGTCAACCCGTCTTCACAACACTCGCCACTTAGGCGCACGCGGGTACCCCTCAGGGTCGACCCGCCTTTCCAAGTAACAGTGTAAGGTCCAAGTATCCATGTGTTCATAACATCAAGGGAATCTGAGGTATCACCCTCGTTGGATTCCTACTAGATGTAACCGTCAAGGTGAACTCGGAGGAATCACCCTTTCTGGGTTCACACTTGAGGTGTTGTACGACGGCGTCGTTATCGGAAGTGGTGAAGGAGGAATCACCCTCGATGACCACGACCAAATAGCTACTCTACAGAGCTAATATCAGAAGTGCTACAAGAGGTTTCACCCTCGGCACTTGATAGTAACGCTGCAGTGTCGTTACAACTAAGGGGTGGTAATGTGCGGTGTCGGGGCCTGGTCTTCAATCCCGTTGATCGGGTCTTCGGATAATCCAGTGGGGCAGTCGGGATAAGTGGGGTCACTGATAGGTCTCTACCCAGCCTAAACTAAGCAGTTTAGGATATGCAGGTAATTATCAACAGCAGGTTACAATAAACAGGCTATGCATCAAAATAGGTAAAGCAGCAGCAGCAGCAATTCTAATGCAAGCATGAGAAAATAGAATGGGCGATATCGGGATGATCAAAGGGGGGGCTTGCCTGGTTGCTCGGCGGCAAGGGCAAGGTCATCAATGGTATCGTCGAGCTCCGGAGCTGCGTCGGTCTCGGGGACGACGTCGGTGTCGGGGTCTATCGAGAGAGAAGAGGGGGAGGAAACATTAAAAATATAGAGCAAACATGAGCAACGCAAAGTAGGGCAGGATGATATGCAGTGCCAGGTGTGTCCTAACGTATGGTTGCAAGTCACCGAGGAAGGGGCAATCCATCCGGGAATGTTTTCCCGGTTCCGGACATTTGTCAGACAGATGACCAGAGGGGAACGGTTGCATGTTCGGATAGCTAGGGACGTGTGGCGGGCGAAAAGACCACGCATTCGGATTCGTCTCAAAATTCCAAGCAACTTTCATGTACAAAGTTTTTCGATCAAAGCTACGGATTATTTTATATGATTTTTCAAAGTTTTAATGATTTTCTGAATTATTTAGTTATTTAAATTAGAATTATCCAAAACAGTGTATGCTGATGTCATCATGACGTCAACATGACATCAGCAGCCTGTTTAATTAATTAATAGTAGTTAATTAGGTTAATTAAATCATTAAGTTAATTAAACTTAATTAGTTATTTAAACAGAATTAATCAGGTTAATTAAATAATTAATTAATAATTATTTTTATTTTTAATATCTTTTTTAAAAAAATTTGGGCGTGGGCCCCGTTCGTCAGTGGCACAGGGGCCCTAACAGGGCAGGCGAACGGGCGCAACCACGGGCACCCGATGGGGCGAGCCCGGGCGCTGGCCGTGGCGATGTGAGGGCGCGGCGAGCGGCTGCGGGGCGCGGCGACTGCGCCGGCAGGCGGGGCCGTAGCGGGCGAGGCGGGGCTACGCCAGCTGCAGCAGTAGCAGCTGCAGAAGCGGGCGAGCGGGGAGGTCAGCGGCAGCAGCGAGCCGGGGCACGCGCGTGCAGGGCGGAGCGGGAGGAGGCCACAGGCGGGCGCGGGCACCAGCGGCAAGGCGAGCGGCAGCCGGGCGCGGTGCGGCGTCGGGACGGAGGAGCAACAGCGGGCACGGGGCCACGGCGAGCAAGCACGGCGCGCGGAGGCGAGCGTGGGAGGCGAGGCCGTGGCCTTACCGGCGGCTATAGAGGCACGGGGGCGGCGAGGCTCGAGGAGGTCCGACAAGGGGGAGACGGGGAGGCGTTCGGCGACGACAACGGCGGCGAAGGCGATCCGGCGACGGGGTTGGCGCCGGCGACGGCGCTCGGCGACGAGGGCGAAGGGATCGGGGTTCGCTGCCCCGATCCAGAACGTGGGGGGGAGTGGGGAACGAGGGGTGGGAGTGGGGGTGGGCTAGGGTTCGGGGGGGGATAAGGGGAGAGCGGGGTGGCCGGCCTGGTGGTCCAGCTGGGCCACGGCCCAGTGGGGGGGGTTCTGTTTTTCCTTTTTTTCTTTTTCTGTTTTATATTTCTGGCACCGGTTTCTATTTTCTTTTTGTACCAAACGATTTTTGGTGAACATGAAATTTGGCACATAAATAATACAGATTATTTTGAGCTAGCACAAAAAGTTTGGGGGCAACTGGAGTTAAATAAATAATCGTTTATTTTGAAAAGGCCATTTTATTCATTGCTCGACCACTTATTAATTTCCTAGGAATTTATTTGTGATTCAAGTGAAGTTGGTTTTAACATTACAATGATCAGGGGAATTTATAGAATTATTCGAACATTTTAGTTGTACCGTTCGAAGAAATAATTATTTCACCTGCAATTGAAATTTCAATTTGACTTTGATCTTGGACAAGTGGCCATTTGCATAGTAATCATGATGACATGGCCACTATTAAGGGAAGATTACTGTAGCATGCTTCCTGGGGTGTTACAAATCTCCTCCACTAACAAGAATTCTCGTCCCGAGAATTAAGAGGTAGAAGGGAAAAGTTCGGGGTATTCCGCACGAAGATTATCCTCGCGTTCCCAAGTAGCTTCATCTTCAGTATGATTTGACCACTGCACTTCGAGGAACTTGGTAACCTTCTGACGGGTCCAACGTTCAGCTTCATCGAGAATGCGGATCGAATGCACCTTGTATGAAAGATCATCATGCAATTCGAGCATCTCGTGATCCACTGCTCGGTGCGGAGATTCCTTGAAGCATTTACGAAGTTGCGACACATGGAATACGTCGTGGATATGAGAGAATTGCGGCGGCAACTCCAATTTATACGCCACCTGACCACATCTTGCAACAATGCGGAAAGGACCAATGTAGCGTGGAGCTAACTTGCCCTTGATTCCGAAACGGTGAGTGCCCTTCATAGGAGTGACACGCAGATAAGCTTGATCTCCAGGTTGATAAGTCAAACCCCATCATTTGCGATCATAGTTGCTCTTCTGACGGTCCTGAGCCGCCTTGAGATTTTCTCGGACAATTCGGACTTGCTCTTCAGCGTGTTGGATAATATCCGGACCCACAAGTGGTCGTTCCCCAGTTTCTGACCAATTCAGAGGGGTTCGACACTTACGTCCATATAGAACTTCGAAGGGGGCCATTTTCAAGCTGGCTTGATAGTTGTTGTTATAAGAGAACTCGGCGTACGGAAGAGATTCTTCCCACTTCTTGCCGAAAGAAATAACACAAGCTCGCAGCATATCTTCAAGCACTTGATTAACTCGCTCGACTTGGCCTTGGGATTGGGGGTGATAAGCTGAACTCCAGGTAATATGAGTTCCCATAGCTGTTTGGAAACTTTCCCAGAACTTTGAGGTGAAAAGACCGCCACGGTCCGAACTAATCTCCTTTGGAATACCGTGGAGTGAAACAATTCTGTAGATATACAACTCTGCTAACTGACTAGCAGTGATAGTTTCCTTGACGGGCAGAAAGTGTGCAACTTTAGAGAGTTGGTCGACGACGACAAGAATAGCATCGTGACCCTTCTGTGACCTGGGAAGTCCTGTAATGAAATCCATCTGAACCTTATCCCATTTCCATAGTGGAATGGGAAGTGGTTGCAGAATTCCAGCTGGTTTCTGATGTTCTGCTTTAACGCGACGACACACATCACATTCGGCAATATAACAAGCAATGTCCTGCTTCATTCTAGACCACCAGTACCTTTGACGGAGATCACGATACATCTTGGTGCTACCCGAATGAATAGACAGTGGAGTATCATGTGCCTCCTTCATGACCTTATTAGTCATAAGCTCGAAGCGAGGTACGACAATGCGGTTTCTGAAATACAAGGTTCCATCTTCAGACAGCGAGAAATCCCTGTACTTTTCAAGGTGAAGGTCTTTCTTCATGAGATCAATTTCAGCATCTTTAGCTTGCGCATTCTTAAGAGCTTTCTCAAGATCTGGTTGTATCACAAGGTTATTAAGAGAACCTTGTGGAACAATACGCAGATTCAGCTTGCGCAGTTCTTCAAAAAGACGAGGTTGAGCTCGCCAAACCATGAGGTTGTCGCAATAGGACTTGCGGCTTAAGGCATCAGCCATCACATTAGCCTTGCCAGGGGTATAGGAAATACCCAAATCATAGTCCGCAATGGCCTCCATCCATCTTTGCTGATGGAGGTTTAGAGAAGGCTGAGTGAACAAGTACTTCAGACTTTTATGATCTGTGTAGATCTCGCAACGATTACCGAGGAGGTATTGTCGCCACAACTGCAGTGCATAGATGACAGCAGCTAGTTCTAAATCATGTACCGGATAATTTTCTTCATGTGGGCGCAACTGACAAGAGCCGTAAGCAATCACCTTACGCTCTTGCATTAGGACACAGCCTAATCCTTCAAGGGATGCGTCACAATAAATCAAAAAGTCTTTGCGGGTATCCGGAGGAGATAGTACTGGGGCAGATGTTAGCTTGTCTTTGAGTGTCTGGAAACTTTCCTGACATTTTTCTGTCCATTCAAACTTAACTCCCTTGTGAAGCAGATCAGCCAAAGGTTTAGCAATCTTTGAGAAATTCTCGACAAAACGACGGCAATAACTTGCAAGGCCGAGAAAACTTCTCACTTGCTTGACGTTCTTCGGAGGAGTCTAGTCAAGAATAGCCTGAACTCATTCCGGGTTAATAGCAATTCCATCCTTGGAAATCACCTGACCAAGGTAGGTTACTTGAGAAAGCCAGAATTCACATTTGGAGTATTTGGCATACAACTGGTGCTCTCGGAGCCTTTCCAGTACAAGATGGAGGTGTTCAGCATGTTCTTCCTTATTCTTCGAATATACCAGAATATCATCTAGATAAACCATGATAAACTTGTCGAGGTAATCCATGAATATGTAATTCATCAGACGGGAGAATGTGGCTGGAGCATTTGTTAGGCCAAATGACATGACAGTGTACTCGTAGGAGCCATAACGAGTAACAAATGCAGTCTTCGGAATATCCTCTTCACGAACACGGATCTGATGATAACCCAACCTCAAGTCGAGTTTAGAAAACACCGATGATCCAGCAAGCTGATCATACAAATCATTGTTCCGAGGAAGTGGATATTTGTTCTGAATTGTGGCTTGGTTAATGGGCCGATAATCCTGAACCAATCGGTTAGTTCCATCCTTCTTCTTAACGAAGAGTGAAGGTGCTCCCCAAGCAGAGGAACTGGGGCGGATGAAACCTTTCTTAAGTGACGTGTCAATTTCTTCCTTAAGCTCGAGAAGATGATGCGGAGGCATCTTATAAGGACGCTTCGCAATAGGAGTTGTGCCAGGTTTCAAGTCGATGACAAACTCAACAGCTCTAGCAGGGGGTTTTCCTAGATGTTCTTCTGGAAAGACATCTTGAAATTCACGAACAACTGGAACGTTCTCGTTGCCTTCAAGAGGTGAAGCATTCAATGCATTCAGAACATATATCTGGCTCTCAGCATCCTGAGCTATTCGGGCTGAGTAATTGATCACCTGACCAGAAGGGTGTGTGAGCTGGACTGTCTTAGTAGCACAGTCAATCAAAGCATTATGGGCTATCAACCAGTCCATACCAAGAATGATGTCTATGTCGGAAGGTCCAAGAGCAATAAGGGAAGCAGAGAACATCAACCCTTCAATTCTGATCTGATTGTTGTGACTTACCATCTTGGTTTGCCACCTGGAATGGGGAGTGATAATCTCTAATGGTGTGGGTAATAACTCTAGAGGTAGCTCATGCCGCTGAGCAAATTGTTGAGACACAAAGGAATGTGATGCCTCGGAATCAAAGAGAACAGAAGCTGCAACTGAATTAACTGACAGAGTTCCCATCACGATTTTTGGAGACTCACGAGCTTCTCCCATTTTGACGTGAGTAACCTGGCCACGACCCATAGCAAACATCCTGGCTTTACAATTTCTGCAACGATGGGTTCGATGGCCCTTCGTACGACCATCAGGAGGACGTGGTGCATCCTGAGGAGAAGCCATAACATTAGGGGAATTTATAGAATTATTTGAACATTTTAGTTGTACCATTCGAAGAAATAATTATTTCACTTGCAATTTAAATTTGAATTTGACTTTGATCTTGGACAAGTGGCCATTTGCATAGTAATCATGATGACATGGCCACCATTAAGGGAAGATTACTATAGCATGCTTCCCGGGGTGTTACAACACCTATAGTTGCATGTTCACTGCTGATAAAAGTTCTAGCAATTCAAACACCCTCCTTTGCCACTGTGACCCTATTATGTAATTCAAATCAAGATGAAAAATCAAGTAGATTGCACACAGTTTATTATCACCAACCGTGTGAGATCCAGTACAAAATATCTTGGAGCACCATCGGAGTATAGTACGCCTATGGCTTATGCGAGAAGGTGCATCGGCTACAGTCCCCAGCCGGCGTGTCAAGCACACTAGCTCACTCCCCAAATATCATTTCACTGTTCAATCATCGCCAGTGAAATATGGGGACGTGGATCCGCGTCTTGAGGGCAACTTCGGCGGCCCACTCCGGTGAGAGTGCGGCCGCAGCCACCATGCGCATGCTAACAAGCTGCATGAGCGCAGCCGCAATCTACGACCGGGCAGCCAAGGTAGCCCAAACGACCGCTGTTGCTTCTCAGGTGGCGGCAGCAACATCTGCCTCGAGGATAGCAACTGGCGAGGGCAGCACAGTAGCTACCATTCCGTAGCGGCGGCCTTAGCCCTGATGGAGGCCGCCCACAACCATGTTGAGGCCGCCCACACCCAGCTTGTGGCGGTCACCGCACAAATCGAACGAAGCTTCTCCGACAACGGTCGGCAACCCACGGCCGAAGAGTTGTCAATCGCCGAGAGCGTTCGAGCAGTCGTCCGTTCCTCAGCGACATACCTTGCCACGACGGAGCCCATCCAAGCCCAGATCGCGGCCGCCCACGCCCATCTCATGGCGGCCTTTTCCAAAGAGATGGCGGACGCGGATGGCGAGATGCTTGCCGAGTATGGTGTGATGGATCCATGGAGCCCCTTCCCCAGGAGATCGTCGGGCGTGAGCTGGACATGGAAGAGGCAGTGGAGATCAACGAGCACCAGCCGTAGTAGTACTCTTTGTTTTGTTTAATTAAGAGCACAGGTCTTTAATTTGTTAGAGTAATGTTTAGGTCAGCTAGCTCTATTTAATTGCTGAACTTGCTCGATTAAGAAGTGTGGGTGTGCTATAGTCTCCTTTGTGTACCCAAATTATGCAATGACGTGGATGACCACTATAACCAGAGAAATTTGAACCAAAATTTTTCACGTTCAAACTCATCACACACGGGTTAAGCTATGTGAATCATTTGTGATGTTCACATATCATACACAATGCTGAATAAGGGACCGTGTCTGATGACACTTTGCGCGCTAGTTTTTTCGCTGCACCGATTCAAAATTTTCGGCTTCCGCAGAAATATCTACCTCCCCGCCCCCTCCCCTTACCAAAATCCACATTTCCCCTATTTCCGCCTTCCTTTCCAAGTTGAAACCTTCACTCCTTGCTTGCAGCGCCGCCTCCTCACCGACGACCCTCCTTCACGCTGCTCGGCCTCGTCGATCCAGGAAGGTAATCCACACCCGACCCCCAGCCTCCTCCTCCTTCCACATCCCACATGCCCCGACCGCTGACGCGATACCTTCCACCCAAATCACTGACCCCTCCCCCAAATAAGTGCCGCCCTAAGCCATGGTGTACGCAGTATAGCCAGGAGCTCAAGGAGCATTTGGCAGCGGAGAAGCAAATGGTGGCTGCATGCGCGGATGAGGTCGCGATGGCTGCCATTCATGCCGACCCCTAGATCTTGGAGGAGCACCTTGCCGTCGAGGCCACCGTCGACACCTCGCACGCCGATGCCGTGACGCGGTTGGCTACTTTAAATGACAGTTCATGGCATTTTCTCAAGGCCACCATTGGTGCCTTCGACGAAGACGACAAGGTGTTTTCTCAGCGTGCCCGTGCTTACCTCAACTCGAGAACCAGTAAGTTAGTGCCCGGAGCGGCTCAGGCAACTCACCACTACGACGAGGGCACCCACGATGTGGAGGCCTCGCCCTCTTCCATGTCCAAGGAGCCAATCATCATCGATATCTCCGACGATGAGGAGTAGCTTGTCTTATTAGCTCACTATAAGGACCTATGTTCAGTTTGCTAGCTACGCCGGTTAAGCATGCTCGGTCTACCCATTGCATGTGCTGCTCCTGCCTTTCCTTAACAAATTCTAGTGAAGTGTCCTATCTACTTTTACCATGCAATCTGTTGCTCTAGTATATATGTTCTATATGTCGTGCAATGTGATGCTCACTTATTAACTGTTTGGTTAATTAGTTGTCGCCTTCAGTTAACTATTTGGTTCAATTCTGCAAATGTGATGTTCAATTCTTCAGGGTGCAATTTCGTATTTTCTTCCATGTGAGAAATAAATCGAATTTATCTTTACAAAATACATGAGAAACAAATACAATTGCTATATTTCCAAATTGTCAAGCACGCTTGGTTTGGTTAACTGTCTGATCTTCTAGTATGTTATACATTGTGCAATGTGGTGCTCAGTTAACGTTTGGTTCATTTGTTGTGGTATTTAGTTAACTGTTTGGTTCAATTCTGCAATGCGATGTTCAATTGTGGTGGGTGCATTCTGTTATTGTATACCATGTGAGAAATAAATCGAATTTGGATGTACTAAGTACATGAGAAACAAATACAATTGATATATTTCCAAGTTGTTAAGCATGCTTGGTTTGGTTAACTGTCTGATCTTCTATTAGGAGTATGTTATATTGTGCAATGTGGTGCTCAGTTAATGTTTGTTTCATTTGTTGTGGTGTTTAGTTAACTTCTTGGTTCAATTCTGCACTGCGATGTCCAATTGTCGTGGGTAGAATTTTGTATTGTTGTTCATGTGAGAAATAAATCGAATTTGGTTGCACTTACTACATGAGAAACATATACAATTGCTATATTTCCTAGTTCTTAATCATGCTTGGTTTGGATAAATGGGTTCTCCATGTTGCTTGAATTAATCTGATGAATATGCAATGTGCTTATTTTTCATCAACATATTTTACTGATAGCGTGCAAACCCTCACTTAACCTGATCACTAACTACCTTATATGTGTTGCAGGAAAACAGTGGGAAGCACTGAGGTTTACAATCGAGGTTTGCACATGCATGGTCCTTTGTCTAATAGCACAATATTGTGCACTTGCAAGAACCATTCTAATATTTAGGTTTTTAACAATTTGGTCTTGCACATGTATGTCCTGCTGTCAGAGATTTTGACCCATTGTTCGACCCTTTTAGCATATGGGGAAATGAGTTGTCCATGAATATCAGCCAAGTGAAGAAACTCAGAAAGATTGTTAGGATAAATAAATTAGTGACAAAAAACAACAAGATCTTTGTCTGTACAATGAAGAAGACATCAGTTCACTACAGGACGGTGCTAACTATTATACCTTGCCTTTTTTATTTCTTTGCCCCATTTCCAATATAGAGAAGACATTTATGCACATCCTTGTTTTCAGGCCTTTCCAAAGCAGTTCACTGATGATTACCTCTCAAACCACCTGTATGGCCAGGAGGCGAGGAAGGTATTCATACAACACCCACGGTTCAATATTGAAGTGTTCCTGAAGAGGACGAAGGATGGACGGTCAATCATCCACAGGCACTGGCCTAAAGTTGCAAAGACTTTCAGCATCAATGAAGGCTCAATATTCGCCTTCTGCTTCAGCAGTTTACCAGGTGAGATTCATCTGTCTATGTACCATCTATGATGCTAATTTCGAAAGGTTATAGATGTTGCATGTGAAACTTGGTGCTGGTGCAGTTGTGTAATGGGGTAGCTGAGTGCTGAAGCTCTATGATGTTGTACTCTGATGTATTTCAACTATGAAATCCTGCTTCCTTAATATGAAAATGAAATATATTGTGTGCTTAATATGAAATGTCAATTAGATTAATAAATGGATTATTAATAATAGGAAAATTAGTCTGCTAATGGCCAATTAGCCTGCTAATTGGGTTTTTCTATTGCAAACGGTTATTGAGAAAACACCGTGGGCGATGACCTCAGGCAACGTACACAGTTTCTAGGAATAAACTGTGTTGGATCAATGAACAATCACACACGACATCCTCTTGAAAACTGTTTGCGTTAGGCCACCTTGCGCAAACGTTTACCACATAAAAAGTGTGTGATGGATAGTCTTTCCCACACAGTTTCTTCTATGCACCGTGTGTGATGCATTAAATAACGCAAACGATAAAATTGTTAATATCATCTGCAATGGCAACGCTATCACAAATGATTTAATGGGGAAAATTGGTTGTGATGTACCTGCGAATGGAAACGTTTTCTTTGGAGTGACTGTGTGGGATGTATATACGAACAGAAATGTACTTCTTGGATTAACTGTGTGGGATGTACGTACTAACGAAAACGTATTCCTTGGATCGACTGTGTGGAATGTACATACGAACGGAAACGTTTAGTCGGGACTGATTGTGTGGGATGTACTTACGACCAGAAACGGTTTGGCCTGTATAATTATATTTTTTTAGCACAACTGTATGTATAATCGTATTTGATCACTCGCCCGTCGCACACGACCTCATTTTGCGTAGCGTGTGTGCCAGGAGGGCCTATCCCCGACGGTTTCTGGGTCGTGTGGGAAGGACCCTCCCTATCACAGTCACTCACTTGGCGACGGTTCAGAACGCCGTCGCGGAAAGGGGTTAAAAACCGTTTGTATAGCACCTCGCTGTACCAGTGGCGTGACTTCCCCCAACCTCATCCGCGGATACGCTTACGCATGTGTGCTAGCATACTAGAACTTCAGAGTTCCTGAAGTCTCTCTCTGAACTTTAAATTGAACTCTACCTCTGTTGCACCCATTTTTTGCGAGGGACACTTTCCACTATTAGTTGAACTTCTCGCGAGGGCCGCCTCGACCATCCCTAGGAGGATTGGACCATACGGCAATGATAAAAAATCATCAACGACTGAGAGATGGAGCACCTAATTTTTCAGTTCCAGGTGCACATGTGCTTTCTCTCAAGTATAATTCATGAGAAGAGGAGGGAATATTTGTGGAATAAGACTTGTGACAGATAAAAATCCTAGAATTTACAAGTTAAAAGAAATTGATGCAATTTTTGGCATTTTAAAAAATACCCATAAAAGCAACGATTTTGAAAAAAATTCTTCTAAAACATAACCGGTTCAAAATTCGTAAAAAAGGATTTTCACTCTTTCTAAATAAAAAAACTCTAGAAGTTCAAATTTAAATAACGGGCCGGTTCAAATATTTATTACAAAAGTAGGATTTTAACGTTACTAAAAGAAATAAACAAAGAAGTCTAAATTACAAAAATAGAGCAATTCGATATTTATAAATAACTCAGATTTTCTTTGTTACTAAAAAATAAAATCAAGCAATTTAAATTAAAAATACCTGGGTAGTTTGATATATACAGAAAACTCAAATTTTAGGAATAATAAAGTATGAAGTCCAATTTTTTCAAAAAAAAATTGATGTTCATTTAAAAACCATATTTTTCTAAGAATAAAAACTAAGAAGTTCGAATTAAAATAACACAGAAGTTCGAAGTTTATTAAAACCTAGGATTTACATGCGCAAAAAAACAAGAAACGTCAATTTTGGCATTCTTAAAGTTGTCATAAACGACGATGAATAAAACTAAGAAGTTCAAATTTAAATAATGGTGAAGTTCAAAGATTATAAAAACCTAGGATTTACATGCTCAATTTTGATGAGTGCTTTCGAAGTTAGGGCAAAAAAAAGCAGAGAGCGGTTCAAATAGATAGCAGCCAGAAGTTCATGTACTACATGTTGTGTGTTATCATATGAGAAAAAGTTGAAATAAAGAGTCCAAAAATTTTGTTTCTAGAAGTTCAAGTCCTCGGCTGGAGAAAGTTCAAAAATTCTTGTGAGAGGTTGAACAAAAATACGTGATAGAAGTTCAAGGTGAAAACAAAGGGAAGTTCAACTACTACACGGAATGCGTTTCAGATAAGAATATAAGAACAGAAAACTAAAAGCTTAAAAGGTTTGTTGCTAGAAGTTCACGTGCTCCTCCTAGCATTGTTCAAAATTCATGCGCGAGACGTCCGACCTTCCATTTACATCTTTAAAAAAAAGGCAAAAACGACGTTGTTTTTGCCATTTTTAAAACTGCTCGCAAACGCCAACTAATTTGTAACAATTGTCTACAAGAAAAAGTTGCTGCTATTCATAAGCTTTCCAATAGTATATTATATGCTACATTCCGATATACGGTTTAAAAGATTCATGTATACCAATTGAAACACGTTTTCATGTATTGAAAAAAATATTTTGAACCGTCACGAGTATGAAAAAATGATCAACACGGGAAAGTTGCGTGTTGTCAACAGCTTTCCATCGGCATATCATTTGCTCAATTCCAGTAAGTGGTTGGGAAGTTACGGATAAAAAATAGCAAGTGAAAAATAGAGTGAAGTTCAAATAGAACTACTCCAGAAGTTCAATCTCTTCACGCACTGCATTTTCGGAGACTCTGTTTTTGCAACAAAGGCAGAACACATGATCCCAGAAGTTCAGATTGATAACAGCCAGAAGTTCACGTACTACATGGTGTGCATTTTGTATTAAAAAAAATAAAAAAGCAAAGGCTAAAAGTTTTTTTGCTAGAAGTTCAAGTGCTCGGCCCGAGAAAGTTAAAAAATTCTTGTGAGAGAGGTTGAACAAAAATATGTGACAGAAGTTCAAGGTGAAAACAGCATGAAGTTCAACTACTACACGGAATGCGTTTTAGATAAGAAAATAAGAATAGAAAACAAAAAGCTTAAAAGGTTTGGTGCAAGAAGTTCACGTGCTCCTCCTAGCATAGTTAAAAATTCATGCGCGAGACGCCGTCGTTCATTTACATGTTGAAAAAAGGCAAAAAACAATGTTGTTTTGCCATTTAAAAAACTGCTCTCAAACGGCAACGAATTTGTAGCACCTGTCTACATGAAAAACTTGCTGCTATTCATAAGCTTTCCAACGGTATATTATGTGTTACATTTCGATGAACGGTTTAAAATTTTCATGTATACCGTTTAAAACATGTTTTTATGTATTCAAAAAATTCTTTTGAACCATCGCAAGTATGAAAAACTGATCAACACGGGAAAGTTGCGTGTTTTCAACAGCTTTCCATTGATATATCATTTGCTCAATTCCGGTAAGTGGTTTGGGAGTTACGGGCAAAAAACAGCACGACAAAAACAGAGTGAAGTTCAAACAGACATGCCCTGGAAGTTCAACTACTTCATGCAGTGCATTTCCTTTCGCGATGAAGGCAGAAATCATGATCATGCCATTTTCTAAATTACTTGAAAACGGCTGGGAATTAGAGAAAACTTTACATACGAAAAAGTTTTGAATTTTTGATAGCTATCCAACTGTGTATTATTTGCCCCATTTCGACAAAGTTTGCGAAAATTACAACCAAAAAACATTTTAACCATTTTCAAAATTGACTTAAAACCGTAACAAATTGGGAGAAACATTATATACCAGAAAGTTTTGCATTTCTTCAAGCTTTCCAACGCCATATCATTTGCTGCATTCCGGCGGACGGTTAAAAAATTCACTCAAAAATACGAACTCAGTGGAACTTGGGTCGTTTTCTAAATTACTCTTAAACCGTTCAAAATTAGAAAAAATATTGTACATGAAAAAGAAGCGCATTTTCATAAGCTTTCCAACGCCATATCATTTGCCTCAATTGGATTAGCCGTTTAGAAATGACATCAAAAATACGAACTCGGCTGTTCGGTTTGCGAAATTCTATGATTTTCCAAATTACTCTTTAACCATAGGGAATTAAAGAAAACTTTGTGCATGTGGAAGGAGAAAATTTGCAGCAGCTTTCCAATGCCATATTATTTGCCTCATTCTGATGAACGGTTTGGAAATGGGATCAAAAATACGATTCACATTTTTTTATGAAGAAAAAATGGTTATCAAAACTCCACTGAAACAGCTTATATTTTGCCAAAAATTTAACTTGGGTCATGATACTCGTGTCCATATTTTTCCACCAGTATATTGCAAGCCCCATTTGGGCAATGTTTGCGGAAGTTCAACCTAGCACTAGGGGAAGTTCAGGTACTACTGCTGGGACGGGTCAGGTAGTTAGCAGAATATTATTCTCATCCCTTGATCAGAATAGTGTTTATATATACACACACACATATATATATATATATAATGTAGTTTGTTAGGTTGAATCTCGTACGTAATTCTGAAGTCAAAATTTGGCAAAAACATGATGGTGACCACTAAACCAGGATGAAGACAGTGATACTACATATATTAACGCCAAATAAGAGCAAGGGATCACACATGTCATTTCTGACTCGAATAATAATGCCATACACTAACACATTAAGGCCACAAGGCGATGCAATGCTGGTTAAAGGAGGCAAGAAGAAAGATGCACCCATCGACGACCTCCTCCTCCTCGACTCAGGGCACCGGCCCACCGAAGGGCAGCAACGGAGCAGTGCTTTGGGGGCGAGTTCGACGTGCTTCTGAACAATGGCGTCCAAAGATTCTAGCCAGTCGAAGAAGGCCAACATCTTTGCGTTGTCCCTGGCCCTGTAGTGGCCTATGTAGACGATTTCCTCGTAGACATGGATGTGTAGGTCGATAGTTTCTTGCATGGCGAGGCACTGCGTGGCGAGCGCGGCCTCGAGGTGGACATTCTTCGTTGCGACATCTGGCAGCTGCAGGGCCACCGGTGCTTGAAAGAGGTCATCGCCATGGAGGCCGATGAGGGTGGTAGGCAACTAGGAGCCTGGGCGCGCGGGCTGGAGCAGTACGGCAAGGTCGTCCATGCGCTACTTGACGGCGATGAACTTGTGGATGGAGCGGACAATCATCTCGTCCATGCAAGAGGCCAAGCCGGCGTTGGCGAGGGCTATGACACCGGCGGTCGCCAACATCGTTTGGGAACGCTGCGTGGTGCGGGGCTGCAAGTCAGCGTCTTGGATGATCTGGAACAGCCGACTGCCGCTCGCGTCCAATGCCTCCATGGGTGCTTATGGCTTCTAGTCACTTGGTCTTGGTCTTGGATTGGAGTGAGCACTGGTGCGTATGATTTGGTAGATGGATTGGAGTGGTGGGGCGGCTTCATATAAGAGAGCAAACTGCATTGCATTCACATCGTGATGGCTCCATTCTGCTTCTTCAATTAGTTCCCTCTGCATGCTAACTGAGGATGCATCATTGACCATTCAACATCTCGGGAACCACTACCCTCTCCCTCGTTGGCATTCAAGCCGTATCAATGTAAATGCGTGTCAAAAACAGACTAGTCATTACTACATTGTGCACCACGACCAAGGCGGAGGGGAAAATGAGAGAACTTAATATTTAGTCCCTCCGTCCGGTGAAAAGTGTATGTCGGTGTACTAAGTATTGGGCCACTAGTACCCCTTACTTGTGCACGGGTAGTTGTAGCCGTCCTCGCGGCAAGGCTTGCCGGGATCAGCTCGAGGTCGATTTAAGTCATCAAGGAAATCATCAAGTCAGAGATCTAAGAATCAACAAATAAGCAAAGCTGGTAATCGAAGGCCAGCCTCCCCGGCAAGATCCTTGCCGGGATGGCCCGTGGAGCCCGGCAAGCCTCGGCGCCCGACAAGGCTTGGTTCCCAGCAAAGCTCGGCGCCCGGCAAGCCCTGGCGCCCGGCAAGGATTGGTGCCCGGCAAGGATCGGCGCCTGGCGAGATTCTGCCACTATGCCACCGCTCCGGCACAGCGACAAAGCCTGACATTCTGGGTCCTTCTCTGGATGCGTGGCAACGCGCCAGTGGAGGAGAGCTTAAGCGGTGCTGATGGGATGGCCCCTTTTTCCATCCCCAAGAAAGTAAGGACACCTAAACGGACACCTCACGGTGCATTAAATGCGTTTGTCCTAATTCGTCAGGGGTTAGGTATGATACCCTGTAGCTACTTTACACCTCAATGTATGTACATTTTGCCACTGTGGAGACCCCTTTGAGCATATAAAAGGAGGCCCAAGGCAACTGCTACAGAGGAGGAGAACTTCTGGCCCATTCTGCATGCGTAGCTGCTCTTTGAACGTACTGTTCATTGCGAGCGCTCCTGAAGGCTGGGCTCAAGAACATCAATAAGAACACAAAGCAGGAGTAGGGTTTTACGCTGATCAGCGGCCCGAACCTGGGTAAAAACTTCCCGCGTCGATCACTGGTTCTGCTCTTTGCGTATACCTCTCCCCCCGCCGAATCGTAAAGGGATCTCTCGGGATCCCATAGGTGTCGTACGCTGACATCTTTGGCGCGCCAAGTAGGGGGATTGAAGGTTGCGTGAACCTGATCTGGTGGTAGACGTCCTAGTTCCTTCATCATCTTCATCGTCATGCCGCCCAAGAAGAAGAACGCTGCGACAGCACAACCGTCCGGATCTGCTTTGCTTGCGCCTTCGCAGATAGGCGATGGTGTGGGTGCAGAAGGAAGAGGACTGGAACCCCCGCGGCGTTCTGGTGACCCAAGCCAAGCGAGCGGTATCATTCGCAGTGGCAGTGGTAACTTGCGCGCCGCTGGATCTAGAGATGGTGTTGTGTTGCCTACGGGTGGCACAACAAACTCTAGAGATCGAAGAGCGCCCGCTTAAGCTCCCGCACCGGCACGAGCCTCGCAACCTGTCCAGGTCATGCGAGATGAGCGACATCATGGCGCTGGTGGTTCAGGGCGTCCTCACGAAAAGGTTTCTGTGCATAGATCCCAAGATGCGCGGGACCAGCATGCACACCGAGCTGCCGGCGAAGGTGGCGCGCGGTCGCGTGACCGTGGCGGTGCTCCTTCTAACTTAGTTAGGAGTCAGAGCACCTCACGCACCTCGCACCTGTCGCCGCCACCTACGCCAGCGGAAGCCTTGGCACGTGCACAGCTGCTCCTTGATTTTCCTCTCGCCCCGGAGAAGATGGAGGAGTGGCGAGCTACTATCCAGAGCCTTATCGGCTTCGCTAACAAGGATGGACCGCAAGAGGCAGGGCCCTCTCAGCGGAGGCCCATCGATCCGACGCGAGCCGGTGCAGAGAAAACCGGAGGTGGTGCAACTACGGTGCACTTTCCTCCGCGACGTCAGCAGCGGCCAACGACTCAGCAAGTCGACCGCCATGAAGAAGTTTCCACGGCGTCGGCCGATCCACGGATGCGCCATGATCAGCGTCTAGTTCTCCAGGAACAAGGCAAGGAGGACGCTCGAACAACCATCGAGCGGCGACGGGAAGCGCGCTATCAATCTGATAAGCGCGCGGGCCGGTTGTCGACAAGCCCGCGCCAGGGAACGTAGGAGACTTGCCTTACGAGGTAGGACCTCCAGCGTTTACCCGTGAGCTGCGGCAAGTCCAGTGGCCCAATCTCCGAACCTTCAAGCCAGAGGTCCCGGAGAAATATGACGGCAAGACCCATCCCTCGGAGTTCCTGAGCATCTACACCATTGCGGTGCAAGCTGCCGGGGGCCGGGATGACAAGATACTTGCCAACTACTTCCCGTTGGTGCTCAAACCCAACGTCAGGTCGTGGTTGATGCATCTGCCGGGGGATTCTATTTCTTCCTGGTTGGATCTGTGCCATCAGTTTGTTGGCGCCTTTGTTGGAGGCCACCAAGCTCCTGGCCAAGAAAGTGATTTGCACATCATCCCTCAGAAGGAGGGCGAGTCCCTGCGCAAGTTTATGCAGAGATTCAGCCGGGTGCAATACAATATTCCTGACGTTCATCCTGCCGCTGTCATTAGCGCGTTCCATCAGAACGTGCGTAACCGCAGGATGCGGGAAGAGCTGGCAATGAACAAAGTCAGGAGTATCGCCGAGCTTTACACTTTGGCCGACAAGTGCGCTCGAGCTGAGGAGGGGAGGAAACTCCCCGGTGAGGCTGTTGGTGCGACAGGCGACTCAGAAGAAGAAGATGCCGCGGCTCCATCAAGGAAAGGCCGGCGGCGGAATAGGAAGCGCGGAGGCAAGGCCGTGCTTGCCGTCGAGGAATCCGGCAACCCTAGCGCCGCCAAGAAGGCCAAGGTTGGCGACCCCAGCAAGGATCTTGCCGGGTGCCCTTCCTATCAGGCCTTGGCGGCTGCCGACAAGTCAGAGAACTCCGGCAAGCAGTACTGCAAGATCCATCGCACTAAGGGCCACGATCTCCACGACTGCCGGCAAGTTGAGCAGCTTGCCAAAAAGCAGAAGGCCGAATACGAGAGGCGAGACAAGGAGAAGGCCCAAGATGGTGCTGAGGGGTCCGGCAAGAAACGCGGTGGCCGAGGGGGTCGCCGCGGCAAGGCCAAACAGCAGAAGGATCGGCCCGCTCGGGGCCGAGATAAAGAAGGAGATGATGAAGAAGATGACGAATCCAGTGAGCAGGAATTCTAGAAGGCTACGGAGGCTATGTGCATTGATGGGGGTGCCTCGCTGCATTCTTCCCACCGCCAACTTAAACAGTGGATGCGGGAGGTTAATGCGGCAGAGCCATCCCCCGATGCATGTAGGCCTCTGAAGTGGTCCAGCACGCCTATCATCTTCGACGCCGAGGATCACCCTGATCGCACAACTGCGGTCGGGTGTTTGCCATTGTTGGTTTCCCCAACAATTCGCAACCTCAAGGTGACGAAGATGTTAGTTGACGGCAGGGCCGGCCTAAACTTAATCTCACCAGATGTGCTCACAAAGCTTCAGATTCCCGACGAAGACCTTGAGGAAACGGGTACGTTTCAAGGGGTCAATCCGGGAAGAACCTAGCCTAAGGGCAAGATCACGCTGCCGGTAACATTTGGCAGCGAGCTTAACTTCAGGACCGAAAAGGTGGTGTTTGATGTCGCCAAGATCCCCATGTCATACAATGGGATCCTTGGTCGACCAGCGCTGGCTAAGTTTATGACTACGCATACAACATCTTGAAGATGCCTGGGCCATTGAGCGTCATCACTATCCATTCCGATAAGAAGGATGCGCTCATCTGTGCCGACCAACTTTACCGGGAAGCAGATGCAGCACCTGCCATCAAGGCATTTGCTCCTGCTGCTGGAACTCCCGGGGGGAAGAAGAAGACCGGCAGGAACCTTGGCGCGAACTCCGGCAAGCGCACCTCCTCGGAGTGCTGCGCTTCCGTCGAGGACGCACCAGAGAGTTCCACCAGCAAGAACAAGAAGTCTAAGGCTGCCCCACCGGAAACCAAGAAGGTGCCTGCCAAGGAGGACGGAACGGGGGGAACTTTCACCATAAGTTCCACCCTAGATGACAAATAGGAAAGTGCGCTCGTTGCTTTCCTGCGGGCGAATGTCGACATGTTTGCATGGCAACCGTCTGACATCCCCGGCGTTCCCAGGAAAGTAATTGAGCACCACCTTGCTGTCTGTCCTCATGCGCGGCCCGTCAAGCAAAGGGTGAGGAAACAGGCTTTGGAGCGGCAAGAGTTCATTACCGAAGAAATTAAGAAGCTGGAGGCGGCAGGACTGGTCAAAGGAGTGCTTCATCCAACCTGGTTGGCCAATCCGGTTGTAGTGCGGAAAGCGAACGGGAAATGGAGGCTTTGTATCGATTATACAGATATCAATAAAGCTTGTCCAAAAGATCCTTTTCCCTTGCCGCGCATCGACCAGATTGTGGATGCCACCGCTGGTTGTGATCTCCTGTCCTTCCTTGATGCCTATTCAGGGTATCATCAGATTTTTATGGCAAAGGAAGATGAAGAGAAGACCGCCTTTATCACCCCATGTGGTACGTATTGTTTTATACGAATGCCTTTCGGGTTGAAAAGTGCTGGTTCAACATTTGCCAGAGCAATCCAGATTGGTTTTGAGCCACAACTCCATAGAAATATGGAGGCGTATATGGATGATATAGTGGTCAAAACTAAGGATAAAGCAACGCTCATTCAAGACTTAGAAGAAACATTTGCGAACTTGCGCAAGATCAACTTGAAGCTCAATCCTGAGAAGTGCGTGTTCGGTGTTCCTTCCGGCAAGCTCCTCGGATTCTTTGTATCTTGCCGGGGAATCGAAGCGAACCCCGACAAGATCAAAGCCATTGAGCAAATTGAAGCGCCGAGACGCGTCAAGAATGTGCGTCGTCTTGCCGGCTGTGTCGCTGCTCTAAGAAGGTTTATTTCTAAATCTGCTGAGCGCGCCCTGCCCTTCTTCAAAATTTTGAAGAAGGCAGGTCCAATGAAATGGACTCCGGAAGCGGAGGCTGCGCTGCAAGATTTGAAGAAATACCTTTCTTCTCCGCCGACGCTAGTTGCACCTAAACCACAAGAGCCGTTGCTGCTGTATCTGGTGGCGACAAATCAAGTGGTTAGTGCTGCGCTGGTGGCGCAGAGGGAAGCTGATGAGGAGGAAACATCAGCGGCAGGACCGCCAGATGACGTGGCAAGATCTTCCCCGGCAAGGGTTGATCCCGGCAAGACAGGATCTGCGCAAACAGAAGAGCCCGTGCAGAAGAAAAAGGTGGTGCAGCGCCCAGTTTATTTTGTTAGCTCCCTCTTACAAGGGGCTAGGTCAAGATATTCTGGTGTGCAGAAATTGCTTTTCGGCCTCCTTATGGCCTCAAGAAAGCTGCGCCATTATTTTCAAGCACATGAGATCACCGTCGTCACTCGCTTTCCGTTGCAACGGATTTTGCAAAATCCGGAGGCAACCGGTAGGATCGTGGAGTGGGCGTTGAAGCTGTCCAGCTTTGGTCTTAAGTTTGAAAGTACTTCCACAATTCAGAGCAGGGCCTTGGCGGAGTTCATTGCAGAATGGACCCCGACGCCACACGAAGAAGTTCAAGAAACAAGTCTCCCCGGCAAAGAAATCGATCAGCAATGGGTTATGTACTTTGACGGGGCTTTTTTGCTGCAAGGCGCCGGTGCTGGCGTGCTGCTTGTCGCACCCACCGGAGAGCACCTCAAGTACGTAGTTCAAATGCACTTTCCCCGGGAGAGCTCAACCAACAACATTGCAGAGTATGAAGGTTTGCTTGCCGGTCTTAGGATCGCGGCAGACCTTGGTATCAAAAAGCTCATTATCAAAGGTGATTCACAGCTTGTCGTCAGGCAGGTTAACAAGAGCTATCAAAGTCCATTGATGCAAGCCTACGTAGATGAAGTGAGGAAATTGGAAGAGCGCTTTGACGGTCTCCAAATGGAGCATGTCCCTCGTGACGAGAACAGCGTTGCTGACGACCTGTCAAAGCGTGCTGCCCTCAAGTTGCCTGTGGAACCAGGAACTTTTGTGCTCCAATTGACTCAACCATCCGTGGCGCCATCGATGCGGCAAGAAAAGAGAAGAAAGTTGAACTCTGGCCAGTACTTCCCGGCAGAGCTCCCCGGAGCCGCCGGCAAGGAAGTTGCCGGGATTGACACGCCTGCCGAGGAACAACAGGCTCCGGCAGGGCCTCAGGCCCTTGCTGTCGAGACAAATGTTCCCCCGGCGGACAAGATGCCTTTAGTCCTAGTTGTCGAGCCTCAGGCTCCAGCGTGGGCGCAGCACATTGTCCATTTCCTTCAGATAGGTGAACTCCCTGAGGAACAAGAAGAAGCGGAGAGAGTAGCCCGTCGGTCTGTTATGTACAAGTTGGTCGATGACGTCGTGTACAGAAAGAGACCAAACGGTGTGAAATTGAAGTGCATTCCTCGGGAGGATGGACTAGAGCTGTTGGCAGAGATACATGGGGGCATGTGTGGTTCTCACATAGGGTCAAGAGCGCTTGCCGGGAAAGCATTCCGGCAAGGTTTCTTTTGGCCCACCGCCCTCCAGGATGCGACTGCACTAGTAACCAGGTGTGAAGCGTGCCAGTTTCATTCGAAGAAATTACATCAGCCAGCTCAAGCTCTTCAAACAATCCCTCTCTCCTGGCCATTTTCGGTCTGGGGGCTCGACATACTGGGCCCCTTCCCCCGTGCTGCCGGGGGCTTTGAGTACTTGTACGTCGCTATCGACAAGTTCACAAAGTGGCCGGAGGTGGAAGCAGTGAGGAAGGTGACAGCGCAGTCGGCTATCAAGTTCTTCAAAGGAATTGTTTGCCATTTCGGTGTGCCTAACAGGATCATCACCGACAACGGCACGCAGTTCACAAGTTGCACCTTCATGCAGTACGTCCAAGACCTTGGCGGCAAGATTTTCTTTGCCTCTGTTGCTCACCCGAGAAGCAACGGCCAAGCGGAGAGGGCCAATGCTGAAGTGCTGCGCGGTCTCAGGACCAGAACTTTTGACAAGCTGAAAAAGTGCAGAAGACGCTGGATTGATGAGTTGCCGGCGGTTCTTTGGTCAATCAGAACGACACCAAATCGAGCCACCGGCCAGACGCCCTTTGCTCTGGTCTATAGAGCGGAAGCAGTTCTCCCCACGGAACTCATATACGGATCTCCTCGAGTGCTCGCTTATGATGAGCTCGAGCAAGAGCAACTGCGGCAAGATAACGCTGTGCTCCTTGAGGAGAATCGTCTTCAGGCTGCTGTGCGAGCTGCACACTACCAGCAAGCTTTGCGCCGCTATCATAGCCGCAAAGTTCATGCCCGAAGCCTTGAGGAAGGCGACCTTGTTCTTCGACGGATTCAGTCCGCCAAGAATTCAAACAAGTTGACGCCAAAGTGGGAAGGCCCTTATCGGGTAGTACGAGTCACCAGGCCTAGCGCTGTCCGCCTGGAGACCGAGGATGGCGTTCCAGTGAGTAATTCCTGGAATATTGAACATCTTCGCAAGTTCTATCCATAAGGCGCGGTTGCCGGGGGCTCCCGGCAACCACCTTTTTGTACAAGTCTTGCCGGCAAGGCATGTGATCCTTTGTACAAAGCCAGGCGCAAACCCTGAGCACAGATGAATAAAATTAAGTGTTATACATTTCCTTATTGATTCTCATGTTCACATTCATATATGCATGTTTGTCTAAGATGATGTATAACACCTGATCCCGGTAAGTTCTAACGAACCGCCAAGGTTTCATCTCTTTATTTTCTCTTCTTTCTTTTTCTTAAAGACAGAAGAATTCCTCGCGTGCACATTTGCCGGGGGGGGGGGAGGATACATGAATACCAGTTGGTGACGTTCGGAATCGTATGCTTGCCGGAGGAAGGACAAAGACAGAAAGCTAAGTCCTAAAAACTCAGAGCAAGTTTTTCTTTCATTACCAAGTTGCTTCCTTAGACGATTCCGATTCTTGTATGGAAAATCTGCACGCGAAGGAACCCTTGTTGTAATCAGTTGCGCCCTTATTTTGTTTCGAGTCCCCTCAACGATTTAAGTGGCTGCACTGAGAACGCCAAGGAGTCTTGCCGGCCGCTGCGCCTCCGGCAGGCTGCTGAAGTCCCGCACCCAGCGCTCACGGCAGGTTGCGCGCCAGCAAGTTTTTCAGTAAGCGTAGGATGAACTCCATACATAAAGGAATCAGACAAGGAATGTAGCTAGCATGAGCCTAAACATAGTTAAATTATATTACATCCATGAGTTGCCGCAGTCCTAACTCGAGACTTAACTGTCTTTTACATGAGATGATGGCGGCAAGAATAAAAGGGAAGCACTCAATCCCTGCGCTGGCCTTCGATCCTTTTGATGGAGTCCACCTTCTCAAGGATCGGCGCAATGCACTTCTCAAGCGCCTCAACATTTGCATCCTTTGGCAGGTGGCCGAGTGCGCTGGAGAGGTCGATGCCGGGATTGCTGTGCACCACCTTGAGGAGCACCTTGCGAAGGACGGCCCGGCAAAGCCGGCGAGTCTCGTTCGCCAGTTGGGTCGCCCGGCTGGACTGGAGCGCCCTCAACGCGTTGATGATGCTTTCAAAGAACATCGTCAATCTCGCGCTTGGGGATATTCTTTCCTCGGAAGAATATCTGAAGTTCGACAAGCCCATGGTTGACAATTCTGCTGTAAGCTTCTCCGCGGCAGCGATGAGACGACCAGTCCAGATCTCCACTCCCTTCTCGTACTCGTTCTGGGCAGCGGCGGCGCTCTTGAGCAGGTTCCTCTCTCCTTGGAGATCTTTGAGTAGAGCCTTCTCACGGGCCCTGCCGGCCTCGAGAGATTTCTGCAGCGTGGTCAGCTTCAGCTCCAGAACCGCAATATCATCAGCCGCGGAGGAGAGCTGCTTGGTCTTGTCGGACAGGGCGACTTGCATCTCCGCCAAGGAGTGGAGGGTTTTTTCCCTGTCCCCCTTGAGCATCGAGAGCTCCTTGCCGTGCTCATCAAGATCTGTCTCCAGCCTCTTTACTTTGTCGCTCAACTTGTTCTTGGCGGCCTCTGTAGCTTCGGCAGCATCGACGGCCTCCTTGAGCTTGCCGCGTGACTTGCGGTTAGAGCTTCGAGCGCCTCCTTGTGCTTCTGCTCCAGCTCCTGGGTCCGCCGCGTGACAAGATTTTCAATGTCTTCATCCTTGCTGCGAAGCTTGGCGGCGAGCGCCTGCTCACGAGCAGTGAGATCTTCCTCATGAGCATCAAGAGCAACGCGGCGCCCCGTCAGGAGTGCATCTTCGGTAGCAATCCTTTGAACAGCTTCATCATGCGCCTTCTCCATGTCTGATTGCTTCAGGAGGATCTCATTCCACTGCTGGCTCACTTGTTCCCGGCCGGCAACCAACTCTTGGAGGGCCTCGGTGTGCCAGATCTGCATTTGTGCGACGCGCCTTTGGAAATCTGCTTCGGCCGCCTCAACAACTGCCATTCTGGAGTCCGCTTTGTCTTTCCGGGCGCGATGGAGAGCCTGGAGTTTGCGGAAGTTCTCGCCCATGGCCTGAAGGAGCTGATCCTCTTCAGATTTGCTGCTGCTAGTGCTGGGATTGTCGACAACTTCAAGCCCAGCAGCAGCGATGATTTCTTCGAAAACTTCTCCTTCGGCTAGTGCCCCAGCGCTTGCCGTCCCCGGCAAGTTGATGAACAGGTTCTCGCCAACCTTGAGGTAGTTGCTGGATGAGGGGCCTTCAGATGCTGATGGCTGGTCTTCAGTGACCGCCTCACCAGTAACAGGGGGCTCTGTGGCCGGTGTAGCGCCTGGCGCTCCTGTGGCAGGAATGCTATCAGTGCGGTCCTCAGCCTCCCTGTCGCCCCCTTCAGTAGGTTCTTCGGCGGTTTCCTCTTGTGCTGTCTTGGCGGCCTCCCCGTCAAGAGCACCACCAGCCTCGACAACGTCATCCTTGGTGGCCTCGCTGGCAGCGATCCTGTCCGCTTCGGCGGCAGCATCCCTGGCGGTCTCCTCGATCACAACGTCGACGTCCATGTGTTCCATCACAGGGAACTCTGAAGGGCGAAGGAGGAAAACAGAATAAGATCAAGGTTGAAGTTTGAAGTGATTAAAGATAAAGAAGTAAGGGGAAAATAATAACTAGCACTCTGAGGCGATCGAGTACCTGCGTTGGGCTGTCGAGAGGTAGCTTCGCCTCTCCCGGCAACTCCGGTTGCCAGGGATGGGTTGCCGGAGTCCGTGCTTGTCGGCTCCTCGTCAATCCGGACAGGCTCGTCGGCAGGATCTCTTGCCGGAGATGTGCTTGTGGGCGGAGCGGTCGATGAAGGAGGCACAATGGGGCAATCTTCTCCTTGTTGCCGTTCTTCTCCTGCGAACCCGAAGATATCAGCGACAAGAATGGAAACCTTGGCACCCGCCAGCGGAAGAAGAACAATGAACTTACGCTGGGGGCTGTGCTGGGGGCTGCATTGAGGACTAGACTCCGGGCTCACAATGACGGTCTCTGGCACGCTAGTGGAGCCTGCCGGGGGCTCGTCGCCCGTAGAAGTCCTTGACCTCTTCGCCATCCTCTCCAGCAAGGTTTCTGTGTCACTGCAGAAACAATACAAGTAAGTCAGTAAGACTGAGGCAGATTGCAAGGTGGAAGTTGTGACAGGTACTCACTCTTCTTCCTCTCACTCCGGACTGAAGCCGGAGATGTCGAAGTCGACCTCCGTTGCGGCGTCTGAGTGGGGAGGCGGAGGAGGGGTCCTGGGCCGCTTGGCTGTGGCAGGCGCCGGGGCAGCTTCTGGCACGGTTGTATGAGACCCTCCTGCCGCTCCGGCGGTGGCCGCTGGTGTGGGTCTCGCGCGCCGCGCGGGCTGTTGACGGGCCCCCTGCCGCGGTCCGGTCTTGCCAGCCACTTTCTTGCCGAGGGATTCGCCGCTCGATGTAGGCTGGCTTGCCGGGACGCCCGATGCGGCTTTCCGAAGGACACGCTTTGTCTTCTTCGGGGGCGAGGGCTCTTCTCGCGTCTCCTCTTCGGCTGTGTCGTCGCCGGATGAGCTTTCAGCGACTGCGCCGCCTTCTTCCCCGGCAACCTTGCTCTCCTCGGCAGGTTTTGCCTCCACCACCACCTCTGCATCGCTGGCTTCCCACTCTGTGAAGCCAACGCTGCCGGCCTCGGTGGCAAGATTCGCTTCCTCCACTCTGGTAGCAATGTATGCTACCTCCTAATCTGTGGTGGCGCGAATAAGATCTGACTCTTGCCGGACAGGCTTCTCCGTCAGATTGTCGAAGAATTTCTGCGCTTCTTCCTCGCTTGGCTCGACCCAGGTCGGGTCAAGGCCGTGGGCGTTGAACATCGGCAAGAAGGCAATGATCGACCCCAGTGCAGAGTTGTTGCACAAGGGGACGATCCTTGCCGGCAGCCGGTGCTTGTCTTCGCGCTGGAATAACTTTTGGCGGAGAGTGCCAAGCTGCATAACAGTCAAGTTGTTGTTCAGCCCGGGGCGCAACCTCATGACATCCGCTGCGTTCTTATACTCCCAGGCTGGCCTCCCCCTATTCTGCAGAGGGGCGATGCGGCGGCGGAGGAAGTCGAAGCCGATCATCTCCATTGTCAGCCCGGCAGCCTTCAAGCGGAGGATCCTGGTAGTGGCGATTGTGAGCTTCTCGTCTTCTGTGGCGAGATCGCCCCAATCCTTCCTGCGGACCACCTTCTGTCGCCGGGGATGGCAAAAAGGATGAGGATCTGCTTCCTGGATCCAGCACCATTCGGCCCGCCACTCATCCCACTTTTCGCGGTAAACTCCATCTGGGTATATCTCTTTGTTCCAGGCCCTTGGAATCCAAGCGATAGATCCAGAGAGAGCCTCTCCTTTTTGGATTCGAGGATAGAAATAGTGGCGGAAAAGAGTAGAATTGGGGATCACGCCGGCAAAATTTTCACAAAGATGGGCAAAGATCGACATGCAAAATACGGCATTCGGCGTGAAATCAAGAAGGCGGAAGCCGTATGTATACATGATGTCGTTGAAGAAATCGGAAAAAGGTGGACAGAGCCCGCAATAAAAGTACGCAGTGAAGAAGGGGTATCTGTCCGATCCGCCTTTGGAATTAGCACCTGGGATTACGCGTGTGGCGGGGTGAGATTGTGTTCCCTTCGCCCACATGCATTGGTATCGCCCCTTCAAGGTTTCGGCGTCGAGCGTCGGAGGGAAGACGACGAGCCTCTTCCGCATCTTCACCAGCTCGCTTTCCGGGACTTCAGCCTTCGGCTCCTTGTCCGTGCCCTTGCCTTTGCTAGCCTTGGGCGGCATGGCGACCATGGAGATGGAAGCCGGAGGACGGAACGACCGCGGGAGCGGCGAGCAGAAGGGAAGGAAGGTTTCGCTCTGAGCTCGAGCAGAGGAAGGCGATGGCGATGGCCAGATTGGGAAGAAGAGGGGGGGTGAATGGGTGTGCGCCTCCACGACTTCTCCTTTTTATGGGGAAGGAGCGGGGCCACCTTGTTTATCCCCCAATATGAATGCGCCTCTGTGGGCGCAAAACAGTTTGCAGCCTTTTTGGCACACTTCCCACATCGCGCGCTCCGTGCGCGTAGTGGGGGCACAGTAAAACAAGATCTTTACGAGCAATTAATTCCCTGCCACGCGTGCCCGTGCACTGTTTGGGCCTAGCCCAACAACGCCTCGCACTCGTGTCTGGCCCAGGCCCGGGGGCTCCTGTCGGTGTACTAAGTATTGGGCCACTAGTACCCCTTACTTGTGGACGGGCAGTTGTAGCCGTCCTCGCGGCAAGGCTTGCCGGGATCAGCTCGAGGTCGATTTAAGTCATCAAGGAAATCATCAAGTCAGAGATCTAAGAATCAACAAATAAGCAAAGCTGGTAATCGAAGGCCAGCCTCCCCGGCAAGATCCTTGCCGGGATGGCCCGTGGAGCCCGGCAAGCCTCGGCGCCCGACAAGGCTTGGTTCCCAGCAAAGCTCGGCGCCCGGCAAGCCCTGGCGCCCGGCAAGGATTGGTACCCGGCAAGGATCGGCGCCTGGCGAGATTCTGCCACTATGCCACCGCTCCGGCACAGTGACAAAGCCTGCCATTCTGGGTCCTTCTCTGGATGCGTGGCAACGCGCCAGTGGAGGAGAGCTTAAGCGGTGCTGATGGGATGGCCCCTTTTTCCATCCCCAAGAAAGTAAGGACACCTAAACGGACACCTCACGGTGCATTAAATGCGTTTGTCCTAATTCGTCAGGGGTTAGGTATGATACCCTGTAGCTACTTTACACCTCAATGTATGTACATTTTGCCACTGTGGAGACCCCTTTGAGCATATAAAAGGAGGCCCAAGGCAACTGCTACAGAGGAGGAGAACTTCTGGCCCATTCTGCATGCGTAGCTGCTCTTTGAACGTACTGTTAATTGCGAGCGCTCCTGAAGGCTGGGCTCAAGAACATCAATAAGAACACAAAGCAGGAGTAGGGTTTTACGCTGATCAGCGGCCCGAACCTGGGTAAAAACTTCCCGCGTCGATCACTGGTTCTGCTCTTTGCGTATACCTCTCCCCCCGCCGAATCGTAAAGGGATCTCTCGGGATCCCATAGGTGTCGTACGCCGACAGTGTACATATAGAAATTTTAGGACAAATTATGAAGTGGAGTAAAAATGCATTGGAAAGGTGCAAGCCACCATCTCTCTCCTCTTTAATTACCTAACCCCTAATGAGCTAAGTGCATGAAAAAATTAAGGAGACCATGTGTACAATTTTATTGGTCTTGATTACCGTGTGATGAGAGAGAAACATTTTTTCTACTTTAAAATGCATTGGAAAGATAGAAGTACACTCTTTTGTGGAGAAATTTTATAGCTAAATGTACACTCTTCACCAGACGGAGGGAGTACTACCATTGCATGCAATGAACTGACCGCTGCATGCCGTGCTAGGTAGTCTCAAGGCATTAAAAACATTCACGGCCCACGTCTCTTATTGGTTGATTCCTTTATTCATGTCAAGAAACAAGAAACAAGGTCGAGTTAATCCATCGCGCATAATTGTTTTTGGATTATTTGGTTTTCGTAAGAGATCACCACAATAACTGTAAGATCTGCATCCGACGGTGGCACCTATTGGACGCAAACAACAATAGAAAAGAAATGCCACAAATCTGCCACACCACACCCATCCCCTACACATAAGACTACCATGCGAGCATTCGCAACTCCCACGGTCGGGTTGCGCTTGGCTCTTTGCCTCTTCGAGAAGTCGAACAATGATGTTACTACTAATACAATACTAAATCAACTACTGCATGTCCACTGCGTGGGGGAGGGAGAGCTTGCTGTAAGAAAAAGCTTCTCCTTGTCCTACAAGCCACCACGCGCATGGGCGAGGGAGAGGGCGTAGTACACTACTTCTCCTTGATGTACGAGTTGACGTGACACATCAAAGCAGTACACTCGATTTTCTCAAAAAGTTGTGTTTACCTATGCATTAAGTACAATGCATGCATGCGTGGCGTGAGTTTCTTATTGATCCTTGCATGTGTTGATTTAATGCACATTGAAGTATGAACATGTGATGGTAAACTTGTCACAGTGGAGAGCACCTCCACTGTTTGGAGGCAGCACTGCCTCTAAAATGGGCCCCACATGCTTGCCTCTAAACATGGCTAAAAGACCCGCAGTGTATAATATTTGCTGCAGCCTCTAACATTTACCCCACCACAAGTTAAAATATATATTCCTCTCTTGACCAAATCAGCATGCAAACTTCAATCACCAAGATGATAGGTAGGGCCAGATGATTATTTTAATTGAAAAAATGATTGGAGACTGCATCTTAGCATGGAGGCGACTCCGACGATTTTAATCGTAGAGGCATGGTCTGCGGTGTATGGCATCAGCTTCTAACGCTTTAGAGGCAGCCTTCCTAACATACACGCTACCCTAGGCTATGTTACTACTCCTCCATAGTGGGTAGTATAACCGGCCTTAAAAATAGAGAGTAACTTTACACTGGTAACATAGTACGCCCTATCCTGGACTATTTTACTACCTCCTGTACACATAAAACTGCCACGCGAGCGTTCGGGTTGCACTTGGCTCTTCGCCTCTTCGGGAAGTCGGATAATGATGGTACTACTACAGTATGCTTCTGGCCATCTGACACCGACTGAACTGCTGCATGTCTACCCCGTGCGGGAGGGAGAGCGTGTAGCAAAAGCTTCTCCTTGTCCTTCTAGCGTCCACACGAGGGAGAGGGCGTTGTAATCAAGCTTTTCCTTGTTGTACGAGTTGACGCGACACATCAAAGCAGTGCACTCGAGTATTTCAAAAAAAATTGTTTACCAATGCATTAATTAAAATGCATGCATGCATGCATGCCGTGAGTTTCCTTTTGATCCTTGCATGTTTTGATTTAATGCACCTTGAATTATGAATATGTGATGGTAAAACTTTCTAAGACTGCCCACAGTGGGAGTAGATGGTAACATCACATATATATATATAGGCAAAATAGATAATGTGGCAACTAATTGATGAAGAAAAGGAGGCATGTGGTAGTATGAGGCTGGTCGTAGTGGGGAGTATTATATAGTACTGGTTTATTGGTCTCCATCACATTGTGTGCTAAATTTTGACTTCAGATTTAACTAACAAAATGTTAATGCATGTAAAAAAATATCACTAGAAACTATGTTTAAATACGAATCCAACGATATAATTTTTGGTGACATGCATTAGTATTTTCTTAGTTAAATCTATGGTCAAAGTTTGGCACAAAATACTAAGGGGACCATGAAACGATGACGGAGGTAATGCATATGGTACTAGTGTATGATATACTTTGGTAATGCATAGTACTATCATAGGTTAGTGGGGAGTATATCTTATGTTGCCTTATTAATTGTCATGCATGACACAAAGTAGTAGTACTGCAACATTTAATGTGATACGGTATAATGATATGATACCACACCCTCTCTTTTCTCATTTAATTGTGTGCCACATCATCAAAAAAGTCTAGTTGGCATGCATGATACTGCCATTACAACTAGCCTGAGTAACATCACACATGCCAAGACAAGATGAGTCTACAACCTAATAAATGAAGTGTTGCATGACACCACACATATGTTACTTGATAACCCACAAGTATAAGGGATCGCAAAAGTTTTCGAGGGTAGAGTATTCAACCCAAATTTATAGATTCGACACAAGGTGAGCCAAAGAATATTTGTAAGTATTAGCAGCTGAGTTGTCAATTCAACCACACCTAGAAATTAATTATGTGCAGCAAGGTAATCAGTAGCACAGTAATATGATAGTTTTGATAGCAGTGATAGTAGTAATAGTATCGGTAACAGTGATAGCAATGATTTTGTAGCAAGTGTAATAGTAGTAACTTAGCAAGAACAATATATGGAAAATTTGTAGGCATTGGATTAGTGAATTCGTTGGATGAAATTCATCATATAACTGTCATAACCTAGGGCGATAGAAAACTAGCTCCAGTTCATAAATATAACGTAGGCATGTATTCCATAAATAGTCATACATGCTTATGGAAAGAACTTGCATGACATCTTTTGTCCTACCCTCCCGTGGCAGCGGGGTCCATAAGGAAACTAAGGGATATTAAGGCCTCCTTTTACTAAGGAACCGGAACAAAGCATTAACACATAGTGAAGACATGAACTCCTCAAACTACGGTCATCACCGGAAAGTATCCCAACTATTGTCACTCCGGGGTTTACGGATCATAACACGTAATAGGTGAATATGACTTGCAAGATCGGATCTAGAACATAGATATAATGGTGAAAACATAAACGGTTCAGATCTGAAATCATGGCACCCGGGCCCAAAGTGACAAGCATTAAGCATGGCAAAGTCATAACAACATCAATCTCAGAACATAGTGGAAACTAGGGATCAAGCCCTAACAAAACTAACTCGATTACATGATGAATCTCATCTAACTCCTCACCGACCAGCGAGCCTACGAAGGAATTACTCACTCCCGGTGGGGAGCATCATGGAATTGGCGATGGAGAAGGGTTGGTGATGATGAAGACCGAAGATCCCCCTCTCTGAAGCCCCAAAGGGGCTCCAGATCTGGCCTCCCGATGAAGAACAGAAGGTGGCGGCGGCTCCGTATTGTGAAACACGATAATTCTTTCTCCTTCATTTTTGTCTCCAAATTTAGGTATTTAAGGAGTCTGAGTCAGGGTCTGCGGGGCCACCAGGTGGGCACAACCCACCTGGGCACGCCTGGAGGGGGGCGCGCCCTGGTGGGTTGTGCTCACCCAGCCCCCTCCCTCTCCGATGGTTCTTGGCTCCAGTATTTTTCTTTTATTGTAAAATAAATATCCAAAAAGTTTCGTTCCATTCCAAGAACTTTCATTTCTGCACAAAAACAACACCATGTTAGTTTTGCTAAAAACAGCGTCAGTCCGGGTTAGTTTCATTCAAATCATGCAAATTAGAGTCCATAACAAGAGCAAAAGCGTTAGGAAAAGTATATACGACGGAGACGTATCAACTCCCCCAAGCTTAAACCCTTGCTTGTCCTCAAGCAATTCAGTTGACAAACTGAAAGTGAAAAAGAAAAACTTTTACAAACTCTTTTGTTCTTGTTTACATAAATAAGCTTAAGTAGCACCCAGGTTTTCAGCAAAGATTATGACTAACCATGTCAACAATAACTCTTAGAAATTTTGTTAACGCATATCAATGGCATAAGCAACTAGCGAGCAATAATAAAATATCTCAAACAACAACACTTTGTCAAAACAACCATGATATAATATGACAAACAGTGGTATTTCGCTAGCCCTTTCTAAGACCGCAAAAGATAAATGCAGAGCACCTCCAAAGTTCAAGCAGCGACTAAACATTGTAATTCATGGTAGAAAAGATTCAGTCATGATGCATCCAACATAAACTATGCATAATGCATGAGGATGACAATAGTGCTCTTAGATCTGGCGCCTATTTGAGAAGGTGACGACTCAACATAAAAGTAAATAGATAGTCCCTTCGCAGAGGGAAGCAGGGATTTGGAGCGGTGCCAGAGCTCAGATTTTTTTAAACAGACATAAACGTAATTTTGGGAAATGCACCCTTACTGTTTACTTCACAACCAAAAGTTATCGATATCTTCCATGTTAAACACATTAGTGGTGGTTCCCAAGCGATAAAAGTAAAGGTTTACTCCCCCTCCACCAACAAACACATTCCACGGCTAGCCGAATCCACGGGTACCGTCCATACCAACATTAGTCCTGGGGGAGTTTTGTTTAATTATTTGCAATTTTTTATTTAGGGACTGTGAATCCCTATTACCGCCCCTCTCGTGCAAGGATGGGTGAATAAACACTCATCATGAGAATAACCCACTTAGCATGCAAGATACGGACTACCCCCTGTTGCTCTATGAACAATCCATGCACACAGAAAAAAGAAGTTTATTTGAAGTTTTTAGAGGTGGCACATGCAAATTTACTTAGAACAGCAGGGTAATACCGCATATAGGTAGATATGGTGGACTCATCTGGAATAACTTGGGTTTTAGGATTTTGATGCACAAGCAGTATTCCCGCTTAGTACAGGTGAAGGCTAGCAAATAGATTGAGAAGCGGCCGCTAGAGAGCGAAAACGGTCATGAACATGCGTTATGCATAATTAACATTGAATACTAGCATGAGTAGGATATGGACACCATGAACATAAATATCATAGAGGCTATGTTGGTTTTGATTCAACTACATGCATGAACATGTGCCAAGTTAAGCCAGTTGAAACATTCAGAGGAGGATACCATATCATCATACTACATCACAATCATTTTAATGCATGTTGACATCCAATATAAATCATTATCCACTCCTAGCTACTTAAGCATGGCATGAGAAACTATAATCTCTAATTGTCATTTCAAACATGTTTGATCATAATAGGCTGAATCATGGATACTAGGTTAAACATATTTACAAAAACAGAACAAGTTGAGTTCATACCCGTTGCTCTCTGCCACAGCCAGTTCATCAAATATTGTCATTATTACCCTTCACTTGCACGACCGAATGATAAGAAAATAATAATAGTGCAAGAGTGTCGTGGACTAAGCTAGAATCTGCAAACATTTTATTCAAAAGGAGAAGACAAGGTAATATGGACTCTTTATTAGATCAATATCAATGCATATGAGAGCCACTCAACATTTTTATCATGGTCTTCCCCTCGGCACGACTCAATAAAAGGAAAAGAAATTCAGAGAAACATACTGAAATATTTTTGGAGTTTTTAGTTTTTCTTAAAGAAAGCAAATTAAAGAGAAAGAAAAACAAAAACGAGAAAAACTAATTACACGGGAAAAGCTCCCAACAAGCAAAAGAAGAACAAGAAAATCTTTTTGGGTTTTCTTTTTAATACTACAACTAACTAAACTAGAAAGAAAAACCGAAAAGAAGCAAGAAACATTTTTTTGGATTTTCTCGAAGTTTTTCAAACACACAAGAAGAAAGCGAGAAAATAAGTCTAACATGGATAATACAATGAAAAAGTGTGAACACCGACAAATGGAATGAAATGGGTGAACATGAATGTATTGTCGGTGGAAATACGTACTCCCCCAAGCTTAGGCTTTTGGCCTGGCTTAGTAATCACCACTCGTAGTGGCCATCCGGTCCCATCTCGAAGTGCTGTGGAGCGGGCACCTAAGCGTCCCACTCCTGAGGCTCCTCCTCTTCCTCTGCCTGGGCATTCCGGTAGGCAATAATGTCCTTAGGCATGATCCTGCATCCGCCCCTGGCAATAGAATCAAACAAAGCAGATGCGGGCAATGGAATAATATCACGGGAATCCACACTGAAAACCAGGTTGTAAGGAATGTGATTAATAGAATTATCAATATCGGTAAACTGGTGATCCATCATCGCCTGGTGATCCAAATAAACCTTGGGTAAATGATAATCATATTGGCGAATCAGAACATTAAGGTGACTCGCTAAGCGAGTAGCATAAATACCGCCATGAATTTTGCCCTTAGTTCTGTTAAGGTGCAGACGGTGTGCAATAATGGCCCCGAGGCTAAAGGTGTTATCGTCGTACAGTGCACGGCGTAAGATGGCGAAGTCAGGAGCACTGAGTGCACCGACTTTCTCTCTAGCAACTAAACACTTAGCAATGAATAGATCAAAGTAATGCACAGAAGGAAACTGCAAACTAGTAGCAGTGACACTCGACAGGCCTCTCTCATCTCCCACCGACAAAGTACGATAAAAGTCCTCAAACTCTATAGGCCTAGGCTCTCTTATTTCCCCGTCAAAAGGGATCAAGCATACATTGCAAAAATCAATGAGTGGCATCTGATGGGTTTCAGCATATAAATTAAACTGCACCTCAGGGGGGTTATTCCTACTCAGAAAATGAAAATTTTGCACAAAGGATTTTGTAAGAAGATGGTATTGTTCACACTCAGCTGCGATGAAGTCGGTAAGACTAGCATTAGCAGCAAATTGTGCGAACTCTTGACGGATCACGGCTCCATCCATGAAGGGGTCATACGGCCATTCACACGGCCGCACCTCCACCCTTCTTCGAGTATGGAGGTCATTGTCTGATGATTCCCCAATGACTCCCTTAGCGCTTTTCTTGGAGGCAAACTTCCTAAAGAAACTCATCTTATTTCTATGAAAAAACTTCTAAAAAATTTTGTCAACAAAACTTCACAAGATTGATAGCAACTACTCATAGGGATGCATAGAGGCCATTTTGAGCATTCAAACTACTTAGAACTCTAAGAATTCAACATGCAAGCTCATCTTCAGCAGCACCAAGAGTAGCTAATTATTCAAAATATAATCCACTAAAGCAAAAACTAATTGGGGCAATGGAGGAGTCACATACCAAGTAGCAATCCCCCAAAATAGTTTCGAAAATGGAGCTTCGAGCAAAGAGATCAAAATCCGCGGGTTTGAGAGCAAGAACACGAGAGAGAGCAATGGTGATTTTTTTCTAGAGGTAGGAGCTGACATGGGCTGAAGAGATAAGTGAGGGGGCCCACGTGGGGACCATAACCCACTAGGGCGTGCCTGGGGCTGCTGGCACGCCCAGGTGGGTTGTGCCCACCTGGTGCACCCCCCTCTGATGTTATTTGCATTAAAATTCAGAAAAATTCAGAAAAAAATTGTATTAAATTTTCAGGGCATTCTGAGAACTTTTATTTTTGGGTCATTTTTTTATTGCACTGTAAACTCAAAAAATAGACAAAACATGGCATTTATTTTATTTAACTAAGAAAAACAGAAAATAAAAGTTGGGAGCAGAAGGTTGTGTTTACTAAATTCATCAACTTCATACTTCTTAAAAATGATCCATTCTTGGAGGGGGGGGGGGCGCCCTAGTGGGTTGTGCTCAACCAGGCCCCCCCTTCGGTGGGTCTTGGATCCAGTATTTTTCTTTTATTGTAAAATAAATCTCCAAAAAGTTTCGTTCCATTCCGAGAAATTTTATTTCTGCACAAAAACAACACCATGGTAGTTCTGCTGAAAACAGCATCAGTCTAGGTTAGTTTCATTCAAATCATGCAAATTAGAGTCCAAAACAAGAGCAAAAGCATTACGAAATGTAGATATGACGGAGACGTATGATGTCGCTTGAACTACGTCGGTATTTTCCCAAAGAGGAAGGGATGATGCAGTACAACTATGGTAGGTATTTCCCTCAGTTATGAAACCAAGGTATCAATCTAGTAGGAGAACCAAGCAACACTATGTAAAAGGTACCTACACACAAAGAACAAATACTTGCGACCCGACGATTAGGAGGGGTTGTCAATCCCTCTGCGGGTAACGGTGCTAGAAATTGTCAAGTTGACGGGATAAAAATTGTGTAGTTTTGATAAATAGATCTCCATAAAACATGAAATAAGTAAGAAAAAAGTGCAGCAAGGTATTTTTTGGTTTTTCGAATAATAGATCTGAAAATAAAAGCAAATAAAAATAGATCTGAAAGCAAATATGATAAAGAATAGACCCGGGGGTCGTAGATTACACTAGTGGCTTCTCTCGAGAAAATAGCATACGGTGGGTAAACAAATTACTGTTGGGCAATTGATAGAAGATTGAATAATTATGAAGATATCCAAGGCAATGATCAATATATAGGCATCACGTCCAAGATTAGTAGACCGACTCCTGCCTGTATCTAGTACTATTACTCCACACATCGACCGCTATCCAGCATGCATCTAGTGTATTAAGTTCATGGAAAAATGGAGTAATGCATTAAGAACGATCACATGATGTAGATGAGATCTATTCATGTAGGAATAGCCCCAATCTTGTTATCCTTAATAGCAACGATACATGTGTGTCTTTCTGCCCCTTCTGTCACTGGGAAAGAACACCGCACGATCAAACCCATCACAAAGCACCTGTTCCTATGGCAAGAAAAATCGATCTAGTTGGCCTAACTAAACCAAAGATTTGAAGAAGAAATACGAGGCTATAATCATGCATATAAGAGATCAAAATAAGACTCAAATAATATTCATGGATATAGATCTGATCATAAATTTAAAGTTCATGGGATCCCAACAAACACACCGCAAAAAAGAGTTACATAAAATAGATCTCCAGGAGATCATTGTATTGAGAATCAAAAGAGAGAGAGAGAGAGGAAGCCATCTAGCTACTGTCTATGGACCCGTAGATCTATGATGAACTACTCACGCATCATCGAAGAGGCACCAATGAGGATGATGAACCCCTCCGTGATGGTGTCTAGATTGGATCTCATGGTTCTGGAACTTGCGGCGGCTGGAATTGTGTTTTGTCGACTCCCCTATGGTTTTCGTAATATTTGGGTATTTATAGGGCGAAGAGGTGGGGCGGGAGGCCACAGAGGTGGGCACAACCAACCAGGGCGCGCCTGGGCTCCTGGGCGCGCCCTGGGGGGTTGTGCTCCCCTCGGGCCTCCCCTCTGGTACTTCTTTGGTCCATCTTGTGTCTTCTGGTCCAGAAAAACTCTCTAAAAAGTTTTGCTGCATTTGGACTCCGTTTGGTACTGATATTCTGTGAGGTAAAAAAACAAGCAAAAAACAGCAACTGGCACTGGGCACTATGTCAATAGGCCAGTCCCAAAAAATGATATAAAGTTGCTATAAAATGATTGTAAAACATCCAAGAATGATAATATAACAGCATGGAACAAGCAAAAATTATAGATACGTTGGAGATGTATCAGCATCCCCAATCTTAATTCCTCCTCATCCTCGAGTAGGTAAATGATAAAAACAGAATTTTTGATGTGGAATGCTGCCTAACATGTTCATCACATATTCTTTTCTTTTGTAGCATGGACATTTGGACTTCTATATGGTTCAAAGCAATACTCTAGTTTTAACATGAAGATTTCAATACTCATGTACAATTCAGGGCTCTGTAGACCCAAGAAGGTTCGAACTCAGGGGCATGAACGAGGGATCTTGCTCTCCAACAACGCTAGCTCATCATGCCCATGACCTGATCTCGACGAGTACGTTGGATTGTGCGGAAGGGAACAACACGGAGATTTACCCAGGTTCGGGCCACCTTGCGGTGTAAAACCCTACTCCTGCTTTTGGTGGATTGGCCTCACGAGGAGGTAGAGGATGAACTAGTACAGTGGATGAGCTGCCTCACGAGGGCACGAGTGGTGAGGGTGGATTGGTCAAGGGTCCGATCCTGGATCCTCTCTATGGTGATGGCTAGCCTATATTTATAGTGGCCCTGGTCCTCTTCCCTCGTAGCTTACGCGGGAAGGGATTCCACAACGGCCAATTTTGAAGTGGGACGAGGAGTACATCTTATCCTACCGAAAGGTGGTATTCGCCTGCAAAGCTTCTGGCCATGACGCAGCGGTGGGCTCGGCGATGACATTGGTCCTCCGACCTCGTGGCCTCGGTCTCGTTGCACTGGAAAGGAAAGCTTTGGGGCCTTCCTCGGGAACCTGCGCCTGCCCTTTGTCCCTTAGCACCGAAGAGGAAACTATCCCCTGTGCACCTGCTGGCGCCCGCCTGGCCATGGTCATCATGGCTCACGTCATCGCAACCTCATGAGGCTGGGTACCTGCATAGAAGTCTCTGCCCCTCGAGAGGCAGCCTGGGGAGGCCGCTCCTCTGGAGGTCTTGATGTTGTTCGCCTCGCGAGGCCAGGGCCCTTGCGACGGTCTTGCCTTGGAGTTGTTGTAGCTGGGTCGTACAAGGCCGTCGATGGCCCCACGCAATGGGCTGCAGGTAGGCAGATCTGGGTACCCCCGATCCCAGAACGCTGACAGTAGCCCCCGGGCCCAAGGCGCGCTCGGGCTGGCTTCAAGGCGAAGCTAAGGAGAGTAGGCCGGAGCTCCGCGGGCCCTAATTGCCTGTGGGCCAGGCTCGACACGTGGCACATGACAGGATGCGGACGCCTCCATTTCACCATGTCGCCTCGGCAACTACCCAGGCTGGCAAAAGTCTTGGACGTGCAATGTGCGAGGCCATCATTGCGCGAAGGCGGAGGGGCACCGGTTGGCCCACGATCACCTATAAGAGGGTGAGGGGGAAATGCCCCATCCCCCCTTTGTCTTCTCGCCTTCTCTTCTCCTATCTCTGCCACAACCATCACCTTGCCGAAGCAACCATGGCGCCATTGAGGAGGTTCTCAGCCGCCGAGAAAGGGAAAACTCCCCAGGAAGGGCCTGAGTCCCTCCCGCCGATGAGGGGGCGCTGCCAACCTCACAAGATCTCCACGACGCCCGCGACGGCCCCTCTCCGATGCCAGCACGCTCCGCCAGGGGTCCGCGCCAGCTCCAGCAGCCACAGGAAGGGCCTTCAAACGGGGGCGGCCATGAAAGCCGTGAAGGACAAGGCCGAGGAGGGAGGCGGGCGACGGCCGTCCGACCACCTTACCCGCGGGCCCTCTCTGATGACACGGCCCGTGAGTTTGGGGTGTGGGTGGCGATGCCGCCGCACACCTGGATCCGGCTCCCGCGTTCCTTGGCGGAGGAGCTGCCAGTGAGGAGTCCCGTCGAGCTGTGGCTGCAGCATGACAGCTGCTGCAATTAGTCCTCACAGGCGGAGATCGAGGCCGCCCTCTCTGGCGACGTCTTCATGACTCGGGGATAGGGAGCAATCGCCCGCGCCTGCGGCCCGATGGGGACGCACGCCCTCCACTTCAAGTACGACGGGGTGGCAGCGCTCTTCTTCAAGGTCTTCGGGGAAGACAGCGGGCGCCTGGAGTGCTGCCCGGAGGGCGGCAGCGGTGGCGGCGACCGCCCCACCGACAATGGCGATCAACAGGGCGGTGGCGCCCTCGGCAGTGAACTTGCCCTTGGCCGCGAGGCCTCCAGCAGTGGCGGCACCTTCTCCGACGGGAGCTCGAGCGACGACGACTACAACGAGCCACTGCGTCGCCACGCCTAGGTCAAGGAGGAGGGGGACACCGACTAGGTGTCGCCACGCTGGAGCCGGCACCTCCTGAGCCGTCGCCCTCGGGGGGCCGCCTCTCTTGTTTTTAATTTCCTGCAACAATGATCATGGACAACCCCGTGTGGGTATGTAAGAGACTGCAGTGCTCGTGCCTTTTATCTTAATGTTTATCGCATTTTTGAATTCTGTCGGCGTCCTCCGTTTGAGCTCATGCCCTTTCCTCCTCACGATAGCTTAGTGCTCTGCGTCGCTGGGACCCAGTCCCCAGGTAGGCTTCTGCCGTCACTGGTATGCTAGGTCCGGTAAGAGCTCCTGAGGCGCCATGCTCAAGAGGTCCCCCTTGACGCGTAAGCAGCTTTCGGACGGGAAAGGGAAAGTGCGTTATATTGACTAGAGGGGGGTGAATAGGCAATTTTTACAAATTCGTCACTGAGGAATTTAACGGTGAGGAGATTCCTAAGTAACGAACTACTTAGCAGCGGAATAAGTACTCAGATGCAAACTTAACATGGCATAAGCACAGTCATCATGATGAAATGAAATAGGCACAGAGTATAGGTAGCGTGAAACACAGGATAAGCAGGCTGAAGACTATGTGACTGAAGAAATAGGATTGAGGAAATTGAGAAAGTCTTCAGTCAAAGTCTTCACACAGTAACGATCAAGTACATTAACACATGAATGAGGAAATGAAAGGGTTGAGGAAATAGAACCAGTAGCTCGGTGAAGACGATGATTTGGTAGACCAGTTCCAACTGCTGTGACAGTTGTACGTCTGGTTGGAGCGGCTAGGTATTTAAACCTGAGGACACACAGTGCCGGACACATAGTCCTCACCGTATTCTCCTTGATCTAAGGTCACATAGACCTCGCCCAATCACTCGTGGTAAGTCTTTAGGTGACTTCCAAACCTTCACAGACTCGGTCACCCGGCGATCCACAATTTCCTCTTGGATGCTCTAGACCATGACGCCTAACCGTCTGGAGGATGCACAGTCCTCAAAGGTAACAAGCATCGGTTCCACACAGGAACAATTTCTTCAGTGATGCTCAATCACTTTGGGTTTGTAGGTGTTTGGGTTTTTGGGTTTTTCCTCACTTGATGATTTTCGCACAAAGTCCTCGGAGGATGGGATGCTCTAAATGACAAGTGTCAATCTATCTCTCGGAGCAGCCAACCAGCTAGTGGTTGTTGGGGGTGGCTATTTATAGCCTACGGAGCAGCCCGACATGATAAGAAATAAATGCCCTTCAATGATATGACCGTTAGGTGGGTAGGATATTTGGACAGCTGGTGCGTAGCACAGCAACGGTCGGAAATTTGAGTATCAAATTCCTCAGAGCTATCATGTTCCTCACATGTAGGCAATCCACACTGGCGAATTCCTAACTCCTTAGTCAGAACAAATTCGTCAGAGAACAGAAGAGCTTCATCTCTGTCACTGAAGAAATTGACTGAACTGTATGAGATTTCCAATGGCTTCACTCGAAAGGATTGGGTAGGTGTAAGATTTTGAGATGAGCATCACTTGGAAACTTTTCCTTAGTTTTACCTCGACCCCCTTTAACAGTACGGTGTTTCCTATGACTCAAGAAGAAGAAAATGAAACTACGAAAACAAAAGTCTTCACGCTTCATAATTCTCGCATGAATATCAAGTCTTCAGGGTCACACCAATTTCTTCACTTTCAAAGTCTTCAAGAAAACCAAAGTCTTCAGTTGAAGACATTCATTTTTAGGGGTTGACTTTCATCGTAAATATCAAACTCCTCATAGACTTATAGAACCTGTGTACACTCACAAACGCATTAGTCCCTTAACCTATAAGTCTTCAATACACCAAAATCACTAAGGGGCACTAGATGCACTTACAATCTCCCCTTTTTGGTGATTGATGACAATATAGGTTAAGTTTTCAACGGGGATAAACATATGAAGTGTAAATACAGATAATGAGGAATTTGATTGCAAGATATAGAAGAACTCCCCCTGAAGATGTGCATATTGAGGATTTTGCTTTGGATTGCAAATGCACATTGTAGAGTAATATCATGGAGATCTCCCCTTATATCTTGTAATTCATACACACATTTAACATATGATGTGAAGAATTTGAAATGCATGATGAAATATGGTGACTGATGTAATTTAACATGCGTGCATTAACATATTGAGGAAATAGCATGCAGAAAAATAGAGCAAAAGTATAAGACCACCATAGGACTTAAGTTTACAACTCGATCCAACAAATACTTCAGAAGAACGAGAGTTGTAACTTAGCAAAAAAATGCCCATATATAGAGACCCGCTTGAAGACTAACTCAAATTTCTCCCCCTTTGTCACCGAATGACCAAAAGGGACGAAAAATGAGGACTAACGCCCCTGAAGAATATCATCATGATGTCGATGGAGGGGCGCCAGCATTGTTGGGGTCGTCCGTTGGAGTAGGGCCTGCCGCGGTGTCGTTTAAGTCTTCAGCTTCATCCGTCTCGCGCGATGAAGAATATGAACTGGCAACAAGCTGAGGAACTTTGACCTTCTTGAATTTCTTCGAAGGTGGCTGAGACCAGTCAAAGTCCTGTTGGAAGCCCATCTCCTTGAGTTCTTCAGCACTATGAAGATTAGACAGAATAGCCCAAGTGCGGTCAAAGACTTCATGCAAGTAGTAGTGATTCTTCTTCACAGTATTTTGAGTGACTGTCATGTTCTGAAGAATTGCACCAAACTGACGCTTGACCCACTTGTGATTTCGATCAACTTTCTGATGAAGACTAAGGAGAAGTTCACGATCAGTCATCACACGCGGAGCTGTGGCTTGAGGATTATGTTCTGAAGCTTTGGCGGCAGAATCTTGTGTTGCAGAGTCATCATTAGTGGAATATGAAGTAGCTTTGCGAAACTGTCCATCCAATGGACGAGTACCTTCATCAATAACTGCAGCCTTGCCCTTCTCATCAGCTGAGGAAATAGTCTGTTTGAGGACTTCAATAGGGGGCAAAAAGCTGAGATGATTTTGAAAGTCAGCCTTATAATGAATTGAAGACCTTGATCTGATGAACTTCATGATCCAGGGAGCATAAGGCTTCAACTCAAAAGGTGATAGAGCAGCATTGGCCAAAGTCCTCATGAAGAAATCGTGGTAGTGGATAGGAATACCATGAATGATATTGAACAGCAGATTCTTCATAATGCCAACAACCTCTTCATCATCAGAGTTGTGGCCCTTGATTGGACTGAGGGTTTTGGTTAATATGCGATAAACTGTCCTTGGCACATAGAGCAATTCCTTGACAAGGAATTTGGTCCTTGGAGCTTGGCCTGGCTTCAAAGGCTTCATCAGCACTTGCATCAGATGATCGGACAGTTCAGGTTCAACATAGAGAAGCCTTGCACCTTCAGTGGGAGGACTGACTGGGACGGCATGAAGCAATTCAGAGGCCGGTGCTTTGAAATGAGTATTTTCAGTCATCCAGTCCAATACCCATGAATTGACATCCTCAACATTTCGAGTGATATGCAGCGTGGCGAAGAATTGAAGAATGAGTTCTTCATTCCAATCGCAGATGTCGGTGCAGAAGTTGAGTAACCCAGCGTCATGAAGAACACTGAGGACTGGGGTGAAGCAGGGCAGCGATTCCATGTCCACATGAGGAATTTGCTCATGATCAAAGATCTTGTCCTTATCAAACAACAGTGAGGAATAGAAGTTCATCTGGCTAGCAGTCCAGAAGCGCTTGCGATGAAGTCGAGCAGAGTCATAGGGATTGTAGTCAGTGAAGAATATGTGCTCATTGAAGAAATCTTCAGCATTGAACTTTTGCTTCTTGGAATGAGGGTTCTGTGGCTTGGGCTGAAGATTTATAGTTGAAGTCTTCACAGTCTCTTGAGGTATAGCCAATGGAGCCACAGGCTGAGGAATTTCAGTAGCTGTATCAGCAACAGCCTTGGCCTCCATTTCTTCAGCACTAGCGGCTGGAACTTCTTCAGGAATAGATTGAAGTGAAGATTGAGGTCCATCAGAGCCCGTATGAATTTCTTCAGTTGGCACAGGGGACTGAGGAACTTGATGTAGAGGTGTTGCCAGAGGTGAATTGGGGTGATGACTTTCCCAAAAGTCATCATTCAGAATAGGAGTTGTAGACCCAATATCCACATCCTCATCTTTATCATCAAATTCCTCAACGCCTGCCTCTTCAGCTGTGAACTGAGGCATGGGCGATGATACCAGTGGAGTTAAAGTGATATTGTCCACTTCAATGTCTTCATCCAACTGCTCTGTCGAAGCAGCAGAAGGATCTTCTTCATCAGATTCACGTGGAATTGTATATTCCTCACCAAAGGGAATAATCTCCTTTGATGGCATGCTTGATATTGGAACAACATCAATTGGGTTTTTAGTTGAGCTCGTCAAAGTCTTCACTTTCTTGGGAGCTGAAGACTCTGAGGAGGCAGATGCTTTCCTTTTCTTCACCGCAACCTTCTCTGCGGCTTTGGTCTTCTTCACTTCTGATGCAGAAGGAAGGACATCTTTCATCTGTGATGACTTTGCAGGAGGAACAGATGAAATTGGTTGAATTTCTTCAGGCACAACTGATGCAGTTGCCCTGGCTTGTTCAGAGACTGGAATTTCTTCATCAGCCCTGGTGCTTTCATTTTCTTCAACAATCTGATTTTCATCAGCAGTACTTGCATGTTCTTCAGTAGGCTGAGCAGATGTGTCAGTCTGAGGAAATTTGGGTTGCGATGAAGCTGCAACATTTGGAGTGAATCCCTTTGCCATTCTGACGAATCTGACTTTGGCACCTAGCCAATCTGCACGGTATGCGTGAAATTCATCACTGAGTGCTTTGATCTCAGCCTGCATAGTGACAAGTTCTTCAGGAGGCATTTTCACAACATTGTTCTTCAGAAAATGCTCCTTCTTGTACTGAGCCTTCTTCACCTGCCTGGCCTTTTCAAATTTCCATTTCTCTTCAGTAATGAAGGTCGTTAATATGTGACTTTGACCAGGAGTGAGGTTTAATTCAGGCAAAGGTGTATTTGGATCCTTGTGCCATAGATCGATGAAATCAAGGATCTTCCTTGGATCCAGCATGAGGGGCACATCACTGCCTTTGGCACTAGAGGCCCTTTGTTGTCGATCTCTGATGATCTGAGCTAATTCTTCATCATCAGCTTCGTCTTCGCTTGACGGAACCTGAAAGGCGACCTGCTTCTTGTGAGGACTTGGCCTTGTGCTCGTCCAGCAGTGGCCATTTTCTTCAGCAAGGTTGGAGCTGTTGAAGACTAAGGTGGAGCTGAGGAACCAGTAGAGGTTCCAGAAGCAATTGAGATTCCAGTAGTCCTTTGGCACGTGGCAAGATGCATAGGTGCTGAGGACTTTACAGGAGCAGCTGAGGACTTTGCAACTGAGGGAGTTTGAGCTGCTTTTGAAGAAGTTGCTTGAGGATCAGGCCGTGAGGACTTTGAAGAGCTTGGCCGTGAGGGCATTGCAGCTGAGGAACTTGTCTTGACAGCTGGTTTCTTTGGCATAGCCTTCTTAGGCTTGCTAGCAGAGGCCTTAGCAGTGGCAGCAGCAGACTCTTCGTTGAATTTCTTCACTGCCTCTTTAGCCACTTTGGCCAGCTTGGCTTGACATTTAGCCCACTCCTGAGGAAATTCCTCACCTCTTCTGATGCTTGTGGGATCAGCTTCTTGTCCTGGAGCCAATGGAGGTCTTGGGCATGGAGGGTTAACAGCGAATTTCTTCATGTACTTTGGAGTCACATATCGATACTCTCTCCATTCTCTTGCCCATCTTCTCTCAATCTTCTGAATGCGCACTTTGCGCTGATTTTTGTTCTCCTTGCCATGAGTTGCTTCATCAGGAGTACAATATTCATCATAGATGTCTTCAGGGATCTCAAAAGCAGTATTTGTTTCTGGCCTCTTTCCTCCCTTCTGAGATCTTTTACCATCAGCCATTTTCTTCACTTGAGGATTTTGAACAATGGATGTTTCTGAGGAAGTGTGCAACTTTTCTTCGAGGAACACTGCAAATGAGTTAAGTTGATGAGAACCTAGAGATTCAGCAGTGGACATGTGTACCTGTGAACAGAATATAGGTGCGAAGAATTTGGAGAGGTCATATGCGTTCTCAGAAGTTTTTCAAAAGCATCAAGTTTGAGGAATTTGACCAGAGGTGTCTTGAGGAATTTCACTAAGCATTCTTTGACTTAGGTTCCAGAGTTCTATAGATTGAAAATCCACACAATTGAGGAATCTTGAAGAAAAACGTTGCTTAGAGAACAGATCAAGAACAGAAGCAAGTTGGTGTTTAAGAACATGAAAGTTGAAGCATAAACACCTTTTGAAGATTTTGTGGAAATCATCAGAATCAACAAGGGCAGTAAAAATAGATTTTATTTACCCTTGACGAAGAACACGACGAACTGAGGGTAGCAGTGGAGAAGCTCGTCCGTTCAGATCTTCCACGCCCTAACTTGGCGATGGAAAACAACTACGGTGGCGGCGGAGTGAAGATTTCCGTGGCCGGCGTGAGTATGACGGCGACAAGGTCGAGGCAGTGAAGCTCTTCCTCACTGGCAAAGATGGAGTGTAGCGGCGGCGCTAGGTCTGAGAGCTCAAGCGAGGGAGTAAGATCGAGTGGGGTAAATGAGATCTGAGGAGGGCGAGGGGTCTTTATAGCCGAGGTGAAAAACCGCTCGTCCGAAGAAAATGGACGAACATGCCCCTGACCCTTCTCATCTAATGACATGTGTCACCCACGTACTGTGAAGTGGAGATCGTGTTAGATCGTGGGTGAATAGATAAATCTTATCGAGGGATATGGAACGGTTTGAGCGGCAAAAGCCGAAAATTCAGATAAGAATATTTTAATGTTTTCGTTCGCAAATTCTTCAGCTGTCAAGGACACAGTGAAGACTTTGAACGGGTTTCAAATAGAACGCACATGAAGAATTTGTGAACAGACTGGGTTGAGTTTAGCATAGAGGGGGAAAGGGTCCGATCACATTCACTTAGAAGAATATCAATTTTGAAGAATTAGCAATAAGTGAATGCTGTAGAGGACATGAAAACTCAAAAAAAATATAGAGTCAATGAAGAACACAGTCGGAAAGAGTGAAGACTTTGCAAAGTTGAAGAATTTGAAAATTTGAAGAATTTACAAAATGAAGAAAAACTCAATTTTTGAAGATTTTCAACTTTTTGTGGTGGTGTAACCCACCATATAAGAATGATGATTTCAGACACCGCGTACAATTGTTGTAGGGCTCTGAGAATCAGATTCTTCGTTAAATTCTTCACACTTAGAGGGTTAGTCTTCATTGATTTGAAGAAAAATGTTTCTTCGTGTGTTGCGCATCTAAGTCATCAATTTGCATAAGTGTTAGGATGTGTGTCCTTTTCAAAGGACATTCGAAGATTCTAAGATATTTAGCTCACACCGCAACTTGCTAAATCTCTTCTCATCCAAGGGCTTTGTGAAGATATTGGCTAGTTGTTCTTCAGTCTTCACGTGCTCGATTGAGATGTCGCCCTTCAACACATGATCACGAAGAAAGTGATGACGATTCTGGATGTGCTTTGTCTTTGAGTGCTGAACTGGGTTATGAGCAATTTTGATGGCACTCTCGTTGTCACAGAAGAGTGGCACATTCTTCACATTGATGCCGTAGTCCTTGAGGGTTTGCTTCATCCACAGCAGTTGAGCACAGCAAGAACCAGCAGCAATGTACTCAGCTTCAGCAGTAGAGAGTGATACGCAGTTCTGCTTCTTTGAGGACCAACATACTAAAGATCGTCCGAGGAAATGGCATGTGCCTGATGTTGACTTGCGATCCACACGATCACTAGCATAGTCAGAGTCAGAATATCCAATGAGATCAAAAGCCGAGCCCTTGGGATACCATAATCCAAGTGTTGGAGTGTGAGCTAGATATCGAAGAATATGTTTCACAACCTTATGGTGTGATTCCTTTGGTATAGCTTGAAAACGGGCACACATGCAAACACTAAGCATAATATCCGGCCTAGATGCACATAGATACAGTAAAGAGCCAATCTGGAGCGGTATACCTTTTGATCGAAGTCTATACCATTTTCATCGGTGCATACATGGCCATTTGTGGGCATAGGGATTTTGACGCCTTTGCAATCTTGCATACCGAATTTCCTCAGAACGTCCTTGAGGTATTTCTCTTGAGAAATGAAGATGCCATTGCGTTGTTGAAGAATTTGAAGACCTAAGAAGAATTCCAATTCTCCCATCATGGACATTTGATATTCCTCACTCATCATATAAGCAAATTCGTCAGTATAACGTTGATTAGTACAGCCAAAGATAATATCATCAACATATATTTGGCACACGAATAATTCATCATCATATGTTTTGGTGAAAAGAGTTGGGTCGAGTGAACCGGGTTTGAAGCCTTTCTTCATGAGGAATTCCTTCAGAGTATCATACCACGCCCGAGGGGCCTGCTTGAGGCCATAGAGGGCCTTATTGAGTCTGAAGACTTGATCAGGATGCTTAGGATCTTCAAAACCTGGGGGTTGAGCAACATATACTTCTTCCTCAAGCTTACCATTGAGGAATGCACTTTTCACATCCATTTGATATAAGATGATATTATGATGGTTAGCATAGGCAAGCAATATGCGAATAGCCTCAAGTCTCGCAACAGGTGCAAAAGTTTCATCGAAATCAATTCCTTCAACCTGTGTGTAGCCTTGAGCTACATGACGAGCCTTCTTCCTCACCACTAGGCCATTTTCATCTTGTTTGTTGCGGTAGATCCATTTGGTACCGATGATATTGTGCTTGCGTGGGTCTGGTCGCTTGACAAGCTCCCACACATTGTTCAGCTCGAATTGATGTAATTCCTCTTGCATCGCTTGAATCCATTCAGGCTCCAGAAATGCCTCATCTACTTTGGTGGGCTCTGTGATAGAGACGAAAGCAAAATGCCCACAAAATTTAGACAAATGTGAAGCTTTTGAGTGAGTGAGAGGACCTAGTGCGTTGATGTCGTTGATGATTCTCTCAATCTGTACTTCATTTGCAACGCGAGGATGAGCAGGTTGATGACTTTGATTTGGCTCAGCATTTTCTTCAGAGCCATTTTCTTCAGATGCACCAGCATGATTTTCTTCACGATCTGGAATGACTTCTTCAGCAGATTCTTTGGTAGGAATAACATCCTCAGTAGCCTTTAGCTTGATGGATTCCTCAGGTGACATTTCATCTAGCACAGGAGGTAGGTGCTCTCTTTGCGAGCCATTAGTTTCATCGAACCGCAAATCTACAGTTTCAACAACCTTGTTGTGATAGGTGTTGAAGACCCTGTAGGTGTGCGAGTCCTTTCCGTAACCAAGCATAAAACCTTCATGTGCTTTCGGTGCAAATTTAGAAATGTGATGGGGATCTCTAATCCAACATTTATCACCGAAGACTTTGAAATAACTCACATTGGGTTTCTTGTCAGTGAGGAGTTCATATGAGGTCTTCTTGAAGAATTTGTGAAGATATACCCTGTTGATAATGTGGCATGCAGTATCAATTGCTTCAGGCCAGAAGCGACGAGGTGTCTTGTATTCATCAAGCATAGTACGAGCCATCTCAACAAGAGTCCTATTCTTGCACTCCACGACACCATTCTGCTGAGGAGTGTATGGGGCAGATAACTCATGAGTAATACCGAGTTCATCAAGATAGTCATCAAGACCAGTATTCTTGAACTCAGTACCATTGTCACTACGTATATGCTTGATCTTCACACCGAAATTCATCGAAGCCCTCGAAGAAAATCGTCTGAAGACTTCCTGCACTTCAGTTTTGTAAGAAATGACATGCACCCATGTGTAACGAGAATAATCATCAACAATGACAAAGCCATATAGAGATGCTGCATTTGTTAGTGTGGCATAATGAGTAGGACCAAAGAGATCCATATGAAGCAATTCAAAAGGACGAGAGGTAGTCATGATAGTCTTCGAGGGGTGCTTGGCTCTGGTCATCTTTCCAGCCTCACAAGCCCCACAAAGATGATCTTTGAGGAATTTGACACCCTCAATGCCAATGACATGCTTCTTCTTCACGAGCGTGTGTAAGTTCCTCATGCCAGCATGACCCAGTCGTCGATGCCATAGCCAGCCTTCTGAAGCTTTCGCAAGTAGACAAGTGGCAGGCTGTGGTCCTGCAGAGAAATCAACAATATACAAGTCTCCTCTCCTAAAGCCTTCGAAGACTTTGGAATTGTCAGATTCCATGAGCACTAAGCAGCGATATTTGCCAAAGACAACAACCATATCCAGATCACAAAGCATTGAGACAGACATGAGGTTGAATCCGAGGGACTCGACAAGCATGACTTTGTCCATGTGTCGATCCTTTGAGATTACAACCCTACCTAGACCCAATACCTTGCTTTTGCCTTTGTCTACGTAGGTGATATGCTTCAAATGTGATGGAGATAAAGGAGTGTTCATCAGTAAGCTCTTGTCACCAGTCATGTGATTAGTACATCCTCTGTCGAGGACCCACTCAGTAGCTTTGGGTAGGTCATCCTGCAGATGAATTAGTGCATCTTACGAACACATATCTTCAGAGTGAAGAATATGACATCAATTTCATCAGACAGAAATTCATCAGTTAATGCAACATATGTATATATAGCAGTATAAGGACGTGAGAAATGAATGATTCATTTCTTCATGATTAGCTTGCGTCCTTTCAAGCATTTCAGGTCTCCAGAAAATTCTTCAGATGATTTAGTTCGTCTGGAGACCTGACCCTGCATAAGAGGTTAGTTCTTTTTCTTCACCACCCACATCTGGAGGGGTGGCAAAGAGTTCATCATTCTGCGAGCTCCATAAGAGAAAGGTGGCATTGAAGCCAAAGCGCTTCATTTCATAGGAGAGGGATTAGTATAGGCATATGAGTAAGCAGAGAAATTCTTCGAGGACTTATGAACATAATGATTTGAAGAATAATTCACATAATCAGAACTCTTAGGTTTTCCCTGCAAAACAGAAGCATTAGCATGATGATCATATGAGGACATGGATCCATATGAAGACTTTGGTCCATATGAAGAATTTGATCTAGGGTTCCTATTTTTCACAGCTGGTGTCATGAGGACATTCACCTGAAGACTTTCAAGGCACTTTTTGGGAACCCAGAACCCTTCCTGCAGTTAGTTCCAACATATCTGGCAAATACTTCACCATTCTGATTTTTGAACAGTTTATAGTTGGAGTCAAATGACTCATCAGATGAATATGAGGATTCACAAGTAAAGCAAGATAAAGTGGATGGATCTACGGGAGGTCCCTTCGCAGCAACCCATGAGGTTTTGGGATACTGCTCAGGTTTCCAGTAGGTTCCATCAGCATTGAGTTTCCTCTCAAATGCAATACCCTCTGTCCTAGGGTTCCTGTTCAAGATCTGCTTTTTGAGCACATCACAAAGAGTCTGATGCCCTTTGAGGCTTTTGTACATGCCTGTCACATACAATTCCTTCAACCCTGCATTTTCTTCAGTGATACTAGTGGTATCCTCAGATGAGGAATTTGTGACCATAGAGATAGTTGAAGAATTTGCAGCAATAGAAGCATTTGAACATTCAGGTGAAGAATTTGCAGTTTCACGTTCAATGCATTTCAAGCATGGTGGAATAAATTCTTCCTGGGCGGAACTGATCTGTTGAGCAAGCAATGAATCATTTTCCTTCTGAAGATCTTCATGACTCACCCTTAGCTTCTCAAGATCTTGCTTTCTTTGAATAAATTCATAAGAAAGCTTCTCATGATTGGCTAAGAGAGTTTCATGACGACTTTGAAGGTTGTCAAACTTAGACTGTAGTTGCTGAAGATTATCAGTCGGTGTTTGAGTTCGATCCATTTCCTCACCTAACAGATCATCGCTTTTGTCTAGCATATTTTGAACCTTTTCCAAAGTCTTTTGTTGTTTAACAGCAATATTAGCAAGTTTAAAATAGCTGGGTTTGAGGTTATCATCAGATTCATCCTCACTTGATTCAGAGGAGGGATATTTGAATACCTTGGCACCTTTTGCCATGAAGCAATAAGTGGGAGCATAGTCATCATTGCCGTCATCAGCAGTGTTGGGGAAGCCATTTTCCTCAGTGTTGAAGATGGACTTGCTCACATAAGCAGTAGTGAGGGCTAGGCTCGCCACACCAGAGTCTGACTCCTCAGATGCCTCCTCTTCCTCATGTTCCTCAGATTCAGCTTTAGAGTCCATTTCCTTGCCAATGAATGCCCGAGCTTTCTTGGAGCTGCTCTTCTTGTGAGATGAAGACTTTGAAGATTTTGACGATGAGGACTTTGAAGATTTCTTCTTCTTCTTAGAGTCATCTGAACTATCATCCTTGTATTTCTTCTTCTTTGATTCCTTCTCCCACTGAGGACCATCAGTTATGTAGTGACCAGGTTTCTTGCATTTGTGGCAAGTTCTCTTCTTGTAATCACGGGATGAGGAATCTGATTTCATGTCATCACCTCTTGAGGATTTTCCAAATCGGCCACATATAGAGAACTTCTGGAATTTCCTCACGAGCATTGCTAGCTCCTGACTCAGTTCTTCAGGATCACCAAGGCTGCTACCAGAATATTCATCTTCAGATTCAGAGACTGCCTTGGCCTTTAGTGCACGAGATCTGCCATAGCTCGGTCCATAGAGATCTCTCTTCTCAGCAAGTTGGAACTCATGAGTATTTAGCCTCTCGAGGATATCAGCAGGATCAAGTGACTTGTAGTCTCCACGTTCTTGAATCATCAGTGCTAGTGTATTGAATGAAGAATCAAGTGACCTTAGCAATTTCTTCACCACCTCATGGTTGGTGATGTCAGTGGCACACAGTGCTTGAAGCTCATTTGAAATGTCAGTGAGGCGATCAAAGGTTTGCTGGACATTCTCATTGTCGAGTATTTTGAAGCAGTTGAAGAGATTGCGAAGAACGTCAACTCGAGAATCATGTTGAGTTGAGATTCCTTCGTTGACCTTGGACAGCCTGTCCTAGATAAGCTTTGCAGACTCCAAAGCACTCACTCTGCCATACTGTCCTTTGCTCAGATGGCCACATATGAAATTCTTCGCTTGAGAGTCGAGTTGCTTGAATCTCTTCACATCAGCAGCATTCACGGAAGGAGTGACAGCGGGAACGCCATTTTCCACAACATACCAGAGATCGTTGTCAATTGCCTCAAGATGCATTCGCATCTTATTCTTCCAGTAGGGGTAGTCCGTCCCATCAAAGGTAGGACACCCAGCCGAGACCTTGATCATGCCTGCAGTCGACATAACTAAAACTCCAGGTGGTTAAACCAAAATCACACAGAACAAGGGAGTACCTTGCTCTGATACCAATTGAAAGTGCATTATATCGACTAGAGGGGGGGTGAATAGGCGATTTTTACAAATTCGTCACTGAGGAATTTCACGGTGAGGAGATTCCTAAGTAACGAACTACTTAGCAGCGGAATAAGTACTCAGATGCAAACATAACATGGCATAAGCACATTCATCATGATGACATGAAATAGGCACAGAGTATAGGTAGCGTGAAACATAGGATAAGCAGGCTGAAGACTATGTGACTGAAGAAATAGGATTGAGGAAATTGAGAATGTCTTCAGTCAAAGTCTTCACACAGTAACGATCAAGTACATTAACACATGAATGAGGAAATGAAAGGGTTGAGGAAATAGAAACAGTAGCTCGGTGAAGACGATGATTTGGTAGACCAGTTCCAACTGCTGTGACAGTTGTACGTCTGGTTGGAGCGGCTAGGTATTTAAACCTGAGGACACACAGTCCTCACCGTATTCTCCTTGAGCTAAGGTCACACAGACCTCGCCCAATCACTCGTGGTAAGTCTTCAGGTGACTTCCAAACCTTAACAGACTCGGTCACCCGGCGATCCACAATTTCCTCTTGGATGCTCTAGACCATGATGTCTAACCGTCTGGAGGATGCATAGTCCTCAAAGGTAACAAGCGTCGGTTCCACACAGGAACAATTTCTTCAGTGATGCTCAATCACTTTGGGTTTGTAGGTGTTTGGGTTTTTGGGTTTTTCCTCACTTGATGATTTTCGCCCAAAGTCCTTGGAGGATGGGATGCTCTAAATGACAAGTGTCAATCTATCTCTCGGAGCAGCCAACCAGCTAGTGGTTGTAGGGGGCAGCTATTTATAGCCTAGGGAGCAGCCCGACATGATAAGACATAAATGCCCTTCAATGATATGACCGTTAGGTGGGTAGGATATTTGGACAGCTAGCGTGTAGCACAGCAACGGTTGGAAATTTGAGTATCAAATTCCTCAGGGCTATCATGTTCCTCACATGTAGGCAATCCGCACTGGCGAATTCCTAACTCCTCAGTCAGAACAAATTCCTCAGAGAATAGAAGAACTTCGTCTCTGTCACTGAAGAAATTGACCGAACTATATGAGATTTCCAATGGCTTCACTCGAAAGGATTGGGTAGGTGTAGGATTTTGAGATGAGCATCACTTGGAAACTTTTCCTTAGTTTTACCTCGACCCCCTTTAACAGTACGGTGTTTCCTATGACTCAAGAAGAAGAAAATGAAACTACGAAAACAAAAGTCTTCACGCTTCATAATCCTCGCATGAATATCAAGTCTTCAGGGTCACACCAATTTCTTCACTTTCAAAGTCTTCAAGAAAACCAAAGTCTTCAATTGAAGACATTCATTTTTAGGGGTCGACTTTCATCGTAAATATCAAACTCCTCATAGACTTATAGAACCTGTGTACACTCACAAATGCATTAGTCCCTTAACCTATAAGTCTTCAATACACCAAAATCACTAAGGGGCACTAGATGCACTTACAGAAAGTGTTTTTATCCAAACGAGATCGCGGAAACAAAGGTGTAGTATCAATAGTAGGGTTTGTGCCTGGCGTGGAAAGGGTGACTTAGCTCTGGGTGTTCGTGATCCATGAGGTGCTCCTGCGTCGTAAGGGCGTGCTTTCCTGGAGCTTTTGATCCTGTGTGCGCCTCCTGTTCTGAAAGGAACCGACACAAGTCCCACTAGGGGCGCGTGAAGAAATTGATGCCTGTCATATTTTGAAAAAACGCCTGTGCCATTGGGCCACACCCTCCTCCCCATATTCCCTCACAAGGCGCATCGCCCCCTCTCTTTGCCGAGCTCGGTGCTCTATGTCCTCAGGACCCGGCCCTCGAGCGGAGCTCAGTCGCCGCTGGTATGCCAGGTCGCGATGCCGTTGTCGAGGCCAGGGGGTGAGGGCCCGACAGCCAGTAGGAGCTCCTGAGGTGCGATGCTCAGGGGCCCCCCTTCCATGTGCAAGCGGTCTGCACGGAAAAGGAGCGGTTCCGCCTTGTGGGGGTAGCTAGGAAAGAGGGCCTTGATCAGCAGCCAAGGCGGGCGGATTGATTTACTTAGCCTTTGCGAGTTGGACTGCTGCCCCGCTGGAGCTGGCCCTTCTGAGGTAGCAGGGTGTCGGCTACATTGCTTTTACGCCCTTCTCCCTGGATGGCGGGGGACGAAGCGAGTGGGAGGGCTCCGGGGCCTCACCGGCGGCATTTATGAGCTCGGTGATGCAGCCGAGCCAGGTGTCGTAGCCCTCATCGGTGGGACGGTAACGCAACAGCTCGCGCGCCATGAGCAGCGCAGCCTGCATGTTCGCCGGCCCGCGGCGGACGTGGGAGGACAATGCCGTGGCGGGAGTGAGAGAAGGAGTGGCGGTGCGGCCATCGTGCCGCACGGATGGGGGCAGTGACGAGTCCTGTTGCTCGTGAGCAGCAGGGTTAGTGGCAGCGTTAGCCACAGGAGAGGCAGAGCGGCGCGGGACGCCGCAGCCCATGGGCACCGTCTGAGCGACGCGAGCGGCCCGGCGCTTGGCACGGACTCGGCGAGCATCAACCATTGACACGACGGAGTGAGAACAGAGCGCGGTTGACGAAGAGGCGGGGCTTCGACATGCCCCTACCTGGCGCGCCAAATGTCGGATTCAGGGCTCCGCAGACCCAAGAAGGTTCGAACTCAGAGGCATGAATGAAGGATCTCGCTCTCCAACAACACTAGCTTGCCATGCCCATGACCTGATCTCGACGAGTACGCTGGATAATGCGGAAGGGAACAACACGGAGATTTACCCAGGTTCGGGCCACCTTGCGGTGTAAAACCCTACTCCTGCTTTTGGTGGATTGGCCTCATGAGGAGGTAGAGGATGAACTAGTACAGTGGATGAGCTGCCTTGCGAGGGCTCGAGTGGTGAGGGTGGATTGGTCCAGGGTCCGATCCCGGATCCCCTCTATGGTGATGGCTAGCCTATATTTATAGTGGCCCTGGTCCTCTCCCCTCATAGGTTGGGCGGGAAGGGATTCCACAACGGCCAATTTTGAAGGGGGACAAGGAGTACATCTTATCCTGACGAAAGGTGGTCTTCACCTGCGAAGCTTCTGGCCATGACACAGCGGTGGGCTCGGCGATGACATCCGTCCTGCCGAGCTCATGGCCTCGGTCTCATTGCACCGAAAAGGAAAGCTTTGGGGCCTTCCTCGAGAACCTGTGCTTTCCCTTGCTTCCTTAGCACCAAAGAGGAAACTGCCCCCTCTGCGACTGCTGGCGCCCGCCTGGCCATGGTCGTCATGGCTCATGTCTAACATGTTCATCACATATTCTTTTTTTTGTAGCATGACCATTTGGACTTGTATATGGTTGAAAGCAATAGTCTAGTTTTGACATGAAGATATCAATACTCAAGCATATCAACAAGCAACCATGTCTTTCAAAATATCAACACTAAAGAAAGTTATCCCTAGCCCATCATGCTCAATCATTGATCCATTCATGAAAGAAACTCGCATATTAGCTATACCCAATGCTCAAGTACGATCATAGTGCCCCTTAGTTGGTGCTTTATAAGAGAAGATGGAGACTCAAATAAAATAAAAATTTGCATAAAGTAAATAGATAGGCCCTTCGTAGAGGGAAGTAGGGATTTGCAGAGGTGCCAGAGCTCAAAGCTTAAATTGAGAGATAAAAAAAATTGAGAGGCATACTTGTCCCGTCAACGAAAATGACTGAGTAATTCCCAACACTTTCCATGATAGATATATCATAGGCGGTTCCCAAACAGAAAATAAAGTTTATTCCTTTTTCCACCATTCTTTCACATTCCACGGCTAGCTGTATCCACGGGTACCGTCCATACCAACACTTTCCAAGGAATTTATTATTTGACAACATAAAGTAAATTTCTTTTTCATTTCGGGACTGGGCATCCCTATTACTGCCGCACTCTCGTGCAATGACAGGTGAATAAACACTCATATTGAGAATAACACATCTAGCATGGAAAATATTGGCCACCCCCTGACGCTTCATGAGTGGTACGGGCACACAAAAAGGAAATTTATTTTGAAAATTAGAGATGGCACATACAAATTTGCTTAGAACGGCATGGAAATACCGCATATAGGTAGGTATGGTGTACTCATATGGCAAAACTGGGTTTAAGGATTTTGGATGCACAAGTAGTATTTCTACTTAGTACAAGTGGAGGCTAGCAAAAAGATTGAGAAGCAACCAACCAAGAAACAAAAAATCACATAAGCGAGCATTAAGCATAACTAACACTGAATAATGCACCACAAGTAGGATGTAATTTCATTGCACAACTATTGACTTTCATGCTTGCCTAGGGAATCACAAACCTTAGCACCAATATTCTTACTAAAGCATAATTACTCACCAACATGACTCACATCTCACTATCATCATATCTGAAAACTATTACAAAGAATCAAGTTTATTTTGGCCAATGATCTTCATGAAAGTTTTTATTATATCCCTCTTGAATATCTATCACTTTGGAACTAGTTTCATATGTTGCAATTGCTTTTGACAAGCTCAAACAAATTTAAGTGAAGAACATGAGCATAAAAATTTTCGTCTCTCAAAATAATATAAGTGAAGCATGAGAGAATTTCTTCAAAAATTTACTAACTCTGAAATAAATCTAAGTGAAGCATGAGAGCATTTCTTCAAAAATATTAAAGCACACCGTGCTCAAAAAGATATAAGTGAAGCACTAGAGCAATTCCATAGCTCAAAAAATTTAAGTGAAGCATATAGAAGAATTCTAACAAATTGTAGCATAATTTTGGCTCTCTCAAATAGGTGTATCCAGCAAGGATACTTGTGACAAACTAAAAACAAAACTTCAATCACACAAAACTTAACAAAACCTTCGTGAGATCCGTTAGTATAAGAAAACCAATCTTTACTTTAAGTATTGTAGAAAACCCATTCAATTTTTTTATTGCATTATAACTACTGTATTCTAACTTTACCATGGCTTATACCCCCAATACAATCCATAGATTCATGAAAATAAGCACACAATGCAAAGAAAACAGAATCTGTCAAAAATAGAATAGTCTGTAAAGATGTGAATTGTTATCATACTTCTCTAACTCCAAAAATTCTGACAATTTACAAAAACAGAGGCAATTTTTATATAAATCTTGTGTAAAAAAATAAGAATTTTTCTCGCTTCTGTGAATTTTTCATATTCTGTTACTAGACACAAAAGTTTCTGTTTTTCAACAGGATCAAATCAACTATCATCAAAGCTATCCCAAAGGCTTTACTTGGCAAAAACACTAATTAAAACATAAAAAACACAATCATAACAAAGGCACAATTGTGCAAACACTCAAGAACAGAAATAAAGAGGCAAAAATAATTTTTATTCATTGGGTTGCCTCCCAACAAGCGCTATCGTTTTATGCCCCTAGCTAGGCATAATGCATAGATTCAAGTATAGTCATGTTTAGTTTTAGATCCATAGGATGCCCTCATGATTGATTCATATGGTGGCTTAATTATTGTTCTATGGAAGTGTTCCATACCCTTTCTTAGCGGAAATTGGAATTTAATATTGCCCTATTTCATATAAATCACGGCACAAATAGTACGTAAAAACGGTCTACCAAGTATAATTGGACAAGACGGATTGCAATCAATATCAAGAACAATAAATTCTATGGGAAAATAATTTCTATTTGCAAGAATAAGAACATCATTAATTCTTCCCAAAGGCTTTTTAATAGTAGAATCTGCCAAGTGCAAATTAAGAGAACATTCTTCAATATCGGTAAGACCAAGCACATCACATAGATTTCGGAATTGTGGAAACACTAGCACCAAAATCACATAAAGGAAAACACTCATAATTTTTAATCTTGACTTTGATAGTAGGTTCCCATTCATCATGCAACTTTCTAGGAATTGAAATTTCTAATTCCAACTTTTCTTCCAAAGCTTTCATCATGGCATCAACAATATGTTTAGTAAAAGCTTTATTTTGTTCATAAGCATGGGGTGAATTTATCATGGATTGCAACAAAGAAATACAATCAATCAAAGAGAAATTATCATAATTAAAGTCTTTGTAATCCAAAAGAGTGGGCACATCACTAGTTAAAATTTTGACCTCTCCAAACCCACTTTTATCAATTTTTTCATCAAGATTTTCAACCTCCGAATTATCGGGATGCCTTCTAACTAAAGTTGACTCTTCCCAAGTCCCTTTATCATCAATTTTAATTTTACTAAACAAGGAATCAATAAAAGAAACACCAATCACTTTAATATCTTCATCATTTTTATCTTCCAAAGAAATTGGCTTAGCGGCCATTTGATTTACTAGGGTAGCTTATGCATCGGATATTTTGCCTAGTAAATTTTCAGCATGAGCATACTTGGATTGGAGATTGCAAACTTCCCTAATAATATCATCAAGTTGTTTTGTTATAGCATCTAACACAACAGAGTGTTCCTTAAGTTCTTCGGTAAAATATTTATAGTGCTCAAATTGCGTAGTCATATATTCCATAGAACTTTTTTCAATTTCAAGCAAAATATTGGGGTAAGGAACTCCATAGTACCTTCTCTGAGACATCGCAACTACGCAAAAAAAATTGCACACAAAAACAGATCTGACGAGAAAACGACGAATGAAAAAGAGGGCGAATAAAACGGCAAATTTTGTGAAGGGGGGAGATGAAAATGAGAGGCAAATCGCAAATAATGTATATTGCACGGAGATGAGACTTGTGATTAGGAACTTGATAGATGTTGATGATGTCTCCCCAGCAACGGCGCCAGAAATTCCTTTTGATGTCACCTGAACTACATCGGTATTTCCCCAAAGAGGATGGGATGATGTAGTACATCTACAGTAGGTATTTCTCTCAGTTATGAAACCAAGGTATCAATCAAGTAGGAGAACCAAGCAACACTATGTAAACGGTACCTGCACACAACGAACAAATACTTGCAATCCGACGATTAGGAGGGGTTGTCAATCCCTCTACGGGTAATGGTGACAGAAATTGTCAAGTTGACGGGATAAAAATAGTGTAGTTTGGATAAATAGATCTCGATAAAACGTGAAATAAAATAAGTATTAAAAAAGTGCAGCAAGGTATTTTTGGGTTTTTGGAATAATAGATCTGAAAATAAAAGGGAATAAAAATAGATCTCAAAGCAAATATGATAAAGAATAGACCCGGGGGCTGTAGATTTCACTAGTGGCTTCTCTCGAGAAAATAGCATACGGTGGGTAAACAAATTGCTGTTGGGTAATTGATAGAAGATCAAATAATTATGACGATATCAAAGGCAATGATCAATATATAGGCATCACATCCAAGATTAGTATACCGACTCCTGCCTGCATCTACTAGTATTACTCCACACATCGACCGCTATCCAGCATGCATCTAGTGTATTAAGTTCATGGAAAATGGAGTAATGCAATAAGAACGATTACATGATGTAGACGAGATCGATTCATGTAGGAATAGCCCCCATCTTGTTATCCTTAATAGCACCGATACATGCGTGTCTTGCTGCCCCTTCTGTCACTGGGAAAGAACACAGCACGAGAACCCATCAGAAAGCACCTCTTCCCATGGAAAGAAGAATCGATCTAGTTGGCCTAACTAAACCAAAGATTCGAAGAAGAAATATGAGGCTATAAATAATCATGCATATAAGAGATCAAAATAAGACTCAAATAATATTCATGGATATAGATCTGATCATAAATTTAAAGTTCATGGGATCCCAACAAACACACCGCAAAAAAGAGTTACATCAAATAGATCTCCAGGAGATCATTGTATTGAGAATCAAAAGAGAGAGAGGAAGACATCTAGCTACTGCCTACGGACCCGTAGGTCTATGATGAACTACACACACATCATCAAAGAGGCACCAATGAGGATGATGAACCCTTCCGTGATGGTGTCTAGATTGGATCTCGTGGTTCTGGAAGTTGCGGCGGCTGGAATTGTGTTTCGTCGACTACCCTATGGTTTTTGGAATATTTCGGTATTTATAGGGCAAAGAGGCAGTGCGGTAAGCCACCGAGGTGGGAACAACCCACCAGGGCTTGCCTGGGCTCCTGGGTGCCCCCTCGGGGTTGTGCTCCCCTCATGCCTCCTCTCTGGTACTTCTTTGGCCCACCTTGTGTATTCTGGTCCAAAAAAATTCTCCAAAAAGTTTTGCTGCGTTTGGACTCCGTTTGGTACTCATATTCTACGAAGTAAAAAACAAGCAAAAAATAGGAACTGTCACTGCGCACTATGTCAATAGGTTAGTCCCAAAAAATGATATGAAGTTGCTATAAAATGATTGTAAAACATCCAAGAATGATAATATAACAGCATGGAACAAGCAAAAATTATAGATACGTTGGAGACGTATCATGATGTCGCTTGAACTACGTCGGTATTTCCCCAGAGAGAAAGGGATGAAGCAGTACAGCTACGGTAGGTATTTCCTTAGTTAAGAAACCAAGGTATCAATCCATTAGGAGAACCAAGCAACACTATGTAAACGGTAACTGCACACAAAGAACAAATACTTGCAACCCGACGATTAGGAGGGGTTGTCAATCCCTCTACCAGTAACGGTGATAGAAATTCTCAAGTTAACGGGATAAAAATAGTATAGTTTGGATAAATAGATCTCGATAAAATGCGAAATAAAATAAGTAATAAAAAAGTGCAGCAAGGTATTTTTGGGTTTTTGGAATAATAGAACTGAAAATAAAAGCGAATAAAATAGATCTCAAAGCAAATATGATAAAGAATAGACCCGGTGGCCGTAGATTTCACTAGTGGATTCTCTCGAGAAAATAGCATACGGTGGGTAAACAAATTACCGTTGGGCAATTGATAGAAGATCGAATAATTATGACAATATCCAAGGCAATGATCAATATAAAGGCATCACGCCCAAGATTAGTAGACCGACTCTTGCCTGCATCTACTACTATTACTCCACACATCGACCGCTATCCAGCATGCATCTAGTGTATTAAGTTCATGGAAAAATGGAGTAATGCAATAAGAACGATGACATGATGTAGACGAGCTCTATTCATGTAGGAATAGCCCCCATCTTGTTATCCTTAATAGCAATGATACATGCGTGTCTTGCTGCCCCTTCTGTCACTGGGAAAGAACACCGCGCGATCGAACCCATCACAAAGCACCTCCTCCCATGGCAATAAAAATCGATCTAGTTGACCTAACTAAACCAAAGATTCGAAGAAGAAATAAGAGGCTATAAATAATCATGCATATAAGAGATCAAAAGGAGACTCAAATAATATTCATGGATATAGATCTGATCATAAACTCAAAGTTCATGGGATCCCAACAAACACACCGCAAAAAAGAGTTACATCAAATAGATCTCCAAGAGACCATCGTATTGAGAATCAAAAAAGAGAGAGGAAGCCATCTAGCTATTGCCTAAGGTCCCATAGGTCTATCATGAACTACTCACGCATCATCAGAGAGACACCAATGAGGATGATGAACCCCTCCATGATGGTGTCTAGATTGGATCTCATGGTTCTGGAACTTGCGGCAGCTGGAATTGTGTTTCGTTGACTCCCCTAGGGTTTTTGGAATATCTGGGTATTTATAGGGCGAAGAGGCGGTGCGGGAGGCCATCGAGGTGGGCACAACCCACCAGGGTACGCCTGGGCTCCTGGGCGCACCCTGGGGGGTTGTGCTGCCCTCATGCCTCCCCTCTGGTACTTCTTTGGCTCATCTTGTGTCTTCTGGTCTAGAAAAATTCTCCAAAAAGTTTCACTGCGTTTGGACTCCGTTTGCTACTCATATTCTGCGAAGTAAAAAACAAGCAAAAAATAGCAACTGGCACTGGGCACTATGTCAATAGGTTAGTCCCAAAAAATGATATAAAGTTGCTATAAAATGATTGTAAAACATCCAAGAACGATAATATAACAGCATGGAACAAGCAAAAATTATAGATACATTGGAGACGTATCATGATGTCGCTTGAACTACGTCGGTATTTCCCCAAAGAGGAAGCGATGATGCAGTATAGCTACGGTAGGTATTTCCTCAGTTATGAAACCAAGGTATAAATCCAGTATGAGAACCAAGCAACACTATGTAAATGGTACCTGCACACAAAGAACAAATACTTGCAACCCGATGATTAGGAGGGGTTGTCAATCCCTCTACAGGTAACGGTGACAGAAATTGTCAAGTTGAGAGGATAAAAATAGTGTAGTTTGGATAAATAGATCTTGATAAAACGCGAAATAAAATAAGTAATAAAAAAGTTTAGCAAGGTATTTTTGGGTTTTTGGAATAATAGATCTAAAAATAAAAGCAAATAAAAATAGATCTCAAAGCAAATATGATAAAGAATAGACCCGAGGCCCGTAGATTTCACTAGTGGCTTCTCTCGAGAAAATAGCATACGGTGGGTAAACAAATTACTGTTGGGCAATTGATTGAAGATCGAATAATTATGACAATATCCAAGGCAATGATCAATATATAGGCATCACGTCCAAGATTAGTAGACCGACTCCAGCTTGCATCTACTACTATTACTCCACACATCGACCGCTATCCAACATGCATCTAGCGTATTAAGATCATGGAAAAACGGAGTAATGCAAAAAGAACGACGACATGATATAGACGAGATCTATTCATGTAGGAATAGCCCCCATCTTTTTATCCTTAATAGCAATAATACATGTGTGTCTTGCTGCCCCTTCTGTCATTGGGAAAGAACACCGCATGATCAAACCCATCACAAAGCACCTCTTCCCATGGCAAGAAAAATTGATCTAGTTGGCCTAACTAAACCAAAGATTCGAAGAAGAAATACGAGGCTATAGATAATCATGCATATAAGGGATCAAAAGAAGACTCAAATAATATTCATGGATATAGATCTGATCATAAACTCAAAGTTCATCAGATCCCAACAAACACACCGCAAAAAAGAGTTACATCAAATAGATCTCCAAGAGACCATTGTATTGAGAATAAAGAGCGAGAGAGAGGAAGCCATCTAGCTACTGCCTATGGACCTGTAGGTCTATGGTGAACTACTCACGCATCATCGGAGAGGCACCAATGAGGATGATGTACCCCTCCGTGATGGTTTCTAGATTGGATCTCCTGGTTCTGGAACTTGCGGCGGCTGGAATTGTGTTTCGTCGACTCCCCTAGGGTTTTTGGAATATTTGGGTATTTATAGGGCGAGGTGGTGCGGGAGGCCACCGAGGTGGGAACAACCCACCAGGGCGCGCATGGGCTCCTGGGCGCACCCTGGGGGGTTGTGCTCCCCTCGAGCCTCCCCTTTGGTACTTCTTTGGCCCATCTTGTGTCTTCTAGTCCAGAAAAATTCTCCAAAAAGTTTTGCTGCATTTGGACTCCGTTTGGTACTGATATTCTGTGAAGTAAAAAAACAAGCAAAAAAGAGCAACTGGCACTAGGCACTATGTCAATAGGATAGTCCCAAAAAATGATATAAAGTTGCTATGAAATGATTGTAAAACATCTAAGAATGATAATATAACAGCATGGAACAAGCAAAAATTATAGATACGTCAGAGACGTATCATGATACGTCTTTGCATCATGTTTACCTACTGTTATTTATAATGTTTTTATGCATAATAATGCTCTTTGGAGTAATTCTAATGCTTTTTCTCTCATAATATGCAAGGTTTACACAAAGAGGGAGAATACCGGCCGCTGGAATTCTGGACGTGAAAAAGCTACGTCAGAGTAACCTATTATGCACATCTCCAAATGAGCTGAAAATTTACGGAGAATTGTTTTGGAATATATAATACTTGAGCAAATAACTACCGGAGGGGTCCACCCTGGTGAGCACAAGACACTAGGGCGCGCCTAGGCCCCCAGGCGTGCCCTGGTGGGCTGTGCCCTCGTCGGCCCACCTTCAGTACCCATCTTCTGGTACATAAGCCATTTTAACCTAGAAAAAAATCAGAGGGGGACTTTCGGGATGAAGCGGTGCCGTCTCGAGGCGGAACTTGGGCAGGAGCACTTTTGCCCTCCGGCGGAACGATTCCGCCGGGGGAACATCCCTCCCGCAGGGGGAAATCATCGTCATCATCATCACCAACAACCCTCTCATCTTTGGGAGGGCAATCTCCATCAACATCTTCAACAACACCATCTCCTGTCAAACCCTAGTTCATCTCTTGTGTTCAATCTTTGTATCGGAACCTCAGATTGGTACCTGTGGGTGACTAGTAGTGTTGATTACATCTTGTAGTTGCTTACGATATAGTGTATTTGGTGGAAGATTATATGTTCAGATCCATTATGCTATTTAATACCCCCCTGATCTTGAGCATGATTATCATTTGTGAGTAGTTACTTTTGTTCTTGAGGTCATGTGTGAAGTCATGTTGCAAGTAATCTAGCTATTGAATTCAGGTGGGATTTCTTAGAAAGAATTAAACGCAACTCTGAAGATTGGGAACTCGACGAAGGTAAAGAGTCAGGTATTAAGCTTGAATTTGATTGTGTTAAATCTTTTATGAATACCAACGCTTTTCACAAGTTTAGTACTAAATATGGACTTGACTCTGAGATAGTAGCCTCCTTTTGTGAATCTTTTGCTACTCATGTTGATCTCCCTAAGGAGAAGTGGTTTAAATATCATCCCCCTATTAAAGAAGAAATTAAAGACCAAGTCATAGTTAAAGATGAAACTATTGTTTACAATGTTGATCAAGTTGTACCTACTGCTTATATTGAAAAAACACCTTTCCCTGTTAGGATAAAGGAACATGCTAAGGTTTCAACTGTGGTTCGCAAAAGTAATATTAGAGCACCTAAACCTGCTGAACAAATTAAAGTAGAACCTAGTGTTGCTATGGTTAAAGATCTCCTGGTAGAAAATATTGATGGGCATGTTATTTACTTCTGTGATGATGTTGCTAGAATTGCCAAACCCGATGAAAAAGATAAACATAGACCTGTTGTTGGCATGCATGTTGTCTCAATTAAAATAGGAAATCATTGTTATCATGGTTTATGTGACTTAGGTGCTAGCGTGAGTGCTATTCCTTTTACCTTATACCAAGAAATTATGAATGACATAGCACCAGCTAAATAGAAGACACATATGTTACTTTTAAACTTGCTAATAGAGACACCATCAAACCACTTGGGATTGTTAGAGATGTTGAAGTCTTGTGTGGGAAAATAAAATACCCTGCTAGTTTCCGAGTTCTTGGTTCCCCACAAGATGATTTTGTCCCATTATCTTTGGTTGACCTTTCTTGAACACCTTGAATGCTAAAATAGATTGTGAAAAACAAACTGTCGGTGTTAGCTTTCGTAATGAGTCTCATGAGTTTAATTTCTCCAAGTTTAGTAGATAACCACATAAGAAAGAATTACCTAGTAAGGATGAAATAATTGGTCTTGCTTCTATTGCCGTGCCTCCTACTGATCCACTAGAATAATATTTGCTAGACCATGAAAATGATATGCATATGCATGAAAGAAATGAAATAGATAAAATTTTCTTTGAACAATGACCTCTGTTCAAACACAATTTGCCTATTGAAACTCTAGGAGGTCCTCCTCCACCTAAAGGTGATCATGTGTTTGAATTAAAGCAATTGCCTGACACTTTGAAATATGCTTATCTTGAAGAGAAAAAGATATATCCTGTTATTATTAGTGCTAACCTTTCAAAACATGAAGAAGAAAGATTATTGAAAATTCTGAAGAAGCACCGTGCTGCTATTGGATATACTCTTGATGATCTTAAGGGCATTAGTACCACTCTCTGTCAGCACAAGATTAATATGGAACCTGATGCTAAAACCCGTTATTGATCATCAACGACGTTTGAATCCTAAGATGAAAGAAGCGGTAAGAACTAAAATATTAAAGCTTCTGGAAGCAGGTATAATCTATCCCATAGCTGATAGTAGATGGGTAACTCCCATTCATTGTGTCCCTAAGAAAGGAGGTATTACTTTTGTTCCTAATGATAAAAATGAATTTATTCTACAAAGAATTATTACTGGCTACAGAATGGTAATTGATTTTAGAAAATTAAATAAAGCCACTAGAAAAGATCATTACCCTTTGCCTTTTATCGATCAAATGTTGGAAAGGTTATCTGAGCACACACACTTTTGTTTCCTTGATGGATATTCTGGGTTTTCTCAAATACCTGTTTCACAACCTGATCAAGAGAAGACCACCTTCACTTGCCCATTTGGAACTTATGCTTATAGACGTGTGCCTTTGGGTTTATGCAATGCATCTGCTACTTTTCAAAGATGTATGACTGCTATATTCTCTGATTTTTGTGAAAAGATTGTTGAGGTTTTCATGGATGATTTTTTTGTTTATGGAACTTCTTCTGATGATTGCTTGAGCAACCTTGATCGAGTTTTGCAGAGATGTGAGTAAACTAACCTTGTCTTGAATTGGGAGAAGTGTCACTTTAGGGTTAATGAAGGTATTGTCTTGGGGCATAAAATTTCTAAACGAGGTATTGAGGTGGATAAAGCTAAAGTTGACGCAATTGAGAAAATGCTATGTCCTAAAGATATTAAATGTATTCGTAGTTTCCTTGGTCATGCTGGCTTCTATAGGAGGTTTCTTAAAGACTTCCCTAAAATTTCTAGGCCTCTTACAAATCTTTTACAAAAGGATGTTCCATTTGTTTTTGATGATGATTGTGTAGAAGCCTTTGAAACACTTAAGAAAGCCTTAACTTCTGCACCTATTGTTCAACCACCTGATTGGAACTTGCCTTTTGAAATTATGTGTGATGCTAGTGATTATGTTGTTGGTGCTGTTCTAGGACAAAGAGTTGATAAGAAATTAAATGTTATTCATTATGCTAGCAAAACTCTAGACAGTGCCCAGGGAAATTATGCTACTACTGAAAAATAATTTTTAGTAGTTGTGTTTGCTTATGACAAGTTCAGATCTTACATTGTTGATTCCAAAGTAACTATTCACACTGATCATGCTCATATTAAATATCTTATGGAAAAGAAAGATGCTAAACCTAGACTCATTAGGTGGGTTCTTTTGCTACAAGAATTTAATTTACATATTACTACTAGGAAAGGAGCTGAGAACCCCGTAGCCGATAACTTGTCTAGGTTAGAGAATATTCTTGATGACCCACTACCTACTGATGATAGCTTTCCTGATGAACAATTAGCTGCCATAAATTTTTCTCATAACACTCCATGGAATGCTGACTATACTAATTATATTACTGCTAAATATTTACCACCTAGTTTCACATACCAACAAAAGAAAAAAAATCTTCTATGATTTAAGACATTACTTTTGGGATGACCCACATCTTTATAAAGAAGGAGTGGATATTATTATTAGACATTGTGTACCTGAGCATGAACAGGAACAAATCCTACGGAAATGTCACTCCGAAGAACTGCTCATAAGGTATTGCAATCTGGTTTTTATTGGCCTACTCTCTTCAAGGATGCCCGTAAGTTTGTTTTATCTTGAGATGAATGTCAAAGAATTGGTAATATTGGTAAGCGATAGGAAATGCCTATGAATTATTCACTTGCTGTTGAACCATTTGATGTTTGGGGTTTTGATTATATGGGACCTTTTCCTTCCTCCAATGGGTATACACATATTTTGGTTGTTGTTGATTATGTTACTAAGTGGGTAGAAGATATTCCAACTAGTAGTGCTGATCATAACACTTCCATTAAAATGCTTAAAGAAGTTATTTTCCTGAGGTTTGGATTCCCTAGATATTTAATGACTGATGGTGGTTCACACTTTATTCGTGGTGCCTTCCGTAAAATGCTTGCTAAATATGATGTTGACCATAGAATTGCATCACCCTATCATCCTCAATCTAGTGGTCAAGTTGAAATTAGTAATAGAGAAATAAAATTAATATTACAAAAAACTGTTAATAGGTCCCGAAAGAATTGGTCTAAGAAATTGGATGATGCACTTTGGGCCTATAGAACAACATATAAAAATCCTATGGGTATGTATCCTAATAAAATGGTTTATGGAAAAGCTTGTCATTTGCCTCTAGAGTTAGAACATAAAGCATATTGGGCAATTAAAGAACTCAACTATGATTTCAAACTTGCCAGTGAAAAGAGGTTATTTGATATTAGCTCATTAGATGAATGGAGAACCCAAGCTTATGAAAATGCCAAATTATTTAAAGAAAAAGTTAAAAGATGGCATGACAAAAGAATACAAAAGCAGGAATTCAAAGTTGGAGAATATGTTCTTTTGTACAACTCTCGTTTCAGATTCTTTGCAGGAAAACTTCTCTCTAAATGGGAAGGACCATATATTATTGAGGAGGTTTATCGCTCTGGAGCCATCAAAATTAATAATGCCGAAGGTACTAACCCAAAGGTGGTCAATGGGCAAAGAATTAATCACTATATCTAAGGTACGCCTATTAATGCTGAAAGCAATATTATTCAAACCATGACACCGGAGGAACACATAAAAGAGACCTTCAGGAACACTCCAGAATACTAAAAAAGAGGAGGTACGTGATACGGTAAATCCGCAAAAAAAATTATGTCAGTTTTGGAATATTACAAAAATTAGGAAAATAAGAAACAACTAGGAAGGCAACCGAGGAGGGCACAAGACACCAGGGCGCGCCTGGCATGCCTGGCGCACCCAGGTGGGTTGTGCCCACCTCGGAAACCTTCCCGACTCCGTTTTCCTCCCGTTTGCTTGTTTCCCAAGATAAGAAATCTTTATATACCCCCCGAACGTATTGACCACCGTATCGCGGAGAAATCTTCTGTTCTTCTTTCCTGCTGTTTTCTGGCAGATATGAAAATATGTCATCTCAAGATTCGGAGGGTGAGAGCTATGTTGCTGATTATATTTCAAACCCCAAGGTTTACGGAGATGTAGAACATTATGGTTGGACCATGGAGGAAGAAGAAGACTATGATCCAAAAGGGAAAGAAGAGACAAGCTCAGATGAAGATGAAGTTCCGTTGCCCCAACCTGGGGACATGCATGTGGAATTCAAGAAGTCAAGTCTCCCTAATAAAGCAAAGAAACCTAAGATCCAGTTTATCCCTTTTCGTCTCTTGCAGGAAAACAAGCAAGAATTATGCAAAAAGATATTAAAGCTTGAGCAGGAGATCGATGACTGGAAGGAGAAAAATTCCATCCTCAAGCATAAGCTGAGGAAGAAGAACGCTCATACTACCTCTTCACCATCATCATCATCTTCCCCACCAAAGGAGACTTGAGTTCATGATATGGGCACTCCCCTTGGCTTGTGCCAAGCTTGGGGGAGGTTCCCTGGTATCGTATCACCACAACTATCTTTGCCTTTATCTATTTTAGTTCGATCTTTAGTTATCCTATGATTTAGTTGAATAAAAGTTTAGTTCGATCCTTTCTTTTCGAGTGCTTTCTTAGTGATCTATCTATGTAATCATGTGCGAGATATATAATAAAGAGTAGTTTGAGTTTTGTTTCTTTACTCTTTTGTTTCAATAAAAAGAAAGGAAAATAAATGAAAAAGATCATATGCTAATCTTATGGTAAGTAGTGACATCACAAAAGGAAAAGTATAAGTGGTAAAATTTTATGGAGATTTACAAACATAGCATTGGTCAATGATGCAATTCATGAAAGAATTAATAAGGGAAGAGAAGATTCACATGCAAATACACTATCTTGGACATCTTTTATGATTGTGAGCCCCCATTAAATATTTTGTGTCAAAATTGTTGACGTTGGACATGGAAGACAACATAATGATTTATGTTTGTTCATATTCACATAGAAGTTATATTGTCATAGATCCATCAACATGTGGTGCTTGCTCAATATCTTTTCTAGGCAAAAACTCCGCACTAAGTAGAGATACTACTTGTGCATCCAAAATCCCTTAAACCCAAAAATCTTATTTTGAGATTCCACCATACCTACCTATGGATTGAGTAAGATCCTTCAAGTAAGTTGTCATCAGTGCAATAAGGTAATAAAAATTGCTTCTGAATGTGTTGGATCATTTAGTGTAAGAGAAAATTGAGCATTGTACGAACTTATGATGGCAAAGTAATAAAATCGACGGACTGCATAATAAAGGTTGCTATCATAAGGGGAAATATAACGTGACATTCTTTTGCATTAAGGGATTTCGCATACAAACAAAAAGCGCATGGCAACCTCTGCGTCCCTCTGCGAAGGGCCTATCTTTTACTTTTATGTATTCACTTTTATGCAAGAGTCAAAGTATCCTTCACTATTCCCTTTTAGTTTATCTTTTTGCAAGCATCATGTGGTGAGGAAAGATCTAAGCACATATATCCAGTTGGATATGAGTGGGCATGAGTTATTATTGTTGACATCACCCTTGAGGTGAATACGTTGGGAGACGAAACTATAAGCCCCTATCTTTCTATGTGTCCGGTTGAAACTTTTTGTTCATGGGCACGCTGTGAGTATTAGCAAGCATAGAAGGTTAAATGATGGTTGAGTATGTGGACTTGCCTAAAGGCTCCGATACGTGACCCTTCCTAAAAATATGAAGAATTGTACTTGCAAAGTTGACTGAGAACATAGTTTGTTGGTTTTCAATAAGGTTTATGATTTATACTTCGATGTTGTGATGAATTGTTACTTGCTCATGAGAAGTTATATGATAAAAGTTGTGTGATAAAGTTTTATGTTAAAGTTCTTTGCTATTATAATAATAAGCATCATGCTTCTATGTCCGTATTTTGTTTTTATCAACACCTCTCTCTCTAAGCATGTGGACATTTTTTTCGATTTCGGTTTTTCGCTTAAGGACTAGCGAGGTCTAAGCTTGGGGGAGTTGATACGTCCATTTTGCATCATGTTTTCCTACTGTTATTTATAATGTTTTTTTGCATGATAATGCTTTTTGGAGTAATTCTAATGCCTTTTCTCTCACAATATGCAAGGTTTACACAAAGAGGGAGAATACCGGCAGCTGGAATTCTAGACCTGAAAAAGCTACGTCAGAGTTACCTATTCTGCACATCTCCAAATGAGCTGAAAATTTATGGAGAATTATTTTGCAATATATAAAAAATACTGGAGCGAATAACAAATGGAGGGGGCCCACCAGGTGGCAAAACCCACCTGGGCGCGTCAGGCACCCCAGGCGCGCCCTGGTGGGTTGTGCTCAGCACAGCCCACCTCCGGTGCCCATCTTCTGGTACATAATTCATTTTGACCTAGAAAAAACTAGAGGGGGACTTTCGGGACAAAGCGCCGCCGTCTCGAGGTGGAACTTGGGAAGGAGCACTTTTGCCCTCCGGCGGAGCGATTCCGCCGGGGGAACTTCCCTCCCAGAGGGGGAAATCATCGTCATCATCATCACCAACAACCCTCTCATCTTTGGGAGGGCTATCTCCATCAACATCTTCAATAGGACCATCTCCTGTCAAACCCTAGTTCATCTCTTGTGTTCAATCTTTGTACCGGAAGCTCAGATTGGTACCTGTGGGTGACTAGTAGTGTTGATTACTATATGGTTTATTTGGTGGAAGATTATATGTTCAGATCCATTATGCTATTTAATACCCCTCTGATCTTGAGCATTATTATCATTTGTGAGTAGTTACTTTTGTTCTTGAGGTCACGGGAGAAGTCATGTTGCAAGTAATCATGTGAACTTGATATGTGTTCGGTATTTTTATGATACGTATGTTGTGATTCCCTTACTGGTGTCATGTGAACGTCAACTACATGGCACTTCACCATATTTGGGCCTAAGGGAATGCATTGTGGAGTAGTTATTAGATGATGGGTTGCTAGAGTGACAGAAGCTTAAACCCTAGTTCATGCGCTACTTCATAAGGGACCGATTTGGATCCAAAAGTTTAATGCTATGGTTAGATTTTATCTTAATACATTTCTAGTAGTTCCAGATGCTTGCGAGGGGGGTAATCATAAGTAGGAGGTTTGTTCAAGTAAGAACATCACCTAAGCACCGGTCCACCCACATATCAAATTATCAAAGTAGCAAACACGAATCAAACCAACATGATGAAAGTGATATGGTTAAATTCCCGTGTACCCTCAAGAACGCTTTGCATATCATAAGAGACTGTTTTGCCTGTCCTTTGTCACAAAAGGATTGGGCTACCTTGCTGCACTTTATTTACCGTTACCGTTACTTTCTCGTTACAAATTATCTTGCTATCAAACTACTTGTTACCGACTATTTCAGTGCTTGCAGAAAATACCTTGCTGAAAACCACTTGTCATTTCCTTCTGCTCCTCGTTGGGTTCGACACTCTTACTTATCAAAAGGACTACGATTGATCCCCTATACTTGTGGGTCATCAAGACTCTTTTCTGGCGCCATTGCCGGGGAGTGAAGTGCTCTTGGTAAGTGGAAATTGGTAAGGAAAAATTATTACCACGTGCTGAAATTTATTGTCACTTGCTACTATGGAGAACCATCCTTTGAGGGTTTTGTTCAGGGTATCTTCACCTCGACCAGAACCACAATTAGTTACCCCTCAACCTATTGCACCTACTGAAAATATTGGTTATGAATTTCCTTCGGCTATGATAGAACAGCTGCTAGCTAATCCTTATGCAGGAGATTAAACCAATCATCCTGATATGCACTTGATATATGTGGATGAAATTTGTGGATTATTTAAGCTTGCAGGTTTATCCGGAGATGAAGCTAAGAAGAAGGTTTTCCCTTTATCTTTGAAGTAAAAAAGCATTGACATGGTATAGGCTATGCGATGATATTGGATCTTGGAATTGGAATTTCACAAAAAAAAAATCTCCTATGCATCTAGTTCATCGTGATCAGAATTATATGTATAATTTTTGGCCTTGTGAAGGAGAAATTATTGCTCAAGCATGGGGAGGCTTAAGTCAATGTTATATTCATGCCCCAATCATGAGCTGTCTAGAGAAATTATTATTCAGAATTTTTATGCTCGGCTTTCTCATGATGATCGATCCATGCTCGATACTTCTTTTGCCGCTATCTTTGGTAGAACTTTCTTAAACACCGTGAATGCTAAAATACATTGTGAAAAACAAACTGTCAGTGTTAGATTTGGTAATGAGTCTCATGAGTTTAATTTCTCCAAGTTTAGTAGACAACCACATAAGAAAGAATTACCTAGTGAGAATGAAATAACTGGTCTTGCTTCTATTGCCGAGCCTCCTACTGATCCACTAGAACAATATTTGCTAGACCATGAAAATGATATGCATATGCATGAAAGAAACGAAATAGATAAAAATTTCTTTGAACAACGACCTCTGCTAAAACACAATTTGCCTATTGAAATTCTAGGAGGTCCTCCTCCACCTAAAGTTGATCCTGTGTTTGAATTAAAGCAATTGCCTGACACTTTGAAATATGCTTATCTTGATGAGAAAAAGATATATCCTGTTATTATTAGTGCTAACCTTTCAGAACATGAAGAAGAAAGATTATTGAATATTCTGAAGAAGCAACGTGCTGCAATTGGATATACTCTTGATGATCTTAAGGGCATTAGTACCACTCTCTGTCAGCACAAGATTAATATGGAACCTGATGCTAAACCCGTTGTTGATCATCAACGACGTTCGAATCCTAAGATGAAAGAAGTGGTAATAACTGAAATATTAAAGCTTCTGCAAGCAGGTATAATATATCCCATAGTTGATAGTAGATGGGTAAGTCCCGTTCATTGTGTCCCTAAGAAAGGAGGTATTACTGTTGTTCCTAATGATAAAAATTAACTTATTCCACAAAGAATTGTTACTGGCTATAGAATGGTAATTGATTTTAGAAAATTAAATAAAGCCACTAGAAAAGATCATTACCCTTTGCCTTTTATCGATCAAATGTTGGAAAGATTATCTAAGCACACACACATTTGTTTTCTGGATGGATATTCTGGGTTTTCTCAAATACTTGTTTCACAAGCTGTTCAAGAGAAAACCACCTTAACTTGCCCATTTGGAACCTATGCTTATAGACGTATGGCTTTTGGTTTATGCAATGCACCTGCTACCTTTCAAAGATGTATGACTGCTATATTCTCTGATTTTTGTGAAAAGATTGTTGAGGTTTTCATGGATGATTTTTCTATTTATGGAACTTCTTTTTATGATTGCTTGAGCAACCTTGATCGAGTTTTGCAGAGAAGTGAGCAAACTAATCTTGTCTTGAATTGGGAGAAGTGCCACTTTATGGTTAATGAAGGTATTGTCTTGGGGCATAAAATTTTTGAACGAGGTATTGAGGTGGATAAAGCTAAAGTTGATGCAATTGAGAAAATGCCATGTCCTAAAGATATTAAATGTATTCATCGTTTCCTTGGTCATGATGGTTTCTACAAGAGGTTTATTAAAGACTTCTCAAAAATTTCTAGGCTTCTTACAAATCTTTTTCAAAAGGATGTTCCATTTGTTTTTTATGATGATTGTGTAGAAGCATTTGAAACTCTTAAGAAAGCCTTAACTTCTGCACCTATTGTCCAACCATCTGATTGGAACTTGCCTTTTGAAATCATGTGTGATGCTAGTGATTATGATGTTGGTGCTGTTCTAGGACAAAGAGTTGATTAGAAATTAAATGTTATTCGTTATGCTAGCAAAACTCTAGACAGTGCCTAGAGAAATTATGCTACTACTAAAAAAGAATTGTTAGCAGTTGTGCTTGCTTATGACAATTTCAGATCTTACATTGTTGATTCCAAAGTAACTGTTCACACTGATCATGCTGCTATTAAATTATCTTATGGAAAAGAAAGATGCTAAACCTAGACTCATTAGGTGAGTTCTTTTGCTACAAGAATTTAATTTACATATTACTGGTAGGAATGGAGCTGAGAACCCCATAGCTGATAACTTGTCTAGGTTAGAGAATATTCTTGATGACCCACTACCTATTGATGATAGCTTTCCTGATGAACAACTAGCTGCCATAAATGTTTCTCATAACACTCCATGGTATGCTGACTATGCTAATTATATTGTTGCTAAATATTTACCACCTAGTTTCACATACCAACAAAAGAAAGAAATCTTCTATGATTTAAGACATTACTTTTGGGATGATCCACATCTTTATAAAGAAGGAGTGGATATTATTATTAGATGTTGTGTACCTGAGCATGAACAGGAACAAATCTTGCGAAAATGTCACTCCAAAGCTTATGGAGGGCATCATGCGGGAGATAGAACTGCTCATAAGGTATTGCAATCTGGTTTAATTGGCGTACTCTCTTCAAGGATGCCCGTAAGTTTGTTTTATCTTGTGATGAATGTCAAAGAATTGGTAATATCGGTAAGCGTCAGGAAATGCCTATGAATTATTCACTTGCTACTGAACCATTTGATGTTTGAGGTTTTGATTATATGGGACCTTTTCCTTCCTCCAATGGGTACACACATATTTTGGTTGCTCTTGATTATGTTACTAAGTGGGTAGAAGCTATTCCAACTAGTAGTGCTGATCATAACACTTCCATTAAAATGCTTAAAAAAGTTATTTTCCTGAGGTTTGGAGTCCCTAGGTATTTAATGACTGATGATGGTTCACACTTTATTCATGGTGCTTTCCGTAAAATGCTTGCTAAATATGATCTTAACTATAGAATTGCATCACCCTATCATCCTCAATCTTGTGGTCAAGTTGAACTTAGCAATAGAGAAAAAAAACTTTGGGATGATGATAATGATGTGCCTTTGTCCCAACACTTTCCATCTGATCTTGACCATGATTTTCATTTGTGAGTAGTTACTTTTGTTCTTGAGGTCACAGGAGAAGTCTTGTTGTAAGTAATCATGTGAACTTCATATGTGTTCGATATTTTGATGATATGTATGCTGTGATTCCCTTAGTGGTGTCATGTGAACATCGACTACATGGCACTTCACCATATTTGGGCCTAAGGGAATGCATTGTGGAGTATTAATTAGATGATGGGTTGCTAGAGTGACAGAAGCTTAAACCCTAGTTTATGCGCTATTTCCTAAGGGACCGATTTGGATCCAAAAGTTTAATGCTATGGTTAGATTTTATCTTAATACTTTCCTCATAGTTGCGGATGCTTGTGAGGGGGTTAATTATAAGTAGGAGGTTTGTTCAAGTAAGAACAACACCTAAGCGCCGGTCCGCCCACATGTCAAATTATCAAAGTAGCGAACACGAATCGAACCAACATGATGAAATTCCCGTGTACCCTCAAGAACGCTTTGCTTATCATAAGAGACCGTTTTGGCCTGTCCTTTGCCACAAAAGGATTGGGCTACCTTGCTGCACTTTATTTACCGTTACCATTACTTGCTCCTTACAAATTATCTTGCTATCAAACTACTTGTTACCTACTATTTCAGTGCTTGCAGAAAATACCTTGCTGAAAACCACTTGTCATTTCCTTCTGCTCCTCGTTGGGTTCGAACTCTTAATTATCGAAAGGACTACGATTGATCCCCGATACTTGTGGGCCATCAAGACTCTTTTCTGGCATCGTTGCCGGGGATCGAACCCGGGTCACCCGCGTGACAGGCGGGATACTTACCACTATACTACAATGATATAGTTCATGAATTTCTTACTTACCGGCGTATCTATTTTTCCTAACGCTTTTGCTCTTGTTTTGGACTGTAATTTGCATGATTTGAGTGAAACTAACCCGGACGGATGCTATTTTCAGCAGAACTACCTGATACGTCTCCAACGTATCTATAATTTTTTATTGTTCCATGCTATTGTATTATCTATTTTGGATGTTTTATATGCATTAATATGCTATTTTATATTATTTTTGGGACTAACTTGTTAACCTAGAGCCTAGTGCCAGTTTATGTTTTTTCCTTGTTTTTGAGTTTTACAGAAAAGGAATATCAAATGGAGCCCGAACGGAATAAAACTTTACGATGATTTTTCTTGGACCAGAAGACATCCACGGAGCTTGGAGAGGGGGCCAGAAGAGTCCCGAGGGCACCACAAGCCCTCAGGCCACACCCTAGGGGGGCGCACCTCCCTGGCTTGTGGGCCCCTCGGGAGTCCTCCAACCCTAATTCTTGCGCTATAAATTCCCAAACCAATAGAAGCGTCCACCAAAATACTTTTCCGCGGCCGCAAGCCTCTGTTCCCGTGAGATCCCATCTTGGGGCCTTTTCCGGCACCCTGCCGGAGGGGGATTCGATCACAGAGGGCCTCTACATCAACCTTGCTGCCCTTCCGATGAAGCATGAGTAGTTTACCACAGACCTAAGGGTCCATAGCTAGTAGCTAGATGGCTTCTTCTCTCTCTTTGATCTTCAATACAATGATCTCCTCGATGTTCTTGGAGATCTATCCGATGTAATATTCTTTTGCGGTGTGTTTGTCGAGATCCGATGAATTGTGGATTTATGATCAGATTATCTATGAATATTATTTTAGTCTTCTCTGAACTCTTTTATGCATGATTTAATATCTTTGTATTTCTCTTTGAATTATCGGTTTGGTTTGGCCAACTAGATTGGTTTTTCTTGCAATGGGAGAGGTGCTTAGTTTTGGGTTCAATCTTGCGGTGTCATCACCCAGTGACATAGTAGGGGTAGCGAGGCACATATTGTATTGTTTCCATCAAGGGTAAAAAGATGGGGTTTTCATCATATTGCTTGAGTTTATCCCTCTACATCATGTCATCTTACTTAAAGCATTGCTCTGTTCTTATGAACTTAATACTCTAGATGCAGGCAGGAGTTGGTCGATGTGTGGAGTAATAGTAGTAGATGCAGAATCGTTTCGGTCTACTTGACATGGACGTGATACCTATATTCATAATCATTGCCTTGGATATCGCCATAACTTTGCGCTTTTCTATCAATTGCTCGACAGTAATTTGTTCACCCACCGTATTATATTCTTTCAAGAGAGAAGCCTCTAGTGAAACCTATGGCCCCCGGGTCTATTTTCCATCATATATTTTCAGAACCAAAAAAACCCAAAAATACCTTGCTGCAATTTATTTGTTTTTACTTTGTTTTATGTTTTAGTAATCTTTTATACCTATCTCTATTAGATCTCACTCTTGTTTGAGACCGTGAAGGGATTGACAACCCCTTTTTCGTGTTGAGTGCAAGTGTTTGTTAGTTTGTGCAAGTGTATAGATTGGAGACTTGCTTGTGCCTCCTACTGGATTGATACCTTGGTTCTTAACTGAGCGAAATACTTATCTCTACTTTGCTGCATCACCCTTTCCTCTTCAAGGGAAAAATCAATGAAAGCTCAAGAAGTAGCACTACCATGGTGTTGTTTTTGTGCAGAAATAAAAGTTCTCGAAATGGAATGAAACTTTTTGGAGATTTATTTTATAATAAAAGAAAAATACTGGAGCCAAGAACCACCGGAGGGGGGCCTCTGGGTGAGCACAACCCACCAGGGCGCGGCCCCCCTCCAGGCGCGCCCAGGTGGGTTGTGCCCACCTGGTGGCCCCGCAGACCCTGACTCCGACTCCTTAAATACCTAAATTTGGAGAGAAAAATTGGGGAGAAAGAATTATCGCGTTTCACAGTACGGAGCCACCGCCAACTCCTGTTCTTCATCGGGAGGCCAGATCTAGAGCCCATTTGTGGCTCCAGAGAGGGGGATCTTCGGTCTTCGTCATCACCAATCCGTCTCCATCGCCAATTCCATGATGCTCCCACCGGGAGTGACTAATTTTTTCGTAGGCTCGCTGGTCGGTGAGGAGTTGGATGGGATTCATCATGTAATCGAGTTAGTTTTGTTAGGGCTTGATCCCTAGTATCCACTATGTTCTGAGATTGATGTCGTTATGATTTTGCCATGCTTAATGCTTGTCACTTTGGGCCCGGGTGCCATGATTTTAGATCTGAACCATTTATGTTTTCACCATTATATCTATGTTCTAGATCCGATCTTGCAAGTCATATTCACCTATTACGTGTTATGATCCGTAAACCTCGGAGTGACAATAGTCGGGATACTTTCCGGTGATGACCATAGTTTGAGGAGTTCATGTATTCACTATGTGTTAATGCTTTGTTCAAGTTCTCTATTAAAAGGAGGCCTTAATACCCCTTAGTTTCCTTATGGACCCCGCTGCCATGGGAGGGTAGGACAAAAGATGTCGTGCAAGTTCTTTCCATAAGCACGTATGACTATTTACGGAATACATGCCTACATTATATATATGAACTGGAGCTAGTTTTGTTTCGCCCTAGGTTATGACTATTATATGATGAATATCATCCAACGAATTCACCGATCCAATGCCTATGAATTTTTCACTTATTGTCCTTGCTAAGTTACTACTGTTGCTGCTACTATTACACTTGCTACAAAATCATTGCTATCACTATTACCGTTACTCGTACTATTATCACTGCTATCAAAACTATCATATTACTGTGCTACTGATTACCTTGCTGCAGATAATTAATCTCCAGGTGTGGTTGAATTGACAACTCAGCCGCTAATACTTGCAAATATTCTTTGGCTCCCCTTGTGTCGAATTTATAAATTTGGGTTGAATACTCTACCCTCGAAAACTGTTGCGATCCCCTATACTTGTGGGTTAGCAAGACCTTTTTCTGGCGCCATTGCCGGAGATCATAGCTATATTTGTTGAGTCACTTGGGATTATTATCTATTTATCATTATGAAGAATCCAAAGGATACCAAGACTAAGATTTTTCCCTCTAAGACGAGGGGAGGTAAGGAACTGCCATCACACTCTACACTTGATTCCCCTTCTATTTTGAGTAGACTTCCAACACCACCACATGCTATTAATCCTGATATGTCGCAAGTTATTGATGATGCTACCTCTGCTATGAATGCTAATCATGATGATGCTAGTACCTTGCTTGATGATAATATGCCACTAGGTGAATTTCTTGATGAACAAATTGCTAGAGCTAAAGATATTGAGAATGCTGAAACTGATGAAATTATCGAAACTGATGAAGTACTTGAAACACCTATTAGGCCTAGCTCTCCTAGATATGAATTGCCTAAGATACCTGAAGGTTATGTTATGGATGAGGAGACAGCTAGAGATTTTCTTGCTTGCAATGATAGAGATGATCTTAAGAAATTATTATGCAAACTGAAAGAAAAATCTTTGAATGATAGAATGAAATGCGATCCTAAGTTTGCTACTTCACCTATCTTTGTTGATGATAAGGATTATGAATTCTCTGTTGACCCAGAGTTAATTACTTTGGTTGAATTTGATCCTTTCCATGGCTATGAAACTGAAACTGTTGTGGCACACATTACTAAATTAAATGATATAGCCACACTTTTTGCTCATGATGAGAAGATTCGCTACTACTATATTCGCAAATTCTTTCCGTTCTCATTAAAGGGTGATGCTAAGATATGGTACAATACTCTTGCTCCTGGTTGTGTGCGTAGTCCCCATGATATGATTTATTACTTCTCTAAAAAATATTTTCCTGCTCATAAGAAACAAGCTGCCTTATAGGAAATATTTAACTTTGTGCAAATTGAAGAAGAGAGTCTCCCACAAGCTTGGGGGAGGCTTCTCCAATTGCTTAATGCTTTGCCTGATCATCCTCCTAAGAAAAATGAAATACTTGATATCTTCTATAATGGACTAACCGATGCTTCTAGGGACTTCCTAGATAGTTGTGCTAGTTGTGTTTTCAGGGAACGAACTATTGAACAAGCTGAGGAATTATTGAATAATATATTGAAAAATTAGACTCTTCCTGAACCACCGCCTAAACCCACTCCGAATAAGAGGGGTATCTTATATCTCAGTCCTGAAGATATGCAAGAGGCAAAGAAAAGTATGAAGGAAAAATGTATTAAAGCAGAGGATGTTAAAAATTTACCTCTTATTGAAGAGATACATGGACTTGACACACCACCACCAAAGGTGGTAGAGGTAAATTCTTTAATGAAATGTGATGAAAGTGATATCCCTCACAATAAACATTCTAGTCAATGCCTTTATGAGTTTGACAACTACATTAGAAAACAAGATCACCCTCCTTAGTTACTGCCTCAAGCTCATCACCAAGCTCCTTAATAGTAGGTTGCAAAAAATAATCCTCAAATTCATCCATCGAACCAATATGGCTTCATCAATGGAAGAACGATCCAAGACTTCCTTGCTTGGTCGTTCCAATATATTCAATAGTGTCAAGCATCTAAAAGGAAGATTGTCCTACTAAAACTAGACTTTGCCAAAGCCTTCGACACCATCGAGCATGAACCAATGATTAACATAATGAAGCATATGGTCTTTAATGACAAATGTCTTTCTTGGATCAAATGCATTTTCTCTTCCAGGAGATCTTCTATACTCCTAAATGGAGTGCCGGGCCGTCAATTTAAATGCCGTTGGGGTGTTCGACAGGGTGACCCCTTATCTCCCCTGATCTTTGTTCTCGTGGCCGACCTCCTACAATCTGCCATAAATGATGCATATCGGAGAGGTTTAATACAACTGCCCTTCCCTAACACTGGGAACATGGACTATCCAATAATCCAGTATGTGGTTGACACACTCTTACTCATGCCCGCATGCACACAACAAGCCATAGTCATCAAGGGAATTCTAACAAACTATCTGCAATCCATAGGACTTAAGATAAACTTTCACAAGTCAACACTCATACCCATCAACTTGGATGATGAGCTCACTGCTGACATGGTGGCTATATTTGGATGTTCGATTGGAGCACTACTGTTTACATACCTCGGCCTCCCTCTGGGCACTTTCCGCCCCTCAACTCAAGACCTCATGCCTCTTGTTAGCTCGGTGGAACGCAACTTAACTTCCACGCTCTCCCTCATGTCCTACGCCGGGAAGCTCACCCTTCTTAACTCTATGGTCACTTCCTTACTGATCTATGCAATGTGCACCCTCAGATTCCCTCCCAAACTCATTGAGATGCTAGATAAGATCCGAAGATGTTGCCTATGGATCAAGAAGATGGATCAAGGGGAGAAGTGTATCTCTTTGGCGGCGTGGGACATGGTCTGCAGGCCCAAGAACAAGGGCGGGCTTGGAGTTCTAAACCTTCGTATACAAAACGAAGCCTTGCTCATGAAGTTCTTGCACATGTTTTACAACAAAATGGACGTTCCATGGGTGCAACTCACTTGGGATTCATACTACAACGGCAGAATTCTCCATGCCACCGACCCGATCGGTTCTTTCTGGTGGCGAGAGATACTCAAGCTCACCTCAACGTATAGAGGAGTCCCGCAGATCAACATTGTCTGTGGCACCACTGCGCTCTTCTGGAAAGATTTGTGGTCCCATGAACCCCTTCTTGAATCCCACCTATGAGCCTTCTCCTTTACATCCTTTCAAGACATCTCAGTCAAAGACTTCTTGCGCATCACATCACTTGGAGAAGCCTTTCATCTACCACTATCACCATAGGTTCATGCCGAGATACGTGACATACAGGAAGCGACTACCCATTTCCAACCTATGATGGCCACGTCAGATGTGTGGCACTATATCTGGGGCAAAACGGTCTTCAAGTCAACGGATTACTACCATTTCTACTTCAGGGAGGTTCAAACGCATCCTGTTTTTTCTTGGCTCTGGAAATCCAAATGTACCATGAAAATTAAGGTCTTTGGTTGGCTCCTCTTTAACAATAGGCTAAACACTCGCAACATGCTCAAAAGAAGGCACTATAACATTGGTGATGATCATGATTGCCTCCTATGCGGGTTAAACATCAAAGAGACGGTCGACCATATGATTTTTACCTGCTCATTCAGCCGCCAATGCTGGGTGCGGCTAGACCTAGACTGGGAGCCATTCTCTGACCGCTTTCGTGCCATCCAAGAAAAGAAGCACAACAAAACCACGCTGATGCTAATGGAGAAATTCCTTGTCGCAGCATGGAGCCTTTGGAAAGAAAGGAATAACAAACATTTCAGAGTGGTTGACCCCACACTATAGTCGTGGCTTTGTAGATTTACTACATATTTTGAACTTCTTCAGCATAGAGTTAAAGAGGCACATAGGCCTCCAGTGCTTGCTTTTGTGAACAACCTAAACTACCTTTATTTTTTATCCTCCATAGACCCTCCCCCTGCCCCAAAGGGGTAGGTTCTCTTCCTCTTTTGTAACATGTAATCTGTATGGTTTTTTCTTATTCTTTAATATATTTACACAGTAGGAGCCTTTCCTATTGTTCACGGTCAAAAAAAATGAAAATGTTATGAAACAATTGAAATACAACTCCAATATGATTGCTCGCTTGAGTGACTTGTTATTTAGAATTACTAATGATGTAAGAGGTGTAGGGAAACATGCTTCTATGGTTCAAACTCAACTAGAACAAGTTGCTAAATCTCAAAGAGAGTTTCTTGATGAAATGAATAATAATATAAATGACTTTGCTGTTAGAGTAGCAACTAGAGGAGGTAAAATGACTCAGGAACCACTTTATCCTGAGGGTCACCCTAAAAGAATTGAACAAGACTCTAAAAGAATTAATACTGATGCACCTAGTCCTTCTAGAAAGAAGAATAAAAAGAAAAATGATAGGACTTTGCATGCCTCTAGTGAACCTGAAGTAGAAAAACCTCCCAATAATGATAATGATGTTTCTATTTCTGATGTTGAAACTCAATCTAGTAATGAACACTCATCTAGTGATAATGAAAAGGATAATGCTGATGTTCATGAAGTCACTCAACCAGACGATGATAAACAACCAGATAAAGATATTGAAATAGAACCAGCTGTTGATCTTGATAACCCACAACCTAAAAATAAAAGATATGATAAAAGAGACTTTGTTGCTAGAAAACATGGAAGAGAAAGAGAACCATGGATTCAAAAACCCATGCCCTTTCCACCTAAATCAACTAAGAAGAAAGATGATGAAGAAATTGAACGCTTTGCTGAAATGCTTAGGCCAGTCTTTTTGTGCACTCGCTTGACTGATATTTTAAAGATGGCCCCTTATGCAAAATATATGAAAGACATCATCACTAATAAGAGAAAAATACCTGAAGCTGAAATCTCCACCATGCTTGCTAATTACTCTTTTAAGGATGGAGTACCTAAAAAACTTAGAGACCCAGGAATACCAACTATACCTTGCTCCATCAAAAGAAATTATGTTAAAACTGCTTTGTGTGATCTAGGAGCTGGTGTTGGTGTTATGCCTTTCTCCTTATATAAAAGACTTGATTTGAATAAACTCACACCTACTAAAATATCTTTGCAAATGGCTGACAAATCAACTGCCATACATATCGGTATTTGTGAAGATGTGCCCATTGCTGTTGCAAGTGTTACTATCTTAAATGACTTTGTTATACTTGAGATGCCCGAGGACGACAACATGTAAATTATCCTTGGTAGACACTTTTAGAATATTGCAGGGGCTGTTATTGATTGCAATAAAAGCAAGGTCACTTTTCATATCAATGGTAATGAACATACGGTGCACTTTCCGAAGAAACAATTCCAAGTGAATGGTATTAATGTTATTGAAAAGTCTCCGACACTCACTATTGGAAGTTTTCAACTACCTCTACCTACTGCCAAAAAGAAATATGAAATGCTTATTGTTGGAGACATGCATATCCCCGTTGAGGTAACTTAGTGTTTTACGAAAGTTCTTTGGTTTCATGCTAATCGAAGGTGGTTGTTAATAAGACTTGATCAACCTTATTAATGGATCATTTTTGAGAGGTATGAAGTTGATGAATTTAGTAAGCACAACCTTCTGCCCCCAACTTTTATTTTCTGTTTTTCTTAGTTAAATAAAATAAAATGCCATGTTTTGTCTATTTTCTGAGTTTACCGTGCAATAAAAAATGACCCAAAAATAAAATTTCTTAGAATGCCCTGAAAATTTAATATGATATTTTTTGAATATTTCTGAATTTTTAGTGCAAATAACATCAGAGGGGGGGTGCACCAGGTGGGCACAACCCATCTAGGTGCGCCAGCAGCCCCAGGCGCGCCCTGGTGGGTTGTGGGGCCCCTCACTTATCTCTTTAGCTCATGTCATCCCCTACCTCCAGAAAAAAAATCACCATTGCTCTCTTTCTCGTGTTCTTGCTCTCAAACCCGCGGATTTCGATCTCTTGGCTCGAAGCTCCATTTGCGAAACTGTTTTGACGGATTGCTACTTGGTATGTGACTCCTCCATTGCTCCAATTTGTTTTTGCTTTAGTGGATTATATTTTGACTAATTAGCTACTCTTGGTGCTGTTGTAGATGAGCTTGCATGTTGAATTCTAAGAGTTCTAAGTAGTTTGAATGCTCAAAATGGCCTCTATGCATCCCTATGAGTTGTTGCTATCATTCTTGTTACGTTTTGTTGACAAAATTTTGTGACCCAAAAATTTCAGAAATTTGTACGCAAATAAAATGTACTTCTTTGGAATGAGTTCTTCGAGGAGGAGGTTGCTACTTCTTGAGCTTGAGTTGGTTTTTCCCTTGAAGAGAAAAGGGTGATGCAACAAAGTAGAGATAAGTATTTCCCTCAGTTAGAGAACCAAGGTATCAATCCAGTAGGAGACAACGCACAAATCACCAATACCTGCACAAACAATCAAACACTTGCACCCAACGCGATAAAGGGGTTGTCAATCCCTTCATGGTCACTTGCAAAAGTGAGATCTGATAGAGATAGATAAAACTAAACAAAAGATAAAGTAAATATTTTTAGGGTTTTTGGTTTATAGATCTGAAAATAAAAGATTGCAAAATAGTAGATCGGAAAGTAATATGATGGAAAATAGACCCGGGGGCCATAGGTTTCACTAGAGGCTTCTCTCAAGATAGCAAATAATATGGTGGGTGAACAAATTACTGACGAGCAATTGATAGAAAAGCGCAAAGTTATGACAATATCCAAGGCAACGATTATGAAATATAGCCATCACGTCCGTGTCAAGTAGCCCGACTCCTACCTGCATGTACTACTATTACTCCAGACATCGACCGACTCCTGCCTGCATCTAGAGTATTAAGTTCATGAAGAACAGAGTAGCGCTTTAAGTAAGATGACATGATGTAGAGGAAGAAACTCAAGCAATATGATGTAAACCCCATCTTTTTTATCCTCGATGGCAACAATACAATACGTTCCTCGCTGTCCCTACAGTCACTGGGAGAGGACACCGCAAGATTGAACCCAAAGCCAAGCACTTCTCCCATTGCAAGAAAAACCAATCTAGTTGGCCAAACCAAACCGATAGTTTGAAGAGAATTACAAGGATATCAAATCATGCATAAAAGAATTCAGAGAAGATTCAAATAATATTTATAGATAAGCTGATCATAAATCCACAATTCATTGGATCTCAACAAACACACCGCAAAAAGAAGATTACATCGGATAGATCTCCAAGAACATCAAGGAGAACGTTGTATTGAGAATCAACGAGAGAGAAGAAGCCATCTAGCTACTAGCTATGGACCTGTAGGTCTGAGGTAAACTACTAACGCTTCATCAGAAGGGAAATAGAGTTGATGTAGAAGCCCTCCGTGATCAAATCCCCCTCCGGCAGGATGCCGAAAAAGGCCCCAAGATGGGATCTCACGGGAACAGAAGGTTGCGGCGGTGGAAAAGTGTGTTCGTGGATGCTTCTGGTGGTTTGGGAATATATGTGAATATATAGGAGGAAGATCTAGGTCAGGGGGTCACCGAGGGGCCCACAAGGCAGGGGGGCGTGCCCTACCCCCCTTGGCGCGCCCTCCCCCCTTGTGGCCGCCTCGTGGCTCTTCTGACTTGCACTCCAAGTCTCCTGGGTTTCTTCTGGTCCAAGAAAAACCATCGCGAAGGTTTTATTCTGTTTGGACTCCGTTTGGTATTCCTTTTCTGTGAATCTCAAAAACAAGGAAAAATAGAAACTGGCACTAGGCTCTAGGTTAATAAGTTAGTCCCAAAAATAATATAAAATAGCGTATTAATGCACATAAAACATCCAAAATGGATAATATAATAGCATGGAACAATTAAAAATTATAGATACGTTGGAGACGTATCAGAGGTCCTCGAAGGCATCGTCTAGCAGTAGCTCAACTCGTCGGTCTTATGTTGAACCAAGTGCAAGTTCAGTATGGGATGCCGCTATCAAATCATGCTTATGGCCATGCGACGAATTCATGGTGAACGCGGGTATTAAAGAAGAATTTGAGCAATATGTTCAAAACGCCGAGCTCGTTCGCTAAATTGAAGATAAGTGCATCCAGCATCTCAGCCTCGCAGAAATGTTTACTGAAGAATTTAAATTCCATCCTCGTGAGTCTAGAGTTTTGTTTAAACTTTATGACCATCCAATTACCATGCCTCTAGACATGTTTAGTGATGTGTGTAAAATTCCATTTTGGGGTTCGCTGGGCGAGCCACCAAGATCTGAGTATGAGCCACTCTTGATAAATCTTTGTTACGGCGAAGACAGAGGGGTGACACAAGGTAGAATAGAAAGTATTCATTTCCCATCAATTCAATACTTTGCACTGTTTAATGGCAAATGCATCATAGGCAAGCAAGACTGTAGTACACTATCTGCTCCTGACTTGAGCCTCATACACACTGCTCTCACCGGTATTAAATGTTATAACCTTGGAGCGATTGTTGCACGCAGATTACAACACAACGTTGGTAGTGGATATTTTTATGGTGGGATTTATGCTTCACGTTTAGCAAAGGAGTTGGGTGTATCACCTTGGCCTAATGACCCTATCCTACCTACTTAGTAGTTAGACATTGAGGCCATGAAGCGCCATAAGTTCCTTAAGGGCAAAATTAATAATTATACTTATAACTTGCAGTTCAATAAAGAATCCATTGTGCATACCTTTTTGCCTACGCCTGCTCTCTTTGATTTTCACAACAAAGGAAGGTATTATGTTTTTGAGAGCGAGGCCTGCACGCACAACGCGGAGGTCGTGGCTGCTCGGCAGGCTGAGGAGGCTGCACCAAGAGCCTCCGTGAGCTACCACTCCGATTATTATGCAGGGCGCGGATGGTGATTACCAAGCTAGGCCAAAAGCCTAAGCTTGGGGGAGTATGTATTTCCACCAACATTACATTCATGTTCACACATTTCATTCCAGTTGTCGGTGTTCACACTTTTTCATTGTATTATCCATGTTAGATTTATTTTCTCGCTTTCTTCTTGTGTGTTTGAAAAACTTTGAGAAAATCCAAAAAAGTGTTTCTTGCTTCTTTTTGGTTTTTCTTTCTAGTTTAGTTAGTTGTAGTATTAAAAAGAAAACCCAAAAATATTTCCTTGTTCTTATTTTGCTTGTTGGGAGCTTTCCCATGTAAATAGTTTTTCTCGTTTTGGTTTTTCTTTCTCTTTAATTTGCTTTCTTCAAGAAAAACTAAAAACTCCAAAAATATTTCAGTGTGTCTCTTTGAATTTCTTTTCCTTTTTATTGAGTCGTACCGAGGAGAAGACCACGATGAAAATGTTGAGTGGCTCTCATATGCATTGATATTGATCTAATAAAGAGCCCATATTACCTTGTCTTTTCCTTTTGAATAAAATGTTTGCAGATTCCAGCTTGGTCCACAGCACTCTTTCACTATTATTATTTTCATATCATTCGGTCATGCAAGTGAAAGGAAACAATGACGATATTTGATGAACTGGCTGTGGCAAAGAGAAACGGGTATGAACTCAACTTGTTCTATTTTGTAAATATGTTTAACCTAGTATCCATGATTCAACCTATTATGATCAAACATGTTTGCAACGACAATTAGAGATTATAGTTTCTCAAGCCATGCTTAAGTAGCTAGGAGTGGATAATGATTTATCTTGGATGTCAACATGCATTAAAATGATTGTGATGTAGTATGATGATATGGTATCATCCTCTTAATGTTTCAAGTGGCTTGACTTGGCACATGTTCATGCATGTAGTTGAATCAAAACCAACATAGCCTCTACGATATTTATGTTCATGGTGTCCATATCCTACTCATGCTAGTATTCAATGTTAATTATGCATAATGCATGTTCATGACCGTTTTCGCTCTCTAGCTGGCCGCTTGTCAATCTATTTGCTAGCCTTCGCCTGTACTAAGCGGGAATACTGCTTGTGCATCAAAATCCTAAAACCTAAGTTATTCCAGATGAGTCCACCATATATACCTATATGCGGTATTACCCTGCCGTTCTAAGTAAATTTGCATGTGCCACCTCTAAACACTTCATATAAACCTCTATTTTTGTGTGCCTGGATTGTTCATAGAGCGACAGGGGGTAGTCGGTATCTTCCATGCTAAGCGGGTTATTCTCATGATGAGTGTTTATTCACTCATCCTTGCACGAGAGGGGCGGTAATAGGGATTCCTAGTCCTGAAATAAAAAATTGCAAATAATTAAACAAAACTACCCCACGAATGATGTTGGTATGGACGGTACCCGTGGATTCGGCTAGCTGTGGAATGTGTTTGTTAGTGGAGGGGGAGTAAACCTTTACTTTTATCGCTTGGGAACCGCCACTAATGTGTTTAGCATGGAAGATATCGATAACTTTTGGTCGTGAAGTAAACAGGAAGGGTGCATTTCCCAAAATTACATTTATGTCTGTTTTAAAAAAATCTGAGCTCTGGCACCGCTGCAAATCCCTGCTTCCCTCTGTGAAGGGACTATCTATTTACTTTTATGTTGAGTCATCACCTTCTCAAATAAGCGCCAGATCTGAGAGCACTATTGTCATCCTCATGCATTGTGCATAGTTAATGTTGGATTCATCATGACTGGATCTTTTCTACCATGAATTACAATGTTTAGTCGCTGCTTGAACCTTGGAGGTGCTATACATTTATGTTTTGCGGTCTCGGAAAGGGCTAGCGAGATATTTTATTATTGCTCACTAGTCGCTTATGCCATTGATATGAGTTAATATAATTTCTAAGAGTTATTATTGACATGGTTAGTTATAATCTTCGCTGAAAACCTGGGTGCTACTTAAGCTTATTTATGTAAACAAGAACAAAAGAGTTCGTAAAAGTTTTTATTTTTCACTTTCAGTTTGTCAACTAAATTGCTTGAGCACAAGCAAGGGTTTAAGCTTGGGGGAGTTCATACGTCTCCGTCGTATCTACTTTTCCTAACGCTTTTGCTATTGTTTTGGACCCTAATTTGCATGATTTGAGTGAAACTAACCCGGACTGACGTTGTTTTCAGCAGAACTACCATGGTGTTGTTTTTGTGCAGAAATAAAAGTTCTCGGAATGGAATTAAACTTTTTGGAGATTTATTTTATAATAAAAGAAAAATACTGGAGGCAAGAACCACCGGAGGGGGGGGGGCTGGGTGAGCACAACCCACCAGGGCACCCCCAGGTGGGTTGTCCCCACCTGGTGGCCCCGCTGAAAGTGCAACTAATCCCTGGGTGGTTTTGGTAATTCTTAACAACAAATAGCTCATTGAACTAATACTCTTTCAAGATGATCATTTCAGAAAGTTCAATGATTGGCATGGCATGGACTAGGAATGTGGACCCCTCAAAATGCTAAGGACACATATTGGCTCAAGCTCAAGACTCTACATTTTTCATTTTAGTGATCCAAGATCACATTGAGTCCATAGGAAAGCCAATACTATTAAAAGGGGATGAGGTGTTGCTTAATGGCTTGCTTGCTAAAAATGCTTAGTGATATGCTCCAAAAGCCCTCAACCACTTTCTCATATCCACATATGTCCCAAACCAAAACTCAAACTCGGCCCCACCGATTTGATCTATCCGGCGCCACCAAGTTCATTTGAAATAGCCACTGCCAGAAACCCTAATCAGTTCGGTCTCACCGATAGGGATCTCGGTCTAACCGAGATGGGATTGCTAACTCTCTGTTTCCCTTCGTAACGTTTCGGTCTAACCGAGATGAGCGATCGGTCCCACCGAGTTCGCAATGCAAACTCTCTGTTTCCTCTTCGTAATGTTTCGGTCCCACCTAAATGAGCGATCGGTCCCACCGAGTTTGCCTGACCAACTCTCTGTTTGCCTATTATAGAAATCGGTCTCACCGAGTTCATGTGATTGGTCTCACTGAGATTTCGTTATGCCCTAACCCTAACAAAATCGGTCCAACCGACTTGATCATGTCGGTCCCACCGAAAAGCCTAACATTCCATTCTCCATTCATGGAGAGAGCCATCAGAACGTGCCTACACTTCCACTATTCATTTTTTGAGAGAGAACCACCTACTCATTTGTTGAGACCAAGATATTCCAATCCAACCACAAGAATCTTGATCTCTAGCCTTCCCCAAGTTGCTTTCCACTCAAATCATCTTTCCACCAAATCCAAATCTGTGAGAGAGAGTTGAGTGTTGGGGAGACTATCATTTGAAGCACAAGAGCAAGGAGTTCATCATCAACACACCATCTATTACCTTTTGGAGAGTGGTGTCTCCTAGATTGGTTAGGTGTCACTTGGGAGCCTCCGTCAAGATTGTGGAGTTGAACCAAGGAGTTTGTACGGGCAAGGAGATCGCCTACTTCGTGAAGATCTACCCTAGTGAGGCAAGTCCTTCGTGGGTGATGGCCATGGTGGGATAGACAAGGTTGCTTCTTCGTGGACCCTTTGTGGGTGGAGCCCTCCATGGACTCACGCAACCGTTACCCTTCGTGGGTTGAAGTCTCCATCAACGTGGATGTACGATAGCACCACCTATCGGAACCACGCCAAAAATCTCCGTGTCTACATTGCGTTTGCTCCCTCCAAACTCCTCCCCTTTACCTTCATATGCAATGATTTACATTCCGCTGCTATACTCTTAGAATTGCATGTGTAGGTTGATTGCTTGACTTGTGCTAAGTTGCTAAAATCTGCCAAGACTTAAAATTGGGAAAAGGCTAGATTTTTATTTGGTCAAGTAGTCTAATCACCCCCCCTCTAGACATACTTTCGATCCTACAAGTGGTATCAGAGCTTTGGTCTCCATTTGCCTTGATTTCCATAGCTTTGGTGATCATAGCCTTGGTTTCACAACCTAGGAGAGTATGGCGTCTAGCGAGGGAAATTACCACCGTAGAGGTCCTTACTTTGATGGTACTAATTTTGCTAGTTGGAAGCATAAGATGAGAATGCATATTCTTGGACATAACCCCGCCGTTTGGGCTATTGTGTGCATTGGTTTGCAAGATGAATTCTTCGATGGGAGAGAACTAAATCATGAAGCTACCGCGGAAGAATTGAAGATGTTGCAATACAATGCTCAAGCTTGCGATATCCTCTTCAATGGATTATGCCCCGAAGAATTCAACAAAATCAGCCGTCTTGAGAATGCAAAGGAAATTTGGGATACTTTGATTGATATGCACGAAGGTACCGACTCCGTCAAGGAATCCAAATTGGATGTGCTTCAGAGTCAGCATGACAAGTTCAAAATGAAGGATGGTGAAGGTGTCGCTGAAATATACTCTAGGCTTGCTCTCATCACAAATGAGATTGCCGGCTTAGGAAGTGAAGAGATGACCGACAGATTCATCATCAAGAAGATCCTAAGATCCTTGGATGGAAAATATGACACCATGTGCACATTGATCCAAATGATGCCAAATTACAAAGATCTCAAGCCAACTGAAGTCATTGGAAGAATTGTTGCTCATGAGATGTCACTCAAGGATAAAGAAGAGCTTCACAACAAGTCTAGTGGTGCTTACAAAGCCTCATGTGATGCTCCTACATCATCAAGTGAGAAACAAGCCTTCAATGAGGAATTGAGCCTAATGGTGAAGAACTTCAACAAGTTCTACAAGAGTAGAAGCAAGGAAATAAGTTCCAAGTCAAGGTCCTACAACGACAAAAGATCTTCTAGTCGTGAGCATAATTGCTACAATTGTGGAAGACCCGGACACTACTCCAATGAGTGTACGGCTCCCTACAAAAGAAGAGAAGACTCACCTAAAAGAAGAAGCAAAAGATAAGAATCACCTCCAAGGGAGAGAAGGAGTAGAGATGATCGTTATGAACGAAGAACCTCTCGCAGAAGCAAGGATTCGGAAAGGAAGGACAAGTCATCAAGGAGCTACACAAAACGAGGACATCAAGCTCATGTTGGTGAATGGGTATCCGTCTCTGACTCCGACCACCACTTTGAGAGAAGTTATCACTCCGACTCCGAATATACTCAAGATAAAGGTGTTGTCGGTCTAGCACTTGTGTCAACCAACTCCTATGACATATTTGACTCACCAAATGAAGGAATTGGAAGATGCTTCATGGCTAAAGGCCCAAAGGTATCACACCCCGAGTATGTTGATTTCAATAGTGATGAAGATGATTTGCTAGGTGATGATGATTTGCTTGTTGACAACTCTAGTGATGAAAACTATGATGAACTTGCTATTAACCATGCTGATTAAGATAAAACGAATGACGATGATAAGAAGGAGATTGAGCGTCTAACTAAAGAACTAAACACTCTTAAGTTAGCTCATGAAACTGCCTTAGAAGATCATCGAGAGCTTTTAAAGACTCATGAGAAACTACGCTTTGAAAAGCTCAACCTAGAGTAAGAGCATGGGTTCTTAAAAGCAATCAATGATAATCTTCGTAAGAAAAGTTCTTCTTACATTGCCAAGCATTTACCCTTGTCTACTTACATGCCACAAGTAAAATCTAGCAACAAGAGTAAGAAAGATTCTTCTTCTAGTAGTAACAGTAATCATGCTAAATCCAATATTGTTGCTTCTAGTAGTTCTCTTGATTCCACTAATGACTCTCTTAGCCAAGTTACACTTGAGCAAGAAAATAGCTTATTGAAGGGAATTATAGAGAAAGGTGTTTACAAGAGCCTTGCCGGAAGTAAGCAATTTGAGGAAATTGTACGCAAGCAAGGAAGGCACCGGAAGAATCAAGGTGTTGGTTTTGAACGAAAGTTCAATGCCAATGGAGTTGAGTGGGAAGAAGATCAATACCCCAAGACAAAGTTTGTTCCTCAACAAGAGAAGTATGATCCTACTTCCTTCAAGGGGACACAAGCTCAAGATGATCTTCCACCACAAGACCACAAGCAAAAAGGCAAGGACAAGCTTCAAGAGGAGATTGATGCATTTGAAGAAGCTCCAAAGGCCTTGGTTAAGTGGGTTCCCAAGACTACATCAAGTTCTACTTCATCAAGTACGGCTACAACTCCAAGGATTCCCATCAAGATGATGTGGATTCCGAAAAAGAACTAGAGAATTCTTCAGGGTGACTCCGCCAACATATTTCACTCATATCATTTTGGCAAGAACAAGTGCAATCAACTTCCACATCTCGCACTAGTTCAAGGAGTCACAAACTTTCTTGTTGGTAAGACAAGGGACAAGGTAACCTAATGCTTTCATGGACATCATCTTGTGTGTACTTCACTCTATGTCTATGGATATCTTTGCTTGTTCCTTGTGGGACTAACCCATGTAGGTATTGAAAGTGCAACTCACTCAATGGATTGCTCCAAATGATCTACATCAACATTGAGCATCCACATCTTCAACATCTACATGAAGTCATCATCGACAAAACCCAAGGTTAGTTCATCCCTCTTAGGGGGGATATCACATCTAGGGGGAGCTTTACTCTAAGAACTGAGCTAAAGCAACTCTAATGGTGTGAACACAACAATGCTTTATGTAAAAGTGGTAACCCCACTTGTGCTTAAACGATGAGTATGACCTATGATCAAATGTTCTCATTTGACTTCTAAGTCAATATACTCATACATAGATGACCTAGTCATCGCCAATTGCTTGATAGATGCTAGAGTGTTTGTGCATGCTTTGTCACATATTTCATTTGCCATTTTATTGTGTGAGCATGTTGATTGCATATGTTTCTCATTCGAGGACATCCATTTGTTGCTTTGGTTGTTTGGGTCTTTTTCTTTCGCCAAATGGATGGACAAGAATGCCTAAGAACTTCCTCTAGCTATCTATGCTTTTCTCGTCTCAAACTCTATTCATGCTACATCACAAAGTTTGATCAAGTCAGATTCGAACCCTCTGGGTGAGGAGCACTCGGAGTCACCGATTCGTCATAGACTTAATCTTCCAAAACCTCTCTGTGCATTTCAGTCTGACCGATTCATCCTTTTCGGTCATGCTGAGTTCACTGAATTGATCTAGGTTTTCAATCTCGGTGCAACCGATTAGAACCATTCGGTCACACCGAGTTGCAGTAACCGCTTGCGATTCTGCATCTCGGTGCCACCGAGTTGTTCCACTCGGTCACACCGACAGGGTCAGGATATATATACCGACGGGTCAAATTTTGGAAATTTCTCTGAAACCTCTTCGCCCGCGCGTATCCTGCTCTGTCGACTCGGGTCTCCGAATCGTCCTCTCGTCGCCAGCGACCCCTTGCCACTGGTCTCCGCCGCCATCAATGAAAATCTTCACCGCCGTTGCCGCCGTAGCGAGCTCATTGCCGAGTTAGGGTATGAGTTCGACCCTTTGTGCAATACTTTACCTCCGATTCTTAGCACAAAGTCAATGCCATGATTCTTACCACGTATGAAATCAATCTATCCAGAGAAAACTTCCATTAGATTAGTTTTGATTCAAAAATTTAGGGTCAGGTTTCTGCCGAACTCATCTCGGACCGACCGAGTTGTAGAAATCGATCTCACCAAGTTCAACTCTCAGTGAAACCCTAGCAATCTCGGACTCACCGAACTATGTCTCGGTCTGACCGATCTCACTAGTTCAGACTCCAATATTGCTTCGGTGGCACCAAGTTTAACAAATCGGTAGCTCCGAAATGCTTTCTGTGGAAAACTAAAACTAAGTTTTTGACTCAATTGTTTTGCAAAATCTCTGCACTTTGTGATGCTCATCCACTCTATCTCATCTATAACTATTCACAGGGTCAGCTTTCAGTTTGCAGTGCCAGAATGTCTGATCAGAGTGATAGCCAGAACAAGTCTGAGGAGCAAGTGAATCTAAGTGAGGGCACTTGTCCCTCTGACAGCTATGAAGATGGTAGCAGAAGCACCCCAAGCAACTTGCCCAAAGCAGCTACAAGAACAAGGAGAAAGAGAAATTCTGATTCTGAAGATGAAGATTATGTGGCTGCTGAGGAAGAGGTCAGCTCAAAGAAGAAGGTGGTCAAGAAGGAATTTGGCACAGCTGCCTCTACAAAGCCTGGTTTGAACAAGAAGGCCCCTGCAAAGAGAGTGCCCATGTCAAAGGCCAGAGCCTCAACTCTTGAAACATCAAAATCAACTGTTGAATAGGCTACTGGTGAAGGCAAAAAGAGAAAGGAAAGGGTCAAGATGACCATGGCCAGAGTGATTGGCGAACCATCCATGATGAGAGACTCAGCTGAAGATGAAGAAGAGGATGCTACACCAGCTCCTAAATCTCAGAAGCTGATGGGGGATGCCATCAAGTCTGGGGCTGCTCCATCAAAGCCCAAGACTGCCCCCAAGGCTACTGCTCCAGCCCCCAAAACTGCACCAAAGAGGAGCACCAGAAATATACCAGCTGTAGAAAAGAACAAGGCCCCAGTGCCTGAAATTGAAGAAGAAGAAGATGAGGAAGCCCAAGTGCTCAGGAAGCTAAAGCCAAAGATCCCTGACCATGATGACAATCATCCAGTGGCTGAAAACATGAAGATAAGAAAGGATGCAGGTCTCAGATTGTGGAGACAATCAGATCCATATGCTGTGAGGAGAAGGACTGCTGTGGACTATAGATTTCACACCAAGGAGCAGCAGGACTTCTATGAGACAGTTCTTTTGGATAAGAAGCCCATAGTGTGTGATGTGAAGTGGGTAGACTGGAAATACATCGACAACAATGAAGACCACTTCCCAGGAGTGCATGAAAGTTTCAGACTCAATGGAGTAGACACCTTTGTGGGTCAGAAGCTTACCAAGTGGAATGATGAGCTCATTATGCAATACTATTCTACAGCTCATTTCTATCCGGATGGAAGGATTATATGGATGTCTGAAGGTACAAGGTACCAATCAATAGTTGCTGAGTGGGCCAAGCTGATCAATGCCCCAGCAGAGCTTGAGTATGACATAGATGTCTATGCCAAGAAAAAGAAAGATCACAATTCCATGGCCAACATGTATAAGGAGATTCCTGACAAAGCCTTGCAGACTCACAAGCTAGGCTCTGTATATTATATGTTGTCTAGACTGGCCACTATTAACACCATTTTGCGGCACACCTTGTTGCCCAAATCAGGAGATCACGGGATGATCAGAGGCCGCTCCATCAATTTGCTTCAGTTGTTTGATGTGCCCCAGAAGTTTAAGGTGATGAGTTTGATTGTTCAGACAATCAAGAGGACAGCTGCAGACCAGAAGAGATCATGTGGGTATGCTCCACACATCCAGATGCTCATCAACTCCCAGATGGGCACAGGCACATATTTGTTGGATAAAGAACATCTTCCCTTGAGGCCTGACTTTGAGGACAACACAGTTGTCATGAATGCTGAAGATCCTACATCAGTTGAGGCTCAAGAGAAGAGGGAGAAAGCAAAGGCTGAGAAGGCAGCCAAGATGCCAAGTGTTGAAGAGGCATCTCAAGTTTTTCTCAAGTCAAAACAAGATCAACTTAGCTATCTCATCCAATCTACTTTAAGGATTGAGAAAGGTTTAGCCACCCTGACTCAGAATCAAGAGAGCTTGGAGAGGATCATTGAAACAAAGTTTTATGATCTAGACTTGAAGGTGACAGAGATGCAGACAGCTATTGAGCAGCTCCAGGAAGAAGATGAAGAGAGGAAAGGGAAAGCTACCACAGATGCTTTTCAGAGAGTGCCTAGGGCACAGAGATCTGGAGCAGTGCCTGTGACAGATACAAGAGCTATTGCGTCAGCACCTGTAGCCACAGCTTCAGTTGCCCCTTCGGTTGCAACTCCACCAGCTCCATCAACCGCAACAGATGCATTTGTTCTTGGAGTCCTCTCTACATCGCCTCTGGAAGATCAAGCCTAGAGGAATGCATAGCACTATGCATTTTCAAGCTTTTTGGTAACTTGTTGCCAAAGGGGGAGAAAGTGTATAGATCATAGGCTTCGAGAGAGAGAGAGAGAGCTTGCTTCTTCTTGCCATTCTCTTTGCTACTTGTTAGATACTTTTTGTGTGCTTGCTTGGATGATACTCTATGTTTATGTGTGTGAGATACTTGTATGATCATTCACTTTGCCTTGGTGATGAGTGCATATTTTCATACTCCATCATTTTGAGCGCTCCACCAAGATGTATGTGACATGGAAGAGTAACCCATGATCTTGATCGATTGTGCATTTGCATTCAAAAGCAAATTTTAAATAATGCACAAATTTAGGGGGAGCTCTTGCTTATCACATACTTCTGAAAGCGACGATATATTTCATTCTTATTATCATTTGTCGAAGCTTTGATCTATATGTTGTCATCAATTACCAAAAAGGGGGAGATTGAAAGTGCAACTAATCCCTGGGTGGTTTTGGTAATTCTTAACAACATATAGCTCATTGAACTAATACTCTTTCAAGATGATCATTTCATAAAGTTCAATGATTGGCATGGCATGGACTAGGAATGTGGACCCCTCAAAATGCTAAGGACACATATTGGCTCAAGCTCAAGACTCTACATTTTTCATTTTAGTGATCGAAGATCACATTGAGTCCATAGGAAAGCCAATACTATTAAAAGGGGATGTGGTGTTGCTTAATGGCTTGCTTGCTCAAAATGCTTAGTGATATGCTCCAAAAGCCCTCAACCACTTTCTCATATCCACATATGTCCCAAACCAAAAGTCAAACTCAGCCCCACCGATTTGATCTATCCAGCGCCACAGAGTTCATTTGACATAGCCACTGCTAGAAACCCTAATCAGTTCGGTCTCACCGATAGGGATCTCGGTCTAACTGAGATGGGATTGCTAACTCTCTGTTTCCCTTCATAACATTTTGGTCAAACCGAGATGAGCGATCGGTCCCACCGAGTTCGCAATGCAAATTCTCTGTTTCCTCTTCGTAACGTTTTGGTCCCACCAAAATGAGTGATCGGTCCCACCGAGTTAGCCTGACCAACTCTCTATTTGCATATTACAGAAATCGGTCTCACCGAGTTCATGTGATCGGTCTCACCAAGATTACGTTATGCCCTAACCCTAACGAAATCGGTCCCACCGAGTTGATCATATCGGTCCCACCGAAAAGCCTAACGTTCACATTTTGAACTAAATCGGTCTGACCGAGTTTCAGTATTCGGTCCCACCGAGTTTGGTAAATTGTGTGTAACGGTTAGATTTTGTGTGGAGGCTATATATACCCCTCCACCCATTCTCCATTCGTGGAGAGAGCCATCAGTACGTGCCTACACTTCCACTATTCATTTTCTGAGAGAGAACCACCTACTCATGTGTTGAGACCAAGATATTCCAATCCAACCACAAGAATCTTGTTCTCTAGCCTTCCCCAAGTTGCTTTCCACTCAAATCATCTTTCCACCAAATCCAAATCTGTGAGAGAGAGTTGAGTGTTGGGGAGACTATCATTTGAAGCACAAGAGCAAGGAGTTCATCATCAACACACCATCTATTACCTTTTGGAGAGTGGTGTCTCCTAGATTGGTTAGGTGTCACTTGGGAGCCTCCGTCAAGATTGTGGAGTTGAACCAAGGAGTTTGTACGGGAAGGAGATCGCCTACTTCGTGAAGATCTACCCTAGTGAGGCAAGTCCTTCGTGGGCGATGGCCATGGTGGGATAGACAAGGTTGCTTCTTCGTGGACCCTTCATGGGTGGAGCCCTCCATGGACTCGCGCAACCGTTACCCTTCGTGGGTTGAAGTCTCCATCAACGTGGATGTACGATAGCACCACGTATCGGAACCACGCCAAAAATCTCCGTGTCTACATTGCGTTTGCTCCCTCCAAACTCCTCCCCTTTACCTTCATATGCAATGATTTACATTCCGCTGCTATACTCTTAGAATTGCTTGTGTAGGTTGATTGCTTGACTTGTGCTAAGTTGCTAAAATCTGCCAAGACTTAAAATTGGGAAAAGGCTAGATTTTTATTTGGTCAAGTAGTCTAATCACCCCCCCCCCCCATTTAGACATACTTTCGATCCTACACCCGCAGACCCTGACTCTAACTCCTTAAATACCTAAATTTGGAGAGAAAAATCAGGGAGAAAAATTACTGTGTTTCATGATACGGAGCCGCTGCCACCTCCTATTCTTCGTTGGGAGGCCAGATCTGGAGCCCGTTTGGGGCTCCGGAGAGGGGGATCTTCGGTCTCCATCATCACCAACCCTTCTCCATCGCCAATTCCATGATGCTCCCCACGGGGAGTGAGTAATTCCTTCGTAGGCTTGCTGGTCGGTGAGGAGTTGGATGAGATTCATCATGTAATCGAGTTAGTTTTGTTAGGGCTTGATCCCTAGTATCCACTATCTTCTGAGATTGATGTCGTTATGACTTTGCCATGCATAGTGCTTGTCACTTTGGGCCCGGGTGCCATGATTTCAGATCTGAACCATTTATGTTTTCACCATTATATCTATGTTCTAGATCCGATCTTGCAAGCCATATTCACCTATTACATGTTATGATCCGTAAACCCGGAGTGACAATAGTCGGGATACTTTCCAGTGATGACCATAGTTTGAGGAGTTCATGTATTCACTATGTGTTAATGCTTTGTTCTGGTTCTCTATTAAAAGGAGGCCTTAATATCCCTTAGTTTCCTTATGGACCCCGCTGCCACGGGAGGGTAGGATAAATGATGTCATGCAAGTTCTTTCCATAAGCACGTATGACTATTTACGGAATACATGCCTACATTATATTTATGAACTGGAGCTAGTTTTCTATTGCCCTAGGTTATGACTGTTATATGATGAATATCATTTAATGAGTTCACTCATCCAATGCCTACGAATTTCCACTTATTGTTCTTGCTAAGTTACTACTATTGCTGCTACTGTCACACTTGCTACAAAATCATTGCTATCACTGTTACCGTTACTGTTACTATTATCACTGCTATCAAAACTATCATATTACTGTGCTACTGATTACCTTGCTGCAGATAATTAATCTCCAGGTATGGTTGAATTTACAACTTAGTTGCGAATACTTACAAATATTCTTTGGCTCCCCTTCTGTCAAATCTATAAATTTGGGTTGAATACTCTACCCTCAAAAACTGTTGCGATCCCCTATACTTGTGGGTTATCAAGACCTTTTTCTGCCCCCAGGCATGCCCTGGTGGGTTGTGCCCTCCTCGGCTGACCTCCGGTGCCCATCTTCTGGTACATAAGTCATTTTGACATAGAAAAAATCAGAGGGGGACTTTCGGGATGAATTGTCGCCATCCCGAGGTAGAACTTGGGCCGGAGCACTTTTGCCCTCTGGCGGAGCGATTCCGCCGGGGGAACTTCACTCCCGGAGGGGGAAATCATTATCGTCATCATCACCAACAACCCTCTCATCTTTGGGAGGGCAATCTCCATCAACATGTTGAACAGCACCATCTCCTCTCAAACCCTAGTTCATCTCTTGTGTTCAATCTTTGTACCGGAACCTCAGATTGGTACCTGTGGGTGACTAGTAGTGTTGATTACATCTTGTAGTTGATTACTATATGGTTTATTTGGTGGAAGATTATATGTTCAGATCCATTATGCTATTTAATACCCCTCTAATCTTGAGCTTGACTATCATTTGTGAGTAGTTACTTTTGTTCTTGAGGTCACGGGGGAAGTCTTGTTGATGAGGTGGGCAAGAAATTCCTTTTGACGTCGCTTGAACTACGTCGTTATTTGCCCAAAGAGGAAGGGATGATGCAGTACAACTATGGTAGGTATTTCCCTCAGTTATGAAACCAAGGTATCAATCTAGTAGGAGAACCAAGCAACACTATGTAAACAGTACCTACACACAAAGAACAAATACTCGCAACCCGACGATTAGGAGGGGTTGTCAGTCCCTCTACGGGTAACGATGCCAAAAATTGTCAAGTTGACGGGATAACAATTGTGTAGTTTGGATAAATAGATCTCAATAAAACGCGAAATGAAATAAGTAATAAAAAAGTGCAGCAAGGTATTTTTGGGTTTTTGGAATAATCTGAAAATAAAAGCGAATAAAAATAGATCTCAAAGCAAATATGATAAAGAATAGACCCGGGGGGGGCGTAGATTTCACTAGTGGCTTCTCTCGAGGAAATAGCATATGGTGGGTAAACAAATTACTGTTGGGAAATTGATAGAAGATCGAATAATTATGACGATATCCAAGGCAATGATCAATATATAGGCATCACGTCCAAGATTAGTAGACCGACTCCTGCATGCATCTACTACTATTACTCCACACATCGACCGCTATCCAGCATGCATCTAGTGTATTAATTTCATGGAAAAACGGAGTAATGCAATAAGAATGATGACATGATGTAGACGAGATCTATTCATGTAGGAATAGCCCCCTCTTGTTATCCTTAATAGAAACAATACATGCGTGTCTTGCTGCCCCTTCTGTCACTGGTTAAGAACACCGCACGATCGAACCCATCACAAACCACCTCTTCCCATGGCAAGAAAAATCGATCTAGTTGGTCTAACTAAACCAAAGATTCGAAGAAGAAATATGAGGCTATAAATAATCATGCATATGAGACATCAAAAGAAGACTCAAATAATATTCATGGATATAGATCTGATCATAAACTCAAAGTTCATCGTATCCCAATAAACACACCGCAAAAAAGAGTTACATCAAATAGATCTCCAAGAGACCATTGTATTGAGAATCAAAAGAGAGAGAAGAAGCCATCTAGCTACTGCCTACGGACCCGTAGGTCTATGATGAATGTCGGTGTACTAAAGTTTGGGCCCTTTAGTACCCCTTACTTGTGCACGGGCAGTTGTGGCCGCACCTGCGGCAAAGCTTGGCGGGGGCAGTTGGAGACAAAATACAAGACAATGAAGATGGCATCCATGCCAGTAATTAGGGAGCAGAAGACAAGCTGGAGCCCCGGCAAGATCCTTGCCGGGGCAGCTCGCGAGGCCCGGCAAGATCCTTGCCGGGGCGACTTGCGAGGCACTGACAAGAACACCACCCTTGAGGTTGAGAGCTCTGAGACCATCGACAACGTCAAGACCAAGACTCAGGGGCACATGCGTAGTAGCATGCACATCTTTGTGAAGACTGGTGGCATGCAGATCTTCGTGAAGACTGGTGGCATGCAGATCTTCGTGAAGACTGGTGGCATGCAGATCTTCGTGAAGACCAGAGAGCGGATTCCCCAGCAAGGTTCTTGCTGGGGATGAATGCGAGGCCCCAGCAAGGCTCTTGCCGGGGACGATCGCGAGGCCACGGCAAGGCTCGCGCACGACAAGGCTCCACCCCCTTGCCACCGTCCCGGCACAGCAATAAACCAGCCAACCTGGCGAGCACCTGCGTGGCGGCATGCAGATCTTCGTGAATCTCCTGCCACCACTCCAGCGCAGCGGCTAGCCAGTCAGCTTGGCACTCGCATGCCTCGTCATTTTGGGTGCGTGTCAGGATGGAGTCAGGCGGTGATGGATGGGACGGGCTCTATTTCCGTCCCCGATAAAGTTAGGGGGGCATGTAAGCAGTGCATTTAATGCGTTTGTCCTAAGACGCCAGAGATAAGCACATGCACTGTAGCACTTTACACCTAATGTGTGCCACTGTGGCAGCCCCTTGGACGTATAAAAGGAGGCCCAAGGCATACTGTAGAAGGATTCGGACTTTTTGGACTCTACGGCCCAGCTTGCATGCAGCTAGCCGAAGCTCAAGAACACATAATATACACACCAAGCAGGACTAGGGTTTTACGCTTCTCAGCGGCCCGAACCTGGGTAAGGATCCCTCGTGTTGATCCCTAGATCTGCTCTTCGGGCACCCCTCCTCCCTGCCAAACCGTAGAAGGGATCCACCCGATCCCATAGGTGTCATTTCCCCGACATCTTTGGTGCGCCAGGTAGGGGGATTGAGGTTGTACAAACCTGATCTAGGCATCAGCGCGTCGACTTCTTCAACATCTTCATCGTCATGTCTCCAAAGAGAAAGAGCATCGTGGCGATTGGTTCATCTCCGGTCGATCTACCCGCACCGGAGCGGACGGATGACGGGATGGACATGGGTGGAGGCCATGGGCTTCCATGACGCTCCGGCGAGCAAAGCCACGTGAACGGCGACGACCTGCACGTCGCTAGGTCCAGGGACGGGGCCGTGCTGTCTATGGGCGGCGCGGCGAACCCCAGGGACGGAAGGACGACCTCCAAGACGCCCCCGCCAGCGCATGCGCCGCGGCCTTCCCAGGTCGTGCGCGATGAGCAGCACCGCGGTGTGGGTGATCACGAGCGTTCCCATGGAAGGGCCCCTTTGCATCATTCTCGAGATGCACCGGGCCGGCATGCACGCCAAGACGTTGGCGGAAACAGCGCGCGGCCGCGGGACCGTGATAGAGCTCCTTCTAACATGGTTAAAAGTTAGAGCGCCTCACGATCCACGCAGCTGTCGCCGCCACCCATGCCAACGGAAGCGTTGGCGCCCGTACAGCTACTTCTAGATTTCCCTCCTGCTGCGGAGAAGCTCGACGAGTGGAGAGCCACCATCCGGAGCCTTGTCGGCTTCGCCAATAAAGATGGACCGCAGCAGGCGGGGCCCTCGTGCCGGCGCTCTGTTGAGCTGGCGCTTGCCAAAGGCGGAAGGACCGGAGGTGCTGCGACCACGGTGCACTCTCCTCCTCCATGGCAGCAACAGCAGCCGCCGACTCGTCGGGTCGAGACCTGCGACAACGGTTCCACAACCTTGTCTGACCCACGAGCCCGCCGCGATCAACGTCAAGTCCTTCGAGAGCAAGTCAAAGAAGACGCTCGAACCACCATCGAGCGGCGACGGGAAGCGCGCCATCAGTCTGATAGGCGCGCTGGCCCCACTGTAGATTGGCCCGCGCCGGGGGATTCTGATAACTTACCTTACGAGGTGGGTTGTCCAGCTTTTACCTGTGGGCTGCGGCGATTCCAGTGGCCCACCCATCGCACGTTCAATCCTGAGGTCGAAGAGAAATACGACGGCAAGACTCACCCGTCGGAGTTCCTGAGCATCTATACCATTGCGATGCAAGCCGCTGGGGCTCGGGACGACAAGGTACTCACCAACTACTTCCCATTGGTACTCACGCCCAACGTCAGGTCATGGTTGATGCACCTACCAGTAGATTCCATCTCTTCTTGGTCGGATCTGTGCCACGAGTTTGTTGGCGCCTTGACTGGAGGCTACCAAGCTCCTAGCCAGGCAAGTGACTTACATATCATCCCCCAGAAAGATGGCGAATGCTTGCGCAAATACATACAGAGATTCATCCGTGTGCAGTACAACATCCCAGATGTTCATCCTGCCGCGGTTGTCAGCGCATTTCATCAGAATGTGCGCAACCGCAAGATGCGTGAAGAGCTGGAGATGAACAAGATTACGGATGTTGCCGAGCTTTATGTTTTGGCCGACAGATGTGCTCGGGATGATGAAGGAAGGAAGTACCCCGGCGAAGATGCCGACGAAGAAAGTGACTCCGCAGATGAAGACGCTGCCGCCCCGGCAAAGAAGGGCCGACGGCGCAACAGGAAGCGCAAGGGTAAAACCGTGCTTGCTGTTGAGGAATCCGGCAACCCCGACACCGCCAAGAAGGCCAAGGTTGACGACCCCGGCAAGGAGGTTGCCGGGTGCGCCGCCTACCAGGCCTTGGCAGTTGCCGACAAGCCAGGGGGCTCCGACAAGTAGTATTGCAAGATCCATCGCACCAAGGGCCATCACCTCCAGAATTGCCGGCAAGTTGAGCAGCTTGTGGAGAAGCAGAAAGCTGAGTATGACAGGCGAGACAAGGAGAAGGGCCAGGATGGTGCTGAGGGGTCCGACAAGAAGCGTGGTGGCCGAGGGGGTCGCCGCGGCAAGGATAAACAACCAGAGAGGCCCGCTCGGGGCCACGACAAGAAAGAGGGAGATGATGATCATGATGAGGAAGACGAATCCAGCGAGCACGAGTTCCAGAAAGCTACGAAGGCCATGTGCGTCGATGGTGGCGCCTCGTTGCATGCCTCTCACCACCAACTGAAACAGTGGGCACGTGAGATCAATGCGGCAGAGCCATCGTTCGATGCCCAGAAGCCGCTCAAATGGTCCAACACGCCTATCGTTTTTGACACTGAGGACCACCCTGATCGCACAACAGCGGTCGGGTGTTTGCCATTGTTGGTTTCACTAACAACACGCAACCTCAAGGTGACAAAAGTGTTAGTTGACAGTGGGGCCGGTCTGAACTTGATCTCGCCCACTGTGATCAAGAGGCTGCAAATTCCTGATGGAGATCTCGAGGAGATGGGCACGTTTCAAGGGATCAATCCAGGAATGAGTCAGCCAAAGGGCAAGATTACGCTACCAGTTACCTTTGGTGGCGAGCTGAACTATAGGACAGAGAAGATCGTTTTTGATGTCGCCAAGATCCCCTTTCCCTATAATGGGATCCTCGGCCGCCCGGCGCTGGCCAAGTTCATGGCAGCATCACATTACGCTTACAATACATTGAAGATGCCCGGACCAATGAGCATCATCACCGTCCACTCTGACAAGAAAGATGCGCTCATCTGCGCTGACCAACTCTACCGAGAGGCAGTTGCAGCAGCTGCCGCCAAGGCACTTGCTCCTGCCGCTGAAGCTCCGGGGGGAAGAAGACCGGCAAGACCTCTCCTGGCAAGACCTCTTCCGGCAAGACCTCTAGCACCCACTCCGGCAAGCGCGCCTCTTCGCAGTGCTGCACCCCCGTCGAGGACGTGCCAGAGAGCTCCACCGGCAAGAGCAAGAAATCCAAGGCAGCACCACCAGAAACTAAGAAGGTGCCCGTCAAGGAGGACGGCACGGGCGGGGCTTTTACTATAAGCTCCACCCTCGACAGCAAATAGGAAGGCGCGCTCATCACCTTCCTGTGGGCCAATGTCGATGCATTTGCATGGCAAGCATCTGACATCCCCGGCGTTCCCAGGGAGGTGATTGAGCACCATCTTGCTGTCTGTCCTCATGCGCGGCCCGTCAAGCAAAAGGTCAGGAAGCAAGCTTTGGAGCGGCAAGAGTTCATCATTGAAGAGATTAGGAAGCTGGAAGCAGCAGGCTTGGTTAGAGGAGTGCTCCACCCAACATGGTTGGCCAATCCGGTGGTGGTGCGCAAGGCAAATGGGAAATGGAGGCTGTGCATTGATTATACAGATATCAATAAAGCCTTCCCAAAGGATCCTTTCCCTTTGCCGCGTATCGACCAGATCGTGGACTCCACTGCCGGGTGCGACTTGCTGTTGTTCCTTGACGCCTACTCAGGATACCATCAAATCTTCATGACGAAGAAAGATGAAGAGAAAACCGCGTTTATCACCCCATGTGGTACGTATTGTTTTATACGAATGCCTTTCGGGTTGAAAAGCGCTGGTTCAACGTTTGCGAGAGCAGTCCAAATTTGTTTTGAGCCTCAGCTACATAGAAATATGGAGGCTTATATGGATGACATAGTGGTCAATACCAAGGACAAGGCAACACTCATACAAGATCTAGAAGAAACATTTGCAAATTTGCGCAAGATCAATCTCACGCTCAACCCTGAGAAATGTGTGTTTGGTGTCTCAGCGTGGGATCGAGGCGAACCCCGACAAGATTAAGGCAATTGAGCAGATTGAAGCACCAAGATGAGTCAAAGATGTACGTCGGCTTGCTGGCTGTGTTGCAGCTGAGCGCGCCCTGCCCTTTTTCAAGATCTTGAAAAAGGCAGGTCCAATGACATGGACTCCAGAAGCGGAGGCAGCGCTGCAAGATTTGAAGAGGTACCTCTCCTCTACGCCAACACTAGTTGCGCCTAAGCCCCAAGAGCCATTGTTGCTGTATCTAGCGGCAACGAATCAAGTGGTCAGTGCTACGCTAGTGGTGCAGAGAGAAGTTGATGAAGAAGCAGCGGCAGTGGCAAGACCGTCGGATGACGAGCCGGAGCTCTCCCCGGCCGGGTCTACTACCGACAAGGCAGGACCCCCGGCAGGACCTGGTGCCGACAAGGCAGGGCCCCCGGTAGAGTCTGATGCCGGCAAGGCAGGATCTGCGCAAGCAAATGGAGTGTCACAGAAGAAGAAAATGGTGCAACACCCAGTTTATTTTGTCAGCTCCCTTTTACAAGGGGCTAGATCAAGGTACTCTGGTGTGCAGAAATTGCTCTTCGGCCTCCTTATGGCCTCGAGGAAGCTGCGCCACTACTTTCAGGCACATGAGATCACCTTCATCACTCGCTTCCCATTGCAACGGATCTTGCACAACCCAGATGCAACTGGAAGGATTGTGGAGTGGGCGTTGGAACTGTCAAGCTTTGGTCTCAGGTTTGAAAGCACTTCAACAATTCAGAGCAGGGCCTTGGCAGAATTCATTGAAGAATGGACCTCAACGCCTGACGAGGAAATTCAAGAAACCACTCTCCCCGGCAAGGAAATGAGCCGCGACTGGATTATGTACTTTGATGGGGCTTTCTCGCTGCAAGGCGCCGGTGCTGGTGTGCTACTTATTTCCCCCACCGGAGAACACCTCAAGTACGTGGTCCAGATGCACTTTCCCCGGGAGAGATCGACAAACAACACTGCGGAGTATGAGGGACTGCTTGCTAGTCTCAGGATCGCGGCAGACCTTGGAATTACGAAGCTCATCATCAGAGGTGATTCGCAGCTTGTCGTCAAGCAGGTTAACAAAGATTATCAGAGCCCGTTGATGGAAGCCTATGTAGATGAAGTAAGGAAGTTGGAGGAGCGTTTTGACGGTCTGCAAGCAGAGCATGTTCCTCGAGCAGAGAACAACATTGCCGACGACCTGTCAAAACATGCTGCCCTCAAGTTACCTGTGGAACCAGGAACTTTTGTGCTACAACTGAATCAGCCATCCGTTGAACCATCGGCAGGACAGAATAAGCGAAGGAAGTTGAGCCCCAGCAAGTACTTTCCCGCCGAGCTCCCAGGGGCCACCGGCAAGGAAGTTGCCGGGGACGACGCCAAGCTTGCCGGGGGGCGACCGGCCCCGGCGGGGCCTCAAGCCCTTGCCGTAGAGACAACTGCTCCCATGGCAGAAGACATGCCTTTAGTCCTTGCCGTCGAGCCCCAGGCTCCAGCATGGGCATAGCACACCGTTCGGTTCCTCCAAACAGGGGAACTCCCTGAGGAACAGGAAGAAGCAAAGAAAGTAGCCCGTCGGTCTAACATGTACCAGTTTGTGGACGATGTCCTGTACAGAAAAAGGCCGAACGGCGTGAAATTGAAGTGCATTCCTCAGGAGGACGGATTGGAGCTATTGCCAGAGATACACGGAGGCATATGTGGATCTCACATAGGATCAAGAGCTCTTGCCGGCAAGGCATTCCGGCAAGGTTTCTTTTGGCCCACTGCCCTCCAGGATGCGACTGCACTGGGAACCAAGTGTGAAGCGTGCCAGTTCCATTCGAAGAAACTTCATCAGCCAGCCCAAGCTCTTCAGACGATCCCTCTTTCCTGGCCATTTTCGGTCTGGGGTCTCGACATACTGGGCCCCTTTCCCCGTGCTGTCGGGGGCTTTGAGTACTTGTATATCGCAATCAACAAGTTCACAAAGTGGCCAGAAGTGGAAGCAGTGAGAAAGGTGACAGTGCAATCAGCCGTCAAGTTCTTCAAAGGATTAGTTCGCCATTTTGGTGTGCCAAACAGAGTCATCACCGACAACGGCACACAGTTCATGAGCCACACCTTCATGCAGTATATCCAGGACCTTGGCAGCAAAATCTGTTTTGCTTCTGTTGCACATCTGCGAAGCAATGGCCAGGCGGAGAGGGCAAATGCTGAAGTGCTGCGGGGCCTCAAGACGAAAACTTTCGATAGGCTGCACAAGAGCGGAAGACGCTGGATTGGTGAGTTGCCGGTGGTCCTTTGGTCAATCAGGACGACACCAAATCGAGCCACTGGCCAGACACCTTTCTCCCTGGTTTACGGGGCAGAAGCAGTTCTCCCCACAGAACTCACATACGGGTCGCCTCGAGTGCTCGCTTACGATGAGCTTGAGCAAAAGCAGTTGCAGCAAGTTGATGCTACGCTCCTTGAGGAGGATCATCTTCAGGCTGCTGTGCAAGCCACGCGCTACCAGCAAGCCTTGCGCCGCTACCACAGCCGCAAGGTTCATGCCTGAAGCCTTGAGGAAGGCGACCTTGTTCTTCGGCGCGTTCAGTCTACCAAGAATTCCAACAAGTTGATGCCAAAGTGGGAAGGCCCTTATCGGGTGATACGAGTCACCAGGCCCGGCGCAGTCCGCCTGGAGACCGAAGATGCCATTCCAGTGAGCAACTCTTGGAATATAGAACATCTTCGCAAGTTTTACCCATGAGGCGCGGTTGCCGGGACCCCCGACAACCCCCTTTTTGTACTAGCCTTGCTGGCAAGGCATATAACCCTATGTACAGAGCCAGGCACAGACCCTGTGTGTAGTTGAATAAGTTTACGTACGTACAAGTTCTTGTTGATTTCCATGTTTATTTATATGCATTCCTGTCCAGGATATTATACTACGTTCGTTTCCAGCAAGTACTGATGAACCACCAAGGTTCCATGCTCCTATTTTCTCTTCTTTCTTTTTCTCAAAAGACAGAAGGTTCCCTCGCATACAAGTTTGCCGGGAGGATAGAGAGTGTGGGCGCCTGCAGGCGACGTTTGAAGTGGCATCTTGCGGGAAAGGGTACAACAGCAAAAAAGCTAAGTTGTGAAACTTTGAGTGATTTTCTTTTAAATGTAACGTTATTTCCCTCGAATGGTTTCGTTTCTTGTATGGAAAACCTGCACGCAAAGGAACCTCGTCGCATTTGGTTGCGCCCTTGCTCTGTTTCGAGTCCGCTCAGCAGTTCGAGTGGCTGCACTAAGAGCGGCAAGGTGTCTTGCCGGCAGCGACACCCCCAGCAGGCTGCTAAGGACCCGTTCCTCAAAGCGCTCGCGACAAGGGTGCGTGCACCGGCAAGCCCTTCCAAGAAAGCGTAGGGTGTACACCATACGAGGAGAAATCGAACAAGGAAGATAGCATGCATTCAATCAAAAACACAGCAAGTTATATTACATCGCTGGTTGCTGCAGTTCTAACTTAAGATAAATTCGTCTTCGGTACAAGTTCACGGCGGCAAGACAAAGCGGAGCGGCTAGTCCCGGCGCTGGCCTTCTACCCTCTTGACTTGGTCAACCATGCTGACGATGGGCGTGACAACCTCTTCAAGCGCCCTGCGGTCCGCATCCGCCGGCAAACTGTCTTGGCTCAGGTCGAGGCCGGGGTTCCTGTACGCCACCTTGGTGAGCACTTTGAGGAGGACGCCCCGGCAAAGCTTGCGGGACTTGCTGGCCAGTTGGGTGGCTTGATTGGAGTGGAGCAGCTTCAGAGCCTCGTTGACGGCCTTGAAGAACATGGTCAGCTTGGCGCTCTCAGAAATCCCCCTGTCATGGGAGAACCTGAAGTTCGGCATCCCCATGATGGACAGCTGCGTGGTGAGCCTCTCCGCGGTGTCGATGAGGTGTGTAGTCCAGAGATTCACGCCCTCTACGTAATCATTGTGAGTGGCGGCGGTGCTCTCAAGTAGCAGCTTCTCATTCCTGAGGTCCTTGGCCAGGGTCTTCTCACGAGCCTTGCTGCCATTAAGGGATTCGTCCAGAGTGGTCAACTTCAGCTTCAGATCAGCAATGGAGTCGTTGGCTTTGGAGAGCAGCTTGGTCTTTTCAGATATGGCGACCTGTAGCTCCGCCAAGGTGTGGACAGTTTTGTCTCTGTCGCTCTTTAGCGTCGAGACCTCCTTGCGGTGCTTCTCTAGCTCCGCCTCCAGTTTCTCCACCTTGCCGGCCAGCTCGTCCTTGGCGGCCCCTGCGGCTTCGGCAGCGTCGACGGCCTCCTTCAGCTTGCCGGCATGATCCAGGACCAGAGCATCAAGTGCGTCTTTATGTTTCTGCTCTAGCTCCTGGGTCCGCTGCGCGACAAGCTTCTCAATTTCTTCGTCCTTGCCGCGGAGCTCGGCGGCAAGCGCCTTCTCGCGAGCGGCGAAGTCTTCTTCTTGGGCGTCAAGCAGAATACGGCGCTGGCTTAGACTGGCGTCCTCCTTGGCGGCCTGTGCAGCGGCCTCCTCCTGTGCCTTCTCAATATAAGACTGCTTCAGGAGGAGCTCGTCCCAACGCTGGCCTAGCTCCTCCTGGCCAATCCTCAGCTCTTGCCGGGCCTCGGTGAACCAGACTTGCGTCTGCTCGACGCGCTTTTGGAAGTCTGCCTCCGCCGTGACGACAACCGCTGCCCTGGAGTCCAGTTTCTCCTTACGAGCACGATGGAGCGCCTGGAGCTTCTGGAAGTTGTCACTCATGGCCTGGAGGAGCTGGTCTTCTTTGGATCCGCTGCTGCTGGCGCTCGGCTCATCGACGACCTTGAGCCCGGTAGCAGCGATGACTTCTTCGTCGAAAGCCTCCCCCTCGGTTGGCGCTCCGGTGCTTGCCATCCCCGGGATGCTGAAGAACAGATTGTCGCCAATCTTTAGGTATCTGCTTGGGGTGGGGGCTTCGGAAGCTGATGGTTGGTCTTCAACCACCGTCTCCCCAGCTGCTGAGGACCCCGGGACCAATGTAGCGCTAGGCGCTCCTGCGGCAGGGATGCCGTCAGTATGGTCTCTGGTCCCCTTGCCAGCCTCCCCAGCAGACCCCTTGGCGGCCTCGTCTGCAGCGATTTTGGCGGCCTCGGCGGCAGCATCCTTGGAGGTCTCCTCGATGATGGCGTTGACATCCATCTGATCCACCAAGGAGGGATCTGGAGGCCAAGAAGGAGAAACAAGATGAAGCCAGGGGTGGAGCTCAAAATGATGAATAATGATGAATGCCAGGAAGCAGGCGGCTTACCCGTGATGATTTGTTGGGAAGCGATTCCTTCCCCGACAACTTTTGTCACCGGCGTAGGCCCACCAGCACCCATGCCTTCTGGCCCCTCCTCCATGAGGGGGGGCTCGTCGGTGGAAGCCCTTGCCGGGGACCCCTCCCTGGGCGGTGTGGTCGACAGAGGCGGCATGTCGGGGGTGGCCTTCAGTGGTCCCTCCTGTTGTTGTCCTTCTCCTTCAAACCCGACAAGATTAGCAGCAAAGATACACACCCCAACGCCCGCCAGCGAGAAATGAGTAACAGACTCACGCTGGGGGCTGGGCTGGGGGCTGCGTCATGGGCTGGACTCCGGGCTGATTGTATTCATCTCCGGTGCACCTAAGGAGCTTGCCGGGGGCTCGTCGCCCATTGAGGTCTTGGCCTTCTTCGCCATCCTCTACGCCAACATTTCCGTGTCTCTGCGGGGACGGGCTAGGGTGGAATTAAGATAAGATGAAGCAAATCAGAGACCCAAGACAGAAAGAAAGCGGCAAGATACGTACTCATCTCCTTCTTCTGGCCCCTCTTCCCTCCTCGGGCTGAAGGAGGAGAGGTCGAAGTCGACCTCTGCTGTGGTGTCCACTTGAGGCGATGGGGAAGGGGACCTGGGCCGCTTGATTGTGGCAGGAGCGGCAGCCTGATGTGAGCTCGCCACCCCCGCTGCCTTCTTTGTCGCTGCCCTCGTCTGGCGCCCGGTTTGTTGTCGAACACCTTGCTGCTCCGCAGCCTTGCCGGCCGGCCCCTTGCCAGGAACTTCTTCGGACGAGGAGGCCTGCTGGACTGGCTCGCTGGAGACGGCTCGCCGGAGGACGCGTTTCTTCTTTGGCATTGGGGGCTCCACTTCATCAATCTCTTCAGTTATTTCTTTAGTGAGTGAGCCCCCGGCATCTGTGCTACTATGCCCTCCGGCAGGTTCCTCCTGCTTGGCGGGGTCCTCCTCTGCATCCGCGTCATCTCCCATGAAGCCGACACTGCCGGCCTCCTCGGCAAGGGCCAGCTCTTCTGCCCTGCTGGCGATGTACGCCAACTCTTCGTCAGTGGTCTCGCGGATGAGGCGCGGTTCTTCCCGAATGGTTCTCTCCGACAAGTTGTCGAAGAACTCTTGTGCTCGCTCCGCAGATGGCTCGACCCAGGTTTGGTCAAGGCCGTGAGCATTGAACACCGGCATCATAGCGATGATCGAGTTCAGCGCAGAGTTGTTGCACAGAGGGACGATGCTTGCCGACAGCTTGAACACGCCGTCTGGCCTAAACAGCTTGTGACAGAGGGTCGTGTGCTAAAGGACCATCCAGTTGTTGTTTAGGCCGGGGCGCAGCCTCATGATGTCCGCCGCATTCCGAAAATCATAGGCTGGTCTCCCCTTGTTCTGCAAAGGGGTGATGCGGCGATGGAGGAAATCGGCGCCCACCATTTCCACGGTGAGCCCGGCAGCCTTGAGGCGATGAATCCTGTTGACGGCGATAGTGAGCTTTGCATCCTAAGGGTCGAGAGCGCTCCAATCGCCGCCACGGGTCGGCTTCGTTTGCCGGAGTGAACAGAACAGGTGCGGCTCCTCCTCTGTGATCCAGCACCACCTGCTCCGCCACTCATCCCACTTCTCGTGGTATTCCCCATCCAGGTATGTGTCCTTGGTCCCTAACCTAGGGATCCAAGCGATGCCGCCAGAGAGGGCCTCTCCGGCCTGGATACGTGGGATGAAGAAGTGGCAGAAAAGGGCTGTGTTGGGGACCACCCCGGCAAAGTTTTCGCAGAGGTGAGCAAAGATAGACATGCAAGTCACGGCATTTGGCGTGAAATCAAGGAGATGGAAGCCAAAGGTAAACATGAGGTCATTGAAGAAATCAGAGAAAGGGGGGCAGAGCCCGCAATAGAAATAGTCGACGAAAAAGGGGAATTTGTTTGGGCCACCCTTAGACTTGGCAGCTGGGGTCACGCGAGTGGCGGCGTGCCCATTCGTTGCCCTCCCCCACATGAGCAGGTACTTGTCCCTCAAGGCATGAGCATCGAGTGTCGGGGGGAAGACGGCGAGCTGCTTCCGCATCTTCACCAGCTCACTCTCCGGCACATCCTTACCCTTGCGCACTCTGGGCGCCTTGGGCGGCATGGCGACTGGGAAGAGTGAGGGAAGCCGAGGACGACGGGAGTGCGGAAGGGGCAAGCGGACAAGCAAACTCTAGTCTGGGGTTGAGGAAGAAGAAGACGGCGGTGGTTCCTAGATTGGGAAAGGCAAGGGGAAGGGTAAATGAGCAGCGCCCCTGCGGATTCCTCTTTTTATGGGGAAGGCGCGGGGCTGCCTCTTTACTGTTCGATATGAAGGCGTTTTCGCAGGCGTGCTGCGACCGCTCCATGCACGACCCCCACGTCGCGCACCCAATGCGGATCATGGGGAAGCGCAACAGACGAGATGATTACAGCAGTTAATCCCTGCCACGCGTGCCCGCGCACTGTTTGGGCCTGGCCCAACGACGCTTCGTACTTGTGTGTGGCCCATGCCCGGGGGCTCCTGTCGGTGTACTAAAGTTTGGGCCCTTTAGTACCCCTTACTTATGCACGGGCAGTTGTGGGCGCACCTGCGGCAAGGCTTAGCGGGGGCAGTTGGTAGCAAAATACAAGACAACGAAGACGGCGTCCAAGCCAGTAACTAGGGAGCAGAAGACAAGCTGGAGCCCCGGCAAGATCCTTGCCGGGGCAGCTCACGAGGCCCCGGCAAGATCCTTGCCGGGGCGACTTGCGAGGCACTGACAAGAACACCACCCTTGAGGTTGAGAGCTCTGACACCATCGACAACGTCAAGACCAAGACTCAGGGGCACATGCGTAGTAGCATGCAGATCTTTGTGAAGACTGGTGGCATGCAGATCTTCGTGAAGACCAGAGAGCGGATTCCCCAGCAAGGTTCTTGCTGGGGACGACTGCGAGGCCCCGGCAAGGCTCTTGCCAGGGACGATCGCGAGGCCACGGCAAGGCTCACACATGACAAGGCTCCACCGCCTTGCCACCATCCCGGCACAGCAATAAACCAGCCAACCTGGCGAGCACCTGCGTGGCGGCATGCAGGTCTTCGTGAAGATCCTGCCACAGCTCCAGCGCAGCGGCTAGCCAGTCAGCTTGGCACTCGCATGCCTCGTCATTTTGGGTGCGTATCAGGACGGAGTGAGGCGGCGACGGATGGGATGGGCTCTGTTTCCGTCCTTCATAAAGTTAGGGGGGCACGTAAGTAGTGCATTTAATGCGCTTGTCCTATGACGCCAGAGATAAGCACATGCACTGTAGCACTTTACACCTCCTGTGTGCCACTGTGGCAGCCCCTTGGACGTATAAAAGGAGGCCCAAGGCATACTGTAGAAGGATTCGGACTTTTTGGACTCTACGGCCCAACTTGCATGCAGCTAGCCGAAGCTCAAGAACACATAATATACACACCAAGCAGGACTAGGGTTTTACGCTTCTCAGCGGCCCGAACCTGGGTAAAGATCCCTCATGTTGATCCCTAGATCTGCTCTTCGGGCACCCCTCCTCTCTGTCAAACCGTAGAAGGGATCCACCCGATCCCATAGGTGTCGTTTCCCCGACAATGAACTACTCACGCATCATCGGAGAGGCACCAATGAGGATGATGAACCCCTCCGTGATGGTGTCTAGATGGGATCTCGTGGTTCTGGAACTTGCGGCGGCTGGAATTGTGTTTCGTCGACTCCCCTAGGGTTTTTGGAAAATTTGGGTATTTATAGGGCGAAGAGGCGGTGCAGGAGGCCACCGAGGTGGGCACAACCCACCAGGGCGCGCCTGGGCTCCTGGGCACACTCTGGGAGTTGTGCTCCCCTCGAGCCTCCCCTCTAGTACTTCTTTGGCCCATCTTGTGTCTTCTGGTCTAGAAAAATTCTACAAAAAGTTTCGCTATGTTTGGACTCCGTTTGGTACTGATATTCTGCGAAGTAAAAAACAAGCAAAAAATAGCAACTGGCACTGGGCACTATGTCAATAGGTTAGTCCCAAAAAATGATATAAAGTTCCTATGAAATGATTGTAAAACATCCAAGAATGGTAATATAACAGCATGGAAAAAGCAAAAAATATAGATACGTTGGAGACGTATCAGCATCCCCAAGCTTAATTCCTACTCGTCCTCGAGTAGGTAAATGATAAAAACAGAATTTTTGATGTGGAATGCTGCCTAACATGTTCATCACATATTCTTTTCTTTTGTAGCATGAACATTTGGACTTTTATATGGTTCAAAGCAATAGTCTAGTTTTAACATGAAGATTTCAATACTCAAGCATATCAACAAGCAACCATGTCTTTCAAAATATCAACACTAAAGAAAGTTATCCCTAGCCCATCATGCTCAATCATTGATCCAGTAATGAAACAAACTCGCATATTAGCTATACCCAATGCTCAAGTATGATCATAGTGCCCCTTAGTTGGTGCTTTATAAGAGAAGATGTAGACTCAAATAAAAATAAAAATTGCATAAAGTAAATAGATAGGCCCTTTGCAGAGGGAAGTAGGGATTTGTAGAGGTGCCAGAGCTCAAAGCTTAAATTGAGAGATAAAAAAATTGAGAGGCATACTTTTCCCGTCAACGAAAATGACTGACTAATTCCCAACACTTTCCATGCTAGATATATCATAGGCTGTTCCCAAACAGAAAATAAAGTTTATTCCTTTTTGCACCATTCTTTCACTTTCCATGGCTAGCCGTATCCACGGGTACCATCCATACCAACATTTTCCAATGAATTTATTATTTGACAACATAAAGTAAATTTCTTTTTCATTTCGGGACTGGGCATCCCTATTACCGCCGCACTCTCATGCAATAACAAGTGAATAAACACTCACCTTGAGAATAACAAATCTAGCATGGAAAATATTGGCCACCCCTCCCGCTTCATGAGCAGTACGGGCACACAAAAAGGAGATTTATATTGAAAATTAGAGATGGCATAGACAAATTTGCTTAGAACGGCATGGAAATACCGCATATAGGTTGGTATGGTGTACTCATATGGCAAAACTGGGTTTAAGGATTTTGGATGCACAAGTAGTATTTCGACTTAGTACAAGTGGAGGCTAGCAAAAAGATTGAGAAGCAACCAACCAAGAAATGAAAAATCACATAAGTGAGCATTAACTATAAGTAACACCGAATAATGCACCACAAGTAGGATGTAATTTCATTGCACAACTATTGACTTTCGTGCTTGCATAGGGAATCACAAACCTTAACACCAATATTCTTACTAAAGCATAATTACTCACCAACATGACTCACATATCACTATCATCATATCTCAAAACTATTACAAAGAATCAAGTTTATTTTGTTCAATGATCTTCATGGAAGTTTTTATTATATCCCTCTTGAATATCTATCACTTTGGAACTAGTTTCATATATTGCAATTGCTTTTGACAAGCTCAACAAATCTAACTGAAGAACATGAGCATAAATTTTTTTCCTCTCTCAAAATAATATAAGTGAAGCATGAGAGAATTTCTTCAAAATTTTACTAACTCTCTAATAAATCTAAGTGAAGCATGAGAGCATTTCTTCAAAAATATTAAAGCACACCATGCTCAAAAAGATATAAGTGAAGCACTAGAGCAATTCCATAGCTCAAAAAATTTAAGTGAAGCATGTAGAGCAATTCTAACAAATCATAGCATAATTTTGGCTCTCTCAAATAGGTGTGTCCAGTAGGGATGCTTGTGACAAACTAAAAATCAAAATAAACAAAGACTCATATAATACAAGATGCTCCAAGCAAAACTCATGATATGTGACGAATAAAAATATAGCTCCAAGTAAAATACCAATGGTCGTTAGAAGAAAGAGGGGATGCCTTCCGAGGCATCCCCAAGCTTAGTTGCTTGGTTCTCCTTGAATATTAACTTGGGATGCCATGGGGAATCCCCAAGCTTAGGCTCTTTTTACTCCTTAGTCCTTCATCCATTGTGATCTCACCCAAAACTTGGAAACTTCAATCACACAAAACTTAACAAAACCTTCGAGAGATCCGTTAGTATAAGAAAACCAATCTTTACTTTAAGTACTGTAAAAAAAACCATTCAAATTTTGTTATTGCATTATATCTACTATATTCTAACTTTACCATGGCTTATACCCCCCCGATACAATCCATAGATTCATCAAAATAAGCACACAATGCAAAGAAAACAGAATCTGTCAAAAATAGAACAGACTGTAAAGATGCGAATTGTTCTCATACTTCGGTAACTCCACAAATTCGTAAAAATTAGGAAAACATAGGAAATTTTATATCAATCTTGTGTAAAAAATTTCAGAATGTTTCGTTGCTCCTGTGAATTTTTAATATTCTGTTACTGTACACAAAAGTTTATGTTTTTCAACAGGATCAAATCAACTATCACCAAAGCTATCCCAAAAGCTTTACTTGGCACAAACACTAATTAAAACATAAAAAACACAATCATAACAGAGGCATAATTGTGCAAACACTCAAGAACAGAAAGAAAAAGGAAAAAATAAATTTTACTCATTGGGTTGCCTCCCAACAAGCGCTATCATTTTATGCCCCTAGCTAGGCATAATGCATAGATTCAAGTATTGTCATGTTTCTTCTTATTTTCCATAGATGTGTTCTTGTCAGGAGGTTTTGAAAAAATAACTTGAAACACATTATCCATATAAATTTTAGCATTATCAAGTTGCCCATCTACGTATGCCCTTTGATTTCCGGCAACAATTCAGGAATATTGCTGATTAACATCATTGAAAACTTGCAGGATTATATCTAAAACAGGGATTTCCTTTTTAAGATTCTCATCAAAAATTTGGTTATTCCGAGCAAATGTCTCAACATATAATCACTATTATAAAGGATCTTATTTATCACCAGTTTTTCACGGCTCATACCATAAAAATCAAAGATTTCCCTAGCATCCCGTACTATGTAGTCAAATTCATTCATAAGAATAAGGGTAGCTAACTTTTTAGCCTTAGGATCCTTCATAACGGGTAACTCATAAAATAAACTTTGCAAGGTAGGGTGAGTACGGATAAATCTATTTTCAAGTTTCAGAACTAGTGCTGAAATAGCTTTTGCATAAGATTTAGGTCCATGAAGTATAGGAGTATCATCAAGTGTCAAATTTCCAACACTATTGAAAAATTCTTGGATATGTTCCTTTCCCATAACGTTCCCTTGCCCCAAAACAAAAGTTTTAGCATCCAGATTGCCAGATTGTCCAATTTTAGGAGTTAGGCTATCATCTGTTTCTGCCATACCAAAATCACTCATCGTGACAAGTTCAAGCAAATAAGAGATCTGACTAGAAAACGGCGAACGAAAAAGAGGGCGAATAAAATGGCAAATTTTGTGAAGTGGGGGTGATGAAAACGAAAAGCAAATGGCAAATAATGTAAATTGCAAGGAGATGAGATTTGTGATTAGGAACCTGATAGATATTGATGATGTCTCCCCGGCAACGGCGCCAGAAATTCCTTTTGATGTCGCTTGAACTACATCGGTATTTCCCCAAAGAGGAAGGGATGATGCAGTACCGCTACGGTAGGTATTTTCCTCAGTTATGAAACCAATGTATCAATCCAGTAGGAGAACCAAGCAACACTATGTAAACGGTACCTGCACACAAAGAACAAATACTTGCAACCCGACGATTAGGAGGGGTTGTCAATCCCTGTGCGAGTAACGGTGCCAGAAATTTTCAGCTTGAAGGGATAAAAATTGTGTAGTTTGGATAAATAGATCTTGATAAAATGCAAAATAAAATAAGTAATAAAAAAGTGCAGCAAGGTATTTTTGGGTTTTGGGAATAATAGATCTGAAAATAAAAGCAAATAAAAATAGATCTCAAAGCAAATATGATAAAGAATAGACCCGGGGGCCATAGATTTCACTAGTGGCTTCTCTCGAGAAAATAGCATATGGTGGGTAAACAAATTACTGTTGGGAAATTGATAGAAGATTGAATAATTATGACGATATCCAAGGCAATGATCAATATATAGGCATCACGTCCAAGATTAGTAGACCGACTCCTGCCTGCATCTACTACTATTACTCCACAATCGACCGCTATCCAGCATTCATCTGGTGTATTAAGTTCATGGAAAAATGGAGTAATGCAAAAAGAATGATGACATGATGTAGACGAGATCTATTCATGTAGAAATAGCCCCCTCTTGTTATCCTTAATAGCAACGATACATGCGTGTCTTGCTGCCCCTTCTGTCACTGGGAAAGAACACCGCGCGATTGAACCCATCACAAAGCACCTCTTCCCATGGCAAGAAAAATCGATCTAGTTCGCCTAACTAAACCAAATATTCAAAGAACAAATACGAGGCTATAAATAATCATGCATATAAGAGATCAAAAGAAGACTCAAATAATATTCATGGATATAGATCTGATCATAAACTCAAAGTCCATCGGATCCCAACAAACACACCGCAAAAAAAAGAGTTACATCAAATCGATCTCCAAGAGATCATGGTATTGAGAATCAAAAGAGAGAGTGAGAGGAAGCCATCTAGCTACTGCCTACGGACCTGTAGTTCTATGATGAACTACTCACACATCATCGGAGAGGCACCAATGAGGATGATGAACCCCTCCGTGATGGTGTCTAGATTGGATCTCGTGGTTTTGGAACTTGCGGCAGCTGGAATTGTGTTTTCGCAACTCCCCTAGGGTTTCTGTTATATTTGGCAATTTATAGAGCGAAGAGGCAGTGCGGGAGGTTATCGAGGGGGGCACAACTGCCCTGGGCGCGCCCTGGTGAGTTGTGCCCACCTCGGGCCTCCCCTCTGGTACATCTTTGGCCCAAGTTGTGTCTTCTGGTCCGAAAAAATTCTTCAAAAAGTTTCACTGCGTTTGGACTCCGTTTGGTACTGATATTCCATGAAGTAAAAAACAAGCAAAAAACAGCAACTGGCACTGGGCACTATGTCAATAGGTTAGTCCAAAAAAATGATATAAAGTTGCGATAAAATGATTATAAAACACACAAGAATGATAATATAATAGCATGGAACAAGCAAAAAATTATAGATACGGAGAATTTTTCTAGACTAGAAGACACAACATGGGCCAAAGAAGTGCCAGAGGGGAGGCCCGAGGGGAGCACAACCCACCAGGGCGCGCCCAGGAGTCCAAGCACGCCCAGGGGGGTTGTGCCCCCCTCGATGACCTCTCGCACCACCTTTTCGCCTTATAAACTGCCAACTATTCCAGAAACCCTAGGGGAGTCGACGAAACACAATTCCAGCCGCCGCAAGTTCTAGAACCACGAGATCCAATCTGGACACCATCACGGAGGGGTTCATCATGCTCATTTGTGCCTCTCCAATGATGCGTGAGTAGTTCATCATAGTCCTACGGGTCCATAGGCAGTAGCTAGATGGCTTCCTCTCTCTCTCTTCTGATTCTCAATACAATGGTCTCTTGGAGATCTATTTGATGTAACTCTTTTTTTTGCGGTGTGTTTGTTGGGATCCGATGAACTTTGAGTTTATGATCAGATCTATATCCATGAATATTATTTGAGTCTTCTTTTGATCTCTTATATGCATGATTATTTATAGCCTCGTATTTCTTCTTCGAATCTTCGGTTTAGTTAGGCCAACTAGATCGATTTTTCTTGCCATGGAAAGAGGTGCTTTGTGATGGGTTCGATCGTGCGGTGTTCTTTCTCGGTGACAGAAGGGGCAGCAAGACACGCATGTATCGTTGCTATTAAGGATAACAAGAGGGGGCTATTCCTACATAAATAGATCTCGTCTACATCATGTCATCAGTCTTATTGCATTACTCCATTTTTCCATGAACTTAGTACACTAGATGCATGCTGGATAGCGGTCGATGTGTGGAGTAATAGTAGTAGATGCATGCAGGAGTCGGTCTACTAATCTTGGACGTGATGCCTATATATTGGTCATTGCCTTGGATATCATCATTATTATTTGATCTTCTATCAATTTCCCAACAGTAATTTGTTTACCCACCGTATGCTATTTTCTCGAGAAAAGCCACTAGTGAAATCTACGGCCCCGGGGTCTATTCTTTATCATATTTGCTTTGAGATCTATTTTTATTTGCTTTTATTTTCAGATCTATTATTCCAAAAACCCAAAAATACCTTGCTGCACTTTTTTATTACTTATTTTATTTTGCATTTTATCGAGATCTATTTATCCAAACTACACAATTTTTATCCCGTCAAGTTGACAATTTCTGGCACCGTTACTTGTAGAGGGATTGACAACCCCTCCTAATCGTTGGGTTGCAAGTATTTGTTCTTTGTGTGCAGGTACCGTTTACATAGTGTTGCTTGGTTCTCCTACTAGATTGATACCTTGGTTTCATAACTGAGGGAAATACCTACCGTAGCTGTACTCCATCACCCCTTCCTCTTTGGGGAAATACCGATGTAGTTCAAGCGACACCAAAAGGAATTTCTGGCGCCGTTGCCGGGGAGACATCATCAACATCTATCAGGTTCCTAATCACAAATCTCATCTCCTTGCAATTTACATTATTTGCCATTTGCCTTTCATTTTCATCTCCCCCACTTCACAAAATTTGCCGTTTTATTCGCCCTCTTTTTCGTTAGCCATTTACTAGTCAGATCTCTTATTTCCTTGAACTTGTCACCATGAGTGACTTTGGTATGGCAGAAACAGACGATGGCCTAACTCCTAAAATTGCAAAATCTGGCAATCTGGATTCTAAAACTTTTGTTTTGGTGCAAGGGAACGTTATGGGAAAGGAACATATCCAAGAATTTTTCAATAGTGTTGGAAATTTGACTATTGATGATACTCCTGTACTTTAAAGAACTAAATCTTATGCGGAACCTATTTCAGCACTAGTTCTGAAACTTGAAAATAGATTTATCCGTACTCACCCTACCTTTCAAAGATTGTTTTATAAGTTACCCGTTATGAAGGATCCTAAGGCTAAAAAGTTAGCTACCCTTATTCTTATGAATGTATTTAACTACATAGTACGGGAAGCTAGGGAAATCTTTGATTTTGATGGTATGAGCCGTGAAAAACTGGTGATAAATGAGATCCTTTATAATAGTGATTATATGTAGAGACATTTTCTTGGAAATAACCAAAAAATTTATGAGAATCTTAAAAAGAAAATCCCCGTTTTAGATATAATCCAACAAGTTTTCAATGATGTTAATCAGCAATATTCTTGGATTGTTGCCGAAAATCAAAGGGGATACATAGATGGGCAAATTGATAATGCTAAAATTTCTATGGATAATGTGTTTCAAGTTATTTTTGCAAAACCTCCTGACAAGAACACATCTATGGAAAATAAGAAGAAACATGACAATACTTGAATCTATGCATTATGCCTAGCTAGGGGCATAAAATGATAGCGCTTGTTGGGAGGCAACGCAATGAATAAAATTTATTTTTTCTTTCTGTTCTTGAATGTTTGCACAATTATGCCTCTGTTATGATTGTGTTTTTTATGTTTTAATTAGTGTTTGTGCCAAGTAAAGCTTTTGGGATAGCTTTGGTGATAGTTGATTTGATCCTGTTGAAAAACATAAACTTTTGTGTACAGTAACAGAATATTAAAAATTCACAGAAGCAACGAAAAATTCTGAACTTTTTTACACAAGATTGATATAAAATTGCCTATGTTGTCCTAATTTTTACGAATTTGTGGAATTACAGAAGTATGAGAACAATTCGCAGATTTACAGTCTGTTCTATTTTTGACAGATTCTGTTTTCTTTGCATTGTCTGCTTATTTTGATGAAGCTATAGATTGTATCGGGGGGAATAAGCCATGGTAAAGTTATAATACAGTAGATATAATGCAATAACAAAATTTGAATTGGTTTTCTACAGTACTTAAAGTAAAGATTGGTTTTCTTATACAAACGGATCTCACGAAGGTTTTGTTAAGTTTTGTGTGATTGAAGTTTTCAAGTTTTGGGTGAAATCACGATGGATGAAGGAATAAGGAGTGAAAAAATCCTAAGCTTGGGGATTCCCCATGGCACCCCAAGTTAATATTCAAGGAGAACCAAGCAACTAAGCTTGGGGATGCCCCGGAAGGCATCCCCTCTTTCTTCTAACGACCATCGGTATTTTACTCGGAGCTATATTTTTATTCGTCACATATGATGAGTTTTGCTTGGAGCGTCTTGTATTATATGAGTCTTTGCTTGTTTTGCTTTTTAGTTTGTCACAAGCATCCCTACTGGACACACCTATTTGAGAGAGCCAAAATTATGCTTTGATTTGTTAGAATTGCTCTACATGCTTCACTTAAAATTTTTGAGCTATGGAATTGCTCTAGTGCTTCACTTATATCTTTTTAAGCACGGTGTGCTTTAATATTTTTGAAGAAATGCTCTCTTGCTTCACTTAGATTTATTTGAGAGTTAGTAAATTTTTGAAGAAATTCTCTCATGCTTCACTTATATTATTTTGAGAGACGAAAAAAATTATGCTCGTGTTTATCACTTAGATTTGTTGAGCTTGTCAAAAGCAATTGCAATATTTGAAAATAGTCCCAAAGTGATAGATATTCAAGAGGGATATAATAAAAAGTTTCATGAAGATCATTGGACAAAATAAACTTGATTCTTTGTAATAGTTTTGAGATATGATGATAGTGATATGTGAGTCATGTTGGTGAGTAATTATGCTTTAGTAAGAATATTGTTGTTAAGGTTTGTAATTCCCTATGCAAGCACAAAAGTCAATATTTGTTCAATGAAATTACATCCAACTTGTGGTGCATTATTCAGTGTTAGTTATGCTTCATGCTCACTTATGTGATTTTTTGTTTCTTGGTTGGTTGCTTCTCAATCTTTTTGCTAGCCTCCACTTGTACTAAGTAGAAATACTGCTTGTGCATCCAAAATCCTTAAACCCAGTTTTGCCATATGAGTACACCATACCTACCTATGTGCGGTATTTCCATGCTGTTCTAAGCAAATTTGTATGTGCCATCTCTAATTTTCAAAATAAATTTCCTTTTTGTGTGCCCGTACCGCTCATGAAGCGGCAAGGGGTGGTCAATATTTTCCATGCTAGATGTGTTATTTTCAAGATGAGTGTTTATTCACTTGTCATTGCACGAGAGTGCGGCGGTAATAGGGATGCCCAGTCCCGAAATGAAAAACAAATTTACTTTATGTTGTCAAATAATAATTACCTTGGAAAGTGTTGGTATGGACGGTACCCGTGGATACGGCTAGCTGTGGAATGTGAAAGAATGGTGGAAAAAGAAATAAACTTTATTTTATGTTTGGGAACCGCCTATGATATATCTAGCATGGAAAGTCTTGGGAATTACACGGTCGTTTTCGTTGACGGGAAAAGTATGCCTCTCAAATTTTTTTATCTCTCAATTTAAGCTTGGAGCTCTGGCACCTCTACAAATCCCTACTTCCCTCTGCGAAGGGCCTATCTATTTACTTTATGCAATTTTTATTTTTATTTGAGTCTCCATCTTCTCATATAAAGCACCAACTAAGGGGCACTATGATCATACTTGAGCATTGGGTATAGCTAATATGCGAGTGTGTTTCATGAATGGATCAATGATTGAGCATGATGGACTAGGGATAACTTTCTTTAGTGTTGATATTTTCAAAGACATGGTTGCTTGTTGATATGCTTGAGTATTTAAATCTTAATGTTAAAACAAGACTATTGTTTTGAACCATATAAAAGTCCAAATGTCCATGCTACAAAAGAAAAGAATATGTGATGAAATTGTTAGGCAGCATTCCACATCAAAAATTCTGTTTTTATCATTTACATACTCGAGGATGAGTAGGAATTAAGCTTGGGGATGCTGATATGTCCCCAATGTATCTATAATTTTTGCTTGTTCCATGTTGTTATATTATCATTTTTGCATGTTTTACAATCATTCCATAGCAACTTTATATTATTTTTGGGACTAACCTATTGACATAGTGCCTAGTGCCAGTTGTTGTTTTTTGCTTGTTTTTTACTTCGCAGAATTTCAGTACCAAACGGAGTCCAAACGCAGCAAAACTTTTTTGAGAATTTTTCTTGACCAGAAGACACAAGATGGGCCAAAGAAGTACCAGAGGGGAGGCCCGAGGGGAGCACAACCCCCCAGGGCGTGCCCAGGAGCCCAGGCGCGCCTTGGTGGGTTGTGCCCACCTCAGTGGCCCCCGCATCGCCTCTTCGCCCTATAAATACCCAAATATTCCAAAAACCTAAGGGGAGTCGACGAAACACAATTCCAGCCGCCGCAAGTTCCAGAACCACGAGATCCAATCTAGATACCATCACGGAGGGGTTCATCATCCTCATTGGTGCCTCTCCGATAATGTGTGAGTAGTTATCTGTAACATCCCAAAATTCTAAATTTTGGAATGTTATCTATACCTACTAATAAAAGAAATAGGTATTCTTAGTCCATTTTGCTAATTTATAGAAAACCCCCTAATGTTTCTAACATTAAGCCTGCAGTACATATCAAATGTTTTTTAAAATACTCATATCTTCTAAACCGTAACTCCAAATTTAACATGTTATATATTGATTTTGATTAGAAAAATATGTAGAATCTGAATATGATGTTATTTTACCTGCCTATATATAAGAAGAAAAAAGAGAGGACATGCATGAAAAAAAGTAAAAAGGAGGCATGCATGACAAAAAGTAAAATAAAAGAAAAGTTTGATAAGATATAAATAGTGATGAAACAGGGACCAATACCTATGACATGTATGGCAAGAAATAGTGAAGAAATAGGGGTGCAAGTACCTGCGTCCACAGAAGACCATACAAAAAGGTTCTTTTCTAGACAAAAAAAATCTCTTTTTATGATTAAAAAAATCTCGTATAAATTTAACAAACTTTTTAACAACTCTTCATGTATTTAAGAAATATGCATGTGAAAAAAAGTGTTCAAGAGTTACCCTAAGTTGGTGATTCTTAAACTAAAAACTACCATTGGTGCACACATGTCTCCGTAGTGTGCTAATATTTCATCGTTTGTTTTTGTCGTTTTTTCTTTACTTGCCCGTAACAACACCCTATTCCGAACATGACATGAATAAATGCGTGATCACTTGCCTGTTTCTTTGTACGGATTAAATCTACATGCAAGCCGTGTTGAAATAGAACACCTGTAGAATCTTAAACTGCGCTTTTATAGGTTAAAACCATCTTTGCTTAAGCCGTAGCTACAAATTCTCAGATTATATACCATTTTTTGTAAATTAAGAGCGTGTGGTATTTTTTTCTCCCGTTGCAACGCACGGGCCTTTTGCTAATAAATAAGGACATGCATGACAAGAAATAAAAGAAGGACCCAATAAAGATGGGATGTTCGCTATAAAAGAAATAAAAGATAAAATGCAGAGGAGATCCGATAAAGATAAGATGTTGCGATATTCTCCTATATATAAGAAGAAAAAAGAGAGGACATGCATGAAAAAAGTAAAAAGGAGGCATGCATCACTAAAAATAAAGTAAAAGACAAGTTCGATAAGATATAAATAGTGATGAAACAGGGACCAATACCTATGACATGTATGGCAAGAAATAGTGATGAAATAGGGGTGCAAGTACCTGCGTCCACAGAAGACCATACAAAAAGGTTCTTTTCCAGACCAAAAAAATCTCTTTTTATGATTAAAAAATCTTGTATACTTTTAACAAACTTTTTAACAACTGTTCATGTATTTAAGAAATATGCATGTGAAAAAAAGTGTTGAAGAGTTACCCTAAGTTGGTGATTCTTAAATTGAATACTGCCATTGGTGCACACATGTCTCCGTAGTGTGCTAATAATTCATCATTTGTTTTTTTCATTTTTCTTTACTCGCCCGTAACAACACCCTATTCCGAACATGACATGAATAAATGCGTGATCACTTGCCTATTTCTTTGTACGGATTAAATCTACATGCAAGCCGTGTTGAAATAGAACACATGTAGAATCTTAAACTGCGCTTTTATTGGTTAAGACATTCTTTGTTTGGGCCGTAGCTACAAATTCTCAGATTATAGACCATTTTTGTAAATTAAGAACGTGTGGTATTTTTTTTCTCCGGTTGCAATGCACGGGCCTTTTTGCCAATAAATAAGGACATGCATGACAACAAATAAAAGAAGGACCCAATAAAGATGGGATGTCCACTATAAAAGAAATGAAAGAGAAAATGCAGAGGAGATCCGATAAAGATAAGATGTTGCGCTATTCTCCTATATATAAGAAGAAAAAAGAGAGGACATGCATGAAAAAGTAAAAAGGAGGCATGCATGACTAAAAATAAGGTAAAAGACAAGTTTTATAAGATATAAATAGTGATGAAACAGGGACCAATACCTATGACATGTATGGCAAGAAATAGTGATGAAATAGGGGCATAAGTACCTGCGTCCAGAGGAGACCATACAAAAATGTTCTTTTCCAGACAAAAAAAATCTCTTTTTATGATTAAAAAACCATGTATCTTTTTAACAAGCTTTTTAACAACTCTTCATGTATTTAAGAAATATGCATGTGAAAAAAAGTGTTCAAGAGTTACCCTAAGTTGGTGATTCTTAAACTGAAAACTGCCATTGATGCACACATGTCTTTGTAGTGTGCTAATGTTTCATCGTTTGTTTTTGTCATTTTTCTTTACTCGCCCGTAACAACACCCCATTCCGAACATGACATGAATAAATGCATGATCACTTGCCCATTTCTTTGTACGGATTAATCTACATGCAAGCCGTGTTGAAATAGAACGTCTGTAGAATCTTAAACTGCGCTTTTATAGGTTAAGAGCATCTTTGTTTGGGTCGTAGCTATAAATTATATGATTTTAGATCATTTTTTGTAAATTAAGAGCGTGTGGTATTTTTTTCTCCTGTTGCAACGCACTGGCCTTTTTGCTAGTATTAATTAAATAAATATGATTGTTTGGTTGAAAGTGAGTGGAATTTAAAAAAAAAATTAAATGAGAGGGAATAAAAGGACTTTCCCAAAAAAATTCCATTTGAATCCCTATTTAGTTTGAACTTTGAATCTTGTGAAAAAATCTCTGGTAAACAAATAATATGAGAGGAGGAAAATGACACTCCAAAATCAGAGACAAAGTTTTGTTTGACATTCAAATTTGAAAACAAAAACTATTTACGATTTATTTGAAATCCAATTTCCCTTTCTTTTGGTGTTATAATTTTTTTTTAGTATTTTATTTGACCATTAAAATATGTTCATATTTTTGGATTTTTTATTCTGAACAATTTGGTATATAATATTCCTATATAATTTTTTTATTCTGTTTATTTATCTTTTTCCTCGCTGTTAAAAAAATCCCAGTCCGCCAGGCCTCGCCGCGGCCCAGCCAGCAGGCCAAGGCCCAGCCGAGCGCTTGCTGGCGCTCGAGGCCACCAGCCCCCAGCCGCACGAGGACAGGAGGCCAGCGCCCGAACACGAGGAGGCGAGCAACCGCATCACCCGATCTCTGCTCTCTCTCTCTCGCGTGCATTCTTTTTGCCCTGGCGCGTGGACCCCACCCCGCCCATCTTCTTCCTCCTCACGCTGCGCCCGTGCTCTACTCGCCCAACGCCTCCGAATCCCTTTTCTTCCGGGATCCGATCCCGAGGCTGCCCCCTTCCGCACGAAGATGCCCTATAAGTACCCCACGAACTCCTCGTCCGACCCCCCCCCCCCAAAAAAAACCCCACGTCAAGACCACCTCTACATCATGTGTGCTTCGTTTGGATCTCGCCGGAGCCGAGACGGTTCGCCATAGATCCCAACGCCGGTGAGCAACCCCGAACCACCAAACCTTCTCTAACGTACTTCTCTCATCGTTGCGCATCTCTTTGACATTATCTCGATCTCTAGGAAGCACCGGAGACTCGCCCTGGACCTCGCCCGACATTGCTGGAGCACGGAATTCATCTTGATGCCCCGCTCACCTCTGTCATCCCCTACCTCCACCTTCACCAAAAATCGGTCGCCCTAGATGACCCGCATCTGCTGTACATCACTGTTGACGCCTCCGTCGACCGGAGCCGCCGCCACGCCATTGCCAATGTTCTATAAGCACCACCTCTTCCTCGTTCGGCCGTTCGCTGGTTTGGCCCTGCAGCAAACGTTCTCTAGTCAGTAGTATTCCGCCACGTAGCGAGGACCCAGATTTTGATTATTTCACTTTCAGAGTTAAACCTGATTTTCAAATAGCTACAGTTTCTAAACCGTAACTCCAAAATTAATGATTCTTTTTGCTGCAGAAATGAAATAGAACTATTTAAATTTTGAATTCAAACATATTTGTTACAAACACTAGATTGCTAATAACTTTTATTTAAAAATAGCTTCTTGATTAATTATTTTTCCTAGTGATCACTTGATCTTTTGTCTGAACAGTAGGCTTTTGCAAATTAGTTTTGGTTTATTTTAAATTTGGGTTTTAGGCAAAAAAGTACTATTTTACATAGTTTAGTGTTATTTTCTTTTCCCTTAGTACTTAATTGTTTTTAACCAAAACCTTTTTTGTCTTTTTGACAAATTTAGTTTTATTTTTGTTAGTTATCCATATACAATTTTATTTTTTATTTTAAAAATTTATTTTATTTATTTTCGTATGAAAGGTTGTATAGGTCATAGTTAGAGTTTTATAAAAGCTTTTTATTTGTTTCTTTTTGCTACTAAAAGTTTATGAAAAATTCTTTCTGTTAATTTAATGAAAGCTCTATTTCTTTTCTGTTAATTTATTACTTTAGTATTTTATTTGCCGTTAAGTCTAATTAGGTCAAAAATTACACTTGTGTTGGTTGTAGTAAAAAAACACTACAGTTCCTTGTAGTTTTCCTTGAAATTTTCTTTGGATTTCTATTTGGTTTTCCTATGGATTTCTTTGTTGCTATTATTTATGGATTTTTTATTGTGAGTGTTAGAATTGCTTGCTAGTTTGTTTATTTATATGAATGCTATGTTTGACTTCATAGATTTACATCGGAGTGATAGATAGTATCAAGTTATTTTTGAGAGCGTTATTATCTTCATCAACTTACCAGGCAAGTTCACTTTGACCATGTTATTCATACCTATGTTTTTATGGCATTTAGTGTCACCATTCATAATCCCTCCAGTAGTGATATTGACTTCTTCTACTTGAGTAGAATGCATGAGGTAGGAACCCATCTCCCTGTTATCAAGCCCGGGACGTTATATCATTTTAATGCTACGCTATATTAGACGGGGTTGGTATGAGTGCTCGGTAGTGGTGTGAAGGAGGACTCTACGTCAATGATGACAACTCCATGATGGCATCTGCAAGGACTGCATCTTCAAGGCCTCAAGACATCAAGACTCGAGACAAGAATTCAATATACCTATGGGTGGAGAATGGTTAAGAAGGGTACGTTGGTGCGCCCAGTACTCAGTGACTCCGGAGAAGCGCTGTGATATCATGCGGAAAGCTCCACCCAGGCTCAAAGAGACGGAAGAACACTTCATTCCCGGATGCTTACCTGTGCAACCGCAAGTCACTATGGGCTCTGGCTTGGTTGAACTTAGTGGTGACTCTGGTTGGGACGGTGCCAGTAGATGTAGAACTACGGTAGGATTGGATGGGCACCGAACAGTGGTCAGAGGAACTCTTCGAAAGACCATGTTTTGATCGTCCTGTTCTCAAATGATCTGAAGTGCAAGGATGAAAAGGAAGGGATCAAATCTTGCGGGTAAAGTGTACAAACCTCTATAGAGGGTTAAAACCTGATCGATTAGCCGTGTCCCCGGTTATGGACAAATTGAGCCTCTAGACAAGGATCTATCTCGGAACTCTCTACACCAGATCGAAAACTTAATTGTGGGCAACTTATGATGATTTGGGCTATGAGACATCGGTTGGCAAAACCGTGTCATGGTATAAAACTCTGTAGTGAAGACTCCTGATATTCCTTTGATGTAGGGAAAATAAAACCAGCTTTTATGCAAACCAAAACTCAGACACAGAGCCACAAAGCCATATTGCATTTAGTATAGTTTTATCATCTGTTTTTCTTACAGTGATCTTGCCGGTACATTCAATGTACTGACCTACACGGCTGCTGTGACGCCCCCGATTCGATCATAGACTAATCATACACGCAAATGTGTGCGATCAAAATCAGGGACTCATCGGAAGATATCACAACACAATTCTAGACACAAATTGAAATAATTCAAGCTTCATATTACCAGCCAGGGGCCTCGAGGGCTCGAATACATAGCTCGATACACAAGAGTCAGCGGAAGCAACAATATCTGAGTATAGACATAAAGTTAAACAAGACTGCCTTAAGAAGGCTAGCACAAAAGCAACATGATCGAAGAGGTAAGGCCTCCTGCCTGGGACCTCCTAACTACTCCTGGTCATCGGCGGTCTCCACGTAGTAGTAGGTACCCTCCGGGTAGTAGTAGTAGTCGGCGGGGTGGCATCTGGCTCCTGGGATCCACCATGTCGTTGCAACAACCGGAAAGAAGAAAGAAGGGGGAAAAGGGGTAGCAAAGCAACCGTGAGTACTCATCCAAATTACTCGCAAGCATCAGAACTATGCTAAGTATGCATCAGTATCAAATGGAAGGGTTGTATCTGTGGACTGAACTGCAGAATGCCAGAATATAGGGAAGGCCTAGCCTATTGAAGACTAGCATCTTCAAGCATCTTCAAGCATCTTGCAGCATTCGGAAGAGTATAGAATGGCATTTTATAATTAACAAGCATGTTCTAGTATTAACGCCCAGAGATCCTTCCTCGACTCCCTGTGAGAAAGCAATCCCGGAGCCAACATATCCAACACATATCTCAAGTATCCATTTCTAGTTGTAATAGATTAGGATACAAGTCTGAACGTCCGTTACCGTGGACACGGTTATTCGAATAGATAATCTTCCCTGCAGGGGTGCACCACCACATTACCCAACACGCTTGATTATTCTGGCCGGACACACTTTCTTGGGTCCATGCCCGGCCTCGGGAGATCAGCATGTTGCAGGCCTACCTAGGCTCAGCAAAGAGGTCCCCACCGGTCTACATCCTAAGCACTCCTTGGTCTTGGGCCCATCGCCCATTGCACTCCGGGTCATTGCGAGCAGGGCGGACACAGGCACCACCTCTGGGGTGCCGGCCTAGTCGTGCTGCAATGCTAAATTGGATGTCTGACAAAGCTTCGGCTGATACTACGACGCCGAGTCCCCATAACTGTTCCCGCATGGTGGTTAGTGCGTATAGGCCAATGGCCAACTCAGAACAAAAACCCAAACCTGTTAGTGCATTATTAACAAAAGTGATGGCTATCGGGACAAGTCCGGAGCTACCACCCCCTCCTGGGTGATACCGCTAAACAGCCAGCCGCCACCGTAACATCTCGCGGGTGTTCTCCGGGCCCACCCGACTTTCACAGGTATCTCTTGCGGGTGCTCACTGGGCCCGCCCGACTTTCACAAAGGTCTCAAGTAAAGTCAAGGTAACCGTGTGTCCAAAACAACAAGGAGAATCCGAGGAATCACCCTCGATGGAATCCACTTGATGTAATTGTCAAGGTGAACGTATGAGGAATCACCCTCGTGGTTCACACTTGAGGTGTTGCACGACAGAGTCGTATCGGGAGTGGTGAAGGAGGAATCACCCTCGATGACCACGACCGAATAGCTACACTACAGAGTTATCATCAGGAGTGCGTTAGGAGGTATCACCCTCAGCACTCGATAGTAGCTCTGCAGAATCGAGCAACAAAAGGGGCGTGATGTGATGTGAGGTGTCGGGCTCTGGTCGTCGATCATGTTGATCGAGTCGTCGATGATGAAGCAGGGGCAACAAGGACACGCACTACTGGAATCAGCTGCTTTGCCGTCTGACATAGCAGACGGCAAAGGCATGCTTGGCGGACGGCAAAGGCTTTGCCGTCCGCTAGCAGACAGCAAACACTCCGGCTGAACTGATGCCGGTAAAGGCCGCTTTGCCGTCTGCTGGCGGACGGCAAAGAAGGAAAGTTCTTTGCCATCTGCTAGCAGACGGCAAAGCTTGTGGATGGCACAAAAAAGGTAACAGCCCCGTTAGGGGGCTAACGGCGCTCTTTGCCGTCTGCCAGCAGACGGCAAAGAACTTTGCTTCTTTGCCGTCTGCCAGCAGACGGCAAAGTGCCTATATTGCCCCATTTAATTCTGCTTTTTCTTATATCAATTCATTTTCACAGAAAACCAAACACAGATATATTTAATTCTTGACCAATATAGGATATCCAACACATATTACCAATAGTCATGAACACATATATATCCAACACATATCCAACACATGTTACCAATAGTAGCAAGTTTCATCCATACATATACATAGTTTCTTCAATATTACACAGTTTCATCCATAGGTAGCAAGTTTCACAAAGTCAAAACAAAAACTAAAGACAAGCACTAAAAGAGTAAATTAAAAACTTTATTAATAATTGGAATAGGTAATACAAAGTCATATTATAAAGAATCAGAAATGACCTAAAACTAAATATCTATTTTCCTAAAAACTATCTTATTACTAAGTTTTTTTCTGGATCTTCTTCTTTTCTTCCAACCTGCATAACAAAAACACTAAGAAAGAGAGAATGGGTTAGGAGTAGAAATGTAGCATTCCACTTGGTGAAATGCAATGTTGTAGGAGCTATTCCTTGAAATCAAGACTATCTCAGTCAGGATTTCTAAATACCAAATGACCTTATTTGAGAAAAGCCAAATAGAGGAAAACCATTATCAAGAGCCAAATCAGAGAACGAGCCAAGAGCCAAGTCAGGAAGCCATCAACTGCCATATATCAAAGATCATTAACAGAAATAGCTCCAAAGGATTAAGCCCAACTAAAACTAGTGTTTAGAGCCAATGATTACACTCTACCACTACAGCCAACTTTTGTCCAGTGACAATGAGATATGTCACTGAGCAATTCAAAACAAAGCTCCAGGAGGAGATATACATCAAACCAGCCGGCCAGACCAAGTCCCAAGCCCAATGAGACACCCAGCAGCTTACTAGATAACTAGAAGACCTCAAGGTATACTTGAGGATTGTGTGCTCAGCTAGCCTGGAGTTGCCAGGGCTAGATCATCACAGCACAGGGATAGCCACATGTAAATTAAGCCTAAGAGAAGGGGGCTCAGACCAGCATCACTGCCCAAATCAGATGTAGTATCTGTCTTATGAGTAGAAAACTAGGAAGTAACAGCCAAAACCAAGTATAGCATCTGTTCACAGGCTATTAGAAAGAGACCAATAGGAATAGCCAAACCAAGTGGTATCTGTTCATATCAGTATTAGAAGTAAAACAACTAAGAACAAGTGAGTATCTGTTCATGAGTAAAGTAGCTATAGCATAGAAGAAATAGCAGGGTAGCACCCCAAATGATTATCTGCTTTTGTAGAACACAGCACCACACTTGCACCTGGTATTTTTCTGCAATTAGGGCACTGCACCCACAAGCACAGTGGGCTAGTACCATTATAAACTGCTACTGCAAGTAATAGCAGCAGCAGCAAATAACAACAGAAGTGATAACTAATTTCCAAAGGTTAAACAGACCAATGGAAAAGAAAATGTAACACTAGAGATTCAGTTAACTGAATTAAGTTACCATCAACAGCTAGTGAGATAGCTAACAGTAGCAACAAAAAAATACAGGGAGAGATCCCAGTCCAGTAGAGCACAGGTTAGCCACCGATTTAACAACACAGTCAGAGCTACCACATATGCACAGGAGTACATCTACACACATGAACAACTACTGACCATATTAGCCAATCCAGGAGCACATATGTAAGCAGATACACATAAACAGCCATTGACCAAAACCCTGACACAGCAAGAATCCATCACAGAGAGCTCCAACACAAGTTGATGCTCATCTGGAGCATTTAGCAGCAGCTAATAGAGCTTCACATCCAACTAGATCAAGAGCTAAAGCTATGCATTAGAGAGATCAGAGGAGGGGAGTAAGGAGAAGCTCACCAAGAGGAGTTGTAGCCTAAGCAGGATGCAGCCACACCATCACTATGGTGTGACCAGCAGCACAACCAACACCACCACGGCAGCGCCATCGAGTGCACGTAGCATGGAGGTGGCCAACCCAGGGGCACCGCAGCATGGAGGCGCCAACCCAGGGGCACCCCCGTGCCACAGCACGCCCAGCACCACCGGAGCACCTCACGGCCACCGGAGCCCCACCGGAGGCGAGAACCACCCCAACACCGAAATCCTAGCGGAGAGAAAACCGAAGGGAGCGACCACAGGAGGCAGGGAAAATCAGATCGAGACGGAGGGATCGATAGAGCTCGACGAGAGGAAGAGATGGGTAGCCAAGGTGTCACCGAAGACCGTCGGAAACCCCCGGAATCGGCTGGAAAACGTGGCGGTTGCAAAGGGGATCGGGAGACAGAGAGAGAGAGAGCTGAGCGGCAGGGGCGCCGGGCGGCGGTGGTTCCGGGGCCGCAGGGCTCCGGGGTGGCGGGGTGGTGCGGCGGCGGCGGCGGGGTGTCCGGGCGGCGGCAGTGTCCGGGCGGCGGCGGTGCGGGCGCGGGTGAGGTGCGGTGCGGGAGAGCGAGGGGAGAGAGAGGGGTGGGGCTGGGCGGAGAGAGAGGGGAGAGAGAGAGGAGCTAGTGGGGTTGGGCCGGAGGGAACGGCCGTTAGGTTGGCCACTTTCTTTGCCGTCTGCTAGCAGACGGCAAAGAAAGTGGCTGTTAGGTTGTTCTTGTTAGTGGGCTACCCTCCCTCTTTGCCGTCTGCTAGCTGACGGCAAAGCTTCTATGCCGTCCGCTAGCAGACGGCAAAGAGCTGGCTGACGGCAAACATGATCTTTGTCGTCAGCTCTTTCTTTGCCGTCAGTTTTTTGTAAGCTGATGGCAAAGACCTTCTTTGCCGTCTGCTAGCAGACGGCAAAGAACTGGCAGACGGCAAATTCCCTGATTCCAGTAGTGACGGTGGGGGTCACTGATGGATCACTAACCAAACTATACTAAGCAGTTTAGGATAAGCAGGTAAGGTACAATGTGCAGGTTACAAAAGCAGGCTATGCATCAGAATAGGAGCAATCAATTACAGTAGCAAAATCTAATGCAAGCATGAGAGAGAAGGGAATGGGCGATATCAGAGTGATCAAGGGGGGCTTGCCTGGAAGCTCCGCTGAAAGGGAAGAAGGGTCGTCGATGACATAGTCGATCACAGTAGTATCAGCAGCGGTCTCGGGATCTACCGGAGAAGAAGAGGGGGAAGAAATAGTAAATACAAAGCACACAGATGCATCACTAAGCATGACATGGCGATACGCAGTGCTAGGGGTGTTCTAATGCAGTGTTACACAATACCGACGAAGGGGAATAACATCCGGGAAAGTTTCCCAAACCTTGGCATTTTTCGGACAAATGAAAGAGAGGGGACGGTTCCATGTTCGCTATGCTACGGGCATGTGACAGATGAACGGAGAGCATATTCGGATTCGTCATATTTTTCTGAGCAACTTTCATGTATAAAACTTTTTCATCCGAGTTACGGATTATTTTATATGATTTTCCAAAGTTTTATTCAATTTCTGAAATTATTAATAATTCGAAAATAAAGATTAAATGCTACGGGTAGACAGCTCTATGTACACAAAAGTGTACACAAAGGATGACATGCGGGGCAGGGGGGCCCAGTTGACCAGTCAAAGTTTGACTGGTCAACAGGCGGTGGGGCCCCCCTGTCATAGGTTGTTTTGCTAATTACAAATTTAACTTAGTTTAATTAGCAGGTTAATTAAACTTAATAAGTTAACTAAACATGATTAACTAAGTTAATTAACTAATTATTTATTATTATTATTATTTTATTACATTTTTAAAATCATTTTTTGGTTCTCTTTTTATTTACAGGGGAGGGGCCCCAGCTGCTAGTGGCAGAGAAGGCCACTTGAGCGGGCTTAACGAGCGCAGGCGGGGGTGCCCGTCGGGGTGAACCCGGGCGACGGCGCGTCAATGGCCAGAGGCCTCGTCGGGCGATGGGAATGGCAGCAGGGTGAGGCCGGATGGCCGGAGGTGCGCCGGCGACCGGAAGGGGCGGCCAGGGGCACGGCCCTAGGCCCACAGCGGGGGAGGAGCGGCGAGCGAGGGGGGCGCGGCCGCGACAGAGGAGGCGGCGCGGGGCGGCTGCGGCGCAGGCTAGCGGCGGGGCGCCGGCGAGGCAGCACGGCAGCGGCGGGGTGGCTGGGCGCGTGCGGCTGCGACAGAGGAGCAGCAGCAGCAGTGGGCCAGCAGTAGCAGTAGCACATCAACAACAGCGACGCGCATGGCAGCAGCGGCGCAGCGGCGGGTGGCAGCGCGTCTCGGGCGCGGCGGTGGAGCAGAGCGGCGTGAGGATGAGCAGGCAGGGCTGCGGGCGGCGGGGCGGGGCGTCAGCGAGGGGTGAGGCCGCGGGGAAGCAGTAGCGGGCGCCCGATTGTGACAGCAAGCAGTAGGCAACGTCAGGTTGGCGGGCATGCGGTGACGATTGGGGCGACTATGGAGCTACGGTCGTGGCGGAGAAGATGGCTAGAGGGTAGGGATTGAGCCTAGTAGAGAGGGGGAAGGTTTGGTGGCTCACCGAGGAGCACACGAGTGGCCCGTTGACAGTTTAGGAGCGCAGTATCCGACGAATCGACGGAGTTGGAGGCGGTGACCGTAGATGAGGAAGATGGGGATCCGACCGAAGCAGTGGGGCTGGACTCGATCTGCTACTCGGAGTCGACGAAGGCGAGGAAATGGAAGCTCTTGGCGTGAGCTTAGCCGAAGGGAACGACGATGGCCGCGGTGACGAGGGAACCCATGGTGATGGCAGCGTAGGGCGCGTCCAGATCCATGAGGGGAGGTGAGAGGGGAAGAGGAGTGGCCGAGGGGGGGAGAGTGTAGCTAGGGTTCTCGTCGTGGGAGGGGGATATAAGTGAGGGGGAGACCGTGGATGGCCTCCACGGTGTTGGGCGGCCGGTGGATGGCCTCCACACCTCCTGCCCTCACTGTAGCAAGGTAGCAGAAGGGGTGGAGGTGGGCTGCTGGGCCAGCAGGCCAACTGGTCCAAGTGGCCCAGGGGGAGGGGAGGGGCTTTTCTCCTTTTCTTCTAGTTTTTGTCTTTATTTTAGTTTTATATATTTATTTTTATTGTTTTCTATTTGATTTTCACATTATTCTAGTTTAAATAAAATACAAAACTAGTTTCTAAATTAGTATTATTAAATATACCTCTGCCACAAAAAGTTTGGGACTCAAATAAGTTAGTTTGATATTTTAGAAATTATAAAAGGCATTCATATAATTGTTTAAGCCACTGTTTTAATTATTTTTGAACACTCAAACATTTTATAAAAATCTGGTTTCTCCACCAATAATACATATGAATTATTTGCCACTGTTTGCACATTTTAGTTTTGACATTTGAAAACTTTTACTTTTGACTATATTTTTAAATTTGAATTTGAACCGTTTTTGAATCAACGAGAGTCTAACAAAGTAATCATGGTGACGTGGCATCATTAGCAGAGGATTACTGTAGTTTAATTATCCGGGCGTCACAGCTGCAACATATCATGTTGCAGGGTTTCTACGACGAGTAAGAGATACAGTATAGGTTTACGGTCTGCACTCAACTTGCCGATGGCGTTGATGGACGCCACAACCGTTTGTTTGTTTCCGCTTAGACTTATGAGATATATTTCAGTTTTACGTTACTTATACATGTGATTGCACTTTGATATATACATTGATGTACTGTGTGTGCCCGCATACTAATCCAGGGATGGCACGGATACACATAGGCTTGACCGTTTGAGGTCGGGTCACTACAGATATGGTATCAGAGCACATGTTGACTGTAGGACGTGACCTTAGAAAATGGCTTAGTAATAGTAAGACCCTCATAGGAACAAGTTTTATTCTATAGTACTCTTGTAACTCTCGAATTCTTTTACTAAACCTTCCCTATTTCAAATTTTAGATGAAGAGCTAAATTCTGAACAAAAGAGAACACTATGAGAAGGTTCTTGGAGTCCCATTCCTTGTGGAGCTAGTCAGACTACTGAAGCTACCGATATCTGACATCAAGGCAACTGAAAGGAAGCCTGGATCATGGGGAATCAAGACTCAAGTTTTTGGCCGGAAAGAAGACCCCAAGACTGGAGACATCAGCTTTGGAACATTGAATCGTGACTGTGATATGGGCATAAACACTGCCATCCATGATGCTATTGCACGCTTGTGCTATCGTCATCGTACTGCACTAAACCCACACTACTTTGGAAAGGTGGGATGGCAAAAGATTGATGGAGCAACTATTGCCCTGACGGAAGCGTAGAAGATGAAGTTCTCCCCACTGTTGGTGTATAACCAGGATCTGGAACAATACGTCAAGAATCTTCAAATGGACCTTCTGGAAGCCTTGTTTGACAATGAAGCACTGCGAGAAGAGGTCGAGACTCATAGGCTAAAGGTACTCAAGCTGGGAGAGGAAAATCTCGAGATCCCGAAGATGCATCAAGAACTAAAGGGCAGCAGGATGATGGCCCATGCCAAAGACATTGAGATCTAGAAGCTCAAAGAACAACTACAGGACATACAGGGTCATCACAAGAAACTCCGCGCCAACAGGTATAATTTAGCAGAAGAATTGGAGGAGATCAAGCCCACAAAGAAGATGCCCAGTGGAGAAAAGGATCAGATCCCCGATAGGCTAGCTTAGTAGTAGCCCCACCATGAGAGAAATAAAGATAACGTTTTGAGATTTAAGTATCTAACCATACCAACTTATGTGGGTGGTGATACTGTAGTATTGAATGAATAAATGAATGCTTAAATGATTGATTTTTTGTGCGTATCGAATGGTTGGATAGATGCGATATTCGTAGGTTTATGTCTATTTCACCATGCGAGACGTAAGTTACGGAAGAGCAACAGAAGGCCTTCATATGGAAGAAGCATAAGTAATTGGAAGCTCTCAAGCTTTGAAGACCTGAAGAAATGAGGACATCGTAACGAAACCATAGTAAATCAGCCCATTACAGACGGTAGAAACTCTAAGCTAGGAATTGTTTGTTGTTCCTATGAGTATCCTTCCTTTTCTCTTATCTCTCCCCAAAACCCTTGGACCTAATAGATTATGAATGAAGATGGACTGGTATTATCTGGACCAATGACCCAGCCGGAGGCAGAGCTATGGATTCTAAACATGGAGGATCACTTCGAAAAAAAATTGATTTCAAGGAAGTATGAGGTTCAATATGCTCTTCAGTACTTTACAAAAAGTGCTGCAACTTGGTGGAAAATGCATCAAGCCATATAAGGATGTAACGGATCAAAAACTTGGGCGGAATTCAAGAAGACTCTGTTAAGATCCGGTCTCATCCGGAAGCACTGTGATAACCCGATGAAGAAACCTTGTGCTTGCAAGATTTGCAGAGAAAGAGGACACACCGATGAAGAACACAAGGATAGATGCCCTCATTGTGAGGAAAAACACCCAGCTGAAGAATGCCCGACTGGTCAAGTTACTTGTTTCTTGTGTGAAGGAACTACGCACTACCCTGCTCAGTGTCACATTTACCCCAAGGTACAAGAAATTACCAAGCAGCAGAAAGAAGCACTCAGGAAAAGTTTAGAAGAACCTGTGATGAAGAAAGTTGTTGAAGGCCCTGAAGAAGAAGGCCTAATCAGATTTCACTCCAACGCTTGTTATTCATCTCTAGAAGAAGGACATTATTCCCAATATTGCACAAAGGATAGAGAAGAGTATCTCGGAGACTTCCCGACAGCAAAATTGTAGTTTGACCCTCAGGAAATAGAAGCTCTGATCATTACGGAGAAATCCAGGAAGAGAAAATGAAGGCATCCCCAGAACAACCCAATTTCTGCTGAAAAGGACCGAAGTCATATCACTTGTTTCAGGTGCAAGGATTTAGGTCACTACGCTGATAAATGTCCTGGAAAGAAGCCGAGAGCCCAAGGAGCAGACATAATCCTCAAGAAGCCTCGAGACTTGTCAGAAGTTATCTATTTTTGCTGCATGGAAGCAGGGCATTATGCTACTAAATGTCCCGACACGATGAAAGCTGGAGCTAAGTAGTTGTGAGTTTTATATTGGTAATAAGTGTAGTCAGCAGTGAATCTAGGACAGAAATGCAGGGTAGGCTCTGCGTGGCCTAGTTGGCTTAGATGGGCTGGCAGCACCTGTTTTTCTTGGACTGAGCCTGCCAAATATGCTGAGGCTTAGTACTAAAAAATAAATTCATGATTTTTGAGGGTAGGCTCAAGCCATGCGAAGCCTGGCCCTTAGATTCGCCACTGAGTGTAGTAGGAAGCATTTTTTTCATGAGGATATGGAGTTGAGTTTATGTAATGGAAGTCTCAGATATTGAAATGAATTCATGAATAAATAAAGTTAATGTGTCCTAGTTTCATATGTTGAATTGTATGAGTTGTTACTCTATGAACAAAAATTTGGACCAGTTTCGAGGATATGAGAAATATGGTCTATGGAAGAATTTGTGCATTTGAAGGGTGGTAGTACCCTGCGAGAGCACTTGACCCATGGAAAGGATAATGATATTCCACAGATTGAAGTATGGATAAATTAAGTTTGGAAATTTTATTTGATATATTGATTACATCAAGAATATTAAGGAATGGCATATTATTGGATTTAAATGGAGGTGTAATGTTGGAATACAGAACAAATTTTTTTTGAGAAAGAGGAATACAGAACAATTGTAACTCCCAGAATGAGTTAAAGCCATACAGATGTTGAAGTGGGCCCATAACCAACAGGCCCAGGAATTAATAAGGATCAGGTGCTCCCTGGAAGAAGAAATTTTGGAAGAAGCTATGATTTCATCAGCAGACGTTTCTTACAAGGATACGAAAACCTGAGAGTTGTGAAGAAACGATAGAGGTTTTGTCCAGCTTGCAGAAACAATGGATTTATCCGAATGTAGTTCGACGACAAGAGAAATTCTACAATGCCAGTGAGGATGCCCAAGTGATAGAATACGTGATTCACAATCAGTGCATGAAGTAACGATTCAAGTACGAGATGGATTGGCGCCCATATCGGAGACTTCTATCATGAACTATCATATGTTGATGGAAAATCAGAGAGCCCTGAAAACCTTAGAAGAGTGTCGACATGATAAGCCAAAAACCTTAGAATGGCAGGACGATGGAACCCTGTACAGGCAACCATGCCAATTGTAGGATATATGGTGAGATTCAACCCAGACCAATTTCCTGCAGAAACTAGAAATAGTTGACCAACATGAGAATATCGAAATTGTTTAGTATTGGCGATAAACCCGTCAGCTAATAAGAACTAGTCACAGAAGAATTACCATGATAAAAGTACTCAGGATTTTGAGAAAATGGGTTATGCCCTTACCGGAAGGGCACCAGTGAAAGAGCTATCTCAGAGAATATGAGAAGATCGACACCATCAACCCAAAGGGATGGAGTACGCGATTTTTGGTCGGAACCATAACCCTGCTTTTAAGTGTGGTAGCACACTAGACTATTCCGATCAATGCATTTGTTGGAAGGCCCCCAAACCCTAACCTTTTCTTGCTAGCATCTTCGAATCTCGAGGACGAGATTCATTTTAAGTGTGGTAGGTTTCTAACATCCCAAAATTCTAAATTTTGGAATGTTATATTAATTAAATAAATATGATTGTATGCTTGATTGTTTGGTTGAAAGTCAGTGGAAGTTGAAACAAAAAATAAATAAATGAGAGGGAATAAAAGGACTTTCCCAAAAAAAATCCATTTGAATCCCTATTTAATTTTAAGTTTGAATCTTGTAAAAAATTCTCTGATAAACAAATAATATGAGAGGAGGAAAATGACAATCCAAAATCAAAGACAAAGTTTTGTTTGACATTCAAATTTGAAAACATAAACTATTTACGATTTATTTAAAATCCAATTTCCCTTTCATTTTGGAGTTATTGCAAAAAGGTTTTTTTAGTATTTTATTTGACCATGAAAATATGTACATGTTTTAGGATTGTTTATGCTGAACAATTTGGTATATAATATGCCTATATAATTTTTTTATTCTGTTTATTTATCTTTTTCTTCGCTGTTCAAAAAAAACCGCCCGCCAGGCTAGGCCGTGGCCCAGCCAGCAGGCCAAGGCCCAGCCGAGCGCTAGCTGGCGCTCGAGACCACCAGCCCCCAGGTGCACGAGGCCAGGAGGCCAGCAACCGCATCGCCCGATCTTTGCTCTCTCTCTCTCTCTCTCTCTCGCGCGTGCATTCTTTTTTTTCCCTGGCGCGTGGACCCCACCCCGCCCATCTTCTTCCTCCCCACGCTGCGCTTGTGCTGTGCTCGCCCAATGCCCCCGAATCATGTTTCTTCCGGGATTCAATCCTGAGGCTGCCCCCTTCGGCACGAAGATGCCCTATAAATACCCCGCGAACTCCTCGTCCGACTCCCCCCCAAAAAACCCCACGTCAAGACCACCTCTACCTCATGTGTTCTTCGTTTGGATCTTGCCCAAGCCGAGACGGTTTGCCGTAGATCCCAACGCCGATGAGCAATCCCGAACCACCAAACCTTCTCTAACGTACTTCTCTCATCGTTGTGCATCTCTTTGACATCATCTCGATCTCTAGGAAGCACCGGAGACTCGCCCTGGTCCTCGCCCGACATTGCCGGAGCACGGAGTTCATCTCGATGCCCCGCTCACCTTCGTCATCCCCAACCTCCACCTTCAACAAAAATCAGTCACCCTAGATGACCCGCATCCGCTGGAGATCACCGTTGATGCCTCCGTCGACCGAAGCCGCCGTCACGCCGAAGTCCGCTTCACTGTCCTTCTCTGTTGCCAACGTTCTGTAAGCGCCACTCTTCCTCGTTCATTTTTTATTCTTAATGATTAATGATAGATTGAATCATTTTTCTTTAAGAAGCGGCCGTCCGCTGGTTAGGCCCTGCAGCAAACGTTCTCTAGTCAGTAGTATTCCGCCACGCAGCGAGGACCCAGATTTTGATTATTTCTTTTTCAGAGTTAAACCTGATTTTCAAATAGCTACAGTTTCTAAACCGTAACTCCAAAATTAATGATTCTTTTTGCTAAAGATTCACAAAAATCCCATCTATCCCGTGGACCCAATGAAAAATATTTTTGAACTTTTTAAATTTCAAATTCAAACAGATTTGTTACAAACACTAGATTGCTAGTAACTTTTATTTAAAAATAGCTTCTTGATTAATTCTTTTTGCTACTGATCACTTGATCTTTTGTCTAAACAGTAGGCTTTTGCAAATTAGTTTTGGTTTATTTTAAATTAGGGTTTTAGGCAAAACACTACTGTTTTACATAGTTTAGTGTTATTTTCTTTTCCCTTAGTATTTAATTGTTTTTAACTAAAACCTTTTTTTGTCTATAGTTTCCTTGTAGTTTTCCTTGAAATTTTCTTTGGATTTCTATTTGGTTTTCCTATGGATTTCTTTTTTGCTTTTATTTGTGGATTTTTTTATTGTGAGTGTTAGAATTGCTTGCTAGTTTGTTTATTTATATGAATGCTATGTTTGACTTAATAGATTTACATCGGAGTGACAGATAGTATCAATTTATTTTCGAGAGCGTTATTATCTTCATCAACTTACCAGGCAAGTTCACTTTGACCATGTTATTCATACATATGTTTTTACGGCATTTAGTGTCACCGTTCATAATCCCTCCAGTAGTGATATTGACGTCTTGTAGTTCAGTGGAATGCATGAGGTAGGAACCCATCTCCCTGTTATCAAGCCCGGGACGTTATATAGTTTTAATGCTACGCTATATTATACGGGGTTGGTATGAGTGCTTGGTAGTGGTGTGAAGAAGGAGGACTCTATGTCAATGATGACAACTCCATGATGGCATCTGCAAGGACTGCATCTTCAAGGCCTCAAGACTTCAAGACTCGAGACAAGAATTCAATTTACCTCTGGGTGGAGAATGGTTAAGAAGGGTACATTGGTGCACCCAGTACTTAGTGATTTCAGAGAAGTGCCGTGATATCATGCGGAAAGCTCCACTCTGGCTCAAAGAGACGGAAGAATACTTCATTCTCGGAAGCTTACATGTGCAACCGCAAGTCACTATGGGCTCTGGCTTGGTTGACCTTAGTGGTGACTCAGGCTAGGATGGTGCCAGCAGATGTAGAACTACGGTAGGATTGGATGGGCACCGGACAGTGGTCATAGGAACTCTTCGGAAGACCATGATTCGATCGTCCTGTTCTCAAATGATCTGAAGTGCGAGGACAAAAAGGGAGGGATTGAATCTTGCGGGTAAAGTGTACAAACCTCTATAGACGGTTAAAACCTAATCGATTAGCCGTGTCCCTGGTTATGGACAAATTGAGCCTATGGACTTGGATCTATCACGGAACTCTCAACACGAGATTGAAAACTTAATGGTGGGCAACTTATGATGATTTGGGCTATGAGACATCGGTTGGTGGAACCATGTCATGGTAGAAAACTCTGTAGTGAAGACTCCTGATATTCCTTTAATGTAGGGAAAACAAAACCAGCTTTTATGCAAAGCAAAACTCAGACATAGAGCCACAAAGCCATATTGCATTTAGTATAGTTTTATCATCTGTTTTTCTTACAGTGATCTTGCTGGTACATTCAATTTACTGACCTACACGGCTGCAACGTATCATGTTGCAGGGTTTCTACGACGAGTAAGAGATATGGTATACGGTTATGGTCTACACTCAACTTGCCGATGGCGTTGATGGACTCCACACCCGTTTGTTTGCTTCCACTGAGACTTATGAGCTATATATCAGTTTTACGTTACTTATACATGTGATTGCACTTTGATATATACATTGATGTCCTGTGTGTGCCCGCATACTGATCCAGGGATGGCACAGATACACAAAGGCTTGACCGTTTGAGGTCGAGTCACTACATCATCATAGACCTATGGGTCCGTAGGCAGTAGCTAGATGGCTTACTCTCTCTCTTTTGATTCTCAATACAATGGTCTCTTGGGGATCTATTCGATGTAACTCTTTTTTGCGGTGTGTTTGTCGGGATCCGATGAACTTTGAGTTTTATGATCAAATCTGTATACATGAATATTATTTGAGTCTTCTTTTGATCTCTTAAATGCATGATTATTTATAGCCTCGTATTTCTTCTTCGAATCTTTGGTTTAGTTAGGCCAACTAGATCGATTTTTCTTGCCATGGGAAGAGGTGCTTTGTGATGGGTTCGATCGTGTGGTGTTCTTTCCCAATGATAGAAGGGGCGGCAAGACACACATGTATCGTTGCTATTAAGGATAACAAGATGGGGGCTATTCCTACATGAATAGATCTCGTCTACATCATGTCATCGTTCTTATTGCATTACTCCATTTTTCCATGAACTTAATACACTAGATGCATGCTGGATAGCGGTTGATGTGTGGAGTAATAGTAGTAGATGCAGGCAGGAGTCAGCCTACTAATCTTGGACGTGATGCCTATATATTGATCATTGCCTTGGATATCGTCATAATTATTCGATCTTCTATCACATGCCCAATAGTAATTTGTTTACCCACCGTATGCTATTTTCTCGAGAGAAGCCACTAGTGAAATCTACGGTCCCGAGGTCTATTCTTTATCATATTTGCTTTGAGATCTATTTTTATTCGCTTTTATTTTCAGATCTATTATTCGAAAAACCCAAAAATACCTTGCTGCAGTTTGTTATTACTTATTTTATTTCACATTTTATCGAGATCTATTTATCCAAACTGCACAATTTTTATCCCGTCAACTTGATAATTTCTGGCACCTTTACCCGTAGAGGGATTGATAACCCCTCCTAATCGTCGGGTTGCAAGTATTTGTTCTTTGTGTGCAGGTACCATTTACATAGTGTTGCTTGGTTCTCCTACTAGATTGATACCTTGGTTTCATAACCGAGGGAAATACCTACCGTAGCTATACTACATCATCCCTTCCTCTTTGGGGAAATACCGACGTAGTTAGAGCGACATCAAAAGGAATTTCTTGCCCACCTCATCAACATGACTTCTCCCGTGACCTCAAGAACAAAAGTAACTACTCACAAATAATAATCATGCTGAATATCAGAGGGGTATTAAATAGCATAATGGATCTGAACATATAATCTTCCCCCAAATAAACCATATAGTAATCAACTACAGGATGTAATCAACTCTACTAGTCACCCACAGGTACCAATCTAAGGTTCCGGTACAAAGATTGAACACAAGAGATGTACTAGGGTTTGAGAGGAGATGGTGCTGTTGAAGATGTTGATGAAGATAGCCCTCCCAAAGATGAGAGGGTTGTTGATGATGATGACGATGATTTCCCCCTCCGGGAGGGAAGTTCCCCCGGCGGAATCGCTCCGCCAGAGGGCAAAAGTGCTCCTACCCAAGTTCCGCCTCGAGACGGCGGCGCTTCATCTTGAAAGTCCCCCTCTGATTTTTTCTAGGTCAAATTGACTTATGTACCAGAAGATGGGCACCGGAGGTGGGCCGAGGAGGGCACAACCCACCAGGGCCCGCCTGTGGGCAGAAAAAGGTCTTGATAACCCACAAGTATAGGGGATCGCAACAGTTTTCGAGGGTAGAGTATTTAACCCAAATTTATAGATTCGACACAAGGGGAGCCAAAGAATATTTGTAAGTATTAGTAACTGAGTTGTCAATTCAACCACACCTGGAGATTAATTATCTGCAGCAAGGTAATCAGTAGCACAGTAATATGATAGTTTTGATAGCAGTGAATAGTAACAGTAACAGTAACAGTGATAGCAATGATTTTGTAGCAAGTGTAACAGTAGCAGCAATAGTAGTAACTTAGCAAGAACAATAAGTGGAAAATTCGTAGGCATTGTATCGGTGAATTCGTTGGATGATATTCATCATATAACGGTCATAACCTAGGGCGATACAAAACTAGCTCCAGTTCATAAATATAATGTAGGCATGTATTCCGTAAATAGTCATACGTGCTTATGGAAAGAACTTGCATGACATGTTTTGTCCTACCCTCCCATGGCAGCGGGGTCCTAAAGGAAACTAAGGGATATTAAGGCCTCCTTTTAATAGAGAACCGGAACAAAGCATTAACACATAGTGAATACATGAACTCCTCAAACTACGGTCATCATGGGAAAGTATCCCGACTATTGTTACTCTGGGGTTAAGGAACATAACACGTAATAGGTAAATATGAATTGCAACATCAGATCTAGAACATAGATATAATGGTGAAAACATAAACAGTTCAGATTTGAAATCATGGCACCCGGGCCAAAAGTGACAAGCATTAAGCATGGCAAAGTGATAACAACATCAATCTCAGAACATAGTGGATACTAGGGATCAAGCCCTAACAAAACTAACTCAATAACATGATGAATCTCATCCAACTCCTTACCGACCAGCGAGCCTATGAAGGAATTACTCATTCCTGGTGGGGAGCATCATGGAATTGGCGATGGAGAAGGGTTGGTGATGACGGAGACCGAAGATCCCCCTCTCCGAAGCCCCAAACGGGCTCCAGATCTGGCCTCCCGACGAAGAACAGGAGGTGGCGGCGGCTCCGTATCGTGAAACACGATAATTCTATCTCCCTGATTTTTTCTCCAAATTTAGGTATTTAAGGAGTCGGAGTCAGGGTCTGCGGGGCCACCTAGTGGGCACAACCCAGCTGGGCACGCCTGGAGGGGGGGCGCCCTGGTGGGTTGTGCTCACCCAGGGCCCCCCCTCCGGTGGTTCTTGGCTCCAGTAATTTTCTTTTATTATAAAATAAATCTCCAAAAAGTTTCGTTCCATTCCGAGAACTTTTATTTTTGCACAAAAACAACACCATGGTAGTTCTGCTGAAAACAGCGTCAGTCCGGGTTAGTTTCACTCAAGTCATGCAAATTGGAATCCAAAACAAGAGCAAAAGCATTAGGAAAAGTAGATACGACGGAGACTTATCAACTCCCCCAAGCTTAAACTCTTGCTTGTCCTCAAGCAATTCAGTTGACAAACTGAAAATGAAAAGAAAAACTTTTATGAACTCTTTTGTTCTTGTTTACATTAATGAGCTTAAGTAGCACCCAGGTTTTCAGCAAAGATTATAACTAAGTATGTCAACAATAACTCTTACAAATTATTCTAACTCATATCAATGGCATAAGCGACTAGCGAGCAATAATGAAATATCTCAAAAAACAACACTTTGTCAAAACAACCGTGATATAATATGACAACAGTGGTATCTCGCTAGCCCTTTCTGAGACTGCAAAACATAAATGCAGAGCACCTCCAAAGTTGAAGCAGCGACTAAACATTGTATTTCATGGTAGAAAAGATCCAATCATGATGCATCCAACATTAACTATTCACAATGCATGAGGATGACAATAGTGGTCTCAGATCTGGCGCTTATTTGAGAAGGTGATGACTCAACATAAAAGAAAATAGATAGTCCCTTCGCAGAGGGAAGCAGGGATTTGCAGCGGTGTCAGAGCTTAGATTTTTTTAAAGCAGACATAAATGTAATTTTGGGAAATGCACCCTTCCTGTTTACTTCACGACCAAAATTTAACGATATCTTCCATGCTAAACACATTAGTGGCGGTTCCCAGGCGATAAAAGTAAAGGTTTACTCCCCCTCCACCAACAAACACATTCCACGGCTAGCCGAATCCACGGGTACCGTCCATACCAACATCATTCCTGGGGGAGTTTTGTTTAATTATTTGCAATTTTTGGTTTCAGGACTGGGAGTCCCTATTACCGCCCCTCTCGTGCATGGACGAGTGAATAAACACTCATCATGAGAATAACCCGCTTAGCATGGAAGATACCGACTACCCCGTGTCGCTCTATGAACAATCCAGGCACACAAAAACAGAAGTTTATTTGAAGTTTTTAGAGGTGCCACATGCAAATTTACTTAGAACGGCAGGGGAATACCGCATATAGGTAGATATGGTGGACTCATCTGGAATAACTTGGGTTTTAGGATTTTGATGCACAAGCAGTATTGCCGCTTAGTACAGGCGAAGGCTAGCAAATAGATTGAGAAGCGGCCAACTAGAGAGCAAAAACGGTCATGAACATGCGTTATGCATAATTAACATTGAATACTAGCATGAGTAGGATATGGACACCATCAACATAAATATCGTAGAGGCTATGTTGGTTTTGATTCAACTACATGCATGAACATGTGCCAAGTCAAGCCACTTGAAACATTCAGAGGAGGATACCATATCATCATACTACATCACAATCATTTTAATGCATGTTGACATCGAAGATAAATCATTATCCACTCCTAGCTACTTAAGCATGGCATGAGAAACTATAATCTCTAATTGTCGTTGCAAACATGTTTGATCATAATAGGCTGAATCATGGATACTAGGTAAAACATATTTACAAAAATAGAACAAGTTGAGTTCATACCCGTTTCTCTCTGTCACAGCCTGTTCATCAAATATCGTCATTATTGCCTTTCACTTGCACGACCGAATGATATGAAAATAATAATTGTGCAAGAGTGACGTGGACTAAGCTGGAATCTGGAAACATTTTATTCAAAAGGAGAAGACAAGGTAATATGGGCTCTTTATTAGATCAATAGCAATGCATATGAGAGCCACTCAACACTTTCATCGTGGACTTCTCCTCGGTACAACTAATTAAAAAGGAAAAGAAATTCAGAGAGACACACTGAAATATTTTTGGAGTTTTTAGTTTTTCTTGAAGAAAGCAAATTAAAGAGAAATAAAAACAAAAATGAGAAAAACTATTTACACGGGAAAGCTCCCAACAAGCAAAAGAAGAACAAGGAAATCCTTTTGGGTTTTCTTTTTAATACTACAACTAACTAAACTAGAAAGAAAAACCGAAAAGAAGCAAGCAACACTTTTTTTTTGGATTTTCTCAAAGTTTTTCAAACACACAAGAAGAAAGCGAGAAAATAAATCTAACATGGATAATACAATGAAAAAGTGTGAACACCGACAACTTGAATGAAATGTGTGAACATGAATGTAATGTCGGTGGAAATACGTACTCCCCCAAGCTTAGGCTTTTGGCCTCGCTTGGTAATCACCATCCGCGGACTGCATAATAATCGGAGTGGTAGCTCATGGAGGCTCTTGGTGCAGCCTCCTCAGCCTGCCAAGCAGCCACGACCTCTGCGTTGTGCGCGCGGGGCTCGCTCTCAAAAACATAATAACTTCCTTTGCTGTGAAAATCAAAGAGAGCAGGCGCAGGAAAAAAGGTATGCACAATGGATTCTTTATTTGTCGGTGCAACAAACCTTCACGTATGTTCACCAGACTGTACACAGGCGCAATAGCGAAGATACAACAACACCAAGCTTCTAAGACAAGGCCAAGCCAGAGAGATAGCTCTTTGAGGAATCAAAGGGCGGATCAAGAAGACCAAGACAAGCCAAGGGAACAAGATGCCACTAAGGAAAAGACCTCCCTTACAGGGCAGGCAAGCCTGGTCAGGTCGAGGCCGCACCTAGGACAAGTCCCAAGATCCCCCTCGGCAGGCTTAACGGGGACGCCAAGGGCAGATCTCCCCGCCAAGACTCCACCGCTCCACCGCACAGCGACGCAAGTCACTTATCAGTGCGGTGTCGAGCCCCCAAGTGATTAAGTGGCTGTCATTTGGCACATGGTAGCCATTTGGAAGGGAGATTCGCTCCATACGACACCCGTCCAGAGGCGTGTCATGCAAATAGGTGGAAGATGTTTAAGCGGCACGGCAGGCTTGACAGGCTGCATCCACAGCGTGACGCCTAGGAGTGCATTTAATGCACTTTGTCCTAACTGCCAGAGTTAGGTATGATAGCATTGTTGGCTATCTAATCAGTAGATAATGACTATTTTGCCACAGTGGTAACCCCTTAGCCTATAAAAAGGAGGGCCATGGGAAACTAAGAAAGGATTCGGACCCTTGTACACTCATACGCGCATAGCTGCTCCCCCGAGGAGACCTTGCCGGGCTCGAGCACTAAGCAACCACCGCGGTCCTCTCTTCAATCCACCAAAGCTGGAGTAGGGTTTTACGCTTCACAGTGGCCTGAACTTGGGTAAAAATCACCAGCGCCACCTCTGCCGTGCTGTCCCATGGCCTCTGCTCTTTATGCAACATGATCTCCCCCCTACCGAACAATAACGGTCCGATGGCCCCATAGGTGATCGTGTTCCACCACGACATCTTTGGCGCACCAGGTAGCGGGAAGCGCTTGCGCGAACCCGAGGTTGTGAACAGCGCGTCGATCTTCATCTTCATCATTAGCCTTATCATCCATGGCGCCCAAGAAAAAGTCCGGCATGATAGCTCACCCTTCCACCTCGAAGGCCCCCTCACATGCAGCCACCGATACTATGGGTGTTGCGGCGGCGTTGGGGGGCGCGAACGCCGTGGGGGACATGACCGGCGCAGGCGGCGCTGTCATCATTCCTCCCGCGGCCGAAGCGGGAGCGGAAGACACCGAGAGAGGGCGAAACTAGCAGCATCCCGACGGCCGTGTTCCACAAGGCGCGGGTGGGGATAATGTTCAACCTCCACCTCCCCACCGCGCTGGAGGGCGCAGCCGCAGCGACAACACCCGCTCTGGTGTGATTCGCGACCCCCTAGCTATCCGTGCTACGGGCGTAGCTAGGGGACGCGCGCCCTCCACAGAGCAGGGTAACCAAGACGAAGCGCCAAACGGGGTCGTCAACCCCCAGGTGCACCCTTCTCGCCACCGTGCCGTCACGGCGGCCGGCTCACGGTGACGAGAACACGGCGCCACCACTGCTAGTACCATCAGGAGTTGAGCGACGTCGCGGTCTGCGTCATCGTCTATGCCAAGCACTGCTTCGGAAGCCATGGCGCGAGCCCAACTCCTGCTGAGATTCCCGCCAGCGGCCGATCAAATGGATGAGTGGAGAGCCACGATCCAGAGTTTGATCGGTTTTGCTGAAGCGGGAGGATCACAGCGGGCAGGCCCGCCACAGCGCCCACAAGCAATGACCACGGTCCAAGCTTCTGACCGTGTCGAGGGGGCCACTCCAATGGTGCAGTCCCCTCCACGGCAGCCAGCGCAGAGGCCGCAGCCCGAACTACGTGACCAGGAGCCCGACGAGGCATCAATGGCTTCATCTGATCCTCGGGCCCGTCGAGATCAACGGCAGGTCCTGGAAGATCAGCGAAGGGCAGACGCGCGCGTCACTATAGAACGACGCCGCGAAACCCGCCGCCAATCCGACAGGCGCAATGGCCTAGACGTCAACGAACCCACGCTCAGTGATGGCGGATACTTGCCTTTCGAGGTTGGGTGCCCTGCCTTCACTCGCGAGCTGCGGCAAGTCCGCTGGCCATCTGCCCATGTTTTCAAGCCGGAGATACCAGAAAAGTATGATGGAAGGCTGAACCTGGCAAAGTACTTGAGCATCCACACCATCGCTGTTCAAGCCGCCGGAGGAAGAGATGAGAAGGTGTTCGCCAACTAATTCCCTTTGGCACTAAAGCCAAACGTGCACTGGTACAGCGAGGTGCTATACAAACGGTTTTTAACCCCTTTCAGCGACGGCATTCTGAACCATCGCCTAGTGAGTGACTGCGATAGGGGGGGTCCTTCCCACACGACCCAGAAACCGTTGGGGATAGGGAGCCTTGGTGCATACAGTTGTCCCTACTCGTTTGTGCTCGCATTGCCATCGCAGTCGGTATTCTGTGGTGCTACGTTTACGATGCGCGGCCCATAAAAAATGGTTCACTATTATAGAACGTGTATGATAAGCAAACAATCACACACATTCACTTTTCCCGAACTGTGTGCGATAACTAATTAAGAAGATTAGCTAATCGTCGTACGAGTGTCGTATAGGATTACGAAACATCGGACGGTCGTAACATCGTCATACATGATAGCTATCGCACACGCTATTCTGTGGTGCAATGTTTATGATGCGTAACACATCAGAAACAGTTCATGGTTGCAAATCGTGTATGATAAGGCAACTATCACAAATGTTTAGTTTGCCCGCACCGTTTGTGATATTGTCTGACATCACACATGGTTTGCAAAGGGCAACTGTGTGCATGCTCGCACATGTTTCCTCTCTATGAACCATGTCAGATTATGGTTTATATCACAAACGTTTGTGTTTTATCGACCGTGTGCGCCGTAACGACCCGTGGAGCTTAATTTCACCGTAATTTAATTGCTGCTATTTCAAATTGTACCGTATTTGAATTTGAAAGTACGCTATAGCTTTATTCATATCCATCAGGTTCAAATAACCAATTCATTATTCGATTCACAGGTACATATGTTCAAGAATTACATAAGCACCGAATAAAGAATGATGAACCATAGTTGTATACTTGTACTATTAAAGACGGTAAAGAAAGAGGCGAAATACATTCTGGTTGCTGAACAAGGTGAAGCAGAATGCCCATATTGTGCCCTCCTCCGTGCAGAAGGCACGCACGACTCTAGTCCAACCCCTTGTGATGGCCGACCGCCCATCCTTCACTGTCTTCATGAACACATCTAGATAATCATCATGTTCTGGTAGAAATACTTTAACCTTTGCATGCCCACCAATCATGTAGTTTGAGAGGTAACCTTGAGTAAACTGCTTTGGGAACCACTGCAAAGGAAAAAGATTCAGACATTGTCATCTAACACAACTCATTATGGGCAGTAAAAAGAAGGCTGTAGGGTTCTTACTTACCATCCTGCAGTTCGCTGTTGTCTTGGATAAAGTGTAAACAAATAGTTTAATTGCCATCTTTTGACCCATTTTACTAACAATCTTTATCATCTTCCTCACTTGATGCTGGTTCATCAATATCACATTGCCCCATACGCAGAAAGGGTTGAAGCGCGGATCTTTACCAATGCCATATGTACCTAAAATCACCAAGTTAATATTAGAAGCTAAACAGCAATTGCACAATGATGTAGTACAACACCCCTCTCCCTCGGTCACATATTAGATGAATTAACATCTTATATTATGGGACGCAGGGAGTTTATTGCATTCTTACAAATTATCGGCTGATTAACTGCTGCTGTATCCATGGGTTAGAGTCAGTTTGAGCTAGTTTGGGCTCAAATAGCCCTAAATTATATCCAAACATGAGGGCTAGTTTGAGCTAGTTGCATCTAACCCACCCAAAAAAACTATCCCACCCAAGAGGTGCTAATTGGAGCTAGTTCTCCTGGTGCATTTATTGTCAATCTAACCCTGTCATCCAAACACCTCTTTGGCTAGAGTTAGTTCAGGGTTAGTCATGAGCTAGAAACTAACTCTAACCTCTAGCTAAGTTAGAGTATCCAAACAGGCCTGTGTCGTTGTTGTTGTTGCTGCTGCTGCTCTTCTATGTATATCTAGACATCATCAGAATATTAAGGTAACACTCTTCCTTGTTGCTATGTAGCCTAGGATTGCATATTTAGACATTCAGTACAGTGCATGTTGCTATGTAGCCTCAGATATATTACATATGGCCCTATTTAACATAACGATAAGTGGGTTACAGATATATTCAATTAAAAGTCTGATTCACCGATTAGTCCCTTATCAGCCCCCGGCCTATATGGTACCAGCTACCGATATCCTGAACAGTGAGTATATATAAGCCATGGGATGAAACTAACCTCGATGAAAAACAACAGTCGTTCCCAAAATTGTCCTGTGTAAGTACATCGAGAGGCATGTTAAGCACAAAAGGCTAAACATCAACCAAATATATCCATGGCAGAAAAAATAATCTCCAAAAGATAGCTTCAATGTGCAGGTTTAAGCACGCTAGTAAAGCAAAACAAGTGGAAAGGTGGGTTAACTACAACAGGCCGAACATTTAACAACAAGCAAACATAGTCATTCAAACTGGTATTGTGCCGGTCTAATTAAGTACACTGGTTATTGTTAAATATAAATGGAAAGGCATGTTAACTACAAAATTCAGCAACCAAATGTAGTCATTCATAGTGGTATTGTTGAAACTGGTATTGATGAAATTGAACTGCACAATTCATACTTGCACATATAGAACACCACGTTGTGAATAACTGGAATAAACAAGGCATACTATGAACAACCAAAGATAGCATTTGAAACTGGACATGTGCTAACTACAAACAACCGAACAACCAAAAAACTTTAAAAGAGGCATATGCTAGCTATAACAGGCTTAACGGCAAGAAAATATATGCATTCCTATCGGTATGTTTAAAACTGGATTGATGAAAATGTACTGCACAGTAAATAGTTGCACATATGGAGCATCACATTGTGAACAACTGAAATAAACAAGGCATACTACAAACAACCTAATATAGCAATTAAAACTGGACATATTCTCACTACACTACAAAAGGGACTCAACAAAACAAATTATGGGTTCCCCCCTGTGAAGAGGCACGGCAAAACAAATCATGGGTTTCCTCACTTGTCACAGATGGGCTCGTTCTCGTGGGAAGAGCATGGACCCTGGATGTGCTCCATGTTGTCGCAGATGGGCTTCTTCCCCTTGGAAGAGCACGGCTGTAGGGTGCCCACCCTGATGTCGCAGACAAGATCTTTCCCCTTGGAAGAGCAGATGCGCTCTTTCCCCTTGGAAGAGCCGGAGAGGGTGCCCTCCTCGTGGTTGCCATCGATGAGGTCTGACTTGGAAGCTGTGGATCCCAAGCCAGCGTCGCAGAGCACGTCCTTTAGAAATGACAAAACCTGCTCGATGGCGATGTAGGATGGCAAATTCTTGACAGCGAGCCAGAGGAGATCAGCGGCGGGGCCATGGATGAGATCGACGATAGTTGAACCCGAGGGGTTGTGGGTGGGCCACATAACCTGTGACATAGCCTGTGTCAGGCCGTCGTTGTCGACGACCTTGATGTCGTAGCCGGCGTCCGCGACAAACCCGCATACTCTAGCCCGCTGATTGAGTGCCTACGGCCAGTAATGGTCATCAGCTTCCTTGGCGGCCACCTCGCCGACGTCGGGTGAAGAGACCGCGATACACCTCTTTTGGGCCAGTCGCTCCTCGAGCTCCACGGGAAGCGTAGCCGGGCTTAGGCTGCAACGCTCTAGAGTGGGGGATGGGGATCTGTGGGAAAGGGGGCGTTTGGCAGGCGTCATCCAAGAAACTCAGGGCGGCCTGGGTATGGATATCGGTGGGTAAGCTGCACGGGCAAACCGGCAGATGTTGAGAATGGAGGCCTTGCGGTGGCGGCGGCGACCTTGCTAGGGTTTCGAGCGAGGGAGGGGTTGTGGTGGGTGAGTGTGTGTGCGCGCGCGCCCGAGGAGGTTTTGGGGGGTGTGTGTGTGGAGGGGGCGGGGGGTGTTTGAGGAAATGACGTGGCTACTGAAAATTTTAATACGCGGGAGTCAAACGTGGGAGTGAAATGCCGGGGCTATTGAAAATTTGGATGATGGTGCATCGCACACGGTCCAGAAATAACAACTGTGTGTTATGAAACAGAAAAACCCTCGAGGTGAGCAGATATTTTCGAGGGATGCAGGCAGGAGCGGGAACAACAAACATCACACACGGTCGAAACATAATAACCGCGTGTTATCTAACAGAAAAAACCTGCAGGCGGGTAGATATTTTTGAGAGGGGAAGCCTCGTGGAGCCCAATGTACTGTGCGGATGTGCATGACAGGGGCACCGGCGAGGCACACGGTTAGTGTGAGTGAACCGTGTCAGTTGCGTCATCCAACTTGTCTAATGTTCATAAAATTTGGCGAAAATGACACTGGAAAGGGTCAGAACACGAACACACTTGCACGTGGACCAAATATATGTATGAAAAAGGTGGTTTGATGTTCAAATACCAAATGCAACTTCGATGTGGCACCTATCTCGCAAAGCGCACGGTATTGCTTGCCCCCCCCCTCGTGTCGGCAGGAGGGGAATCCTAAGCTATGAACTCATGACCCCCCACCCACGGAGGTTCACCTAGCAAAGTGTGAAGTAGCAGCCCCCCCATCACACACACACACACACACGCGCGCGCGCACACACACACACACACACACACTTTCAGTCGGCGGGCCGGAGATGGCATCTCACCAAGATGTATCGTAAAACGGACCAAGAATAATCCACCTTGGTCGTACAACCTCTCTCTTGTTTTTTGTCAAAGTGATGGCCGTCCATGCGACCCTAGAGATGGGCTAGCTCGCCAATAATCATGCAAGTAGCTAGTCCCCGAAGACAACCACTGCCTGCGCGTGGCCCAAACATATGTATGGAGAGGTGTTGATGTTTGAATACACAATGGAACAACTTTGATGTGGCACCGTGCTTTAGAACCAGAAATCCCCACACGGAGCAAGGGTTAGTTGACGACGCATATGTATGTCACACCACACTTCGAGCCGATTACGGGGATTCATGCATGCATGCGTGCATAGTATGCGCTCAAACTTAATTAGGTCTGAATCTCACCATGACCTATACTACGATAACACAAACCAAAGGAAGAATCTGCCATGGTAACCTATCTTGTTGTCGGTCAAAGTGATCATGGATATATAGGCTTGTCACCGATAACCACTTGAGGGAATGTACCATTCGAAGACAACCACTACATGCATATGTATGGAGGTGATGCATGCATGCATGTTTGAATACCATTCACAACATTGATGTGCCGCGTGCATAAAAAATCAAACAGTCCCCACACAGAGCGAGATCGGTTCATGACATGTCGTGGTACTAGCCACTTCGACTCAATGGGAGGGCCGGATTCATGCGTACACATGCATGTGTGTGCTCAAACTGTATCATGTCATCCCAGAGCATGACCTATATATATACCGTATTACAAACAAAAAAATAATACCCTCCTAAGTCAAATTAACCTCTCTCATTGTCAGGCAAAGTAGTGATGGACCAAGCGGGCCCACAGATGGAAAGCATCGATATCGCTGATAACCGCGTGAGTGGGTGCGAGAGGACAACCACCATCGTTTTGCATGTGGGCCAAACATATGTTGAATACCCAAAATGCACAACTTTGATGTGGCACATGCCTCGAAAACCGTAAAGTGGCCACACAGAGCGAGGTTCATGAAGCGTACTACATATGATGGTCCCCTTCCCCCTCTTCAACGCATACTATATGATCCTACCGTAATACAAGCCAAAAAGAATCCTCCTTGGTGGTGAAATTAATCAACCTCTCCCGATGTAGGTCAAAGTGATGCATGCATCGACGATGACCTCATGGGCCCATAGATGGAAGCGTCACACGTGAGTGTCCTAGGATAACCACTGCCTGTATGCATGTGGCCCAAAGAGGTGTTGTGTGATGTTTGAATAGCCAATTCACAAATTTGATGTGGCACGTGCCTCGGAAACCGAAAAGTCCCAACACTGAGTGAGGTGTACTTGTTCATGGATGCGTACATATAGTATATATGCTAGTCCCCTCCCACGTCTTTGACGCGTACTATATACTCCCAGCATAACAGAAACAAAAATATTCAACCTTGCTAGTCAAATTAACATCTCTGCCGGCTGTTGGTCAAAGTGATGGACGACGACCTCGCGGGCCCGCAGAAAGCATCACACGCGAGTGAGTGTCATGTAGGACAACCATCGACTGCATGTGGCCAAAACATGTATGTATGAAAGGGTTGTGCAATGTTTTAAATAACGAATTCACGACTCTATTGTGGCACCTGCCTCACAAAACGGCCACACGGTGGCTCAAGACTCGTAGTGTACTGCCAGCCACCCCCCACCCCCAGACGTACGCGCGCGCACGCACACACACACACACACCGCGCATCCACCACAACTACGATGCATGTTAAATTTTCCCGCGGTGAACATATGTTACCAAAGGAGGGACATTTTAATTTTGAAAAAAATAGATATCATTAAGATGTTTTAGTACATTGATTGATTTTCTACGGGTATAATGTGCAAAAATCAAATTTGAGCTACATGCACACGTGACACTGCACCTAAATGGATTGGAAAAACACATGTGTCTCACTGGGTGCATGTTTACTCCCTGTGCAAGAAATTTCAAACATTGAAATCTTGATTTTTAAATTCTAGTACATCCAAAACTTATTTGAAATTCATGAAACTTATCGTGTTGTCATATGGACACCAATACAAAGTGGCATTGTACTTTTTTTGTCAAATTTGAGACCAGTTTTGATATAATCTTTATCTTCTTAGAAACGGGAGATTATTAATAATTGGGAACCAATATCACAAATGGATTATTTATTCGAACCGTGGGCGTTAGACCAACAATGGATACGTGCCATGCTTCGGTTAAGCAATAAAGTGGCAGTATTAATCATCAAAATAGAAAAACAGTATACGTGCCGCCACACAACCCCTATGCCGTGCGAGCAGGCATGATTTGACGGGACGCATGCGACTAGTCTGCCGCGCAAGCAGACTGGGAGGCGTGCGTGTAGGTGTGTGAATTGACGAGAGGCGTGCTCGCTGTGCAGTGTCATCGGGAGGCGTGTGAGTAGCTGTGTGAAATGATGGTAGGCATGCCAGCAGTCCGGTGCGTAGGCTCACCGGGAGGCGAGCCAGCGGTTTGACCGTCGCCCACCTCTCTCCCACTACTCCATATTAATCGCACGCCCGAGCGGCCACACCCCCCATCTTTGCCGCACACATAATCCTCTTCTCTCCTCCTGCATCCTCGATGCCGCTCTCAGTCCTCACCGCCGTCTGTGTATGAGGATGCCGCCGAAGCGCCCCATCGGAGGGAGTTCCGACGCCGGCACTGCGGAAGCACCAGAGCACGGCATGAAGATGGAGACAGAGGTTTCCGCCACCGCCACCGAGGTCTCATTGCACCCTGATGTCGTCAACGGCGTCGTGCTTCCACAGCCAGAGCCAGTGGTCCACACCGACTCCTTCGATGACCCCGGTGACAACTCCTCCGACGACTCCAGTGACGACTACGACGACCACTCCGGCGATGACTCCGACGACGGCGGACAACCGGTTAGTCATCTATACCCATTTATGTGTCAAATACATCCTAGGGTTTCTCTGGTTACTCCTGCCTCCCCCTTTTTGAAATAGAAATCCTATGGTTATGTTCTCTCAATCCATGAAATTTGAGTAAGTTTCGTTAGATCCCTGTAGTGTATTGATTGTTTGAATGGTCGAAATGATAAGTGATTAGTTGTTTCATCTGTACAAATGATTTTTGCTAATAATCCGTCTAGGGTTAGTGTTCCGTGCTAATAATTCCTATCCAGGGCTTGACAATTGATTTTTGAATGACCTAAATATATGTTTGTGCCATTTTTTTCAAGATTGGTCTTTACATAGATGATTGTGCTTAAAAATCGAACCATAATTTTTGGATATGTCTAAAAAATAGCCATAAATTTCTAATCCTACTTTACGGCATGTAAACATTGATTTGACGCCAAATTTTGGCAACTGCCAAATGTTCGCTAGAGATTAGTTTGTAAACATTAATTTGATGCCACATTTTTTTACTATATGTATAAGTGCTGTCTGATGATGTCGACAACGAGGATGAAGATGGCTAGAGGAGGTACAAGAGGCAAATCCTCAGGGAGCTTTATGCGAGAATGCATAACAGACGTATTAGGACCTGGGACGGCGGCTATCGATGCCCATTTTGCAACCAAAAGCTTCATGACGCGTATCAAAGTGTTCTGGTGCATGCAAGAGGACGAGCCGTTGGCTCCTTCAGGCAGAAGTATTCTCGCAGGGTGGCGCACGCCGAGTACCTGGAGAAGCTTCAGGATCATGCCGGCAGATGAGATGAGATGAGATGTGGGATCGAACTATGTACGCTTGAGTATGCTTAATGACAATTGAACTATGTACTTATGGTTGAACTATGCTTGTGTACGCTTATTATCTATGTCTGAGTATGTTTAATCTATGTTTACTTATGTCTAAATGTGGGATATGGATGCAATCAGTTCAGTTGATGGAATCTACCTCCGTCCTAGTTTATTGGTCCCCTTTGTAATTTGTGTTAAATTTGACCAAAGATTTAACTGACAAAATGTTAGTGTAGGTCAGCAAAAATTATATCGTTGGATGCGTATTTGAACATAGTGTTCAATGATATAATTTTTGGTGACATGCATAAACATTTGTTAGTTAAATCTTTGGTCATAATTTGGCACAAATTACAAAGGGGACCAATAAACCAGGTCGGAGGTAGTACATCAATCACACACGGTTCCCACAATTGGAACCGTGTGCAATGACTTTCATTTTCCCTGTTACGTCAATCACACACGGTTGGCTCTAGCAAACCGTTGCCTCCGAAACTCTTTGTGGGACAGAAAACCCTCACCACCCAATTCAAAAAAGAAAAAAGAAAACCCTCACCATCCCCACGTCACAAAAACCCTCATCCCGCCCACCACCCCTTCCGTTCCCCATTCACACCTGCACAAGCTCCTCCGCATCTATGCATGGCACCGCCTATCACCGCGGCAACCACTTAGCTCGACGCCTGTCACCGCCGCCAGGCTGCTGGCAAACCCCACCGCATTTCACCACTTCTGCTTGCCACCGCCTATCGTCATCGACCTTCTTGACGTTACCCGCGGTCGACCCAGCTCCGCCTGGTTGGCAAATACTTCGTATTGAGGGTTTTTTCTCATGACAACAAGGTAACTATTTTAATGAGATATTATCTCATCTCTTATCCCAGTTCATCTGCCTCCTTTAATCACCCGGCCGAAATGGCCGTGAATTTATTTTTATTCGAGCTGATTTGAAGATTTTCTTTCATTCATAGGGTGTACAGTGCACGGACACATCAAGACTTTGCGGCCTGGGCCAGACATCCATGGAGTTCCATCTCACCATACCAGATGACTTGAGGATGGGCGCGGTATGTTCAATCTCACCCTAAATCGGTTGGCATGGCCTACTTTCCTGAACATATACTATATATTGCTGTATTTGGATAAAAGGTGCCAAATGCAGCATATACGTCAAAGGTGATTTTTTCCCTCTTCTTTCTATATTAGGCAAATTAATGATGTATTTTTCTTTGGATTACTCTCATATTTCCATGACATCATGGTTACCCTATTTGTTTAATTATAGATTTTTGTCCTTTGATTTCAACTGATGTATAGTTCTTTCAATTTCGCCCATATTTCCATGTTACCATATTTTTTAACAATCCTACCATATTCTGCAGCGCGTCCCTTGCTATGCAACAGAATCTGTAGTACACAATCTTTCCCTTTACATAAATCAAGACTGCAGGGATGTCATACTGAACACAAACCATGGATTTACAATCGTTGCTTCTGTAAGACTTGATGAATGTGGTCACTCCTATTCTGCGAAGGGCCTTTGGATAGAAATTTCTAAGTTTTATGTACTTAAAGCTGGCACTAAAATTGCACTGCCCATAAAAGACCCTAGTCATGAGATATATGCTAACTTCCCCGACGATATCATCCGTCTAGACTTTGTTCGAAGTAAGTGTTCTTTTCAAGTATCTGCATGTTGACTTAACCAGCAATATCAAAGGAATTGTGTAGTATTTAAGCAACCAACTTTTATTCCATTTTCTTACTCTATTCCTACCTACTAACTTCTAGTTACCAATACACTTTTCTATTGCCCTATTTTAACTAAATATTCCCTGTACTCCCACTTCTATCAGAAAGCGCCGCTGATGAGGAGACTCCGGAGGTGGAGAACAGGGCTGCCAACAAGCGGAGGCGGGTCGAGCAAGAACCGCAAGCGACTCCAGCAGGCCTAGACTTCATCAGCAGCCTCCCCAATGATATGTTGACAGTCATCATCTCCCTCCTCCCAATCAAATATGGGGCGCGGACAACCGTCCTTTCCTGGCGGTGGTGGCCCCTATGGAACTCCACCCCTCTCGACCTCATCAACACCCACGAGCTCTACCATGGCTATCGCAAAAGCTTGGATGCATTCTCCGAGATCCTCGGCAGTCACCCTGGCCCAACCAGAGGCCTTAGCATGGGCAAGTTCTGTTCCAATGGCAAGGACTGAGCCAAGCTTGACGACTGGTTCCGATCCCTTGCCCTAGATTGGCTCGAGGAGCTCACTTTTGATGATGGGCTTATGCGCTCGCTGCCAACGTCCGCGCTCCGCCTCGCACCCATGCTATGTGTTGCCAAGTTCAGGAACTGCCATCCCCCCCTTAATGACGCGCCCGCTCTTATTCTACCACGACTGAAGCACCTCGAGCTCGTCGCCATCTGCCTCCCAAACGGTGACATGGAGCGCCTGCTCCATGGCTGTACTGCACTCGAGTACCTTCGTGTTCAGGCGATCAATGGGTTGAGTAGCTTCCACATCACGTCCATGACTCTCCGGACGATTTATGTGTGTTGCTAGTGCTGCAAGAAGACATCACAAGATGTGTACCACGGTATGGTCATTGAGGACAGACCTTCACTTGAGAGATTACTTGTAGTTGATCAAGAAGGTCCAACAAGAATCAATGTCATTTCTGCGTCGACATTGACAGTGGTGGGCTACTCATCTGACAAATACTCTGAACTTGTTATTGGATCCACACCCGTTCAGGTACAACAACCGCCTTCTACCTCTCCTTCTAAAAATTAACATTATTTCTAATTTTGAAGATGTATGTTCGTCTGTCATCCAGAAAATGATTCCGACAAGCTTGACACCGAAACTGCACATAGTGAAGATCTTGGCACTAGAATCTATGGGCCCCAACCTGGAGCAAGTTGTCAGTTTCCTCAGATGCTTTCCGTGCCTGGAGAAGCTATATATCGGGGTGATGTTCCTTTCCTGTTAAATATTAACCATAAGGGAGTTCAATTTGTGACACCTTTTTCCAAGTTTACAATGACAATGTACTACGATTTCTGAAGGATTTTTGGAGGATTTCAGTACATACATGCTCCCCCCCATATTGGTTGCTTGATCCATATGGTTACAATCCATAAGCATTTCTCCTTTGGATTCATCTATACATGTTGGATCGAAGATGGCACGTTAGTGCATTTTACAAATCCTGCAAACCAAATAGGCCTGTAGTAGTGTTCAAAACTACATGCAGGCACTAACACGTTTTCTTCTTTTGCAGATAAGATTAGGCCCGGTGGTGGATAATGTGATACAATATAACATTCACATCGAATGCCTAGATCTACATCTCTCAGAAATTACTTTGAACTCCTACCGAGGGACTTTACCGGAGATTATATTTGCCAGGTTCTTTGTTGTCACAGCAAGGGTGCTGAAGGTAATGAGGTTTGCCCTACATTTATTTCGCAAAAATGAATGGTTTGTTGATTAGCGTCGGCGGCTGCGGCAGAATGGAATAGGCTCCAAAAATGCTGACTTTCATTTTGGAACTTCAGATGACAGAGTAATCGGAAGTCATAGTGTCAACCCCATACATGACTTCTCAGTGGCTGACCCCTTTGCGAAAAATATGAGGTTTCAAAACCAGCCTTACAAGTGGTAATATTAGTTTGAACCTCTCTTATATCCATGTTCAGCGGATCAGCGTGAGTGTTTGTAGCTGATGAGCTGAATTTCAGTTCTAATATCAGTTTGAACCTTGTAATCTTTGAATTTGAGCCATATAACTCTGGAACTTGAACCTTGTAATATTTTGATCTTTTGTGGTATAATCGTTGAAATGGCATCGTATGAGACTCATATATTGGTAGCACTATTTTGACCTTAATATGCAATGGACTTAGATTTTATTAACCATTCTCGAATATGTTTACCTTGTCGATCCCATAGCACACAATCTGTACAGCTAACTCGACTGTGATCTTCGACATTATTGCACACAGTTGGTTTCTTCAACCGTGTGCCCTGTAGAGCGCAGAATTAATTATCGCACTCGAGTGTCCATCATCACCCTTCCGTGTAACTTTGACCTCATCACCCACGGGTAAACTTATGACCGAAGTCATTCCACACACTTCGTTTTTACAAAGCTTTTTGCCAATAAACGCCCACGATTTGTCCCTCTTCTAGCCGACGCGTGGCCAAACTAGCTGGGCGGGAAGCTTGCACGGTAAACTGCGTGGTAGCAAGGGAATAGGCTCACTGACAATACATTTGGCACCTCTTCGAGCCCACGCATGGTCAAACAAAACGCATGTGGTGTTGTCAAGCGTGCACTGGAATCCTCCGCTATGAATGCAGTGACAAGACATGACGATTACAGGCCGGCCGGCCCCCATTTATTATAGTGGCCATTTAAACCTTGTGTCTCTTCAACCTTTCAATCATGCCCCACCATTGCAAGAAGCACACCCACCACGACAAATTCTTAGAGGGTATCTTGCGCGGCTCCAATGGCGCTCCGAGCGGCTGCCGACGACGAGGAGCAGTTCACCATGCATGCCATGGTGGACACCCATAGAAGGTTCACGAAGCTCTCGATGGTGTACACCAACAACCCGGTCTGGGTGGAGCACTCCATCCACATCATGGAGTTGTTGCTTGCTGAGGAGAAGTACAAGGTGGTCGGGTTCGACCTCGAGTACACCCGCGCTCGTGTCGGGTCTCGTCCCAAGGTCGTCGTCGCCCAGATGTGCTTGCGCAATCATGTTCTCGTTTACCAATACTACCTGGCCACAAGGCCTTGTAGCGTTTCGCCAGGTTTGTCAACAGCCCCCACTACATGTTCGCTACGGTGGACATCACCAACGATGTAAAGGTGCTCAAGAATTCGGGCATCGCCTGCCAGAATCTTGTCGACATCCAGGGCCAATACAAGATCTGGGGCAGCAACGAGCATGACAAGGACTCACTGGTTCACCTCACCGAGGCCATCATCGATCCCTACTACAGAGACATGAAGGATTCCTGCAACAAGGATAAGCGTGCCTGGCACTCGGCCTTGATGGAGAAACTCAACAAAGCTCATGTCATGTATGCGGCCAAGGAGGCGTACACGAGATACGAGATGTACAGGCCGATCGTTGACATGAGGAAGTGCCTCCTTCCCCAAAACGGCCAGGGATCCAGCCGAAAGCAGAGCAATGGCAAGTGTCGTCACAACAAGTAGATGATTAGATCCTCATTTCTCCTAGTTTAGTATGCATGTAATTGCTTACTTTGGTGTGTGGAAATGTTATGTGTGTAGTCACTTGTGTAATTGTATGCTTAATTTGGTTATGCAATGCTGTCTTTTTAAGTATATATGTTGATGCTCTGTAGACAGAGCAAATCACATCACACACGGACTAAACAATGGAACCCGTCGTTGATGATTTCATCAATCACTGACAATTGTATACCTGCAATCGTTTGCTCACAACACACACGGCTTGTTAACAGGAATCGTCTGTGTTGTTATCGGTCATCCCACACATTTCCGATTATAGACCTGTTTGCCGCGTATCACACACATCTTGTTAAGTTGAACTGTTTCTGTTCTCTTGGCTCAACACAAACAGTTCATCCAAGTGAACTGTATGCCGTATATCGCACACACCTTCATCTGGCTGCCCGTTTCTGTTGTTCCGCATCATCACCAACAGTTTATCCGAGTGAACTGTATGCCTTATATCGCACACGCCTTCATCTGGCTGCCCCTTTCTTTTGTTCTGCCTCATCGCAAACAGTTCATTGAACTGAACCGTATGCCCCGCATTGCACACGCAACTAAAATCTGAACCGTGTTTGATGTATCCTTCATCGCAAATGTTTTGCATCTTTTTTGACGGTTATTTTACATCACTGTCGTGGAATAGTCACGGCAGGTTTTGCATCTTTTTTGACGGTTATTTTACATCACTGTCGTGGAATAGTCACGGCAGATGTCCTAGTGTGAGGACTTAGTCGTGGAGCCATCGCAATGAGGTTAGTTTAAAGGGATTAATCAGGACAAAGGACACGGGGAGTTTATACTGGTTCGGCCCCTTGCGGTGAAGGTGAAGGCCTAATCTAGTTTAAGGTGGTATTGCTAGGGTTTCGATGACCAGGGAGCGAATACGCTTAACCTGGCTCTCGATCTGTTCTCTTCTTGTCCCTAAACCGCCGCCGGGTCGTCCCTTTATATACACAGGTTGACGCCCGGCGGTTCACAGAATCCCGGCCGGCTCATAAACATGTCCGGCTCGGTATCCACTCTTTCCTATCTTACAATACAAGTCATATACTTATGGCGGTTTACATCTATGGGCCCTAACTCGCCTTTGGGCTTTGGGCCTTCTTATTAAGTCTCCTTCGTAAGTCGCCATCTTCTATGTCTTCATGGGCTTCAATACAGGTAAATCACTATGAGCATAACCCGGCCCCTCCTGGGCGGTTTATACTTCAATAGTTATATCCCCAACATTAGGCCCCAGGTTGATTTGAACTTGTTCATGTCAATCTTCAACACTTAGGAAAATTCCCTCTTCATTACCTTCGCAAAAATTTGTAACTCGCCGTGACGTCATCTTCCGAGATCATGATAACACGCCATGACATCACCTGTCATTAATTTTATAAACATCCAGAAATCATATATGCATCTCCTTTTTAATGAACCTCCAAAAATCGAGGCGTCAGCCCTGTCACATATCCAATTTGGAGCTCCTTGATTCCCGCGCATGCCACTTATCCATTCACCTTATAAATAGGGCTAAGAGTCCTTTTCACTTTCCCCCCTCGTCCTCTTCGTCTTCCTCGTGACGCGCTGCTTCTCGAGTCAAGCTACCGCCATCGACCCTCTCCTCTGCATCACCCTTGGCCGCTGCATCAACCTGACTTGGTCCAGAGTTTGCTCCCGCGCCTCCGCCGTTCAATAGCCTTGGTAAGTTCTTCCTCCTTCCCTCTCCGTAGATCTCATTAGGGTTCGAACAAACTCATGGAGGTTCGGCACTGTTCTTCACCCGTTCTTCGCTGTAGCATGAGGTTTGATTCAAGCTTGATATTTATCCTGTGCGGCAATAATCCTAGTCCCTTTTTCCTCATTAGAGCATCTCTTTTAGGTAGAAAAATCCGATCTGGACCTTCATAAAATTCTCAAGTACCAGTATTTTAGGTCTGAATATATTTTCATTTTCTGACATGCGGTAGATCCAAAATTGCAATACCAATCTGTGAAACCTGTTTTTCATCACTTAGCCGTTTTCCAACTTCAGATCTATACTTTCAATATCCGTATAGGCGGTTTAACTTCAGAAAATAATAACCTGCCAGGTACCATTAGTCCCCTCTTAAACTGCCAAGTGCTCGTCTTTGTAATTTGATAACGTCACTGTCCTGTTTAACATTTATGCATGCTTCAACAATTTCTGCCTGTTAACCATGAACCTTAAACCGGCACAAATCTTTTCCAGGTTATCGTATAAATGGCCAAATCCTTTTATTCCTGTAACTGGGTTCAATCCCGGGTTACAGAAGAAGAACTGAATGGGTGGGTTGCAACCGGCGCTTTCGCGAAAAAGGAAGACATCCACTGGAGAGCCCCCAGTCCAGAAAATCTTCCTGAGCCCAAGGATGGGGAAGTGATCGTTTTTGTTGATCATCTGAGTCGAGGGTTCAGCCCTCCCGGATCAAAAAAATTCCGTGACGTGCTTCACTTCTTCCAACTTCACCCTCAAGATATTGGGCCTAACTCCGTGTCCAATATTTGCAATTTTCAAGTGTTTTGTGAAGCCTACCTGCAAGAAGAGCCCACAGTCGACCTGTTCAGAGATTTCTTCTATTTAAACCGCCGTACTGAATTTACGGATGGGCCCAATACTGAACTTGGTGGGGTTTCAATTCAGAAGAGAAAAGACGTCAGCTTCCCTCACGCTAAGCATCATAGCCATCCCAAAGATTGGAACCAAACTTGGTTCTATTGCCAAGATACATCTCCAGCTGGCGAGAATCCTCTGCCGGGTTACCGTGCTCACCGGCTTACCGATGCACATCCATTCCCCCAAAGACTCAATGCAAAGGAACGGTCCAAATATGCACCACAGCTTTCAAAGCTCAGAGCCTTTGTGTCAAACGGTTTGACAGGCATTGATTTTGTCCGTTGCTGGGTATCTTGGAGCATTTTGCCTTTAAGCCGTCGCTCCGGTTTAATGTGTGAGTACACAGCGGATGTGAAAGACCCTCAACGCCACACTGATATTCAGCTGACTAATGCTGAAATTACTGAATCTGTCAAGAAGATGTTGGATGAACCGGTGACCGACTGTAGCAAAACAGGACTTAGTCCTTTTTGCGCTTCAAATAAACCGCCAGCTGTAAGAATTGCCCCACTCCTGCTTTAATCCATATTCTTAATACTCCCTTATGATCTTTTCAATCTTTAAACAGGGTGATGATCCGTTCTGGAAGAAGAAACCGCAGGATAAACCAGCCAAAATACCTCGTGTCAAGACCAAGGTCAACAAGAAGCCCGCTAAGAAGAAAAACACCGAGCCTACCGAGTTAAACATTGACGATGATAATCCGGAGTCAGAGGTAGAACTTGATTCGCTTGGCTCTTTTTTCATACATCTCATTGACGATGATTTTTAACAGGACGACGCAGAAGCTAGCCGTGCAAATGACGTAGAGGTAACTATTGTCTCATCCGGTTCAGAACCTCTGCCCACACAGAAAACCCGACAAGAAAGCCGGAAAGTAAGATTTTCTCACCCCCTAGCTTACTTGTATCCAAACTTTATTTTGAAGAAACAGCAAAACGAAGCTCGCCGCACAACCCGGCATAGCGGCCATGTGGTCACTTCTTCCGGTTTACTGAACTCGCCAGTTCATAAATGCCGCCCGGAGGTCTCTTCTATTTCTGACACATCTTATCCCAAGGCGGGTTATTTCCGACAACCTCTTAATCCGTCTGATTCAAACTATCAGGGAACTTCCCATTCATCCTTTGGCGAGTCCACAGGGACACAAATTCCAACCCTCAAAACTGTTCCTGGGTGAGCATTTTTAACTAACCCCTTATACCTTATGCTTGATCATTATACTAACCTGTTATTTGCGTCTCTGTCAGAGCCAAGGCCAGACCCAGTAAAAAGGCCTAATTGAACGAACCGGCTGATGACAGCGCGCCAACTGATCTGGAAAAGAACCCGGAACAGTTTGAACCAAATACTGAAGCTATTCTTGATGATCCGCCACCGCAAGATCATGAAACCTTTGTTGAACAGATGGAAATTGATCCGATGGGTCATGCTGATAAACCGCCAAGCCCAACTAAGGTTGTTGATGATAAAGCCGACGATGTTGTAGTTACCGGTGTCGGGTGTACAGCCCCAGGCAACCCCACTGTTCTGTCAAAACATATTGCCAAAGAAGAATTTTCTGCTGTTGACAAGGGCAAGTGGAAGGTGGACTTGGAAAGCTATACCCACCTCAGCGCCCAAGATATTCATTCTAGGTTTTTAAACCATTTGCACACAAGCCGTGATTATGAAGCCGGTTTACTGAACATGATGAAGGAGCGATATGAGGTAAATGATGTTAACTCTGCATAAATATTCTTCCCTTAGCCGCCAAGTTTACTGGACATAAAAGAATAGAATGTTCTGCAAACTTTCAAGAACCATATAGATCAACTCCACTAGCCCGCAAGGGCCGGTTTATAATGTCAATATGAACCGGGCCTTCAGAATAATAACTCTTCAATTTCACCTGTGTAGCCCCCAAGGGCCGACTTAACAAATATGTTAAGTTGAGACTAATTATGCTGTAAGGCTCAAAATTCTTAATTAGGACCTTTATAATCCGGTTGACCATCAAGCTGATAGTTGTTATGTGCTTGGGACTTGTAATTTTTTTTTGATAAGAAGCAATAGACATTAGCCCCCAAGTGCCAAGTATATTACTTGTTATGTGCTTGGGACTTTGAATATGCACTGCTATCTAATTAATTACATGTCTCTTGCAGGCTGATCTTAACAAGAAGGAATCTCAAATCGCCGACCTTCAAGAAAATATCAAGTCGCAACAAGCCGAGACCTCCAAAGCCAAGGAAGAACTGACCAGTGCCTTAACAGCAATGGAAAAACTGAAGGAGAGCTTTAAGAACGAGCGGGCAGGTTGGGATACAGAAAAGTCAACTCTGCTGAAGAGGGTTGAGGATGCTGAGGCTGCGCTTAATCCGGTAGTTGAGGAGCTGACTGGCTTGAAACAGCAAATAAATGCCATGACCGCTGCCGTATTTGGTAAATAACTTCTTCATAAGCTTTGAACATGTATTATGTAAGAGACTGCTGGTTTACCGATGTTTTTGATGATGCAGGAACTCGCATTCCTCATCTTGGCTCAGATATGCGGCAAAAACTGAAAGCTGCCTATACACTTATAGAGCAATTATATACCGGCGTACAACGGGTTATCGGCACAGCTTCCCATAATAAACCGCCCCCAACCTTGATCAAGGAGATGTTGGAAAGGCTGGCGATGATGCCTGCATGGTTTGAAGAGCTAAAGAAGTTAGTTGCCAGGGCGGGTGCTCTTACTGCACTGACTCGGGCCAAAGCTTGGATATCTGATCTTGATCTGGCCGATGTGGGAAATGGCTACACGAGCATAAAGGAGGACGGGTCAGAGTTTAATAACGATGGCCTCAGAGCCTTGACGAGGGAAATGCGCCCATTGGCTAGCAAATTGGCTGAAGAAACCGATCTTTCACATTATCAGTCGATTTATGATGCCAACAACAAGAGAGTTAACACGCCAACTTATGATGCTCCAAATCTTATTCCTCCAATCCGTAAGCATACCTATGCCCCTGATGTTGACCCCTCCATACTTATAAGTGATGAAGTTGTATTCAAGGCCTTAACTGGGATCGATTGGACCACCATTGACTTCCAGCCACTGGGTAGAGAGGAGGAGGATGAACCGGCGCTGGATGATCCACAACCTTCAAGTCAGCCAGGCCAGGACTCGTAAACCGGAGGCCGGTTTAGCAGCTACTTTCTTCAAGACTTGTTAAAACAATTATTCTTTTGGGCACCAAACACCTTGTAATAGGCTAGCTTAAACTCTTGTTCTGCTATGCCATCGTGCATATTTACTTTGCATGACACTGCTAATCCACCATGTTAAGATATGCCACTTATGCTTATAATATTAACAATGTGGAATCTGCTCCTGCTTGCAACGGATTAAAAGTGTCCTGGCGGTTTACCGCTGGACGGGTCATAACGCCCAATAAAAAACCATGGAAACTAACATAGCTTATACCCAAGGCTGGAATTTCAGAATAACCAAATTTGAAATATATCATACCTGTGATATTTGATCACACTGTTGGTTTACCAAACCAGTGTAGTAAGCGGGAGAACCCAAACTTTGAGCACTGGTAATTATCATAGATTGCTTGGTTTATGAACAAAACTAGGCCGGGTTAATAAACACCGGATATTATCTTATCTCATACTGGCGACTTATAGTCAAAAGCCAGGCCGGGTTAATAAACACCGGATGAATTATGATCATAAAGCATTATAAGCCTCATCAAATAAACCTCAAAAAACTGTGGAATAAAACAAACGAAAAAACGAGGCTTTTCATGGGCTGCCAGGCCAAAAATCGAGTGCTTTCACGGGCCGCACAACCACTGAGTTAAACCTATATACAAACCTTATAAGATGGACCTCACATAACCAATCTTCGTTTTAACTTTGACAAGTTCAGGGTCTGTATAAGATTGACTTGTCAAACGTTCGGCGGGTCATTCCAGGAATACCTGGGCGGAGTGGCTTACTTAAAAAGGCAGGATAACCCAGGGTTTTAGGTGAATACACCTGGCTTCCAAGCCTGGCTTTTAAGCCTATTACAAGGGTTATACAAACTCTTTGTTCTTTAGAATCAAGGAGCCCCCAAGTAATATTTTTGAGCTGTGCTCAAGGGGCACCTATGTTGGAGCTGTGATTTTGCAACAGACTCTCTTTGGTACCTTTAACCTGGGTAGCAAGCCCCCAAGTTTTTTTTTCAGTTGGCTTATAAGCCGGTTCAAAGGGTAATCATAACTTCGCTCATAAGCTGGTAGCCCCCAAGTAACCAAAGACACATTAAGAAAAAACGACAGAGGCCCTGCTTTAGCAGGGGTGCCGGTTTAATATATACATTGTCAAAAATATGTACATCAGAAGAGCCAATGGCTCAGGAGTAGTAAGGCCGAAGATGAGCAATATTCCATGGCCGGCGAGTCTCCTCCTCCGACGTGCGTGAGTCCTTGTGGTCCCGAACATCAATAAGGTAGTATGACCCATTGTTCAGATTCTTGCTGACCACAAAGGGTCCTTCCCAAGGTGGGGATAACTTGTGCATATCAGTCTGATCCTGGATAAGCCGGAGCACTAAGTCGCCTTCTTGAAAGGTTCTGGTCTTGACCCGGCGGCTATGATAACGACGTAGATCTTGCTGGTAAATCGCCGAACGAGCCGCTGCGAGATCACGCGGCTCATCTAATAGGTCAAGTGCATCCTGACGTGCCTTTTCATTATCAGCTTCAACGTAAGCCGCCACCCGGGGTGAATCATGACGGATGTCACTGGGGAGAACCGCCTCTGCTCCATAAACCATGAAAAAAGGCGTGTAACCCGTAGATCTGTTGGGCATTGTGTTGATGCTCCATAGCACCGAGGGTAACTCCTCTACCCAACAACCCGGCGTCCTCTATAAGGGAACCATAAGCCAGGGCTTGATGCCTCTCAGGATCTCTTGATTAGCTCTCTCAGCTTGACCATTAGATTGGGGGTGAGCCATTGACGATACATCAAGCCGGATATGCTCACATTGACAAAATTCTTTCATAGCACCCTTATAGAGATTAGTGCCATTGTCTATTACAATGCTGTGTGGAAAGCCAAAACGGAAGATCACCTTATTCATGAATTGAACCGCCGTTGCTGCATCACACTTACTGACTGGCTCTGCCTCTACCCACTTAGTGAATTTATCAACCGCCACCAAGAGGTGGGTCTTCTTATCCTTGGACCTCTTAAAAGGTCCCACCATATCAAGCCCCCAAACTGCAAACGGCCAAGTGATTGGAATCATTCTCAACTCCTGAGCCGGAACATGAGCTCGACGTGAAAACTTCTGACAACCGTCACATTTTTTGACCAAGTCCTCAGCATCAGCATGAGCCGTCAGCCAATAAAAACCATGACGAAAAGCCTTGGCTACAAGAGATTTAGAGCCGGCATGATGACCACAATATCCTTCATGGATTTCACGCAGAATCTCACAGCCTTCTTCAGGAGAAACACAACACTGAAACGCCCCGGTAACACTGCAATGGTGCAGCTCTCCATTGACAATTGTCATTGACTTGGACTGCCGGGTTATTTGCTTGGCCAAGGTTTCATCCTCAGGTAACTTGCCCCGGGCCATATATGCCAAATATGGAACTGTCCAATCAGGAATAACATGAAGAGCCACCACCAACTGAGCTTCTGGGTCAGGAATAGCCAAATCCTCCTCTGTAGGTAACTTGACCGATGGGTTCTGCAAAACGTCAAGAAAGACATTAGGTGTCACCGGTTTACGTTGAGAACCCAACCGGCTTAAGGCATCAGCCGCTTCATTTTTCCTCCGATCAACATGCTCAACTTGATAACCCTTGAAATGACCAGCAATAACATCCACCTCTCGTCGATAAGCCGCCATGTGGGGATCCTTAGAATCACAAGTACCAGAGACTTGTTGAGCCACCAAATCTGAGTCACCAAAGCACCATACCCGGCTTAAGTTCATCTCCTTAGCCATCCGAAGACCATGGAGCAAGGCCTCATATTCAGCTGCATTGTTAGTGCAAGGGAACATCAAACGGAGAACATAACAAAATTTATCACCTTGAGGGGAAGCAAGCACAACTCCAGCCCCCGAGCCCTCCAATTGCCTGGACCCATCAAAGTGAATAGTCCAATACGTGTTATCTGGTTTTTCCTCAGGCATCTGCAGCTCTGTCTAGTCATTGATGAAATCCACCAGTGCTTGAGACTTGATGGCCGTGTGAGGCATATACTTCAAACCATGAGGCCCAAGTTTAATGGCCCATTTGGCAACCCGGCCTATTGCTTCCCTGTTTTGTATGATATCTCCTAAAGGAGCAGAGCTAACCACAGTAATGGGGCGCCCCTGAAAATATTGCTTAAGCTTCCGACTTGCCATGAAAACCCATATACAAGCTTCTGCCAATGTGGGTATCTCTTCTTGGACTCAATAAGCACTTCGCTGATATAACAAACCGGCCATTGAACCGGATATTCCTTGCCTGCCTCTTTCCTTTCAACCACAATAGCCACACTGACAGCCCCGCTATTAGCAGCCACATATAACAACAGCGGCTCCTTATCAACGGGCGCAGCTAGGACCGGCGGCTCAGCCAGCTGCTTCTTAAGCGCCTCAAATGCCTCATTAGGAGCGTCACTCCAGACGAAGTCATCTGTATTTTTCATCATCTGATACAAAGGGATGGCCTTCTCACCGAGGCGGCTTATGAACCGGCTTAGCGCCGCAATACGACCCGCCAGACGTTGAACATCATTGATAAACGCCGGTTTAGCCAGAGAAGTAACGGCTTTGATCTTCTCCGGATTAGCTTCAATGCCCCTGTTAGACACCAGAAAGCCCAAAAGCTTGCCCGCCGGCACACCAAAAACACACTTGGCCGGATTAAGCATCATCTTATAAACTCGGAGATTATCAAAGGTTTCCTTCAAGTCATCTATCAATGTCTCCTTCTTTCTGGATTTCACCACAATATCATCCACATAAGCATGAACATTGCGTCCAATCTGATTATGAAGGCAATTCTGCACACATCGCTGGTAATTCGCCTGGGCACTCTTGAGCCCAAAAGGCATAGACACATAGCAGAAGGCTCCAAAGGGAGTTATGAAAGCTGTCTTCTCCTAGTCCTTAACAGCCATCTTGATCTGATGATAACCAGAATAAGCATCCAAAAAACTCAAACGCTCACAACCCGCCGTAACATCAATAATCTGATCAATACGAGGGAGAGCAAAAGGATCAGCTGGACAAGCCTTGTTTAAATCCGTGTAGTCCACACACATGCACCAAGTGCCGTTCTTCTTAAGTACCACCACCGGGTTAGCCAACCACTCAGGATGAAAAACTTCAACAATAAACCCAGCCGCCAAGAGCTGGGCTACCTCCTCACCAATGGTCTTACGCCTTTCTTCATTGAAACGACGAAGAAACTGCTTAACCGGTTTAAACTTGGGATTAATATTGAGAGTGTGCCCAGCGAGTTCCCTCGGTACACCTGGCATGTCAGAAGGTTTCCATGCAAAGATGTCCCGGTTCTCACGGATGAACTCGATGAGCGCGCTTTCCTATTTCGGATCCATATTAGCACTGATGCTGAACTGCTTGGATGAATCGCCAGGAACAAAATCAACCATCTTAGTGTCATCTGCCGATTTAAACTTCAAAACCGGATCATGCTCTGTAGTTGGCTTTTTTAAAGACGTCGTATCCGCCGGATCAACATTGTCCTTGTAAAAATTTAACTCCTCTGTTGCACAAACCGACTCAGCATAAGCCGCATCACCCTCTTCACATTCCAAGGCTATCTTTCGGCTCCCATGTACTGTGATGGTCCCCTTGTAACCCGGCATCTTGAGCTGCAGATAAACATAACAAGGCCGTGCCATGAACTTGGCATAAGCCGGCCATCCAAACAGAGCGTGATACGGGCTGTGAATTTTGACTACTTCAAAGGTCAATGTCTCTGACCTAGAGTCATGATCATCTCCAAAGGCAACTTCCAGAGCTATCTTACCAATAGGGTACGCCGACTTACCAGGCACCACACCATGGAAAACTGTATTCGACGGTTTAAGATTTTTATCTGTCAACCCCATGCGACGGAAAGTTTCGTAATAAAGGATATTGATGCTGCTCCCTCCGTCCATGAGTACCTTGGTAAACTTATACCCTCCAACCTGGGGTGCAACCACCAATGCTAGGTGACCCGGATTATCAACCCGGGGTGGGTGATCTTCCCGACTCCACACGATGGGCTGCTCAGACCAGCGCAAGTAACGGGGGAACCGCCGGTTCAACGGCGTTCACTGCCCTTTTATGAAGCTTCTCATCTTGTTTGCATAGATTTGTGGTGAAGACGTGGTACTGCCCACTATTCAACTGCTTTGGGTTACTCTGATACCCTGATTGCTGCTGCTGATTCCCCTGATCTGACTGTTGATGGTAGCCACCCTGATTGCCTTGATTGCCCTGATTATCTTGGAATCCAGAACTAGAACCGCCACCGCCGTAACCCGGCCCATGAGAACCGGACCCTGAACCACCACCCAGTCCATGATTGTCTTGAAAAAGATTGGAATTTTTATACTCCTTCATGATGTAGCAATCCTTCCAGAGGTGGCCAGACGGTCTTTCTCGCGTCCCATGCCTTGGGCAGGGCTGATTTAGCATCTGCTCAAGATTAAAGCCTGACCCTCCTGCCTGTGGGGGCGGTTTACCTTTACAACACTGGCCATTATTCTGTGCGTTGGTGTTAGCCACAAAGTCCAAACTATTATTAGCTTTGCGCTTACCATTGTCTCCCTGATTCGCCGGATTATGCTGCTGTCCTCTAGTGCTGCTGCTCTTCTTTCCCTTTCCCGGCTTGTCATCATCAAACTCGGGGTCCTTGGTACCATCAGAGTCAGCGTACTTAACCAGAGCCGTCATCAGCTCTCCCATGTCATTGCAGTGGCGCTTGAGCCGACCCAACTTCTGCTTAACACTACTAGGAAAAGGCCTGCTAGTGGCGCACCAGTTTTGCCTACTAATGGTGCACTACTGGTGCGCCACTAGCACCACGCCATTAGAATTAAATACTAATGGCGCTATACTAATGGCGCACCACGCAGTGCGCCATTAGTATAGCCCACCGTGCGCCATTAGTATGCCTCCGAGGGGGCCATATGTACCCATGTGCTTTGGCATACTAATGGCGCACTAGTGGGTGATGCGCCATTAGTGTCATTTTTGCAGTGCGCCATTAGTGTGCTGAGTGGTGCGCCACTAGTATGAATATTAGGGATTTTTTTTTCTTTTCTGATATTTTCACAGGTTACAAAATATATTATTGGACAGAATATAGACAGCACCACACAGCAACAGCAGATTCATCGAATACAATAGAAGATTAGTCTCCGAATACAATTCATCATATTAGTCTCCGAATTCAAAAGACCGAACAAAGATAGAACATTACAAGTCTCGAGACCGCGAGTAGCGAGTTTGTCTTCACATTACAAGTCGATATCGATCATCTAAACTACCATCACATAGAAGAGAGTTGCGGTCATCACGATGAGCATAATCGCGATGAAACTGGTCTTCATCCGGTTCCTCCAACGCTCCCTCCTCTCTCCCGCTAGATAGCGCGCGTATCTAGATTCCGCCTCCGCCCTAGTGGTGTACCCTTTGTAACTGTTACCACTGAAACGGTGAACCTGTCTCCGACACTCCTCCCAGTCGTCGTAGACTCCGGGAACCTTACCCTTGTACACGACATACGACGGCATCTCTATGCACTAGCCAAACAAAACGTTAGTAGCAATTCATAGACAATACATAAGCAATATATAAGTATGCAACAAAAGGATCGGAAGAGAAAAGCAAGACATTAATAGCATCGATTACATCTAAGTTGAACGACTGTCCAAACCAAAGAGACATACAAGTTCATTAAAGTTTAATTACAACATGAGCCAATCAATGTTTCAGAACTACACATAGCATCACTACTTTCGACTCGACTCAAGGGACCGGAGCGTGGATGAAGCCGCCGTCTCTCGTGATGGTCATGAAATCGCGGGCGTTGTCAGCCTGCATTTGTAGCGTTGTGTCTATCTCACTGTTGGACGGTTGATTTCTGAGGTTGAACTGCCCCGAGGTACGAAGGACATCTTGATGGATGATTTTCGCAAACTCCGACTGGATGCGAAAGAATTCTTGTTTGATGTCCGCGTCCTGGATTGCCGACAAGCTCGCGGCCCAATCTTTGAGATTATTTGGTAGTAGAAGGTGATTATGGTCCCGTACGATCGCCCGCTTGTGATGGAGGGCATAGTAGGCATCCTTCTGACCGCCAGGCGGCTGCTTGACGCAGCAGAACATCGTATTGTGGGCAAACACATGCTTGCCATACTTACGAACTGGCCTGGTGAAGGTGCCTCCAGATTTGGCGTAGCCGGGGAGAACATCATCAAGAACTTTCTTGATATTTGTGTAGTCTTTCTTCGACTGACGGTCCGAGTCGAAATACGTGGCCGTGGAATATTTCAGGCTTAAGAGGATGAGTGTGCAATGTGTGTCACTGCACAAAACACGGAATGTTAAAAAAAACAATCGAAATATAAGAAATCATGTGTTACGGGGCGGTTGAGGGGACGACTTACTTGGGAAAGTAAGGCACGAGGAAGTTATCCTTATCTGGGTTTGCCAGAATGACGCCTTCGAGGTAAGAACTCGCGACTTGCCGGTCCCTAGCGCTGCCCAAGATCTTGGCATGCATGTAGAAGGGGTCGACTATCACGATGTCCGGGGTCTTGTCTCTAATGATCCGCATCTCCATACTCAGCGAAAATAGCCGAACGAAGGTGTAGTGCAGCGGATGAAGGTTAAACATAGCGAAGATGTCATCAAACCGCAGGACGATCGTACCCCCGATGGAGTTATCCACAAAGCTCTTGCCCTCTGGCACCTTGGCCACGAAAACCGGGTATGCCACATCATTCTCTCTGAGACGCCGCTTCTCCAAAGAAAGAACACTGTCATGCAGACTCCGCATAGCACCGGTTGCAGCATTGAGCATATTAGTCGGTAGCATCGGCCTACCCGCCACATGCACCCTCCTCGAGATATCCTTAGGTGAAGGTGGCCCGTCCTGAGCACGGATCGTACTCGGTGCCAGCTGGCTCGCACCCTTGTTACTCTTTCTTTTCCGTCCCTTCTAATTCTGCTGTAATGGGACCGAGTTCTGCTCACAGACCGCCTTCTTGAGTGTGTTGGGGCTGATAATATTTTGCACCTCGGCTATCTGAGGCTCGGTGAAGTCGGCAGCTGGAGGCGTCTCCTGAGAACTGAACGCCAGATGACGCCTGTTGCAATTGGGTTTCTCCGCGGTACCAGCTAGATCACGATCGTCTTTTGTAGGGTTGGGTTCTTGAGAAGGAGGCCCCAAGAATTCATCATCGTACCCATGTTCGGCAAAGTACTTATCGACGTTGGTAAATGTACCGTCGTCGTTGTCGTCGTCGTCCGGATCCTGTGCCATATGCATGTTCGGAACCTGTGCCATAGGGATGTCCGGCATGTCCGGTAGCGTTGCGGCGGTCTTGCCATGGCTTGGCGTCGGCACGACTGGCGGTGTTGTCTTTGGGGTGGTGTCCCCCGCCCCCAAACGAATCTGTCTCTTCGGCCAAAGCAGGGGCCAGCTTAGGCAGGCGCTGAGGGTCATCACATCATCTTCGTCGGCCCCGGCGGGTCGAATCGGAGGTAACAACTCGTCGCAGCCTGGCAGCACCCGAACCAGTTGAACCCTATACACGGTGGGTGGCATCGGATTACCGTGGAATACGGGGTTGCCCGGTTGAATGATTCTGCCCTTGGCGACATCAACCAACTCGTCGTTCACGAAGTGCAGGAGAGTGCACGGAACGTCGGCGGCGCCCTGTGAAAACATGTAGGGCGTCAGGGATGCCCAGTCAAAGGCAAGGAGATGAAGTCCTCGGCCGAGAGGCTTAATTAGTTACCATGATGATGGCGTCGAGCTCGGCTAATGTCGAGGCACCGCCAACGGTGGGCGTGCAATTGACGGAGGGGCCGCTTGCTGCCGAGGCGCCGGCCGGCGTACACCCGGGTGCATTAAGCTCCAATGCCCGTGCCGGCGTCGGAGACACCAATACCGCCTCCGCCGGAGACACCAATGGCGCCGCCTGCGTGTTGTGCGAGTTGTTGGCCGTGAAGCTGGGAATCGGGGGCGGCCCGTGTTGGCCGCCCGCAATCCACGTCGTCAGCCCATGAATCAAGGTAGGCATAATGCCGGTGAGCGTCGATCCCAGTTGTTGTTGCACTTGCTCTTGGACAATCTCCGGAATCCGCGCCACTTGTGCCTTGAGTTCTTGAACCTCGCGCGACTGGCTTTCCGAGCTGGTCTTTCTCTCCTTTCGCCCACCAGCGTTATAGTATGACGACCATTTTGTCGACAAGCCTTTGCCGGCCACACGACCAGCTGACGACGGCTTACTGAGCTTATCCTTGTTTTTCATTACGTTCAACGCCCTATTTAGAGTGCTGTCCCAAGGGGTGCTCTGAGCCGACCCCGCGCTACTGCTTTCAGTCTCCTGCGGAAGGAATGTGAACCATTTACAAATTTGGCTTCATTAATTAGAATGCAACCATATGGAGCTAATTACACGGGGGTGTATTCCTTACCAGAACAAGCTCAAGCGCCCTGGTCTTCGGATCCGTGGTAAGCTCCTTTGTTACCGGATCCTCCTTGTACCGGGCCCTGACATAGTTCCTGGTCTACTTGTCACGGTATTTCTCGAAGCGGGGCGGTAGGCCTTGCTCGGCACGCTCCGCGTCCTCCTTGTCCCATATAGGCTCCGCCACTCTGTAACCGCCGGGACCGAGTTTGTGTTCCCCTAAGTTCAACTCCCACATTTCTTTCCCCCACTGACTTGATTCGGAGGTTGCGCTGCTCTCGCACTTGATCTTGAACTCCTTGTAGTCATCTTTGCTGTTCGAAGGATTTTTCTCCTTGATCTTCTCATAACTATCACCTTTGTCAATCATTCTCTTCACCGCGCTTCTCCAAGTAGACAGGGCCGTGCTCATCCTCGTGAGGGCGGCACTGTTCACTTTATTCCCTGAGAGGCGTGTGTTTTCAAATTCAGCGGGGAACTTGTATCGTTCGTGCAGCTTTGTGAAGAGGAGGGTGCGCAAATTCCCTCGGTCCTTATGCCTTAGGTTCTCGGTGTTGATCGAGACGGTGCTCCGGAGAATGCACCCGAGCTGAACCGAGTACCCCTTGACTATTTGTTTGGGCGCCGTTGGATGCCCGTCGGAGTTCACTTCAGTAAATTCCTCCTTGACGGTGCGGAGCACGTTCGGGCGCCGGTCCTTCCGTTGCCTCTTCGGTTGGCTGCCATCTGTGCGTGCGCTGCCATCATCAGTGGTGGCATCCTCGGCGGCACCATCAGTGGTGGCATCCTCGGCGACACCATCAGTGGTGTCATCCCCGACGCCACTAGGGGTTGTGTAGTCAGGATCGGTGTCTTTCGCGGCGTCCTCATAGCGGTGAGGTTCTTCCTCCATCTCCTGGGATAGCTCCCAGAATGCCTTGCCGCCCGAACCGCCGGCCTCATCGTTGTGGGCCATGTTTCCCTCTAAATAGGAAAAAAGTTTGGTCAAAAAGTTGGTTATTGTCAAGGAACAAGATCTCATCATTTAGGGTTTGTGAGGAATTATCATGGTCTCATCATTTAGGGTTTGTCGACACCGAGGCATCCTAAAAGCTAAGGTTTTATCATTTAGGGTTTGTCAACGCCGAGGCACCCTAAAAGCCTAAGCTTTCATCATTTAGGTTCTTATCGACACCGAGGCACCCTAAAAGCCAAGGTTTTATCATTTAGGGCCTAATCACTTGGCTCTATTGCCACCTATGGCAGTTGCTTTTTCATCTGTCCACACATGAATTCATCATATGTGTTTAATGCAGCAAGAATAAAGGGGCAGTTGATCCTACTTAATTAATTACTAAGATACCCCGGCCCATGCATTAGTCGCAAGTACCCCATATGTCCTATTTTTAGCAAAGTCATGCTAAAATTCACGGAAAATTTTAGCATGACCTTTGCTGAAAATAGGACATATGGAGTACCCGAATTTTCCGGAATGGAAGTTAATCGACATTCCGGCAAACTCAAGGGCCTCTCGGGGTACAGCAGCAGCATCACAAGTTGACAAAATTCCCAAGTAGTACAGCAGCAGCATCACAAGTAGTACCAATGAACATATAGTCCAGCAAGTTGAAAAAGCTGAAGTTCTCAGCATGAAGAATCACACAACACAGCACCTACATTATGATGATACATTTGGATCTTCATAGGAGCATACAACACAGCACCTACATTAACTAACTGTAAGGTAATGACTACTCATATTGATGTTCAGAATAACTGATCCACTCTCCAAGAAGATGGCAGATAATGATTTCCTCCTTAAATGCAACTAAGCATTAAAACATGGATTTAGTTCTACTGATATGCAAATGGGCAATATAATTATTTATTCCACTACAAGAATAGCAACTTGTATTTCATAATCTTGGCAATAAGTCCATAAGCATATATGGCATGAACTGCAAATCCATGATACTGCAAATCCATAAGATCATTGGTTTGAATCCCAGTCCCCCAATCTTTTGTGTATGCAGTTTTGGCAACAAAAAATCAGTTTTCGTCACTATTAGGCATCAGTTTGTTCTGGAGATGTTATATGCAGTTTTTCACAGTATATGCAGTTTCACATGATGGTTTTGGGGACGTGGGAGTTGATGTTATATGCAGTTTAACATGATGTTATATGATGTTATATGCAGTATATGCAGGACTAGATTCCTAGAGCAGAAGAGAAACTTCCTAGGGGTGAGCTCTTATGGAGATAGATTTACAATAATTTCTCTGGCCCTACCTACAACAATGGTGCTGGGGGAGTGGGATGGGCAATTCCTCTTCGACTGGAAATTTCAGTTCTAGTAATGGTTGTGGATCCAATAACCAGGGAGGGTTGAAAGTTTGGAAAGAGAAGGTAGGGAAGATAGAGATTAGTTGAACTTTGAGAGGAGATCAGGGGGTGGCAGAGAAGGAAGTGCATAATAATAGAAAAGTATGGTACTTTGGCATCAAGGTGTGTTTGGAATTTAGTGTTCAAGAATTGTAACAAGCCCGTATTATAATGTCCAGAATAATAGTAGAAATACCCCCCGGCCCCTCCTCATACATGTACCGTAAATACACTTGTTTTCATTACTAATAAATACTTATATTTTGTGCAGCCCAAAAACTGAAACAAATGTGTGATCTAAAATAATGAACGTTTATATATTAGTATTTAGTATAGATGATATAAGTAACCGTGAAAAATCAGAGATAATAGTCTTTCTCCCCGCTTGAACCCGGTATTCATTGGTATTTTTTAGATACATAATAGGTACATATACAGAGAGAGCACCTCTTCAATGCTTTATGCGCCGCTAGCGTGAACTGGCGCTTACGCGGCTTCCATAGTGGGCTGGCCCAACTAGCAGACGAGCGCAGCTCGTGATGCGTGGGTTTTTTCGGTTCTCTGGCCTCCTGATTCACAGTTCACTGGTTCGCGGTTCATCATTCCACCGTTGACAGGTTGACCGGTGATTTTTTGATAAAAATGATTTATGAAAAAGGAATTTAAGAAAATTGTTCACAAAAAGTATGAAACTTCATTTTAAAACTAAATCCATGGCTGATGCATCATGTTAAACTGCATATAACATCATCACAATAATTTCACATGATAGTTTGGTGGTTTGGGAGGGTGGTTTTGGGGACGTGGGAGTTGATGTGAAACATCATGTTAAAACCTGTGTCTTTGGACATGAAAAAATTGCTGTAGCTTTATCTTTTGGACAGGTGAAGATGATGTCAAACATCTAGTGGCTGTAGCTGTCTTTTGGACATGTTAAACTTCAGTTTATGTTTTAGAATATGTCAAAATCAGTCTGACTAACTAGAAAGACTCTAGTGCATATTATATAATCTTTTGTATATGATGGATGTTGTTCTGAAAGCCAAGTTCATTGCTTCATGTTGTTGTGGCGTATGGCAGAATTTTGTTTTTGCTGTCAAACTGAAAACACACATACAGACTGATTTCAGACAGACAAACACTTGCATTTTTCAGATAATATTCAGACAAATTGTCACTGATAAAAAATGTACATGGAGAGGGCAGACAGTAGCGAAGACAAGTAAGATGTTGGGGACATGGAGAGGGCCTCTCACCTGGCGTCCCAGCCTTGATGACGACGATGTGGAGGTTGTGGCGGCTGCGGGGCAAGTCGACGACGAGTGGCACGCGTCGAGGCGCTGAAGCTCCGGCAGCGGCTAGGCGTTGAAGATCCGGTGGCACGCGTCGAGGAGGCGGTGGGCTCCTCCTCTCCTCTCGCCTGTCTCTGTGTCTCCTCCGATCTGTTCCGCGCGGGTGCCGGGGAAGATGCAGTGGGCGGCGTGGAGATGGAGACGCATCGGGGTGGGGTCGGAGGGGGAGGAAGGGGAGGATGGGGAGAGGGAGGCGGCGGGGGCGCGTGGGCGGCGGTGGAGAAGTATGCGAGGGGGGAGTGGATCTGGCGAGGGAGGGACGAAGGGATCGGGCGACTAGCTATAGGGGGGAGATTACTAATGGCGCACCCCCTAGCGGTGCACCATTAGAATGTTTTTTTTATAGCAATGGCGCACCACCGGGACGGTGCGCCATAAGTAATCTTTTTTTTAGATAGCAATGGCGCACCAGCCAGCGGTGCGCCATAAGTAATTTATTATTATTATTATTTTTTGTTGCATCTAATAATTTTTTAGAAAATGAATATGAATATGAAACAGTAATAAATTTTTATAAAAACAGTAATAATTTTTAGTTGCATTCATTTGTGACGGTGGAGCGGGGGAGGGTGCGGGGGTCGTCGGCGGTGATGGAGCGGGGGAGGGTGCGGGGGGTGCTCGGCGGCGAGGGGGATCTGGCGAGGGGGGATAGCGATCGAGATGGAGGGGGATCGAGATCGAGTGTCCTCATGAATATTCAATATTTTTTCATGAATTCAAAAAGTGCCCATGAAATTTAAAAATATTCATGAGTTCAAAAAGTGCCCATGAAATTTAAAAATATTCATGAGTTCAAAAAGTGCCCATGAAATACAATCGAGAAATGAAGGCTACAATTTAAATACAATCGATCTTAGCTAGCTAGCTATCTGTTCACAATCTTGTTGCCCTTCTTTTTCGCAAATGGAGTTCTTCTGTGGAATGGTCGTCCTTTAGGTAGGGTGGTCCTGCTTCTTCTTGTGGTGTATGCTGCTACTTCATCGTCGTCGTCATGTTCCATCTTCGGGTCGCTGTACTTGTCGAAGTCTTGCTCATTGGCGACTCCATCCATTCCGATGATCTTCCTTTTGCCTCTCCTCACAACAACACGACTGGGCTTTGACGGGTCGGTAATGAAGAAGCATTGGTCCACTTGGGAAGCCAGTACCCATGGCTCATTTTTCGCGGTGACGTTTGCGCCCGCGGTCTTGGATTTGGCTTCGGGTATAACCATGGTGGTGAAATACCGGTCTTCTTTTAGGACGCTCATGGCCCATCTGACACGGAACATCGGGACCTTCTCTCCAGCGTAGCTCAGCTCCCAGATCTCCCCGATCCTTCCGTAGTATCTGTCCTTGTCGTTACCATTGTAGGATTCCATCGTTACCCCGGAGTTCTGATAACCATCGCTCTTCATGTCCTTGTCCTCGGTGTAGAATGTGTAGCCGTTGATATCGTACGCCTCATAGGTCATCAGGTTGTGCTCGGCGCCCTGTGACAAGGCGAATATGAGTTGTTCTTCCGCGGAAGAATCCTCATGTAAAGGGTACGACAGAAGCTTCTGCTTGAACCAACGCGTGAAACATGAGTTGTGCTCTTTGATTATATCTCCGTCCGTCCTTTGTTGGCCTCGATCATTGTACGTCTTCTGAATAAAGGTTTTGTGCTCTACCACCCAAGGATCGACCACGTCTATGTGTTGTAGCGCGACTAGGTTTGCTCTTTCAAAGTCGGCGAGTCGACCCTCGAAGTCGACATGCATTTCGCGGCGACCCTCGTGGTGACCCCATCCAGCGAGCCTGCCGAGGTGCCTGTTGACGGGCAGACCAACGGGGTTCTCGATGCCTAGATAATTCGTGCAGTAGGAGATGCACTCTTCGGTCAGAAAGCCCCGGGCTATGCTTCCCTCTGGACGTGACATGTTGCGAACGTATCCTTTGATGACACCATTCATCCTTTCGAACGGCATCATGCTGTGCAGGAACGTCGGCCCGAGTTGGATGATATCCTCCACGATATGGACCAGAAGATGCACCATAACGTCGAAGAGTGCGGGCAGGAAGTACATCTCAAGCTCGCATAGTATCACCACAATCTCTTCCTGTAGCCTTCTGAGTTGCCTCACGCCAACCGACTTCCGAGAGATGACGTTTAAAAAGTTGCATAGGCCAAATAGCGTTTCACGGACGTGCGCGTCCATGATCCCACGGATTGCAACAGGAAGTATCTGCGTCATCAGCACGTGACAGTCGTGAGACTTCATCCCGCTGAACTTCTGCTTCGCTGGGTCTAGGCATCTGCTTATCTTCCCCGCGTAACCGTAAGGAAGTTTTACTCCTACGAGGCAGGTGAAAAACTGCTCGATCTCCTCCTAACTTAGAGTGAAGCACGCGGGAGGGTAGTCATTGCCGGTCTTCTTGGCCTTTTTGCCTTTGCGACGACTTTTTGTGTCCTACTTCGCCTCATCATCATCATCATTAGCGTGAAGCTCCTCCCTGATGCCCATTGATTTCAAGTCTGCCCTTGCTTTCGGCCCATCTTTGGTCCTCTCTGGCATGTTGAGCAGGGTACCAAGCAGACTCTCACACACGTTCTTCGTGATATGCATGACATCAAGGCTGTGAGGCACACGGTGGATCTTCCAGTACGGCAAGTCCCAGAAAACAGACCTCGTTTTCCATACCTTCAGCAGCGGCTCTGGCGCCTTTCGCTTCTTTCCCGGCTCTGGCGCCTTTTGCTTCTTTCCCGGCAGTGGGCAATCTTTCCAATTTTTCAACAGCTCGTCTATTTCCTCGCCGCTCCTCGTACGCGGGCGTCTTCGGGGTTCGGTTTCACCATCGAACAGATCCTTGCATTTTCTCCACGGGTCATCGTCGCGAAGCCACCTTCGATGTCCCATGAACACGGTTTTCGAAGACCCGGGATCTCTATCTAGCTGGCGATACGTTGTGTCATCCATGCACCTGACGCATCCAGAAAATCCATGGACCACCTGCCCCGCGAGATATCCGTAACCGAGATAGTCGTGCACCGTCGTGAGCAGTGCGGCTCTCATAGGGAAATATTCTTTCTCTGCGGCGTCCCACGTATTGGCTGGCGTTTTCCACAGCGTGTCTAGCTCCTCTTTCAGCAGCCCCAGATACAGATTGATGTCGTTCCCTGGTTGTTTCGGCCCTTCAATTAGCATACTCATGTGAATGTACTTCCTCTTCATGCACAACCAGGGGGGAAGGTTGTACATCCACACAAACACAGGCCAGGTGCTATGTGTGCTTCTCTGGCTGCCAAACGGATTGACTCCATCGGTGCTCGCGCCCAGCACGATGTTCCTTGGATCGTTCCCAAATTCTGGGTCTTCGAAGTTCAACGCTTGCCATTGGCTCGCATCCTTAGGGTGACTCAGCATCTTGTCTTTTTTATTTATCTCCGGATCATTTCCGTCATCTTCTCGCTTCTTCTCCTCCCTATCCGCGTGCCAACGCAGGAGCTTTGCTACCTTAGGGTCCGCGAAATACCGCTGCAGACAAGGAGTGATCGGAAAGTACCACACCACTTTTCGAGGAGCTTTCTTCCTCTTCTTGTATCGAGTGACGCCGCACACCAGACATATGGTAGACTCCGCGTGCTCGTCCCGATAAATGATGCAATTGTTCATGCATACATGGTATTTCACGTGCGGTAAATCCAGAGGACAGACGATTTTCTTCGCCTCCTCAAAACTGGTCGGGCACTTGTTCCCCTTGGGAAGACGTTCATGCCAGAATGACATGTTCTCGTCGAAGCATGCGTCGGTCATTTTGTGTTTTACCTTCATCTCCAGAGCCATGAGCGTTACTTTCAGGCGGGTATCCTCGGGCCTGCATCCTTCATACAATGGAGTAACCACGTCTATCTCCAGTTGATCCAGCTTGGCTTTCTCTCGGGCGGCAGCTCTTGCGTTATCCGTCTGCTTGAGAAGCAGCTCTTGAATATGAGGGTCCTGCACCCAGCCTCCATCGTCGTCTGCTCCGGCATCTTCATCTTCATGATCATGCCCTTCGTCTTGATCTTCCTCATCATCATGTCCGGCATCTTCTACATGATGACTGTGTACAACATCACCGTCGTGATCATGTCCTGGAGATTCTTCGTCTTCTCGCCCGCCCTCGCCGCGGTGGTTGTCTTGCTGCCCTTCCTCATTTCTTGCCCGGCCCCCATGGACGACTTCGTAGTCATCTTCATCACCTTGCCACCGATAGCAATCCATGAAACCACGCAAGAGCAGGTGGTCCCGCACCTGCCCGAAATCCGGGTCCGCAATAAGGCTCTTCAGCTTGCATCTTCGACACAGACATCTTATCTCCGTCTCGTTCTTTTGAAGCATCTCGGCCTTCGTGGAGCTCAAAAACCTATTCACAATGCCTTCGGTCATCGTGCGGACCATGGTCGCCTGCGGGGTAGAGCAAAACGATATTTTAGAACCAAGAAAAAATTTGGCATGACTTTCCCTAAAAATAGGACCAAAAAGAATGCATAGTGCCAAAATTCTCGCCGAAACGGAAATGAATCAACATTCCGGCAAAATATTGGCAACTATCGCATTTCAAATACTGGTACCTGCAAACACAAACATATATGCAACACCACAAACATATGCAACACCACAAACATACATAGATCTAGCTAGGCCATAAAAAGTGCATGTGCACGTTGTTGGAGGGAGAAAAAAAGTAGATCTAGCTACAACATAAAGATAGCTTTCCCCTTACTTACCTATCAAAAAAGGTAATTTAACGGAAAGTCCTCTTTTGATCCTGAGCTCATATGCTCCCGGATGAACAGTAAAATGGAAAAAATAGTAAAAAAATTTAAAAAAAATCTTTTTTTTATGATGAACATTGATGAATGTTCTAAGTGCGTGCAAAAATTCAAAATGAAATGACATTCGTGGAAGTCTGGGCAAAAATAACAAAATCGATGCTCCAAAATGCTTCTAACAATAGTCTTTTTGGACCATCGATTTTATTTTTTTCAACCAGACCTCCACGAATGTCATTTCGAACTGAACTTTTGCACGCAGCTAGAAAATTTGTCAATGTTCGTCAGAAAAAAAATTCAGATTTTTTTGAGTTTTTTTACTATTTTTTTCGATTTTACTGTTCATGCGGGAGCATATGAGCTCGGGATCAAATACTCCATGTTCGTAATTTAACCACTTAATTTTGATGAATCTATGGTGCAAATGAGGTGAGGAGGAGGAGGCAGCCGACACAAGCTTGGAGGAGGAGGTGGAGAGAATGAAGTGGGGAAAGTGAGTGTGTAGGTGTGGCTGTCCAAAATATCTAGCTGGTCCCAGGTTACTAATGGCGCACCACCTACAAATGCGCCATTAGTAACCCTGGTTACTAATGGCGCACCAGCTGGTGGTGCGCCATTAGTAGTTTTGCAAAAAAATAATTAAAAAAAATATAGTAGTGGCGCACTGTGTGGCTGGTGCGCCATTACTAGTTAAAACTAGTAATGGCGCACTCTGCCCTGGTGCGCCATTAGTATTTTTGGAAAAAAAAAAAATTTGTTACTAGTGGCGCACTCTGTGGCTGGTGCGCCATTACTAGTTAAAACTAGTAATGGCGCACTCTTGCAAGGTGCGCCATTAGTATTTTTGGAAAAAAAAAATTATTACTAGTGGCGCACCATGGGTCTGGTGCGCCATTAGTGTCTTTCACACTAATGGCGCACCAACACATGGTGCGCCACTGCTATATAGTAGTGGCGCACCACATGTCTGGTGCGCCATTAGTGGCCATATCATCTATAGCCCTTTTCCTAGTAGTGTAAGAGGCGTAAACCGGCAATTCTTCTCCAACATTATGACCGCTGAACCGGCATTGATGCGATCTGATGAATGTAAGATGGTCGAAACCCGGCGCACCCAATGGGTTGTGGACTCACCCTCTTCCTGGACACAGGCATCCAGATCCATAATTGACATAGGCTGCTTGCACGTATCTTTGAAATTCTGGATAAACCGGGCCTTTAACTCGGCTCATGACCCAATGGAGTTGGCAGGGAGTCCCTTCAACCAAGTGCGAGCCGTTCCATCCAACATCAGGGGGAAATATTTAGCACATGCCGCATCGCTAACATCTAGCAATTCCATGGCCATCTCATAACTCTCGATCCATGCTTCAGGAGGTAAATCGGCTGTATAGTTAGGCACCTTGCGAGGGCCCTTAAAATCCTTGGGCAGACGCTCAGTACGTATGGCCGGCACTAAACATGGCACGCCCAAATTCCTAAAGGTTGCACCTGGCTCCACCGAAGTTGTCGGACGAACCGGAGAAGGTTGACGGGCCGCATATTGCGCCGCCAGCTCGGCCTCTCGACGTGCTCTACCTTGATCCACCATGTTCTGAGCATCAGCACCACCGCCCGCCGGGTTATGTCCACGAGGCTGGTTATGGTTCCGCCCACTGCTTGACATAGCTGGCTCATCAATATGCCTACTGTAACTCAGGCTTGGGCGAGGGGTGGAATGAATCCGGCTTCGACTGTAAGAATAAGCCTGCTGCTGAACCAATGCTGTCTGAAGGAGCTCTCTAGCCCTCCGCATCTCAACCGCCGTTGGAGACTCGCCTTCCACCGGGATAGCCGCCAATCACGACGCCGCAGCGATCATGTTATCCAAAGGGTTAGAGTAATGACCCGGTGGTGTTGGCATGTGCTGCGGCGGGATATTGTTCTGACGAGGCGGATCCGTGGTGCGCGGCTGAACCGGCGCTCTCGTCCCAGGTGCTTCAACCCGGTCCGCCACTGGCGGGTTACTGGTTCCTGCTCCTGGCGTGTTAAAGAGGTTCCTCGCCTTGAAAACCGGTGGTAGGCGAGATTGATGCCTCCTCCTCATGACTTCGTTTGAAGCGTTCTGATCTAGCATGAGCCGGTAAGACTCTGACTGAATCCGCTACGCCTGAGCATCCAATGTAACCCGCTCCGCAGCCATCCTGGCATCTTCAGCTGCCAGGTCTTCCTTAGCTTGAGCTATCTGATCTCGCAATTTCACGACTTCCGCGTTATGTTGATCTTGATTATCTGGGTTAACCTCCGTCGTCAGCAGTATTGCCAAGGCGTCTAGTAAACCGAACAAGACTTGAGCCGGCGGGCGCGCAGGGCCTCCTGCCCCGGCTGCCGTCACCGCTGCTGACCCGGAAACCAATGCCGCGGCAGTTGAAGAGTGCTACACTGGCTGCATACCGGCCATGAAGATCGCAACCCGGTTCGGCGGCTCATAGGGGTCCGGAATACTATCGCCATCAGAATAGCCCTCAAGCCGACCGTCTTGCAGTTGGTACAATGACTCAGTTTCACTGGTGGATGACTCACCATCAGAATAGAAAACTGTCTCACTGTCAAATACCGATTTATCCCCAGATTCCGGACCACTGATGAATCCCACGAAGGCACGACTCATGGCGGGCTGAACTCGGGCGGGTTTTGCATGCTGAGCCGTCTCGATGATGTCGGTGCAGGTGTCCGGCTCAGGGGCCGGTTCGCCGATCTTGCCAATGAAGACGTGAATTCCACCGAAGGGGACTCGGTACCCGTACTCAATTGAGGCGGCGTCGAGGCCCCAGCCTTCGTCGTCGATGTAGAGCTTGCCGCGGCGACTCTTGGTCATCCGGCCCACAGCGTATCCCTTGATCCCTTCGAAGTTGCCCTTCAAGAACTCGAAACCACCATGCGCGGGCCCCACGGTCGGCACCAACTGTCGTGGAATAGTCACGGCAGATGTCCTAGTGTGAGGACTTAGTCGTGGAGCCATCGCAATGAGGTTAGTTTAAAGGGGTTAATCAGGACAAAGGACACGGGGAATTTATACTGGTTCGGCCCCTTGCGGTTAAAGTGAAGGCCTAATCCAGTTTAAGGTGGTATTGCTAGGGTTTCGATGACCAGGGAGCAAATACGCTTAACCTGGCTCTCGATCTGTTCTCTTCTTGTCCCTAAACCGCCGCCGGGTCGTCCCTTTATATACACAGGTTGACGCCCGGCGGTTCACAGAATCCCGGCCGGCTCATAAACGTGTCCGGCTCGGTATCCACTCTTTCCTATCTTACAATACAAGTCATATACTTATGGCAGTTTACATCTATGGGCCCTAACTCGCCTTTGGGCTTTGGGCCTTCTTATTAAGTCTCCTTCGTAAGTCGCCATCTTCTATGTCTTCATGGGCTTCAATACAGGTAAATCACTATGAGCATAACCCGGCCCCTCCTGGGCGGTTTATACTTCAATAGTTATATCCCCAACAATCACCGTTTGTGATTAATCCCTCGCACACAGTTTCGTCAAAGGGTCTCTGATCGTAGTGTCCCGTTAGCAGCATCCTGCAGTAGTGGTGAGGTCATGGCTGATGCACCTGCCAGAGAATTCCATAATGACCTAGGCCAACCTGTGCAATGAGTTTGTTGGTGCCTTCACGGGCGGCCATCAAGAACCAGGATGGCCCAGCGATTTGCAGCTTCTTCCACAAAAGGAAGGGGAGAGTTTGCATAAGTACATGCAGAGGTTTAGTCGGGTGCACAGGAACATTCCAGATATCCACTCGACAGCTGTGATTGCCACGTTCCAGTCCAACGTGCGCAACAGGAGGATACGTTCCAAGATGAACGTCCAGTTGCCCAAGACTGTGAATGAGCTGTACACCTTGGCGGATAAGTGTGCCCAAATAGAGGAAGGGAGGCAACTCCCCGGAGAAGAGGATGGCATCGAAGTTGACTCAGAAGATGACAACGACGCCACTAACCTGAAGAGGAAGAATAAAAAGCGCAACCAGAAGCGCAAGGAAAAGGCAGTAGTGGCTATTGAGGGTTCTGGCACCCCCTGTACCGGTAAGAAGGCCAAGACCGAAGCCCTCGGCAAGGAAGTTGCTGCGTGCACTGATTGCTGGGAGGCTACGGCGGCCGAAAGGGCTGGGAAGGCTGACGGACCGTACTGCAAGATCCACCGTACCAAGGGCCATGACCTCCAAGAATGTCACCAAGTTGAACAACTTGTCAAGAAGCAGAAAGCTGAGTATGAGAAGCGTGACAAGGAAAGAGACCAGGAAGGTGTTGGCGGGAAGGGCCGAGGCGGCAGAGGAGGCCGCCCTGGCAAGGTTCCCAAGCATCAAGAGAAACCTGCTGAAGGCCGCGAGAAGAAGGAAGGTGATGACGAAAGTGATGAAGGGGATGAAGAGGAAACCAGCGAGCAAGAGTTCCAGAAAGCCACTGAGGCCCTGTGCGTTGATGGAGGCGCATCTTTGCACTCCCCTCACCGCCAGCTTAAATAGAGGGCACGTGAGGTCAATGCCGTAGAGCCAGTGGCAGACTCCCGAAAACCACTCAAGTGGTCCCGCACGCCCATCATCTTTGACGAAGAGGATCACCCCGACCGTACCACCGCGGTAGGGTGCTTGCCGTTGTTGGTTTCACCAACAATTCGCAACCTCAAGGTCATGAAGATGTTGGTTGATGGCGGGGCAGGGTTGAATCTGATTTCCCCCAAGGTACTCAGTAAGCTGCAAATATCAGATGAAGTGCTCAAAGTTACTAGCACATTTCAGGTGATCAACCCCGGCAGGAGTCGTCCGAAGGGGAAGATCACACTGCCGGTGACGTTTGGAGGAGAGTTGAACTACCGGACCGAAAAGATTGTGTTCGACGTGGTCGAGCTTCCTTTGCCGTACAATGGGATTCCTGGCCGTCCAGCTCTGGCAAAATTAATGGCGGCATCTCACTATGCCTACAATACTCTGAAGATGCCAAGGCCGATGGGCGTCATCTCCGTCCCGTCGGACAAGAAGGATGCAGTCATATGCATGGATAAGATGTATCGGGATGCAGTCACTACTAAGGCCGCAGAAGCTGCAGTCCCCGCCAAGGAAAACAAGAAAGGAAACAAAGCTAGCAGGGATGCCGGCAAGGAATCCGAGAAGCGCGCCTCTCCGGAGTGCGCCGCGCCCGTCGATGATTTGCCAGAGAGTTCCACTAGTAAGAGATCCAAAGTTGCCTCGCCTGCTGTGAAAAAGGTCCCGGCAGGGCTGGGTGGTGCTGATGGTACATTCACCATCAGCTCCACCCTTGATGACAAATAGGAAAGTGCGCTCGTTGCCTTCCTGCGGGCGAATGTCGATGTGTTTGCTTGGCAGCCATCTGACATCCCCCGTGTTCCCAGGGAGGTAATCGAGCACCACCTTGCTATCTGCCCTCATGCTCAGCCCGTCAAGCAGAAGGTCAGAAAACAAGCTTTGGAGCGGCAGCAATTCATTGCCGAGGAGATCAAGAAACTTGAAGCAGCTTGTTTGGTCATGGGAGTGTTGCACCTAACATAGTTGGCGAACCCGGTGGTGGTGCCCAAGGCGAATGGGAAAGAGAGGCTTTGCATAGACTTCACATATCTGAACAAGGCATGCCCGAAGGACCCTTTCCCCTTGCCGCGACCAGATGGTGGATTCCACTTCCGGGTGTGATCTGCTTTCCTTCTTGGATGCATACTCCGGGTACCATCAGATATTCATGTCTAAGGAAGACGAGGAGAAGACCGCGTTCATTACCCCATGTGGCACATACTACTTTGTGCGGATGCCCTTCGGGTTAAAGAGCGCCGGGTCTACCTTTGCAAGGGCAGTGCAAATTGCGTTTGAACCTCAGTTGCACAGGAATATTGAGGTTTAAATGGACGACATAGTGGTCAAAACCAAGGACAGATCAACGCTCATTCAGGACCTAGAAGAGACCTTTGCAAACCTGCGCAAAATCAACTTGAAGTTGAATCCTGAGAAGTGTGTGTTTGGCATTCCCTTCGGCAAGCTACTTGGCCTCTTTCTGTCTCACCGGGGGATAGAGGCCAACCCCGACAAGATCAAGGCGATCGAGCAGATTCAAGCACCCAAGACAGTCAAGGACGTGAGGCATTTAACTGGATGTGTTGCCGTGCTAAGTAGGTTCAGTTGCAAGTCTGCCGAGCATGCCCTGCCGTTCTTCAAAATTCAGAAGAAGGCAGGGCCCATGAAGTGGACCCCGGAGGCAGAAGCAGCACTGTGGGACTTAAAAGCCTATCTTTCCTCTGCTCCCCCCTTGGTCGCTGCTGCTATATTTAGCGGCAACCAATCAAGTGGTTAGTGCAGCGCTGGTGGCACAGCGGGAAGCGGATGAAGGAGTAGCTGCAGCTACTATCCTCCCCGGAGAAGGAAGTGAACCAGTCGCGGCAAGCTTGGGTATAGATCAGGAGAAAGAAGAGCAGGGTGGTGAAGGAAATCCCAGGGCCCTGGCAAAGAAGAAGGTGGTGCAGCGACTAGTTTACTTTGTTAGCTCCCTGTTGCAGGGGGCTAGGTCAAGGTACTCTGGAGTGCAGAAATCAATCTTCGGCCTCGTCATGGCCTCGAGGAAGCCGCACCACTACTTCCAAGCCCACGAGATCACAGTTGTCACCTGTTTCCCTTTGCAACGCATACTGAGGAACCCTGAGGCCACCGGCAGGATAGTTGAATGGGCATTAGAATTGTCAAGTTTTGGTCTGAAGTATGAAAGTACCTCAACCATTCAGAGCAGAGCACTGGCGGAGTTCATTGCAGAATGGACACCCACTCCAGATGAAGAGACGCCGGAAATAGTTATCCCCGGCAAAGAGGCTCCCCAAGTGGGTCATGTACTTTGATGGTGCCTTCTCAATGCAAGGTGCAGGGGCTAGCGTGCTCGTCGTCGCACCCACCAGAGAACACCTCAAGTATGTGGTCCAAATGCATTTTCCCCGGGAAAAAGCTACCAACAACACTGCAGAATATGAAAGACTCCTTGCCGGTCTCAAAATTGCAACGGAATTGGGGATTAAGAAGTTGATCATCCGTGGAGATTCGCAGCTTGTAGTAATACAAGTGAACAAGGATTACCAAAGTCCATTGATGGAGGTGTACGTTGAAGAAGTGAGAAAGTTGGAGGAGCATTTTGATGGATTACGAACAGAGCACGTGCCATGTGCGAAAAACAGCATCGCTGATCATCTGTCGAAATGCGCTGAACAAAAGCTTCCCGTGGAACCAGGGACTTTTGTTCTCCACCTGACTCAACCTTCCGTATACCTGAGAACAACGGCCAGAAAAAGGAGAAAGCTGGACTCCGGCAAGCCTTTACCAGCAAGGCCTCCAGAGGTCCCCGGTAGAGAAGCTGCTAGGAACAACTCCATTTCGCTTGGTGAGCTGCACTCTTACGTAGGACCACAGGTCCTTGTGGTTGAGGTAGGCACTCCCACGAGTAAGGAGGTGCCATTTGTCCTTGTTGTCGAGCCTTAAGCTCCAACTTGGGCACGGCACATAGTCTGCTACCTCCAAACTGGAGAACTTCCCGAAGAGCAAGGAGAAGCTAAAAGAGTAGCCAAGAGGGCCAGTATGTATCAGTTTGTCGATGAGACATTATACAGAAGGAGGCCCAACGGTGTGAAATTGAAGTGCATTTGCCGGAAAGAGGGGAAGGAACTATTGGCAGAGATACACAAAGGCATGTGCGGCTCCCATATTGGATCAAGGGCCTTGGTTGGAAAAGCTTTCCGGCAAGGTTTCTACTGGCCCAGGGCCCTCCAAGATGCAATTGAGCTAGTCACCAGATGTGAAGCCTGCCAGTTCCACTCCAAGAATATCCATCAACCTGCTCAAGCTCTCCAGACGATCCCTTTGTCATGGCCATTTTCGGTCTGGGGGCTCGACATCTTGGGCCCCTTCCCCCATGCTACCAGGGGCTTTGAATTCTTGTACATTGCAATAGACAAGTTTACAAAGTGGTTGGAAGTGGAGCATGTGAGGAAGGTGAACGCACAATGAGCTATCAAGTTCTTGAAAGGATTGGTGTGCCGTTTCGGAATACCTGCTAGAGTCATCACTGACAATGGCACCCAATTCACTGGCCACGCCTTCATGCAATACGTTCAAACCCTCGGAAGCAAGGTTTCATTCGCCTCTGTTGCCCATCACAGGAGCAATGGACAAGTTGAGAGGATGAACACTGAAGTGCTGCGTGGGCTCAAGACAAGGACTTTTGATAAGCTGCGGGAGTGCGGCAGACGCTGGATCGACGAGCTACCGGTGGTTCTTTGGTCCCTCCGTACGACACCAAATTGAGCTACCGGCGAGACTCCCTTCTCCCTAGTCTATGGGGCAGAAGCAGTGATCCCCACGAAACTCATATACAGGCCACCTCGAGTATTTGCCTACGATGAAGTAGAGCAAGAGCAGCATCGGCATGACGATGCCGTGCTCCTTGAGGAGAACCGTCTCTGGTCTGCTGTGCGTGCTGCACGCTACCAGCAAGCCCTGTGCTGCTATCACAGCCACAGGGTCCATGCCCGGAGCCTTGAGGAAGGCAACCTTGTCCTTAGGTGCGTTCAGTCCGCCAAGGGTTCCAACAAGTTGACGCCGAAGTGGGGAGGCCCTTACCGTGCAGTACGAGTCACCAGACCTGGCGCAGTCCATCTGGAGACCGAAGATGGCATCAAAATGCAAAACTCATGGAATATTGAGCATCTTCGCAAGTTCTACCCGTGTGGCGCGACTGTCGGGCCCTGCCCCGGCAGCCACCCTTTTGTACAAGCCTTGCCGATGCGCATGTAACCCTTTGTACAAGGCCAGGCGTAGACCCTGAGCACAGATAATAAGACGAAGAGCTGGCACCCTAAAAACATGCATGCATGATTAGCTTAGCTTAAGACATGCCATGATCATTTAGATGAGATCATACGCTGCTATGTTTTCCCCCGCACCTAATTACAGGGCTCTTACCGCGGACTTGATCCTGGGAAGAAGAGATGGAAAACAAGCTTACATATCGATCCCCGACAAGCCGAATAGATAAGTTTCCTTTTGTCCATACGTGTCTCTGTAAAAAGAAAAGTTGTGCATAGAGAAACCTTGTCACCTTCAAAGCATTTGTGCTCCCATCCTTTGATCCGAACGTTGCTTCGGTCAAGATGGTTGTAGTGGCATTTGACAAAGAAGGATCGACAAGGAGCCGGTTCCCTTCCGTAGTTTCAACCCCCGGCAGGAGGCAACAATGGAGGGCACCGACAAGATAGCTTGCCGGGAAAACTTGTTTACCTAAAAGTATAGAGGCGTTCCTCCTCTGCATGGATAAGACACATGCACAAGTACCCGGCAAGGCTTGTCTTTTTAATTAATATGTAGATAAACAAGTACAGACCTTACAGAACACAAACATGGATAAAAGAGATTACATATTTAAGACTAAAATTTGGCATGTTTTAGACTAAAAAAAGATAAGTGCCCCGTAATCCCTTTCTTGTCCCTCTCCTCCTAGGAACTACGGTGGTAGGTGAAGAGGGCGAAACAAGTGCCTGGGTAGAAGCCCAGCCTAACCCCATCAAGGCCCGCAGGACGCAGCCTGACAAGATCGAGAGGGCGCGGACGAAGATGATGGGCGGGGAGAGCGGCTAGGCGATGCCCGGGTCACCGCCACCAGGGACAGCAGGACGCAGTAGCACAAACACCGGCAGGAAAGACGAAGCCGGAGTCCACGAGGAAGCCTGCCGGGTTCCAGCTGGAAGACAGCTGGAGGAGGCAGAGACACCATCCACACCCAACACCCCGGCAAATCGCCTTGCCGGGGAGAAGATGCAGGTGCAGATGGTGGTGCCACCGGCCTCCCGCTGGCGGTGATGGTGCGACTGGTGTTCAGCCGGAGTCAGAGCCGTTGTCCTCCCCATCGGTGCCGCCGTCATCGCCATCACTGTCCTCCTCGTCGCTGCCGCTCGAGGAGGAGCTTTCATCGACGGTCAAGCTCTCCGCACAGCACCCTAAGCGAGCACCCGAACGCCCAAAGACCTTGACGGAGAGCAGGGTGGCATCCATTAACTTGAAATAAAGGACGTGCCCTACCGCCAAGCTATGGGCATGAGCGAAGGTTTTCCAGCCATGCCGGAGAAGCATGACATGAGGTGCGGGGAACTCTATGTTCGCTCGCATACTACCGTTACATCAACCCCTCATGTGAAACCTCAACCCCAGCGGCTGTTCAACCTCCATCACCCTTGCGAATGGAGTTGGAAGCTGAAGACGGCTGCGCGGGGGCCCGCGCAGCTTTACAATGAATTCCAGTGGCTGGTCGCCAACGTGGCCTTCGTACAGGCCCGGAGCAACTAAAGGAGGGGTAATCAAAGCACCACCCCATCCTCCTCGCCCCCGGGCGCCACGACGGCCGCGTCCACGTCCTCTGCCACCCCATCTCATGACAGGCTCCACCTCGACGTCCCCAACGGGAGGAGGGAGGTGTTGTCAAGCGGAAACCCTTGTCGCCACCGTTGGGGTACCACCACGCCCTCTACCCTTACCATGGTGGAGAGAAGATGTTAGAAGGAAGGAGGAGGAGTTGGGTGTGAGCAGGCACCTCGCCCACGTCCCCTTTTATAAGCAAGCGGGGCCGGGGTCTGGCTCCTCACCTAGGGGGAACCTGCCCCACTCCACCAATCCAACTATTCTGCATCACCAACGGCGCATAGAATCAAGACCGACCTCCTGTGCCTATCCGTGGCGCCTAGCTTTCTGCCATGGCACTCATTCCCGTGCCCACCGCGTCCGCCACCAACCCTATGCAATTCATGCGGCGTATGTGGCGGAAACGGCAGGAGTAGGGGAACTAGTGGAATGGCAGTTACCGCCCCGTGAACATGGGACATGGGCGGCCACAGATCATGGCATAAATCTTCTCCACGACTTCTTGCACGACGCACGGGAAAACCAAAAATTGACTCAAGCACATGTTAATGAAGAAGCAAGGAAAATATCAAGAAGTGAGCCACCACAAGCGCCCAGCCTATGTACTTGACAGGGCCGACCCCAATGGTGCTCGGCAGCACGTTCGGGCCAGGCCCGGGGGCTCCTGTCGGTGCAACAAACCTTCACGTATGTTGAACAGACTGTACACAGGCGCAATAGCGAAGATACAATAACACCAAGCTTCTAAGACAAGGCCAAGACAGAGAGACAGCTCTTTGAGGAATCAAAGGGTGGATCAAGAAGACCAAGACAAGCCAAGGGAACAAGATGCCACTAAGGAAAAGACCTCCCTTACCAGGCAGGTGAGCCTGGTCAGGTCGAGGCCACACCAAGGACAAGTCCCAAGACCCCCCCCCCCCCCCCCGGGCAGGCTTACCGGGGACACCAAGGGCGGATCTCCCCGCCAAGACTCCACCGCACAGCGACGCAAGTCACTTATCAATGCGGTGTTGAGCCCCCAAGTGATTAAGTGGCTGTTGAGGGATTTGTGGACTAAGGGGTCCTCGGGGCGACGGCCCATCGTACATTGGCCGGACTGGTGGAGCCGTACAATGATAGGAGATTGATGAAGCCGTGGTGTGCCCTCCAAGTCAAGAAGGCGGAGGATCTCTTTAATCCCTTATTGTAATCTATCTTCGGTAACCCTAACCCTACTGGTGTCTATATAAACCAGGGGTTTTTAGTCTTTGGGGGGAGAGCTACATTCATCACCTCATCTCCTTAGGGTTTAGCCCATGCTGATCTCGAGGTAGATCTACTCTGTAAACCACATCATACATCCAATACAATCAAGCAGCACATAGGGTATTACCTCTTCGAGAGGGCCCGAACCTAGGTAAACACTGTGTTCATCGTCCCTTGTTCCCCATCGATCCTAGATCCACAGCTCAGGACCCCCTACCCTGAGGTCTGCCGGTTTTGACACCGACATTGGTGCTTTCATTGAGAGTTCCACTGTGGGATCGCCAGAGGAATTGATGGCTCAACCGGTCGTTGGAGACCACACCCGCGTCGAGGGCTTCCCCGCCCCTGGTCATCTCCTCGTCTTCGGCGGCATGTTAGTGCGCGCCGATCCCACTAGTCGCCTTGATCAGACCAAAGGCTTCACCCCCGTTGAAGGGTTCATTGGTTCTGGGGCATCGACCCCAGGACCAGCAGACTCACAAAAATCCGATATCTCTCAGAGTCCGGCCCTGAAGCCCGACTCGGACAGACCGCCCACAAGATCTCCCGCCGAATCGCCGAAGTGTCCGGCACCCCCATGTGCCAGCCGGCATACCACTTGGCGAGTCTTTTCCATGCAATGGGAATCTCTGTCATTAGGCCCATGGCCTACGATCGGATCGGGCTTAAACCCGATGATCGAGAAATCAACACCCCTCTGGTCACACACCTCGTCGCCACATTCGAGGAGGCCCAGAAGGGGCTACAACCTTGCAAGCTAAGAATGGTGTACACTCAAATCTCCAGCTCAAAGTCAGACACTAGCTCACATGTACGTCCGAACATGAGCCCCAATGCTAGATCCGGCCTCGAGCCGATCCAGCTGCACACTAGTCCGGATCCGAGCCCTGCACGATCAGAACCAGACACGACTCAACCACCCATCAAGGTAAATCCGGGTCCGCTGCAGGAGGGAAGTCTCGAAATTTTCCCACCCACCCACCACACGGAATACTCTCCGGATTTGGGAAACCCAGACATATGGGACATCATGTATGATAAACAACTGCCAAAGGAGACAGTCCATCATTATTGGGCTAGATTTCTCCTAGTGAAGAACGGGATGGCACATTGCTATGACAAAGAAATAATTAAAGCCTTCTAGTTTAACTGCAGGGATGAGGGCCTCTTAAACGCCCACGCACATCGCCAAATTCAAAGCTTCAGCGAACTATCAGACATGGTACGCAAATATTGTGCCATGGAGAACACGTGGAGGGCACAACAGATGAACATGGGGCCACCGCCCGCCGCGCATCACGGAAGGCCTCGCTTTAAACGAGCTTACACAAATCAGTTGCCGGATCGCGAGCCTAACGAAAAGAAAACTAGGCCCAGATCGGTGTTAGATGAGTTGCTGGATAAACCATGCCCAATACATTCGGTCTTGCTAGACGCAAACCCAACCCACAGACTTCAAGCCTGTTGGGTGGTAAGACAAGTGGCCAAATATGGCGAGCCAATCTTGGGCCTTACACCCCCAGATAAGCAGTCCTCGGCTTCACCACAGGACAACAATGTCCTTACGGTATACGAGACGTTCGCTTCAAACAATAAAAGGAAAAAGGCTCTTCGAGAGCTCAACCAAATATATAAGTGATGGCCGCACAGCCATGGGCAGCCATGCCTATTACCTTCAACGAGAAGGACGAGCCAAGCCCCCGTGACAACCACGCACCGGCCGCACTGGTCCTCGACCCCATTGTCGATGGTTTCCGGCTGACTAAAGTGCTGATGGACGGAGGCAGCGGCCTCAACCTCATTTGTGAGGATACTCTAGACAAGATGCAGTTCAACAGGTCTCGCATTGAGCGCAGTCATACCACATTCCGAGGTATAATACCCGGTAGGGAGGCACACTGCTCGGGATGCGTGACCCTGGACGTTGCGTTTGGCACACCCGATAACTACCGATCCGAACCTTTATTATTTCACGTTGTGCCCTTCCGTAGCGGATACCACGCCCTTCTAGGATGTGAGGCATTCTCAAGATTTTAGGCCATACCACATTACGGGTATATGAAACTGAAGATGCCAGGGCCCAACGGCGTAATCTCGCTTAAAAGCGACCCGAGCAAAGACTTGTGAGCCAAAAACAAGACGACATCCCTCGCCCTAGAGGCACTATACGAAGCCCTCACGACGGAAGAGTTGACAGCGCTACGCACTAGAGTCGACAGGGATGATGTGGTTCTTAGTAAAAGACAAAAACCCACATCATTCAAGCCAGCATATGAAATAGTAAAATTTCAAGTGCACCCAATAGTTCCCAACAAAACAGCATCCATAGGAGCACAGCTGGACCCCGCAGTCGATGAGGCACTAAGGACATTCCTGTGTGAAAACTGAGAAATATTCGCCTGGCACCCATCAGATATGCCAGAAATCCCACACAGGCTAGCAGAGCACAACCTCAACATTTTAAAAGGCTTCAAGCCAGTGAAACAAACCCTGCGCCGATTTTCTGAACCCAAACGGCAGGCCATGGGCGAAGAACTTACAAAACAGCTAGAGGCCGGATTCATCTGCGAGATCAAGCACCCCGAGTGGTTAGCAAATCTGGTTATGGTACCCAAGAAGGATAAGTCCTGGCGGCTATGTGTCGACTTTAAAGACCTCAGCAAGGCCTGCCCTAAGGATCCGTTCCCCCTACCAAGGATAGACCAGATCATCGATGCCACCGCCGTACACAACTCGTTATGCTTCCTCGATGCATACTCCGCATACCATCAGATTAAGATGAAGGAGTCCGATCAGGCATCAGCCGCATTCAACACCCCTTACGGGCCTTTCTGCTTCAACACCATGCCGTTCGGGCTAAAAAACACAGGAGCCACATACCAACGCATAATTCAAACATGCCTTGAAAACCAAATTGGCAGAACAGTCGAGGCATACGTGGATGACATGGTTGTCAAAACCAAACATATCGACCAACTGATAGACGAACTACGCCAAACCTTCGACAGCCTGCGGGCCTACGACATACGGCTCAACCCGGAGAAATGCGTCTTCGGGGTCCCTGCCGGAAAGCTACTCGGATTCATCGTTTCCCATAGAGGAATCAAAGCCAATCCGGCCAAAATTAGAGCGCTATCTCAGCTCGCAATACCAACAGAGCTCAAGCATGTCCAGAAGCTAGCGGGATGCATGGCCGCCTTGAGCCGCTTCATGTTTCGCCTCGGAGAAAAGGCATTGCCACTCTACAAGCTGCTTAAAAGACCAAGAACTTCCTATGGACAGATGAAGCAACCATGGCACTCAAGGAGATTAAAACACTCCTCTCCGGCAACCCTATCCTGGCCGCACCCGATGTCGGCGAACCCATGCTACTATACATCTTAGCCACCAATCAGGTGGTCAGCGCGGTGCTCGTCGTGGAGCGGGAGTCCAAGGGCCACAAGTTCCAAGTCCAAAAGCCGGTCTACTACGTGTCCGAGGTGCTTACGCCATGCAAATCATGATACCCGCACTATCAAAAGATAGCCTACACAGTTTTCATGGCATCCCGAAACCTACGACGCTACTTTCAAGAATGTTCGGTCATAGTGACATTAGAGGTTCCTTTGAATGACATAATCAATAACAGGGATGCCACGGGCCACATCGCCAAATGGGCCATGGAGCTCCTCCCCTTCGAGATAACATACAAGCCAGGCCGAGCCATTAAATCTCAGGTGCTGGCCGATTTCATAGCCGAATGGACCGAGGCCGAACTACCCCGGGAGTACTCTACATACTCGCACTAGACAATGTATATCGACGGCTCAAAGATGTTAGCCGGACTGGGGGCTGGGGTCATCCTAATCTCCCCCACAGGCGACACTGTTCGGTATGTCCTCGAAATAATGTACTCAGACTCCAACAACGCAGCCGAGTACGAAGCACTACTACATGTTCTTCGTATGGCTACGTCAATGGGCGTGCAGCACCTCGAGGTAAGGGGAGATTCAAACCTGGCGATCTCTCAAGTCAACGGTGAATTCGACACCAAAGACCACAAGATGGCGGCGTATAGAAACGCGGTCCTCAGGATATCAGCCCGATTCGAGGGCCTAGAATTTCACCATGTCGCTAGAGACAGCAATCAAGCAGCCGACGTCCTCGCCGGCATGGGCGCCAAGCACGACCTGGTTCCCAAAAACACCTTCCTCGAGTGGCTCTTTAAGCCCTTCGTGGTGTGGCAAGACGACGTCACCGATGCACTATCCAATGAGCCCGCTCACAATACCTCGCCCACAAATGAACAAGACTATCACGTCATCGACGGCTCCGCACTCGAGGAAACACCTTCCGCACATGAAGGCATGGCCGTAATCCCACCCTGGACAGAACCCCTGCTAGCCTACCTCACACAACATCAGCTTTCGGAGGATCAAACAGAAGCACGATGCATAGTTCGGCACTCTAAACCATACAAGGTCCATGAGGGTGAACTCTATAAGAAGAGTACCACAGGAGTTTTACAAAGGTGCATCTCCGAAGAAAAGGGGCAGCAGCTCTTGGCAGAGATACACGCGGGCATGGGTGGACACCACGCGGCAGCTCGAGCTTTGGTCAGCAAGGCTTTCCAAGCAGGTTTTTTCTGGCCTACCGCCCGTGAAGACGCCCGAACATTAGTCCAACATTGCGTTGGATGCCAGCTGTCCGCAAATCAAAGCCACATGCCCCCACAGCTCTTCGGACAATACCGATCACACGACCTTTTGCGGTCTGGGGTATCGACATGGTCGGGCCACTTAAAGGGGGGACAAAAAAAAGAAGTACCTATAGGTCATGGTCGACAAATTCACCAAGTGTATCGAGGCAAGACCCGTCACTTCAGCAGAATCCGGACCAGTCGTCGACTTCTTATCCGATGTCGTACACCATTATGGTGTCCCCCACAACATAATTACCGATAATGGTACCAACTTCACCGCCCAGGAAGTTAAAGACTGGTGCGGTAAAATGGGCATTAAGCTTGATTACGCCTCAGTGTACCACCCACAGACCAACGGACTGGTCGAACGAGCCAACGGACTCATTATGAGCGGCATTAAGCCCCGCCTAGTTCGATCCCTTGAACAATCAGACTGCCATTGGGTCGAGGAACTCGATTCCGTACTATGGGGGCTGCGCACTACTCCTAATCGGTCAACCAGATACACACCATTTTTTATGGTGTATGGTGTGGAAGCAGTTCTCCCATGTGACCTTATCCATGACTCGCCTAGAGTGCGCATGTACGAAGAAAAGGAAGCCGAGCTTGATCGGCAGGATGATCTGGATGCTCTAGAAGAAGAACGGGACATAGATCTAGCTCGGTCCGCGTTCTATCAACAGCAAGCGTGACGTTACCACAACCGTGAAGTCCGGGAGAAGACATATAACATGGGAGACATCGTCCTCCGACTCCCTGAGAAACAGAAGAATAAACTATCACCTAAATGGGAGGGACCATACATCATCGATGAAGTACTCATTGGAGGAGCATATCATCTTCGCCGCCAATCCGATGACTGCCTCGAGTCGAACCCGTGGAACGCAGCCCGGCTGCGGCGTTTTTACGCCTGAGCTTGACATACATCTCCACCTTTTTCCTTCTTTGATTTTCCTTTTCTCTCTCTTTTCGACATGGTGCTAGTTCGGCTAAACCGAACCATACCAAGCTCGTATTACATACATCATTGAATGTAACACCCGCTTTGCATGGGGGCTCACTCACCAGGGCTGAATAAATGTATAAATCGCATTCGTAGTGATTGCATCCTTCTCACACATGTTAAGCCAACACATGCACTTGTTTGACTTAAGATCTTTACCAAGCTGGGTTGCCTGGATCCTGTGTTTACCCCTACGTTCCCAATTGTTCGGCTAGGCAGTAAAGGGAGCACCTCTGCGATTGTTACGACCGGGTCATCCAGGACCGTACCTCAGACGGGTGAAGCCGAAAGCTAGCATTCTTACAGAATACAATAAGTTGGCCTAAGATAAGTGAATATAGCCTCGCGCTTATCACCAGGGTTTTCTCGTAGCCATTGGTCTCCGTTGATCTCACGCATCCGAACTATAAACTTACCCGAAGAAAGGAACCTTTGGAGGAACTATTTTCATCGAAAGATGTTTCTTACGTCAAACAATAATATAACATAACTCTCCGCACATGTTTCGTCCGTTCGAGCGAAATGGCTAGATTGCATGGTTCCGGAAGTTCTTCCTTGTTTCCCTCGGCACGCAGTACGGAACACTTCCTGATCACTGATTGGTGAGGCGGAAGCCGATGGCTGGTTAAGACAACATTTCTTTTAAAGTAAGATCGCGGATTGAGCTCGGTCAATGTACAACACATAGATACATAGAATTGACATAACTACTCTTGATCTATATTGTCTATCAATTGCTCTAAAGCGCAATCCTTCTGAGAATGACGAGCGGTGGGAATCACATCATCATACACCAAGCTTAGGGGTATCTCTTGGCCGTCAGGGCCCACTGGACCAACCCGGGCCATATGCTTCGGGTCCAGCTTGGTGAAACGGGTCTTTACAATAGCCCATGCCTCACGCGCCCCTTCTCAGCAAGAAGAGATCTTCCACAATTCAAACCTTCGCCGAGCTCCTTTGAAGCGACTGGCTACTTCTACCATGCTCTCTCGCGGCACCTCCGACGGCCATAATGCCTTTGCCATCCTCTTCATGGCCTTCCGGGCCCTCTCGTAGGTCTTCAAAAGCTCCTTTAAAACATTCCCGTCATAGGCGCTGACTTCTTCCTCGGGCCGCCCAGTCAGGAGACCTAACAAGCAGATACGGCATATCGTCATTACAATGGCAATGCCACTGGAACAACGTATCGGTCAAAGCAGTTCTTACCAAATATGCCACCTTTCAGCTTCTGGTTTTCCTCCAAGGCTTGGGCCAGCTGAGTTCTCAAGTTTTCAATTCCCTCGGCTTTCCGCCGATTCTCTTCCTTGAGCTCATTTTTCTCCTCCTGACTTCGCGTCAGCACCCGTTTGCCAGCCTCTAGCTCCCTCCGCAGCTCGCTTGCAGCTCCCGTGGCTATACGGAGAATACAGTGTTAATGCATAAAATACAATGTATACCTGTGAAACAAGTCTTTTTTACTTACCGGATAACTCGCTGCTGGCTTTTCGAGCCGCATCCAGTTCGGCCTTGGTTTCGACCAACTATGTTCGACTCACATTAAGGTCCTCGGACAACTTTTCGTTCTGCTCTCTTGTGGCCTACAAAAATAATATCATTAAACACCCTTAACTCAGCCATCCCGCCCAAATTAAGGCTTGGGGGCTAGGTGGTTAGGGAACATGATTTGCTTTCAAGCTATATACCTGCACCTTGGCGACAAAAAGACCGACGATCCCTTCAAGACCTATCCAGGCCGCTCCAAGGTACGCATCCACCGAATTAAAAGCACTAAATTCCTGTTCGGCAAAGGCTATGGTGTAACGTCTCCCTACGGCGGCGATGATTCATTACGCTCTCGACTTCGGAGTTGGTGACTGAAACATTGTCGGAGTCCGCCGGAGGCGCGCCGGCCGCCGGGTGTTCGGGGAAGGCTCTGGCTTGTGCCAAAGACTTGGGACTGGAGCTGCAATTCGGCGCGCTTGGGGAATCTTCAGATTGGTGCAGAGGCATACACCTTGTGCAAAATTGAGCAAGTTTTAGTAAAAGAGTGCTAAAATTAAACCTCGCTGCAATTCCGAAATACATTACCGCTGGACCGAGGGGACAGGTGCTTCCGCTTCGGTGGAGGCTTTCCGCTTTGATCTCCCAGTAGGGGCCGAAGTTGGCACGATCCACGCTCCTCCCAAGACGGTCTTACGCGTAGTGCGGCGACCCTTGGGAGAAGAATTCAGCACGTGGGGAATAGCGTGAGATGAGCGCCCTGTTCGGGTAAGGGTCTTCTTTTCACTTACTGTGGAAGAGGGAAGAGCCCCGGGGTGATCGGCTGTCACAACAACTTTGACGCCGTCAAGGCTCTCCTGATAGAACACCCCGTCTTCGAAATCGATCGACATCTCTAGGTCGTCATGATACCCCGGATCGTCATCACGGGAATGATTCTCCGGTTGAGAAGAAGGGCAATTAATGGACGCAACCTGACACCTACAGCCCTGTTCAAATACAACCAGTCAGAGTTCGGGTGTAATCCGTGAGCTCAAGACAGTGGATCGTGGCTTACCCAGTCAGTCGGATTGTATTCGGAGCAGCCCTCCCGAATACTCATGTGAGCGAACTCTGTCTCCTCTCCCTTGAAGAGATCGGCCAATATTTTGGCTAGAGCCACCTTGTTGTCTGGCCCTTGTCATTGATAATGGGTTACGTCGTTGGTCCCGTTATAGCACCATAAAGGATGACCCCACTGCTGCAGGGGTTGCACGCATAGGGTAATGGCGACGGCCATTACCTCAACCATGGTCAGTTTACTGCTAGTAAGCAGCATGATCTTGGCCGCCAGTGCACGCACCTCCTCACTGTCCTGTTGGGAAGGGCCTCTGGGCCGCCAGTTGAACCACTTTACAGGTGGGTCATTGGAGTATTCGGGAAACCCTTGCCGAATTGGATCGGTGAGGGGAACGTCCTCAATATAAAACCACTGCGAAGTCCATCCTTCGGGATCTTTCTTTGGGGTCCCAGTTGGGTACCCTGTCCCGGCTATCCGCCATACTTCAGCGCCGCCCACCTCGAATATGGATCCCTCCCGGAGGCGAGGGACAAGATAGAAATACTTCCTCCACAAGTCAAAGTGAGCCTCGCAACTAAGAAATATCTCTCACAGGGCTACGAAGCCGGAGATGTGCAATATGGACCCTGGGGTGAGGTTGTGGAGCTGGATCCCGTAGAACTCTAACAAACCCCGCAAAAAGGGATGAATAGGAAAAGCCAGACCTCTTAGCAGGAAGGGCACTAGACATACGCTCTCCTCTTTACTCGGAGTGGGGGAGTTCTCGGCGAGGGCGCATCCATCGATTGAGATGAGACCGGCGTGGACATGAACCAAATCTACTGGGGGGAGGAAACACTACGTCTGCAAGTGCCTCAGATGAAGGTGCAAAATTTAATAGGTTGACCAATCGCCTGGAAGTGGACCATGCGGGCGCGAGGATGAACCCGAGAGATCAGCCAGAGTGCTGGGGAATTTCTTCGGTGATGTTCCTTGTGAGAAAGGGGAAGTAAGTTGTCGCCCGCACCTTTGGGTCTATAAATAGGCATCTCGCCTTGAAGCTGGAAGGACAGGCTCGTGGAAAGTTGGCATTGGGCCGCACACCTTCTGAAAAGGTGCACGACGCTCTCGCCCTGAGGAATGGCATTAAAACTCTGATGGTCCCACCTTGATCTTGAGATGTCTTCGGAGCCCAGGGTCCTGAACCTGTCCGGGCTTGAAACATACTTGTCCGGGTTCCGAATAGGGTTCGGCGAAAGTAAGACAGCTCCAAGTTGAATAGAGGAATAGAAGAACTCATCTCGCAAGCCGCCGATCTGAAGATTCCAGAGGATAATCCCCGGCGTTGGAGGCAAGTTCGGGGGCTACTGAGGGAGTTATGGACTAAGGGGTCCTCAGGGCGATGACCCATCGTACATGGGCCGGACTGGTAGAGCCGTACAATGAGAGGAGATCTATGAAGCTGTGGTGTGCCCTCCAAGTCAAGAAGGCGGAGGATCTCTTTAATCCCTTATTGTAATCTATCTTCGGTAACCCTAACCCTAATGGTGTCTATATAAACCAAGGGTTTTATTCTTTGGGGGAAGAGCTACGTTCATCTCCTCATCTCCTTAGGGTTTAACCCATGCTGATCTTGAGGTAGATCTACTATGTAAACCACATCATACATCCAATACAATCAAGCAGGACGTATGGTATTACCTCTTCGAGAGGGCCCGAACCTGGGTAAACACTGTGTTCGTCGTCCCTTGTTCCCCATCGATCCTAGATCCATAGCTCGGGACCCCCTACCCCGAGGTCTGCCGGTTTTGACACCGACAGCTGTCATTTGGCACGTGGTAGCCATTTGGAAGGGAGATTCCCTCCATATGACACCCGTCCAGAGGCGTGTCATGCAGACAGGTGGAAGATGGTTAAGCGGCGCGGCAGGCTTGCTGGGCTGCATCCACAACGTGACACCTAGCAGTGCATTTAATGCACTTTGTCCTAACTGCCAGAGTTAGGTATGATAGCACTGTTGGCTATCTAATCAGTAGATAATGACTGTTTTGCTACTGTGGTAACCCCTTAGCCTATAAAAGGAGGGCCATGGCAACTTAAGATAGGATTCGGACCCTGGTACACTCATACGCGCGTAGCTGCTCACCTCGAGGCGACCTTGCCGGGCTCCAGCACTACGCGACCACCATGGTCCTCTCTTCAATCCACCAAAGCAGGAGTAGGGTTTTATGCTTCATGGCGGCCCAAACCTGGGTAAAAATCACCAGCGCCACCTCTGTCGTGCTGTCCCATGGCCTCCGCTCTGTGTGCAACGTGATCTCCCCCCTGCCGAACCATAAGGGGCCGATGGCCCCATAGGTGACCATGTTCCACCACGACATTATTGAACCGCAAGTTATAAGTATAATTATTAATTTTGCCCTTAAGGAACTTATGGCGCTTCATGGCCTCAAAGTCCAAGTACTGAGTAGGTAGGATAGGGTCATTAGGCCATGGTGATACATCCAACTCCTTTGCTAAACGTGAAGCATAAATTCCACCATAAAAATATCCACTACCAGTGTTGTGTTGCAATCTGCGTGCAACAATCGCTCCAAGGTTATAACATTTAATACCGGTGAGAGCAGTGTGTATGAGGCTCAAGTCAGGAGCACATAGTGTACTACAGTCTTGCTTTCCTACGATGCATTTACCATTAAACAGTGCAAAGTATTGAATTGATGGGAAATGAATACTTTTTATTCTACCTTGTGTCACCCCTCTGTCCTCGCTGTAACAAAGATTTATCAAGAATGACTCATACTCGGATCTTGGTGGCTTGTTCAGCGAACCCCAAAATGGAATTTTACACACACCTTTAAACACGTCTAGAGGCATGCTAATTGGATGGTCATAAAGTTTAAACGAAACTCTAGACTCACGAGGATGGAATTTAAATTCTTTAGTAAATGTTTCTGTTAGGCTGAGATGCTGGATGCACTTATCTTCAATGTAGGGACCAAGCTCAGCGTTGTGAACATATTGCTCAAATTCTTCTTTAATACCTGCGCTCACCATGAATTCATCGCATGACCATAAGCATGATTTGATAGCGGCCTACCGTACTGAACTTGCACTTGGTTCAACATAAGACCGACGAGTTGAGCTAGTGCTAGACGATGCCTCTGAGGACCTCCTCCTCGAAGAACTCCTTCCAAAGAAGTACATTTTATTTGCGTACAAATTTTTTAAATTTTTGGGTCACAATATTTTGTCAACAAAACGTAACAAGAATGATAGCAACTACTCATAGGGATGCATAGAGGCCATTTTGAGCATTCAAACTACTTAGAACTGTAAGAATTCAACATGCAAGCTCATCTACAGCTGCACTAAGAGTAGCTAATTATTGAAAATATAATCCACTAAAGCAAAAACTTGGAGCAATGGAGAGTCACATACAAAGTAGCAATCCCTCAAAACAGTTTCGCAAATGGAGCTTCTCGCAAAGAGATCGAAATCCATGGGTTTGAGAGCAAGAACACGAGAAAGAGAGCAATGGTGTTTTTTTTCTGGAGGTAGGGGATGACATGGGCTAAAGAGACAAGTGAGGGGGCCCACGTGGGGACCACAACCCACCAGGGCGCGCCTGGGGCTGCTGGCGTGCCCAGGTGGGTTATGCCCACCAAGTGCACCCCCCTCTGATGTTATTTGCACTAAAAATTCAGAAATATCCAGAAAAAATCGTATTAAATATTCAGGGCATTCTGAGAACTTTTATTTTTGGGTCATTTTTTATTGCACAGTAAACTCAGAAAACAGACAAAACATGACATTTATTTTATTTAACTAAGAAAAACAAAAATAAAAGTTGGGAGCATAAGGTTGTGCTTACTAAATTCATCAACATCATACCTCTCAAGAATGATCCATTAATAAGGTTGATCAAGTCTTATTAACAAGCACCTTCGATTAGCATGAAACCGAAAAACTTTCGTAAAACACTAAGTTACCTCAACGGGGATATGCATGTCCCCAATAGTAAGCATTTCATATTTCTTTTTGGCAGTAGGTAGAGGTAGTTGAAAACTTCCAATAGTGAGTGTCGGAGATTTTTCAATAACATTAATACCATTCACTTGGAATTGTTTCTTCGGAAAGTACACCGTATGTTCATTAACATTGATATGAAAAGTGACCTTGCTTTTATTGCAATCAATGACAGCCCCTACAGTATTCAAAAAGGGTCTACCAAGGATAATCGACATGTTGTCATCCTCGGGCATCTCAAGTATAACAAAGTCAGTTAAGATAGTAACCTTTGCAACAAGAACAGGCACATCTTCACAAATACTGATACGTATGGTAGTTGACTTGTCAGCCATTTCCAAAGATATTTCAGTAGGTGTGAGTTTATTCAAATCAAGTCTTTTATATAAGGAGAAAGGCATAACACTAACACCATCTCCTAGATCACACAAAGTAGTTTTAACATAATTTCTTTTGATGGAGCAAGGTATAGTTGGTATTCCTGGGTCTCCGAGTTTTTTAGGTACTCCATCCTTAAAAGAGTAATTAGCAAGCATGGTGGAGATTTCAGCTTCAGGTATTTTTCTCTTATTAGTGATGATGTCTTTCATATATTTTGCATAAGGGGCCATCTTTAAAATATCAGTCAAGCGAGTGCGCAAAAAGACTGGCCTAAGCATTTCAGCAAAGTGTTCAAATTATTCATCATCTTTCTTCTTAGTTGATTTAGGTGGAAAGGGCATGGGTTTTTGAACCCATGGTTCTCTTTCTCTTCCATGTTTTCTAGCAACAAAGTCTCTTTTATCATATATTTTATATTTAGCTTGTGGGTTATCAAGATCAAAAGCTGGTTCCATTTCAATATCATTATCTGGTTGTTTATCATTGTGTGGTTGAGTGTCTTCATGAACATCATCATTATCCTTTTCATTATCACTAGATGAGTGTTCATTACCAGATTGAGTTTCAACATCAGAAATAGAAACATCATTATCATTATCAGGAGGTTTTTCTACTTTGGGTTCACTAGAGGCATGCAAAGTCCTATCATTTTTATTTTTCTTCTTCTTTCTAGAAGGACTAGGACCATCAGTATTAATTTTTTTTAGAGTCTTGTTCAATTCTTTTAGGGTGACCCTCAGGATAAAGTGGTTCCTGAGTCATTTTACCTCCTCTAGTTGCTACTCTAACAGCAAAGTCATTTATATTATTATTCATTTCATCAAGCAACTCTCTTTGAGATTTAGCAACTTGTTCTAGTTGAGTTTGAACCATAGAAGCATGTTTCCCTACACCTCTTACATCATTAGTAATTCTAAATAACAAGTCACTCGAGTGAGCAATCATATTGGAGTTGTATTTCAATTGTTTCATAACATTTTCATTGAAGTGATCTTGTTTTCTAATGTAGTTGTTGATGACCCACAAGTATATGGGATCAATTGTAGCCTTTTCGATAAGTAAGAGTGTCGAACCCAACGAGGAGCAGAAGGAAAAGACAAGTGGTTTTCAGCAAGGTAATATCTGCAAGTACTGAAATTGTAAGTAGGAGAGTAGTTTGATAGCAAGATAATTTGCAACGAGCAAGTAACGGTAGTAGTAATAAAAGTGCAGCAAGGTAGACCAATCCATTTGAGGCAAAGGACAGGCCAAAACGGTCTCTTATAATAAGCAAAGCGTTCTTGAGGGTACACGGGAATTTCATCTAGTCACTTTCATCATGTTGGTTCGATTCGTGTTTGCTACTTTGATAATTTGATATGTGGGTGGACCGGTGCTTAGGTGCTGTTCTTACTTGAACAAACCTCCCACTTATGATTAACCCCCTCGCAAGCATCCGCAACTACGAGAAAAGTATTAAGAATAAATTCTAACCATAGCATTAAACTTTTGGATCCAATATATCCCTTACGGAATAGCGCATAAACTAGGGTTTAAGCTTCCGTCACTCTCGCAACCCATCATCTAATAACTACTCCACAATGCATTCCCTTAGGCCCAAATATGGTGAAGTGTCATGTAGTCGATGTTCACATGACACCACTAAGGGAATCATAACATACACAATATCAAAATATCGAACACATATCAAGTTCACATGATTACTTGCAACATGATTTCTCCCGTGACCTCAAGAACAAAAGTAACTACTCACAAATGATAATCATGCTCAAGATCAGAGGGGTATTAAATAGCATATTGGATCTAAACATATAATCTTCCACCAAATAAACCATATAGTAATCAACTACAAGATGTAATCAACACTACTAGTCACCCACAAGCACCAATCTATAGTTCCGGTACAAAGATTGAACACAAGAGATGAACTAGGGTTTGAGAGGAGATGGTGTTGTTGAAGATGTTGATGGAGATCTCCCTCCCCAAGATGGGAGAGTTGTTGCTGATGATGATGACAATGATTTCCCCTCCGGGAGGGAAGTTCCCCCGGCAGAGTCGCTCCGCCGGAGGGCAAAAGTGCTCCTGCCCAAGTTCCGCCTCGAGACGGCGGCGCTCCGTCCCGAAAGTCCTCTCCTTATTTTTTCTAGGTCAAAATGACTTATATACCAGAATATGGGCACCAGAGGTGGGCCGAGGGGAGCACAACCCACCAGGGCGCGCCTGGGCTCCCTGGCGTGCCCAGGTGGGTTGTGCCCACCTGGTGGGCCCCCTCTGGTAATTATTGGCTCCAATATTCCTCATTTATTCCATAAAAAATCTCCGTGAAGTTTTAGCTCATTTGGAGTTGTGCAGAATAGGTAGCCTGACGTAGTTTTTTCAGGTCCAGATTTCCAGCTCCCGGAATTCTCCCTCTTTGTGTATACCTTGCATATTATGAGAGAAAGGGCATTAGAATTACTCCAAAAAGCATTATTATGCATAAAGACATCATAAATAACAGTAGGAAAACATGGTGCAAAATGGACGTATCAACTCCCCCAAGCTTAGACCTCGCTTGTCCTCAAGCAAAAATCGAAATCGAAAAACATGTCCACATGCTTAGAGAGAGAGCTGTCGATAAAAACAAAATACGGACATAGAAGCATCATGTGCATTATTGTAACAGCAACAAACTTTAACATAAAACTTTTATCATAGAACTTTTATCATAGACTGCTCATGAATAAGTAACAATTCATCACACTATCGAAGTATAAAGCATAAACTCTATTAGAAACCAACAAACTATGTTCTCAGTCAACTTTGCAACTACAATTCATCATCTTTTTAGGAACGGTCACGTATCGGAGCCTTTAGGCAAGTCCACATACTCAACCATCATATAGTCTTCTATGATTGCTAACACTCACCGCATACACATGAGAAAAACGTTTCAACCGGCCACATAGAAAGATTGGGGCTTTATAGTTTCGCCTCCCAACGTATTCACCTCAAGGGTGATGTCAACAATAATAACTCATGCTACCCATATTCAACTGGACATATGTGCCTAGATCTTTCCTCACCACATGATGCTTGCCAAAGGAGAAAAATAAAAGGAAAAGAGAGAAGAACTTTGACTCTTGCATGAAAATAAATACATAAAAGTAAAAGATATGCCCTTCGCACAGGGAAGCAGAGGTTGCCATGCGCTTATTTGTTTGTATGCTCAACCCCTTAGTGCAAGAGAACGTCATGTTATATTGCCCCTTGTGATGGCAACCTTTATTATGCAGTCTGTAGCTTTTATTTCTTCACCATCACAAGTTCGTACAACGCTCAATTTTCTCTTACACTAAATGATCTTACACTTTTAGAAGCAATTTTTATTGCCTTATTGCACCGATGACAACTTACTTGAAGGATCTTACTCAATCCATAGGTAGGTATGGTCGACTCTTGGAAATAAGATTTGGGTTTAAGGGTTTTTGGATGCACAAGTAGTATCTCTACTGAGCGCGGAATTTTTGGCTAGCAAAGATGGGGTCAAGCACCACATGTTGAAGGATCTATGACAATATAACTTCTATGTGAATATGAACAAACATAAATCATTAAATTGTCTTCCTTGTCCAACGTCAATAATTTTGGCATATAATATTTTGATGGGGGCTCACAATCACAAAAGATTTCTATGATAGTGTATTTATATGTGAATCTTCTCTTCCCTTATTAGTTCTTTCATGAGTTGCATCATTGACTAATGCTATGTTTGTCAATCTCTAATAAAATTTTCTACTTATACTTTTTCTAATGTGGTGTTATCACCTACCATAGGATTAGCATATGATCTTTTCATTTATTTCTTTTCTTTTTATTGCAACAAGAAAGTAAAGAAAGCAAAAACTCAAACTAAACTTTATTTTATATCTCGCACATGATTACAAGGATAGATCACTAAGCAAGCTCTCGAAAAGAAAGGATCGAACTAAACTTTTATTCATCTAAAGCAAAAGATCGAACTAAGAAAAGTAAAGGCAAAAGGTAGTGGAGGTGATACGATACCGGGGCACCTCCCCCAAGCTTGGCGGATGCCAAGGGGAGTGCCCATACCCGATACTCAATTTTCTTTTGGTGGTAAAGAAGGAGGTGGTGATGATGATGAAGTAGAAGCGATCTTGTCCTCGGGTTTCCATGGCAGGGGCTCACCATTATAAGAGGAGGAGTGAGTCTCACGGGTCCTACAACTGGCAGCCAAACTCATACCTTTAAACCTTGCCTCATATTCAAAGACTTGGTTTTGGAGGTCGTAGATCTGGCTCTGGAGGAGGTTGATTTGCTTGTTGAAGGTGAAGACGATGTCCCTCATGGACTTGCCCTCCACCTTGAGATCACGGGTGTAGTCCGCGATCATGAGGTGATTGGCATTGAGTCCATGTTCCACCATTCCTTTGCACCGGAAAACATTCTGCTCCACAGCTTCAAGCCTAGCCTCCACAGATCCAGTCCCCTTAGGGCCTTGCACATCGTGGATGTGGAGCACCCCCTCACGCATCTAGATAGCTTGAGGGTGCTGCATCACCTCCCATAGATATGGGTTGACACTACTAGGAAAAGGGCTATAGCTGATATGGACATTAATGACGCACCATGTATGTGGTGCGCCACTGCTATATAGCAGTGGCGCACCAGATACAGGTGCGCCATTAGTGTCCTCATTACTAATGGCGCACCAGACACACGGTGCGCCATTACTAGCAAATTTTATTTTTTTTTATTTTTCCAAAACTATTAATGGCGCACCAGGGCACAGTGCGCCATTACTAGTTTTAACTAGTAATGGCGCACCGCACACTCCGTGCGCCACTACTAACAAATTTTTTTTCTTTTTTTTTCAAAACTAGTAATGGCGCACCTGGGTACAGTGCGCCATTACTAGTTCAAACTAGTAATGGCGCACTATCCACTGGTGCGCCACTACTAAACATTTTATTTTTATTTTTTTTGCAAAACTAGTAATGGCGCACCACGTAACAGGTGCACCAGGGTTACTAATGGCGCACCTGTTACGTGGTGCGCCATTACTAACTTTCTGAGTCTTACAATTTATTCACCAAATGCACCCCCTCCCCTATGGACCGCCTTTTCAGTTTCAAAAAAAATAAAAGAAAATGATAGAAATGTCAAAAAAATAAAAGAAAATAAGATTCCCATGTGATATGTGGTCTAGTTGTTAGCAAAATTTACAAACATGAATTTTCGACTTTTTTGCAAAATCTCTCGAGAATTTGTAAAATGGGCATAACTTTTGCATACGAACTCCTATGAAAAAGTTTTTTATATGAAAAATCATATACTCGAAAAGTTACATCCGAATTTAACTGGGAGAACCCCGTTAAACATTTTCAGAATCCCCAAAAACCTAACAGAATGAAAGATACGGAGCTTTTAAGATCTAGAGGGGAAAAAATGGAAAAAAATTCAAACTTACTAGTGGCGCACCATTTGCTAGGTGCGCCACTAGTAACAGAAAAAAAAATTGGTTTCCAATTTTTGTTTTGGAATTTTTTTTCAAAATATGATACGTAATATGACCGGGAAGTTTGAAATATTTTTTCAAAATTTTATCACACTAATGAACATGAATAAAGTCCTAGACATCAACAAGGTTTAATAGGATTGAAATCATAGATATATCAACAAGTGCTTGTTAAGAGAGGTGGTGCTGAGGTTGGATAGAACTGTGAAGTTAAGCGTGCTCGGGTTGGAGTAGTGTGAGGATGGGTGACCTTCCGGGAAGTTTGACCACTTAGTGCGATTTGACTTGAGATTAAGCATATTGACCCGAGATTAAGAAAAAAAACGAAAAAAAAAATTGACGCACTTCTATGTGGTGCGCCATTACTATCTGACTTAGTAATGACGCACCACATAGAAGTGTGCCATTAGTAACCCAGAGCACAAGGTAAATATGGCCCCCTGGGAGGCATACTAATGGCGCACCAGGGGACATACTAATGGCGCACTTCCTGGTGCGCCGCTACTGTCTGGTATACTAATGGCGCACCAGGGGTGCGCCATTAGTATTAGTTACTAATGGCGTGATGATAGTGGCGCACCTGTAGTGCGCCATTAATGGCCAAAACAGGTGCGCCACTAACAGGCCTTTTCCTAGTAGTGTGATGACGTTCTCGAAGAACTTGTCCTTGGAGGAGCTTGAAGCGGCCATGGTGGATTAGATCTGTCAGAAAATAGCAAGGAAAAGAAAACAGGAGATTTCTCCACGATACGGAGGTCAATAGGTTCGGGGGGTATATAAAGATTTTTTTATCTTATAAAACAAGCAAACGGAAGAAAAACGGAGTCCGAAAGGTAGCCAGGCGCGCCCTGGTGTCTTGTGCCCACCAGGGGTGCCTTCCTGGTTCCTTCTTATTTTCCTAATTTTCTAAATATTCCAAAACTGACAAAAAATATTTTTGTGGATTTTTTGGAGTCCGTTTACTTACCGTATCACGTACCTCCACTTTTTCACGATTCTGGAGTGTTCCGGAAGGACTCTTTTATGTGTTCTTCCGGTGTCATAGTTTGGATAATATTACTTTCAATATTAATGGGCATACCTGAGATATAATGTTTTATTCGTTGCCCATTAACAACCTTCGGGTTAGTGCCTTCGGCATTGTTTATTTTGATAGCTCCTGACCGATAAACCTCCTCGATAACATAGGGTCCTTCCCATTTGGAGAGGAGTTTTCCTACAAAGAATCTAAAACGAGAGTTGTACAAAAGCACATATTCTCCAACTTTGAACTCACGCTTTTGGATTCTTTTATCATGCCATCTTTTAACCTTTTCTTTAAACAATTCGGCATTTTCATAAGCTTGGGTTCTCCATTCTTCTAATGAGCTAATATCAAATAGCCTCTTTTCACCGGCAAGTTTAAAATCATAGTTGAGTTCTTTAATTACCCAATATGCTTTATGTTCTAACTCAAGAGGCAAATGACAAGCTTTCCAATAAACCATTTTATAAGGAGACATACCCATAGGATTTTTATATGCTGTTCTATAAGCCCAAAGTGCATCATCTAATTTCTTAGACCAATTCTTCCGGGACCTATTGACACTCTTTTGCAAAATTAATTTTATTTCTCTATTGCTAAGTTCAACTTGACCACTAGACTGAGGATGATAGGGTGATGCAATTCTATGGTTAACATCATACTTGGCAAGCATTTTACGGAAAGCACCATGAATAAAGTGTGAACCACCATCAGTCATCAGGTATCTAGGGACTCCAAACCTTGGGAAAATAACTTCTTTAAGCATTTTAATAGAGGTGTTGTGATCAGCACTACTAGTTGGAATGGCTTCTACCCACTTAGTAACATAATCACCAGCAACCAAAATATGTGTATACCCATTAGAGGAAGGAAAAGATCCCATGTAATCAAAACCCCAAACATCAAATGGTTCAACAACAAGTGAATAATTCATAGGCATTTCTTGACGCTTACCGATATTACCTGTTCTTTGGCATTCATCACAAGATGAGACAAACTTACGAGCATCCTTGAAGAGAGTAGGCCAATAAAACCCAGATTGCAATACCTTGTGAGCAGTTCTGTCTCCTGCATGATGTCCTCCATAAGCTTCGGAGTGACATTTCCATAGGATTTGTCCCTGTTCATGCTCAGTTACACAACGTCTAATAATACCATCTACTCCTTCTTTATAAAGATGTGCGTCATCCCAGAAGTAATGTCTTAAATCATAAAAGAATTTTTTCTTTTGTTGGTAGGTAAAGCTAGGTGGTAAATATTTAGCAACAATGTAATTAGCATAATCAGCATACCAAGGAGTGTTATTAGAAACATTTATTGCAGCTAACTGCTCATGAGGAAAACTATCATCAATAGGTAGTGGGTCATCAAGGACATTTTCAAGCCTAGACAAGTTATCAGCTATGGGGTTCTCAGCTCCCTTTCTATCAATAATATGTAAATCAAATTCTTGAGCAAGAGGACCCACCTAATGAGTCTAGGTTTAGCATCTTTCTTTTCCATAAGATATTTTATAGCAGCATGATCGGTGTGAACAGTCACTTTAGAATCAACAATGTAGGATCTAAATTTATCACAAGCAAACACAACTGCTAAGAATTCTTTTTCAATAGTAGCATAATTTCGTTGGGGACTGTCTAGAGTTTTACTAGCATAATGGATAACATTTAGTTTCTTATCAACTCTTTGTCCTAGAACAACACCAACAGCATAATCACTAGCATCACACATAATTTCAGAAGGCAAGTTCCAATCAGGTGGTTGAACAATAGGTGCAGTAATTAAGGCTTTCTTGAGTGTTTCGAAGGCTTCTAAACAATCATCATCAAAAAGGAAAGGAGTGTCCTTTTGCAAAAGATTTGTAAGAGGTCTAGAAATTTTAGAAAAGTCTTTGATAAATCTCCTATAGAAACCAGCATGACCAAGGAAACTACGAATACCTTTGATATCTTTAGGACATGGCATTTTCTCAATTGCATCAACCTTAGCTTTGTCCACCTCAATACCTCTTCCAGAAATTTTATGGCCCAAAACAATACCTTCATTAACCATAAAGTGGCACTTCTCCCAATTCAAGACAAGAGTTGTTTGCTCACATCTCTGCAAAACTCGATCAAGATTGCTTAAACAATCATCAAAAGACTTCCCATAAATAGAGAAGTCATCCATGAAAACCTCAACAATCTTTTAACAAAAGTCAGCGAATATAGCAGTCATACATCTTTGAAAGGTAGCAGGTGCATTGTATAAACCAAAAGGCATACGTCTATAAGCATAAGTTCCAAAGGGACAAGTGAAAGTGGTCTTTTCTTGATCAGGTTGAGAAAAAGGTATTTGTGAAAAACCAGAATATCCATCAAGGAAACAAAAATGTGTGTGCTTTGACAATCTTTCTAGCATTTGATCAATAAAAGGCAAAGGGTAATGATCTTTTCTAGTTGCTTTGTTTAATTTTCTAAAATCAATTACCATTCTTTAGCCTGTAACAATTCTTTGTGGGATGAGTTCATTTTTATCATTAGGAACAACAATAATTCCTCCCTTCTTAGGGACACAATGAATAGGACTTACCCACCTACTATCAGCTATAGGATAGATTATACCTGCTTCCAGAAGTTTTAATATTTGCGTCCTTACCACTTCTTTCATCTTCGGATTTAACCGGCGTTGGTGATCAACAACGGGTTTAGCATCAGGTTCCATATTAATTTTGTGCTGACATAGAGTGGGACTAATGCCCTTAAGATCATCAAGAGTATATCCAATAGCAGCTCGGTGCTTCCTTAGAACTTTCAATAGTCTTTCTTCTTCATGTTCTGAAAGGTTAGCACTAATAATAACAGGATATATCTTTTTCTCATCAATATAAGCATATTTTAAAGTGTCTGGCAATTGTTTTAATTCAAACACAGGATCACCTTTGGGTGGAGGAGGACCTCCTAGAGTTTCAATAGGCAAATTGTGTTTAAGCAGGGGACGTTGTTCAAAGAAGGGTCTACCGAAGATAATGGGACAAAAATCAACTTGCAGGGAACCAAGAACAAGAAAATCAGTAGGATATTTTATTTTCCCACAGAAGACTTCAACATCTCTAACAATCCCGATTGGTGATATGGTGTCTCTATTAGCAAGTTTAATAGTAACATCTATGTCTTCTATCTCAGCGGGTGCTATGTCATTCATAATTTCTTGATATAAGGTAAAGGGAATAGCACTCACGCTAGCACCTATATCACATAAACCATGATAACAGTGATCTCCTATTTTAACTGAGACAACGGGCATACCAACAACGGGTCTATGATTATCTGTTTTATCAGGTTTGACAATTCTAGTAGCTTCATTACAGAAGTAGATAACATGCCCATCTATATTTTCTTCCAGGAGATCTTTAACCATAGCAACACTAGGTTCTACTTTAATTTGTTCATCAGGTTTAGGTGTTCTAATATAACTCTTGTTGACCACAGTTGAAACTTTAGCATGTTCCTTTATCCTAACAGGGAAAGGTGGTTTCTCAATATAAGCAATAGGAATAAATGGATCAACATTATAAACAATAGTTTACTCTTTAGCTGGTACCGGTTCTTTAACTTCCTTTTTAATAGGTGGGTGATATTTAAACCACTTCTCCTTAGGGAGATCAACATGAGTAGCAAATGATTCATAGAAGGAGGCTACTATCTCAGAGTCAAGTCCATATTTAGTGCTAAACTTTTGAAAAGCATCGGTATCCATAAAAGATTTAACACAATCATACTTAAGCTTAATACCTGACTCTTTACCTTCGTCGAGTTCCCAATCTTCAGAGTTGCGTTTAATTCTTTCCAAAAGATCCCACCTGAATTCAATGGTCTTCTTCATAAAGGAACCAGTACGAGAAGTATCAAGCATGGATTGATCATCACGAGAAAGCCGAGCATAAAAATTCTGAATAATGATTTCTCTTGAGAGCTCATGATTGGGGCATGAATATAACATTGACTTAAGCCTCCCCCAAGCTAGAGCGATACTTTCTCCTTCACGAGGCCAAAAATTATATATATAATTCCGATCACGATGAACTAGATGCATAGGATAAATTTTTTGGTGAAACTCCAATTTCAATCGATTCCAATTCCAAGATCCAATATCATCGCATAGCCTATACCATGCCAATGCCTTATCCTTCAAAGATAAAGGGAAAACCTTCTTCTTAACTTCATCTCCGGGTAAACCTGCAAGCTTAAACAATCCACAAATTTCTTCCACGTATATCAAGTGCATATCAGGATGTTCAGTTCCATCTCCTGCATAAGGATTAGCTAGCAGTTGTTCTATCATACCTGAACGAATTTCATATTCAATATTTTCAGTAGGTGCAGTAGGTTGAGGGGTAATTAATTGTGGTTCCGGTCGAGGTGAAGATACCCCGATCAAACCACTCAAAGGATTGTTTTCCATAGTAACAAGTGACAATAAATTTCAGCACGTAGTAATAAATTTTCCTTACCAATTTCCACTTACCAAGAGCGCTCCACCCCCTGGCAACGGCGCCAAAAAATAGCCTTGATGACCCACAAGTATATGGGATCAATTGTAGCCTTTTCGATAAGTAAGAGTGTCGAACCCAACGAGGAGCAGAAGGAAAAGACAAGTGGTTTTCAGCAAGGTAATGTCTGCAAGTACTGAAATTATAAGTAGCAGAGTAGTTTGATAGCAAGATAATTTGTAACGAGCAAGTAACGGTAGTAGTAATAAAAGTGCAGCAAGGTAGCCCAATCCTTTTGAGGCAAAGGACAGGCCAAAACGGTCTCTTGTAATAAGCCAAGCGTTCTTGAGGGTACAGGGAATTTCATCTAGTCACTTTCATCATGTTGGTTCGGTTCGTGTTCGCTACTTTGATAATTTGATATGTGGGTGGACCGGTGCTTAGGTGCTGTTATTACTTGAACAAACCTCCTACTTATGATTAACCCCCTCGCAAGCATCCGCAACTACGAGAAAAGTATTAAGAATAAATTCTAACCATAGCATTAAACTTTTGGATCCAATCGGTCCCTTACGGAATAGTGCATAAACTAGGGTTTAAGCTTCTATCACTCTCGCAACCCATCATATAATAACTAATCCACAATGCATTCCCTTAGGCCCAAATTTGGTCAAGTGTCATGTAGTCGACGTTCACATGACACCACTAAGGGAATCACAACATACACACTATAAAAATATCGAACACATATCAAGTTCACATGATTACTTGCAACATGATTTCTCCCGTGACCTCAAGAACAAAAGTAACTACTCACAAATGATAATCATGCTCAAGATCAGAGGGGTATTAAATAGCATATTGGATCTAAACATATAATCTTCCACCAAATAAACCATATAGTAATCAACTACAAGATATAATCAACACTACTAGTCACCCACAAGCACCAATCTATAGTTCTGGTACAAAGATTGAACACAAGAGATGAACTAGGGTTTGAGAGGATATGGTGCTGTTGAAGATGTTGATGGAGATTTCCCTCCCCATGATGGGAGAGTTGTTGGTGATGATGATGACGATGATTCCCCCCTCCGAGAGGGAAGTTCCCCCGGCGGAGTCGCTCCGCCGGAGGGCAAAAGTGCTCCTGCCCAAGTTCCGCCTCGAGACGGCGGCGATCCGTCCCGAAAGTCCTCTCCTTAATTTTTCTAGGTCAAAATGACTTATATACCAGAAGATGTGCACCGGAGGTGGGCCGAGGGGAGCACAACCCACCAGGGTGCGCCTGGGCTCCCTGGCACACCCAAGTGGGTTGTGCCCACCTGGTGGGCCCCCTCTGGTACTTATTGGCTCCAATATTCCTCATTTATTCCATAAAAAATCTCCATGAAGTTTCAGCTCATTTGGAGTTGTGCAGAATCGGTAGCCTGACGTAGCTTTTTCAGGTCCAGATTTCCAGCTGCCAGAATTCTCTCTCTTTGTGTATACCTTGCATATTATGAGAGAAAAGGCATTAGAATTACTCCAAAAAGCATTATTATGCATAAAGACATCATAAATAACAGTAGGAAAACATGATGCAAAATGGGCGTATCAATTGTCAAACTCCTAAAGGCATTGACTAGGATGTTTATTGTAAGGGATATCACTTTCATCAAATTTCATTAAAGAATTTACCTCTACCACCTTTGGTGGTGGTGTGTCAAGTCCATGTATATCTTCAATAGGAGGTAAATTTTTAACATCCTCTGCTTTAATACCCTTTTTCCTTCATACTTTTCTTTGCCTCTTGCATATCTTCAGGACTGAGATATAAGATGTGACGCCCCCGGCTCAATCGTGCACTAATCATACACGCAAATGCACACGATCAAGCCTAAGGACCCACAGGAAGATATCACAACACAACTCTAAAACATAAATAAAGTCATACAAGCTTTATATTACAAGCCAGGGGCCTCGAAGGCTCGAATAAATAAGCTTGCGTACAAGCGTCAGCGGAAGCATCAGATACCTGAGTACAGATATAAAAGAAAACACAGAAAGGCCCGTAGAAGGTGGGGCAAAAGAAAATGCTACGATCGAAAGGCGCAGGCCTCCTGCTTGGGACCCTCCGAACCTACTCCTGGTCATCGGCCAACTCGTAGTAGTATCCACCCTAGGGGTAGTAGCAGTGATTGTCTGCGGGGGCAGCTATCTCAGGGGCTCCGCCATCTGGTTGCATTAAAAGGGTATGGGGAGAAAAAGAAAGCAAAGCAACCGTGAGTACTCATCCGAAGTACTCAGCAAGCAAGGATCTACACTACATATGCAACATTATCAAAGGTAGACTGTATGTGTGGACTGGGCTGCATAAATGCCAGAATAGAGAGAATTCCTAGTCCTATCGAAGACTAGCATCTTCAGAGGACTTGCAGCATTAGAAGAGTGTAGATTAGTACAGTATAAAGCACTATTCAAGATATCTTCCGATATTCCGATAAATCGGCCGATTTATCGCTTACCGTTGTCTGGCCGATAAGATAAATCGGCTGATAAATCAGCCGATATGGCAATAAACCAGCTGATATGCCGATAAAATGGCCGATTTACCCCTTATCATGGGTCGACCGATAAGTTCCCGATAAGCGATATCCCCAACATTGTTATAAAGTAGTAGTATCATTAAGTCTCATCCTCACCCAGAGATCCTTTCTCGACTCCCTGCGAGAAAGCAATCCCAGAGCCATACATTCATCAACCTCGTCCTGAGATCCCTTCTCGACTCCCTGCGAGAAGCAATCCCAGAGCCATAGTATCCAATTCTAGTTGTATCGATCGGGATACAACTCCGAGTGTCCGTTACCGAGGATCCGGCTATGCATAGATTAGTTCTTCCCTGCAGGGGTGCACCAACTTACCCACCACGCTCGCTTAACTCCGGCCGGACAAACTTTTCTGAGTCATGCCCGGCCTCGGCCAAACGACACACCGCAACCCTACCTAGAGCTCAGGAGAGAGGTCCCCGCCGGTCTACATCCTAAGCGCAAGGGGGTCTTGGGCCATCACCCCTCGCCCTCTGGGTCATTGCGCACATGGCTCAGATCCAAGAACCACCTCTGTCGTGAATGGCGCCAATCACTCCATGCCGCACTGCTGAACTGGACGTCTGACAGAGCTGTCGGCTGATGCTACGATGCATAGTGCCCATAACTTTTCCCCCGTGATGGTTAGTGCTATCGGGCCAGAGGCCCACTCGAATCAAATATCCAAATCGTTAGTACATTGGGGGTGCGGTAATGAGCAGAAACTCACGATCGATGTGACCCCGTCGCCCCGTCTCGAGGACTTGCGGCAGGGGCCAAGAATGCCCGGCCACGCCTCGTATTCATCACTCGGGCACCATCCAGGCAACCTGTCTTCACATCACACGCAGGTACCCCTCAGGGTTGACCCGCCTTTCCATGTAACAATAGTACAATCCAAGTATCTGTGTGTCCATAACATCAGGGGAATCCGAGGTATCACCCTTGTTGGATTCCTACTCGATGTATCCGTCAAGGTGAACTTGGAGGAATCACCCTCGATGAGTTCACACTTGAGGTGTTGTACGACGGCGTCGTTACCGGAAGTGGTGAAGGAGGAATCACCCTCGATGACCACGACCGAATAGCTACTCTATAGAGTTAACATCAGAAGTGCTACAAGAGGTTTCACCCTCGGCACTTGATAGTAACGCTGCAGTGTCGTTACAACTAAGGGGGGGGTGATGTGCGGTGCCGCGGCCTGGTCTTCAATCCCGTTGATCGGGTCTTATAACCAAGCAGGGCTATCGGGACTAGTGGGGTCACTGATAGGTCTCTACCCAGCCTATACTATACAGTTTAGGATAAGCAGGTAAGGTTTCAAATGCAAGTTACAATAAACAGGCTATGCATCAGAATAGGTAAAGCAGTAGCAGCAGCATTTCTAATGCAAGCATGAGAGAGAAAGAATAGCCGATATCGGTATGCTCAAAGGGGGGGTGCTTGCCTGGTTGCTCTGGCAAGAAGGAGGGGCCGTCGGAAGGCTGCTCGTCCGAAGCGTAGTCGTACTCAGTTGCAACGGCGTCGGTCTCGGCGTCTATCGAGAGAGAAGGAGGGGGAGAAACAGTAAATACTAAGCAAACAAGTGCTACACAAAGTATGACATGACAATATGCAGTGCCGGGTGTGTCCTAACGTATGGTTGCACGTCACCGAGGAAGGGGGAATCCATCCGGGAATGTTTTCCCGGTTCCGGACATTTGTCAAACAGATGACCGGAGGGGAACGGTTCCATGTTCGGATACTTAGAGGCGTGTGACGGACGAACGGATTGCGAAGTCCGATTTGTCTCGGAATTCTGAGCAACTTTCATGTATAATGTTTTTCGATCTGAGCTACGGATTATTTTATATGATTTTTCAAAGTTTTACTGATTTTCTGAATTTAAATATCTATTTAAATTCGAATTATCCAAAACATTATCCAGAATAGTGCAGATACTTTTTATACCCAGACTCAGCTAGCCCTAGAGTATGACAGGTGGGGTCCAGGCTAAATCAGCATGCACAGTCAGCAAGTCAACAATCAAAGTGTTGACTGGGTCAAACATGAACAGTGCCTGTGGGGGCCCACATGTCATACTCACAGATCCAGTTAACAGTTTTTATTTAAACTAAACCAAATTAGTTAGTGGCCTGGGGCCCAGTAGTCATTGGAGTTAGCAGGGGGTTTAGGGGCTAATTAACCACCGGGTGGGCCCGCATGTCAGTGAGCCAGCCGGCTGGTTTAAAACCAGCGCGCGCCTGGGAGGGGCCGGCGGCGAGGCCCGACACGGTGGCGGCTCACCGGAGTTGCGCTCCGGCGATCTATTCGAGCGGCGGAGGGCAGGGATCGGATCAGCGCGAAGCCGCGCATCCACCCATGCCACTGGTTCATCCGAGAGATGGCTCTAACACCGGCGACGACCGAGCCCGACGGCGGTGGCGGCACGGCAGCAACAACGACTAGGCTACGAGACGCGAGAGAGAGAGTGATGGGAGGTCGGCGAGGACCGGGTGCTCACAGTGGAGCTCGAGGGAGGTCTCGGGGAAGCCGGAGGGCTCGGAGGGGAGCTAATCGACGACGGTGAGGAGGCGGTGTCCGACGAGGAAGGCGGCCCGATGGCGACGCTGTGGGGCTGCTCTGATCGAACGGGAGGGCGCAGACGATGAGGCGGTCGACGGTGGTCCTCCTGGACGTGGTCACACGGCATAGGATGGCTCCTAGCCATACAGACGACTGCGAGCTGGCGGCGGTGGCGCTCGGGGAGGAGCAGAGAGGAAGAGGGGGAGAGAGTGAGGCTAGAGAGAGGCCAGACGGCGCGGGGCTAGCCCTTATCTACCAGAAGCGGGCGGCTGGGCGCGCTGTCGCGAGGAGTGGGGGGGCCAGGCCCGGGGACGCGCAGGCGAGCGGCAGAGGGCGACAACGCGCGAGGGGGGAGTAGTAGGTTGAAGGAGACCGCGCTGGGCTGGGCCGGCTTGTAGTTCACTTGGGCCACGCACACAGTGCGCTTTTTTTCCATTTTCTTTATTTCCTTTTCTGTCTTTTCTTTTCTGTTTTCTCTTTTTATTTGCTGCCTTCCAAATTGTTTAGCCCCAAATAGACTTTTGAAAAATAGGTGAACTAGCCACATATTTATAGTGCAGTTTTATTCACTGTTAGAAATTGGTTTGGAAGTAAATGAATTTTATTTGCATTTTCAATAAATGAATATGGATTAATTACTCCTATTTTGTTGCCGTTTGAGGCACATAATTAATTTAGTAAACGTTGATTATAATTTTAGAATTGTCTCTGGATTATATACTATTTAATGAACATTTTAGTTCCAGAGTTTAGACAACTTTTATGTTCACTTCAGTTTGAATTTCCATTTGAATTTGAATTTGAAAAAAGATATGCTCCAAATGATGTTTAAGCACTGTTGATCATGATGACATGCATTATCAAAAAGGGGGATTACTGTGGCTAACCACTGGGGGTGTTACAAATCTCCTCCACTAATAAGAATTCTCGTCCCGAGAATTAAGAGGTGGAGTAAGGGGAAAAGACTAGGTTACGAAATTCTAACGATTCTTCTCGGTTTTGGTTGCTCTTCTCGACGAGGTCGACCCACTACGTTGATGTCTTCATTCCTCTGTTTCAGGTCCTCATGACGAAGTCGGCATCCTTTCTTCGGGAACTCCATCGTACTTATGAATAGTAAAGGGGCAACTCGGCAACGATAGAAGGCTATAAGGGGTAATCATCGGGGGTTATCCCATGAATGAACACATGGGTATCTCTCGAGTTGGTCAAATGAAACACATCGAGAGCCAAGCAAGAAGGTACAGTAAGAAGTTTCAAGTGAATAGGCAATCGTTCGATGTCTGAAACAAAGTGTGAAAATGGCCTAGAGCAACGAGAATAAGTACTGCGTCTGATACCAGAATTGATGTTCCCTCGGAAGGTGGCTCGTGAATTACGTACGAGGCCACGCGCGAGGAATAACTTTGACAACAGGGTGTACAGGAGAGTCAGGTTTCGATCCTGTGGAACTATGGGTTATGGGCCCACCACGTGGGTTAAAAGTAGGAAAGACGTTGACATCGTGCACGATTATGATAGCAAGGCATGGCAGAGAATAGCCTGTCAGTTATGTCGGCAACAACGTCGGTACCAAGGGCGAGGGACAAAGAGAACCATCTTCCTGCTCGTTAAATGAGGCAGACCAATAGGCAAAGTTCTCGTCCTTCGGTGGTTACCGGAATGTCATCAACAATAGTAACAGGGTCTTACTGACAGAGTGGTACAACAAGGTGCTTACCTAAGCAGGGAATTATTACTGCTCAGTTAATTTAGATTACAAGAAAGGTTAAACAAAACAATGGAAAGGAAAATATGTTCAAACACATATTTCAGGGGTATATCCTTCCAAGGACAAGCAGAGCATGATATCAATGATAGGATAAAAAGGTAGAAAACCCTTTAGGTGAGGGGAGAAAAATTTCATGGCATTACCCATACAACGGTGTTTGGATAATTGATGAAGAAATTTTAGCATTGTGCTTCAAATGTTCTTATTGAAGATCGGAGTACCACAGTCATGCTTCGAGATAACATTGACATGGTCTCCCAGTAAAGGTCAGACCTTGGATACACAAAGGATCCATCAGGAGGCAATAGGGTTGCTAGAAGTTTCGAATTCACACACCATAGTTCATTTGTCGGCATTCCGGTTATAAACAACACGGGGACCAAGAAGGAATGGTGATGGTGAGAAGTAACACTTGTATCAAGAATTCTCAAGAGGTGGTGAAATTCCCACGACATTCTTGACATAAAAGGTGGTAATTTTCCAAGGTAAAGAAGAACAAATGCTGGATAGCAAGGAACTCAAGGTATAACACAAAACACGAACAAGTTTGTGTTGGGGGGCGGGGGGAAGGGCAATAAAGTGGCCGATGATTATCACAAATCATCGAGGGTAAGGACGGTATTCCTCATCATGAATTCAATTGATATCCTGGAAGAGCTCAGAATGCTGATGATGATCACGACACATTTGTCGAGAGATTCCATGAAGATGTAATCGATCGGCGATGATATCAAGTCAAAGAAATGATGAAGCGAAAGGTTATTGGAACCATGGGTATGACACAAACTCGAAATCAAGTTTGTTGTTCAAGGAGAAATGATATGACGAGAAATTCGACGTAAGATTAGCTCACCGTCAAAATTTGTGCTCTGGGAAGAAGGACCAGGTAGCTCTGTTAGTATTAGCACGATAATGATGTAGCCGTTCAGGCTAGGATTAACATTATGGAGTATTAAACTTGTAACCAATGAAGATTTCGAATACTTGTCGAATCGCAATGCGGGCTCGATTCCGTTATCGGTGTCCTTGAGTGTCTAACAACTTAGAACCCGGGGAAAAATTGGAATCAGTGAGAAATAATAGTAGATGAAGAACTCATAAGGAGTTATGTAGTTCCGTGATAATCTCGAGATACCAGGGGTAATACTCGATGATAGATCAAAACAGAGGTTGGACTGGGGTATTGCTCTACAGAAGACAAGTGTTTAACTTGCACGAGAAATGGTAATTAAAAGGAGGACATGGTCGGAACCACGATTGCAATAGGCCAGATCCCAGATATAAGATGAACTTATACCAAGGGAATAATTAATTTAAGAGAAGCTTTAATGACTAGATATACATTGTGTCCATGGGCATGAACACAAAGTTCAAGGTCGACTCCCACTTCTGCAATGCATAACCTTTCATACGCTGCTCTAAAAAAATGATTTGAGTGCGAAGACCTACATGGTGAATTACCAGAGGAGTATGAACCCTGGAAAACTTTCGGGTTCACACAGATTAAGGAAGGCATAGGTTCAACCCATCGGGGCATCTTAGAAACATATACCACAAGCTTCGAGAGTAATTATCACCAACTCAAAAGCAGAGCATGGTTGGACAAATCAGAGAATAGGATTTACCAATGGCATTATGTATCAGAGAAGAACTTGAGGTTTTTGCATACAAAGGACACTGTCGAATGATAATTCAACAAAGGATCTGACGGTCCATATCGGGGTTGATGTGAGCATCGGCACACAATCAGAGGACGAAACAAAGCAAAGGCACTAGATTATAGAATCAACTGACTAATTCAAAGCTCAATTGCAAAGGATTTATGATTTCCAAATCAAGGGATCAGAAGCAAACGCTCTTATTAAGGATGGATAAGTTGAGTAGGCTTAGGGGTACAATCGATGGCAATTTGATTGGTCGAGATCCAGCTCGTGTTTAAAATGACGTCTGAGCTGGAAGGATGAATTCTAGGATCTGATTGAGGATTGCCAGCATTCGCGACATATTGCATCAACGGACTTAAAATGGAAATGACAAGGGATGCCAATAATATTACGAGACTTATGGGATTAACCATAATGCAAGCAAGCAAGAATTTCAAGAGCAATAGGTTGCCCAGGATTTTCGGAAGACCGAATGGTATTTCGAAGACTTTTGTGAAACACGTGATCAATGGGGAATGAGCGGAAACTCGATAAGTGCGAGGAATTATCCGTAGGGGTATTTCTGCGGCAAGGAACTACAAGGCAGTGGCACAAGGGATTCTTAAAAGTCAGAGAACAATTCGATGTATTTTGTATTAACAAGAGCAACTGGGAGTAATTGTATGAATGACAAGTGTATGTCGTTATCCATATGGATATATCGGTAGTAGGGAATTGAAAAGACAGAGGGCACAAGGGTCTCGGGAAGCATCGAAGAGTGTCTTCAAAATCTTCTGGTGAAGCAGTCGATCATTTAGGCTCTCCGGCAGGAAGTGGTTACGAGAACCTAGAGTTAGAATTATCAAAATCATTTAACCCGAATAGAAGAGAGATCAGAATCCCAGAGTAAAGGCGAGGAATAAAAGATCCTAATACCGCCCATTCAGCGACGTGGGCCCTTAAGCCACACAGCCATGTTAGTAAAACAGTTTTGCACAACTAGACTCAACTTCGGCCAAGGAGTTGGAAAGGGGGTTCCTACAGTCAGTCGGCTCTGATACCAACTTGTGACGCCCCCGACTCAATCGTGCACTAATCATACACGCAAATGCACACGATCAAGCCTAAGGACTCACGGGAAGATATCACAACACAACTCTAAAACATAAATAAAGTCATACAAGCTTTGTATTACAAGCCAGGGGCCTCGAGGGCTCGAATACATAAGCTTGCAGACAAGCGTCAGCGGAAGCATCAGATATCTGAGTACAGATATAAAAGAAAACAAAGAAAGGCCCTTGGAAGGCAGGGCAAAAGAAAATGCTACGATCGAAAGGCGCAGGCCTCCTGCCTGGAACCCTCCGAACCTACTCCTAGTCGTCGGCCAACTCGTAGTAGTATCCACCCTAGGGGTAGTAGCAGCGATCGTCTGCGGGGGCAGCTATCTCACGGGCTCCGCCATCTGGTTGCATTAAAAGGGTATGGGGAGAAAAAGAAAGCAAAGCAACCGTGAGTACTCATCCGAAGTACTCAGCAAGCAAGGATCTACACTACATATGAAACATTATCAAAGGTAGACTGTATATGTGGATTGGGCTGCATAAATGCCAGAATAGAGAGAAGTCCTAGTCCTATCGAAGAATAGCATCTTCAGAGGTCTTCCAGCATTAGAAGAGTGTAGATTACTACAGTATAAAGCACTGTTCAAGATATCTTCCGATATTCCGATAAATCGGCCGATTTATCGCTTACCGTTTTCTGGCCGATAAGATAAATCGGCTAATAAATCAGCCGATATGGCGATAAATCGGCTGATATGCCGATAAAATGGCCTATTTACCCCTTATCATGGGTCGACCGATAAGTTCCCGATAAGCGATATCACCAACATTGGTATAAAGTAGTAGTATCATTAAGTCTCATCCTCACCCAGAGATCCTTTCTCGACTCCCTGCGAGAAAGCAATCCCAGAGCCATACATTCATCAACCTCGTCCTAAGATCCCTTCTCGACTCCGTGCGAGAAGCAATCCCAGAGCCATAGTATCCAATTCTAGTTGTATCGATCGGGATACAACTCCGAGTGTCCGTTACCGAGGATCCGGCTATGCATAGATTAGTTCTTCCCTGCAGAGGTGCACCAACTTACCCACCATGCTCGCTTAACTCCGGCCGGACACAATTATCCGAGTCATGCCCGGCCTCAGCCAAACGACACACCGCAACCCTACCTAGAGCTCAGCAGAGAGGTCCCCGCCGGTCTACATCCTAAGCGCAAGGGGCTCTTGGGCCATCGCCCCTCGCCCTCCGGGTCGTTGCGCACATGGCTCAGATCCAAGCAACACCTCTGTCGTGAATGGCACCAATCACTCCATGCCGCACTGCTGAACTGGATGTCTGACAGAGCTGTCGGCTGATGCTACAATGCAGAGTGCCCATAACTTTTCCCGCGTGATGGTTAGTGCTATCGGGCCAGAGGCCCACTCGAATCAAATATCCAAATCATTAGTACATTGGGGGTGCGGTAACGAGCAGAGACTCATGATCGATGTGACCCCGTCGCCCCATCTCGAGGACTTGCGGCAAGGGCCAAGAATGCCCAGCCACGCCTCGTATTCATCACTCGGGCACCATCCAGGCAACCCGTCTTCACATCACACGCGGGTACCCCTCAGGGTCGACCCGCCTTTCCAAGTAACAATAGTACAGTCCAAGTATCCGTGTGTCCATAACATCAGGGGAATCCAAGGTATCACCCTCGTTGGATTCCTACTCGATGTATCCTTCAAGGTGAACTTGGAGGAATCACCCTCGATGGGTTCACACTTGAGGTGTTGTACGACGGCATCGTTATCGGAAGTGGTGAAGGAGGAATCACCCTCGATGACCACGACCGAATAGCTACTCTACAGAGTTAACATCAGAAGTGCTACAAGAGGTTTCACCCTCGGCACTTGATAGTAACGCTGCAGTGTCGTTACAACTAAGGGGGGGTGATGTGCGGTGCCGGGGCCTGGTCTTCAATCCCATTGATCGGGTCTTATAATCAAGCGGGGCAGTCGGGACTAGTGGGCTCACTGATAGGTCTCTACCCAGCCTATACTATACAGTTTAGGATAAGCAGGTAAGGTTTCAAATGCAAGTTACAATAAACAGGCTATGCATCAGAATAGGTAAAGTAGTAGAAGCAGCATTTCTAATGCAAGCATGAGAGAGAAAGAATAGGCGATATCGGTATGCTCAAAGGGGGGTGCTTGCCTGGTTGCTCTGGCAAGAAGGAGGGGTCGTCGGAAGGCTGCTCGGCCGGAACGTAGTCGTACTCAGCTGCAACGGCGTCGGTCTCGGCATCTATCGAGAGAGAAGGAGGGGGGAGAAACAGTAAATACTAAGCAAACAAGTGCTACACAAAGTATGACATGACAATATGCAGTGCCGGGTGTGTCCTAACGTATGGTTGCACATCACCGAGGAAGGGGGAATCCATCCGGGAATGTTTTCCCGGTTCCGGACATTTGTCAGACAGATGACCGGAGGGGAACGGTTCCATGTTCAGATAGTTAGGGGCATGTGACGGACGAACGGAGAGCGTATTCGGATTTGTCTCGGAATTCTGAGCAACTTTCATGTATAAAGTTTTTCGATCTGAGCTACGGATTATTTTATATGATTTTTCAAAGTTTTATTGATTTTCTGAATTTAATTATCTATTTAAATTCGAATTATCCAAAACATTATCCAGAACAGTGCAGATACTTTTTATACCCAGACTCAGCTAGCCCTAGAGTACGACAGGTGGGGTCCAGGTTGAGTCAGCATGCACAGTCAGCAAGTCAACAGTCATAGTGTTGACTGGGTCAAACATGAATAGTGCCCGTGGGGGCCCACATGTCATACTCACAGATCTAGTTAACAGTTTTATTTAAACTAAACCAAATTAGTTAGTGGCCTGGGGCCCAGTAGTCAGTGGAGTTAGCAGGGGGTTAGGGGCTAATTAACCACCGGGCGGGCCCGCATGTCAGTGAGCCTGCCGGCTGGTTTAAAACCAGCGCACGCCTGGGAGGGGCCGGCGGCGAGGCCCGACAGAGTGGCGGCTCACCGGAGATGCGCTCGAGCGATCTATTCAAGCGGCGGAGGGCAGGGATCGGATCAGCGCGAAGCCGCGCATCCACCCATGCCACTGGTTCATCCGGAAGATGGCTCTAACGCCGGCGACGACCGAGCCCGACGGCGGTGGTGGCACGGCAGTGACAACGACTAGGCTACGGGACGCGAGAGAGAGAGATGGGAGGTCGGCGAGGACCGGGTGCTCACAGTGGAGCTCGAGGGAGGTCTTGGGGAAGCCAGAGGGCTTGGAGGGGAGCAAATCGACGACGGTGAGGTGGCGGCATCCGACGAGGAAGACGGCCCGATGGCGACGCTGCGGGGCTGCTCCGATCGAACGGGAGGGCTCAGACGACGAGGCGGTCGACGGTGGTCCTACTAACGTGGTCACAAGGCGCGGGATGACTCCTAGCCGTACAGACGACCGCGAGCTGGCGGCGGTGGTGCTCGGGGAGGAGCAGAGAGGAAGAGGGGGAGAGAGTGAGGCGAGAGAGAGGCCAGAGGGCGCGGGGCTATCCCTTATCTACCAGAAGTGGGCGGCTGGGCGCGCTGTCACGAGGAGCGAGTGGGGGCCAAGCCCGGGGACGCGCAGGGGAGCGGCAGAGGGCGGTAGCACGCGAGAGGGGAGCAGTAGGTTGAAGGAGACCGCGCTGGGCTAGGCCGGCCTGTAGTTCACTTGGGCCGCGCAAACAGTGCGCTTTTTTTTCCATTTTCTTTATTTCCTTTTCTGTCTTTTCTTTTCTGTTTTCTCTTTTTATTTGCCGCCTTCCAAATTGTTTAGCCCCAAATAGACTTTTGAAAAATAGGTGAACTATCCACATATTTATAATGGAGTTTTATTCACTGTTAGAAATTGGTTTGGAAGTAAATGAATTTTATTTGGATTTTCAATAAATGAATATGGATTAATTACTCCTGTTTTGTTGCTGTTTGAGGCACATAATTAATTTAGTAAAAGTTGATTATAAATTTAGAATTGTCTCTGGATGATATACTATTTAATGAACATTTTAGTTCCAGGGTTTGGACAACTTTTATTTTCACTTTCAGTTTGAATTTCCATTTGAATTTGAATTTGAAAAAAGATATGCTCCAAATGATGTTTAAGCACTGTTGATCATGATGTCATGGCATTATCAAAAAGGGGGATTATTGTGGCTAACCATTGGGGGTGTTACATAAGATACCCCTCTTCTTTGGAGTGGGTTTAGGCGGTGGTTCAGGAAGAGTCCAATCATCATAATTCTTCAATATATTATTCAATAGTTCCTCAACTTGTTCAACAGTTCGTTCCCTGAAAACACAACCAGCACAACTATCTAGGAAGTCCATAGAAGCATCGGTTAGTCCATTATAGAAGATATCAAGTATTTCATTTTTCTTAACAGGATGATCAGGCAAAGCATTAAGCAATTGGAGAAGCCTCCCCCAAGCTTGTGGGAGAATCTCTTCTTCAATTTGCACAAAGTTAAATATTTCCTATAGGGCAGCTTGTTTCTTATGAGCAGGAAAATATTTTTCAGAGAAGTAATAAATCTTATCCTGGGGACTACGCACACAACCAGGAGCATGAGTATTGTACCATATCTTAGCATCACCCTTTAATGAGAATGGAAATAATTTGAGAATATAGTAGTAGCAAATCTTCTCATCATGAGCAAAAAGTGTGGCTATATCATTTAATTTAGTAAGGTGTGCGACAACAGTTTCAGTTTCATAGCCATGGAAAGGATCAGATTCAACCAAAGTAATTAACTCTGGGTCGACAGAGAATTCATAATCCTTATCATCAACAAAGATAGGTGAAGTAGCAAACTTAGGATCGCATTTCATTCTAGCATTCAAAGATTTTTCTTTTAGTTTGCATAATAATTTCTTAAGATCATCTCTATCATTGCAAGCAAGAAAATATCTAGCTGTCTCCTCATCCATAACATAACCTTTAGGTATCTTAGGCAATTCATATCTAGGAGAGCTAGGCCTAATACGTGTTTCAAGATTTTCAGTTTCAAGTACTTCATCAGTTTTGATAATTTCATCAGTTTCAGAATTCTCAATATCTTTAGCTCTAGGAATTTGTTCAACAAGAAATTCACTTAGTGGCATATTATCATCAAGCAAGGTACTAGCATCATCATGAGTAGCATTCATAGCAGAGTCAATGTTATATATATATATATATATATATATATATATATATATATATATATATATATATATATATATAATTTTTGGCCTCGTGAAGGAGAAAGTATCGCTCTAGCTTGGGGGAGGCTTAAGTCAATGTTATATTCATGCCCCAGTCATGAGCTCTCTAGAGAAATTATTATTCAGAATTTTTATGCTCGGGTTTCACATGATGATCGATCCATGCTCGATACTTCTTGTACTGGTTCTTTTATGAAGAAGACTATTGAATTCAGGTGGGATCTTTTAGAAAGAATTAAATGCAACTCTGAAAATTGGGAACTCAACGAAGGTAAAGAGTCAGGTATTAAGCTTGAATTTGATTGTGTTAAATCTTTTATGAATACCGACGCTTTTCACAAGTTTAGCACTAAATATGGACTTGACTCTGAGATAGTAGCCTCCTTTTTGTGAATCTTTTGCTACTCATGTTGATCTTCCTAAGGAGAAGTGGTTTAAATATCATCCCCCTATTAAAGAAGAAATTAAAGAACCGTTCATAGTTAAAGATGAAACTATTATTTACAATGTTGATCCAATTGTGCCTACTGCTTATATTGAAAAACCACCTTTCCCTGTTAGGATAAAGGAACATGCTAAGGTTTCAACTATGGTTCGCAAAAGTAATATTAGAGCCACCTAAACTGGCTGAACAAATTAAAGTAGAACCTAGTGTTGCTATGGTTAAAGATCTCCTGGTAGAAAATATTGATGGGCATGTTATTTACTTCTGCGAGGATGCTGCTAGAATTGCCAAACCCGATGAAAAAGATAAACATAGACCTATTGTTGGCATGCCTGTTGTCTCAGTTAAAATAGGAGATCATTGTTATCATGGTTTATGTGACTTAGGTGCTAGCGTGAGTGCTATTCCTTTGATCTTATACCAAGAAATTATGAATGACATAACACGAGCTGAAATAGAAGATATAGATGTTACTATTAAACTTGCTAATAGAGACACCATCACACCACTTGGGATTGTTAGAGATGTTGAAGTCTTGTGTGGGAAAATAAAATACCCTGCTAATTTTCTAGTTCTTTGTTCCCCACAAGATGATTTTTGTCCCACTATCTTTGGTAGACCTTTCTTGAACACAGTGAATGCTAAAATAGATTGTGAAAATCAAACTGTCGGTGTTAGCTTTGGTAACTAGTCTCATGAGTTTAATTTCTCCAAGTTTAGTAGACAACCACATAAAAGAGAATTACCTAGTAAGGATGAAATAATTGGTGTTGCCTCTATTACCGTGCCTCTTACTGATCCACTAGAACAATATTTGCTAGACCACGAAAATGATATGCATATGCATGAAAGAAATGAAATAGATAAAAAATTCTTTGAACAATGACCTCTGCTCAAACACAATTTGCCTATTGAAACTGTAGGAGGTCCACCTCCACCTAAAGGTGATCCTGTGTTTGAATTAAAGCAATTGCCTGACAGTTTGAAATATGCTTATCTTGATGAGAAAAAGATATATCCTGTTATTATTAGTGCTAACCTTTCAGAACATGAAGAAGAAAGATTATTGAAAATTCTGAAGAAGCACCGTGCTGCTTTTGGATATACTCTTGATGATCTTAAGGGGATTAGTCCCACTCTCTGTCAGCACAAGATTAATATGGAACTTGATGCTAAACCCGATGTTGATCATTAAAGACGTTTGAATCCTAAGATGAAAGAAGTGGTAAGAACTGAAATATTAAAGCTTCTGGAAGCAACTATAATCTATCCCATAGCTGATAGTAGATGGGTAAGTCCCGTTCATTGTGTCCCTAAGAAATGAGGTATTACTATTGTTCCTAATTGTCGGGGATATACCCCGCGGTGTAACCCGGCCTGATGTATGACCCGGCTGGAGCTTGGCGACTCACTGGCGACACGCCCGGACCTGGCGACTCACGGGTAACTCGCCCAAGCTTTGCGGTTCATTAGTGACCCGGCGGGCGGGTCAGACGAACGACAAGACCCAACGGCCCATAAGGAGGCTCATGGGAAGGCCGACTCAGGTGATGGTGGGCCGGCTTGAGAAAGAAGACATAAGGAATATTCCCCTTGCAAGGGAAGCAAGACTAGGATTCCACTTGTAATGGAATAGTCCTAATCCTACTAGGACTCCACATGTAACCCGTCCCTCCAATTTATATAAGGAGGGGCAGGTCACCCCAAGTGGGGGGGTGGATAAGTTTAGACAGACAAGTCAATAGCTCTCGAGGGAAAGGTAGCGAAAGAGCACCCTTGTAATGGTGAGCATCATGATGAATATCAATGAAGTAGGATGTAGGCTTTTACCTCCACCATGAGGGGCCGAACCTAGGTAAAACCAAGTCCGAGGCAACCCTGCTAGGCAAGAGCGCTGCGTTTCCACCACCACAATCCACCATCAATCCACCGAAGCAGGAGTAGGATTTTACGCCTCGCGGCGGCCCGAACCTAGGTAAAACTGCCCGTGTGATCTCTGCCGCGCTGCGCTACGGTCCTCCGCTCTTTGTGCAACGCGCTCAGCCCCCCTGCTGAACCAAAAGGGGCCGATGGCCCCATAGGTGGCTGTGATTTCCCACAACAACAACAATTGAACATCGCATTGTAGAATTCAACCAAACAGCTAACTAACCCTTAACTAAACACCACAACAAATGAACCAAACGTTAACTGAGCACCACATTGCACAATGTATAACATACTAGAAGATCAGACAGTTAACCAAACCAAGCATGCTTGACAACTTGGAAATATAGCAATTGTATTTGTTTCTCATGTATTTTTTAAAGATAAATTCGATTTATTTCTCACATGGAAGACAATACAAAATTGTAGCCTGAAGAATTGACCATCACATTTGCAGAATTGAACCAAACAGTTAACTGAAGATGACAACTACTTAACCAAACAGTTAATAAGTGAGCACCACATTACACGACATATAGAACATATACACTAGAGCAACATATTGCATGGTAAAAGTAGATAGCACAATTCACTAGAATTTGTTAAGGAAAGGCCGCAAGGTGTAAAACCCTACTCCTGCTTTGGTGGATTGATGGTGGATTGTGGTGGTGGAAACACAGCGCTCTTGCCCGGCAGGGTTGCCTCAGGGCGAGAGCAGCTAAGCAGGATGTAGGCTTTTACCTCCATCATGAGGGTCCGAACCTGGGCCGACGGGCAGACCAAGTCCTCAGCCTAGCCGAGATCCCAGACCCCCAAGCCCGAGGTGACCGATCGAAGAGCTCAGCTTGATGAAGTGGCGATGCAGCAATGGTCGATGCGGCAAAGCGAAGCCCCCGGTCCAGCTAACGTGACAAAGCTGGTCGGCTAGTGACGCCGAAGTCCCCGAAGTAGGTTGATGATGAAGCCCCCGGTCTAGCCGAGGTGACAGAGCAGGTCCGTAAGGTGATGTTGCAGCCCCCATACCAGTCGATGTATCGAAGCTGGTCGGCCGGTGATGCCGAAGTCACAGGAATATGTTGATGAAGAAATAGCGAAGCCCCCGATCCAGCCGAGGTATCGAAGCCTCCATGTCAGCCGATGAGTTGAAGCAGGTCAGCGTGTTAGATGTTGGCTTGAGGAAGAGGCGGCACGTCGATGCCGACGCAGGTCGAAATTTGTGACGCGGTCGACGCCGGCTTGATGAAATAACCGCATAATGATGACAATGTGCCTGCCCCGTGTAATCCGTGGGACGACGATGTTGGTGATATTTTAGCCTTCGTGACGCCGAACTCTCGTTCGACTTGCTGAGATGATGATCCGATAAGGTTGGGCTCGGCTCGATGAAGCGACGACCCGTCTGGCGCAGGTCAGCAACTGTGGAGCCATGTGTTCGGGCTAGTTTGACAACGGCACGATGGTGAAGATCACCTTCGAAAAGGAGCAAAATTTGTGAGCATGTGTTCGGAAACAAAACACAATACCCTAGAAAGAGATTCCTCCAAAAAGGATGTCCATTATCCCATTCATGAAGAAAGATGAACTCGGGTCGGATTCGTATTCGCGCAGGAAATAAATCTGAAAATTGATGCGCTAATTGGAGGTTTCTCGGAGTTTGAACGGTCGGATCGAGCTGAAAGTTTGAGGGGTGGTAAGTATAGGAATTCCGCAGCCGATCAATGGTTGGACCTTCCAAAAGAGTTTCGAGCTGGACGCTGGACTCCTTGCCCCAAACTCATCCAGATTCAACAGGGCTCCGATATATCGGAGATCGCTGGAAATTCCTTCATCGGAACAGGACAAAATTTTACAAGGTTGCTATAGACTCAATTCCGCACAATTCCACTGAAGCAATCATCAAAGCAAAGCTCGAGGAGGCAGTGGCAGCGGATACAAGTTTGTTGTCCGAAAAAATAGCACGGTCGCTCGAGGGCAATGTTGACGTTGAGCCCTCGAGCTCCATGGATGATTCCTCCATGATCTTGGTAGAGATCAGAGTTGATGTTGATGAATGCCCTCGTCCGAACATGATGATTTGAGACGGAGAGCGGTCCTCGGTCGAACCAAGGTGACTAATCGAGCCGGCGACGAAGATGCTGACGTCGCAGTTCATCCGCAGGCTGGCCATTGATCCTTCGTCGATCTCACAGCGGGACTCTCAATGAAAGCACCATTGTTGGTGTCAAAACCGGCATACCTCGGGGTAGGGGGTATCGAGCTGTGGATTCTTGGATCAATTGTAACAGGAACGAAGGAGACAATGTTTTACCCAGGTTCGGGCCCTCTTGATGGAGGTAAAGCCCTACGTCCTGCTCTGGTTTATATTGATGATGGGGTATCGAGTACAGAGTTGATCTACCTCGAGATCATGAGTCGTGGTCTAAACCCTAATGATATGATGGATGTCATAATGATCTTGCCTATCCCTATCGACTAGCCTGGCCTCGGATTATATAATGTACCGGAGACCTAGGATAACAAGAGTCCTAGTCGGCTACGTTGGTGGAGAGGAGTCCTTGTCTTGATCACCAAGTCTTGCGGAATCTTCCTTGTATGCAGCATGGGCTACCCGAAGCGGCCCATGAGAGAACCGCCATGGGGGTCCTCGGCCCGATCCAGCTAGTCAGGAGACGACGTGGTGAGTACCCCCTAGTCCAGGACACCATCACCTGGTACCCGAGGTGATCCATGGATACTGTGTTTTGACCACATGTCGTCCGGATGAATCAGGTGAAACCCATCTGGTCATTTTTTATTGATACATTTTTAATTATTTAAAGAACAATAACTCTGGCTTGTGAATTTTTTTTATGCAGGACAGTTGTTTACTACAAGAGTGATGGACTTGTCATGGATATATAGCTTGCGCCACCATTATTATGCGCCAGCATCTGACCGTGCCATAATGCTCAATGTATGTATGTGAAAGCAGCGGCCTCTGTGGCCCAGTCTACATCAACATGACATGGCCGACTTGCCCGTTCGCACGGCTTGCTGCGCCTGCGATTGACTCGGCCGTCCGCGCGGCTTGCCGCGCCTGCGGTTGACTCGGCCATCCGCGCGGTTCACCGCGCCTGCGATTAACTCGCCCGTCCGCACCGGCTTACAACGCCACAGCCATCTCATATGTCCGTGCCCGCGGCCAGCTCGCCCATGTCCGTGCTGTCTCTGATGCCGCGGTCATCTTTACGGTCCGCCCCTACGGTCTGGTCTACATCAACACACCAGAGCTGCACCTGTCTGCATGAGCTGTTTAGTGAGCGCATGCAAGTTCCTGCTCCTGCAGCCCGGTCTATTCCAACAACTCTTGAACCAATGATATATTATCAGCTTCTGCCTACACCAGATGGCTCAATGGACAGGCGCAGAAGTCGCTAGCACTGCGTTTTGTTTAAACTTCAACAACCAGCTGGGATGAACCACTGGTCGGATTGCTGACACAAATCATACAGGGTCATTTATAACCCGCCGTGGTCGACCTCAGCCTTCCGTTATCAACGCTAAGGATATCCAATGAGCGTTGCGAAGATCATCAACTCGCCAACTTGTCTCCAGCTTCAACATATTCCAGCATTCCGCTGTTCAACTATATGTCGGTTTATATCACGGTCAAGTATGGAGAATCTTAAACCAAATCCTCGAGTCGTCTTAAGACTCGGGGCTACATGGACATGACTCAGCAAATATTGCCAGTTTCAGCAAATTCAAGAACCCCGGGTCATCAGAGGGAAAATAACCCGGTCTTGGGAGTTACTGCCACATTGGTGAAAATTTAAAGGCTATTAGAAAAATTTCCGGCTTAAAAAGGGCCTGTCAACCAAAAAGTTCCGGCTCAGTGGAAGAGTTCCGGGTTATCAAAAGAGATTCCGGTTCAAAATCCAGCTCCAGGGAAATCTGTTCTCTCGTAAAGTTTTGAGCTCTTAATATCCGGCTCAACATCCGGTTCAAGAAGAATACACCTCTCGCAAGTTCGAGTTCTCAGGAAAAATTAAAGGTTACCAAAGAGAACTTGCTGCTATGATGCGTGGTTCAAACATGGGTATCCTACCTTATGGGCTTATCATATTATGATCAACTTAATAAAGCCAGCATTCCTGAAATTCGGGGCCTCTGCCATTTCATTTCTGTGTATTTGATTCTTTATTGGTTGATCATAAGGTCACTTGGGAGCTTCCAACCCATCAGGTTTAGCTTTCATACCCTCTTGACAAGGCGTGGACGCCAAATTATGGTTTCATCCTGCCTGTTTGCAACTTGCTACTCCGCCACGTGACCCGCCGAACTCTTGGCAAGTCAATCTTCTTAAAGACCCTAAACTTGCCAAGGTGAAAACGATGGTTTTGTGTCACGTGAGGGCCGGCTTACAGTGAGCTAGGATGAACCACGGTTGTGCGGCCCTTGAAACCACATGGCCCTGTGAGCCAACTTGCTTGGTTGTGCTTTGGTAAGCCGGCCAGGCAATTATTTGAGATTTTTTGAATTTTTTCTCTTGAGTCCTTTGGATTTGTTTCTCCTAAAGATTTTTTCTGTTAAGTGAATTTTGACAATCTGGTTCATAAAGCTCCGATTGTATGACTCATGTTTGAGTATTTTGGGTTTGGTAACCCGCCCTGGCTATGGACTTTAAGTCGCCAGTATGTTTGGTTTGAACGGCCATGGTTATGAGGCTACAAGTTTTTGGGGTTGTCACCCACCCTGGATTTTGACTTTAAGTCATCGGTATGTTGTGGCTCATGTTTGAGTATTTTGGGTTGTCACCCACCCTGGCTTTTGACTTTGAGTCGCCAGTATGTTGTGGCTCATGTTTGAGTATTTCAGGTTGTCACCCGCCCTGGCGTGTGACTTTAAGTCGCCAGGATGTTTTGGCTCATCAGCCATATTCATGATTTCTTCAATAGCTGGATAAGACTACAAGTCTTTGCGTTTGTCACCCGTCCTGGCTTTTGACTTTAAGTCGCCAGTTTAAATTTTGGCTATAAGTCGCCATTACAATCTTTTCAATGATTGTTTATGACCATAAGTCTCTAGGTTATAACCCGCCCTGGATTCGAGCCTTAAAAGCCGACTCATGAATTATATTGTTGCGCATATCTGCAATTTTTATAACATGTATGTTTGCAGGAGTAATCGGTTCTTGATTCTTACAAAGGCTATAAGCCGCCGGGTTACATCCCGGAGTACAATGGATGAGCATTAAGTCGCCATCGGCCAAGAGCCACCGGGTATTTAACTCCAGATTTACTTGTCAACAGACAAAGTATTCAAATCTTTAATAGCCAAACCTGGCTGGATTTTCATTATGGTTGTCGTAACCAGTATTGAATGATTGAGGTTTTTATACCGGGTTATGTTATTCAAATATTTAATAGCCAAACATGGCTGGGATTTCATTATGGTTATCATAACCGGTATTAGATGATTGAGGTTTTCGAAGGCCCCATCAGAGCAATGGTTATTATTCCTTCATCCAAAAATACCAGCTCACATTAGTGAGCATGGTTCAACATTGATATGCAAAGCATTCAACAATATTGTCCGGACAGTGGATATGATTTATTCTACAAAGGAAGGAATAGTCCCGAGTCGCTGCAGGCACACGACCCGGCACTTGGGGGCTACATTATTCAAATTCCGAATTATATCAAGTATGCAAGTCCCATGTCACTACAAGCATGCACCCCGGCACTTGGGGGCTAATGTAAGTTGCTTTTCAAATCATCACATTGTCAACAGACCTGGTTATCTCAGGGAGATGAGTCCTAGCCTAGTATTATCATACTGAACTGACACTTGGGGGCTACACATTGCTCCTCAATTATATAATCTGATCTTGAAAAGTCCATACTCATTATTGCATAATGACCCGGCCCTTGGGGGCTACACTGGTTGAAGTTTTATGAGTGTAAGGCAATTTCAAGTCCCAGGTTGCTGCAGGCAAGACAACCCGACACTTGGGGGCTACACATATGAAGTACAAAATGTTCAGTTTATGACTGGTGGCTTAGATGAACAACCTGGATTTCTCCAAAGTTGCAGCATTTATATGAAAGCAAGTCTTAAGCTATTACTACGTTCTGCTCTTAAGACTTGGGGGCTACAGTGATATGCATATAAGGGGGGAACATCTTCAAATTTTTAGTTTTGAGCAAACCAGGTATCATGTTCTTATTGGAGGAATTTGCAAAGTTTATCTCCTCCAAGCTATTCATAGAAGGGCACGGAGAGCCGACTCAATGATTGGAAGCTATATTTACAAAAGCAAGCACCAAAGTCGCCATAAGATTGACCCGGCGTTAGCAACAATCATGACCTGGCGTCTATAACAATCATGACCTGGAATCATCAATTTTTATAACCCGACAATTTTGGCAATCATAACTCGGCAAGCTCTACATCTTCAAACCGGCTGGACATTAGATGAATATTTCAAGACCAATATTTTTGTCAAGTTAGAGCATTGGAGACCGACTCAAATGGACTCTTTTTCACAATATTTTTCTACAAGCAAATTGACTATGAAGCAGGCCTATTCACCCGGAAATTCCAGGAGAAGGAAATGACAAGGACTTAAGGATGAACAGAAGCCGGCTCAGAAGAATGTTTGACCCGGCGCACAACCTGTCAAATTTGTTCTTGTGTTTATTTTGCAGGATCAGTTTAACATGGATAAATCCAAATTAAACTGGGGGCTAATGTCGGGGATATACCCGGTGGTGTAACCCGGCCTAATGTATGACCCGGCTGGAGCTTGGCGACTCACTGGCGACTCGCCCAGACCTGGCGACTCACGGCTAACTCGCCCAAACTTTGCGGTTCATTAGTGACCTGGCGGGCGGGTTAGACAAACGACAATACCCAACGGCCCATAATGAGGCTCATGGGAAGGCCGACTCACGTGATGGTGGGCCGGCTTGAGAAAGAAGACATAAGGAATATTCCCCTTGCAAGGGAAGCAAGAGTAGGATTCCACTTATAATAGAATAGTCCTAATCCTACTAGGACTCCACATGTAACCCGTCCCTCCAACTTATATAAGGAGGGGAAGGTCACCCCAAGAGGGGGGGGGGGGTTTGGATAAGTTTAGACAGACAAGTCAATAGCTCTCGAGGGAAAGGTGGCGAAAGAGCACCCTTGTAATGGTGAGCATCATGATGAATATCAATGAAGCAGGATGTAGGCTTTTACCTCCACCGTGAGGGGCCGAACCTGGGTAAAACCTCGCGTCTCTCGTCCTACTCAACCCCTCTCAAGCTACCACATAGATGCGTTGGCCTCACGACTAAGTCCTCACACTAGGACATCTGCCGTGACAAAACCACGACACTAATGATAAAAATGAACTTATTCCACAAAGAATAGTTAGTGGCTATAGAATGGTAATTGATTTTAGAAAATTAAATAAAGCCACTAGAAAAGATCATTACCCTTTGCCTTTTATCGATCAAATGTTGGAAAGATTATCTAAGCACACACACTTTTGTTTTCTAGATGGATATTCTGTTTTTTCCCAAATACATGTTTCACAACCTGATCAAGAGAAAACCACCTTCACTTGCCCATTTGGAACCTATGCTTATAGACGTGCCTTTTGGTTTATGCAATGCACCTACTACCTTTCAAAGATGTATGACTGCTATATTCTCTGATTTTTGTGAAAAGATTTTTGAGGTTTTCATGGATGATTTTTCTGTTTATGGAACTTCTTTTGATGATTCTTGAGCAACCTTGATCGAGTTTGCACAGATGCGAGCAAACTAACCTTGTCTTCAATTGGGAGAAGTGTCACTTTATGGTTAATGAAGGTATTGTCTTGGGGCATAAAATTTCTAAACGAGGTATTGAGGTGGATAAACCTAAAGTTAATGCAATTGAGAAAATGCCATGTCCTAACGATATTAAAGGTATTCATAGATTCCTTGGTCATGTTGGTTTCTATAGGAGGTTTATTAAAGACTTCTCTAAAATTTCTAGGCCTCTTACAAATCTTTTACAAAAAGATGTTCCATTTGTTTTTGATGATGATTGTGTAGAAGCCTTTGAAACACTTAAACAAGCCTTAACTTCTACACCTATTGTTCAACCACCTGATTGGAACTTGCCTTTTGAAATTATGTGTGATGCTAGTGATTATGATGTTGGTGCTGTTAGGACAAAGAGTTGATAAGAAATTAAATGTTATTCATTATGCTAGCAAAACTCTAGATAGTGCCCAGAGAAATTATGCTACTACTGAAAAAGAATTTTTAGTAGTTGTGTTTGCTTATGACAAGTTTAGATCATACATTGTTGATTCCAAAGTAACTGTTCACACTGATCATGCTGCTATTAAATATCTTATGGAAAAGAAAGATGATAAACCTAGACTCATTAGGTGGGTTCTTTTGCTACAAGAATTTGATTTACATCTTACTAATAGGAAAGGAGCTGAGAACCCCGTAGCTGATAACTTCTCTAGGTTAGAGAATATTCTTGATGACCCACTACTATTGATGATAGCTTTCCTGATGAACAACTAGCTGCAACAAATATTTCTCATAACATTCTGTGGTATGCTGACTATGCTAATTATATTGTTGCTAAATATTTACCACCTAGTTTCACATACCAATAAAAGAAAAAATTCTTCTATGATTTAAGACATTACTTTTGGGATGACCCACATCTTTATAAAGAAGAAGTGGAAGTTATTATTAGACGTTGTGTACCTGAGCATGAACAGAAACAAATCCTACGGAAATGTCACTCTGAAGCTTATGGAGGGCATCATGCTGGAGATAGAACTGCTCATAAGGTATTGCAATCTGGTTTTTATTGGCCTACTCTCTTCAAGGATGCCCGTAAGTTTGTTTTATCTTGTGATGAATGTCAAAGAATTGGTAATATTGGTAAGCGACAGGAAATGCCTATGAATTATTCACTTGTTGTTGAACCATTTGATGTTTGGGGTTTTTTATTATATGGGACCTTTTCCTTCCTCCAATGGGTATACACATATTTTGGTTGCTGTTGATTATGTTACTAAGTGGGTAGAAGCTATTCCATCTAGTAGTGCTGATCATAACACTTCCATTAAAATGCTTAAAGAAGTTATTTTCCTGAGGTTTGGAGTCCCTAGATATTTAATGGCTGATGGTGGCTCACACTTTATTCATGGTGCCTTCCGTAAAATGCTTGCTAAATATGATGTTAACCATAGAATTGCATCACCCTATCATCCTCAATCTAGTGGTCAAGTTGAACTTAGCAATAGAGAAATAAAATTAATATTACAAAAAACTGTTAATAGGTCCCGAAAGAATTGGTCTAAGAAATTGGATGATGCACTTTGGCCGTACAGAACAGCATATAAAAATCCTATGGGTATGTCTCCTTATAAAATGGTTTATGGAAAAGCTTGTCATTTGCCTCTAGAACTAGAACATAAAACATATTGGGCAATTAAAGAACTCAACTATGATTTCAAACTTGCCGGTGAAAAGAGATTATTTGATATTAGCTCATTAGATGAATGGAGAACCCAAGCTAAAAGATGGCATGACAAAAGAATACAAAAGTGGGAATTCAAAGTTGGAGAATATGTTCTTTTGTACAACTCTCGTTTTAGATTCTTTGCAGGAAAACTTCTCTCTAAATGGGAAGGACCATATATTATCGAGGAGGTTTATTGCTCTGGAGCCATCAAAATTAATAATGCCGAAGGTACTAATCCGAAGGTGGTCAATGGTCAAAGAATTAAACACTATATCTCAGGTACGCCTATTAATGTTGAAAGCTATATTATTCAAACCATGACACTGGAGGAACACATAAAAGAGACCTTCCAGAACATTCCAGAATACTAAAAAAGAGGAGGTATGTGATACGGTAAGTAAACGAACTCCGAAAAATCCACAAAAATATTTTTTGCCTGTTTTGGAATATTACAAAAATTAGGAAAATAAGAAACACCCAGGAAGGCAACCGAGGAGGGCACAAGACACCAGGGCACGCCTGGCATGCCTGGCGCGCCCAGGTGGGTTGTGCCCACCTCAGGAACCTTCCCGACTCAGTTTTCCTCTCGTTTGCTTGTTTCCCAAGATAAAAAATCTTTATATACCCCCGAACTTATTGACCACCGTATCACAAAGAAATCTTCTGTTCTTCTTTCTTGCTATTTTTTGACAGGTCTAGATCGCCATGGCCGCTTCGAGCTCCTCCAAGGACAAGTTCTTCGAGAACATCATCAACCCGTATTTGCGGAAGGTGATGCAGCACCCTCAAGCCATTGAGATGCGTGAGGGGGTGCTCCACATCCGGGACGTCCAGGGGCCCAAGATGACGGGAACCGTGGAGTCTAGGCTCGAAGCTATGGACCAAGAGGTTTTCAAGTGCAAGGGGATGGTGGAACGTGGACTCAACGCAAATCACCTCATGATCGTGGATTACACCCGTGATCTCAAGGTGTATGCCCGGTCCATGAAGGACATCGTCTTCACCCTCAACGAGCAAATCAATTTTCTGCAAAGTCAAATCTATGATCTCCAAAATCAAGTCTTTGAATATGGGGCGAGATTTAAAGGTATGAGTTTAGCTGCCAGTTGCAGGACTCGTGAGACTCTCGCTTCTTCTTATGATGGTGAGCCGCTGCCATGGAAGCCAAAGGATAAGCCCGCTACAACTTCACCACCACCATCATCATCTTCCCCACCAAAGGAGACTTGAGCTCATGGTATGGGCACTCCCCTTGGCTTGTGCCAAGCTTGGGGGAGGTGCCCCGGTATCGTATCACCACCACTATCTTTGCCTTTATCTTTTAGTTCGATCTTTAGTAATCCTATGATTTAGTTGAATAAAAGTTTAGGTCGATCCTGTCTTTTCGAGTGCTTGCTTAGTGATCTATCTATGTAATCGTGTGCGAGATATATAATAAAGAGTAGTTTGAGTTTTGTTTCTTTACTCTTTTGTTTCAATAAAAAGAAAGGAAAATAAATGAAAAAGATCATATGCTAATCTTATGGTAAGTAGTGACATCACATAAGGAAAAGTATAAGTGGTAAAATTTGTTGGAGATTGACAAATATAACATTGGTCAATGATGCAATTCATGAAAAAATTAATAAGGGAAGAGAAGATTCACATGCAAATACACCATCTTGGACATCTTTTATGATTGTGAGCCCCCATTAAATATTTTGTGTCAAAATTGTTGACGTTGGACAAGGAAGAAAACGTACTGATTTATGTTTGTGCATATTCACATAGAAGTTATATTGTCATAAATCCTTCAACATGTGGTGCTTGCTCAATATCTTTTCTAGCCAAAAACTGCGCAGTAAGTAGAGATACTACTTGTGCATCCAAAAACCCTTAAACCCAAAATCTTATTTTGAGAGTCCACCATACCTACCTATGGATTGAATAAAATCCTTCAAGTAAGTTGTCATCGGTGCACTAAGGCAGTAAAAATTGCTTCTAAATGTGTTGGATCATTTAGTGTAACAGAAAATTGAGCGTTGTACGAACTTATGATGGCAAAGTAGTAAAAGCGACAGACTGCATAATAAAGCTTGCTATCATAAGGGGCAATATAACATGACGTTCTTTTGCATTAAGGGATTTGGCATACAAACAAAAAGCGCATGGCAACCTCTGCTTCCCTCTGCGAAGGGCCTATCTTTTATTTTTTATGTATTTACTTTTATGGAAGAGTCAAAGTATCCTTCCCTATTCCTTTTTATTTTCTCCTTTTGCAAGCATCATGTGGTGAGGAAACATCTAGGCACATATATCCAGTTGGATATGAGTGGGCATGAGTTATTATTGTTGACATCACCCTTGAGGTGAATACGTTGGGAGGTGAAACTATAAGCCCCTATCTTTCTATGTGTACGGTTGAAACTTTTTGTTCATGGGTACGCTGTGAGTGTTAGCAATCATAGAAGGTTAAATGATGGTTGAGTATGTGGACTTGCCTAAAGGCTCCGATACGTGACCCTTCCTGAAAATATGATGAGTTGTAGTTGCAAAGTTGACTGAGAACATAGTTTGTTGGTTTTCAATAAGGTTTATGCTTTATACTTTGATGTTGTGATGAATTGTTACTTGCTCATGAGAAGTTATATGATAAAAGTTGTGTGATAAAGTTTTATGTTAAAGTTCTTTGATGTTATAATAATAAGCATGATGCTTCTATGTCTGTATTTTGTTTTTATCAACACCTCTCTCTCTCTCTAAGCATGTGGACATGTTTTTCGATTTCGGTTTTTCGCTTGAGGACAAGCGAGGTCTAAGCTTGGGGCAGTTGATACGTCCATTTTGCATCATGCTTTCCTACTGTTATTTATAATGTTTTTATGCATAATAATACTTTTTGGAGTAATTCTAATGCCTTTTCTCTCACAATATGCAAGGTTTACACAAAGAGGGAGAATACCGGCAGTTGGAATTCTGGACCTGAAAAAGCTACATCAGAGTTACCTATTCTGCACATCTCCAAATGAGCTAAAAATTTATGGAGAATTATTTTGCAATATATAAAAAATACTGGAGCAAATAACTACCGGAGGGGGCCCACCAGGTGGGCACAACCAACCTGGGCGCGCCCTGATGGGTTGTGCTCAGCCCAGCCCACCTACGGTGCCCATCTTCTGGTATATAGGTCATTTTGACCTAGAAAAAAAATCAGAGGAGGACTTTCGGGATGAAGCGCCACCGTCTCGAGGTGGAACTTGGGCAGGAGCACTTTTGCCCTCTGGCGGAGCGATTCCGTCGGGGGAACTCCCTCCCGGAGGGGGAAAGCATCGTCATCATCATCACCAACAACCCTCTCATCATTGGGAGGGCTATCTTCATCAAGATCTTCAACAACACCATCTCCTCTCAAACCCTAGTTCATCTCTTGTGTCAATCTTTGTACCAGAATCTCAGATTGGTACATGTGGGTGACTCGTAGTGTTGATTACATCTTGTAGTTGATTACTATATGGTTTATTTGGTGGAAGATTATATGTTCAGATCCATTATGCTATTTAATACCCCTCTGATCTTGAGCATGATTATTATTTGTGAGTAGTTACTTTTGTTCTTGAGGTCACGGGATAAGTCATGTTGCAAGTAATCATGTGAACTTGATATGTGTTCGATATTTTGATGATATGTATGTTGTGATTCCCATAGTGGTGTCATGTGAACGTCGACTACATGGCACTTCACCATATTTGGGCCTAAGGGAATGCATTGTGGAGTAGTTATTAGATGATGGGTTGCTAGAGTCATAGAAGCTTAAACCCTAGTTTATGCGCTACTTCGTAAGGGACCGATTTGGATCCCAAGTTACAGGTCTATGAAGTTTTGCTTGAGATTCATGAATCTGAAAATTGTGATGAAGCGTTAAAATGAGGAAATTTATAAAGTGTTTCATGATAGCTCCTTGAATGAAAAGCATGATTGCAATGATGTTATTATAAATTCTATTAATGTCAATTGTGTTAGTGATATGCAAAACCCCAAGCTTGGGGATGCTTGTTTTGTTATGTCCACTACTTGTTGCAATGATCATGATTGGGGTGATAATGATTCTTGTGATCTTGAAAATTCATTTAAACCTCGTGATGAATATGCTTGCGATAATATTGAAAGTGGGTTTGGAAGAGTGTCAACTTTAGCTAAAAATAATCTCACATATTTGGAGAGTGTTCAATCTGACGAAATTTTTGATAAAAGTGGGCTTGGAGAGGTCATGACTTTATTTGATAATAATCCCACTATTTCGGAAGAGTGTCAAGTTTGCATGCATGTGGATCATGAAGAGAATATTTTATGTGATACTTATATTGCTGAATTTGATTATGATCCTACATGTAATTATTATGAGAGTGGAAAATATGGTTGTAGAAATTTTCATGTTACTAAAGTACCTCTCGTTATGATGAGATCTTCAATGTTTTATTCCTCTTCTTTGCATATGTTAGATGTTTCTTGTCTTGATAATTTGTTTTCTTATAAAATTCCTATGCATAGGAAGAGAGTTAGACTTAAATGTATTTGTCACATGTTTCATGATGCTCTCTTTGTTTTTCAATAATAATCTTTCATGTGAGCATCATTGAAATTATTTATGCCTAGCTAGGGGCATAAAACGATAGCGCTTGTTGGGAGGCAACCCAATGAATAAAATTTATTTTTGCCTTTTTCTTACTATTCTTGAGTGTTTGCACAATAATGCCTCTGTTATGATTGTGTTTTTTATGTTTTAATTATTGTTTGTGCCAAGTAAAGCATTCGGGATAGCTTTGGTGACAGTTGATTTGATCCTGTTGAAAAACAAAAATATGTGCATCCAGTAACAGAATTTTAGAAATTCATAGAAGGGACGAAAAATTCTGATTTTTTTACACAAGATTGATATACAAATTGCCTCTGATGTCCTAATGTTTCAGAAGTTTTGGAGTTACAGAAGTATGAGAATAATTCACATCTTTACAGACTATTCTGTTTTTGAGAGATTATGTTTTCTTTGCATTGTGTGCTTATTTTGATGAATCTATGGATTGTATCGGGGGGTATAATCCATGGTAAAGTTAGAATACAGTAGATACCAGGGCACAAATCAGAACTTGATAGATGTTGATCGGAGCCCCCCTCTGGTACTTCTTTAGCCATCAGGTGTCTTCTGGTCCAGAAAAATTCTCCAAAAAGTTTCGCTGCGTTTGGACTCCGTTTGGTACTGATATTCCGTGAAGTAAAAAACAAGCAAAAAACAGCAACTAACACTGGGCACTATGTCAATAGGTTAGTCCCAAAAAATGATATTAAGTTGCTATAAAATGATTGTAAAACATCCAAGAATGATAATATAACAGCATGGAACAAGCAAAAATTATAGATACATTGGAGACGTATCAGCATCCCCAAGCTTAATTCCTACTCGTTCTTGAGTAGTTAAATGATAAAAACAGAATTTTTGATGTGGAATGCTGCGTAACATGTTCATCTCATATTCTTTCTTTTGTAGCATGGACATTTGGACTTTTATATGGTTCAAAGCAATAGTCTAGTTTTAACATGAAGATTTCAATACTCAAGCATATCAACAAGCAACCATGTCTCTCAAAATATCAACACTAAAGAAAGTTATCCCTAGCCCATCATGCTCCAACATTGATCCATCATGAAACACACTCACATATTAGCTATACCCAATGCTCAAGTACGATCATAGTGCCCCTTAGTTGGTGCTTTATAAGAGAAGATGGAAACTCAAATAAAAATAAAATTTGCATAAAGTAAATAGATAGGCCCTCCGCCGAGGGAAGTAGGGATTTGTAGAGGTGCCAGAGCTCAAAGCTTAAATTGAGAAATAAATTTTTTTTGAGAGGCATACTTTTCCCGTCAACGAAAACGACCAAGTAATTCCCAACACTTTCCATGCTAGATATATCATAGGCGGTTCCCAAACAAAAATAAAGTTTGTTCCTTTTTCCACCATTCTTTTACATTCCACGGCTAGCCGTATCCACGGGTACCGTCCATACCAACACTTTCCAAGGAATTCATTATTTGACAACATAAAGTAAATTTCTTTTTTATTTTGGGACTGGGCATCCCTATTACCGCCGCACTCTCGTGCAATGACAAGTGAATAAATGCTCATCTTGGGGATAACACATCTAGCATGGAAAATATTGGCCACCCCCTGCCGCTTCATGAGCGGTACGGGCACACACAAAGGTAATTTATGTTGAAAATTAGAGATGGCACATACAAATTTGCTTAGAACGACACGGAAATACCGCATATAGGTAGGTATGGTGTACTCATATGGCAAAACTGGTTTAAGGATTTTGGATGCACAAGTAGTATTTCTACTTAGTACAAGTGGAGGCTAGGAAAAAGATTGAGAAGCAACCAACCAAGTAAGGAAAAATCACATAAGCGAGCATTAAGCATAACTAACACCGAATAATGCACCACAAGTAGGGTGTAAGTTCATTCCACAACTATTGACTTTCGTGCTTGCATAGGGAATCACAAACCTTAACACCAATATTCTTACTAAAGCATAATTACTCACCAACATGACTCACATATCACTATCATCATATCTCAAAACTATTACAAAGAATCAAGTTTATTTTGTCCAATGATCTTCATGAAAGTTTTTATTATATCCCTCTTGAATATCTATCACTTTGGGACTTGTTTCATACATTGCAATTGCTTTTGACAAGCTCAAACAAATCTAAGTGAAGAACATGAGCATACATTTTTTCGTCTCTCAAAATAATATAAGTGAAGCATGAGAGAATTTTTTTAAAAATTTACTAACTCTCAAATAAATCTAAGTGAAGCATGAGAGCATTTCTTTAAAAATATTAAAGCACACCATGCTCAAAAAGATATAAGTGAAGCACTAGAGCAATTCCATAGCTCATTTTTTTTAAGTGAAGCATGTAGAGCAATTCTAACAAATCATAGCATAATTTTGGCTCTCTCAAATAGGTGTGTCCAGCGAGGTTAATTGTGACAAACTAAAAAGCAAAACAATCAAAGACTCATATAATACAAGACGCTCCAAGCAAAACTCATGATATGTGACGAATAAAAATATAGCTCCAAGTAAACTACCGATGGTCGTTAGAAGAAAGTGGGGATGCCTTCCGGGGCATCCCCACACTTAGTTGCTTGGTTCTCCTTGAATATTAACTTGGGGTGCCATGGTGCATCCCCAAGCTTAGGCTCTTTTCACTCCTTATTCCTTCATCCATCGTGATCTCACCCAAAACTTTAAAACTTCAATCACACAAAACTTAACAAAACCTTCATGAGATCTTAGTATAAGAAAACCAATATTTACTTCAAGTACTATATAAAACCCATTCAAATTTTGTTATTGCATTATATATACTGTATTCTAACTTTACCATGGATTATACCCCCCGATACAATCCATAGATTCATCAAAATAAGCACACAATGCAAAGAAAACACAGTCTGTCAAAAACAGAACAGTCTGTAAAGATGTGAATTGTTCTCATACTTCTGTAACTCTAAAACATCTGAAAAATTAGAACAATAGAGGAAATTTGTATAGAAATCTTGTGTAAAAAATTCAGAATTTTTGTTGCTTCTGTGAATTTTTAATATTCTGTTACAGGATGCAAAAGTTTCTGTTTTTCGACAGAATCAAATCAACTATCACCAAAGCTATCCCAAAGGCTTTACGTGGCACGAACAACTAATTAAAACATAAAGAACACAATCATAACAGAGGCATAATTGTGCAAACACTCAAGAACAGAAAGAAAAAGGCAAAAATAAATTTTATTCATTGGGTTGCCTCCCAACAAGCGCTATCATTTTATGCCCCTAGCTAGGCATAATGCATAGATTCAAGTATTGTCATCCGTGGTTTTTGTAACTTTTGTAAGGTTCTTTTCAAATCCGGGTGGCTATTTACGCTTCCCAAGATTTTTTGGTAAAGAGGCCATCTTGAGATCTAAAATATCCAAATGCTTATTGCAAAGAGTAATCAAAGTATTCATACGATTGAGGTTCCCACTGATATGTTTAAGAGGTTCATTATATTTTTGCAACTCAACCAAATGTTTATGCAAATCACTTAACTTGTCTAAAATTTGAGCTCCTTCTTGAGTAAAAGAAATCCCCTTTTTGGTTGGTGGAATTCCTAAAATTCCCTCTAGGATCTCATAAGCGGTATTAGCATCAAGTTCAATAAAGTTCCCTTTAGCGGCAAAATCCAAAAGTTGTCTATGTTGCAAGGCTAATCCTATATAAAAATGTCAAAGCAAAATCTTTGCATCCCCTTTTAGATTGCAAATGCGATAAGATTCCATTAGCCTATACCAAGAATCTTTCAAATTTTCTCCTTGTTTCTGCTTGAAGTATAATACTTCAAAATCTGGTGACAAAGGAGGGGTAGTCATGCTAGCCATAGTGAAAAAGTAGGCAAATAAGATCACACGCAAAAAGATAGATCTGACGAGAAAACGGCGAACGAAAAAGAGGGCGAATAAAATGATAAATTTTCTGAAGTGGGGGAGATGAAAACGGGAAGCAAATGGCAAATAATGTAAATTGCAAGGAGATGAGATTTGTGATTAGGAACCTGATAGATGTTGATGATGTCTCCCCGGCAACGGCGCTAGAAAAGAGTCTTGATGACCCACAATGATAGGGGATCAATCGTAGTCCATTCGATAAGTAAGAGTGTCGAACCCAACGAGGAGAAGAAGGAAATGACAAGTGCTTTTCAGCAAGGTATTTTCTGCAAGCGCTGAAATAGTCGGTAACAAGTAGTTTGATAGTAAGATAATTTGTAACAAGCAAGTAACGGTAACGGTAAATAAAGTGCAGCAAGGTAGCCCAATCCTTTTGTGGCAAAGCACAGGCCAAAACGCTCTCTTATGATAAGCAAAGCGTTCTTGAGGGTACACGGGAATTTCACCATATCACCTTAATCATGTTGGTTCAATTCGTGTTCGCTACTTTGATAATTTGATATGTGGGTGGACTGGTGCTTAGGTGTTGTTCTTACTTGAACAAACCTCCTACTTATGATTAACCCCCTCGCAAGCATCCACAACTACGAGAAAAGTATTAAGATAAAATCTAACCATAGCATTAAACTTTTGGATCTAAATCGGTCCCTTACGAAGTAGCGCATAAACTAGGGTTTAAGCTTCTGTCACTCTAGCAAACCATCATCTAATAACTACTCCACAATGCATTTCCTTAGGCCCAAATATGGTTAAGTGCCATGTAGTCGACGTTCACAGGACACCACTAAGGGAATCACAACATACATATCATCAAAATATCGAACACATATCAAGTTTACATGATTACTTGCAACATGACTTCTCCCGTGACCTCAAGAACAAAAGTAACTACTCACAAATAATAATCATCCTCAAGATCAGAGGGGTATTAAATAGCATAATGGATCTGAACATATAATCTTCCACCTAATAAACCATATAGTAATCAACTACAAGATGTAATCAACACTACTAGTCACCCACAGGTACCAATCTAAGGTTCCGGTACAAAGATTGAACACAAGATATGAACTAGGGTTTGAGAGGAGATGGTGATGTTGAAGATGTTAATGAAGATAGCCCTCCCAAAGATGAGAGGGTTGTTGGTGATCATGATGACGATGATTTCCCCCTCTAGGAGGGAAGTTCCCCCGGGTGAATCGCTCCGCCGGAGCACAAAAGTGCTCCTGCCCAAGTTCTACCTCGAGACGGCGGCGCTTCGTCCCAAAAGTCCCCCTTTGATTTTTTCTATGTCAAAATGACCTATATACGAGAAGATGGGCACCAGAGGTGGGCTGGGCCGAGCACAACCCACCAGGGCGCGCCTAGGGTGCCTGGCGCGCCCAGGTGGGTTGTGCCCCCCTGGTGGGGCCCTCCGGTAGTTATTTACTCCATTGTTTTTCATATATTGAAAAATAATTCTCCGTAAATTTTCAGCTCATTTGGAGATGTGCAGAATAGGTAACTCTGATGTAGCTTTTTCAGGTCCAGAATTCCAGGTGCTGGTATTCTCCCTCTTCGTGTAAACCTTGCATATTATGAGAGAAAAGGCATTAGAATTACTCCAAAAGCATTATTATGCATAAAACATTGTAAATAACATTAGGAAAACATGTTGCAAAATGGATGTATCAACTCCCCCAAGCTTAGACCTCGCTTGTCCTCAAGCGAAAAACTGAAATCGAAAAACATGTCCACATGCTTAGAGAGAGAGAGAGAGGTGTCAATAAAAACAAAATACGAACATAGAAGCAGCATGCTTATTATTGTAACAGCAAAGAATTTCACATAAAACTTTATCACCCAACTTTTATCATATAACTTCTCATGAGCAAGTAACAATTCATCACAACATCAAAGTATAAAGCATAAACCTTATTGAAAACCAACAAACTATGTTCTCAGTCAACTTTGCAACTACAATTCAACATATTTTCAGGAAGGGTCACGCATCGGAGCCTTTAGGCAAGTCCACATACTCAACCATCATTTAACACATAGAAAGATAGGGGTTTATAGTTTCGCCTCCCAACGTATTCACCTCAAGGGTGATGTCAACAATAATAACTCATGCCCACTCATATCCAACTGGATATATGTGCCTAGATCTTTCCTCACCACATGATGCTTGCAAAAAGAGAAAATAAAAAGGAATAGGGAAGGATACTTTGACTCTTGCATAAAAGTAAATACATAAAAGTAAAAGATAGGCCCTTCGCAGAGGGAAGAAGAGGTTGCCATGCGCTTTTTGTTTGTATGCCAAATCCCTTAATGCAAAAGAACATCATGTTATATTGCCCCTTATGATAGCAACCTTTATTATGCAGTCCATCACTTTTATTACTTTGCCATCATAAGTTCATACAACGCTCAGTTTCCTCTTACACTAAATGATCCAACACATTTAGAAGAATTTTTTATTGCCTTATTGCACCGATAACAACTTACTTGAAGGATCTTACACCATCCATAGGTAGGTATGGTGGACTCTCAAAATAATATTTTGGGTTTAAGGGTTTTTGGATGCACAAGTAGTATCTCTACTTAGTGCGGAGTTTTTGGCTAGAAAAGATATTGAGCAAGCACCACATGTTGAAGGATCTATGACAATATAACTTCTATGCGAATATGAACAAACATAAATCATTACATTGTCTTCCTTGTCCAATGTCAAAAAATTTGACACAAAATATTTAATGGGGGCTCACAATCATAAAAGATGTCCAAGATAGTGTATTTGCATGTGAATCTTCTCTTCCCTTATTAATTCTTTCATGAATTGCATCAATGACCAACGCTATGTTTGTCAATCTCCAACAAATTTTACCACTTATACTTTTCCTTATGTGATGTCACTACTTACCATAAGATTAGCATATGATCCTTTTCATTTATTTTCCTTTCTTTTTATTGAAACAAAAGAGTAAAGAAACAAAACTCAAACTACTCTTTATTATATATCTCACACACGATTACATAGATAGATCACTAAGCAAGCACTCGAAAAGAAAGGTTCGAACTAAACTTTTATTCAACTAAATAATAGTATAACTAAAGATCGAACTAAAATGGATAAAGGAAAAGATAGTGGTGGTGATACGATACCGAGGCACCTCCCCCAAGCTTGGCACAAGCCAAGGGGAGTGCCCATACCATGAACTCAAGTCTCCTTTGGTGGGGAATATGATGATGGTGGTGGTGAAGTAGTAGCGGGCTTATCCTCCGGCTTCCATGGCAGCGGCTCACCATGATAAGAAGAAGAGAGAGTCTCACGAGTCCTGCAACTGACAGCTAAACTCATACCTTTAAATCTCACCTCATATTCAAAGACTTAATTTTGGAGATCATAGATTTGACTTTGCAGAAAATTGATTTGCTCATTGAGGGTGAAGGCGAGGTCCTTCATAGACCGGCCATCCACCTTGAGATCACGGGTGTAATCCGCGATCATGAGGTGATTGGCATTGAGTCCATGTTCCACCATCCCCTTGCACTTGAAAACCTCTTGCTCCATAGCTTCGAGCCTAGCCTCCACGGTTCTCGTCCTCTTGGCCCCTGGACGTCCCGGATGTGGAGCACCCCCTCATGCATCTCAATGGCTTGAGGGTGCTGCATCACCTCCCGCAAATACAGGTTGATGATGTTCTCGAAGAACTGGTCCTTGGAGGAGCTCGAAGCGGCCATGGCGATCTAGACCTGTCAGAAAACAGCAAGAAAGAAGAACAAAAGATTTCTCCGCGATACGTTGGTCAATACGTTCGGGGGGTATATAAAGATTTTTTATCTTAGGAAACAAGCAAACGAGAGGAAAACGGAGTCGGGAAGGTTCCCGAGGTGGGCACAACCCACCTGGGCGCGCCAGGCATGCCAGGTGTGCCCTCCTCGGTTGCCTTCCTGGTTGTTTCTTATTTTCCTAATTTTTGTAATATTCCAAAACTGACAGAAAATAATTTTGCGGATTTTGTGGAGTCCGTTTACTTACCGTATCACGTACCTCCTCTTTTTTAGTATTCTGGAGTGTTCCGGAAGGTCTCTTTTATGTGTTCCTCCGGTGTCATGGTTTGAATAATATTGCTTTCAACATTAATAGGCGTACCTGAGATATAGTGTTTAATTCTTTGACCATTGACCACCTTCGGATTAGTACCTGTGACATTATTAATTTTGATGGCTCCAGAGCGATAAACCTCCTCGATAATATATGGTCCTTCCCATTTAGAGAGAAGTTTTATAGCAAAGAATCTGAAACGAGAGTTGTACAAAAGAACATATTCTCCAACTTTGAATTCCCGATTTTGTATTCTTTTGTCATGCCATCTTTTAACTTTTTCTTTAAATAATTTGGCATTTTCATAAGCTTGGGTTCTCCATTCATCTAAAGAGCTAATATCAAATAACCTCTTTTCACCGGCAAGTTTGAAATCATAGTTGAGTTCTTTAATTGCCCAATATGCTTTATGTTCTAGTTCTAGAGGCAAATGACAAGCTTTTCCATAAACCATTTTATAAGGAGACATAGCCATAGGATTTTTATATGCTGTTATGTAGGCCCAAAGTGCATCATCAAATTTCTTAGACAAATTCTTTCGGGACCTATTAAGATGTTGTGACACCCTGGTTTTCGCTTCTATTTTTTTCCTTCGCGGGATTTGACTCCCGTCTTTTTTTTTCTTTGGTGTTACCGGATTTTCTCCAGCTCTTGGGTATTTGAAGATGGTCATCTAACCTTGCCTTCCCTATCCAACCAGAGATTCTCTTCAGTCCAACCTTGCCACTCGAGATCTATTCTCAAGACTTTTCCACCGAAACCCTACCTTCCGAGTTGCCGGAAGGGAAACCATAATTCCTTCCGTTACAAAGGAACACCAATTTCCTTTGATCTGATGCCTCCCAAACTTCTCCCAGTGATCATCCTTTATCTATAAATCCCTGGATATGCAAAAATATTGCCAAGTCATTTGCAATATTTTTCATTTATAATTAATTCCTCTTTCTGCTGTTTAAAGGAATTAAATCCAGGGAAATATCTATCCATCTCCAAAGTTTATGAAAACTTGTGGAGATATTCTTTGTGATCGTATTGAGCTCCCATAAAAATATTGGCCATAATTAAATCAGGGAAATTGCATTTTCCTATTTAAGGCACTTTCTAAAGGAAATACCATTTTGGTAGCCAGGAAAAATCCCAAATAAATTGTAGAGCTTGTACTACCCCTATATTCACCATTTCCATCAAAATCCAAGTCCCATAGTTCGAAGTTTGAGCACAGCATCCATTTGCAAATTCTGTCCAGATTTCAAGTTCGCAAAGGAAGTGCTTGAACCATTGATCCATTTGAGCTGAAATTTTTCATGGTGGTTAACATTGACAAATAACTCATGGAAACCAAAAACCTGCTCAATCCATCCATCCATTCTTCCCCAGCAATTTTCCTAAGTTTCAGTCCATTTAGAACCTCTGTGAAGGAAGTACCATTTTGGTGCATCCAAATGAGATGAAACTTTTCCAGCATCTCCATATATTCAAATCATTACTCTCCACCAAGTTTGAGTCAAATCCATCTAGCCATTCTTCCCCAGCATCATCATCTTCATTTCTGACCAGTGGGGTCCATTCTACAGCAAGTGTCCCGAATTCTTATCCGAATGGCCCCAAAATTTACCATGGTAGTCACCTTGGTAGATTATTGATCCATGCCAAATCTCAACTCATTTTACCCAGTGATATATCCAGAACACACTACAAGCACCTTCTGTCCATAAACTGTTTTGGATAACCTCGACTACTCCAGAGCCATCCTGGTCCATCCAATGATCCAACTTATCTATTTGAGCAGTGAGAGGCATGTTTGACAAGGTGTGAGGAGCAGTAGCGCGCCAGAGCATGTAGCATGCGTGGTGACCACGCTGAGGGTAGGCCAACCGCGCACCCTGTGCACTGGCAGTGTTTGATCTCGTCAGACCGGCCAGCTCAGGCTGCCCTGGCTTGTCCATTCGTGCCGACCAGCCTCCCCGACGTCCACACACTCCTCTCCAGTAGGTTCCCCTTCCGTCTTCTTCTCCGCCGTGCTGCGACAATCGCCATTACTCTGCCACTATTCGCACGCGGTCGCCGCCGTATACATCCAACCGGAGCTCTCCAGAAGCCACTGCCGGCTTCTCCACTTTCCCGGAGATCTTGCCGACATTGCCATGTCCCTCCGCGTGTCCCCGGGCGCCAGTGCGGCGATAAGCTCGCCACGGCGGCCATCCCTATCTCCTCGCCCCGGCCGGCTATAAAAGCCGCGGCCGAGCCCCTCCCCGAGCACCACCGCACCTCCAGCCACCCCTCCCTCCTACAGCCCCTCCCAACCCCTCTACCGAGCTACTTGAGCTCTACTGCCCTCCGATGGCCGCCATGGCCGCCGCGTTCTCTCGCCCAAATTGGTGCTGCCAGAGCTCTCTCCCTTCGTTCTACCACCACCAGAACACCGCCCGAAGCCCGTAGACCCTCCCCCACTCCTCGGTTAGTCGCCGGAGCTCACCTCGCTGCGGGTCCCAAACTTGGCAGGAGGCCACGCCCGCGGGTGCCCCCTGTCACCATCGCCGCTGCCCTTCCCCTGTGCTGCTGTTGTTCCAGGTGGAAGCGCCACCTTCCGCCGAGCACGCCGGTGTATCCCTCTTGGCCGAGGACTGCCGGCGTCGCCGTGGACATTGTCGGCATTGCGCTCCTCCCCGGTCCTCTGTCGTCTCGAGCAGCGGCAGTTCCATCCCTCCCCGGCGCCTTCTCCTCCTCTGGACGGGCGCGGCGTGTCGCGACGAGCTCGTCGGTGCTCTCCGTTCGGCCGGAGACCACCGGAGCCGGACAGGCCGTCGCCGGCGTCGCCCCTCCTCTGCCCCTCCTCTGATTCGGTCGGGCCAGCAAGAGGAGGAAGAAGTCAGGGCCAGGCGGCCCCGCTCCTCTCCCCGACTCCACCCGTCAGCGACACCAAGCCCCTGCCACGTCCTTTAAGTGGAAATGCATTTCGCAAAATACGTTTTTGGTTCAAAGAAAACGTATTCCCGGAAAAGGCGCTACCAGATTCCAGCTAGGGACCTCGAAGTAAATATTATGTTTACAAATAGGTCCCTCCACTTCAATCCCTCATAACTTTTTGCTCGTAACTCCGATCCAGGTGAATCCAACACCCACTTCCTCGTCTCGTCAAGCCCATTCTTTTGGTATCATTTTCACAAGGTGGTCCCACAGTGCAAATGACCATTTTGCCCTCGCACTCTATCAGCCCCCTCCAAGAGAGAACGGTTTCCGATGATCCTTTCCGCGGAATCTCAGCACTTCTTCCCGGAGTATTCTTCGACCCCAGGCAAGCTAGCCATCTGATATATGCCCTAAAGCATTGCTCTATGATATTTCTTGCATGTTTAAATTAATATGCTTGTGCTTGTCTGTGTAGTAGTGAGTTGTATGTGACTCTGACGAGCCCTTGCTTGCACTTTCTTTGTTGAGGGCACCACGCTTGTGTTCTGAGCTGTTTCCGGCCGTCCGGGGTGGATGCCGACTTTTATTTCTCTTGTCAGCAACTCTCCATGTTCTGAGCTACTTTTCGGCCGTCTCGGGCAGCTGTTGAATTTCTTTCCGTAGCAGTGACCCTATGCTCTGAGCTGTTTCTCGGCCGTCTTAGGGAGCTGCTACATTCTTCTTATCAACACCATCTCATGCTCTGAGCTGCTTTCCAGCCGTCTTGAGCCGGGGTTGAGTTATTCCGGTAATATCCCAGATCTGAGTTGTAAAGACCGTTCTGGTGGCTACTGGTTTCTTTGCCGGTTTTGTGCAAGGGTTCTGATGGTCGTCACTTTCAGCTAGAACTTGTAAATTGAAAACTTGCCATTTAAATATTGTTTCACTAATGACTCATTGTGATGTTATATGGAGATAGGTTGTTATGTTTCCACAGTTGTTATCTCACACATAGTTACCACCATGTTATGTTATTGTGATGAACCACTAAGCTTGCTAAATGAACTTAGTCGGTTGATCTTGAGTCACCTGTCCGGGCTTATCCGTGCAACCACATTTGCTGGTATGGGACGGCCTTGACTTGGTCTGGCTCTGTGCTCTTTCACCGGTACCACCAGACAGGGAAGGTTATGCGTGCGCACTACCCTGGCCTGGTAGGCGGCGATAACCTTGTGAGCCCAGTTGTTTGTTTGCGCGCGATCCCTGTTTGGGACAGTTTAGTTTGGCCACGACGGTGGCAGGTGTCACGAGGTGACACGGGGGCCACCCGGGACTTGACTCCAGGGGAGAATGATTGCCGGTGGTACGGTGGAGGAGTCACGGGTTAGGCGGGTTTCGTTGGAGCAACGCTGGTCCACCCGAATGGGATCACGAGGCGGTGCTCCATGGTGTGGGTAAAGTGCACAACCTCTGCAGAGTGTAAAATCTATTCGAATAGCCGCGTCCTGGGTATTGGACAGCCCGTCCAGACCTCACTAGGTGGTCAACCATAATACTGATAATAATGGTGGAAGAACTTGTCCTGCATAGACATCAGATGTTATCAGGAATATGGTATGTTAGCCATGGGATGGCTATGGAAGAGATGGTCAGATGACCGAAAGACTTGGATTGGATTTGGTTCAACATCGGATTGGATCATGAGAATGTCAGATTATGAATTATTTACTTGCCATGTTCTAGTCAATATGCTTCGCTTTACTGTATTTATCCTAGTAGTTATATTACTAAATAATCCTGTTACAACATGATGATTAATATTGCTAGATAGGTATGCTATGCCATGACAATTAATGTTACTCTAATATCAAATACATGCTTGAATGCCATGGATTGCATTGCTTGGTGTATATGTTAGTTTGGTTTGCTTGCGAGTACATTCAAAAGTACTCAGCGGCCTTCAATGTGGCCAGGTTCCCATAAGGATCCGTCGTTCATCGATGAGGAGCCGGAGCGTTCGCTGGCTAGGAGAGTAACCCAGTCAGATCCCTGTGGATTGGAGCCGCACCAGGACCCTGCTGCCTTAGATAGAGCTTTTCCGCTGCCATCACTCTTGTAAACTATCATGTAAGACTTATATATCCATTAATAGAAATGCCTGTGTTCATGATACTTGTTGTAAACGCGCATGCCAGAGTGATTTCCTGGGCTGGCATGCATGGCGACCGTCTGGCTACAGTGGTAATCTGGCTTGGGCGCCACAACGGATGGTATCAGAGCAGCCAGGCTGACTATAGGTTACCCTAGCCAGACTTCATTGTCTTGTGCTCAGTAGAAAGCCCAGATGGATTTCAGCCATCTCTGCCAAACAGGCACGGCTACTATTGATCATAAGGAAACCCCATAGGTTTTGGCTCCATCACACCCCAACTCTCGTGGCCTTTGCCTCCGGTATGAAATATACGCACCAGGCAACGACCTGTGAGCCCTGAAACCCCTAGGTAAACCAGATATCCTTACCCTACTTGCTAACCATGGCATTTCTCTTCTTAACTCTAATTTCCTTTGGGAAACGCCTATAATTCTATCTCTCCCCGACAACCTTAGAATCGTTGACTAAGCCATTTTGGCTATGGTCGTGCGTTGAGAGTGTGATGTTCCCTAAGGAAGTAGTAGGAGCTTGACACCAGTGCTACCAGGAGCATTGTGTGGTTTCACTTCTAAATCCTTAGAGGTACATCGAGTGTGCTATACTAGTTATACTAGTGGATCCTCGGCCACGTGTGTAAGGTCCGCAAAATTTGAGTTTTATTTGCTTGTTGGTTTTTCGTGGTTTTTCTTTCTTTTGTCGGTTCCGTTTCTTTGCTCCGACTGGATCCATCCGCGAGTGTCATTAAGAAGACTAGCATACAACTTGGATAATACCCAATAATCCAAATTCAGTAAGAGTCAAGCCAAGTCAACTGACTGATATTCAGAATAGCAACACCGGATCTGTCAAGGATGAAGAATGCGTCAAAAGCAGAATCTATGTGCAACAGACAAGGCCAGAATATACCTGAGAGAGTTTGCCTCAGAACAGATCATGCCTAAGGAGCAGTCAGATAAGCTACCAAGAATGAACACTAGTAAGGACAAATTATTCGGTCCTCGATACAAGGATTATTTCAGTCAGTGGGGTGAACCTTGAGTCTTTTCTCCATGGACTCAGAATCATTTATTACCCACAGAAGACATATTTCAAGAATGTGAGTATGCCAAGAGCAGTAACAAAACTCAGGTACGTTGGTACAAATTTCAAAGCAAATCTTGAAGTTCTCCGGTGTAAATACAAAATTTCTGGGCACTGTGAACAAGGTTTGGAAGGAATATGGATAAGTTCGCGGTTGCCCAGAATCAGTGAGAACTTCACATGCTGGGAAGCTCAGCTAAACCAAATGGAATTATCCATCAACTGCTTATTATCGGCATACCTTGGTTTGAATACAAGGGGTATTCCGAATTAATTATCAACACGAAGCCTGCATCAGTTCTGCAACCCTTACAGCAGCAATGATCAGACCAGTAGAAGACAAGCGATGTGTGACAATAAGAATATCTTCAGATATGCTATGGCCTATACCAAGTTTTGGTTCCGCTATGGGTAAATTTCGGATACTTCGGAAGGAAGCCAGAGTCGGCCATAAATCCGACTGCGTACACAGTGAAAGGCTTCTGGTATAAGGAACCCAGCCTTCCTTCGCAAGCTACCAGACCGCCAATCTTCCTCGGTACGCCACTTGGTGAGAAAATCTTCTGGGATACGGCACTCCCATCTTCCACAGCGTGCTACCGCGGAAGACTTCCAGCACAAGGCACCCGACCTCCCGCAGCAAGCCATATGAAGGAAAGCTTCTGGGGTACAGCACCCCCACCTTCCATAGCATGCTACCGCGGAAAACTTCCGGCATAAGGCACCCGACTTTCCTCAGCAAGACACATGAGGAAAAGCTTCTGGGATACGATACCCAACCTTCTTCAGCACACTACCCTGGCAGAAGCTTTGAGCATAAGGAATTCAACCTTCTTCAACACACCATTGTGCCCACAACAAGCTTGTCAGCAACACGAACTAGTCTGGACACCCGTCCGACTCAGAACTCAGTGGTTATAAAAGGATTTATCCTACACCTGCATTTGTTGTGAGCATGCAGTCCGGTGGATCAGTTCATGCGAGCCACTCGTACATGGGAATGATTGTGTCCTGAGAAACATTGGCCCCTATTAAAAAAGAAGATGAGCACATCAACCCCTACGAGATATGCAAGAGTAAGTTGTGAGAACAAGCCCGACAAACTGGGAAAACAATCAAGGAGCCGTGTTGGCAGGTCATGACAGGTCTATCAAAGGAATCATCAAGAACCAAGAAGTTCTGTACAAACAACCTCCATGATGGTCAACAAGATACAGCTTCACGGACGGAGTGGTATTACCAATCCTCGTCAGACTCTTGCATATACAGCCACGACAATGCAGTCAACATGCCATACTCACCTGAATATGGGCCATCAACCAAGATAAGAGGCTATATTCCAAAAGATACACTGGATGATAGCGATACTATGTTCAGCACAGTGGTCACAGCAGGGACTACAGAGGCTATATACGACAGAGCCATCTCCACAAGCGACAGAGTTTGAAACAAGACATTCAGATAGAATGGATCAAAGCACATCAGTATCAACAACTTGTAGACGTCATGATATCATTGGAGTAAGAGATTACTGTCTATGATTACTTTATGATCATGCCCAACATCTCAGTTGGGGATAAAGCAGCAATAGCTCGGTCATGTTGTTCCTTGAATTGTGGAACATCTAAAGACAAAGTCAGAATGCCAACGACAAAAGGAAATGTCAATACAGAACCCACCGTCAGACTGAGCATTCTGACATGGCAAAGAGAAAGCCACCCCTAGTCACTCGAGGCCATACGTGCACGTGAGCCTGGTACAAGGAAAGGATGTCTTACCCATGACAGTCAGGGTACGAAGCATCGCAATAAAACCCGAAGCAGTCACTCCCAGGCCATGGAAACCGAGCTGTCTGTTGGAACTACCCACTACCCCACCCAGCAACACCACTATCCAGGACAAAAGGTACACCTGACAGGAAAGAGAAGGATTCAATAAAGTTGTGTGCAGAGACAACACATGGTCCATTAGAAGAGGCAGTTAAAAAGTCAGTGAACCAACGAAGACAAGACCGCGGATGGATCCAAGTCGCACACAGGTAAGTCCAACTTCACCGGGAGGTAAGCCCGGAAATCTCGAGGACGAGATTTTCTTAAGGGGGGTAGGTTTGTGACACCCTGGTTTTCATTTCTATTTTTTTCCTTCGCGGGATTTGACTCCCGTCTTTTTTTTTCTTCGGTGTTACCGGATTTTCTCCAGCTCTTGGGTATTTGAAGATGGTCATCTAACCTTGCCTTCCCTATCCAACCAGAGATTCTCTTCAGTCCAACCTTGCCACCCGAGACTGCCGGAAGGGAAACCATAATTCCTTCTGTTACAAAGGAACACCAATTTCCTTTGATCTGATGCCTCGCAAACTTCTCCTAGTGATCATCCTTTATCTATAAATCCCTGGATATGCAAAAATATTGCCAAGTCATTTGCAATATTTTTCATTTATAATTAATTCCTCTTTCTGCTGTTTAAAGGAATTAAATCCAGGGAAATATCTATCCATCTCCAAAGTTTATGAAAACTTGTGGAGATATTCTTTGTGATCGTATTGAGCTCCCATAAAAATATTGGCCATAATTAAATAAGGGAAATTGCATTTTCCTATTTATTGCCAATATTGCATTTTGGGCACTTTCTAAAGGAAATACCATTTTGGTAGCCAGGAAAAATCCCAAATAAATTGTGGAGCTTGTACTACACCTATATTCACCATTTCCATCAAAATCCAAGTCCCATAGTTCAAAGTTTGAGCACAACATCCATTTGCAAATTCTGTCCAGATTTCCAGTTTGCAAAGGAAGTGCTTGAACCATTGATCCATTTGAGCTGAAATTTTTCATGGTGGTTAACACTGACAAATATATCATGGAAACCAAAAACCAGCTCAATCCATCCATCCATTCTTCGCCAGCAATTTTCCTAAGTTTCAGTCCATTTGGAACCTCTGTGAAGAAAGTACCATTTTGGTGCATCCAAATGAGATGAAACTTTTCCAGTATCTCCATATATTCAAATCATTACTCTCCACCAAGTTTGAGTCAAATCCATCTAGCCATTCTTCCCCAGCATCATCACTTCATTTCTGACTAGTGGGGTCCAATCTACAGCAAGTGTCCCAAATTCTTATCCAAATAACCCCAAAATTTACCAGGGTAGTCACCTTGGTTGATTATTGCTCCATGCCAAATCTCAACTCATTTTACCTAGTGATATATCCAGAACCCACTACAAGCACCTTTTGTCCATAAACTGTTTTGGATCACCTCGACTACTCCAGAGCCATCCTGGTCCATCCAATGATCCAACTTATCTATTTGAGCAGTGAGAGGCTTGTTTGACAAGGTGTGAGGAGCAGTAGCGCACCAGAGCATGTAGCATGCATGGTGACCATGTTGAGGGTAGGCCAACCACATGCCCTGTGCACTGGCAGTGTTCGATCTCGTCGGACCGGCCAGCTCAGGCTGCCCTGGCTTGTCCATTCGTGCCGACCAGCCTCCCCGACGTCCATGCACTCCTCTCCAGCAGGTTCCCCTTCCGTCCTCTTCTCCGCCGCGCTGCGACAATCGCCATTACTCTGCCACTGCTCGCACGCGATCGCCGCCGTATACATCCAACCGAAGCTCTCCTGAAGCCACTGCCGGCTTCTCCACTCTCCCGGAGCTCTTGCCGACATCACCATCTCCCTCCGCGTGTCCCCGAGTGCTAGTGTAGCAATAAGCTCACCATGGCGGCCATCCCTATCTCCTCGCCCCGACTGGCTATAAAAGCCACGGCCGAGCCCCTCCCCGAGCACCACTACACCTCCAGCCACCCCCTCTCCCTCCTATAGCCCCTCCCAACCCCTCTACCGAGCTACTGGAGCTCTACTGCCCTTCGATGGCCGCCATGGCCGCCGCCTTCTCTCGCCCAAATTGGTGCTGCCAGAGCTCTCTCCCTCCGTTCTACCACCACTAGAACACCGCCCGGAGCCTGTAGACCCTCCCCCACTCCTCGGTTAGTCGCCGGAGCTAACCTCGCCGCGGGTCCCAAACTTGGCCGGAGGCCACGCCCGCGTGTGCCCCCTGTCACCATCGCCGCTACCCTTCCCCTGTGCTGCTGCTATTCCAGGTGGAAGCGCCACCTTCCGCCGAGCACACCGGTGTCTCCGTCTAGGCCGGGGACTGCCGGAGTCGCCGTCGACGTTGCCGGCATTGCGCTCCTCCCTAGTCCTCTGTCATCTCGAGCAGCGGCAGTTCCATCCCTCCCCGGCGCCTTCTCCTCCTCTGGACGGGCGCGGCGTGTCGCCACGAGCTCGTCGGTGCTCTCCGTTCGGCCAGAGACCACCGGAGCCGGACAGGCCGTCGCTGGTGTCGCCCCTCCTCTGCTTCGGTCAGGCAAGCGAGAGGAGGAAGAAGTCAGGGCCAGGCGGGCCTGCTCCTCTCCCCGACCCCACCCGTCAGTGACACCGCGCCCCTGCCACGTCCTTTAAGTGGAAATGCATTTCGCAAAATACGTTTTCAGTTCAGAGAAAACGTATTCCCGGGCAAGGCGCTACCAGATTCCAGCTAGGGAGCCCGAAGTAAATATTATGTTTACAGATAGGTCCCTCCACTTCAATCCCTCATAACTGTTTGCTCGTAACTCCGATCCAGGTGAATCCAACGCCCACTTCCTCGTCTCGTCAACCCCGTTCTTTTGGTATCATTTTCACAAGGTGGTCCCATAGTGGAAATGACCATTTTTCCCTTGCACTCTATCGACCCCCTCAGAGAGAGAACGGTTTTTGGCGATCCTTTCCGCAGACTCTCCGCACTTCTTCCCGGAGTATTCTTCGACCCCAGGCAAGATGACCATCTGATATATGCCCAAAAGCATTGCTCTGTTATATTTCTTGCATGTTTAAATTAATATGCTTGTGTTTGTCTATGTATTAGTGAGCTGTATGTGACTCTGACGAACCCTTGCTTGCACTTTCTTCGGTGACGGCACCACGCCTGTGTTCTGAGCTGTTTTCGGCCGTCCGGGGTGGATGCCGACTTTTATTTCTCTTGTCAGCAATTGTCTGTGTTCTGAGCTGCTTTTTGACCGTCTCAGGCAGCTGTTGAATTTCTTTCCGTAGCAGTGACACTATGCTCTGAGCTGTTTTTCGGCCATCTTAGGGAGCTGCTACATTCTTCTTATCAACACCGTCTCATGCTCTGAGCTGCTTTCCAGCCGTCTTGAGCCGGGGTTGAGTTATTCCGGTAATGTCCCAGATCTGAGTTGTAAAGACCGTTCTGGTGGCTACTGGTTTCTTTGCCAGTTTTGTGCAAGGGTTCCGATGGTCGTCACTTACAGCTAGAACTTGTAAACTGATAACTTGCCATTTAAATATTGTTTCACTAATGACTCATTGTGATGTTATATGGAGATAGGTTGTTATGTTTCCACAGTTGTTATCTCACATATAGTTACCACCTTGTTAAGTTATTGTGATGAACCACTAAGCTTGCTAAATGAACTTAGTCGGTTGATCTTGAGTCACATGTCCGGGCTTATCCGTGCAACCACTTTTGCCGGTATGGGACGGCCTTGACTTGGTCTGGCTCTGTGCTCTTTCACCGGTACCACCAGATAGAGAAGGCTATGCGTGCGTGCTACCCTGGCCCGGTAGTTGGCGATAACCTTGCAAGCCCAGTTGTTTGTTTGCGCACGGTCCCCATTTGGGACAGTTTAGTTTGGCCACGACGGTGGCAGGTGTCACGAGGTGACACAGGGGTCACCCAGGGCTTGACTCTGGGGGAGAATGATTGCCAGTGGTACGGTGGAGGAGTCACGGGTTAGGCGGGTTTCGTTGGAGCAACGCTGGTCCACCCGAATGGGATCACGAGGCCAGGTGCTCCGTGGTGTGGGTAAAGTGCGCAACCTCTGCAGAGTGTAAAATCTATTCGAATAGTCGCGTCCATGGTATTGGCCAGCCCGTCCAGACCTCACTAGGTGGTCAACCGTAATATAATAATAATGGTGGAAGAACTTGTCCTGCATAGACATCAGATGTTATCAGGAATATGGTATGTTAGCCATGGGATGGCTATGGAAGAGATGGTCAGATGAACGAAAGACTTGGATTGGGTTTGGTTCAACATCGGATTGGATCGTGAGAATGTCGGAGTATGAATTATTTACTTGCCATGTTCTACTCAATATGCTTTGCTTTACTGTATTTATCCTAGTAGTTATCTTGCTAAATAATCCTGTTACAACATGATGATTAATATTGCTAGATAGGTATGCTATGCCATGACAATTAATGTTACTCTAATATCAAATACATGCTTGAATGCCATGGATTGCATTGCTTGGTGTATATGTTAGTTTGGTTTGCTTGCGAGTACATTCAAAAGTAATCAGCAGCCTTCAATGTGGCCAGGTTCCCTTAAGAATCCGTCGTCCGTCGACGAGGAGCCGGAGCGTTCGCGGGCTAGGAGAGTAACCCATTCAGATCCCTATGGATTAGAGCCGCAGCAGGACCCTGCTGCCTTAGATAGAGCTTTTCCGCTGCCATCACTCTTGTAAACTATCATGTAAGACTTATATATCCATTAATAGAAATGTCTGTGTTCATTATACTTGTTGTAAACGCGCATGCCAGAGTGATTTCCTGGGCTGGCATGCGTGGCGACCATCTTGCTACAGTGGTAATCAGGCGGGGCGCCACACGTGTAATATTAATTTTATTTCTCTATTGCTAAGTTCGACTTGACCACTAGATTAAGGATGATAGGGTGATGCTATTCTATGGTTAACATCAGATTTAATAAGCATTTTACGGAAAGCACCATGAATAAAGTGTGAACCACCATCAGCCATTAAATATCTAAGGACTCCGAACCTCGGGAAAATAACTTCTTTAAGCATTTTAATGGAAGTGTTATGATCAACACTACTAGTTGGAATAGCTTCTACCCACTTAGTAACATAATCAACGGCAACCAAAATATGTGTATACCCATTGGAGGAACGAAAAGGTCCCATATAATCAAGACCCCAAACATCAAATGGTTCAACAGCAAGTGAATAATTCATAGGCGTTTCCTGACACTTACCGATATTACCAATTCTTTTACATTCATCACAAGATAAAACAAACTTATGGCATCTTTGAAGAGAGTAGGCCAATAAAAACCAGATTGCAATACCTTATGAGCAGTTCTATCTCCCACATGATGCCCTCCATAAGCTTCGGAGTGGCATTTTCGTAGGATTTGTTCCTGTTCATGCTCAGGTACACAACATCTAATAATACCATATACTCCTTATTTATAAAGATGTGGGTCATCCCAAAAGTAATGTCTTAAATCATAGAAGAATTTTTTATTTTGTTGGTATGTGAAACTAGGTGGTAAATATTTAGCAACAATATAATTAGCATAGTCAGCATACCACGGAGTGTTATGAGAAACATTTATTGCAGCTGGTTGCTCATCAGGAAAGCTATCATGAATAGGTAGTGGGTCATCAAGAATATTCTCTAACCTAAACAAGTTATCAGCTACGGGGTTCTCAGCTCCTTTCCTATCAGTAATATGTAAATCAAATTCTTGTAGCAAAAGAACCCACCTAATGAGTCTAGGTTTAGCATCTTTCTTTTCCATAAGATATTTAATAGCAACATGATCAGTGTGCACAGTTACTTTGGAATCAACAATGTAAGATCTGAACTTGTCACAAGCAAACACAACTGCTAAAAATTCTTTTTCAGTAGTAGCGTAATTTCTCTGGGCACTGTCTAGAGTTTTGCTAGCATAATGAATAACATTTAATTTCTTATCAACTCTTTGTCCTAGAACAGCACCAACAGCATAATCACTAGCATCACACATAATTTCAAAAGGCATGTTCCAATGAGGTGGTTGAAATAGGTGCAGAAGTTAAGGCTTTCTTAAGTGTTTCAAAGGCTTCTACACAATCATCATCAAAAACAAATGGAACATCCTTTTGTAAAAGATTTGTAAGAGGCCTAAAATTTTAGAGAAGTCTTCAATAAACCTTGTATAGAAACCAGCACGACCAAGGAAACTACGAATACCTTTAATATCTTTAGGACATGGCATTTTCTTAATTGCATCAACTTTAGCTTTATCCACCTCAATACCTCGTTCAGAAATTTTATGCCCCAGGACTATACCTTCATTAACCATAAAGTGACACTTCTCCCAATTCAAAACAAGGTTAGTTTGCTCGCATCTCTACAAAACTCGATCAAGGTTGCTCAAGCAATCATCAAAAGAAGTTCCATAAACAGAAAAATCATCCATGAAAACCTAAACAATCTTTTCACAAAAATCAGAGAATATAGCAGTCATACATCTTTGGAAAGTAGCAGGTGCATTGCATAAACCAAAAGGCATACGTCTATAAGCCTAAGTTCCAAATTGGCAAGTGAAGGTGGTTTTCTCTTGATCAGGTTGTGAAACAGGTATTTGAGAAAAACCAGAATATCCATCAAGGAAACAAAAGTGTGTGTGCTTAGATTATCTTTCCAACATTTGATGGATAAAAGGCAAAGGGTAATAATCTTTTCTAGTGGCTTTATTTAATTTTCTAAAATCAGTTACCATTCTATAGCTAGTAACAATTCTTTGTGGAATAAGTTAATTTTTATCAATAGGAACAACAGTAATACCTCCTTTCTTAGGGACATAATGAACGGGACTTACCCATCTACTATCAGCTATGGGACAGATTATACCTGCTTCCAGAAGCTTTAATATTTCAGTTCTTACCACTTCTTTCATCTTAAGATTCAAACGTCGTTGATGATCAACAACGGGTTTAGCATCAGGTTCCATATTAATCTTGTGCTGACAGAGATTGGGACTAATGCCCTTAAGATCATCAAGAGTTTATCCAATAGTAGCATGATGCTTCTTTAGAATTTTCAATAATCTTTCTTCTTCATGTTCCGAAAGGTTAGCATTAATAATAACAAGATTTGTCTTTTTATCATCAAGATAAGCATATTAAAAAGTGTCAGACAATTGCTTTAATTCAAACACGGGATCACCTTTAGGTGGATGAGGACCTCGTAGAGTTTCAATAGGCAAATTGTGTTTAAGCAGAGGTCATTGTTCAAAGAAAATTTTGTCTATTTCATTTCTTTCGTGCATATGCATATCATTTTCATGGTCTAGCAAATATTGTTGTACTGGATCAGTAGGAGGCACGACAATAGAAGCAAGACCAATTATTTCATCCTTACTAGGTAATTCTTTCTTAAGTGGTTGTCCACTAAGCTTGGAGAAATTAAACTCATGAGACTCATTACCAAAGCTAACACCGACAGTTTGTTTTCACAATCTATTTTAGCATTCACAGTGTTCAAGAAAGGTCTACCAAAGATAATGGGACAAAAACCATCTTGTGGGGAACCAAGAACTAGAAAATCAGAAGGGTATTTTATTTTCCCACACAAGACTTCAACATGTCTAACAATCCCAAGTGGTGTGATGGTGTCTCTATTAGCAAGTTTAATAGTAACATCTATGTCTTCTATTTCAGCGGGTGCTATGTCATTCATAATTTCTTGGTATAAGGTAAAAGGAATAGCACTCACGCTAGCACTTAAGTCACATAAACCATGATAACAATGATCTCCTATTTTAACTGAGACAACAGGCATGCCAACAACAGGTCTATGTTTATCTTTTTCACCGGGTTTGGCAATTCTAGCAGCATCATCACATAAGTAAATAACATGCCCATCAATATTTTCTACCAGGAGATCTTTAACCATAGCAACACTAGGTTCTACTTTAATTTGTTTAGCAGGTTTAGTTGCTCTAATATTACTTCTGCGAACCACAGTTGAAACCTTAGCATGTTCCTTTATCCTAACAGGGAATGGTGGTTTTTCAATATAAGCAGTAGGCACAACTGGATCAACATTGTAAATAATAGTTTCATCTTTAACTATGACTGGTTATTTAATTTTTTTTCTTTAATAGGGGGATGATATTTAAACCACTTCTCCTTAGGGAGATCAACATGAGTAGCAAAAGATTCACAAAAGGAGGCTACTATATCAGAGTCTAGTCCATATTTAGTTCTAAACTTATGAAAAGCATTGGTATTCATAAAAGATTTAACACAATCAAATTCAAGCTTAATACCTGACTCTTTACCATCATCGAGTTCCCAATCTTCAGAGTTGCATTTAATTCTTTCTAAGAGATCCCACCTGAATTCAATAGTCTTCTTCATAAAAGAACCAATACAAGAAGTATCGAGCATGGATCGATCATCATGAGAAAGTCGAGCATAAAAATTCTGAATAATAATTTCTCTAGTGTCGGGGGGATGGACCCCGGGCAGGCAACGGAACCCGGATCCTTTTAAAAAACATCGGGGCCGGCATCGCCCCTCCACCCGGCTAGTCCTCGGCCGGATCCTTCGACCCGGCCAAGTCCTTCGACCCGGCCAAGTCCTTTGTCCAGGCCTCATCCTCCGACCCGGCCAAATCCTTCGACACGGCCAGGCCCGCTAGCGCATGCCGGCTGATCCCAACAAACCAAGGCTTCTCCAACAAGCCAGCACCCCCGTGGCGTCTTCCTCAACCCGGCCACGGGCCAGCTCCCGTCCCATCCAAGGCGTACAACAGAACAAGTCCCCGTAGAGGGGACGAGCGTGGCTACAGTGGCCCACCTACTCCACTGACTGGCAGGAGCGTGGCTACAGTGGCCCACCCACTCTGCTGACCAGGGCCGGCGTGGCAACAGTGCAACCCAGTCCCACTTATGCAAGCTGATGGCGACCAGGCGACGCGCCACTGTAGCCGAGCCGGCCCAACCACTCCGTGACGTGCTATAAGACGGGGAACAGTGCCCTCCGACGCGTGGGGCCCGTGCCCGGGGAACTAGGAGAATGCTGGTACCCGCCGGGTCCCAGCACCGGCTAACCAGACGCTGACATCCCGGCCCCGCACCCTTGTATCTTTACCATTGTAACCCTGGGGGTTGACCTATAAAAGCCCCCAGGAGCCCTCCATGTACACGGGCGAACGTTAGGTGAACACATGCGATCTAGCGAACACAGGAGAGAATCCACCAGTAGAGCAACACACACACGCACAAGGAGGAGGGGAAGCCAGAGCCTTGGCCCGCCTTCCTCCCCTAAACAGCTCCAGGAGCAACTCTGTACTGATACATACAAACCACTCTTTGCAGGACTAGGGATGTTATCTCTCCGGAGAGCCCCGAACCTGGGTATGTTTTGCGTCCCGTGCTCGCTCATGCCGACCTCGCCTCTGGAGCCCACCGGTGCCCTCGAGTCTGCCCCTCGCTTTAGCCATCCTTTGGCATCTGCCGTGCGCCCATCATGGGGCTGCTCGAGGTCCCGACCGGAGACATGTTCCAGATGGGCCCCTCATCGATTCTGGTGAGCGCGTTGCGCGCTACGCGTCCCTCGAGCCCGTCGTGCTGGCGACCGACGTCATCGACGCACTCACCTTCTCCTTCGCCGCGCTGCGCATCTCCGACGCGGTCGCGGCCGATGAGGACTCCAGCGGGGTGCTCTACATCTCCGACTCGCCCATCCCCCTCGGCGGTGACATCTCCACTGGGGCAGCATACCCTTGCGTCTGGGTAGAGGTATTCGTCACATGCTCTGACTCTACTTCGTCTAGCATGAAGGCCGCCGCTGCCAGGGCCGCGGCGGATCGCGCTAGCATGGCCGACCCGCTGTGCGCCACAATGCAGAACCTCAGCGTCCCCATCGCCATCGACATCGACACCGCCGACGCCAAGGAGGCCTGGGCCCGGCTGGAGGAGGCGCGCAAGCGCCTGATGGACAGGGCCGAGATGCTCGCGGCTACACAGCGCCGGCTGGAGGCCACCCAGCGGGAGCGCGAAGCTGCGTACGACTTCACTCCGACCGCTGCCGAGCCCAGCCGGGTCGCCGAGGTGCGGACGCATGGCGGCGCCATTGGCCATGCCCTCGGCGCAGTCCCAACCGTCTACGACACCCCAGACAAGAACATGCGCGCCGCGGAGGCGGCCACCATTGGCCTGGAGTAGCTGCAGGGCGAGGAGCTGCAGGAGCGCCTGCAACGCCTGAACGAGCTTCTCGGCGCCGCGAACGGGCAGCAAGACCGCCTCGACCATCCCGCCGCGTCCGCCTCGCGACACACCAAGGACCCCGAGCGCGAGCGGCAGAACACGGCGTCTTCCCCGCGCCCGGACGAAGCTCTGTCCGGTCAAACCCGAACTCGGCGCAACCGCGCCCCGACGGCTGGAGATGGCCCGGACGACGAGCCGGCTGCCGAAACCCAGCGCCAGCAAGATCCCCCCCCGACCATCCGGCCAGCGTGGCAACCCTACTTCGGCCAACCCAACACCTCGCGGTCCCGTCGCAAGCCGGCTGGGCCCGCGTGCCATCGAAGATGCCGACGCTCGCCATCGCCTCGACCAGTTCGCCCTCTCCCTCGAGCTGGAGGAAGATAACGCCGTCGATCGGGCTTGTTTTGGCCCGCGAATCCGGGATGAGCCCTTCCACAAAGGGTTCACGCTGCCCCGCGACACCCTCAAGTACAACGGCACCGTCAAACCGGAGGACTGGCTCATCGACTACACCACCGCCATCGGCATCACGGGCGGCAACCGCCGCCTTGCCATGCGCTACGCCCCGCTCATGCTCCAAGGTTCGGCCGGCACGTGGATGAATAGCCTGCCGGTCGGCAGCATCAACGCATGGGTCGATTTCGAGCAGGCCTTCGTGCGCAACTTCACCGGCACCTACAACCGTCCTGGCCGTCCAAGCCAGCTCACCATGTGCGTGCAGGGGGCGGCAGAAACCAGTCGCGAGTACCTCGCACGCTGGACCAAGCTCCGGAACAGCTGCGAGGGCATCCATGAGGTCCAGGCCATTCAGTACTTCATGAGCGGTTGCCGGGATGGCACCCTCCTTAAGCACAAGCTCCTGCGCTCCGAGCCAACCACCATGGCCGCGCTCATGGTCATCGCGGACAAGTACGCCAACGCCGACTCCGCCATGAAAATCCAGGTGGTGCTGGATGAAGCCGGCAAGGCAATACCGGTACCACCCCCCAAGCCGGCCAGTGAGAGCAGCCGCCAGTAGAACAACCAGCAGAACAACAAGCGCAAGGCCGACCAGCAGGCCCCGCGCTATGACGGCTGCCTCGTCGCGACCGCCGAGCAGGCGCCCGCGACCGAGCCAGCCAAAAAGCGTCGGCAAGCCGGCAAGACGGCATGGGAACCCGCCATGAGTTTCAAAGAGATGCTTGACGCTCCCTGCAAGCACCACAGCGGCACGAGACCGTCAACGCACACGCTCCGGCAGTGCGCCATCACCAAGCGCATCATGAGGGGCAACATCCCGCCGCCTCCGGCTCCGCCTCCTCCTCCTCCGCCTCCGGCAAACGGCGCGATGCACAACAACGTCTTCCCCAATGAGAACGCGAGCTACATCGTCTTCACCAGCCTTGGCGACAACAAGCATAGCGAGCGCCTGCTCCGGCAGGAGGTGAACACCGTCGTCCCGGCCGTGCCGGAATACATGCACTGGTCGGAGCGCCCGATCAGCTGGACCCGGGAAGACCACCTGGCCGTCATGCCGAACCCTGGTGGCTACGCCCTTGTCCTTGACACCACTATTGTCGCAACCCGGTGCACTTGCAAGTTTTCACGGGTTCTCATCGATGGCGGCAACAGCATCAACATCCTCTACCGCGACACGATGACCAAGCTCGGCCTCGAGACCAAGGACCTGGAGCCAACCCGGATGGTGTTCCACAGCATCGTGCCGGGTCTCTCCTGCTCCCCCATCGGCCAAGTCCAGCTCGACGTCCTCTTCTACACGAGCAACCATTTTCGGCGCGAACCGATCTAGTTCGAGGTGGTGGACCTACCCAGCGCGTACCATGCACTGCTGGGCCGGCCTGCACTCGCCAAGTTCATGGCGGTCCCCCACTATGCCTACCTTAAGATGAAGTTGCCGGGTCCCAAGGGCCTCATCACCGTCGTCGTCGACTACCACAAGTCCCTGGAATGCACTCAAGCCGGCGCCAGATTGGCCGAGTCGCTGGTCATAGCCGAGGAGCAGCGCCAGCTTGACCGGATTGTCGCGTTGGCCAAAGAGACACCATCCGTGCTGGCTTTAGCCAAGGAGCCGGCCAGCGAGGCCTCATTCCAGCCGTCCAAGGAGACCAAGAAGGTCAAGCTGAACCCGAAAGACCCCAGCTGCAGCAAGTACGTCGTCGTGGGCACCCGCCTCGTCAGCAAATAGGAAGGCGAGCTCGTCCACTTCCTCCGTGAGAATCGGGATATCTTCGCATGGACCCCAAAGGACATGCCGGGAATTCCAAGGAAGTACGCCGAGCAAAAACTGCACGTCCGCAAGGACGCCAAGCCTGTCCGTCAACCCCTACGTCTCTTTTCGGAAGAGAAGAGAAGAACCATCGGTGAAGAGGTCGCCAAGCTACTCACGGCCGGCTTCATCATGGAAGTTTTTCATCCTGAGTGGCTGGCCAACCCGGTCCTCCTCCTAAAGAAGAACAACACCTGGCGCATGTGCATTGACTACACCAGCCTAAACAAGGCTTGCCCCAAGGATCCTTTCGCCCTCCCGCGGATTGATCAAGTCATCGACTCCACCGCCGGCTGCGAGCTCCTGTCCTTCCTGGATGCTTACTCCGGCTATCATCAGATCAAGCTGGACCCGGCCGACACCCTGAAGACGTCCTTCATCAGGCCCTTTGGGGCGTATTGCTACATCACCATGTCGTTCGGCTTGAAGAACGTCGGCGCCACCTTCCAGCGCTGCATGCAGAAATGCTTGCTGACGCAACTCGGCCTCAACATCCACGTCTACATGGACGACATCGTGGTGAAGACCAAGCAGCACCTCATGCTCCTTGACGACCTGAGGGAGACCTTTGCCAATCTGCGCAAGTACGAGATCAAGCTCAACCCAGAGAAATGTGTTTTTGGCGTACTGGCTAGGAAGCTGCTCGGTTTCCTCGTCTCGGAGCGCGGCATTGAGGCGAACCTGGAGAAAATCAAGGCCATCGAGCACATGCGCAAGCCAACCCTGCTGCGAGATGTCCAAATGTTTACCGACTGTTTGGCCTTGGTCAGCCAGTTCCTCAGCTGGCTGGGCAAGAGGGCCATGCCCTTGTATCAGCTAATGAATAAGACGTCGCCGTTCGAATGGAACGACCAGGCGAAGGAAGCTTTCTGGGATCAGAAGCGCATGCTCTCCACCGCACCCGTCTTGGCCGCGCCGGCAGACAAGGAGCCGCTGTTGCTATACATTGCCGCCACTTCGCGGTTGGTCAACATGGTGCTGGTGGCCGAGCGACCAGATAAGGGCAAGATCCAGTCTGTTCAGCGCCCGGTCTACTACCTGAGCGAGGTGCTATCCGCCTCCAAGCAGAACTACCCGCACTACCAGAAGATGTGTTACGGCATGTACTTTACCGCCAAGAAGCTGAAGCAGTACTTCCAAGAGCCTGTCATCACCGTGGTCAGCACGGCCCCCATCGACGAGATCATGGGTTGTCGGGATGCCTCTGGCCGGGTTGCCAAGTGGGCCATCGAACTAGCCAGCCACACCATCCTCTACGAGCCCCGCACCACGATCAAGTCCCAGGCCCTGGCCGACTTCCTCGTCGATTGGACAGAGACCCAGTACCTGCCACCTCCGCCGGATTCAACGCATTGGCGCATGCACTTTGACGGCTCCAAGATGTGCTCCGGCATGGGAGCCGGCATTGTGCTATCTTCCCCTAAGGGCGACCGGCTTCGGTATGCACTCCAGATCCACTTCACCGCCTCCAACAACGTTGCCGAGTATGGAGCCCTTGTGCACGGCCTCCGGCTTGCTAAGGAACTCGGCGTCCGGTGCATCCTGTGCTATGGCTACTCAGATCTGGTGGTGCAGCAGTGCTCCAGCGAGTGGGACACACGGGACGCCAACATGGCCAGCTACCGCTTCCTGGTCCAGCAAATCCTCGGCGCCTTCGACGGCTACGAATTCCTCCATGTCCCGCGCGCAGAAAATAAAGCCGCCGACACGCTAGCCAAGATTGGCTCATCCCGGCATGCCATACCATCCGGCGTCTCCCTCGAGTACCTGCGCAAGCCATCCGTCAAGCTGTCTCCGGATTTCGAGTCCATCTTCATCCCGGACGACCATGCAGCGCCCCTCCCCAACCCGAACCTGGGAACTGCAGATCCCGGCCCAGAGACCGCTCAACCCGGCCCGGGGACAGCAGAACCCGGCCCGGGGGCTGCTCAACCCGGCCCGGGGACTGCCATGCTCACCCCGACCGCCGTCATCCCCAACACGAGCGCTGCCGCCCCAGAACCCGTCATGGTGGCCGTATTCACCGTCGTGATGGCTCCGTCATGGGCCCAGCCGATCCTGGCATTCCTGAAGAGCGGAGCGCTCCCCACGGACGAGACCGAGGCCCGGCAAGTGCAATGTTGGGCGTCTGCCTACAACATCATCAACAACGAGCTCGTCAAGCGCAGCGAGACACACGTTTTCTAGCGCTGCGTCAAGCAGGACAAGGGCATAGAGATCCTCCTCGACATACATCAGGGCGAGTGCGGGCACCACACCGCCTCCAGGTCCCTGGTGGCCAAGGCCTTTCGCCAAGGTTTCTACTGGCCCACCGCCCTCAAAGATGCCGAGTCACTCGTCCTCATGTGCGAGGGATGCCAACCTTCAGCAAGCGCAGCCACCAGCCGGCTTCAGCCCTGCGAACCATACCGATCACCTGGCCCTTTGCGCTCTGGGGGCTCGACATGGTAGGACCCTTCAAGACGGCCCGGGGTGGCATGACACACTTGCTCGTGGTGGTCGACAAGTTCACCAAGTGGATCGAGGCGTGGACGATCAAGAAACTGGACGGGCCAACAACCGTCCGGTTCATCAAAGACATCGCGGTACGCTACAGCGTCCCGAACAGCATCATCACAGACAACGGCACCAACTTCGCCAAAGGCGCCTTGGCGCAATACTGCTCCGTCTCTGGCATCTGGCTCGACCTGGCCTCCATGGCTCATCCTCAGTCCAACAGCCAGGTCGAGTGGGCCAACGGCCTCATCCTATCCGGCATCAAGCCACGGCTCGTCGAGCCCCTCATCCGTTCACCCAGCAGTTGGCTTGACGAGCTGCTAGCCGTCCTCTAGAGTCTCCGCACAACAGCAAACCGGTCGACTGGGTTCATCTCATTCTTCCTTGTCTACGGAGCAGAAGCCTTCATCCCGACCGACATTGAGTTTGACTCGCCGTGAGTCATAATGTACATGGAAGCCCAAGCCAAGAAAGCCCGCGAAGACGGCGTCGACCTACTCGAAGAAGGGCGCCTCCTGGCCCTCAGCCGACCCGCCATCTATCAGCAAGGCATGAGGCACTACCACAGCAGAAAGATCAAGCCCCTCGCATTCCGCGAGGGAGACCTCGTCCTTCGGCTTGTCCAGCAGCAAGCCAGCCAGCACAAGTTGGCCTCCCCATGGGAGGGCCCTTTCATCATCAGCAAAGCCCTGTGCGACCGCAACGCGTACTATCTCATCGACGCCCGCAAGACGAACAAATGCAAGAGAGACACCGCCTGGGAAGAAACAAGCCAGCCCTGGAATGCAGAGCTCCTCCGTCCTTTTTAAAGTTAGCTAGATGCATGTATGTATCGCTGCCTTTTGAAATTCTATAAAAGACGATGACCCCCGAACGACACTCGGGGGCTGCCTTTTCATACCAAGTTATTGTGTTCTACACATCCTTGCACTTTTTCTTAAAAACTCCACCACCGGGTTGACACGCTCAACACGGGGGCTCGGGGGCTGGCCGGCTTGGCCACAACCCGCTGTCCTCCTTAGCACATCCCGGCGTGTTCGGGTCACCGAGGCCCTCCACTTCACCCTATGCCACAGTCCGGCTTCGGCTGTTGGCTGGCAAGGACTATGGGCCAAAGCACCTACATGTTGCGGAACACTAAGCCGGACCCGCCGGATTGGCCAACCTGGCTTGACTGCACTAAGTTGCTGCATGACCGGCTGCTCGCAAGCCAGCTTCGCTGGCTGCCGCCGGCCGTCCCAGTGGGTGTTTCGCTCACGCTCAACGTTCGACGGGCCTGAGTACTGCACGCTCTTTTCCAAAGGCCGAACCTCATGTCACAGACAGGAACCCGGCTGTTCGACTTGCGGGGGGGAAGCCCAAAGAAGGAGCAAACAGGAAAAAAGCCTAGAGAACAGAAAGCAAAGGCATAAACGCTCGCGAAAACATTTGCACTAAGTTGCCGCATGACCGGCTGCTCGCCAGCCGGCTTCGCTGGCTGCCGCCAGCCGGCCCAGTGGGTATTTCGCTCACGCTCAACGTTTGAAGGGCCCAAGTACTGTGCGCTCCTCCCAAGGAATGAACTCCTTGTCACAGACCGAAACCCGACTGTTCGACTCGCGGGGGGGGGGGAGCCGAAGGGAGGGCCAAGCAAGAAAACGGCACAGAAAACAAAGAGCAAAAGCGCAAACATTCGCACAAAGGTTTACATCACAAGAATATGGGCCAAAGGCCAGGAGTTCATTACATTCACCCAAAAAACACTCCAGTGGGTGGGTGGACCTGCTACTTAAAAAAGTGCGATAAAGTTAAAGCAGGACGGCTTCAGGCGTTCCCCGCACCGGGTTGCGCAGCCGCTGGCTCCTCCTCGGTGGCCTCCGGGTCCACCGAGGTACCGGTATCAGCCAACCCGGCATCCTCGTCATCGGCTTAGACGGCCGTCTCCTCAAAGCTGCCTTCCGGGTCATCCAGCAGCAAGCCAAAGTCGTCGGGCGGCACCACCCCACCGTCGTCGGGCAGCTCCACCTGTAATTCATCATGGAGTGCGAACGAGGCTAGGTAGCTGGCCCTGGCAGCGATTCGGCCCGCCTCCGCCTGCAGCTGGGGCTCTATACCGGCTCGTTGGGCCACCAGCCAGTCCAGCGCCAGGTCCGGGTACTAGGACATGATGAACCGGAGCGCTACGTCGGATCCGGCACGGGCCGCAGAAGCACGCCATGCATGAAGCCGCGTTCGCCTAGCTTCCAGCCACCGTGCCAGCCGCGTGAAGCTATTGGGCGTGACGGCGCCAGGCCAGAGGACTACCATTATCTCCACGCCAGCTGATGAAACCCGCCTCATCTTCTCGCCCAAGGCCTGCAGGCGGGCCTCGGCGGCCTACATGATCTCCGGAAAGCTCCAGGCGACGTTCAGGTCGAGCCTAGAGCCGACGATCCCCTGGGGTGACCGCTGAACACGAACGGCCTCCTCCGCCACCCTCTGCATCTCGAGGAAGTGCCCTGCCAAGAAGAAAGACAGTCATCGGCAAAAAAGCAAAGCCGGCTTCACAACCCGGCGAAACCAATGAGAAAGCACTTACTGGCAAAGGTCTCGTCCAGGTGTTGCGCCTCGAGCAACGTACCATGCCGCTCTAGGTCGCCAGCACGGTCGCGCGCCTCTAGCGCCCTCTCCAACTCGGTGCCCTTGTCCACAGCCGCCTTCAGCTCGGCATCCTTGGCGGCAACCGCGTTCCCGTTCTCCTCCTTGAGGCAGAGGAGTTCCGCCTGATGGGCCTCCGCCGTCTTGGGCGCTTTCGCCTTCCGGCGCTCAACCTCGGCCTGGTGCTGGCCCTTGTCGTCGACCAGCCGATGGCGCTACTGGCCGGTTTCGACGAGCTGCCGCTGGGCCTCCGCCGCCTTGGCTGCCTCCGCCGTCAGACGCTGCACCTTGGCTTGAAGCCGACTCTTGTCACCAGCCAGCTGCTCGCACTGCTGGCCGGCCTCGACAAGCGCCCGCTGGGCCTCCGCCACCTTCGCGGCCTCCGTCTTCAGCTCCCCCACCTCGACCCGGAGCCGGCCGGCGTAGGCAATGGCCAGGTCGCGCTGATGGGCGGCCCTAATCAGTCGGGTTCGCCAGACCGGCATCTCGGCCACAGCGGCTGCACAACAAGGATTCGAAGTCAAGACAAAGAAAGAACAAGAACGCTTAAGATTCGACCCAACTACTATGTAGTTGGCCCGAATCTCCGGGGCTACACCCAGTGGGTGCGCTAGCGCGCCCCCACTAAGAGCATACGAAACGTACCTTCGGCAAGGCGGAGCGCCTCCTCCTGGGTAGCGAGCCGCGCCGTGCTGGTACCTCTCCAGAAGCAGGTTGGAAACACTGACCCGGAAGGCGTCCAGTTGCTGCAAGATAAACCAAAAATCAGCGCGAGGCGAAGCATGTGAAGATCCGACCCAACTACTACGTAGTTGGGCCGGATCTCGGGGGCTACACCCAGTGGGTGCGCTGGCGCGCCCCCACTGACCAGCCGCAAGGAAAAAGAAAGAAGAAAAGAAAGACTCACTAGCACGGAGCGCTCCAGCTCCTGTGCCCGCTCCGCTTCGGCCTGGGCGAAGTCCTGAACCCGCTCCGCGCGCCCGCGGAGACGCTGGCTCACGGTGGCCATGGCCGCCTCCTCCTGCGTCTAAGGACCGAAGGCCACGGCCGTGCTCGACCCAGCGGCAGGACGGCCTCCCAGCACTGCCTGCGGCTGCCTGACCACCAGGGCGCAACCGTCACCCGCTATCTCCGCGACAAGCCTCGACTCCGGCACGACGGCCGGCGTCACTTGCGGCCCATGACCGGCGTTGCCTGTGGCGTCGTGTCCGCCATCATTTGCGGCGCCGTGTCCGACATCACCTGCGGCACCCCCTCCAGGCCGGATCCCCCTCCGCCTTCACCCGCTCGACCATGTCGGTCCGCGGCGGGGTGTCATCGCCGATCACCACGACCTCCCAGTCGCCCACCTCTATCTACGCTCGGCCGCCCGGGCCACACTCCCCTCCGTCGGCGGCACAACGACCCCCGTGTCCATGTCTGCCGTCGCCTTCGGCCACGCCGGCCAGGCCTGGGGCTCCGCCTCCAACTCCTCGAGGGCCTTGTTCCAGTCCCTCCAAGTGCAGCGCTCCATATACGCCGGGTCCAGGCCGAGATCCTCCCTGGCCGAGTCCTCGGGCAGGTCGATGGCACTGGTCCTGGTCTTTCGGAATGCAAAGCCGCCCCCGGACGCTGTGTCTGTCACGGCCAGCGCCAACGCCAACGGCGACCTGGATCACAGCAAGAGAAGTGTAAGAAAGGAACGACTCGGCGGCACGCCGGAGCCTGCAAGCTAAAACTTACCTAGTCATGATCGGGACGGCTGGCCTTGCCGGCGCCACTGGGATGACGCGGCGCCTCTTCTTAGCGCCCAGCTTGCCACCAGCGGCCGGGTCCGCCGTGCGTTTGGCGGCCGGCTTCCTCGGCGCCACGCCACCCTTCCCATGCGGCTGGCTGGCTACGGCCAGCACGCAAGACGACCCGGCCCCAGCCACGTCGCCCTCTCCTTCCCTCGATGGTGCTGCATCATCAGCATACGTCAGAACCCCTGCATCATCTTCCGGCCAACCTCGCAAAGGATCAGGACGCAAAGACTTACCCGTGTGGCGCATCTCACCGACTTCGGCATCGGCCGTCTCCAAGTTCTCAGCGAAGGTCGTCGCCTCCTTCGAGCTGGCCTGCGGGGCGGCCCCCACCTGCATCGTGTTTCCGTCATATGGGTGCCGGATGGCGTTCAGCAGTACCTCCCTCGTCGCGTTGACGTGGAGAAAAAGTTGAGACATAGCAAAAAATGGAGACCAAGGAATCACCGCCGGTGCCAGGTTCCTGTGGCTGTAGGGCACCTTCCCGAACTGCCAACCCTCCTTCAGCCCGGCCTTCGAAATATCGTTGACCCGGCCAGCGATTTGCTCCGGCGTCAACCACCGGGACGACATCCGGTTGGGGTCTTAGAGGCCAGTCATCTGGCCAATGATATGCGTCCGGCGCTGCAGCGGCAGCACCCGGTGCTCGATGAAAGCGGCGATGAGATCCGTCCCGGCGAGCCCCTCCCGCGTCGCCATCTCCATCACCCGGCTGGCCAGATTCAGTACCTCCTACGCCGGGTTCTTGGGGTAGTAGGACCAGTTGGTTTTCGCCTGAAGTGCCGCGTCGGCGAAGGGCGGCAGGTTGATGCGGTCCGCGCCAAGGTTGCGAACGTAGAAGAAGGAGTTCTACCATTTCTTGGCAGAGTCTTCCAGCGGCATCTTGGGGCACCCCCCATGCGTCCATGTCGAGATGACGGTGGCCCCGCAGGCGGACATGACGCTGGTCTCTGGCCCTTGCTGCTTCAAGAAAAAGACGCGAACCCAAAGATCGACGGTGGGCTCGACGCCCAGATAGCCCTCGCACAGGGTGATGAACCCTGAGAGCTGCAGCACCACGTTCGCGGCCAGATGGTGCGGCTGAAGCCCGAAGAACTCCAGAAATGCACAAAAGAAGTTGCTCGCAGGGAGACCGAACCCGCGCCTGAAGTGGGTGAACAAGACCACGCGTTCGGTCCCCTCCGGCTGCGGTGCCTGCTCGCCATCGGGCAGGCGGACGGCCACCTCCGTCTCCGGCGGCAGCCGCCGCGTGTCGCACAGATACTGAATGTCCCCGGCAGTAATGGTGGATCCCATCCACGAGCCCTTCGGTAGCGCCATCCGCGTGTCGCCTGAGAGCAGCCAAGCGTCATGGGCTGCGCGGTCCCAAAGGCGAGAACAAGAGAGGAAGAAGGAAATGGGGGGGGGGCGTGGGTGAATGATTTCTGCCGCCCCTCCCCCCAATTTATAAGCCACGGGCGAAACATGGGGGACTGGGATCGGTTGCGCCCACCCCTCCCACTTCCCCGCATTAAGTGCGCATGATCCACGTGCACATTAACCGCATCGAGAAGGGCAACCGCCCGCGGGCGCCACAATAAATCCATGCCCGCAGGCCGAGGGCGCAAAGTGGCGGGCCCCAGCCTGCTGCCATGACCCATCGCGCGCGTGGCCTATCAGGCGTCTTCAGCTCCTGGGCGTCACGTGGCGCCCACGCCGAACCCAAGAGATCGTGTCCCTCCTCTTCAAGATTCGACAAACTCCTCGGTTTCCCGCCCCCGCCGGGATGCCGCGATCCGGCTTCCGAAAGCCGGCACACATGTGGGTGTTGCCAGACCCGGCGTTCGCAAGCTTCATCAGCATCTGCCGTCTTCTCAGGGGATGAAACTGCGAAGGCCCCCCTGCTTGAAGCCGGCGAACCTTCACAGCTTCGGGGACAACTGTCGGGGGGATGGACCCTGGGTAGGCAACGGAACCCGGATCCTTTTCAAAAACATCGGGGCCGGCATCGCCCCTCCACCCAGCTCGTCCTCGACCGGATCCCTGGACCGGGCCAAGTCCTTCGACCCAGCCAAGTCCTTTGACCCGGCCACATCCTCCGACCCGGCCAAATCCTTCGACACCGCCAGGCCTGCTAGTGCATGCCCGCTGATCCCGACAAACAAAGGCTTCTCCAACAACCAGCGCCCCCGTGGCATCTTCCTCAACCCGGCCACGGGCCAGCTCCCGTCCCATCCAAGGCGTATGATGGAACAAGTCCCCGTAGAGGGGACGAGCGTGGCTACAGTGGCCCACCTACTCCGCTGACTGGCAGGAGCATGGCTAGAGTGGCCCACCCACTCCGCTGACCAGGGCCGGCGTGGCAATAGTGCAACCCAGTCCCGCTAACGCAAGCCGATGGCGACCAGGCGACACGCCACTGTAGCCGAGCCGGCCCAACCACTCCGTGACGTGCGATAAGATGGGGAACAGTGCCCTCTGACGCATGGGGCCCGCGCCCGGGGAACCCAGTGAATCCTGGTACCCGGCGGGTCCTAGCAACGGCTTCCCAGACGTTGACATCCCGGCCCCGCTCCCTTGTATCTTTACCATTGTAACCTAGGGGGGTTGACCTATAAAACCCCCCAGGAGCCCTCCATGTACACGGGCGAACGCTAGGTGAACACATGCAATCTAGCGAACACAGGAGAGAATCCACCAGTAGAGCAACACACACACGCACAAGGAGAAGGGGCAGCTGTGGCACCCCGGCTCAGAGGAAACCGGAACGCCCCGTATTCCAGCCCAAGGACAAGTCTCCTGGAATACGGCACTGTTGGCATAGAGCAAATTAGCTTTTTATTACTATGGATAAGGTTACAAGGGTACAATGATTACATCAGCACGGCGATAATACGCTTGCTCAGGATAGCTCTATGCTAACAGCGGATCAATCTGAGGAAGCGGAGTATCTCTCGGCAGCGGAACAACATCGGCGGTGATGGACTCCACTCCGCAGGGACTCTGGCTGGAATGCGTATCCTAGCTCGCAATCTCAACATCTTCAAGCAAACAAGCAAACATGGCATGACCTGCAAACTGGCATGACACGCCAGGTGAGTACTTTGAATGTACTCGCAAGCTCACAACAAACACCAGCATTAAGGCAAGACAACATCATAGAAATCAAGATTAGGTCAAGATTTACTGTTGCCGAAGGAATGGTTGAAATTAGCAATGACAGGCTACTCTCCCTGCATTCTGGTGACCAACTTGTGATCACTCCAAGAACACCCAACCATAATCCTCGATATTGTTACCAAGACTTGCCACTGGCATGATGTCCAACTGTTTCATTCTCAGACAAGTTCTCCCATCATTATCAACACTACTATGGTTGACCACCTAGTGAGGTCTGGACGGGCTGTCCAATACCGTGGATGCGGCTATTCGAATAGATTTGACACTCTGCAGAGGTTGCGCACTTTACCCACACTATGGAGCACTGACCTCGTGATCCCATTCGGGTGGACCAGCATTGCTCCAACAAAACCCGCCTGACCCGTGACTCTTCCATCGTACCACCGGCAATCACACAACCTCTGAGTCAAGCCTTGGGTGGCCCCGTGTCAACTCGTGACACCCTGCCACCGTCGTGGCCAAACTAAACTGTCCCAAACGGGGACGGGATCCCAGACAACTCAACTGGGCTCACAGGGTTATCGTCGTCTACATGATCAGGGAAGCACGCACGCATAACCCTCCTCTTTGGAGGTACCAATGAAAGAGCACGCGATCAGACCAAGTCAAGGCCGTCCCATACCGGCAAATGTGGTTGCACGAATAAGCCCGGACAGGTGACTCGAGATCAACCAACTAATAATCCAATCACTGATATGCTTAAGCCACTGCTAATAATTCATAACCACAAACTGCCGGATGAAACTCAAAGTAATCATAGACAGTAATCTCTTAATCTAACTATGTCATGGCATCATCAAGTGGGTAAACTACTAGTCACTAACAATCCAGCATGATAGTTACCTATGCAAGAATTTACTCAGGCATTGCATAATCCAATCCCTCTCACAAATAATCATACTTGCTATTAGAATAATTAGTTGAACTATGATATTGCAATGCAATTATGCAGATGAGGGTTGTGGCTTGCCTGGGGTGAAGGAACCATCGGGAAGAAGTGCGGAAAGGTCGCGGAAGAAGTTGCCGGAAACAGTTCTCTCCCGGAGGGGGCTGTTTATGGGCAAGGGCAAAAGGGTCATTTTCGCAGTGTGTAAACATTATGAAAGTGACCTCATCGGAACGGGCTCGAAGAGATGAAGAAGTGGGCGCTGGATTCACCTCGATCGGAGTTAGGATCAAAAAGTTATAGGCGTTCGAAGTACAGGGACCAATCTGCAAATAAAATATTCACAGACAGGCCCCTAGCGGCTAAACAGAAAGCGCACTCGGCTGAAATACGTCTTCTACACGGGAAAATGATTTCTCAGCCGAAGTAGATTCAAAATACGCTTTCTTTGGATGAAAACGTATTCTCCAGAATACGTCTCCACTTAAAACTGCGCGGGCCCGGGGTGGGGTCGACACCTGTGAGGCTTACAGGCGGGGCCCACAGCTGACCTCTCTCCCTCTCCTGTCTCCTTCTTCTTCCTCCCGAGGGACAGAACAGAGGAGGCGAGGCAGAGGCGAGGCCGACGCCGGACCGGCGACTCAGGCCGACTCTGGCCGAGCTCCGGCCACCGGCGGGTGCAGAAGATGACGCCGCGCCCGGCAAGGGGCCCTCGTGCGTTGGGGAGAGGCTATAGCTGCGGGGGCATTGGCGGACAGAGGAGGCGGATAGGGCGCGGCCGGCGACCGAAGCTGCTGCCTCCGGCCACCCCCGGCCAAGGCAGGGGCACCGGTGGCCTTAGGGGGCGGCGCCGCATCCATCCCGCAGCGAAACGGGGGCCGAGAAGGGCTCTGGCCACGGCGGTGTGAACTCCGGCAGAAGCGGCCACCGGCTGATCTCGGGGCGAGGCGACGGTGGCTCCGATGATGGAACGAGGTAGTGGGGAGGGTAAATGGAGCTCAATGAAGATGCTGGTGAGGACAGAACGGAGAGAGAGGGCTCGGCCTCCTCGAATTTGAGCACGAGGTGGCGGCGACCATGGAGGCAATGGGCGGCGGGGAGGGCTTTTCCGGCTCGGGCAGGTGGCTAGGGAGGGGTAGTCTAGTGCGGTGAGTGCGATGGTGAGGTCGGGAGGGGCTCGGGAGCCCTTAAATAGCCAGGCGGCGAGGGTCTTCGAGAACCTGCGAGGAAGAGGGGAGAGGCGTCCACGAGCTTCACCGGGGATCGGAGAGGGCTCAGGCGAGGTCGGGGAGGTTCGAGAGAGCTCGGGGAAGAAAATGACGAAGGTCACGAGCGAGACAGAGCCTCGGCGGCGATTGACGTAGCGTGAGGAGGAAGAAATCGAAGGGGAAAGACCAGGAGAGAGGGTACATGGGTGCTGCGGAGCCAAATGACATGCTTGGACAAGCCAGGGAGGGCCGGAGTTGACCTCACGAAGGGTACAGTGCGCAGAGCGCGCATTCTGCCCGTCGTCCACGTGGTCACCACGCCAAAATGCCCACTGGTGCATGCTTTGACCCAACACCATGTCTTTTGCGTGACTCAGAGGTCAGTGAGATGACTCATCGAGGTTTGGCTGGGAGTGGCTGCAAGAAATGACAGATGTGAGCTTGGAGACCAAGCAACAGCAAGGTGTTTGGAGTGGGGTGAGGGAGATTCAGCTAGAGATAAGAGCTGGTCTTGGCCAGAGAGTGATCACATGCTAAGGTGATTATCACTGCAAATTTTCAGCCTATTTGGATGAATATACATAGCACTTGCAATTCAAATGGCTATACTGACCAGAATCACTAACCTTGAAGTGGCACTCACCTCAAGTATTGTATAAGGCTAAAAATGGGCATAGGTTGATGATTTGGTCATATGAGGATGCCATATAAATTTCATGCCATTTGGACAAGCCAAAATGTTACTTCTTTCATAATGGTCCTCTCTGACCGGAATATAAGAAAAATAACTGAGGAGAAATGGCTAAATAGAATGAGCCCAACTTTGGTGCAGAGGTGTCATATGATTAGGAGAATGTCCTGGTAAATTTTCAGCAATTATGAAGCAATATAAAATATAGTTGCTTCACAACAGGAAAATATGACCAGAAGCCAAGATTTGATGTTCTGTTCTCATGGATGATTGGATTGGTTTGAAACTTGGTGGAGAGTCATGATTTGATCATATGAAGGTGCTTGAAAAATTTCAACTCATTTGGATACTTCTAGCTAGTACTTCCTTCATTAAGCTTCCAGCTAACCAGAAACTTTGGAAATTTGACAAGGAATATTTACTAGCCCACTTGAGTTGAATTTTGGCATGAGGCAATGATGTGGATAGGAAAGAGTGCACAAAAAGTTTGAGAGCAAGCAAGCAAATATAAAGGGTACTTGCTTCACAAACTGCCAGCTGGGGCAGAATCAGAAAAGAAATATTGGTGGAATATTTTTGAACATGGCAAGGAAGGTTTTGACATATCTGAGGAAGATATGACCCAAACAATTTATGAGAATTATTTGGGAATCTTTCAAATGATGGAAATGTGGGTTGCTTCACAACCCAGGGCAAATAGGGTTATTCCTTAAATAGAAAAAAGGAATATCCCCAAGGAAAAGAATATTGGGATTAGTCCAGGATGGAAATGGTGAGGTCTTGAGATGATTTTGAGATTGACAAGGCACTGGGGAGAGGAATCAAAGGTGATCTCTCCAGGTTTCAAGACCACTAAGTCACAGAAAAGCAAAACCAGGCCAAAATCGAAAGAAAAAGCAAATGGGCAAAATCCAGGGTGTTACAAACCTACCCCCCTTAAAGAAATCTAGTCCTCGAGATTTGGTTGCTCAGGGGTCAAACATGAATATTCCCACTTGTGGAAACCGTTTCCAACTCGGGTTTCCTTTTTGCCTTTGTATAATGTTCCCATTAAATTTCATCTGTCTGACTACCTGACTTGAGGGTGGTTTGTTTCACTTGGATCTTCTTTAACTGATTCCCACATATGAGGACATGTGCTTCGAGATTGTTGTCCATCCTTCTAATTACTCAGTCTGTCGGCATTTCTATGTGGATGGTAGGCCGTGTAATGCTTTAACACTGTTGCTGCAATTGATCTGCTGAGCTGACACTTCGGTCTTACCTGAGAAGCTTGAATATCCCCTTCTGGCAATTCTGAGAATATATAGCTGATTGAGCGGGTTGACTCGATATGGGGTCCTTGCAAATGAGATAGACCCCGTGGGTGTGTACCCATGGTGATCGGTATCGAACCAGACTGTCCGGAGTATCTGTACCATGCATCCATTACCATACCTATATGGATGATCGTGTTCTCTTATTGTGGTTTTCTTTGCCTGGATCCTTAGCTGAAAGAGCTTGGCTTTATGTATTCTTGATTCTTCGGGTGACCATGGGTGCTGTCAGGTGCAGTATTCCGGCAGGCATATTACTTTACAAGTTGTAGCTGTAGGGTAACGACCGTCTGAAACCCTTGGATGAAACCAGGAAATAAACCAGTAGCCACCAGAACGGTCTTTACAACTCAGACCTGGGACATTACTGGAATAACTCAACCCAGACTCAAGGCGGCTGAAAAGCAGCTCAGAGCATGAGACGGTGTCGATAAGAAGAAAGTAGCAGCTCCCTAAGACGGCCGAAAAACAACTCAAAGCATAGGGTCACTTACTACAGAAAGAAATTCAACAAATACCCGAGACGGTCGAAAAGCAGCTCAGAGCACAACCAGTTGTTGAAAAGAGAACATAAAATCGGCATCCACCCCGGACGGCCGGAAACAGCTCAGAACACAGGCAAGGTGCCGTTACTAAAGAAAGGCAGGCAAGGGTTCAGTAGAGCCCCATACAGCTCACTACTACACAGACAAGCACATGCATGTTAATTTGAACCGGGCTGGCATCCTTGTATGAGTAACTCATATGACCTCGGCAGCATGTTTATCAGATCTATAAAAACATGTGTAGCTGGCACTTGATTTCTGAGGCAGGCTTGTGTCCTGACTGAGTCTTGCATTCCTACCACCGGTTGCAGTCCTGACTCTTGGAATGCATTGTCATATGCTGCAACTGTCTGGGTAATATCTTGTATTGTCACGGATATGATGCCTTGCTGACGGAAATGGCATAGCTTGTGCTGGAAACTATCATGAATATCTTGCACTAGAAGATATCATTGTGTTGTATCGAGGAAGACAACGGAACCTTGCGTCGTAAGCTTCTCTAATAGCTTGTTAAAAATGACTGGGCTGGTTATGTCTGAAGCTTTCTTTTTTCCATATGCGGGCTGAGTATATATATATCCCTTAATGTTTCTGCTGTCCGTTACTTGTTTGCGAGTAACAGGGTGTTTGGCTATCCTTCTTGCTGAACACCGCACTCATAACACATTCCAGCTTGCTTCCGGGATATATCAGGGTTCAACTTGTACTAATAGCAGGCTCAAACCGTGTATGGTAACCATACCTTTGACATGAAATATACTGTGGATAGGGCACACAATCTGTCGTCTTGCTGACTCGATGATTTATGTGGTGAAGGTTGTACTGATATATGCTTGATACTGATAATCAATCCAGAATACCATTGGTGGTCAAGCCAGGTATTTCCCGGTATCAGGCAGTCAGCGAAAAATTCCATATTGCTGAGCTGAGCCTCCAAATAACTGTCTCTTCACTGATTTCTTTGAGTCCGGTGTCGGTGAGCAACTTCCATAAGGGGAAATAAGGTAACACCAAGCGCCCCAAGCAAAAGAAACGACTAAAACAAAAGCACACAAGCATCATGATCACACAAAAACAATGCCATATATTACAGCTATCCACAGCAATAATATGCATGCCTACTTAAGCACACAAATCTCATAAGAACTTTGGTATTACGGTCTAACATGCTGTGGCGGTGTGCACGAAAGTGAATTCATGTGTGGAAGGAGTTGGTGTAATCAAAGGTACACCAAACACGGGCTTAACACTAGTTGCAGCTGGATGGATACAGAGGCGAGGATGGACTTGATGATCGTGGACCGGAACACCGAGGTCACGACCACATCATCCTCAAGCGTACGGAAGAAACTGTACTTGTCCAGGGAATGGATAACATGGTAGCATAGCGGTGGAAAGAAGGGCTTGCAGGCATTGCCCTTTTCTGATAACTAAGATCAGTAAGGGTTGCCACTGCGGCTAGTGGGGCAATGGCAAGATCCGGGATAGAAACATGTCTATCACCGAACAATAGGGGTGGCTGAAGAAAATATTGGTGTGGTACCTGTGCATCAATCCTGCAAGGGATCACTACTACTAGGCACCTTGGCATCACTCCGCTGGGACGGAGATGACACCAAACACCAAGGAACAATATGCAACTAGAGGGTACAGGTAGTGGATTGCCACCTATACTCACCAGATCATCGTTAGTGATAACTAGTCTATATGCATGCTATGCAGCAAACAAATGCAACAAGCAAGTGCAGCAAACCCACTCAGCTCTATTCTACCGCTTTCTAACGTGCGCTCGGTCTAGGGCGTCCTACAGCCAGACCTGCTCTGATACCAACGCTTGTGGCACCCCGGCTCAGAGGAAACCGGAACGCCCCGTATTCCAGCCCAAGGACAAGTCTCCTGGAATACGGCACTGTTGGCATAGAACAAATCAGCTTTTTATTACTATGGATAAGGTTACAAGGGTACAATGATTACATCGGCACGGCGATAATACGCCTGCTCAAGATAGCTCTATGCTAACAGTGGATCAATCTGAGGAAGCGGAGTATCTCTCGGCAGCGGAACAACATCGGTGGTGATGGACTCCACTCCGCAGGGACTCTGGCTGGAACGCGTATCCTAGCTCGGAATCTCAACTTCTTCAAGCAAACAAGCAAACATGGCATGACCTGCAAACTGGCATGACACGCCAGGTGAGTACTTTGAATGTAATCCCAAGCTCACAACAAATTCCAGCATTCACTACTGGAATCGGAATCTTTGCCGTCAGCCGCCTCTTTGCCGTCTGCTAGCTGATGGAACAGATGGTCTTTGCCATCAGCGTACAGAAAGCTGATGGCAAAGAAGGAGCAGACGGCAAAGATATTGTTTGCCGTCAGCCGTATCTTTTCCGTCCGCTAGCTGACGGCATAGAAGCTTTGCCGTCAGCTAGCGGATGGCAAAGAGGGAGGGTGGCCCACTAGCGAGAGCCACCTAACGGCCACTTTCTTTGCCGTCACTTTGCCGTCTGCTAGCAGACGGCAAAGAACCATGCCCTAACTAAAAAGCCAATGCCCACGCCCCACCCCTCTTTCTGTCCCCTCTCGATCACTCTCCGCCCCGTGCCCTAGCCGCCGCCGCCCCGTGCCACCCCCGTCGCCAGCCGCCCCGCCCCCATGCAGCCGCCATCCCCGTCGCCGCGGCGCCCCCGTCGCCCCGGTGACCCCCTGCTCCGCCCCGCGCCACCCCCGTCGTCGCCCCACCACTCAATCGCCACCACCGCGGCCGCCCCGCCGCTCCGGCGCCCCCTCCTCCACCCCGACGCCCCTCTCCTCCACTACCGCGGCTACCCCGGCGCCCCTCTCCATCCTACCGCGGCCGCCCCGCCGCTCCGGTGCCCCCTCCTCCACCCCGGCCGCCCCGGCGCCCCTCTCCTCACCACCGCGGCCGCCCACGGATAGGCGCCCCCTCCTCCACCCCGGCCGCCGCGACGCCCCTCTCCTCCACCCCCGCGGCCGCCCCGCCGCTCCGGCGACCCCTGCTCCGGTGAGAACTTGTATCTTTTTTCTGTTTTTTTAGATTTAGTTTAGGTTTAGTTTAAATTAGGCTTGGTTTAGTTTAGGTTTACTTTAGATTTTGATTCTGTTTTTTAAATTTTGGTTTACATTTAGTTTAATTTAAATATTCAGTGGACAGCATGTCTTTGTGCCTTCTGTTTTCGCTGACATTCTTTTATTCGAATTACTTGTATGTGATGTTTAACATACATATTAGTTTGGTTCGAGTGAGACATGCTGATCTGTTGGATTTTTGACTAGTTAATCAAGATTATTTTGCTGATTGTCCTTAGGCTATACATATCTCCTAGTGCTAGAAACTGTAGAATACCAGCGCCACATAACCAAAATATGCATGGTAAGTAAGTATTCACTGTAATGGCCGTGTTGAGAACATGGGAATGTTTTCTTTAAATAAAACCTGGGTGTGCTCAAAATTTTGTACCCATTAATTAAAGTGTGCTATAGAAAAGGGGTAAAATCCTAATGAACAACATACATGTACAGCAATGTATAGGTTTTTGTCAGGAGTGTTTGTTGAATCTCCTGATTTTAATGTTTTATACAAATATTATAATAACAATTAATTGTCAAAAACGGCAATTTTTATGTGATATGGAGTGAGGAACTGATCATTCAATGATATTTTTTTAACCCTATGTGAACTGCTGTCCATTTTAATTCCGCAACGTAATTGTCACTTGGCAAAAAAAATTATTAAATGAATTATGATATTGGTTGAAGTGTGACAGTAGAAGACATAAGGTCCATGGCATGTCATGCAGAATTGTAGTTGTCTATATTTCACCAAATTTCAAATAATTTTTCTACCAAAAATAAATGAAAAAATATTGGTTACACTTGAACCTTGTGTTATCTTTGAATATCACCATCAATATCGTTGGTAGTGGTAATGTTTTCTTATTGGTATCACCATCAATTTGGTTTACATTTTCAGTTTTGTTTCATGTCTAAAGAAATCCCTAGTTTTGAAGGGTTCTAGCTGTTGCCATCATATGTCCACAAGTGCATTGCTTTTTTAATATGAAATGATGACTCGGTGTAGTTGATTATCTACTGCTCAAAACTTCTGCTGCTGTAATGTTGTTTGATAATGTTGTAAGGGTAGTAATTGGTATCTTCTGCTACTTATCAGAGATGGGGGGAGGCCGCCACCGCAGGCTGCGCTCTGCCACACCGGAGTACGACTTGGAAGGTTTCGAGTTCTTCACGATCGTACTTGAGAATTCCTCTAGGAGGCAGGTATATAAAAGGAGAGATCTCCCCTTCACCCATCTCTTTAACATAACTCTGTTGTTTGCTACATCACTCCTTGACCCACACTGCAGAGGCTGCCTGACACTTTTATGAAGATGATGGACGGCCATCGGCCAAAGAATGTGAAGCTGCGACAGGCCGGCAGCGGACTTCGCAGGCTTTGGGACGTGGAGGTGGTGATCAGGAACGACCACATGTACCTGTATCGTGGCTGGGAGCAGTTCGTCCGTGCCTACGACCTGCGCCATGGGTACTTCCTTGTCTTCAGGTACGACGGCGACGCCATGCTCACCGTGAAGGTGTTCAACACGACTATGTGCCGCATGCGCTACCAGGACGACGACGATGCCCGTACGCTCTGCCTCTTCTTCCTCTCCATTTGGCTTTGTCTCACACTGATTGTTAAAAACCCTTTGTTGCATTTGGTTAGGCAATGGGAGCAGCAGCAGCGACTCTGGCTACAGCAAAAGTAGTAGCGAGTCTGGCTACAGCGAAAGGAGCAGCGTGGATGATCCGGAATGGAGTGGGGAAGAAGAGGAGCAGAGTGGGGATGAGGAGGTGCAGCCTATTCTGTCTGACGATGACCTCGCGATGGTGGTGGCTGACGATGGCCAAGCGATGGTGGTGGCTGACGATGGGCAAGAGATGGTGGTCGCTGAGGATGACCTAGCGATGGTGCTGCCTGAAGATGGCCTCGCGATGGTGGTGGTGCCTGACAATGACCTCACGATGGTGGTGGCGCCGGCGATCCCACAGCCGGGCGACATGACCATGCCAATTGTGGTAGAAGAGTACATCCCACTGCCTCGCTGCTCTAAGCACATTAGGATGATGAAGGAGAAGGAGAAGAAGGAGGAGTGAAGTATGTCAGGTATGTCAGATCTCCAAAATGATCTATACTTAGCTTTGTTTCCTCCAAAATGACCTAAGTTAGCTCTAATATGCTAAGTTAGCTCTAAGTTAGCTCTAAAATGCTAAATTAGCTCTAATATGCTTAGTTACCTGGGTTAGCTCAAGAAAGACCTATACTTAGCTTACTTATGTCAAAAATGGCATAATATGCTTAGTTAACTCAAAAATGGCATAATTAGCTAGGTTAGCTCTAAAATGACTAATTTTACCTAGGTTAGCTTGAATATGATCCATTTTACCTAGGTTAGCTCCCAAATGACCAAGTTTACCTAGGTTAGCTCCAATATGATCCATTTTACCTAGGTTAGCTCCAAAATGACCTATTTACCTAGCTTAGCTCTAAAATGACCTACACACTTAGCATTTTTACCTAGCTTAGTTAGAAGAAGAAGAAGATAAAGAAGAGGAGAGGAGAAAAAGAAAGAGAATATAAATTCTTCTTCTTCTTCTTTTTCTTCTTCCTTTTCTTCTTTTTCTTCTAGCTAGTCTTCTTCTTCTAACTTTCATCTTTCCCAATTTGCAGATTTGCTTTAGATGAGGAAGCTTGCATTGATGGAGTGTACTCTTCTCCTTGTGCTTCCTTTTCGTTTATGGAAACTTGTTGGAAACTTCTTTTGGATATGTATGTATATATGGATATGTTGTTGAAACTTCTTTTGGATATGTATGTATATATGGATATGTTGTTGGAAACTTCTTGTTGGAAATCATTGTATGTTGGATATGTTGTTGGAAACTTGTATGTTTCTTATGTTGTTGAAAACTTATTGTTGGTATGCTTGTTGAAATTATTTTGAAATGTGTGTATATATATATATATATATCTGTCAAATTCTGTCAAATTGAATGAATTTAAGAAAAAACAGGGGCTATACAGGCACTTTGCCATCTGCTGGCAGACGGCAAAGAGCTTTGCCATCAGCCAGCTGACGGCAAAGCTGCCACATGGCAGCTACCTGTGCAACCTGGGGGGCACTTGGCTGGCCTATATTGTTTCTTTGTCGTCCGCTAGCAGACGGCAAAGCACGCCGTTAACCCCTTAACGGCCCTAAGCTACCACGTGTGCCGTCCAGGTCCTTTTCAGTCTGCTAGCGGACGGCAAATACCATTTCATCTTTGCCGTCCGCCAGCAGACGGCAAAGAGCCCTTCGCCGTAGCCTATTCAGCCGGACATGTTGCCGTCTGCTAGCTGACGGCAAAGGCCTTTGCCGTCCGCCAGGCATGCCTTTGCCGTCAGCCATGGCAGACGACAAAGTGCCTGATTCCTGTAGTGATTAAGGCAAGACAACAACATAGAAATCAAGATTAGGTCAATATTTACTGTTGCAGAAGGAATGGTTGAAATTAGGAATGACAGGCTACTCTCCCTGCATTCTGGTGACCAACTTGTGATCACTCCAAGAACACCCAACCATAATCCTCGATATTGTTACCAAGACTTGCCACTGGCATGATGTCCAACTGTTTCATTCTTAGACAAGTTCTTCCATCATTATCAACACTACTATGGTTGACCACCTAGTGAGGTCTGGACGGGCTGTCCAATACCATGGACGCGGCTATTCGAATAGATTTGACACTCTGCAGAGGTAGCGCACTTTACCCACACTATGGAGCACTGACCTCGTGAACCCATTCGGGTGGACCAGCATTGCTCCAACGAAACCCGCCTGACCCATGTCTCTTCCATCGTACCACCGGCAATCACACTCCCTCGGAGTCAAGCCTTGGGTGGCCCCGTGTCACCTCGTGACACCCTACCACCGTCGTGGCCAAACTAAACTGTCCCAAACGGGGACGAGATCCCAAACAACTCAACTGGACTCACAGGATTATCGTCGTCTACCTGATCAGGGCAGCACGCACACATTACCCTCCCTCTTTGGAGGTACCAGTGAAAGAGCACGCGATCAGACCGAGTCAAGGCCGTCCCATACCGGTAAATGTGGTTGCACGAATAAGCCCGGACAGGTGACTCGAGATCAACCAACTAATAATCCAATCACTGATATGCTTAAGCCACTGCTAATAATTCATAACCACAAACTGCCGGATGAAACTCAAAGTAATCATAGACAGTAATCTCTTAATCTAACCATGTCATGGCATCATCAAGTGGGTAAACTACTAGTCACTAACAATCCAGCATGATAGTTACCTATGCAAGAATTTACTCAGGCATTGCATAACCCAATCCCTCTGACAAATAATCATACTTGCTATTAGAATAATTAGTTGAACTATGATATTGCAATGCAATTATGCAGATGAGGGTTGTGGCTTGCCTGGGGTGAAGGAACCATCGGGAAGAAGTGCCGAAAGGTCGCGGAAGAAGTTGCCAGAAACAGTTCTCTCCCGGAGGGGGCTGTTTACGGGCAAGGGCAAAAGGGTCATTTTCACAATATGTAAACATTATGAAAGTGACCTCATTGGAACGGGCTCGAAGAGATGAAGAAGTGGGCGCTGGATTCACCTCGAGCGGAGTTAGGATCAAAAAGTTATAGCCATTCGAAGTACAGGGACCAATCTGCAAATAAAATATTCATAGATAGGCCCCTGGCGGCTAAACAGAAAGCGCACTCGGCTGAAATACGTCTTCTACACGGGAAAACAATTTCTCAGCCGAAGTAGATTCAAAATACGCTTTCTTTAGATGAAAACGTTATCTCCAGAATACGTCTCCACTTAAAACTGCGCGGGCCCGGGGTGGGGTCGACGCCTGTGAGGCTTACAGGCGGGGCCCTCGGCTGACCTCTCTCCCTCTCCGGTCTCCTTCTTCCTCCCGAGGACCAGAACAGAGGAGGCGAGGCAGAGGCGAGGCCGACGCCGGACCGGCGACTCAGGCCAACTCTGGCCGAGCTCCGGCCACTGGCGGGTGCAGAAGACGACGCCGCGCCCGGCAAGGGGCCCTCGTGCGTTGGGGAGAGGCCATAGCTGCGGGGGCGTTGGCGGACAGAGGAGGCGGATAGGGCGCGGCCGGCGACCGAAGCTGCTGCCTCCGGCCACCCCCGGCCAAGGCAGGGGCACCGGTGGCCTCAGGGGGTGGCGCCGCATCCATCCCGCAGCGAAACGGGGGCCGGGAAGGGCTCTGGCCACGGTGATGTGAACTCCGGCAGAAGCGGCCTCCGGCTGATCTCGGGGTGAGGCGACGGCAGCTCCGGTGATGGAACGAGGTAGTGGGGAGGGTAAATGGAGCTCAATGAAGATGCTGGTGAGGTCAGAATGGAGAGAGAGGGCTCGGCCTCCTCGAATTTGAGCACGAGGTGGCAGCGGCCATGGAGGCAATGGGCGGCGGGGAGGGCTTTTCCGGCTTGGGCAGGTGGCTAGGGAGGGGTAGTCGAGTGCGGTGAGTGCGATGGTGAGGTCGGGAGGGGCTCGGGAGCCCTTAAATAGCCAGGCGGCGAGGGTGGTCGAGCACGGCCGCAGTGACAGGTGCGCCGGCATCCCGGAGTCTTCGGGAACCTGCGGGGAAGAGGGGAGAGGCGTCCACGAGCTTCGCCGGGGATCGGAGAGGGCTAAGGCGAGGTCGGGGAGGTTCGAGAGAGCTCGGGGAAGAAAACGATGAAGGTCACGAGCGAGACAGAGCCTCGGCGGCGATTGACGTAGCGTGAGGAGGAAGAAATCAAAGGGGGAAAGACCTGGAGAGGGGGTACATGGGTGCTGCAGAGCCAAATGACATGCTTGGACAAGCCAGGGAGGGCCGGAGTTGACCTCACGAAGGGTACAGTGCGCAGAGCGCGCGTTTTGCCCGTCGTCCACGTGGTCACCACACCAAAATGCCCACTAGTGCATGCTTTGACCCAACACCTTGTCTTTTGCATGACTCAGAGGTCAGTGAGATGACTCATCGAGGTTTGGCTGGGAGTGGCTGCAAGAAATGACAGATGTGAGCTTGGAGACCAAGCAACAGCAAGGTGTTTGGAGTGGGGTGAGGGAGATTCAGCTGGAGATAAGAGCTGGTCTTGGCCAGAGAGTGATCACATGCTAAGGTGATTATCTCTGCAAATTTTCAGCCTATTTGGATGAATATACATAGCACTTGCAGTTCAAATGGCTATACTGACCAGAATCACTAACCTTGAAGTGGCACTCACCTCAAGTATTGTATAAGGCTAAAAATGGGCATAGGTTGATGATTTGGTCATATGAGGATGCCATATAAATTTCATGCCATTTGGACAAGCCAAAATGTTACTTCTTTCATAATGGTCCTCTTTGACCGGAATCTAAGAAAAATAACTGAGGAGAAATGGCTAAATAGAATGAGCCCAACTTTGGTGGAGAGGTGTCATATGATTAGGAGAATGCCCTGGTAAATTTTCATCAATTATGAAGCAATATAAAATATAGTTGCTTCACAACAGGAAAATATGACCAGAAGCCAAGATTTGATGTTCTGTTCTCATGGATGATTGGATTGGTTTGAAACTTGGTGGAGAGTCATGATTTGATCATATGAAGGTGCTTGAAAAATTTCAACTCATTTGGATACTCCTAGCTAGTACTTCCTTCATTAAGCTTCCAGCTAACCAGAAACTTTGGAAATTTGCCAAGGAATATTTACTAGCCCACTTGAGTTGAATTTTGGCATGAGACAATGATGTGGATAGGAAAGAGTGCACAAAAAGTTTGAGAGCAAGCAAGCAAATATAAAGGGTACTTGCTTCACAAACTGCCAGTTGGGGCAGAATCAGAAAAGGAATATTGGTGGAATATTTTTGAACATGGCAAGGAAGGTTTTGACATATCTGAGGAAGATATGACCCAAACAATTTATGAGAATTATTTGGGAATCTTTTGAATGATGGAAATGTGGGTTGCTTCACAACCCAAGGCAAATAGGGTTATTCCTTTAATAGAAAAAAGGAATATCCCCAAGTAAAAGAATATTGGGATTAGTCCAGGATGGAAATGGCGAGGTCTTGAGATGATTTTGAGATTGACAAGCCACTGGGCAGAGGAATCAAAGGTGATCTCTCCAGGTTTCAAGACCACTAAGTCACAGAAAAGCAAAACCAGGCCAAAATCGAAAGAAAAAGCAAATGGGCAAAATCCAGGGTGTTACAGCAGCCAGAGCCTTGTCCTGCCTTCCTCCCCCAAATAGCTCCAGGAGCAACACTGTACTGATACATACAAACCACTCTCAGCAGAACTAGGGGTGTTATCTCTCGAGAGAGCCCCAAACCTGCGTATGTCTTGCGTCCCACACTCGCTCATGCCGACCTCGCCTCTGGAGCCCACCGGTGCCCTCGAGCCTGTCGCTCTCTTTAGCCATCCTTTGGCATCTGCCGTGCGCCCACCACAACATCTAGAGAGCTCATGATTGGGGCATGAATATAACATTGACTTAAGCCTCCCCCAAGCTAGAGCAATACTTTCTCCTTCACGAGGCCAAAAATTATATATATAATTCCGATCACGATGAACTAGATGCATAGGATAAATTTTTTGGTGAAATTCCAATTTCAATCGATTACAATTCCAAGATCCAATATCATCGCATAGCCTATACCATGTCAATGCTTTTCCCTTCGAAGATAAAGGGAAAACCTTCTTCTTAGCTTCATCTCCGGATAAACCAGCAAGCTTAAATAGTCCACAAATTGCATCCACATATATCTAGTGCATATCAGGATGGCCGGTTCCATCTCCTGCATAAGGATTGGCTAGCAGTTGTCCTATCATACCCGAAGGAATTTCATAACCAATATTTTCAGTAGGTGCAGTAGGTTGAGGGTTAACTACTTGTGGTTCCAGTCGAGGTGATGATACCTCGAACAAACCCCTCAAAGGATGGTTCTCCATAGTAGCAAGTGACAATAAATTTTAGCACATAGTAATAATTTTTCCTTACCAATTTCCAATTACCAAGAGCGCTTCACTCCCCGACAATGGCACCAGAAAAGAGTCTTGATGAACCACAAGTATAGGGAATCAATCGTAGTCCTTTCGATAAGTAAGAGTGTCAAACCCAATGAGGAGCAGAAGGAAATGACAAGTGGTTTTCAGCAAGGTATTTTCTGCAAGCACTGAAATAGTTGGTAACAAGTAGTTTGATAGCAAGATAATTTGTAATGAGGAAGTAGCGGTAACGGTAAATAAAGTGCAGCAAGGTAGCCCAATCCTTTTGTGGCAAAGGACAGGCCAAAACGGTCTCTTATGATAAGCAAAGCGTTCTTGAGGGTACACGGGAATTTCACCATATCACATTCATCATGTTGGTTCGATTCGTGTTCGCTACATTGATAATTTGATATGTGGGTGGACAGGTGCTTAGGTGCTGATCTTACTTGAACAAACCTACTACTTATGATTAACCCCCTCGCAAGCATCCGCAACTACGAGAAAAGTATTAAGATAAAATCTAACCATAGCATTAAACTTTTGGATCCAAATCGGTCCCTTACGAAGTAGCGCATAAACTAGGGTTTAAGCTTCTGTCACTCTAGCAACCCATCATCTAATCACTACTCCACAATGCATTCCCTTAGTCCCAAATATGGTGAACTGCCATGTAGTCGACGTTCACACGACACCACTAAGGGAATCACAACATACATATCATCAATATATCGAACACATATCAAGTTCACATGATTACTTGCAACATGACTTCTCCTGTGACCTCAAGAACTAAAGTAACTACTCACAAATGATAATCATGCTCAAGATCAGAGGGATATTAAATAGCATAATAGATCTGAACATATAATCTTCCACCAAATAAACCATATAGTAATCAACTACAAGATGTAATCAACACTACTAGTCACCCACAGGTACCAATCTGTGGTTCCGGTACAAAGATTGAACACAAGAGATGGACTAGGGTTTGAGAGGAGATGGTGCTATTGAAGATGTTGATGGAGATAGCCCTCCCAAATATGAGAGGGTTGTTGGTGATGATGATGACGATGATTTCCCCCTCCGGGAGGGAAGTTCCCCCGGCGGAATCACTCCGCCGGAGGGCAAAAGTGCTCCTGCCCAAGTTCCGCCTCGATACAACGACACTTCATCCCGAAAGTCCCCCTCTGGTTTTTTTCTAGGTCAAAATGACTTATGTGCCAGAAGATAGGCACCAGAGGTGGGCTGGGGTGAGCACAACCCACCAGGGCACGCGTGGGGTGCCTGGCATGCCCAGGTGGGTTGTGCCCACCTAGTGGGCACCCTCCGGTAGTTATTTGCTCCAGTATTTTTTATATATTGCAAAATAATTCTCCGTAAATTTACAGCTCATTTGGAGATGTGCAGAATAGGTAACTCTGACATAGCTTTTTCAGATGCAGAATTCCAGCTGCCGGTATTATCCCTCTTTGTGTAAACCTTGCATATTGTGAGAGAAAAGGCATTAGAATTACTCCAAAAAGCATTAATATGCATAAAAACATTATAAATAATAGTAGGAAAACATGATGCAAAATGGACGTATCAACTCCCCCAAGCTTAGATCTCGCTTGTCCTCAAGCGAAAAACCGAAATCGAAAAACATGTCCACATTCTTAGAGAGAGAGGTGTTGATAAAAACAAAATATGGACATAGAAGCATCATGCTTATTATTATAACAGCAAAGAACTTTAACATAAAAATTTATCACACAACTTTTATCATATAACTTCTCATGAGCAAGTAACAATTCATCACAACATCGAACTATAAAGCATAAACCTTATTGAAAACCAACAAACTATGTTCTCAGTCAACTTTGCAACTACAATTCATCATATTTTCAGGAAGGGTCGAGTATCGGAGCCTTTAGGCAAGTCCACATACTCAACCATCATTTAACCTTCTATGATTGCTAACACTCACAGTGTACCCATGAACAAAAAGTTTCAACTGGACACATAGAAAGATAGGGGCTTATAGTTTCGCCTCCCAACATATTCACCTCAAGGGTGATGTCAACAATAATAACTCATGCCCACTCATATCCAACTGGATATATGTGCCTAGATCTTTTCTCACTACGTGATGCTTGCAAAAAGAGAAAATAAAAAGGAATAGGGAAGGATACTTTGACTCTTGCATAAAAGTAAATACATAAAAGTAAAAGATAGGCCCTTCATAGAGGGAAGTAGAGGTTGCCATGCACTTTTTGTTTGTATGCCAAATCCCTTAATACAACAGAATGTCACGTTATATTGCCCCTTATGATAGCAAACTTTATTATGCAGTCCGTCGCTTTTATTACTTTGCCATCATAAGTTCTTACAACGCTCAATTTTCTCTTACACTAAATGATTTAACACATTTAGAAGCAATTTTTATTGCCTTATTGCACCGATGACAACTTACTTGAAGGATCTTACTCAATCCATAGGTAGGTATGGTGGACTCTCAAAATAAGATTTTGGGTTTAAGGGTTTTTGGATGCACAAGTAGTATCTCTACTTAGTGCGGAGTTTTTGACTAGAAAACATATTGAGCAAGCACCACATGTTGAAGGATCTATGACAATATAACTTCTATGTGAATATGAACAAACATAAATCATTACGTTGTCTTCCTTGTCCAACGTCAACAATTTTGACACAAAATATTTAATGGGGGCTCACAATCATAAAAGATGTCCAAGATAGTGTATTTGCATGTGAATCTTCTCTTCCCTTATTAATTCTTTCATGAATTGCATCATTGACCAATGCTATTTTTGCCAATCTCCAACAAATTTTACCACTTATACTTTTCCTTATGTGATGTCACTACTTACCATAAGATTAGCATATGATCTTTTTCATTTATTTTCCTTTCTTTTTATTGAAACAAAAGAGTAAAGAAACAAAACTCAAACTACTCTTTATTATATATCTCGCACACGATTACATAGATAGATCACTAAGCAAGCACTCGAAAAGAAAGGACCAAACTAAACTTTTATTCAACTAAATCATAGGATAACTAAAGATGAAACTAAAATAGTTAAAGGCAAAGATAGTGGTGATGATACGATACCGGGGCACCTCCCCCAAGCTTGGCACAAGCCAAGGGGAGTGCCCATACCATGAACTCAAGTCTCCTTTGGTGGGGAAGATGATGATGATGGTGAAGAGGTAGTATGAGTGTTCTTCTTCCTCAGCTTATGCTTGAGGATGGAATTTTTCTCCTTCCAGTCATCGATCTCCTGCTCAAGCTTTAATATATTTTTGCATAATTCCTGCTTGTTTTCCTGCAAGAGATGAAAAGGGATAAACTAGATCTAAGGTTTCTTTGCTTTATTAGGGAGACTTGACTACTTGAATTCCACGTGCATGTCCCCAGGTTGGGGCAATGGAACTTCATCTTCATCTGGGCTTGTCTCTTCTTTCCCTTTTGGATCATAGTCTTCTTCTTCCTCCATGGTCCAGCCATAATGTTCTACACATCCGTAAACCTTGGGGTTTCAAATATAATCAGCAACATAGATCTCACCCTCTAAATCTTGAGATGACATATTTTCATACCTGCAAGAAAATAGCAAGAAAGAAGAACACAAGATTTCTCCGTGATACGGTGGTCAATACATTCTGGGGGTATATAAAGATTTTTTATCTTGGGAAAAAAGCAAAAGAGAGGAAAATGGAGTTGGGAAGGTTGCCGAGGTGGGCACAACCCACCTGGGCACGCCAGGCATGCCACGCACACCCTGGTGTCTTGTGCCCTCCTCGGTTGCCTTCCTGGCTGTTTCTTATTTTCCTAATTTTTGTAATATTCCAAAACTAACAAAATATTTTTGCGGATTTTTCGGAAGCCGTTTACTTACCATATCACGTACCTCCCCTTTTTTAGTATTCTGGAGTGTTGCGGAAGATCTCTTTTATGTGTTCCTCCGGTGTCATGGTTTGAATAATATTGCTTTCAACATTAATAGGCGTACCTGAGATATAGTGTTTAATTCTTTTCCCATTGACCACTTTTGGGTTAGTTCCTTCGGCATTATTAATTTTGATGGCTCCAGAGTGATAAACCTCCTCGATAATATATGGTCCTGCAAAGAATCTGAAACGAGAGTTGTACGAAAGAACATATTCTTCAACTTTGAAATCCGCTTTTGTATTCTTTTGCCATGCCATGTTTTAACTTTTTCTTTAAATAATTTGGCATTTTCATAAGCTTGGGTTCTCCATTCATCTAATGAGCTAATATCAAATAACCTCTTTTCACCGGCAAGTTTGAAATCATAGTTGAGTTCCTTAATTGCCCAATATGCTTTATGTTCTAGTTCTAGAGGCAAATGACAAGCTTTTCCATAAACCATTTTATAAGAAGACATACCCACAGGATTTTTATATGCTGTTTTGTGGGCCCAAAGTGCATCATCCAATTTCTTAGACCAATTCTTTCGGGACCTATTAACATGTAATATTAATTTTATTTCTCTATTGGTAAGTTCAACTTGACCACTAGATTGAGGATGATAGGGTGATGCTATTCTATGGTTAACATCATATTTAGCAAGCATTTTACGGGAAGCACCATGAATAAAGTGTGAACCACCATCAGTCATTAAATATCTAGGGACTCCAAACCTCGGGAAAATAACTTCTTTAAGCATTTTAATGGACGTGTTATGATCAGCACTACTAGTTGGAATAGCTTCTACCCACTTAGTAACATAACCAACAGCAAACAAACTATGTGTATACCCATTGGAGGAAGGAAAATGTCCCATATAATCAAAACCCCAAGCATCAAATGGTTCAACAGCAAGTGAATAATTCATAGGCATTTCTTGACGCTTACCAATATTACCAATTCTTTGACATTCATCACAAGATAAAACAAACTTATGGGCATCCTTGAAGAGAGTAGGCCAATAAAAACCAGATTGCAATACCTTATGAGCAGTTCTATCTCCAGCATGATGCCCTCCATAATATTTGGAGTAACATTTCTGTAGGATTTGTTCCTGTTCATGCTAAGGTACATAATGTCTAATAATACCATCTACTCCTTCATAAAGATGTGGGTCATCCTGAAAGTAATGTCTTAAATAATAGAAGAATTTTTTCTTTTGTTGGTATGTGAAACTAGGTGGTAAATATTTAGCAACAATATAATTAGCATAGTCAGCATACCACGGAGTGTTATGAGAAACATTTATTGCAGCTAGTTGTTCATCAGGAAAGCTATCATGAATAGGTAGTGGGTCATCAAGAATATTCTCTAACCTAGACAAGTTATCAGCTACGGGGTTCTCAGCTCCTTTTCTATCAGTAATATGTAAATCAAATTTTGTATCAAAAGAACCCACCTAATGAGTCTAGGTTTAGCATCTTTCTTTTCCAAAAGATATTTAATAGTAGCATGATCAGTGTGAATAGTTACATGGGAATCAACAATGTAAGATCTAAATTTGTCACAAGCAAACACAACTGCTAAAAATTCTTTTTCAGTAGTACCATAATTTCTCTGGGCACTGTCTAGAATTTTGCTAGCATAATGAATAACATTTAATTTCTTATCAACTCTTTATCCTAGAACAGCACCAATAGCATAATCACTAGCATCACACATGATTTCAAAAGGCAAGTTCCAATCAGGTGGTTGGACAATAGGTGCAGAAGTTAAGGCTTTCTTAAGCGTTCCAAAGGATTCTACACAATCATCATCAAAAACAAATGGAACATCCTTTTGTAAAAGATTTGTAAGAGGCCTAGAAATTTTAGAGAAGTCTTTAACAAACCTCCTATAGAAACCAGCATGACAAAGGAAACTACGAATACCTTTAATATCTTTAAGACATGGCATTTTCTCAATTGCGTCAACTTTATCTTTATCCACCTCAATACCTCGTTCAGAAATTTTATGCCCCAAGACAATACCTTCATTAACCATGAAGTGGCACTTCTCCCTATTCAACACAAGATTAGTTAGCTCACATCTCTGCAAAACTCAATCAAGGTTGCGCAAGCAATCATCAAAAGAAGTTCCATAAACAGAAAAATCATCCATGAAAACCTCAACAATTTTTTCACAAAAATTAGAGAATATAGTAGTCATACATCTTTGAAAGGTAGCAGGTGCATTGCATAAACCAATAGGCATACGTCTATAAGCATAAGTTCCAAATGGGCAAGTAAAGGTGATTTTCTCTTGATGAGGTTGTGAAACAGGTATTTGAGAAAAACCAGAATATCCATCCAGAAAACAAAAGTGTGTGTACTTAGATAATCTTTCCAACATTTGACCGATAAAAGGAAAAGGGTAATGATCTTTTCTAGTGGCTTTATTTAATTTTCTAAAATCAATTACCATTCTATAGCCAGTAACAATTCTTTGTGGAATAAGTTCATTTTTATCATTAGGAACAACAGTAATACCTCCTTTCTTAGGGACACAATGAACGGGACTTACCCTTCTAATATCAGCTATGGGATAGATTATAGCTGCTTCCAGAAGCTTTAATATTTCAGTTCTTACCACTTCTTTCATCTTAGGATTCAAACATCATTGATGATCAACAACGGGTTTAGCATCAGGTTCCATATTAATCTTGTGCTGACAGAGAGTGGGACTAATGCCCTTAAGATCATCAAGAGTATATCCAATAGCAGCACGGTGCTTCTTTAGAATTTTCAATAATCTTTCTTCTTCATGTTCTGAAAGGTTAGCACTAATAATAACAGGATATACCTTTTTCTCATCAAGATAAGCATATTTCAAAGTGTCAGGCAATTGCTTTAATTCAAACACAGGATCACCTTTAGGTGGAGGAGGACCTCCTAGAGTTTCAATAGGAAAATTGTGTTTGAGCAGGGGTCGTTGTTCAAAGAAATTTTTATCTATTCATTTCTTTCATGCATATGCATATCATTTTCATGGTCTAGCAAATATTGTTCTAGTGGATCAGTAGGAGGCACAGCAATAGAAGCAAGACCAATTATTTCATCCTTACTAGGTAATTCTTTCTTAAGTGGTTGTCCACTAAGCTTGGAGAAATTAAACTCATGAGACTCATTACCAAAGCTAACACCGACAATTTGTTTTTCACAATCTATTTTAGCATTCACGGTGTTCAATAAAGGTCTACCAAAGATAATTGGATGAAAATCATCTTGTGGGGAACCTAGAACTAGAAAATCAGTAGGGTATTTTATTTTCCCACACAACACTTCAACATCTCTAACAATCCCAAGTGGTGTGATGATGTCTCTATTAGCAAGTTTAATAGTAACATCTATGTCTTCCATTTCAGCGGGAGCTACGTCATTCATAATTTCTTGGTATAAGGTAAAAGGAATAGCACTCACGCTAGCACCTAAGTTACATAAATCATGATAACAATGATCTCCTATTTTAACTGAGATAACAAGCATGCCAACAGCAGGTCTATGTTTATCTTGTTCATCGGGATTGGCAATTCTAGTAGCAGCATCGCAGAAGTAAATAACATGCCCATCAGTATTTGCTACCAGGAGATCTTTAACCATAGCAACACTAGGTTCTACTTTAATTTGTTCAGAAGGTTTAGGTGCTCTAATATTAGATTTGTGAACCACAGTTGAAGCCTTAGCATGTTCCTTTATCCTAACAGGGAAAGGTTGTTTTTCAATATAAGCAGTAGGCACAACTGGATCAACGTTGTAAATAATAGTTTCATTTTTAACTATGACCAATTCTTAAATTTCTTCTGTAATAGGGGGGGGTGATATTTAAACCACTTCTCCTTAGGGAGATCAACATGAGTAGCAAAAGATTCACAAAAGGAGGCTACTATATCAGTGTCAAGTCCATATTTACAGCTAAACTTTTGAAAAGCATCGGTATTCATAAAAGATTTAACACAATGAATTTCAAGCTTAATACCTGAATCTTTACCTTCGTCAAGTTCCCAATCTTTAGAGTTGCATTTAATTCTTTCTAAGAGATCCCACCTGAATTCAATAGTCTTCTTCATAAAAGAACCAGTACAAGAAGTATCGAGCATGGATCGATCATCATGAGAAAGCCGAGCATAAAAATTCTGAATAATAACTTCTCTAGAGAGCTTATGATTAGGGCATGAATATAACATTGAATTAAGCCTCCCCCAAGCTAGAGCGATACTTTCTCCTTCACAAGGCCAAAAATTATATATATAATTCCGACCACGATGAACTAGATGCATAGGATATTTTTTTTGGTGAAATTCCAATTTCAATCGATTCCAATTCCAAGATCCAATATCATCGCATAGCCTATACCATGTCAATGCTTTTACCTTCAAAGATAAAGGGAAAACCTTCTTCTTAGCTTCATCTCTGGATAAACCTGCAAGCTTAAATAATCCACAAATTTCATCCACATATATCAAGTGCATATCAGGATGTTCGGTTCCATCTCCTGCATAAGGATTAGCTAGCAGTTGTTCTATTATACCCGAAGGAATTTCATAACCAATATTTTCAGTAGGTGCACTAGGTTGAGGGGTAACTAATTGTGGTTCCGGTCGAGGTGAAGATACCCCGAACAAACCCCTCAAAGGATGGTTCTGAATAGTAGCAAGTGACAATAAATTCAGCACATAGTAATAATTTTTCCTTACCAATTTCCACTTACCAAGAGCGATTCACTCCCCGGCAACGGTGCCAGAAAAGAGTCTTGATGACCCACAAGTGTAGGGGATCAATCGTAGTCCTTTTGATAAGTAAGAGTGTCAAATCCAATGAGGAGCAGAAGGAAATGACAAGTAGTTTTCAGCAAGGTAATTTCTGTAAGCACTGAAATTGTCGGTAACAGGTAGTTTGATAGCAAGATAATTTCTAACGAGCAAGTAATGGTAATGGTAAATAAAGTGCAGCAAGGTAGCCCAATCATTTTGCGGCAAAGGACAGGCCAGAACGCTCTCTTATGATGAGCAAAGCGTTCTTGAGGGTACACAGGAATTTCACCATATCACTTTCATCATGTTGGTTCGATTCATGTTCACTAATTTGATAATTTGATATGTGGGTGGACTGGTGCTTAGGTGTTGTTCTTACTTGAACAATGTCAGATTTTGGGTTCCGCAAACCCTTGAGAGGTTCCAACTCTGGGGTGTGTGTGAAGAACTCGTCCTCCCCAGTCAGCCTACTTCCTCATCTCACAGCCTAGCTCGACGAACTGTAAGGAAAAGAGACATAGTAGTTTACCCAGGTTCGGGCCACCTTGCAGTGTAAAGCCCTACTCCTGCTTTGTGGTGGATTGGCCTCGAGGGGCTGAGGATGAATTAGTAGAGTGGCAAACAGCCTTAGGAGGAGAGGTGTTCTTGAGCTCAAGTGAGCTGGTGGAGTGAGGGCGATCTGAATGATCCGTCTGGGGGTCCGATCCAATCCCTCTCTATGAAGGGGTAAGTCCTATTTATAGAGGCCTTGGTCCTCTTCCCAAATGAAAGGCGGGAAGGGATCCCACAACGGCCAAATTCGAAGGGAGACAACTAGTACATGCTATCCTGACAAAAGTAGTCTTCGCCTGCAAAAGCCTCTGGTCGTGACGCCGTGGTGGGCTCGGTGATGACTTCCGTCCTGCCATCCTAGCGGTCTTGGTCTTGTTGCGCGGGAATGGAAACCTTTGGCTGATTCCTCGGGACTCCGCGCCTACGCTTGCCCCTTTAGCACCAAAGAGGAAACTGGTACACTGCGCCCGCTGGCGCCCGTCTGGCCTTGGTCGTCATGTCTTACATCATCTGGACCTCACGAGGTGAAGGTTTGCATAGAGATCTCCGCACCTCAGGATCCAACCTAAGGAGGCCGCTCCTCTTGGAGGTCTTGGTGTCCTCCGCCTCGCGAGGCTTGGCCCCTCGCGAGGGTCTTGAGTTGTTGTTGCTGAAGCTGGGCCGTACCAGGCCTTCGATGGAGCCACGCTGTGGGCCGCAGGCAGGCAACTCTGGGTACCCCCATTCCCAGAACACCGACAGAAGCCCCTGGGCTCAAGGCGCACTCGAACTTGGCGTCGAGGCGAAGCCAAGGGGCAAGTGCGAAGCGCCACGGGCCCTAACCGCCTGCGGCCTTGGTCGACACGTGGCGATTGATGGGACGTGGGCGTCTCCGCTTCCCCACGCCGTCTCGGCAACCGTTCGACTTGACGAGACTCTGCTGCATGTAGAGAAAAACCATCATTGCACCGGATCGTGGAGGCCAGCGGTTGGCCTCCCTCCGGCTATAAATGAGGGGAGGGGCAGAGCCCCCCTCACTCATCTCCATCTTCTCGCTGCCTGCCCCTTCTTATTCTTCTTTGTCTCGCCGTCTTGCAGCAGCATCCATGGCGTCGATCAGGAGATTCTCTTCAGCAAAGAAGGGAAAAACCCCTCGGGAGGATCCGGTGCCACTTCCGCTGAAGAAGAGGCTTGGCCGCCCTTACGACGCCGGTGAAAGGCAAGAGGTGACGCGGCCTTGGTACGAGTGGCCTCCGCCTGGCTTCCCACTTCCTCTGTACGCCCGTGCGCCGGGCTCCGAACAGGGCGGTAATGCCCAACGCCGCGCGGGCCGGTGTCTCTTGACGTTTCCTTCTTTTGTTTCCCTACGCGGAATTGTGACAAACCCCGTGGGGGTATGTTAAAAACTGTAATGCTTTTGCTCCAATGTTTATTATTCCTAGTATGATGTTGCAGCCGTGCATCTTGCTTCGGCATGGTTCCCCCTTTTCGTTCTCGCGGTAGCTTAGTGCTCTACAGCGGCAGGTCCCAATCCCCAGGCAGGCTTCAGCCGTCGCTGGTATGCTAGGTCGCGATGCAGTGGTCAAGGCCAGGAGGTGAGCGGCCCGAGGTCCGGTAAGAGCTCCTGAGGCGCGATGCTCAAGAGGTCCCCTTTGGCGTGCAAGCAGCGCCCTGGAGGCCAAAAAGGGAAGCGGCATTGCCGGAGCGAGATTGTGAGAATCAAAATACCGGACGATGAGGTTCACTCTGATATGCATGGGTGACTTATCTTAGTAGGCCTGAAGTGATTCCTTTGCGCAGCGCCTGATTGTGCCTTGGCAGTGATGCTTCCAGGTAGGGCTCACGCCGAACTCCCCTTCTCCCCGCTCATCTAGGTGCTCTACGTCCTCGGGTCCCGACCCTCGAGCGAGGCTCAGCCGCCACTGGTATGCCAGGTTGCGATGCCGTGGTCAAGGCCAGGGGGTGAGGGCTGGAGAGTCAGTAAGAGCTCCTGAGGCGCGATGCTCAGGAGCCCCCCTTTAACGTGCAAGTGAATTGCGTGAAAAAGGGACGGCCGGCGGGGCCACCCGTGGCTAAACTCCATGGATTCCTGCGGGTTAGTCCGAGAGGAGAGTATAACTCATAATCGCGCTTGCTGTCCTGCCGCTGATCTTTCCGCAAGAAGATGAAGGCACTGAGGATCTGGTGAGGTGACATGCGCGGGGCAGGCCGCGAGCCAGAGCTCGATCTCTCAGATTTGTCAGCGTTGCAGGGACGGACCCGAGCACAAGCGCCATGCTAGCATGTGTAGCCCCTGTTGCGGGATGAGCAAGAGGCTGGTCAGCAATGCGGGAGGCTGCGGAGGTGAAAGAACACCAGGCAAGCAGGTGATAACATAAATCAACCCATAGATAAGGTAGAGCTAGTTCTGACAGATGCAAAACAATACATGCCGCAGGGACGGACCAATGCAGCTTGGGGATAATGCAGCCCGAGGGGCGCCCCCAACTGAACAAACCAGAAAATGTCACCTGGCACCATTGCTGAAGAGATGTTGGAGTAGCTGAAGACGCGTGCCGCAGAAGTTGCTCCTCATGACCCGCCCAGGCCCTGAACCTCAGGAGGCTCTGGGGGCCTGGGGGGCTCGCGTGGATCCATCTCCTCCTCTGATAGGATTGCCTGGCTTCTAGCCTCATGAGCCGTCAGGACGCCCCGCATGTGGTGCTGGAGTGCAGCAGCTGCGCTCGACAAGCCCAAAGGCATGGAAACATAGCTGTGAGGCGGACCCTCGCACCAGCCAGCGCGGGACGGCCAGAGGCGCTCCTGAGATGCGGCCCTGTTGAGCCCTGGGACATTTTCGCAGACGCGCAGCTCGCCGTCCTCGCCGGGACAAGGAGCCGCACCGGGTGGTGGGTGATGGTCGCCTCGCATAGCTCTTGCCTCCCGAAGCTCCTCGATTGCCTTGGTGATGAACTCCTGAGCACCTGGCACCTCGCGCCTTGTACCCTCCTGGCGGAAGCGCGCGCTGAAGCACGCCTCCACATGGTGCTCGAGCACCTCCCTCATGACGTTGGCCAGGTCAGAGGCCCTCCAGAGGAGAGCCCCCGAGCCCAACCTGAGAGGGGCGCCGGGCATGCCTTCCTATGCGAGAGAGGGAGACGCCCCGTCAGTGGGCGCAGGGCCTGAGGTGGTGCCGCTGGACACCCCGCTCTCCTGAGGTCCTTGGCGGAGCAGCTACTTCTTCTTCTTGGGGACAGCCTCAGGAGGGTAGATGGCGCCTTCATCATCTGGGTTCTCGACTGCCGCAGCCTGGTTGGCGCGCTCGAGAGAGCACACCGCGTCCTTCTCCTCGCAGGCGACCGTGATGACGCCACAGCTCCCTGGCATCTTGAGGACATTGTTACCATGATGAGTCACCGCCATGAACTTGGCCATGGCCGGATACCCAAGGGTGGCGTTGTATGGAAGGCGAATGTGGGCGGTGTCGAAGTCAATGAGCTCAGTGCGGTAGTTGTCGCGCTTGCCGAAGGTGACAGGGAGGCGGATCTGCCCTATCGGGGTGGTGGAGCCGTCGGTCACTCCTGAGAAAGGCTTGGTAGGCTGCAGCTGGTCATAGGGCACCTGGAGTCGGTCGAATGTCTCGATGGAGAGAACGTTGAGCCCCGCACCGCCATCGATGAGAGTCTTGGTAACGAGAACGTTGCTGATGGTAGGCGAGCAGAGCATCGGGAGAGCGCCGGCAGTTGCCGTGCACTTGAGCTCATCGGATGAGCTGAAGGTGATGGTGCACTTGGACCACCTAAGCTGATGCGTTGCCTTGAGCTTGGGGAGGGCCGCGTTCACCTCGCGGGCAAACTGGTTGATGATGCGATGAGAGGCATGGGCCTGAGCGCCGCCCAGGATGCAGGCGATGGCACGAGGCTCCTGGAAGCCCCCAGCCCCCTTGTCCTGGTGGTGGTCGTCATTCCTTCTTGGTGGTGGCGGCAGCGGAGGAAGGCCAGCTTTGCCCTGAGGACGGTCCTCACGAGGCTGGTCCCTCTATGGGCCCTCGCGAGGCTGGCCCTGCCAGCGGTCCTCACGAGACTGATTGCGTCATTCTTGGCGGGGGTCGCGGCCGTCCCAGCGTCCTCCACCTCGGCCTCCTCCGCGGCCGTAGCCTCGGTCGCTGCGCTCGGGGCGTCGACCGAGGTGCCTGTCGTGGATGGCCCTGAGCTCCTGGCAGTCGTTGTTGTTGTGGCTGAGCACGTTGTGGAAGACGCAGAACGGGCGGCTGCCCTTGGATGACTCTGGGTGGTCGCAGCCGCGCTACATCTCTGGTTCGGCCGCGAGCACGGCCGGTCCCTTGCGCTTCACGTCCGTGGCTTTGGCCTTCTTATCTTCTGGGTCAGCCCCTGGGAGCTCCAGGAGAGAGAGGCGACCTTCCTCAGCTCTTGCACACTTGGTTGCCATGTTGGACATCTCCAGAGCCATGCACAGGTCCTCATGTATGGTGAGCTCCTCCATCATCTTGACGTCGCGGATGCCATCAATGAACGCCGAGATTATGGCCTCGTTCGACACCTTGGGGATCTTGAGGCGGACGCTGTTGAAGCGCTGGATGTACTTCTACAAGGTCTCCCCTGGCTGCTGCTTGATGCGCCACAGGTCACCCGCAGCCGGTGGACGGTCGCGAGTGCCCTGGAAGTTGGCGACGAAACGCTCTCACATTTCGTCCCAGGAAGAGATCGATCCCGCGGGCAGGTTCAGGAGACACGAGCATGCACCATCCTTGAGGGCCATGGGAAACCAGTTCGCCATAACCTTCTCGTCGCCATTGGCTACCTCGATGCTTAGCTCGTAGAGCTGCAGGAACTTGGCAGGGTCGGGGGTGCCGTCGTAGCGCAGAGGCAGGTCGGGCTTGAACTTCCCCGGCCAGACGACGCTGCGTAGCTCCGGAGTGAATGCGCGGCAACCCGCTGTGGTCACGGGAGAGCGTCGTGGAGGTGGAGCCTGGTCTTGGCGCTCGCGCGCCACCGCTGCAGGCAGCGCGCGGTCTTGACATGGCGGTGCTGGGAGTGCACGAGCATCTTCTTGCGGCCGCTGCACCACCTTGCAGCTTTCCTCTTCATGCGTCGGCGCCCTGCGCGGCGGGTCGCGCCGCGGGGCCTCGCGCCTTGGCCCGAGGGCGACGTCTTGATGGGGAGGTGGAGGATGTGCTCCGTGGCCTACGTCACCCGCAGTAGGCGGCGGGTAAGGCAGCGAGCGGGACGGTGCGGGAGAGTCCCCGGTGGCGCTGACAAGCTCAGCGATGCGGTCCAGCCAGTCTTCGTAGAGGTCATCGATGGGGCGATAGCACAAGAGCTCGCGCGCCATGAGCAGCGCAGGCTGCCCGTTCACCGGCCCGCGACGAGCATGAGACGACGAACCAGCCGGAGTCAGCGACGGGGTGGCGGTGCGCCCATCCCGCCACACAGAAGGGTGCAGCGACGAAGCTTGCTGCTCGTGCCCCGCAGGGCCAATGGCGGCATTCACCACTGGAGACGGGGGACGGCGAGGGTAGCCGTCACCCGCAGGCACTGTCTGAGCGACGCGGGCGGGGAGGGCCGTCCGGCGCTCAGCACGAGCTCGACGAGCGTCAGCCATGGAAGCGGTGGAGCGATGGTGGATCGACCGGCGGAAGAGAGGCTCCGACGCACCCCTATCTGGCGCGCCAAATGTCAGATTTCGGGTTCCGCAAACCCTTGAGAGGTTCGAACTCTAGGGTGCGTGCGAAGAACTCGTCCTCCCTAGTCTGCCTACTCGCTCATCTCACAGCCTAGCTCGACGAACTGTAAGGAAAAGAGACACAGCAGTTTACCCAGGTTCGGGCCACCTTGCGGTGTAAAACCCTACTCCTGCTTTGTGGTGGATTGGCCTCAAGGGGCTGAGGTTGAACTAATACAGTGGCGAATAGCCTCAGGAGGAGAGGTGTTCTTGACCTCGAGTGAGCTGGTGGAGTGAGGGCGATCTGAATGATCCGTCCGGGGGTCCGATCCGATCCCTCTCTACGGTGGTGGCTAAGTCCTATTTATAGTGGCCTTGGTCCTCTTCCCAAATGAAAGGCGGGAAGGGATCCCACAACGGCCAAATTCGAAGGGAGACAACTAGTACATGCTATCCTGACAAAAGTCGTCTTCGCCTGCAAAAGCCTCTGGTCGTGACGTCGTGGTGGGCTCGGTGATGACCTCCGTCCTGCCGTCCTGGCGGTCTTGGTCTTGTTGCGCGGGAATGGAAACCTTTGGCTGATTCCTCGGGACTCCACGCCTGCGCTTGCCCCTTTAGCACCAAAGAGGAAACTGGTACACTGCGCCCGCTGGCGCCCGCCTGGCCTTGGTCATCATGGCTTACGTCATCCGGACCTCACGAGGTGAGAGTTTGCATAGAGATCTCCGCTCCTCGGGAGCCAGCCTGAGGAGGCCAGTCCTCGTGGAGGTCTTGGTGTCCTCCGCCTCGCGAGGGTCTTGAGTTGTTGTTGCTGAAGCTGGGCCGTACCAGGCCATCGATGGAGCCACGCCGTGGGCCGCAGGCAGGCAAGTCTATATACCCCCGTTCCCAAAAAGCTGACAAACAAACCTCCTACTTATGATTAACCCCCTCGCAAGCATTAAACTTTTCGATCCAAATTAGTCCCTTACGAAGTAGCTCATAAACTAGGGTTCAAGCTTCTGTCACTCTAGCAACCCATCATCTAATAACTACTCCACAATGCATTCCCTTATGCCCGAATATGGTGAAGTGCCATGTAGTCAACGTTCACATGACACCACTAAGGGAATCACAACATACATATCATCAAAATATCGTACACATATCAAGTTCACATGATTACTTGCAAAATGACTTCTCCCGTGACCTCAAGAATAGAAGTAACTACTCACAAATGATAATCATGCTCAAGATCAGAGGGGTATTAAACAGCATAATGGATCTGAACATATAATCTTCCACCAAATAAACCATATAGTAATCAACTACAAGATGTAATCAACACTACTAGTCACCCACAGGTACCAATCTGAGGTTCCAGTACAAAGGTCGAACACAAGAGATGAACTAGGGTTTGAGAAGATATGTTGTTGTTGAAGATTTCGATAGAGATAGCCCTCCCAAAGATGAGAGGGTTGTTGGTGATGATGATGACGATGATTTCCCCCTCCGGGAGGGAAGTTCCCCCGGCGGAATCGCTCCGCCGGAGGGCGAACATGCTCCTGCCCAAGTTCTGCCTCGAGACAGCGGCGCTTCATCCCGAAAGTCCCTCTCTGGTTTTTACTAGGTCAAAATGACTTATGTACCAGAAGATGGATAATGGAGGTGGGCTGGGCTGAGCACAACCCACCAGGGCGCGCCTAGGGTGCCTGGCGCGCCTAGGGTGCCTGGCGCGCCCAGGTGGGTTGTGCCTACCTGGTAGGCCACCTCCGATAGTTATTTGCTCCAGTATTTTTTATATATTGCAAAATAATTCTCCGTAAATTTACAGCTCATTTTTAGATGTGCAGAATAGGTAACTCTGACATAGCTTTTTCAGGTCCAGAATTCCAGCTGCCGGTATTCTCCCTCTTTGTGTAAACCTTGCATATTGTGAGAGAAAAGACATTAGAATTACTCCAAAAAGCATTATTATGCATAAAAACATTATAAATAACAGTAGGAAAACAAGATGCAAAATGGACGTACCAACTCAGAAAAAGGTCTTGATAACCCACAAGTATAGGGGATCGCAACAGTTTTCGAGGGTAGGGTGTTCAACCCAAATTTATAGATTCGACACAAGGGGAGCCAAAGAATATTTGTAAGTATTAGCAGTTGAGTTGTCAATTCAACCACACCTGGAGATTAATTATCTGCAGCAAGGTAATTAGTAGCACAGTAATATGATAGTTTTGATAGCAGTTATAGTAGTAATAGTAATGGTAACAGTGATAGCAATGATTTTGTAGCATGTGTAACAGTAGCAGCAACAGTAGTAACTTAGCAAGAACAATATATGGAAAATTCGTAGGCGTTGGATCGGTGAATTCGTTGGACGATATTCATCATATAACAATCATAACCTTGGGTGATACAAAACTAGCTCCGGTTCATAAATATAATGTAGGCATGTATTCCGTAAATAGTCATACGTGCTTATGGAAAGAACTTGCATGACATCTTTTGTCCTACCCTCCCGTGGCAGCAGGGTCCATAAGGAAACTAAGGGATATTAAGGCCTCTTTTTAATACAGAACCGGAACAAAGCATTAACACATAGTGAATACATGAACTCCTCAAACTACGATCATCACCGGAAAGTATCCCGACTATTGTCACTCCGGGGTTTACCGATCATAACACGTAATAGGTGAATATGACTTGCAAGATCGGATCTAGAACATAGATATAATGGTGAAAACATAAACTATTCACATCTGAAATCATGGCACATGGGCCCAAAGTGACAAGCATTAAGCATGGCAATGTCATAACAACATCAATCTCAGAACGTAGTGGATACTAGGGATCAAGCCCTAACAAAACTAACTCGATTACATGATGAATCTCATCCAACTCCTCACCGACCAGTGTACCTATGAAGGAATTACTCACTCCCTGTCGTGGTAGAACACGGCCACCTATGAGGCCATCGGCCCCTTTGTGGTTCGGCAGGGGGAGGACACATTGCACAAAGAGCGGAGGCCGTGGGACAGCACGGCAGTGGTGACACTGGTGATTTTTACCCAGGTTCTGGCCGCTGAGAAGCGTAAAACCCTACTCCTGCTTTGGTGGATTGATGGGGAGACCGTGAAGAACGCGCGGCGCTCGAGCCCGGCAAGGTCGCCTTGGGGAGAGCAGCTACGCACATATGAGTACACGTGGGTCCGAATCCTTTCTAAGGTTGACACGGTCCTCCTTTTATAGGCTCAGGGTTACCACAATGGCAAAATGGTCATTATCCAGTGATTAGATAGCTAACAGTGCTATCATACCTAACTTTGGCAGTTAGGACAAAGTGCATTAAATGCACTGCCATGTGTCGCGCTATGGATGCGGCCCGGCAGGCCTGCCGCGCCGCTCTAGTCATCTTCCATCTGTCTGCTTGACATGCCGCTGGATGGGTGTCATATAGAGGTGATTTTCCTCCTAAATGGCTGCCACGTGCCAAAAGACAGCCACTTATTTATCTGGGGGGCTCGACACCGCACCGATGGGTGACTTGTGTTGCGATGCGGTGGAGCGGTGGAGCCTTGGCGGGGAAGTAAGCCGCCAGTGGCCCTGGTGATCCTTGCCGGGGAAGTCTTGGGACTTCTCTTTGGGGTGGCCTCCACCTGACCAGGCTCGCCTGCCCGGCAAGGGAGGTTTTTCCTTAGTGATATCTTGCTGTCTTGGCTTGTCATGGTCTTCTTGATCCGCCCTATGATTCCTCGAAGAGCTCTATCTCTGGCTTGGTTTTGTCTTGAATGCTTGGTGTTGCTTGCATTTCTGCCATTTGAGCCTGTATACAGCCCGGGCAACATACGTGAAGGTTTGTTGCACCGACAGGAACCCCCAGGCCTGGCCCAAACGTGCTGCCGAGCATCATTGCGGTAGGCCCTATCAGGTACACATGCAGGGGTCTTGCGCAGATATTCTCTTTTTTTGATATTTTCCTTGCTTCTTCATTAACCTGTGCTTGAGTCAGTTTCCGGTTCTCCCGCTTGTCGTGGGATGCCAAACGTGGTGGGGGCCATCCTGTTATGGCCTGTGAATAACTTTATTCCACGGGGCGGTGACTACCATTTCACTCATCCCACTACACCCGCCCTTTCTGCCACGTACGCCGCATGCGCCACGCAGGGTAGGTAACGGACGAGCACAATGCAGGGAAGAGCGCTATGGCAGGAACCAAAATTCTTCGGATTGGTGCAAAAGGGCGGTCGATGGGCTCGGCCACCGCCCGCAGCTTGGTGGTAGGTGGAGAATCAGCCCTCGGCCCCGGCTCGCCTATAAAAAGGGAGCACTAGGGGGAGTGGAGGCATCCATCCACGCTCTTCTTCCTTCTTCTTCCTTGCCTCCTCCTTCGTCATGCCGAAAGGGAGAGACCGGGGTCAGGCCCCGGTCCTTAGTTCGAGAGTGATGACTCCGAAGGCTGGTGCTACCGCTCGGGGAGTGAGTCTGGTCTGGGGCCGTGGGAGGCATGGCGACCATGGAAGGGGCGGTCACGGTTCGTGGCGGCATGCTATCCCTCTTGTATTTCACCCATGGATGTTCGTATGGTTGGCTTTTTTGTGCATTTTGGTTGCCCGCTAGTAGCATGCTGCCGCGATTGCTGTGAGGAGTGGGTCCTTAGCATTCAGCTGGCGAGGACATGCCCCGACAGGTTTTTCCTTAGGAGTCTTTGACGCAGCCGCCCACTTTGTTGAGCAGGCTCGAAACAAAGCGGGGGCGCAGACAAATCCGGCAAGGTGCCATCGCATGAAAGATTTCACCATACGGAACACCCTGGTTGTCTGAGGGATAAGCAAATGTGAACTTTGGAGAAAAAATCAGTGAACATGTGGACTTAGCTTTCGTTCATGCTTCCCTCCTTCCTTAGTTGCGGTCGTTCATCACGTCCGCATATCTCGAGGAGGTGGCGTTTGCGTGTCAGCCTCAGGCCCGCAAAAGTTAATAACAGAAACATGCGCAAGAAGAAAACTTGGCAGTTTGTTAGTTGCATGTCCGCCCCCGGCAAGGGCCAGAGGGGATAATCAAATGCCTGTAGGCGACAATGCATGGCGAAAAAAGAAGGGTCGGCTCCTCCCTCCTCTCCCTTTCGCCATTGACATTATCACGACTGCGGGCATAAGGTCACACTGGCGCAGACAGCCCTGTGGAAGCGTGCTTGCCGGGGCGTCAATCAATGGATTTGCTCCAGCTCTTCACTCAGGATTTTCCCTCAGCGGGGTAAATGCTGGACCGAGTTCCGCGTGGGCTTATCTATGTTGAAGATTCCACCCCATGCGTGGCTCGATCATCGTCGAGCAAAAGTGAAGGAGGAGGAGGCCATATACCATGCTTTCCGCTTGCCTTAGTGATTCACTTAGACACCGAGTATGCTTGGCGGGAACCCGCCAGGGGGACAGTGTCGCCACATGCCTTGCTTTTCTCCTTCGGATAGGGTCAGCATGGTGGCCACGCCACTTGAGCGACTCGAGACCGTCGCACCGCCACCACCTCCCATTTCCGTCGCCGCCTCGGTTGCGGTGGGCATGGGCGACAGGGTCCGGGCAAGGCGGAATGAGGGAGCGGCATCACCTCTCTCTTCAGGAACCACTAATGATGCAAGCGCTGATGCTGACGCTGGTGTAGCTTGACGCGCTATTCACAACCTCAGGTTTGCGCACGCACGCCGCAGTACCTGGCGTGCCAAAGATGTCATGGTGGAACACGATCACCTATGGGGCCATCGGCCCCTTGTGGTTCGGCAGGGGGAGTGATCACGTTGCACAAATAGCGGAGGCCATGGGACAGCACGATAGAGGTGACGCTGGTGGTTTGTACCCAGGTTCGGGCCGCTGAGAAGCGTAAAACCCTACTCCTGCTTTGGTGGATTGATGGAGGGACCGTGAGGAACGCGTGGCGCTCAAGCCCGGCAAGGTCGCCTTGGGGAGAGCAGCTACGCGTGTATGAGTACACGAGGGTCCGAATCCTTTCTAAGGTTGCCACGACCCTCCTTTTATAGGCTAAGGGGTTACCACAATGGCAAAACGGTAATTATCCAGTGATTAGATAGCTAACAGTGCTATCATACCTAACTCTGGCAGTTAGGACAAAGTGCATTAAATGCACTGCTAGGTGTCACGCTGTGGATGCAGCTCGGCAGGCCTGCCGCGTCGCTTAGTCACCTTCCACCAGTCTTCCTTACACGCCTCTGGACGGGTGTCATATAGAGGTAAACTTCCTTCTAAATGGCTGCCTCATGCCAAATGATAGCCAGTTAGCTATCTGGGGGCTCGACACCGCATCGATCGATGACTTGCGTTGCGATGCGGTGGAGCGGTGGTGTCTTGGCGGGGATGTAGGCTGCTAGCGGCCCCGGCAAGTCTGCCGGGGAAATCTTGGGATTTGTCTTCGGGGTGTTCTCGACCTGACCAGACTCGCCTGCCTGGTAATGTAGGCTTTCTCTTAGTGATATCTTGTTCTCTTGGCTTGTCTAGGTCTTCTTGATCCGCCCCTTGATTCCTCAAAGGGCTATCTCTCTGGCTTGGTTTTGTCTTGAATGCTGGGTGCTACCGGGTTGGAGGCCTACTGTCCGTGCACAAGTCAGGGGAAACATACACCCCTGTTTGTGTACCCCGACACATTTGCAAATATATTTTAGTAGGTGTGAGTTTATTCAAGTCAAGTCTTTTATATAAGGTGAAAGGCATAACACTAACACTAGCTCCTAGATCACACAAAGTAGTTTTAACATAATTTCTTTTGATGGAGCAAGGTATAGTTGGTATTCCTGGATCTCCAAGTTTTTTAGGTACTCCATCCTTAAAAGAGTAATTAGCAAGCATGGGGGAGATTTCATCTTCCGGTATCTTTCTCTTATTAGTGATGATGTCTTTCATATATTTTGCATAAGGGGCCATCTTTAAAATATCAGTCAAGTGAGTGCGCAAAAAGACTGGCCTAAACATTTCAGCAAAGCGTTCAAATTCTTCATCATCCTTCTTCTTAGTTGATTTAGGTGGAAAGAGCATGGGTTTTTGAACCCATGGTTCTCTTTCTCTTCGATGTTTTCTAGCAACAAAGTCTCTTTTATCATATCTTTTATTTTTAGGTTGTGGGTTATCAAGATCAACAACTGGTTCTATTTCAACATCATTATTTGGTTGTTTATCATTGTCTGGTTGAGTGTCTTCATGAACATCATCATTATCCTTTTCATTATCACTAGATGAGTGTTCATTACCAGATTGAGTTTCAGCATCAGAAATAGAAACATCATTATCATTATCAGGAGGTTTTTCTACTTCAGGTTCACTAGAGGCATGCAAAGTCCTATCATCTTTCTTTTTCTTCTTCTTTCTAGAAGGACCAGGTGCATCAGTATTAATTATTTGAGAGTGTTCAATTCTTTTAGGGTGACCCTCAGGATAAAGTGGTTCCTGAGTCATTTTACCTCCTCTAGTTGCTACTCTAACATCAAAGTCATTTATATTATTATTCATTTCATCAAGCAACTCTGTTTGAGATTAAGCAACTTGTTCTAGTTGAGTTTGAACCATAGAAGCATGTTTACCTACACCTCTTACATCATTAGTAATTCTAAATAACAAGTCACTCAAGCGAGCAATCATATTGGAGTTGTATTTCAATTATTTTGTAACATTTTCATTGAAGTGATCTTGTTTTCTAATGTAGTTGTCAAACTCATAAAGGCATTGACTAGGATGTTTATTGTAAGGGAAATCACTTTCATCAAACTTCATTAAAGAATTTAACTCAACCACCTTTGGTGGTGGTGTGTCAAGTCCATGTATCTCTTCAATAGGAGGTAAATTTTTAACATCCACTGCTTTAATACCTTTTTCCTTCATGCTTTTCTTTGCCTCCTGCATATCTTCAGGACTGAGATATAAGATACCCCTCTTCTTTGGAGTGGGTTTAGGCGGTGGTTCAGGAAGAGTCCAATCATCATAATTTTTCAATATATTATTCAATAATTCCTCATCTTGCTCAATAGTTCATTGCCTGAAAACACAACCAACACAACTATCTAGGAAGTCCCTAGAAGCATCGGTTAGTCCATTATAGAAGATATTAAGTATTTCATTTTTCTTAAGAGGATGATTAGGCAAAGCATTAAGCAATTGGAGAAGCCTTCCACAGGCTTGTGGGAGACTCTCTTCTTCAATTTGCATAATGCATTCCCTAGTGGTGGTATATCTGACATCTTGGTGGGGAAGATGATGATGGTGGTGGTGAAGTAGTAGCGGGCTTATGCTCTGGCTTCCATGGCAGCGGCTCACCATCATAAGAAGAAGTGAGAGTCTCACGAGTCCTGCAACTGGCAGCTAAACTCATACCTTCAAATCTCGCCTCATATTCAAAGACTTGATTTTGGATATCATAGATTTGACTTTGCAGAAAATTGATTTGCTCATTGAGGGTGAAGACGATGTCCTTCATGGACCGGCCATGCACCTTGAGATCATGGGCGTAATCCACGATCATGAGGTGCTTGGCATTGAGTCCACGTTCCACCATCCCCTTGCACTTGAAAACCTCTTGCTCCATAGCTTCGAGCTTAGCCTCCATGGTTCCCGTCCTCTTGCCCCCCTGGACGTCTCGGATGTGGAGCACCCCCTCACGCATCTCAATGGCTTGAGGGTGCTGCATCACCTCCCGCAAATACGGGTTGATGATGTTCTCGAAGAACTTGTCCTTGGAGGAGCTAGAAGCGGCCATGGCGATGTAGACCTGTCAGAAAACAGCAAGAAAGAAGAACAAAAGATTTCTCCGCGATACGGTGGTCAATACGTTTGGGGGGTATATAAATATTTTTTATCTTGGGAAACAAGCAAACGAGAGGAAAACGGAGTCGGGAAGGTTCCCAAGGTGGGCACAACCCACCTGGGCGCGCTAGGCATGCCAGGCGCGCCCTGGTGTCTTGTGCCCTCCCCGGTTGCCTTCCTGGTCGTTTCCTCTTTTCCTAATTTTTGTAATATTCCAAAACTGACAGAAAATATTTTTGCGGATTTTTCGGAGTCCGGTTACTTACCGTATGACGTACCTCCTATTTTTTAGTATTCTGGAGTGTTCCAGAAGGTCTCTTTTATGTGTTCCTCCGGTGTCATGGTTTGAATAATATTGCTTTCAACCTTAATAGGCGTACCTGAGATATAGTGTGTAATTCTTTGCTCATTGACCACCTTCGGGTTAGTACCTTCGGCATTATTAATTTTGATGGCTCCAGAGCGATAAAGCTCTTGATAATATATGGTCCTTCACATTTAGAGAGAAGTTTTCCTGCGAAGAATCTGAAATGAGAGTTGTACAAAAGAAAATATTCTCCAACTTTGAATTCCTGCTTTTGTATTCTTTTGTCATGACATCTTTTAACTTTTTCTTTAAATAATTTGGCATTTTCATAAGCTTGGGTTCTCCATTCATCTAATGAGCTAATATCAAGTAACCTCTTTTCACTGTCAAGTTTGAAATCATAGTTGAGTTCTATAATTGCCCAATATGCTTTATGTTCTAACTCTAGAGGCAAATGACAAGCTTTTCCATAAACTATTTTATAAGGAGGCATACCCATAGGATTTTTATATGCTGTTCTATAGGCCCAAAGTGCATCATCCTATTTCTTAGACCAATTCTTTCGGGACCTATTAACAGTTTTTTGTAATATTAATTTTATTTCTCTATTGCTAAGTTCAACTTGACCACTAGATTGAGGATGATAGGGTGATGCCATTCTATGGTTAACATCATATTTAGCATGCATTTTATGGAAGGCACCATGAATGAAGTGTGAACCACCATCAGTCATTAAATATCTATGGAATCCAAACCTCGGGAAAATAACTTCTTTAAGCATTTTAATGGAAGTGTTATTATCAGCACTACTAGTTGGAATAGCTTCTACCCACTTAGTAACATAATCAACAGCAACCAAAATATGTGTATACCCATTGGAGGAAGGAAAAGGTCCTATATAATCAAAACCCCAAACATCAAATGGTTCAACAGCAAGTGAATAATTCATATGCATTTCCTGATGCTTACCGATATTACCAATTCCTTGACATTCATCACAAGATAAAACAAACTTACGGGCATCCTTGAAGAGAGTAGGCCAATAAAAACCAGATTGCAATACCTTATGAGCAGTTCTATCTCCCGCATGATGCCCTCCAGAAGCTTTCGAGTGACATTTCCGTAGGATTTGTTTCCTGTTCATGCTCAGGTACACAACGTCTAATAATACCATCTACTCATTCTTTATAAAGATGTAGGTCATCTCAAAAGTAATGTCTTAAATCATAGAAGAATTTTTTCTTTTGTTGGATTGTGAAACTAGTTGGTAAATATTTAGCAACAATATAATTCGCATAGTCAGCATACCACGGAGTGTTATGAGAAACATTTATTGCAGCTAGTTGTTCATCAGGAAATCTATCATCAATAGGTAGTGGGTCATCAAGAATATTCTCTAACCTAGACAAGTTATCAGATACGGGGTTCTCAGCTCCTTTCCTATCAGTAATATGTAAATCAAATTCTTGTAGCCAAAGAACCCACCTAATGAGTCTAGGTTTAGCATCTTTCTTTTCCATAAGATATTTAATAGCAGCATGATCAGTGTGAACAGTTACTTTGGAATCAACAATGTAAGATCTGAACTTGTCACAAGCAAACACAACTGCTAAATATCCTTTTTCAGTAGTAGCATAATTTCTCTGGGCACTGTCTAGAGTTTTGCTAGCATAATGAATAACATTTAATTTCTAATGAACTCTTTGTCCTAGAACAACACAAACAGCATAATCACTAGCATTACCCATAATTTCAAAAGGCAAGTTCCAATCAGGTGGTTGAACAATAGGTGCAGAAGTTAAGAGTTTCTTAAGTGTTTCAAAGGCTTCTACACAATCATCATACAAAACAAATGGAACATCCTTTTCTAAAAGATTTGTAAGAGGCCTAGAAATTTTAGAGAAGTCTTTAATAAACCTCCTATAGAAACCAGCATGACCAAGGAAACTATGAATACCTTTAATACCTTTAGGACATGGCATTTTTTCAATTGCATCAACTTTTGCTTTATCCACCTGAATACCACGTTCAGAAATTTTATGCCACAAGACAATACCTTCATTAACAATAAAGTGGCACTTCTCCCAATTCAAGACAAGATTAGTTTGCTCGCATCTCTGCAAAACTCGATCAAGGTTGCTTAAGCAATCATCAAAAGAAGTTCCATAAACAAAAAAATCATCCATGAAAACCTCAACAATCTTTTCACAAAAATCAGAGAATATAGCAGTCATACATATTTGAAAGGTAGCAGGTACATTGCATAAACCAAAAGGCATACGTCTATAAGCATAGGTTCCAGCTGGGCAAGTGAAAGTGGTTGTCTCTTGATCAGGTTGTGAAACAGGTATTTGAGAAAAACCAGAATATCCATCCAGGAAATAAAAGTGTGTGTGCTTAGATAATGTTTCCAACATTTATTCAATAAAAGGCAAAGGGTAATGATCTTTTCTAGTGGCTTTATTTAATTTTCTAAAATCAATTACCATTCTATAGCCAGTAACAATTCTTTGTCGAATAAGTTCATTTTTATCATTAGGAACAACAGTAATACCTCATTTCTTAGGGACACAATGAACGGGACTAACCCATCTACTATCAGCTATGGGATAGATTATACCTGCTTCCAGAAGCTTTAATATTTCAGTTCTTACCAATTCTTTCATCTTAGGATTCAAACATCGTTGATGATCAACAACGGGTTTAGCATCAGGTTCCATATTAATATAGTGCTGACAGAGAGTGGTTAAAGCCCTTAAGATCATCAAGAGTATATCCAATAGCATCACGGTGCTTCTTCAGAATTTTGAATACTCTCTCTTCTTCATGTTCTGAAAGATTAGCACTAATAATAACATGATATATCTTTTTCTCGTCAAGATAAGCATATTTCAAAGTGTCAGGCAATTGCTTTAATTCAAACATAGGATCACCTTTATGTGGAGGAGGACCTCCTAGAGTTTCAATAGGCAAATTGTGTTTGAGCAGAGGTCGTTATTCAAAGAAAATTTTATCTATTTCGTTTCTTTCATGCATATGCATATCATGTTCATGGTCTAGCAAATATTGTTCTAGTGGATCAGTAGGAAGCACGACAATAGAAGCAAGACCAATTATTTCATCCTTACTAGGTAATTATTTCTTTTGTGGTTGTCTACTAAACTTGGAGAAATTAAACTCATGAGACTCATTACCAAAGCTAACACGGACAGTTTGTTTTTCACAGCCTATTTTAGCATTCACGGTGTTCAAGAAAGGTCTACCAAAGATAATGGGACAAAAATCATCTTGTGGGGAACCAAGAACTAGAAAATCAGTAGGGTATTTTATTTTCCCACATAAGACTTCAACATCTCTAACAATCCCAAGTGGTGTGATGGTGTCTCTATTAGCAAGTTTAATAGTAACATTTATGTCTTCTATTTCAGCGGGTGCTATGTCATTCATAATTTCTTGGTATAAGGTAAAAGGAATAGCACTCACGCTAGCACCTAAGTCACATAAACCATGATAACAATGATCTCCTATTTTAACTGAGACAACAGGCATGCCAACAACAGGTCTACGTTTATCTTTTTCATCGGGTTTAGGTGCTCTAATATTACTTTTGCAAACCACAGTTGAAACCTTAGCATGTTCCTATATCCTAACAGGGAAAGGTGGTTTTTCAATATAAGCAGTAGGCACAACTAGATCAACATTGTAAATAATAGTTTCATCTTTAACTATGACCGGTTCTTTAATTTCTTCTTTAATAGTGGGGTGATATTTAAACCACTTCTCCTTAGGGAGATCAACATGTGTAGCAAAAGATTCCCAAAAGGAGGCTACTATCTAAGAGTCAAGTCCATATTTAGTGCTAAACTTGTGAAAAGCATCGGTATTCATAATAGATTTAACACAATCAAATTCAAGCTTAATACCTGACTCTTTACCTTCGTCGAGTTGCGAATCTTCAGAGTTGCGTTTAATTCTTTCTAAGAGATCCCACCTGAATTCAATAGCCTTCTTCATAAAAGAACCAGTACAAGAAGTATCAAGCATGGATCGATCATCATGAGAAAGCCGAGCATAGAAATTCTGAATAATAATTTCTCTAGAGAGCTCATGATTGGGGAAGAATATAACATTGACTTAAGCCTCCCCCAAGCTATAGTGATACTTTCTCCTTCATGTAACACCCCCAGTGGTTAGCTACAGTAATCCCCTTTTGATTATGCCATGTCATCATGATTATCAGTGCCTAATCATCATTAGCATCATATTGCATTTCAACTCCTAAGTCAAAATTCAAATTTAAATAAAAGTGGAAAATAAAAGTTGTCCAAACCTGAAAACTAAAATGTGCCTCATGTTGCAAATATTCCCAAAGCATTTATAAAAATGATTGCAACATTTGTTGGAATTGTAAAAGGACTCGAACAACAAGAAACAGCAGCAACATAGCACTATTTAATCCTTTTCAAATTAAATAAAATCCAAACAAAAAGATATGGACGCCAAACCAATTTCTAGAAGTGACTAATTTTGCACTGTTAAAATTTGGACCAGTCTCATATTTTACAAAAGTCCAGAAGTAGCCTAGACATTTTTGCAAAACAGAGAAAGAATACATAAAAAAAGAAAAAGAGAAAAAAAACAAATAAAAGCAAAAGGCCCCTCCCCCACTGGGCCTCTGGCCCAGTCGGCGCAGCCGACCAAGCCGGCCCGATCGGTCCACCCCATCCCCAGAACCCCCCCCCCCAAACTCCCCATCGAAACCCTAGCCGATCCACTCCCCCCCCCCCCCCCCCGATCCCCTTCTCCCTCCTGGATCGGATCGAACCCGATCCCGGCGCCACGCCCGCCCTCCCTCTGCCGGCTAGCCCGCTCACGAGACAAGCGGGCCGCCGCTCGCCTACCGGCCTTCTCGTCGCCCCTCCTCTCTCTCGCGCGACGCCCTACTGAGGCCGTGGCCTCGCCTCGTCGCCGGACACGTCCTCGACGCCATCGCCCCACGCTCGCGCCCGACGCGCACGCACCGACCGCGCCCCGACGCCGTTCACCGCCCCGACCCCGTCGCTCACCGCCGCCCCTCGCCGGACTGCGCTGCCCCGCCATCGTCCCCGTCTCCCCCTCGCCTCGCTCCATCGAGCCTCGACGACCCCGTGCCCCTGCAAACGCCGGTGAGGCCTCGGCCTCTGCCTCTGCCTCCCTCCCTCGCGCGCGCACCCCCCCACACCCGCGCCCCGGCCGCGACCGACGTCGCCCTCGTCGCGCACGTCGCCCGCGCCCGTGGCCTCCTCCCGCGCGCCCCGCCTCTGTCGCCGCCTGCTCCCGCGCACCGCGCCCGCATCTCCCCGCTCCGCCGCGCGCGCGCGCGCCTGCCGCTGCCCGTGCTCGCCCCTGACCGTCGCCGCGCGCACGCGCCTGCGTCGCCGCGCCCCGGCCGCGCGCGCGCTCCGCGCGCCGCGGGCCCGCGCCCGCCCGTGGCCCCTGGGCCACTGCCAGGTGGGGCCTTGCGCCCCTGTGCCCCTGGCCGGTGGGCCAAAACCCCCCCTGACGCTGACAGAACGGGCCCACGCCCTAAAACGAAATTAAAATAATAATGAAAAAATAAAAATAGATAATAAAAATAAATAAATATTAATTAATTAATTAACTTAATTAACTTAATTAATTCTGTTTAATTACTCTAATTAATTAATTAGTCTAATTAAACTGTAATTAACATAATCAAACCCTAATTAGCCTAATGTGAGAATGACATGTGGGACCCACTGGTCCTGACGTCATGCTGACGTCAGCAGACACTGTTTCGGATAATGTTGATTTAATAAATTAAATAAATTCCAGAAATCAATAAAAACTTTAGAAAATCATTTAAAATAATCCGTAACTCCGATCGAAAAACTTTATACATGAAAATTGCTCAGAACGACGAGACGAATTCGGCTGCGCGGTCCGTTCGTCCGTCACACGTCCCTAACTATCCGAACATGCAACTGTTCCCCTCCGGTCATCTGTCTGACAAATGTCCGGAGATGGGAAAACATTCCCGGAAGGATCCCACCTTCGCCAGTATCACCCGGCACTGCGTTAGGTCACCTCCGTCACCACGTATTGCCATGTTATGCTTTGTGCTGCACTTGTTCGCTGTGTATTTATACTGTTTCCTCCCATTCTTCTCTCTCGGTAGCCTCCGACACCGACGTCAGCCCCGAGACCGACGCAGCTCCGGAGCCCGAAGACACCATTGACGACCTTGCCCTTGCCGCCGAGCAACCAGGCAAGCCCCCCTTTTGATCATCCCGATATCGCCCATTCTAATTTCCCATGCTTGCATTAGAATTGCTGCTGCTGCTGCTTTACCTATTCTGATGCATAACCTGTTCATTGTAACCTGCTGTTGATAATTACCTACATATCCTAAACTGTTTAGTCTAGGCTGGGTAGAGACCTATCAGTAACCCCACTTATCCCGACTGCCGCGCTGGATCGTCAGAAGACTCGATCAACGGGATTGAAGACCAGGCCCCGACACCGCACATCACCCCCCCTTAGTTGTAACGACACTGCAGCATTACTATCGAGTGCCGAGGGTGAAACCTCTTGTAGTACTTCTGATGTTAACTCTGTAGAGTAGCTATTCGGTTGTGGTCATCGAGGGTGATTCCTCCTTCACCACTTCCGGTAACGATGCTGTCGTGCAACACATCAAGTGTGAACCCATCGAGGGTGATTCCTCTGAGTTCACCTTGTCGGATACATCGAGTAGGAATCCAACGAGGGTGATACCTCGGATTCCCCTGATGTTATGGACACATGGATACTTGGACTTTACACTGTTACTTGGATAGGCGGGTCGACCCTGAGGGGTACCCGCGTGCGCCTGAGAGGCGAGTGTTGTGAAGACGGGTGCCTGTATGGTGCCCGGGTGATGAACACGAGGCGCGGCCGGGCATTCTTAACCCTTGCAGCAAGTCCTCGACGGGGCGACGGGGTCACATCTTTCGTGAGTCTCTGCTCGTTATCGCAAGCCCAAGGTACTAACGATTTGGATATTTGATCCGACCAGGCCTCTGGCCTGATAGCACTAACCATCACGTGGGCATAGTATGGGCGTTCTGCATCGTATGCATCAGCCGAAACCTCTGTCAGACGTCCAGTTCAACAGTGCGGCATGGAGTGATTGGCGCCATTGCGGTGGTGCTTGGATCTGAGCCATGTGCGCAACGACCCGGAGGGTGAGGGGCGATGGCCAAGACCCCCTTGCGCTTAGGATGTAGACCGGCGGGGACCTCTCTGCTGAGCTGTAGGTAGGGTTGGGTTGTGTCGTTTGGCCGAGGCCGGGCATGACCCAGGAAAGTGTGTCCGACCGGAGTTAATCGAGCATGTTGGGTAAGTTGGTGCACCCCTGCAGGGAAGAACACTTCTATCGATAGCCGGTCCTACGGTAAAGGACACTCGGAGTTGTATCCTGATTGATACAATTTAGAACTGGATACTTGGATACTATGGCTCTGGGATTGCTTCTCGCAGGGAGTCGAGAAGGGATCTCAGGACGAGGTTGATGACTGTATGGCTCTGGGATTGCTTTCTCGCAGGGAGTCGAGAAAGGATCTCTGGGTGAGGATGAGACTTAATGATACTGCTACTTTATATTGATCTGTTCTGCTCTCTTCTATTTCTGCAAGACCGCTGAAGATGCTAGACTTCGATAGGACTAGGCCTCCTCTCTATTCTGGCATTTCTGCAGCCCAGTCCACATATACAGCCTCCCTTTGAAATGTTGCATATGTAGTGTAGATCCTTGCTTGCTGAGTACTTCTGAGTACTCACGGTTGCTTTGTTTTCCTTTTCTCCCCATATCAATTTGTTGTGACCAGAGAACGGCGCCCCTGAGACAGATGCCCCGTCGTTCGACTACTATTACTACCCAGAGGATGGATACTACTACGAGTTGACTGACGACCAGGAGTAGGATCGGAGGGTCCCAGGCAGGAGCCCTACGCCTTTCGATCGTAGTGTTTTATTTTGCCCCGCCTTTCTAAAGGCCTTTCTGTTTCTGTTTCATATCTGTACTCAGATATCTGATGCTTCCGCTGACGCTTGTACGCAAGCTTATGTATTCGAGCCCTCGAGGCCCCTGGCTTGTAATATAAAGCTTGTATGACTTTATTTATGTTTTAGAGTTGTGTTGTGATATCTTCCCGTGAGTCCTTAGGCTTGATCGTGTGCATTTGCGTGTATGATTAGTGCATGATTGGGCCGGGGGCGTCACAAGTTGGTATCAGAGCCGACTGCCTCTAGGAATCCCCCTTTCCAACTCCTTGGCCGAAGTTGAGTCTAGTAACCGAAAATTGTTTTACTAACTTGGCTGTGTGGCTTACGGGCCCACATCGTCAATTGGGTGGTATTAGGATCTTTTACTCCTCGACCTTTACTCTGGGACTCTGATCTCTCTTCTATTTTGGTTAAATAAAGTTTACTAACACCGACACTTAGGATCTCGTAATTCTCGTCCACCCGGAGAGCTGGATATCTGTGCGATTTCCCTGATATTGATCTGATTAGTCTGATAATCATTTTCCTTTCCATTGTTTTGTTTAACCTTTCTCTCCGAGTTGAATTATACTCCGAGTTGTCGTTCGATAAGACCGGATTCTGCATCAGAGTGCACACGGAGAGTAGGATCCAGCAAGTTGATCGATCATCGGTATTCTCTAAACTTGATTTGAGGTTGGGTTACCATCAGATCCGTGTTCGTGAAGAGGATATTCCCAAGACTGCATTTGTTACTCGTTATGGCTCCTACGAGTACACTGTCATGTCATTTGGCTTAACAAATGCTCCAGCCATATTCTCCCGTCTGATGAATTACATCTTCATGGATTACCTCGACAAGTTCGTCGTGGTTTATCTAGATGATATTCTGGTCTATTCAAAGAATAAGGAAGAACATGCCGAACACCTCCGTCTTGTACTGGAAAGGCTCCGAGAACACCAGTTGTATGCCAAATACTCCAAATGTGAATTCTGGCTTTCTGAAGTAACGTATCTTCGTCATGTGATTTCGAAAGATGGCATTGCCGTTAACCCATAATGAGTTCAGGCTATTCTGGACTGGACTCCTCCAAAGAACGTCAAGCAAGTGAGAAGTTTTCTCGGCCTTGCAAGCTATTGCCGTCGATTTGTCGAGAACTTTTCTAAGATTGCTAAGCCTTTGACTGATCTGCTTCACAAGGGCGTTAAATTTGAATGGACAGAAAAATGTCAGGAAAGCTTTCAAACACTCAAAGACAAGCTGACATCTGCCCCAGTACTGTCTCCTCCAGATACCCGCAAAGACTTTGTGATCTATTGTGACGCATCCCGTGAAGGATTAGGCTGTGTCCTAATGCAAGAGCGTAAAGTGATTGCTTATGGCTCTCGTCAGTTGCGCCCACATGAAGAGAATTATCCGGTACATGATTTAGAACTAGCTGCTGTCATATATGCACTGCAGTTGTGGCGACATTACCTTCTCGGTAATCGTTGCGAGATCTACACGGATCATAAAAGTCTGAAGTACTTGTTCACTCAGCCATCTCTAAACCTCCGTCAGCAAAGATGGATGGAGGCCATTGCGGACTATGATTTGGGTATTTCCTATACCCCTGGCAAGGCTAACGTGATGGCTGATGCCTTAAGCCGCAAGTCCTATTGTGACAACCTCATGGTTAGGCGAGCACAACCTCGTCTTTTTGAAGAACTGTGCAAGCTGAATCTGCGTATTGTTCCACAGGGCTCTCTAAATAACCTTGTGATACAACCAGATCTTGAGAAAGTTGTTAAGAATGCGCAAGCTAAAGATGCTGAAATTGATCTGATGAAGAAAGACCTTCACCTTGTAAAGTACAGGGATTTCTCGCTGTCTGAAGATGGAACCTTGTATTTCAGAAACCGCATTGTCGTACCTCGCTTCGATCTTATGACTGACAAAGTCATGAAGGAGGCACATGATACCCCGTTGTCTATTCATCCGGGTAGCACCAAGATGTATCGTGATCTCCGTCAAAGGTATTGGTGGTCTAAAATGAAGCAGGACATTGCTCGTTATGTTGCTGAATGTGATGTGTGTCGTCGCGTTAAAGCAGAACATCAGAAACCAGCTGGAATTCTGCAACCACTTCCTATTCCTCTATGGAAATGGGATAAAGTTTAGATGGATTTCGTTACAGGACTTCCCAGGTCACATAAGGGTCACGATGCTATTCTTGTCGTCGTCGACCAACTCTCTAAAGTTGCACACTTTCTGCCTGTCAAAGAGACTATCACTGCTAGTCAGTTAGCAGAGTTGTATATCTCCATGATTGTTTCACTCCACGGTATTCCGAAGGAGATTAGTTCGGACCATGGCGGCCTTTTCACTTCCAAATTCTGGGAAAGTTTCCAAACAGCTATGGGAACTCATATTACCTGGAGTTCAGCTTATCACCCCCAATCCCAAGGCCAAGTTGAACGAGTCAATCAAGTGCTTGAAGACATGCTTCGAGCTTGTGTTATTTCATTCGGTAAGAACTGGGAAGAATCTCTTCCATATGCCGAATTCTCTTACAACAACAGCTATCAAGCCAGCTTGAAAATGGCCCCCTTCGAAGTTCTATATGGACGTAAGTGTCGAACCCCTCTGAATTGGTCAGAAACTGGGGAACGACCGCTCGTGGGTCCGGATATTATTCAACACGCCGAAGAACAAGTTCATATTGTTCGGGAAAATCTCAAGGCGGCTCAGGACCGCCAGAAGAGCAACTATGATCGCAAACGATGGGGTTTGACTTATCAACCCGGTGATCAAGCTTATCTTCGTGTCACTCCTATGAAAGGCACACACCGTTTTGGAATCAAGGGCAAGCTAGCTCCACGCTACATTGGTCCTTTCCGCATTATTGCTAGACGTGGTCAGGTGGCGTATAAATTGTAGTTGCTGCCGCAATTCTCTCATATCCACGACGTCTTCCATGTGTCGCAACTTCGTCAATGCTTCAAAGAATCTCCGCACCGAGCTGTGGATCACGAGGTGCTCGAATTGCATGATGATCTTTCATATAAGGAGCATCCGATCCGCATTCTCGATGAAGCTGAACGTCGGACCCATCAGAAGGTTACCAAGTTCCTCAAAGTGCAGTGGTCAAATCATACTGAAGATGAAGCCACTTGGGAACGCGAGGAGAACCTTCGTGCGGAATACCCCGAAATTTTTCCTTCTACCTCTTAATTCTCGGGACGAGAATTCTTGTTAGTAGAGGAGATTGGTAACACCCCCGGTGGTTAACTACAGTAATCACCCTTGATTATGCCATGTCATCATGTTTAACAGTGCATGATCATCATTAGCATCATATTGCATTTCAACTCCTAAGTCAAAATCCAAATTTAAATAAAAGTGGAAAATAAAAGTTGCTCAAACCCAGAAACTAAAATGTTCGATAATAACAAATATTGCAGAGACTATTCTAAAATTGAAACCAACGATAAATAAAATAATTAGGTGGCTCTAACATAATTAAAACAGTAAGGAATAATGCATTTTAATTATTATAAAAATTGTGTGAACTCAAGTTGACTCCAAACCAATTTTTGGTAGTGGTAGGTAATGCCTAGTATTTGTTGGAGCAATTCCTGTGTTTTACAAAATTCAATATGTGGCCTAACAATTTGCTAAACTGAGAAAAGAAAATAAATAAAAGAAAAAGGTAAAAGAAAACAAAACAGAAAAGAAAAAGAAAAAGAGAAACACCCCCCCACCCGGCCCAACTAGGCCTCAGCCCAGCTGGCCCGACCGGCCCACCCCACCCCCTTATCCCCTGGGCGGCCGAAACCCTACCCCCACGCCCACCCCACTCACCCCCTCGCTCCTCTTCCCCCCCCCCCCCCACCCCCGATCCAGATCGGCGCAACGGCGCCCCGACCCCGACGCCCGCTGCCCGACGCCGCGGCCTCACCGTCCGGCACCACCTCTCCCTCTCCGTCGACGACCTCGTCCCCGACGCGCACTCGCTCGACGCCCCGAGCCCGCGCGCTGGCCGACGCCGCCGACCGCGCCCCGTCTCCGCCTCGTCGCCGACGCCTCGCCGGACCCCGTCGCCGTCATCCTCGGCCGCCTCCTCGCGCCCGCTGCCCTTGACCCCGCACCCGAGGTGAGCGCCGCCCGTCTCCCCTTCCCCTTGGTCGCCGCCGTCGCCCCGCACCCGCTGGCCCCGCATCGCCGCTGCCGCTCGCGCGCTGCCTCGCGCCCGCACTCGGCCCCTCACCGCTCCCGCACCTCGCCCGCTCCAGCCGCTCGCCGCGCTCGCCCCTCCCGAGCCGCACGCGCGCACGCGCCCGCCCGCCGCTCGCGCCACCGCACCTGCCGCTGCTGCCGACCGCCCGCGCGCCACCCCGCTCCGGCCTGCCGTGCGCCTGCCTCGCCCCTGCCGCGCCGACGCTGCGCCTCGCCACGCCCCCGCCGGCGCCCGCACATCGGCGCCCGTATACGCGCGCCGCGCCGCGCCCGTCGCCCGTCCGTGGCCCCTGGGCCACTGCCAGGTGGGGCCCCGCGCCCCCTGAGCCACTGGCTGCTGGGCCCCGAACCCCCCTGGCCCGCTGACGAAACGGGCCCCGCCCGAAAAATGTTTAGAGAAAAAAAGAAAAAAATAATAATAATAAATAGAAAATAAAAATAAAAATAATTAATAATTAATTAGTTAATTAATTAGGTTAATTAATTAGGTTAATTAATTAGGTTAATTAACTCTGATTAGATTAATCTAATTTAATTAATTAGTTTAATTAATTGTTAATTAATTAGTTAACCCTAATTAACCTAACAGTCTGTGACAGGTGGGACCCACCCTGTCAGATGGCTGCTGACATCAGCATGATGTCATGCTGATGTCATAAACACTGTTTCGGATAATGTTTGATTTAAATGAATAATTAAAATTCCAGAAAATTAATAAAAGCTTTAGAAAATCATATAAAATAATCCGTAGCTCAGATCAAAAAACTTTGTACATGAAAATCGCTCAGAACGACGAGACGAATCCGAATACGTGGTCCGTTCGTCCGCCACACGTCCCTAACTATCCGAACGTGCAACCGTTCCCCTTCGGTCATCTGTCTGACAAATGTCCGGAACCGGGAAAACATTCCCGGATGAATCCCACCTTCGCCAGTATCACCCGGCACTGCGTTAGATCACCTCCGTCACCACGTATTGCCATGTTATGCTTTGTGCTGCACTTGTTCGCTGTGTATTTATACTGTTTCCTCCCCCTCTTCTCTCTCGGTAGCCCCCAACACCCACGTCGTCCCCGAGGCCGACGCAGCTCCGGAGTTCGACGACCCCTGAAAACCTTGCCCTTGCCGCCGAGCAACCAGGCAGCCCCACCCCCCCCCCCCCTTGAGCATACCTGATATCGCCCATTCTATTTCTCATGCTTGCATTAGAATTGCTGCTGCTGCTTTACCTATTCTGATGCATAGCCTGTTTATTGTATCCTGTTGTTGATAATTACCTGCATATCCTAAACTGCTTAGTATAGGCTGGGTAGAGACCTATCAGTGACCCCACTTATCCCGACTGCCGCGCTGGATTGTCAGAAGACCCGATCAACGGGATTGAAGACCAGGCCCCGACACCGCACATCACCCCCCTTAGTTGTAACGACACTGCAGCGTTACTATCGAGTGCCGAGGGTGAAACCTCTTGTAGCACTTCTGATGTTAACTCTGTAGAGTAGCTATTCAGTCGTGGTCATCGAGGGTGATTCCTCCTTCACCACTTCCGGTAACGACGCTGTCGTGCAACACATCAAGTGTGAACCCATCGAGGGTGAATCCTCCGAGTTCACCTTGACAGACACATCGAGTAGGAATCCAACGAGGGTGATACCTCGGATTCCCCTGATGTTATGGACACACGGATACTTGGACTTTACACTGTTACTTGGATAGGCGGGTCGACCCTGAGGGGTACCCGCGTGCGCCTGAGAGGCGAGTGTTGTGAAGACGGGTGTCAGTGTGGTGCCCGAGTGATGAATACGAGGCGCGGCCGGGCATTCTTAACCCTTGCAGCAAGTCCTCGAGACGGGGCGACGGGGTCACATCTTTCGTGAGTCTCTGCTCGTTACTGCAAGCCCCTAGTCCTAACGATTTGGATATTTGATCCGAGCAGGCCTCTGGTCTGATAGCATTAACCATCACGTGGGCATAGTATGGGCGTTGTGCATCGTATGCATTAGCCGAAAGCTCTGTCAGACGTCCAGTTCAGCAGTGTGGCATGGAGTGATTGGCGCCATTGCGGTGGTGCTTGGATCTGAGCCATGTGCGCAACGACCCGGAGGGTGAGGGGCGATGGCCAAGACCCCCTTGCGCTTAGGATGTAGACCGGCGGGGACCTCTCTGCTGAGCTGTAGGTAGGGTTGGGTTGTGTCGTTTGGCCGAGGCCGGGCATGACCCAGGAAAGTGTGTCCGACCGGAGTTAATCGAGCATGTTGGGTAAGTTGGTGCACCCCTGCAGGGAAGAACACTTCTATCGATAGCCGGTCCTACGGTAAAGGACACTCGGAGTTGTATCCTGATTGATACAATTTAGAACTGGATACTTGGATACTATGGCTCTGGGATTGCTTCTCACAGGGAGTCGAGAAGGGATCTCAGGACGAGGTTGATGACTGTATGGCTCTGGGATTGCTTTCTCGCAGGGAGTCGAGAAAGGATCTCTGGGTGAGGATGAGACTTAATGATACTGCTACTTTATATTGATCTGTTCTGCTCTCTTCTATTTCTGCAAGACCGCTGAAGATGCTAGTCTTCGATAGGACTAGGCCTCCTCTCTATTCTGGCATTTCTGCAGCCCAGTCCACATATACAGCCTCCCTTTGAAATGTTGCATATGTAGTGTAGATCCTTGCTTGCTAAGTACTTCTGAGTACTCACGGTTGCTTTGTTTTCCTTTTCTCCCCATATCAGTTTGTCGTGACCAGAGGACGGCGCCCCTGAGACAGATGCCCCGTCGTTCGACTACTACTACTACCCAGAGGATGGATACTACTACGAGTTGACTGACGACCAGGAGTAGGATCGGAGGGTCCCAGGCAGGAGGCCTACGCCTTTCGATCGTAGTGTTTTATTTTGCCCCGCCTTTCTAAAGGCCTTTCTGTTTCTGTTTCATATCTGTACTCAGATATCTGATGCTTCCGCTGACGCTTGTACGCAAGCTTATGTATTCGAGCCCTCGAGGCCCCTGGCTTGTAATATAAAGCTTGTATGACTTTATTTATGTTTTAGAGTTGTGTTGTGATATCTTCCCGTGAGTCCTTAGGCTTGATCGTGTGCATTTGCGTGTATGATTAGTGCACGATTGGGCCGGGGGCGTCACAACTCCGCCAACATACTTCACTCATATTCATTTTGGCAAAGACATGTACAATCAACTTTCATATCATGCACTAGTTCATGGAGTCACAAACCCTCTTGTTGGTAAGACAAGGGACAAGGTAACCTAATACTTTCATGGACATCATCATATGTGTGTTCCACTCTATGTCTATGGATATCCTTGCATGTTCCTTGTGGGACTAACCCATGTAGGTATTGAAAGTGCAACACTCCAATGGATTGCTCCAAATGATCTACATCAATATTGAGCATCCACATCTTCAACATCTAGATGAAGTCATCATCGACAAAACCCAAGGTTAGTTCATCCCTCTTAGGGGGATATCACATCTAGGGGGAGCTTTGCTCTAAAAATTGAGCTAAAGCAACTCTAATGGTGTGAACACAACAATGCTTTATTTAAAAGTGACAACCCCCCTTGTGCTTAAACGATGAGTATGACCTATGATCAAATGTTATTATTTGACTCCTAAGTCAATATACTCATATATAGATGACCTAGTCATCGCCAATTGCTTGATAGATGCTAGAGCATATGTGCATGCTTTGTCACATGTTTTATTTGCTATCTTATTGTGTGAGCATGTTGGTTGCATAATTTTCTTCATTCGAGGACATCCATTTGTAGTTTTGATTGTTTTGTTTTTATTGGCCAAATGGATGGACAATGCTATCTTATTGTGTGAGCATGTTGGTTGCATAATTTTCTCCATTCGAGGACATCCATTTGTAGTTTTTATTGGCCAAATGGATGGACAAGAATGCCTAAGAACCTCCTCTAGCTATCTATGCTTATTCTCTTCTCAAACTCTATTCATGCTACATCATAAAATTTGAACAAGACACTTTCGGACCCTCCGAGTGAGGAGCACTCGGAGCCACCGATCCGTCAAGGGTTAACTTCCAAAACCTCTTAGTGAATTTCGGTCAGACCAACTCATTCCTATTCGGTCTCACCGAAACCATTAAGTTGATCTAGGTTTTCACCTTGGTGCCACCGATTAGAACGATTCGGTCTCACCGAGTTGCAGCAACTGCAAGCAGTTTTGCATTTCGGTGCCACCGAGACGTTCCACTCAGCGCCACCGACAGCATATGGGTATATATATATCGCGGACCGAACATTTGGAAATTCCTTCAAACTCCTCGCTCCCGCACCCCATTGCTGCCGCCCCTTGGTCTCCGGATTGTCGCCGTCTCCACCTGTGCGCCGTTGTCGCAGGTCTCCGCCGCCGTCAACGGACATCGTCTCCGCCGTTGCCGCCGTAGCGAACCACCGCCAAGTTAGGGTATGGTTCGGCCCCTTTGTGCTATTTCTTTACTCCGATTCAATGCACAAAGCAAATGCATATATTCTTGCCACGATTGAAAGCTTCTTATCCACACAAATAATCCTCTAGATTAGATTTGATGCAAAATCTTAGGGTTAGGTTTCCGCCGAACTCATCTCGGACCGACCGAATTGAAGTTTTCGGTCACACCGATTGGCCCTGGCCATTGCACTAAGTACAACTCGGTCTGACCGAAGTGTACTGATCGGTGCGACCGAAAGCAATTTCTCAGTGAAACCCTAGCATCTCGGAGTCACCGAACTGCAACTCGGTCTGACCGAAACTGCATGTTCAGTGAGGAATACAGGCCCTGAGTGGCTTTTTGATCTTCTGTACAAGCTAAATGAAGATGATCGCATGCATGTGTTGATGGTGCTGTGGAGGAGTTGGTATGTACGTAATGAAATAGTACACCATAAGCTACCACCTCCAATTGAAGCTTCTTGCAGATTTCTGATTAGCTATGCTGAATCTCTTAGATGCATCAATCATTTCCCAACAACTGACATCATTAAAGGGAAGATGGTGTTACCGCCGATTGGGTACAGTTCTACAATGATAAATACACCAACACAGCGTGCAGCCACGGTCCAGTGATCTGCCCCGCCGGCCGATCGCGTGAAGCTGAATGTTGACGGGTCGTTCGTTGATACCGACGGTGGATTAGCAGGAGTCGGTATGATCCTACGTGATAATGACGGCAACATTATCTTTTCCGCTTGTCGTTCCATCTTGCATTGTTCCGGACCGCTCCAGGTCGAGCTATTGGCGTGCCAGGAGGGATTAAGCCTTGCTCTGCAATGGTCTACTCGTCCGGTAGACATCGAGATGGACTGCATGGATGCGGTCAAGTTGATCAAGTCGCCTACCCTTGACAGATCGCCACATAGAATGATAGTTCAGGATATTAAGAGGCTCTTTGGTGAAAGTGATATCTCTATTGCTCATGTAAGTAGGAATCAGAACGATGTTAGCCACGCCCTTGCTGCTTTCGGACGATCGGAGGGCCGAACTGCAGTTTGGTTGTGCTCTGGACCTGCAGACGTTCCTCTGCTATGTAGGAACGAATATTCCAACAGTTGAGCAATGAAATTCTTTTAACCCCGAAAAAAATGTATAGACTCTGTTAGTGCTTCGGTGTCATCGAGATTATCAAATCGGTAGCTCCGAAATGCTTTCTATAGAAAACTAAAGTTAAGGTTTTGTCTCAATTTTTGCAAAAACCAACTGTATTTTGTGATGCTCATCTACTCTACCCACACCCATCTATTCACAGGGTCAGTTGCAGAGATGTCAGAGGCCAGTGACAGCCAGAACAAGTCAGAAGAGCAAGTTAACCTCAGTGAGGGCACTAGTCCCTCTGGTAGCTATGATGAGGGGAGCAGAAGCACCCCTAGCAACTTGCCAAAGGAAGCTACCAGACAAAGAAAGAGAAGGAATTCTGACAGTGAAGATGAGGACTTTGTGATTGAGGAGGAAGTGACCTCCAAGAAGAAGGTGCTCAAGAAGGAATATGGCACTGTTGCTGCCACCAAGCCAGGACTGCAGAAGCACCCCTAGCAACTTGCCAAAGGCAGCTACCAGACAAAGAAAGAAAAGGAATTCTGACAGTGAGGATGAGGACTTTGTGATTAAGGAGGAAGTTACCTCCAAGAAGAAGGTGCTCAAGAAGGAATATGGCACTGCTGCTGCCACCAAGCCAGGACTGCAGAAGAAAGCTCCTGCTAAGAGGAATCCTATGTCCAAAGCCAGAGCTTCAACTCAAGAAACTATGCAGTTCACACTTGAGTCCAGAGAGGAAGATGATGCTGCTGGGGGGAAGAAGAAAAGGAAGGAAAGGGTCAAGAAAACTATGGCCAGAGTGATTGAAAGACCATCCATGATGAGGGATGAGGATGAAGATGAGGAGGAGGAAGAGCCTGTTGCACCTCCTGCCAAATCTCAGAAGCTGATGGCAGATGCTATCAAGACTGGTGCTGCTCCTTCAAAGCCCAAGTCTGCTCCCAAACCTGCTGCACCCAAGTCAACTGCTCCAAAGAGATCTACTAGGAACATCTCAGCTGTAGAGAAGAACAAGGCCCCAGTGCCTGAGGTCCAAAAAGATGATGAGCCACTAGTGCTCAGGAAATTGAAGCCCAAGATCCCAGATCATAATGATGATCATCCAGTGGCAGAAAACATGAAGTTGAGGAAGGATCATGGTCTGAGATTATGGAGACAGACAGATCCATATGCCACTAGGAGAAGGACTGCTGTGGACTACCGTTTTCACACCAGAGAACAACAGGACTTCTATGAGACTGTCTTATTGGACAAGAAGCCCATAGTCTGTGATATGAAATGGGTTGATTGGGAATACATTGATGATAATGAAGACTATTTTCCCCATGTGCATGAGAGCTTCAGGCTGAATGGAGTTGATAAGTTTGTTGGATAGAAACTCACAAAATGGAACGATGAGATGATCATGCAGTTCTACTCCACTGCCCACTTTTACCCAGATGGTAAGATTGTCTGGATGACTGAGGAAACCAGCTACCAGTCATCAATTTCTGAATGGGCCAAGCTTATAAATGCTCCAAAGGAAAGTGAAGATGATCTTGATGTTTATGGCAAACCCAGGAAAGATCACAACTCAATGGCAAATATGTACAAGCCTATTCCTGATGCAGCCCTGAAGACACACAAGTTTGGATCTATATATTACCTGCTTGCTGGATTGACCACCATGAACACTATCTTGAGGCATACATTGTTGCCAAAGTCTGAAGATCACTGGATGATACGTGGTCACTCCATCAACTTGCTTCATTTGTTTGACATCCCCCAGAAGTTTAAAGTCATGAGCTTGATTGTTGAGACGGTGAAGAGGACAGCAGCCGACCAGAAGAGGTCTTGTGGATATGCCCCACACATTCAGATGTTGATCAACTCCAAGGTTGGAACTGGAACATATCTGCTTGACAAAGAGCATCTACCCCTGATGCCTGATTTTGAGGACAATGAGGTTGTCATGGATGCATCACATCCTACATATGCTGAGGCCCAGGAGAAGATCGAGAAAGCAAAGGTTGCAAAAGCAACAAAGGCAGCAAGTGCTCCAGATGCTTCAATAGTGAATCTCAAAACCAAGCAAGACCAACTCAATTATCTGCTTGAGGCTACCGTGAGGATTGAGAAGAGCTTGGCCACCTTGACTCAGAATCAGGAGAGTCTTGAAAGGATTGTTGAGAGCATGATATATGACCTAGATGTGAAGGTCACAGAGATTCAGACCATTGTGGAGAAGCTAAGGGATGATGCTAAGGACAATGATGACAGGCCCACTACAGACAGGTTCCAGTCAGTGCCAAGGGCACAGAGGTCTTCTGCTGAGCCAGTTGCAGACTTGAGACCTGCTCATTCTGCTCCTGCCACCACAGCTATAGTTGCCCCTCCAGTGTCAACTCCTCCAGCTCCACAGACTTCAGCAAAAGCATTTGCAGACGCAGTCATCTCAACGCCATCTACGCACACCGAAGCTACAAGCCAGAAGACCACTTCAGGAGCTCCCGGAGATCGTGCCTAGAATGCCGCATAGCACTGTCGTTTTTAAACTTTTTGGTAACTTGTTGCTAAAGGGGGAGAAAGTGTATAGATCATAGGCTTCGAGAGAGTGTGTCTTTTGCTTTTGTTGGTCTTATTTGCCTTGCTACTATGGTTTGTTTGGTTGTTGCTACTCTTGCTACTACTTATGTGTTATGCTCGTGAGATACTTATGTGATCATGTGGTTGATCATACTTTGTTTAATGTGTGCTTGCATGATTATTTCTATGAATGTTTGTGTATGATCAATCATGATACTTTGTTTAATGTGTGCTTGCATGATTATTTCTATGAATGTTTGTGTATGATCAATCATGTTTATCCTTGGTGATGAGTGCATGTTATCCTATTCTTATCATTTTATACGCTCTACCAAGATGTATGTGACATGGAAGAATGACACATGATCCTAATTGATTGTGCATTTGCATTCAAACGTAAATTTTAAATAATGCACAAATTTAGGGGGAGCTCTTGCTTATCACATACTTCTCAAAGCCACAATGTATTTCATTCATATTATCATTTGTCGAAGCTTTAATCTATATGTTGTCATCAATTACCAAAAAGGGGAGATTGAAAGTGCAACTAATCCCCGGGTGATTTTGGTAATTCATAACATATAGCTCATTGAACTAATATCCATTCAAGTTTAATATTTCAGAAAGTTCAATGAATGGCATGGCATGGACTAGAGATGTGGACCCCTCAAAATGCTAACGACATATATTGGCAAAAGCTCAAGACTCTTCATTTCATTTTTAGTGATCCAAGATCACATTGAGTCCATAGGAAAGCCAATACTATTAAAAGGGGATGAGGTATTGCTTAATGGCTTGCTTGCTCAAAGTGCTTAGTGATATTGCTACAAAGCCCTCAACCACTTTCTCATTTCAAATATCTCAAATTCCTAAACTCCAACTCGACCCCACCAATTCTTTCTATCCGGCGCCACCGAGTTTATATGACATAGCCACTGTCAGAAACCCTAACAGTTCGGTCACACCGATACGGATCTCGGTCTCACCAAGATGGCCTTGCCAATTCTCTATTGCCTGTTGCAATTATTTCGGTTTCACCAAAATAGCGATCGGTCCCACCGAGTTGGCTTGACATTTTCTCTGTTGCCTTATTGCTTCACTTCGGTCTCACCGAGTTGATGCAATCGGTGCCACCGAGTTGATGTTTGCCCTAAGCCCTAGCACATCGGTCCCGCCAAGTTGTTCTAGTCGGTCCCATCGAGATTACTAACGTTCACATTTTAAACAAAATCGGTCTCACCGGTCTGACCGAGTTGGGTCAAATGTGTGTAACGGTTGGATTTTGTGTGGAGGCTATAAATATGTGACGCCCGGATATTTAAGCTACAGCAACCTTCCCCTAATGGTGCCATGTCATCGGAATTATTTTTTTCTAAACCTCACTTTGATCCAAACCGAATTCAAATTCAAATTTAAAATAAAGTCAAATAAAATATTTCTTCAACAGTAAAACTAAAATGTTCACAGTATTCTATAAATTCCCCAGATCATTTTCTTGTTGAACCCAACATTATTTGAAACTTTGAAATGCCCCTAGAAAATCAAACAGTGTCCAAACAGCACTTATTTGAACCATTTAAATCCAAGCATAATTTGAATTAATTCAATCAGACTCCAAACTTTTTGTGGCAGCACTAGATTTTGCCTAGTATTTATTATGGCCAATAGCACTTTTTATAAAAGTCATTTAGTGCATGAATTAAAAGGAAAACAAAAAGAGAAATGAAAAGAAAAAGAAAAAAAGAAAAAGGCCGAAGTGCACTGTGCACTTTGGCCTGCTAGCTACAGTACACCACAGCCCAACCCACCTCCACCATCCCCTACCTCACGCTACAGGAGGCAGGGGAGGGCGTGGCGGCCATCCGCCGGCCGGGCTGTCGCCGTGGCGGCCATCCCCGGCCACCACGCGCGGATAAGAGCCTCCCAGAGCCCCCTGGGCAACCCTAGATCGAGCACCTCCCCCCCCCCCCACCGGTTCGCCCTCTCCCTCTCTGCTTCTCTCGCTCGTGCGTGCTCGTCAATGCGCTCCCATCGATGACGCGGCCACCGGCCACCATTTGCCGCAACGACTAGTCCAGGAGATCCGCAGCTGTCGTCTTCGTCTTCCCCGTGCACCAAATCGAGCCAAGGCGGCCCGTATGCCCGCCATCACCGACATCTTCACCGCGTACATCGCCGTCCTCCGCCGTCGTTTGACACAACTCCGGACCGTCCCCGGCCTCCCCGACCTCGCCATCGAGTTCGCAGTGAGCATCTCCTCCGATTCCCTTCCTTTACCCTTCGATCCATCGCCGTATGTCGTCGTCCCAAGGCCATGGCCGGAGTTCTGCTTTCGTATACGCGTACGTATTGTTGCTGCTGCTGCCTGCTCCTGCCCATGGCCGTGGATACTGTGCCTTGTCGGCGCGCGCCCGCGATTGCCTGCTGCTGTTGATTGCTGTGCTGCTGCTCTTGCTTCCTACTGCTGCTCCTCCATTGTTGCTGCTAGTTGCGCTTGCGCCGCTGCTCCTGTACTGCGGCTTACTACTGATGTTGCTTAATCCTACTACTAGACTGTTGCTTGCTACTGCTGCTAATGGCCATGACTCTGCGCCCATGCGAGTTGGCCATGGCAACACAGCCGTGGCTCGATGTGTGGCCGGCCATGCTCTAATTTGTAGTACTAATTAGGTAGTAGTACTAATTAGGTTAGCTAGTTTAGTTGTTTACTAATTTATGCTTAATAAAACAATGACATGTGGCCCCATAATTTTTATCGAGACACTATTTAGTTTCAGTGACAATGACATGTGGGCCACACTGTCCTTGTTGACTAGTCAAAAGTTGACTGAGTTGACTGCACTTAAGATTTTAATTTTCGGATTAAAACAATTCCAGAAAATTTCACAAAATCGATAATCTTTGGAAAATCATATAAATTCAACCGTAACTCAGATGAAAATAATTTATATATGAAAATTGATCGGAAAAATAAGACGAATCCGAATATGCAATCCGTTCTTCTGTCACATGCCTCTAGCATGATGAACATGGAACCTTCTCCTCTGGATCGTCTGTCCGGTAAATGCCCAAAGTCGAGGAAATATCCATAGGTATTTTCCCGCTCCGTCAGTAACGTGAAGCACTGCGTTAGGTCACCCCCAGCGCAACGTTTTGCTTTGTCATGCTTTGTGATGCATTGTTTGCTCTGTTATTTATTATGTTCCCCCTCCGTTACTTCTTTCCGGTAGATCCCGAGACCGTTGTTGATCCGATGATCGACTACTTCACCGTCGAGGATCTGAGTCTGTCAGCAGAGCTTCCAGGCAAGCACCCCCCTTGAGCATGCATATATCGCCTATTCTTTCTCTCTTATGCTTGCATTAGAAATTGTTGTTGCTACTGTTTATCCTATCTCTGATGCATAGCCTGTTTTTGTAACTGCTGATGATACCTACCTGCTTATCCTAAACTGCTTAGTATAGGCTGGATAGAGATCCACCAGAGACCCCACTTTGACCCAGTTGCCCCCGCTGGATTATCAGATGACTCGATCAGCGTGATCGACAACCAGGCCCCGGCACCGCACATCACCCCCCTCAGTTGTACGACACTGCAGCGTTACTATCGAGTGCCGAGGGTGATACCTCGTTTAGCACTTCTGATGTTAACTCTGTAGAGTAGCTATTCGGTCGTGGTCATCGAGGGTGATTCCTCCTTCACCACTCCCGATAACGACGCCGTCGTGCAACACCTCAAGTGTGAACCTCGAGGGTGATTCCTCCTAAGTTCACATTGACGACTACATTAGGTGGAATCCATCGAGGGTGATTCCTTGGGTTCCACCCTGGTGTTTGGACACACGGTTACTTTGACTTAACACAGAACCATGATGACATCGGGTCGGCCTTGAGGGGTACCCGTGAGTGTTGTGAAGTCGGGTTGACCTGGAGGGTAACAGAGAGAAATACGAGGCGTGGCAGGGCATTCTTAGCCCTTGCCGCAAGTTCTCGAGACGGGGCGACGGGGTCACATCGATCGTGAGTCTCTGCTCGTTACCGCACTACCAATACACTAACGATTTGGATATGTGATCTGAGTGGGCCTCTGGCCCGATAGCACTAACCATCACGCGGGAATAGTTATGGGTACTCTGCATCGTGGTATCAGCCGAAAGCTCTGTCAGACGTCCAGTTCAGCACTGCGGCACGGTCGGATCGTGTCGGCCATCCGAGGCGACGCTGGTATCCATCCTGCTCGCAACGACCCGGAGTGCAACGGGCGATGGGCCCAAGACCCCGGAGTGCCTAGGATGTAGACCGGCGGGGACCTCTCTGCTGAGCTTTAGGTAGGGCTACGGTGTGTCGTTTGGCCGAGGCCAGGCATGACCCAGAAAAGTGTGTCCGACCGGAGTTAAGCGAGCGTGGTGGGTAAGTTGGTGCACCCCTGCAGGGAAGAACTAATCTATGCATAGTCGGATCCTCGGTAACGGACGCTCGGAGTTGTATCCCGATCGATACAACTAGAACATAATGTTGAGATGAGAAATGAATAGTATGGCTCTAGGATTGCTTTCTCGCAGGGAGTCGAGAAAGGATCTCTGGCCGGGGTTGTTATTTAATGCTACTACTACTTTATACTGTACTAATCTACACTCTTCTAATGCTGCAAGACCGCTGAAGATGCTAGTCTTCGATAGGACTATGCCTTCTCTCTATTCTGGCATTCTGCAGCCCAGTCCACATATACAACCTTTCTTTGATAATGTTGCATATGTAGTGTAGATCCTTAATTGTTGAGTACTTCGGATGAGTACTCATGGTTGCTTTGCTTCCTCTTTTTCCCAGAGCCAGCTACCCCTATCGACGACCACTACTACTACCCCGAGGATGGCTACTACTACGAGTTGGCTGATGACCAGGAGTAGGATCGGAGGGTCCCAGGCAGGAGACCTACGCCTTTTCGATCATAGTGTTTTCTTTTGTCTCGCCTTTTAAAGGCCTATCTGTTTTATCTTTTATATATATGTACTCAGATATCTGATGCTTCCGCTGACGCTTGTATGCGAGCTTATGTATTCGAGCCCTTGTGACCCCTGGCTTGTAATATAAAGCCTGTATGACTTTATTTATGTTTTAGATTTGTGTTGTGATATCTTCAAGTGAGTCCTTAGGCTTGATCGTGTGCATTTGCGTGTATGGTTAGTGCACGATTAAGCCGGGGGCGTCACAATATACCCCTCCACTCCCTTCTCCATATGTGCGAGAGCCATCAAAACGTACCTACACTTCCAGCATACATGTTCTGAGAGAGAACCACCTATTCATGTGTTGAGATCAAGATATACCAATCCTACCACAATAATCTTGATTTCTAACCTTCCCCAAGTTGCTTTCCACTCAAATCATCTTTTCACCATATCCAAATCTATGAGAGAGAGTTGAGTGTTGGGAGACTATCATTTGAAGCACAAGAGCAACGAGTTCATCATCTACACAACATCTATTACCTTTTGAAGAGTGGTATCTCCTAAATTGGTTAGGTGTCGCTTGGGAGCCTCCGACAAGATTGTGGAGTTGAACCAAAAAGTTTGTAAGGCAAGGAGATCGCCTACTTCGTGAAGATCTACCCGAGTGAGGCAAGTCCTTCGTGGGCGATGGCCATGATGGGATAGATAAGGTTGCTTCTTCGTGGACCCTTTGTGGGTGAAGCCCTCCGTGGACTCGTGCAACCGTTACCCTTCGTGGGTTGAAGCCTCCATCAACGTGAATGTACGATAGCACCACCTATTGAAACCACGTCAAAAATCTCCGTGTCATCATTACGTTTGCACTCTTCAAACCCTTCCCTTTACCTTCATGTACAATGTTTTACTTTTCGCTGCTACACTCTTAGAATTATATGTGTAGGTTGATTGCTTGACTTATGCTAATTGCTAAAATCTACCCACAACTAAAATTGAAAAAAGGTTAGCACCTACTTTACACCAAGGCTGGAGTGCTTCGTGCCACTCATTTGGGTTACATGTGGCACTTATCATTTGGGTTAAATAAAGGAGGTGTCCTACTAAAACTTATTTTGGATTACTTTTCAAGTAGTACATTGCAAGTTGCAACTGCACTCCGATTTCTATTTGCAACAAGTTGCAACTGCACTCCGATTTCTATTTGCAACAAGCGTACATACGAAAATAGTACCCTCCGTCCCAAAATTCTTGTCTTAGATTTGTCTAGATACGGATATATCTAATGCTAAAACGTGACTTGATACATCCGTATTTAGACAAACCTAAGACAAGAATTTTAGGACGGAGGGAGTACCATTTTACAAGTATGAAAATTACATGGATGCACCATATACTTCTTCCACAAACTGAAGAGCTTCATGTTTTTACCTGAAAGCCCATTTGTTTCTAAAGAACTATATCGAGTCCAAAAATCTTTAAAAATACTTATGAGGTACATTTGTCAAGAATGTGCATAAGGGTTAAGGGTTATAGACGCAATAAAATAGCATCATCGAATGTAAAGAGCTTGGACCGACAGATCAGCGAAAGGACAAGACTAGCACAACCTGTTTCCAGCAAGTGGAATCAATGCCTTAATCCAACTCCATCTCATTATCCCGCGCTGTGCCTCTGCATGACCAGATCTTTATAGTTCTATCATGTGAAACAGTGACAATCTGTTGTCCATCTGCACCATATCATATAGATAAACCATTAATTAGATGTTTAGTTTGATGCTTCGGTTGGAGCTTGGCAAGTGAACACAATACTACAAAGTCAATCTCTTGGGGAAATAGAGAATAGTAGACAAAAATAACTTTATTGACTATAGAACCTATCAATATTGTTCAAAATATTTTCATATCAACAATAAACAGTCCAGAAGGGTGATTTTTTCACCAAATATGTCATAGAAGAATTGAGGCGATGGAAAGGAACACAATCAACAGAGGCAAAGGGAGCAGTGCACCACCAAGCATGAATAATCAAATGACAGGACCATAATATTATGGATGATTAGAATTAGTAAAAGTATAAAGGTCACACATTCAAATAATAATAATTGAAGGAAAACAAGAGGAAGGGTCACAGGGGTGTCATGCATCTTATGAGGTGGTACATCTTGCAGTTTAACTATTCAAAGAAAGATGGTCAATCTTAGAATCTTAATTTAGCAGTTTTCACTAAATAACGGCTGCTAGTTCAGAAAAAAGAAAGTCCTACTAGTGTAACACAATCTAGAGTGCACTATGTAATTGCTGTGCTGTAAATAAATAAACAAGTGAACAGTAAAAGATGTGAATGTGAATGATCCAACTTGTTTCTTAGTGTTACAAGATAAAGAAAGGACTAAATTAGTTATTCTTGAAGAATGCACCACACAAATAATTCTGCACACAAAGAAGTGTAGGTATTTAAGCAAATGGTTACCTCCACTAATATCCAGACTAGTAACCTTTGACTCATGGCCTGCCAAGCTTTTAATTGGTTTGTAATCCCGAGTTGACCATAGCTGGAAAAATATTTAAGATGAGTGAGCTAAGTAGGGAGGGGGGGGGGGGGGGTTACTAACTTGAATCCCAAAATTACGTATGATGCATACCGCTGCTTTACTGTCATAGGAAGATGTCGCTAAATAATAACCCTCCTGGGGTTCAAATTTCACATGAGAGATGAGACTCTTATGTGCTGGTATAGAATATAACATTTGTCTGGTCCTCAAATCCCAAATTCGACAGAAATTGTCTTCACTTGCAGTTGCAACTAGATGACCATTAGGGGAGAAGCTGACTCCTAGGATCTGAGAGAGAAAATAGAATCATGTCAGTTTCAAAAAGGAATATATTCCACAACAGATAGTCGGATACATGAGACCACAGAGCAAGTAAGGCACTTGAGAAGTATCCATGCTGTTAACTTACAGGTTTCACATGTCCAATGAGGGTACAGTACAATCTTCCTGACCTTAGATCCCAAACTCGAGCATTCGCATCAAGCCCACAAGATGCAGCTAAAGAACCATCTGGATGAAAGCTAACACCATATACACTTCTGCTATGTCCCTCTTGGAGTAGAAGTTCAGTTCCAGTATTGATGTCCCACAATCTCCAGGTCTTGTCAAAGCTAGCTGTACCAAGGTACTTTCCAGATGGATGAAAAGCAACGCGAGCAAGACGATCCAGGTGACCATCAAAAGACATTAGGAGTGACCCATCGCTGTTCCATAATTTGGCAGTTTTATCAGCTGAGGCTGTCGCTAAGCAGTTATCAACTGGAGAGAAGGCAACATCAGTTGCACGTTCTGTATGACCTTTCAGGGTTGCAATTTTAGTTATCTGTGGCATGCTCCATACTTTGATGATCCCGCTCCAGGAGCTGCAGAACCAAGAGGAACAATAGTTATTTTTACTAGAAAGGAAGAAAAGGGCATTAGGTGCTGACGAACAACTAATTGCACAGGACATTGCTAACAATGAAATACTAACAGAGTCAGTTGTGCATCTTACGTTTACCAGTCTTATTTGGTGTGAGTGTGAGCAAGAACTCTCGCAATTTGTCAAATCCAATTAACTATTTATAATCTGAGTGTAATGTAGATGCAGTCCGTGCTGCTAGGATAAATGCTCCACACATTGCCAAGATAGCAGTCCACCTAAAATGGGCCTAACTGATATGCAGAATACCAACCTTTGTTTACCAGGAAAAAAAGAAGAAACTCTGGTCCTGACTTCTTGACAGTGCTGTCATATTGAACACTAAAATTTCTAGTTATACTAATAGAAAAAGGACTGGCATTAATTTAGCTCAGAAATCATCATATACCAACATTTTGTTGCAATAGCATCAAATTCATCCCATATCTCTTCATGGTGAAATAAAACTGCAATTTTTTAACGTGTGCAAGCTAAACCTGGCTGGCTACGAAAGCAGTTGGCAGTTATCATTGATGAAGTGCTCAAGCAAATATGTATGGATAAATGCACAAAAATTTGAAGAAACATGGGCATCTGTTATGATAAGCAGCGATTCAGATTGTTTTCAGTCATTAAAAACCTAACATACAAGAAATCTTACTCACTAGACTATATATGCTCAATCGCAATAGCCAAACCGAAATTAAGAACTGAGCCCAAATAAGATTATAATAATTTGGTGTGCAGCTTTAGGCAAGCATTCCTCACTATTCGTCTCATACACAAGCAAACAATGCATTTTCAGATATCTGTTATTTTGAAGACCTACCTTGTGGCGAGCATTGAGGCATCGCGGGAGAAGGAGCAGCCGGTGAGCGGGCGGTCATCTCCAATCTCGCTGCACTCAAGCACGAAGTCCCCCCCCTGCTTGACGACAAGGGCGGCCTCTGCCTCGGGGTCCTCGTCGGGGTCAGCGAGGCGGCGCTTGGCCCTGTCGACCCTGGCCTTAGCGCGGGGCAGTGAGTACATAGCTATATCAACGCGCGCCTGGAGCAGTTGGTTGGTCCCCTCGGTGAAGAAAGGGTACTGGATCTGCTCCATGTCGTCGTCGTCGTCGCCCGGGGCTCCCTGCTCGTCCTCCTGCACGCGGAGGAGGCGGTCGAACTGGCCGTCGGCCTCGAGGCGGACCATGAGTGCGCGTAGGCGGTCGCGGCGCTCCATCTCGCGCTCGCCGAAGAGCGTGATGGGCTCGCCGAGACGGCGGAGGCGCGCGCGCACGGCGGAGTCGTTGGTGGGCACGGCCATGGCGTAGGCGCGTCGGCGCTGCAGGAGCTCCTGTACGGCGCGCTCGTGGCGCTCCCGCGCGGCGCGGTGGTCGTCGGAGACCTCGTAGTCGACCTCGTCATCGTCGGCAGCGGCGGATGTGGAGGGTGGTACGGGGATTGGGATGGGAGCGATGGGCGGGTGGACGGGGAGGGGAGCCATGGGAGGGGTGATGGCAGGGGGGGGCGGCCTGGGGTTCTCCATGGACATTAACGCTGGGGTTTGGGAATTGGGTCTAGGGTTTCGAGCTGCGAGGCGGTGGTGGTGGCGAGCGGGAGCGGCCGAGAGGAAGAGGGGGACAGGTCTCTTTTGCTTTAGGCCCTGTTCGTTTAGGATGTGTTTGGTTTAAGGGACAGGCTAGGGTGATTGGTTGATGTTTGGTTCAGGGGATGAATAATAAGGGTTGTGATGATATTTTTGCTTAAGGTGATGAGATTAGCTCATTAAGGACAGTATAACCGTATCTAATCCCTGCCCTCACAGCGATTTGCGTTTTAGGCCGTTTGTTTTGTCGATTTGATCGTTTCTGACCGTTAGATATGCTGTCCTTAGGGGCTGCTGCTCCGCTGGAAAAAACCGAGCCCTCTGGTAAACTGGGCCGAACAACCCATTTATCTGACATAGCACACACAGCCCAGTAGGGTCCTCGTTGCGCTCCCGTCTCCGGAAAGGAACACTCTTTGATCCAGAGAGGAACAGATCGGGGCTGCGGCCGACGCGTCGTCTCGTCTTCTGAATGGATCCAGCCGAGGCGCGCGAGATCATTCCCTCCCCTTTACGCCGGCAAGGCAGCCACGGAGACGGCAAAGAGGTTGGTGTGGACGGGGAGTTCCGCATCTCATCGTCTTTCCTTAACCCCCTCTCCACCCCCTCGCGCTCCTTCGGCGGCGAACATGGCGCGCCACGGCGGCCTGTTTCTGCTCGTGTTCCCCGACGCCGTGGTGGTCGGAAAGGCACACAAAACGACTGAGTATGCCACCCAACTGCTGCCACGGTACCTACCCCTCGTCGAACTGCTGACGACGGAGATCGACAACCCAGGCAGACGCCGGCCATGTGCTCCTCCGCCAAGCACTGCCCTTGGCCTCACCGTCGAGTGAAGGTTCCCACCCCACCACGAGCTCGCCCCCTCCCAGCAAGTTCTTCCCTTCCTCTCTCCTGCTCAGTTGCTTACTTGCTTGAATTGTTGCTACTCGCCATTGTTTTGATGTAAATGTGTGACCGTGTGGATGATGTTGTTGTGTGTGTGGATGTGGATCTCAGGCAAAATTTGTTCCAGGTACTCTGCGCAGATCTGAAATAGCGCGGGAGGCTACTGATATGTACCATGTTGGTGTGTATTTCACAATTTCATGCATCTCACTTATAATTAATAGTTGAAATTGACACTATGAATGGAGCAATTGTCTTACAGTTTCTGTATAAGAATCACAGTATGCTAATAATATTAACATGAGCATGAAAATATACAAGTCCCCTTTTCACCCGATATTCATCTCCCATGCAATCTGACCTCTTCAATACAATTAGCTGGGCTACTTACGTTGTTTTGGAGATCATATTGGTTCAATTTAGGACATTAAAGGTTAACCCTCCCCACTTTACCAGGTTTAGAAATCCGAGTACTCTCTCAAATTCAACCTTCCATGTTCTTGGTTTCGGGATGTTCTGGTGGGAACCATCATGTCCTGTGTTGAATCTCCCTCTTAATTGGTCTCTTAATAGTGGAGGTGGGTTACTTTCTCTTAATCTCCTCCATTTTCTATACGCTTTGCATTGCCTTTATTTGCACCTTGGTTGCATTGCGCTTGGCTCCTTTTTCTTTCGGCGGTCTTATACTCATGGTGATGGTGGGCGTGAGGCGACGCCTCCAGTTCCAGCAATGTTCAGACCTCTCCCCCATCTAGGCGCGCCATCATGATCTGTAGAATGAAGCCCATCCCGAACACCAGTCATAGGATGAAGGGATTGTTCAGGGAATGGATCATGTTGCGCTACAGAGGATTGCTCATCTTCATTTGGTGGAGGAACTTCTATCTGGTAGGTGTTTAACCCGGTTAGTTTAATTTAATTTTCTTTTCTAATCCAATCTTCATTGTGTCCTTTCTACTAGGGAGGTCACCTTGCTATTGAAGAATACCGAGCAGAATTTTTTTCTTCAGGGAGAAGGATACCGAGGAGATATTTGATTCCAATTGGTGTTAAACATTGTTGCCAGTGTTCCCCCTCATGATAACTCCCGCATTCTTGATGAGTTCAGCCTTGGCCATCCATCTTGTGGTTTTATCCCGCATGTAATAAACTTGCTGATTTCGGTTCATGGCGAGATAGCATCCCTCTCATTCATATATCTACTTAGTTAGTGAATAGTGTGCAGGGAGGAAAAATCTCAAAGCACATATTTTTATTTTTTGCATTTTATGCATAGAGGAAAGATGATATGCCAAACTGATCTTAGAAATTATTTAACCAGCTACGGTGTCTTTTGGTATCACTGAAACTTGGTGGAGAGGGAATATGCTTTAATTGGAAACCAAAAGTTTACCTTCAGGGCGAGACCTGTTTAATGTAACTCAGCTACTCTACGAAAAAGTAAAGAGAATGCCCACACCATGTACAATAGACTAAATTAGATCAAAAAATTACTAATACACGATATACATATGAGTTCATGCCAATTTTAAAATAAACTAAATCTCAACATATATTAGTACCAATCCATAACATTGAAGTGCACAAATAGGCGGGCGCAGCAGCGCGCGCCATCAATGATCTAGTAATCTGTATTTTTTATTGAGCACCAACGCACGCCCACCACACATCAAGCACACCTTGGTGCATACTGCAGCAGAAAATACAGTAGCAGGAAAACTACACAAGCGCAAAACACACGATGGCAAACTGAAGATAGATTGGCAAACTGAAGATAGAAATCACCGGCCGCGCGTCTTCTCAGGCCCCAGCCGCCTGGCTCCTCGAGATCTAGCCGCGCCGCCGCCTGGCTCGTCGAGATCCAGCCGCCGGCCATCTCGAGATCCAACCGCGCCGCCGCCTCAAACCCCGTCCTGCATCTCCCGTGTGCACCCTCCGCAACGGCCGGCCTCTCTGCTAGATGCGCCGCCGCCGCGCCGCCATTGCCGCCATGCACAAGCGCGAGAGACGAGCCCGAGTAATGGGAACGAGAGGATTTCACATGTTCGGGAGGGGGTGAGGACGAGTCAATAGCAAAAAAAAATGTTTTGCGAGTGCGCGCGGGGGGTGGTTGCTGCGACCCGCCGCTTTTTCGCGGCTGCCCACAGCCCCGTTTTTCGGGAATATTCGAAGCATCTGGCTGCCTCTATCCCTCTTTGCCTCAGATCCAAACAAGTGGCAACCACCGTAAAAACGGGCTATCCCTGTCCCTGGGAGGATAGCCGTGCAACCAAACGCATCCTTAATCCCCTTGCCACAGGGATTGAAGGGGATTGGAGAGGTTTGAGGGTTTTTTTTGACTTGCAAGGGATTTATCATTTAATAATCCCCTTCAATCCCTTTCAAACCTCTTCAAACCCTGTCAAACCGAACAAGGCCATAGAGGTAAAATCACAGGCAGTCATAGAACTTGTGACTCGATGTGATTCTAAAACTTGCAAAATACGAAACTGTGGTTACTTAATTTGTCTCAGCGTACAAATATTTTCTATCATATTCGAGCGTATGTCATGCACATGTGGCGTGCCAGCGCCGCGTAGGCCACCTGCCAGTGGCTGGAAGCGCTTTTTGCTGATAACTCATTTTTATTTATTTATTTACGTACAATATTTCTCAAATAAAAAAAGCCGGATAGTGTGGATCGAACCCATGATTCGTTCTAGCCACCACACGAAGCATGGCTTGCGTTTAGCTTGCACAACTATATTTCTTATGTCATTTGAAGAACGTATAAATTAAAACCAAAATCTAAACTAAATATGTGGAGCCGTGCGGTTTAAACTTTTGTCCTACTAGTCGCTTGTCGTGTGTGTGTTTGTCCAAAAAGAATTTCTATGTAAGAAAACAACTTATATATTTTTTAATTAAAACTACTTATACTCTAATATATCCTTTTAGGCATTGCAATCTAAGTATACACGTCGTCAATTAGCTAAAGATAGAGTTGATTTTAGTTTCTTAGAGATAAGTATAGATGAAAGTGCTCTGTTATGTATAGTTTCAAGTTTATGAGTCCCAAGACCACCCAGCTATATATAAAATTTCTTTTGTAGGGAAGCTATATTTAAAGTCTTAGTCACCCCCTTATTATCTAGGGATAAGTGCCAATTCAACCTAAACATAGTAAGTAATCTTAAGCTACCTCATGATTAAACGTTTCGCTATTCTCAAAGAAAAACTTAAGAAAATCATAAATCTAGTTTTGGATAGACATGACATAAGAACTGACAATATAAATGTTTTTTTGCGAGGACTGACAACATAAGTATTGTTATCCCTTTAAAACATCTAAAATAAATTGGTGTGGTGGTTAGCCCATGCACACGCGAGGTTTGAACCACGGTGGTGGTCCCCTTTTTTAGTTTATATTTATATATGAATTTATAATTTAAAATAATCTATACGTTTTCAGGATATATAAAGAATAGTTGTGCAAGTTTCATGTCTAGCGTGCTTGGTCTGGTGGATATCTATGCGAGTCAATTATCAGCAGATAATTTGTTTGAATCTTATTTGCTGCAGTTTTTTATTTTATTTAAGGAATTTTGTATGTATAAATAAATAAAATGCAAGGGAATTTTGCCAAACCCGGGGACACGTCGTAGATGAAAGCATGCGTCGGTGTTGCCAGCACCGGACATGCGTAGACGGACGAAGACGAAGTTGACAAAGCGACGCACCAGGCTTGCCAGGCCCGGGTACATGTCGTGGACGAAGGCACGCATCGGTGTTGCTAGCACCGGGCATGCGTAGATGAGGGACCTGTATGAGCTGTACGCCATGTCGAAGAGTCGGAGGGGCCAGCAGAGAAGGAGACTCAATGACGGTTGTGGCATCAATCAGCGTGGGGCCGATGCCACCAACGGTGGTCGGAGTAGACGAAGTGGTAGGGGAAGACGACGGCGACGCTAGCGACGAGCTGGTGCTGGACGAAGATGAAGGGGGTGGACGGGCGACGGCTAGGTTAGGAGCGCGGCGGCGGTGCTCGAAGTAGGCGAGGAACCCGACAGCGTAACGAAGACCGGCACGGACGGTGGTGTTCCCATGCCAAGGGAGGCGGCGCGGCGCATACCACGGGAAGTCGACGCGCGGGGACGACGTAGTGGACCGCGGGCCGCGGCTCTACGGCCTGAAGGGGCGACGCAGCAGCAGCAAGCGGGTCGGGGCGACGGCGGGAAGACCACAGGGCGGCGCCAGGGACCACGGGCCGCGGCGCAGCCCTGGTCGATGCAACCGCGGGGACGGCCTCGGGGCGGTGGCGTGGACCGTGTGTCGCGGCACTACGGCCCGAAGGGGCGACGCAGTGGCGACGCGCGAGTCAGTGCAGCCGCGGGGAGAACCATGGGGTGGTGGCCCGTTGCTCGATCGCTGGAGGGCGCGCTAAACTCGGGGACGATCTTCACAGGACATGCGGAGGAGTGCACAACCGACTAGCTAGGTCGGTCGCGTGGCACGGATGGAGCGGAGCAGCGACCAGGTCATCAATCCGGCCGCTCGCAAGGTCGGGGTCGCCGGTCGGTGATGAGGTGGCCAAGGCACCGAGGCCACGCGAGAGGGATGCGCGACCAGCCGATGCGTGCACGCGGCCCACGCCCGAGAGGGGCGCAAGCTGCACATGACAATGAAGCCGGTCCATGCATCATGTGAGGCGCGACGCCAGGGCCGGCGGACAGATGCAGCTGAGCGGGGTGGAGGTAAGTTGATGCAGGATCCTGATCAGATGAGGGCGACGATGGTCGGCGGAGAGAGACGGGCAGGCAGACGCGTGATCAATGGCCAGCACGGACTGCCGCATCGCACAAGGCTGCCGGTTCGGGGAGGAGGCCGGGTTGTCGCGCCGGTGTTGAAGTGGAGGCGTGCGGGTGTCGACGACGATGACGGGTGACGCAAACCGATCTTAGATCGGAAAACCAAAAAGAAACGCCGATCAATATGACCGGCAAGAGAGAAAAAGGCGGATCAAGAGATTGGGAAAAAGACTCTCTAGGGCAGGCGGTCAACACGACCAGTGGACGAACCCTAGGTACGGGCAGCGCGGCTCCCGGCGGCGTCAGGGAGGCCGACCGTCCTGGGGGCGACGCGTGGAGTGGGGGCGGCGGGCGGCGGCTAGGGTTGGATCGGTTAGGCTGATGATACATCCCAAACGTATCTACTTTTTCAAACACTTTTACTCTTGTTTTGGACTCTAATTTGCATGATTTGAATGGAACTAACTCGGACTGACGCTGTTTTCAACAGAATTGCCATGGTGTTATTTTTGTGCAGAAATAAAAGTTCTCGGATTAAGCTGAAAATTTACGGAGAATTATTTTAGAATATATAAAAAATACTGGCGAAGAGAATTACCAGAGGGGGGCCACCAGGGCGCCACAAGCCCCGGGGGGGCGCCACCCCCAGGAGCGCCTACCAGGCTTGTGGGCCTGATACGTCCATTTTGTATCATGTTTTCTTATTGTTATTTATAGTGTTTTTATTCAATATAACACTTTGTGGAATAAGTCTAATGCCTTTTCTCTCATAATATGCAAGGTTTACACAAAGAGGGAGAATACCGGAAGCTGGAATTCTGGACCTGAAAAAGCTACGTCAGAGATAACTATTCTACACATATCCAAATAAGCTGAAATTTCACAGAGAATTATTTTGGAATATATAAAAATACTGGAGAAAAGAGATACCTAAGGGGGTCACCCAGTTGCCCACTAGGCACCAGGGCGCGCCTCCCCCCTAGCGCGCCCTGGTGGGTAGTGGGGGCCCTGGCCCACCTCCGGTGCCCATCTTCTGGTACATAAGGTCTTTTGACCTAGAAAAAATAATGAGAGGACTTTCGGGACGGAGCGCCGCCGTCTCGAGGCGGAACTTGGGCAGGAGCACTTTTGCTCTCAGGCGGAGCGATTCCGCTGGGTATACTTCCCTCTGGGAGGGGAAATCGAAGCTATCATCATCACCAACAACCCTCTCACCTTAGGAGGATCAATCTTCATCAACATCTTCACCAGCACCATCTCATCTCAAAACCCTAGTTCATGTCTTGTGTTCAATCTTTGTATCAAAACCTCATATTGGTACCTATGGGTGACTAGTAGTGTTGATTACATCTTGTAGTTGATGCTAGTTGGTTTATTTGGTGGAATATTATATGTTCAGATCCATTATGATATTATTACTCCTTGATACGTCTCCGTCGTATCTACTTTTCCTAACGCTTTTCCTCTTGTTTTGGACTCTAATTTGCATGATTTGAATGAAACTAACCCAGACTGAGCTGTTTTCAGCAGAACTACCATGGTGTTGTTTTTTGTGCAGAAATAAAAGTTCTCGGATTGGGACAAAACTTTGCGAGGATTTTTTATATAATAAAAGAGAATTTCTAGAGCCAAGAACCACCGGCGGGGGGCACTTGGGTGGGCACAACCCACCAGGGCACGCCCCCCCTCCTGGCGGCCCCGCAGACCTCAACCCTGACACTATAAATTCAAATTTTCAGAGAGAAAAATCAGGGAGAAAGAATTATCATGTTTCGCGAGATGGAGCCGCCGCCACCTCCTGTTCTTCATCGGGAGGCCAGATCTGGAGTCCGTTTGGGGCTCCGGAGAGGGGGATCTTCGATCTTCGTCATCACCAACCCTTCTCCATCGCCAATTCCATGATGCTCCCCACCGGGAGTGAGTAATTCCTTCGTAGGCTCGCTGGTCGGTGAGGAGTTGGATGAGATTCATCATGTAATCAAGTTAGTTTTGTTAGGGCTTGATCCCTAGTATCCATTATGTTCTGGGATTGATGTTGCTATGACTTTGCCATGCTTAATGCTTGTCACTTTGGGCCCGGGTGCCATGATTTCAGATCTGAACCGTTTATGTTATCACCATTATATCTATGTTCTAGATCCGATCTTGCAAGTTATAGTCACCTACTACGTGTTATGATCCGGCAACCCCGGAGTGACAGAAGTCGGGACACTTCCCGGTGATGACCTAGTTTGAGGAGTTCATGTATTCATTGTGTTAATGCTTTGTTCCGGTTCTCTATTAAAAGGAGGCCTTAATATCCCTTAGTTTCCATATGGACCCCGCTGCCTCGGGAGGGTAGGACAAAAGATGTCATGCAAGTTCTTTCCATAAGCACGTATGACTATTTACGGAATACATGCCTACATTATATTTATGAACTGGAGCTAGTGCCGTATCGCCCTAGGTTATGACTGTTATATGATGAATATCATCCAACGAATTCACCGATCCAATGCCTATGAATTTCTCTCATATTGTTCTTGCTAAGTTACTACTGCTACCATTACTGTTACACTTGCTACAAAATCATTGCTATCACTATTACTGTTACTATTGCTGTTGCTACTACTATCAAAACTATCATATTACTTTGCTACTGATCACTTTGCCGCAGATAATTAATCTCCAGGTGTGCTTGAATTCACAACTCAACTGCTAATACTTGCAAATATTCTTTGGCTCCCCTTGTGTTAAATCAATAAATTTGGGTTGAATACTCTACCCTCGAAAACTGTTGCGATCCCCTATACTTGTGGGTTATCAAGACCTTTTTCTGGCGCCGTTGGCGGGGAGCATAGCTATATTTGTTGAGTCCTTGGGATTATTGTCGAAGTATCACTATGAAGAATCTGAAGGATGCTAAGACTAAGATTTTTCCCTCTAAGACGAGGGGAGGTAAGGAACTGCCATCCAGCTCCGCTTTAGATTCACCTTTTGTTATAAGTAGACTTGCAACACCACCACATGCTATTAATTCTGATATGTCGCAAGTTATTGATGATGCTACTTCTACTATGAATGTTACTCATGATGATGCTAGTACCTTGCTTAATGATAATGTGCCACTAGGTGAATTTCTTGATGAACAACTTGCTAGAACTAAAGCTTGAGAATGCTGAAACTGATGAAATTGTTGAAACTAATGAAGAGCTTGAAACTGAAAATCTTGAAACACCTATTAGGTCTAGTTCTCCTAGATATAAATTGCCTGAGATACCGGAAGGTTATGTTATGGATGAGGAGACAACTAGAGACTTTCTTGCTTGCAATGATAGGGATGATCTTAATAAATTATTATGCAAACTGAAGGAGAAATCTTTGAATGCTAGAATGAAATGTGATCCTGAGTTTGCTACTTCACCTATCTTTGTTGATGATAAGGATTATGAATTCTCTGTCGACCCAGAGTTAATTACTTTGGTTGAGTCCGATCCTTTTTATGGTTATGAAACTGAAAATGTTGTGGCACACCTTACTAAGTTGAATGACATAGCCACCCTTTTTGCTCATGATGAGAAGATTCGCTATTATTATATTCTCAAATTATTTCCGTTCTCATTAAAGGGTGATGCTAAGGCTTGGTATAATACTCTTGCTCCTGGTTGTGTGTGTAGTCCCCAGGATATGATTTACTACTTCTCTGAAAAATATTTTCCTGCTCATAGGAAACAAGCTGCTTTACAGGAAATATTTAACTTTGTGCAAATTGAAGAAGAGAGTCTCCCACAAGCTTGGTGGAGGCTTCTCCAATTGCTTAATGCTTTGCCTGATCATCCGCTTAAGAAAAATGAAATACTTGATATCTTCTATAATGGACTAACCGATGCTTCTAGGGACTTCCTAGATAGTTGTGATGGTTGTGTTTTCAGGGAACGAACTATTGGACAAGCTGAAGAATTATTGAATAACATATTGAGAAATTATGATGATTGGATCCTTCTTGAACCACCACTTAAACCTACTCCGAAGAAGAGGGGCATTTTATATCTCAGTCCTGAAGATATGCAAGAGGCAAAGAAATCTATAAAGGAAAAAGGTATTAAAGCAGAGGATGTTAAAAATTTACCACCTATCGAAGAAATACATGGGCTTGAAAAACCACCACCACCCAAGGTGGTAGAGGTAAATTCTTTATTGAAGTTCGATGAAGGTGATATCCCTTATAATAAACATCCTAGTCAATGCTTATATGAGTTTGATAATTACATTAGAAAGTAAGATCACTTCAATGCAACTGTTATGAAACAATTGAAATATAATTCTGATATGATTGCTCGCTTGAGTGACTTGTTATTTAGAATCTCAAATGATGTTAGAGGTGTAGGAAAGCATGCCTCTATGGTTCAAACTCAATTAGAACAAGTTGCTAAATCTCAAAGAGAGTTGCTTGATGAAATGAATAATAATATCAATGATCATGTTGTTAGAGTAATGACTAGAGGAGGTAGAATGACTCAGGAACCACTTTATCCTGAGGGGCACCCTAAAAGAATTGAACAAGACTCTCAAAGAGTTAACACTGATGCACCTAGTCCTTCTAAAAAGAAAAAGAAAAAAGAAAAATGGTAGGACTTTGCATGCCTCTAGTGAACCTGAAGTAGAAAAGCCTCCTAATAATGATAATGAAGTCTCTATTTCTGATGCTGAAACTCAGTCTGGTAATGAACAATCACCTTCTGATAATGAAAAAGATAATGATGAGGTTCATGAAGATACTCAAACAAATAATAAAGAACCAGACAATGATGTTCAAATAGAACCAGCTGTTGATCTTGATAACCCACAACTCAAGAATAAGAGGTATGATAAAAGAGACTTTGTTGCTAGAAAACATGGTAAGGAAAGAGAACTATGGGTTCAAAAACCTATGCCCTTTCCACCTAAATCAACTAAGAAGAAAGATGATGAAGAATTTGAACGCTTTGCTGAAATGCTTAGGCCAGTCTTTTTGCATACCCGCTTGACTGATATCCTGAAAATGCCTCCTTATGCAAAATACATGAAAGACATCATCACCAACAAGAGAAAAATACCGGAAGCTGAAATCTCCACCATGCTTCTAATTATACTTTTAAGGATGGAGTACCTAAAAAACTTGGAGATCCGGGAATACCAACTATACCCTGCTCCATCAAAAGAAATTATGTGAAAACTACTTTGTGTGATTTAGGAGCTGGTGTTAGTGTTATGCCTTTCTCTCTATATAAAAGACTTGACTTGAATAAACTCACACCTACTGAAATATCTTTGCAAATGGCCGACAAATCAACTGCTAATACTTGCAAATATTCTTTGGCTCCCCTTGTGTCGAATCAATAAATTTGGGTTGAATACTCAACCTTCAAAAACTGTTGCGATCCCCTATACTTGTGGGTTATCACTCCTCTGATCTTGAGCACGAATATGATTTTTGAGTAGTTGTGTTTGTTCTTGAGGACACGAGAGAAGTCATGTTACAAGTAATCATGTGAATTTGATATTCGTTCGATATTTTGATGATATGTATGTTGTGATTCCCTTAGCGGTGTTATGTGAATGTCGACTACATGACACTTCACCATCTTTGGGCCTAAGGGAATGCATTGTGGAGTAGTTATTAGATGATGGGTTGCTAGAGTGACAGAAGCTTAAACCCTAGTTTATGCGCTATTCCGTAAGGGGCTGATTTGGATCCACATGTTTAATGCTATGGTTAGATTTTATCTTAATTCTTCTTTCGTAGTTGCGGATGCTTGCGAGAGGGGTTAATCATAAGTGGGAGGCTTGTTCAAGTAAGAACAGCACCCAAGCACCGGTCCACCCACATATCCTTATCAAAGTAGCAAACGCGAATCAAACAAACATGATGAAAGTGACTAGATGAAATTTCCGTGTGTCCTCGAGAACATTTTACTTATTATCAGAGACCGTTCTGGCCTGTCCTTTACTACAAGAAGGATTGGGCTACCTTGCTGCACCTATTGTTACTATTGTTACTTGTTACTTATTACAAATTATCTTGCTATCAAACTACCTGTTACCGACAATTTCAATGCCTGCAGAAAACACCTTGCAGAAAACCGCTTGTCATTTCCTTCTGCTCCTCGTTGGGTTCGACACTCTTACTTATCGAAAGGACTATGATGGATCCTCGATACTTGTGGGTCATCAAGACTCTTTTCTAGCACCGTTGCCGGGGAGTGAAGTGCTCTTGGTAAAGAAAAATTTATATTATGTGCTGAAATTTACTGTCACTTGTTACTATGGAAAACAATCCTTCGAGGGTTTGTTCGGGGTATCTTCACCTTGACCGAAAACACAAAGAGTTGCCCCTCAACCTACTTCACCTACTAAAAATATTGGTTATGAAATTCCTTCGGGTATGATAGAGAAACTGCTAGCTAATCCTTATGCAGGAGATGGAACGAATCATCCTGATATGCACCTGATTTATGTGGATGAAATTTGTGGATTGTTCAAGCTTGCAGGTTTACCCGGAGATGAAGTTAAGAAGAAGGGTTTCCCTTTATCTTTGGGAGGAAAAGCATTGACATGGTATAGGCTATGTGATGATATTGGAGCTTGGAACTGGAATCGATTGAAATTGGAATTTCATCAAAAGTTCTATCCTATGCATCTAGTTCATCGTGATCGAAATTATATTTTTGTTGGCCTCATGAAGGGGAAAGTATCGCTCAAGCTTGGGGGAGGCTTAAGTCAATGTTATATTCATGCCCCAATCATGAGCTCTCAAGAGAAATTATTATACATAATTTTTATGCTCGGCTTTCTCGTAATGATCAATCCATGCTTAATACTTCTTGTACTGGTTCTTTTATGAAGAAGACTATTGAATTCATATGGGATCTCTTGGAAAGAATTAAACGCAACTCTGAATATTGAGAACTCGATGAAGGTAAGGAGTCAGGTATAAAACTTGAGTTTGATTGTGTTGAAACCTTTATGTATACCGATGCTTTTCATAATTTTAGCACTAAATATGGACTTGACTCTGAGATAGTAGCTTCTTTTTGTGAATCATTTGCTACTCATGTTGATCTCCCTAAGGAGAAGTGGTTTAAATATCACCCCCTATTGAAGAAAAGATTAAGGAACCAGTTATAGTTAAGGATGAAACTATAATTTACAATGTTGATCCAGTTATGCCTACTGCTTATATTGAAAAACCACCTTTCCCTGTTAGGATAAAGGAACATGCTAAGGTTTCGACCGTGGTCAACAAAAGTAATATTAGAGCACCTAGACCCTCTGAACAAATTAAAGTAGAACCTAGTATTGCTATGTTAAAGATCTCTTGGTTGATAATGTTGATGGGCATGTTATTTATTTCTGTGATGAAGCTGCTAGAATTGCCAAACCTGATACTAAAGACAAGAATAAACTCGTTGTTGGCATGCCTGGTATCTCAGTTAAAATAGGAGATCATTGTTATCATGGCTAATGTGATATGGGTGCTAGTGTTAGTGCTATTCCTTTTACCCTTTACCAAGAAATTATGAATGATATTGCACCTGCTGAAATAGAAGATATTGATGTTACTATTAAACTTGCTAATAGAGACACTATCACACCACTTGGGATTGTTAGAGATGTTGAAGTCTTGTGTGGAAAGATAAAATATCCTACTGATTTTCTAGTTCTTGGTTCTCCACAAGATGATTTTTGTCCCATTATATTTGGTAGACCTTTCTTGAACACTGTTAATGCTAAGATAGATTGCAAGAAAGAAACCGTCAATGTTAATTTTGGTGATGTGTCTCATGAGTTTAATTTTTCCAAGTTTTGTAGGCAACCCCATGATAAAGAATTGCCTAGTAAGGATGAAATAATTGGTCTTGCTTCTATTGCCGTACCTCCTACTGATCCACTAGAACAATATTTGCTTGATCATGAAAATGATATGCACCTACATGAAAGAAATGAAATAGATAGGATGTTCTTTGAACAACAACCTATTCTCAAATATAATTTGCCTATCGAAACTCTAGGAGGTCCTACTCCACCTAAGGGTGATCCTGTGTTTGATTGAAACAATTATCAGATACTTTGAAATATGCTTATCTAGATGAAAAGAAGATATATCCTGTTATTATTAGTGCTAACCTTACAGAGCATGAAGAGAAAATATTATTAAAAACTCTAAGGAAGCATCGAGCTGCTATTGGATATACTCTTGATGATCTTCAGGGCATTAGTCCCACTCTCTGTCAGCACAAGATTAATATGGAACCCGATGCTAAACCAGTTGTTGATCATCAGCGATGATTGAATCCTAAGATGAAGGAAGGTAAGAACTGAAATATTAAAGCTTCTGGAGGCAGGTATAATTTATCCTATAGCTGATAGTAGATGGGTAAGTCCTGTTCATTGTGTTCCTAAGAAAGGAGGTATTACTGTTGTTCCTAACGATAAAAATGAACTTATCCCATAAAGAATTGTGACTGGTTATAGAATGGTAATTGATTTCAGAAAATTAAACAAAGCCACTAGGAAGGACCATTACCCTTTACCTTTTATTGATCAAATTATAGAAAGACTATCTAAGCACACACACTTTTACTTTCTTGATGGATATTCTGGTTTCTCTCAAATACCCGTATCACAACCTGATCAAGAGAAAAACACTTTTACTTGCCCTTTTGGAACTTATGCTTATAGACATATGCCTTTTGTTTTATGCAATGCACCTGCTACCTTTCAAAGATACATGACTGCTATATTCTCTTACTTTTGTGAAAAGATTGTTGAGGTTTTCATGGATGATTTTTTCATTTACGAAACTTCTTTTGATGATTGCTTAAGCAACCTTGATCGAGTTTTGCAGAGATGTGAACAAATTAATCTTGTCTTGAATTGAGAGAAGTGCCACTTTATGGTAAATGAAGGTATTGTATTGGGGCACAAATTTTCTGAACGAGGTATTGAGGTGGATAAAGCTAAAGTTGATGCAATTGAGAAAATGTCGTGTCCTAAAGATATTAAAGGTATAAGAAGTTTTCTTGGTCATGCTGGTTTCTATAGGAGATGTATTAAAGACTTATCTAAAATTTCTAGGCCTCTTACCAATCTCTTGCAAAAGGATGTTCCATTTGTTTTTTATGATGATTGTGTAGAAGCCTTTGAAACACTTAAGAAAGCCTTAACTTCTGCACCTATTGTCCAACCACCAGATTGGAACTTGCCTTTTGAAATTATGTGTGATGCTGGTGATTATGCTGTTGGTGCTGTTCTAGGACAAAGAGTTGATAAAAAAATAAATGTTATACATTATGCTAGTAAGACTCTAGACAGCGCCCAAAGAAATTATGCTACCACTGAAAAAGAATTTCTAGCAGTTGTGTTTTCTTGTGATAAATTCAGATCTTACATAGTTGATTCTATAGTAATTGTTCACACCGATCATGCTGCTATTAAATACCTTATGGAAAAGAAAGATGCTAAAACTAGACTCATTAGGTGGGTTCTTTTGTTACAAGAATTTGATATGCATATCATTGATAGGAAAGGAGCTGAGAACCCCGTAGCTGATAACTTGTCTAGGTTAGAAAATATTCTTGATGACCCACTACCTATTGATGATAGCTTCCCTGATGAACAATTAGCTGTCATAAATGCTTATCATAATACTCCTTGGTATGATGACTATGCTAATTATATTATTGCTAAATTTATACCACCTAGTTTCACATACCAACAAAAAGAAAAAATTCTTCTATGATTTAAGACATTACTTTTGGGATGACCCACATCTTTATAAAGAGGGAGTAGATGGTATTATTAGACATTGTATACCTGAGCATGAACAGGAACAAATCCTACAGAAATGTCACTCTGAAGCCTATGGAGGGCATCATGCAGGAGATAGAACTGCACACAAGGTATTACAATATGGTTTTTATTGGCCTACTCTTTTCAAAGATGCTTGTAAGTTTGTCTCATCTTGTGATGAATGTAAAAGAATTGGTAATATTGGTAAACATCAGGAAATGCCTATGAATTATTCACTTGTTATTGAACCATTTGATCTTTGGGGCTTTGATTATATGGGACCTTTTCCTTCCTCTAATGGGTATACTCATATTTTGGTTGCTGTTCATTATGTCACTAAGTGGGTAGAAGCTATTCCAACTAGCAGTGCTAATCACAACAGCTCCATTAAAATGTTGAAAGAAGTTATTTTCCCGAGGTTTGGAGTCCCTAGATATTTAATGACTGATGGTGGTTCACATTTTATTCATGGTGTTTTCTGTAAATTGCTTGCTAAATATGATGTCAACCATAGAATTGCATCTCCTTATCACCCTCAATCTAGTGGTCAAGTTGAACTTAGCAATAGAGAAATAAAGTTGATATTACAAAAGACTGTTAACAGATCTAGGAAAAATTGGTCTAAGAAATTTGATGATGCACTATGGGCTTATAGAACTGCTTATAAAAATCCTATGGGTATGTCTCCATACAAAATGGTTTATGGAAAAGCATGTCACTTGCCTCTTGAGTTAGAACATAAAGCATATTGGGCAATTAAAGGACTCAATTATGATTTCAAACTTGTCGGTGAAAAGAGGTTATTTGATATTAGCTCACTAGATGAATGGAGAACCCAAGCTTATGAAAATGCCAAACTATTCAAAGAAAAAGTCAAAAGATGGCATGACAAAAGAATCCAAAAGCGGGAATTCAAAGTTGGTGAATGTGTTCTATTGTACAATTCTCGTTTTAGTTTTTTTGCAGGAAAACTTCTCTCCAAGTGGGAAGGACCACATATCATTGAAGAAGTTTATCGCTCTGGAGCTATCAAGATCAGTAATGCCGAAGGCACTAATCCGAAGGTGGTCAATGGGCAAAGAATTAAGCACTATATTTCAGGTACACCTATTAATGTTGAAACTAATATTATTCAAACCATGACCCTGGAGGAATATATAAAAGAGACCTTCAAGAACACTCCAGAACCCTGAAAAGGAAGAGGTATGTGATACGTAAGTAAACCGACTCCAAAAATTCCGCAAAAATATTTTCTGTCAGTTTTGGAATGTTAGAAAAAAATATAAAAAATAAGAAACACCCGAGAAGGCAACCCAGGTGCCCACTAGGCACCAGGGCGCGCCTGCCCCACCTGGCGCGCCCTGGTGGGTAGTGGGCCCCTCGGAGACCTTCCCGACTCTGTTTTCCTGTAGTATACTTGTTTCCCAAGATAAAAATTCTTTATATTCTCCCCGGGATGTATTGACCACCGCATCACGGAAATATCCTCTGTTCTTGTTTCGGGTTGTTTTTCTGACATATCTAGATCGCCATGGCTGCACCAAGCTCTTCCAAGGACAAGTTCTATAAGAAGGTCATCAACCCCTACCTACCGGAGGTGTTGAAGCACCCTCAAGCCATTGAGATGCGTGAGGGGTGCTCCACATCCGGGATGTTCAAGGGCCCAAGAAGACGGGAAGCATGGAGGCCAGGCTCGAGGCGGTGGAGCACGAGATCTTCAAGTGCCAAGGGATGGTGGAGCGCGGACTCAGTGCCAATCACTCCATGATCACAAAATTCACCCGTGATCACAAGGTGGATGGCCGGTCTATGAAGGACATCGTCTTCAACTTTAACGAGCAAATCAATTTTCTACAAAGCCAAATCTATGATCTTCAAAATCAAATTTTTGAGTATGAAGCAAGGTTTAAAGGTATGAGTTTAGCTGCCAGTTTCAGGACTCAGGAGACTGGTGCATCCTCTTATGATGGTGAACCCTTGCCATGGAAGCCGGAGGACAAGCCCACCACCTCGTCACCATCACCATCACCAAAGGAGGAGACTTAAACACACGGGTATGGGCACTCCCCTTGGCTTGTGCCAAGTTTGGGGGAGGTGCCCCAGTATCGTATCACCATCACTTTTATTACCTTTACCTATCTTAGTTCAATCTTTAGTTGTTTTGTGATTTAGTAGAATAAAAGTTTGGCATGATCTATTTTTGAGTGCTAGTTTCGTGATCTATCTATCTATGTAATCGAGTGAGAGTTGTATAATAAAGTTTGGTTTGAGTTTTTGCTTCTTTACCTTTTTGTTTCAATCAAAATAAAGAAAATAATGAAAAAGATCATATGCTAATCTTATGGAAAGTAATGACATTACATAAGGAAAAGTATAAGTGGTAAAATTTATTGAAAGTTGACAAACATAGCATTGGTCAATGATGCAATTCATGAAAGAATTAATAAGGGAAGAGAAGATTCACATGCAAATATACTATCTTGGACATCTTTTATGATTGTGAGCCTCCATTAAATATTTTATGCCAAATTGTTGACGTTGGACAAGGAAGACAACATAATGATTTATGTTTGTTCATATTCACATAGAAGTTACATTGTCATTGATCCTCCAACATGTGGTGCTTCCCGAATATCTTTGCTAGCCAAAAATCTGCTCTAAGTTGAGATACTACTTGTGCATCCAAAAACCTTAAACGCAATTTCATGTTTTGAGAGTCCACCATACCTACATATGGATTGAATAAGATCCTTCAAGTAAGTTGTCATCGGTGCATGAAGTAATAAAAATTGCTTCTAAATATGGTTGATCTTTTATTGTAAAGGAAAATAAGCGTTGTACAAACTTGTGATGGCAAAGTAATAAAAGCGACGGACTACATAATAAAGGTTGCTATCATAAGGGGCAATATAACGTGATGTTCTTTTGCATTAAGAGATTGTGCATCCAAAAATAAAAGCACATGACAACCTCTGCTTCCCTCTGCGAAGGGCCTATCTTTTACTTTTATGTATTTACTTTTTATGCAAGAGTCAAAGTGTTCTCCTCTACTCCTTTTTATTTTTCTCTTTTGCAAGCATCATGTGGTGGGGAAATATCTAGGCACATATATCCAGTTGGATATGAGTAATCATGAGTTATTATTGTTGACATCACCCTTGAGGTGAATAAGTTGGGAGGCAAAACTATAAGCCTCTATCTTTCTATGTGTCCTGCTGAAACTTTTGCCCCATATATATGTTGTGAGTGTTAGCAATCATAGAAGATTAAATGATGGTTGAGTATGTGGACTTGCCAAAGGCTCCTACATGAGACCCTTCCTGAAAATATGATGAATTGCAATTGCAAAGTTGAATGAAAACATAGTTTGTTGGTTTTCAAGAAAGTTTATTCATTATACTTCGATGTTGTGATGGATCGTTAGTTGCTCATAAGAAGTTTTATGATAAAATTTATTGCTGTTATAATAATGATCATGGTGCTACTATGTCCGTATTTTTGTTTTATCGACACCTCTCTCTAAACATGTGGACATGATTCTCGATATCGACTTTCACTTGAGGACAAGCGACGTCTAAGCTTGGGGGAGTTGATAAGTCCATTTTGCATCATGTTTTCTTATTGTTATTTATAGTGTTTTTATTCAATATAACACTTTGTGGAGTAATTATAATGCCTTTTCTCTCATAATATGCAAGGTTTACACAAAGAGGGAGAATACCAGCAGCTGGAATTCTAGACCTGAAAAAGCTATGTCAGAGATACCTATTCTGCATATCTCCAAATAAGCTGAAATTTTATGGAGAATTATTTTGGAATATATAAAAAATAATGGAGAAAATAAATACTGGAGGGGGTCACCCAGGTGCCCACTAGGCACCAGGGCACACCAGGCGCGCCCTGGTGGGTAGTGGGGGCCCTAGCCCACCTCTGGTGCCCATCTTCTAGTACATAAGGTCTTTTGACCTAGAAAAAAAAAAGAAGATGACTTTCAGGATAGAGCGCCGCCGTCTCGAGGCGGAACTTGGGCAGGAGCACTTTTGCTCTCCGGCGGAGCGATTCCGCTGGGGATACTTCCCTCCGGGAGGGGGAAATCGAAGCTATCATCATCACCAACAACCCTCTCACCTTGGGAGGATCAATCTTCATCAACATCTTCACCAGCACCATCTCATCTCAAAACCCTAGTTCATCTCTCATGTTCAATCTTTGTATCAAAACCTCATATTGGTACCTATGGGTGACTAGTAGTGTTGATTACATATTGTAGTTAATGCTAGTTGGTTTATTTGGTGGAAGATTATATGTTCAGATCCATTATGATATTTATTACTCCTCTGATCTTGAGCATGAATATGATTTGTGAGTAGTTGCTTTTGTTCTTGAGGACACGGGAGAAGTCATGTTACAATTAATCATGTGAATTTGATATTTGTTCGATATTTTGATGATTTGTATGTTGTGATTCCCTTAGTGGTGTTATGTGAACATCGACTACATGACACTTCACCATCTTTGGGCCTAAGGGAATGAATTGTGGAATAGTTATTAGATGATGGGTTGCTAGAGTGACAGAAGCTTAAACCCTAGTTTATGCGCTATTCCGTAAGGGGCTGATTTGGATCCACATGTTTAATGTTATGTTTAGATTTTATCTTAATTCTTCTTTCGTAGTTGCGGATGCTTGCGAGAGGGGTTAATCATAAGTGGGAGGCTTCTTCAACTAAGAATAGCACCCAAGCACCAGTCCACCCACATATCAAATTATCAAAGTAGCGAACGCGAATCAAACAACATGATGAAAGTGACTAGATCAAATTCCCGTGTGTCCTCGAGAACGTTTTACTTATTATCAGAGACCGTTCCGACCTGTCCTTTACTACAAAAAGGATTGGGCTACCTTGCTACACCTATTGTTACTATTGTTACTTGTTACTTATTACAAATTATCTTGCTATCAAACTACATGTTACCGACAATTTCAGTGCCTACAGAAAACACCTTGCTGAAAACCGCTTGTCATTTCCTTCTGCTCCTCGTTGGGTTCGACACTCTTACTTATCGAAAGGACTATGACTGATCCCCTATAATTGTGGGTCATCAGGGCCCATGGCAGCTCCCGCAACCCTAACTCAAACTCCATAAGTACCTATTCGTCTAAAAAAATCTGGGAGAAGGAATCATCGCGTTTTACGATACAGAGCCGCCGCCACCTCATGTTCTTCATCGGGAGGGTTGAGCTGGAGTCCGTTCTGGGCTTCGGAGAGGGGGATTCGACGCTGTCGTCATCATCAACCATCCTCCATCACCAATTTCATGATGCTCACCACCGAGAGTGAATAATTCCTTCGCAGGCTTGCTGGACGGTGATGGGTTGGATGAGATTTATCATGTAATCGAGTTAGTTTTGTTAGGGCTTGATCCCTAGTATCCACTATGTTCTGAGATTGATGTTGCTATGACTTTGCTATGCTTAATCTTATCACTAGGGCCCAAGTGCCTTGATTTCAGATCTGAACCCTTTATGTTTTCATGAATATATTTGTGTTCTTGATCCTATCTCGCAAGTTGTATGCACCTATTACATGTTATGATCCGCATACCCCAAGGTGACAATAATTGGGATTCTTTCCGGTGATTACCGTAGTTTGAGGAGTTCATGTATTCACTATGTGTAATGCTTTGTTCTGGTTCTCTATTAAAAAGACGCCTTAATATCCCTTAGTTTCCTTATGGACCCCACCGCCACGGGAGGGTAGGACAAAAGATGTCATGCAAGTTCTTATCGCAAGCACGTATGACTATATACGGAATACATGCCTATAGTACATTGATGAATTGGAGCTAGTTCTGTGTCACCCTAGGTTATGATTGTTACATGATGAATGTCATCCAACATAATTATCCATCACTGATCCAATGCCTACAAGCTTTTCACATATTAATCTTTGCTAAGTTATTGTTGCTGCTGCTGTTACAATCACTACAAAACTGTTGTTGTTACTGTTGCTATCACTATAAAAAACACTTTCGTGATGATACGTGTTTGTCACAGTAGGTCATGTTTTCTGTCATGCATGTACATCCATGACGATTTTATGACAGAATCAAGATAGTCATACCTGTGCTGTCGTAGAAGTGTTCCATGACAATACTCAAATTATCATCACGGAAGTGTCCACTTCCATGACGATAAATGGCGTGTCATGGAAGTGTTTTCGTCAAGGGTAACCGACACGTGGCATCCATCGTAACGGGTCGCCGTTAAGCTATCGGGTCCGGTTTTGGATCCGATAACCCGTTAACAGCAATGACCAATGGCAATTTTCCACGTGTAAAATTCTCATTGGCCGAAAGAACCACGTGTCAACTCCGCGTTGGGACAGATGTCATCCAGCGAATGGACGGAATGCGCCTATGATACGTCAACACGTGGCTCGGCCCAACAGTGGCCCATGCAGGTCAAAAGGCCGGCCCGTTTGACTTGGTAAAAAGGTAGCGGGTCGGCGCACGGGAAGCCTGTTAACGACCTGTTCGCATATAGCCCATTTACCACCCGCTAACTCACGGCCCATATTGGCATATCCGAATTAGGCCCAGTAGCTTCATCTGGGCCGTCCAATATGATTCCAGCCTATTGTAACTTTCGGCCCATGTATGGCCCATGAAGTCTTTTGGCCCATACGAGGTCCTTTGTAACTCTGGGCCCATTAACGGCCCGTGGTGAAATTGGCCCATAATGAACAGTATATCGCCTTATACCCATTAACGGCCCATAATTCAATTGGGTCGTTTCCAGCCCATGTTATCTTTCGGCCTTCTAAGGGCCCATTTATTCTTGGGCTCATTTCCAGCATTCGATTACTTACGATCCGTTACTGGCCTGTTCCGCTTATGGGCCAAATTCAGCCTGTGATTACAGTCAGCCCGTTTGTGGCCCGTTAATCCGTTGGGCCATTTTCGTAGCATCATCAAATATGACCCATCAACGACCAGTTATGCCTGTCGATAGAATTAAGCTCGTTATACATATCGGCCTATTAACGGCTTGTTATGGTCGGCCCATAAATAGACGATTCCCACTCTAGCCCGTTTATGCCCCATATTATGGTCCGTTATTGGTCTACGAATAGTACGGCCCATGTTTGGCCAATCGATCATACGGCCCATAGAAGGCCCATTGATTCTATGGCCCGTAAAAGGCCCATGGATCCTACGGCCCGTAGGAGGCCCATCTGTCGGATTCAGGGCTCCGCAAACCCAAGAAGGTTCGAACTCAGGGGCGTGAATGAAGGATCTCGCTTCACAATGACGCTAGCTCGCCATACCCATGGCTTGATCTCGACGAGTACGCTGGATCGTGCGGAAGGAATCAACATAGAGATTTACCCAGGTTCGGGCCACCATGCGGTGTAAAACCCTACTCCTGCTTTTGGTGGATTGGCCTCACGAGGAGGTAGAGGATGAACTGGTACAGTGGATGAGCAGCCTCGCGAGGGCTCAAGTGGTGAGGATGGATCGGTCTGGATCGGGTCGGGGGATCGGAATCCCTTCTACGGTGATGGCTAGCCCATATTTATAGTGGCCTTGGTCCTCTTCCCTCATAGCTTAGGCGGGAAGGAATCACACAACGGCCAATTTTGAAAGGGGACAAGGAGTACATCTTATCCTGATGAAAGGTGGTCTTCGCCTGCAAAGCTTCTGGCCATGATGCAGCGGTGGACTCGGCGATGACATCCGTCCTGCCGAGCTCGTGGTCTTGGTCTAGTTGCACCAGAATGGAAAGCTTTGGGGCCTTCCTCGGGAACCTGCGCCTGCCCTTGCTCCCTTAGCACCGAAGAGGAAACTGTCCCCTCTGCGCCCGCTGGCGCCCGCCTGGCCTTGGTTGTCATGGCTCACGTCATCGCAGCCTCATGAGGCGCGAGGCTTGCATAGAGATCTCCGCTCCTTGGGAGGCACTATGGGGAGGCCGCTTCTCTGGAGGCCTTGGCGTCGTTCGCCTCGCGAGGGTCTTGTCCTGGGGGTGTTGTACCTCGGGCCGTACCAGGCCATCGATGGGCCCACGCGCTAGGTCGCACGCAGGCAAGTCTGGGTACCCCCGATCCCAGAACACCGACACCATCGTCACTACAGCAGGTAGCAGGACCATGGTTACAACGGTCCGTATGTTGCCCATGGTTATTGTGGCATAGTTTAAAAAAAAGGTTATTGTGGCCACTAGCAAACCGCGGAAAAAGAACTGCATTGACTACAAGCAAACAAATGAACAAGACAATAAGGAAATAAATAAGCAAGCAACTTACGCTAGGCTATTACGGCTATTACACATATTACATCCACTGGGCATCAAAGTTCGCCACCAGTGCAAATATAGGGAACAAAGCAGCATATTACATACACTGGGCGTCTAAATTGGCCACCAGTGCAAATAAACGCGACAGCAAAACAAGTCCATAACTGAAACAACTTCAGAAGAGCTCAAGAAATGTTATCCTGGGTATCCACCATGCTGGCAATAAGCTTAGCAAGCTTATTAGCTTTCTCCTATTTGGTGCTAAAATCCTCCAACGCTTGCTGTTGCACCGGAAAGTATGCATCTTAATTCTCCAGGGACTTCCTCAGTCCTTCGGCTTCTTGTCGCATCACAACTGATCGATGTCTTTCAGCTTGTAGTTGAGGCTCAAGAAACCGAACTGATTCAGACAGTGAGTTTGAAGAGCTTGTGCCAGCAGTAGTGGCCAGTAACTCGAACACTACATCAAGACAGGACTTTGGAGTTGTCTCACTGTCTTCAAGATAGTTTTCCTTAGTTGTTTTATCAGCTTTGTTGGAGACCAACAAGGATGTCTCACTATCCTAAACCTTATCTGCATTACTTCCTTTACCATTGCTTAATAAGGTACTCTTCCCCAATATTCTGTCAGCATTCTAAAAGAAGAAACAAGCAGACACATAACAGGTTTAGCATGTAATATATGAAACTCATTTCGGTGAACGAATTCAGTAGTAAGGTGGACAGGATTAAACTACCAAGTCTTCTATTGCGAAGTAGTACATAATAAAAGCATCAAACAAACATATATCTATGTGCTATGGTCACTGCATTGTCTTGCCAAATCAAAATAGAGACACGATTCAAATCATATCTGTTCAACAAAAAGCAACATTGAAAGAATACAAGTGTGGGTAACTACATGGCACAACAAGATTCCAGATGGGTACCACGGGTATACATGTACAACAACAGTATTGGCTCTATTATGATGCTAGTAATGTGCATGATATGAGAAGTCAACTGTATACACAATTGAAATTGAAATCAACAGAGCAATTTAGAAGAGCAAACCAGTTAAAGAAACATGTTTAAACATACCTGTTGTGCCATTGGAGTTTTGATTAAATCCTTCAATTTAAAAATAAGTTTGTATGAGTAAATACAGTGATACAAGAGCAAAGCAGTATGCACCATATCAATGGAATCTTAAATGAGGACAGTTGTTCCTCAGGTTTAAGCACTTGTTCTGCACAAACAGAGTACAGTAAGACGCAGGCATATAGTACTTCAAAATAAAAAATGATCTCATAGACCTTACCACATTCTTGGTTTGGGACCAGTACAGAACAAGGCGTTCCCAGTCATCGTCCCGTAAATGTGTCCCGGGAGAAAGTAAGGGAATTTGATGAGTTTCCTTGCCGATGAAGTACATTTTCTTTAGGTAATTCCAATACTGCCACAAAGAATTCTTGAAGATAGCAGAGGTATTAGCACAGGTTACCTCATCCTGAGTTTCCAAATCGGTCCTTGTCTATAGAGAAAAATGGGAACATTTGCTGTATTATAACCAACATGGAGGTAGAATGTATGGGACAAAGCAAAGTAATTGCCATGAATAACATTACTTACACATAACTCCTGGACAAACAGCTGCAACTGGATTTTTCCTTCATCTTCAGTATAATATTTCCATGATGGGAAGATGCGCACATAGGATTTAACAACATCAAATGCGATAGATGCTAAACTACGAATGGCTGGTTGTTCTTCATCCACAGGAATAGGTGTACTAACTGGTGGAGTTGGGGTTCGCCGTGGTAGTCCTGGCGCTTTGGGCACTGGAGCTGCCTTACTAACTGCTCTTGTTTGGGAGCTCTGTGGTGGAAATGGTGTTGTGTCAACTGGAACTGGGTTACTATCTGCTGGGGTTGGGGTTAGATTGGGTGAAGCTGGTTATCTGTCCATCGGAGTAAGGGTACAATCTGCGAGAGTCTGGGTTATGTGTGGTAGGGTTGGTTCTTGTGCATGTACAACTGGGGTGCTATCTCCACCAAGAGGTAGCACTGTTTTATTTGAAGATCGTGTTTTTACTCCGCTAGATACTCCCATCACTCCCTCCAATTCAAATGGCTGATAAACAAGAAAAGTAGTTGAATGTACAGACCTTGTATGAGAGACATATGCAATAGATAGTGTGGAAAAAATAGGGCACGGAATAGTTCACATATATATTGTTTAACTAAAAAGGACAGCATGACATAATTTCACATATATGATGTCTATCTAAACTGGATGGCATAGCATGAGATAATTCAAAGATATGATGACTAACTAAACAGGATGGCATGAGATAATTATATGATGTCTTTAGTAAATAGGTTCGCATGGCATAATTCACATAGATGTTATCTAAGTAATCAGGATCGCATGATATAATTCACATATGTGATTTATATACTAAGCAGATGGCATTCGCATCGCATATATGATGTCTGAACTAAGAACATGGTGTTGAATATTGTGTATATGATGTCTAAACTATGCAATGCAAGACACCGTATGCATGATATGAGCATTATAACCATGCCAAGTGAGAGCATACACCTCGGTGGGGGAATAGGACTGGTCATCTGTCTCTGAATCCATCTCTGAGGAGCTATCTGGACCCAGCAGGAGATCTGCTTCGACAAGTAGCACTGTCTGCTCTGAAGACCTTGTTTTCACTCCAGATTTTTCCATCTCCCACTCAAATGGCTGATTCATGGGAAGAGTAGTTGAATATACAAACATTGTCGACAAATGGAAATGTAATGAAGAAAAGGAATGGCAAGATATAATTCAAATATATGATGCCTGGCTAAACAGGATGGCATTGCATATTTCACATATATTATGGCTGGCTAAAAAATATGAGATTGCATAATTCACATATATGATAAATAAACTAAATAGGTGGCATTATAGAACATGTCTAAACTAAGCAGATGACATATATGATGTCGAAGGTAAGCACTGCAAGGCAACATATGCATGATATGACCAACATCATCATGCCAAGTTAGAGCAAACACCTCGGGGGGTAAATAGGCGTGGTCAGCTCCATCTGAATCTGCCTCTGAACAGATATCTTCCTCTGGATTACAACTGAAGGAGGGAGGGAGGGTTTGCCATTGCACCCACCATGGAGCGATGTTTGCATGACATTGTATTGCCGTGCAAAACTCTTCTCTTTTTCTCTACATGTTCAACATGACTGTGTACAATATCTGACGTGCATACGAAAAAAATATAGTGAGATTATGTAAGGAGAGCATGCAGAAATCTAGAGTGATGGTAACAACCAGTGGATAGATCCAAAAATAATGATAGCAGGCTGATGATAGCTTTAATTTAATAAAAAGACAGATGATGATTGCTTTGCTGTCTGTTTCCCACCCAAGATGAACAACATAGACATACCCTAGGTGACCCAGATAATAGATAGATATACTATTCATTGCTTCCTCAATATGTGCCCCACAAGCATTTTAAAACTCAAGTTTGAACATTAATTTAGACCTGACTTGGAGTCTAAGAGATGAATAGGGTGATAAAGTAGCAGGTAATATTAAGCAACACATAACATAAGCAGAAACAAAAGAGCGCGACCTCTCTTGCGGACCCGTGTACTCCTCAGGTTCATCTGCTGAGTCAATAATGATGATGCAGTTGTGGTGGGTGCTGGTGCCAAGGAAGGAGATATGAGGCAGCAAAAGATGGTCAGGAGTCGTGATGTCTGGTATGGTGGATGCTTATGTCGATGGAGCAGCTCAGGTGAGGTGGACGACATCGCGGCAGGAGCAGGACAAACCACACAAAGTTTTGTTCGACACCTATTTGTAACTGAAGTAATTCTGTAAGGGCTCCTTTGGCTTGCAGGATTCTAAAAATGCAGGGATAGGAAAAACACAGGAATAGGATAGGCATGCATGTGGGAAACAGAGCATTTGTAAGCACAGGATTTCTATCAACTTGGTTGTTTGGTTCACAGGAATTGGAAGAACAGAGGAATGCAAAGAAACATGGCTAAATTAAAGTGAAACCTTATGAAAATGTGTATAGTTAGAATGTTATTCTGCCACTAATGCACTTAGTCTTGTTTTCATGCATAGGATTTTGAAAAGTAGGTCCATGTGGATGTTTTGCTCCATTTCTTTCAACCAAATGCATGAATAATTGAATAGTAGAGTACGATAGGAAAATTTCCTATTGCTATGTTTTTCCTTCACTTTTTCCTTTGAACCAAAATAGCCATGATGGATCGACATGAATGTAGAGTAATAAGTGATACAGCAAGTGTACAACCTCTTTGGCGTAGCCATGTCGACCTCATTGGGTTGGTCGCTGAAGAAGTTGCGGTAGAGGTGGCTGTCGGAGGTGTGGAGGAAGATCTGAGGCATCTGTAGACAGTGTCCACGGTACTGCTCTGTTGTGATGGATGGTTCCGTCGTTGATGCAACTCCGGCGGGCTGTAAGACATCGAGGCTGAAGTAGTACAAGACATACATCATTAATCTCAAGTGGGATTCTAATAGCATCTCCAATAGATGATGTAAAATACATTGAGAAAAAGTGGTAGATGTAAAATTTACATCACCAAAAAACACCTAACTCCAACAGATGAGGTAAAAACCATTGACTCTAAACTTAACTATCGAAACTGAAATTTACTGTGGAATCTGAATGTTACTGTCGAAACTGAACGCACTAGTAGCAGAGAAGCACTTCACATGTAGTTTAGGCCGCTCGAGCACTAGTAGTAGAGACACAGTGATCTAAATCAGCACGCGATCGACAGGGAACACACTAGCAGATAGCAGTCGGAGCAGCAGCGCCTGGAGCAACAACGCGAACTAGAGCCAGAGCAGCAACTCGTGTAGCTACAGCATCCTGTGTACCAGCATCAGCAGTGCAAGCGAGAGCAAGAGCAGAGCAGCAGAACGAGCGAGAGGAAGAGGAGAGCACCAGCAGTGTGAGCAAGAGCCGGAGCAGCAGCAGCAGATCCGGCTGGTATGGACGCCGTCGCCGAGGGAGCCTTGCACTGGGGGAGAGCCGCCGTGGAGATGTCGCTGGCGGCACCGGCGTCGAGGTAGCCATGCCATGGGGGTGCGGGATCAAGCACCAGCAGCGCCGGGAGGTCGAGTTAAGGAGAAGGTGTGATGCGATGAGTGTACAACCTCTTTGGTGGCACCGAGTAGGCCTCGGCTTCGTTCGAGGAGTCGGTGAGGATGCTGCGGTTCCGGTGGAGCAGGTTAAGGCGGCGCTGCGGGGGATGGAGCAGCCATGATAGATGAGGCAATCATTGGGGCAGCTCCTTGGAGGTGGAGGACGGGGCGGCTGAATCGACAGGACGACAAAATCAACGAAGGATCCTCATCCGAGGAGGTGGATGAGGGATGTCAAGCTGTTGTGGTGGACGTCGTCGTCGGGGAAGAGGCTCCGGCTGGGCAGCGGTGGGGTGGCGGATGGAGGAGGGTGGGGTTTCGCGGCTGAAGCATAGAGGTTATGGCGGCCAGGGTTTTCGAATGGTGAAAAGGAGGTGATGGGAGGGGGGAACCATGACTTAGGGACGCGCTTGTCCAAAATGTAGGGTGTGTTACAAAAGTACCCCCACCAATTTGAACTAGCGGCCCTTTCAGCTAAGGGTTAGAAGGGGGATTTTGCATGTCGGGATTTGGCAGCTGGAGGGAGTTTTCGCACGCGTTGTAATTTCAGGATAGCAAGGCGCGGGTTGAGAAGGAGTGAGTTTTCTGAGCACAAAGAGACAAAGCGATATCTGGATTTTCGGGATAACAGGGCGCGGGTTGAATTTTCGGGACAAGCCTAACGTGTAATAAGGTACCAAATCAATTCGCATTTCCCTCAATGAAAAAACAAAAAAAATATTCGCACCACACAAAGAGAGAGTCTTGTCCCGTTTTATTGTACAAATGCTATTCAAAACTATGAATCCATGTTATGTCCAATTAAATTTTTTCGCTGGCTGTATAATGCATGTAACCTACTCATACGAACATTTTAGTGCATTCCAAATGTATATACTACCGTTGCAATTCGTACTAAACTTGAATTCGTTTCTCTATATGATAAGAATGTACAATCATGATTGTTGCCAAGTTAAACCATCATCTATATATTATCTTAACAACACACCACATGATTAATGTAGAGTTAGATATGAACTATGTGTACTATATGAACTCGAATTCAAAATTTTGAATCCACTTGACATTGATTCCAAATAATAGTACATTTGAAGTGCTAGCTAGATGTTCATAATCTAAACCATGTTTCATATGTATACTATGTTTATCACACAATGTATAGTGCCCCGCCCCCTACATTATGACAAGTATTTAGCCGTGAGCTGCAAAAGCCACACATTATCACAAATTCAAATAAAATGTTATATAGTATAATGTGTTCATAACCACACCATGCGTATCACCATTATATTCATGCATGCGTGGGTTTATAACACTATGATCTCTTATTTAAATATCCGAACCCACTTTTACAAAAATTATGATCTCTCTTAGTCTTTTACACCCACACAATCCTCTTCTCTTTGTAGCAAGCACTAACTTTCTCTTGTGCATGTAGTACACGCCCGCCTCGCCGTCACCCTCCCTCAGCATTCTCTCCATCGAGCACATTCGTTATTTCTCTTTAGGTTGTTCTCCCATGGTGTTTGCAGGTCTCCCTAGCCCCTTCTTTCCAGCACACACTGATCGATATACATCTCTAGCCAGGTCAGCCTACCACAAAAACACGCTTTCCTTCGTCTCTTCTCACCGTCCATGCCTCCCTGTGTCTAATATGGTCCCACACACATGCATACTCTCGCCCCTATTTCATCGATCTCACACTCACACACTCCTTCCCATCTCGACATAGTATGCCTCTCGCACCACCTCCTAACCGCATACCTCTCTCTCTCTCTCTATCCGTCTCTCCGGGCCTTATTTGCTTCTAACACATGCATGCATGTATACCGATCGATCTCCCTACATATAGCTATGTCGACTATAACTCTTTTTCCCCACGCACCGATCGACATACCTCACAAGTTATGTCTCTCCCTTTCTCCAACACATGATGATTGATCTTCCTATGTAGTTACGTCTGCTTACCATAGCCATATCATCCCCCCTCATCATCCGTGCTTGCCTCCCGACCCGTCTCTCACACGCACGTGCACAGACAGGCAGGCATCCCCTCTCTTATTGATATTCCAGTCGTACCCTCCGTTTGTCAAGCAGTCCTCTCCCACCATTTGTGAGAAGCAACTCCACCACCAACCCTCCGACACTCTAGCTCTATCTCTCTCCCAACCTTATTCCTCTCCTACACATATGCATGGATGCCGATCGATCTCCCTCAATACATAGCTAGGTCACTCTCCTTCTCCACACATATACAAGTTGATCTACCTCTCTATAGTTAGGTCTCTGCCCCCCCCACACACCAATAGTCGAACGCTGTAGGTAGGTATCCATGCCACAGAGACAAACTGCACCTCTCCCCTCTCATGTTCGAGTAGGCCAGCCGCCCTATATCTTTGATGTGGGCACACACAGTTTCGCTGGCTCTCTTTGTCGATCGCGTGCCAGTACACTTCATCCCTCTCTTTGGTTCTATCGATATCTCACGCTGATGATACCTCCACTCTCTTCTCGTGGATCGCCCCCTCTATATATGATATATCAAGGCCTCTGTTTCACACACACGACATATGTTACATTTTTTGTTTGAGATATCATCGACACATATTCCCTGTCTATCTCTCAGGCACCCCCCCAAAAACACTCATGAACCCACACACCATCTCTCTCTAGGTTTGTATCTCTCTCACACACACCCACGTAGGTGGTGTACGTACATGAAGAGAACAGGTGCACGCGCGACGCACGTACTCACGCCTCGTTCCCAGCCACACCCTCGCGAGTACACGGTGGAGCTCATTTCTATACGAAAAGGTAGCCCACGTGCTAATTTGAGAGCGTGTAGCGATTGTTTACTTGATGTAGGGTCGTGTACCACACGTCACAAAACAAGGTTTCAACTTGACACATTGGCGCGTTATTTTTAAATGAAGTTATATTGCTCAATGGCACGTACAGAATATAAAATGATTGTTATCGAGAAAAAAGTAATCCGCTCCACTATATACAATGGAGCTTGCCTGCTGGGGTTGGTATGTCTTTACACTCTCTCACACATGACGGCGGTGGCCTCTCTCTCTCTCTCTCTCTCTCTCTCTCTCTCCCACCACTGGTCACTGATCCGGCATGATCCCGTCCGCCGGTGGAAAGGGAGGACATGCATCGTTGCTACGTTCGACGGCGTCGAGGCAGCACGTCCCGATCTGCGGTACCCACCGTTCTCTCTGACCAAGCTCCAGCACGGTAGGGAAGATCCCGCGCGCCGGCGCCCTCCTAGTTACATCCGGACGACCCCCAGGTACAACTTCCTCCCCTCCGGTGTTGCTCCACTTCCCATCTTGCCACGTCACTGCATGTGGATCTTCCCTAGTTCTTTCTGTAAAATGTAGCTCAGTCGGCGTACTTTCCATGTTGCAATCTCGTCCTCACACCGTTTAGATAAACAACCGTGCTGCTATCTTCCCTTAGGACAAGGAATATGCTCCTTTTTTGTCGGCGTATGTGTCATAAACTGTTATTGGCCAGTAATTGTTTCCTTTCTACCTCTTTTTGCAAACAGGGCTATCCATTTCACCTTGTTGCTATTGCGACCTTTTGGTGAACTGCACAAATCACTTTTTTCTTAAGAGTGTTTTGTGCAGTTTTGCTGAAATGTCACACGGGCAACGTTTCTACATTTTAGTGGGACTGCATAAAGGGAGATTGGTTTTGCTCTATCCTCCTCATCCAACTCCAAGCCTAATCTTCTCCAACTATTTGCTTAATCTTCTCCAACTAGTTAGTCTTAAGAGAGACTGCAAAGGTGACCGGCTTCTATTTGTGTTTTTATTGTTTCATCAACAATCCTCTATTATTGTAATCACACTTACTCAATATCTTTGGAACAGGGACACTCAACTCTATTTTAGTGGAACTGCACAAAATGATCGGAATGTTCCATGCTCCTGACAGCTACTTTTTCCCCAACATGTCTTGTTGATTTAGACAGAGCTGCGGGAAAGTCGCTGCCAATGAAAGCATGGATCAATTTTAATTTTTTCTTTATAACACCTTCTCACAACTTTGTCTTCAGTTGTGATTTAAATATTGGCTCTGATCTGCTAATCATTGAGATGCATTAGCAAGGAAGTTAGTTTTTTATTTTTTGCGAAAGAGCATGGATGTTAGTTTCCTTTCTATTTGATTGATGTTGTAACAAGACAACCTTCCAGCTGGCAAGACACATGAAACAAAAGCTGGAAGCTTCAAAGCATTGTACAATTTCATGTCACTGGAAAATTATGTGTACGCCAATTATGTAAACAAATGCTAGAAGCTTGATAGCATTGCCAAAAGCCATTCAGCATCCGGGTCCATGTGCCATGCACCAAATTAGAGTGCACAACCGCATGGGAGACTCAGCCCGGTCGTTCCGCCGCACTAATAGTGAGTAATGAGCAGTTAAATCATAAGCCACACCTTTCCCACAGTAAGTTGCTTGGACGAAGCAACCATCAATACACTCTTCTTTGAATCCGCTCCTACTAGTATGAAGGTGCAAAACCAAGTGCGCGTATTGCCCGTCGAGCAACGTGCTTCATCTTGGCATATCACTGACATGTGGGACCGGAGTTTGAGCAAACCGATCTCAATTGATGGCAAAATGGCCAACCCGCCGCTCCTTGAGAGAGACGAGGAGTGAGAACAAAGACGGGCTAGGTGTCGCACGGAGGCCAAGAAATATTACTACCTCCGTCTGGGTTTAAAGGGCATGTTGGCCACAATGGTTTGTCTGTAAATATTAGGCCCGCACACTAAAGCTGCACCAATGGCTGCGTTTTTCTTTTCCTATTCCAACGATGCACGCCTTGTTTCATCTGCATAGTTACGAACTTTGCATGCAAGCCAATGCATGCAATCGGTTTCCTGTCAGCCGCCGCATGATGTGCCTCATTCTGTGCATGTGTGCAGTTAAGCTTTGCATGCAAGTGCCGCGGAGCAAAAAGCTCATTAATTTTTCGTTTACTCTAAGCTGGATTGAAGCCCACTGATAGGCCAGTTTAAGCTCTAGTTTTCAGACGCATATTTCTAGCAATGCCTTGGTCCTGCCAAAGTTGTCTTTGGGCCCAATAAACCCAGACAGAGGGAGTGGAGCATGGTTGATCGATGTCATCATTACATGTTCGATGTTTTTGAATAGTACCACTTCATTGGGCTACCGTTTTTCGCACTTCTCCGGAATAAATGTGTACTTTATCATAGATTCAAATAAAATAAGAGTGCAGACGCTCCACCATGCGGTTCCTAGTACCTGTATACTAGTAGTACTACTTGTACTACTAAACCTTGCACTTGGCTCTTCGCCTCTTCGGGAAGTCGAACAATGATGGTACTACAATGTATGCTTCTGGCAGTCTGACACTAAATGAACTGCTGCATTTCCACCGCCTGGGCGAGGGAGATGTTGCATTAGTCAAAAGCTTCTCCTCGTCCTGTGAGACACCGCATGTGTGGTAGATGGAGAGGGCGTCGTAAGCAAGCTTCACCTCATCCTGCAATCTTCTCCTCGTTCTGCGAGTTGACGAGACACAACAATGTAGTGCTAGCCCGTACTGCCTCCTTTCCGGTTAATATGGCTTAATTTGAAATGAGATAAATACACTGGCGGTCACCGTATATTTGTAAAAATACGGTCAGTGGACTTCATAATACGCTCATTGCGGTCAATATATACATTTTCCGGTATTTATACGGTCACTAGCTCACCCTGGCTGTGTATGTGTGTGCATGCACGTGTAGGTTGAGCAATTGAGCATAAGCGTGTGTGTTCCGTTGTGTGTTGTACACATGCATGAGTGCGTGCATGTGTACGTTTGCATGTTGCATGCATGCATGCATTAGGGCGTCGCACGCATTTTTGTGTGCATGTGTAGGTGTGACTGTTACATGCATGCATGAGGGTTGTAGTCCCTAACATTCACATGTTCACATTTCAAAGTTTCATTAAAATGTTGCATGCAAGGTTTAATCATTTGTTATTCACACATGCATGCTTACATACATTGCCGATATTAATACATTGGTAAAGACAATTTCTTGAGGAAAACGAGCCCATGAATTGAGTACTTTTGCAAAGTAGTAGTACAAAAAAGTATTTTGGGACTCACCATCTACTAGTAGTAAACAGGAAGGAGGGCGTAGGTACGTAATTGGTGCCCGGAGCCTTGGCCAGTGGTTGTTGTTATTGGATAGGATGCACGTAGAGGCATTGTTCCCCATCGGTCTGAGAAAACTATTCAACCAGTCTTCACAGTGAAGTGACAATACATGCCTTACTCTGTAATGCCATCATGTGTGCCAATTGAGCATGCTTCCTCAATTACGCGTATGCACCTCTCTCTTCCATTAACTGACACATGGGCCCGGTATAGACGGATTACTAGCTAGATCCACTACCATCCATTTGATGTAGTATGCTCAAGAATCCTCTACCACGCAACATGCATTAGTGCATTCTCAGTCGGTTTTAAATCACAATGATTCCACACGAACATGTGTAAGAAAACACCACACCACGACATGCAACATACTCCCTCTGGTCCGTTTACTCATGCGTACATCATTGACCTTCAAATGGAGATCACAATATCACCAATTCACTCTCTCATTCAAAAACAAGTGATAGATCAATGACCTTCTCTTTTCGACGACCAAGTATTAGCATGGAAATACGAGCATGGTAAAACATACTCCCTCTGTTCCATTTTAAAGTGTGCATAAGCTTTTGGCCAAAATCCCATAATGTAGTGTGGATGCAGTTTTAGGCTGGTTGTATGGGAGTATCATAGCTAGTATCATGCATGCCAACTAGGCATTTTTGATGAGGTGGCATAGAATTAAATGAACAAAGAGAGGGTTGAGTATCATATTATGTTACCGTACCATAATAAATTCTGTGCTACTATATGTGTCATGCATGGCAATAAATGAGACCACTTAAGATACTAGTCTATGATACTATGCATTCTGGAGGTAGTATCATACACTAGTATCATATGCATGATACTAGTATATGATACTCCCACTACGACCAGCAAGACAACATTACCCCTTTCGGAAGTGATGGACGTTAGAGCAGGTAGGGCACATAGGAGTGAGACAAACCTGCACACAGGGGTATTTTGGTCGATAACACAACAAACAGCTCATGCATCGTAAGATCCGTTTGCATGGAAATACTACTTCTCGATCGTCAGAACTCGTTCTTCTTCCTTTCGCTGACATGTGGGACATCCAGCATCTGGGTCCACGTGTCATGCAAGAAAATATAGAGATAAGTACAATTGAGACTCAGGAACGGTCACACGCATAGGGGGAGTACGTGCAGGGGCCGCAGTAATATGACTAATGAGTGGTCAAATCACACAGTAAGTTGGCCGGACGAAGGGACCATCATTTCACTCTTCAATGACATGTACACAATATAAAAAGGTTGATATGGAGAGAAAAAGAAAACCACTCTCCACTATATATACACCAGTACACAATAACATAATACTAGTCAAGAGCCTAAGCTACATGCCTGCTTGTTGGGGATTGCTCTCTTCACACTCTCTCGCATAGAACGACGGTGGCAACACTGCTGGTCACATATCCGGCTGAATCCCACTGCCCGGGGAAGGGAAGGATGTTCTGTGTAGACGCGGTCGGCAGTGTCGATGGAGAAACCCACTGTTGGTGCGTCCCGTTGAGGGTCCCCGTGGTATGGGCTGATGCCGCCTCCCACCGCCTTCCGCTACATCCCGACGTCCCTTATGTACAACTTCCTTTTGGAGCCGGCTTGCTCCACTGCCACAGCTCCCCACGTAGCTCATCTCCATGTGGATCTTTCTCTACTTCTCTACTGGCTTCTATTTGTGATGAGTTTATGTCTCATCAACTAGTGCCACTACTATTATTCTAATCACTCTTCTTCAATATCTTTGCCAACAGGAATGCCCAGCTCGATTTTAGTGGAACCGCACAAGATCATCGGATGGTCCATGGGTTCCAGGCTTCTTTCCTTCGATAGGTTCTACCTCGCCAGGAAATTAAAGCCTGTTTAGGGTTTAGGGTTTAAAACCTAGGGACTGCGTCAATCATTTTTTTCTTTATTTGTACACACTCTCACAACTTTTGTATTTAGTTGTGAAGTAAATATTGGCTATGATCTGTGAATCATTCATGCATGTTAGTTTTTCTTTGTATTTGATGGAATGTTGTAACGGGGCAACCTTGGAGTCAAGATACATACATGAAACAAAAGCTGAAAGCTTCATAGTATATTTAGTAGTCCCTTCGGTCCTTTTTTGTATGCGTATAGGAAAATCTCATTTTTTTCCGCAATGGTCTGCGCCTTCGCATCTTTGTGCTGCTCTTTCCAATAGTACCGCACATGGAGCCACAATAATTTCCATCTCTCTCTCCCATATTCCTTGTCCCTTCCCAAAGCATGCTTGCACAGAGAGAGAGAGAGAGAGTCGCATGCATGCAAAACCGGAGAGAGGGATACAGATATAAATGAAGAGGAGAGAGAGAGAGCCTGCATCCAGAGAGATCAAATATAAGACAGATGGAGAGAGGAGTAATTGTGTGCGAGAATTGAGGGCTGTAGGCTGAGCCAATACTTTGCATGCGCGTAACTACCCAGCATTTCCTCCATAGCAAATCCGGGGGAAAATAGTCTACTACCCCAGTGTAGTAGTTTTTTCTGAGCGCTTGTGTCCTTGGTATGCGGGCTACTATGTACTAGTATGTGTTAAACGCAAAGAAAAAGGGACTAGAGGTGTTGCACGATGTCCAAGGAATATGGTGATAATGTGAGGTGGGCCATGTACTCACTGGGCTACCATGTTTCGCACTCCTCCGGTGTAAGAGTGGAGAAAATTAGTTTTATCACAGAATAGAAAATAAGAGTGCAGATGCTCTACGATGCTGTACCACTGCAGTAATAATGACGAATGAGCTGTCAAATCACATAGACCTAGCAACAAGTTGGATAGACGAAGCAACCATCACTCTTCATTGAATCTGCTTATCCCTCATGCAGTACAGCTACAATATTCTTTTGGAAACCAGCGTTTCGTTTTGGTTGATCGCACCATGGAGCAAAACCAACATTTAAATCACGTCTGTCGTGTTTGTGTCTCACCCCACACGGTCGCTCGGCATGCCACTCACCGCAAACCGATTATATGCAAACTTTCTCGCCCACTTGTCGATGGATCGTGCCATGGAGTATTAGTACTCTACTACTGGAAGATATGGACGAGGAGGCGAGGACGGCTAGCTATAGCACAGACTCCTAAGAACTTTTTTGCATGCATGTTGTGGTCGGCCGTGGTGTCGTTTGAACGCAGAGCAGCCGTGTGCACCGGAAAGCGGCACAGGCGGCGCTCTCTCGGCCTGCGTGCCGCTTCAATGCCGGCGCCAGTGAGAGGTCGTGTCCGCTTTGGCTGGGCATGAATGCGGCACTGACCGTTTTGGGAGGGAAGCGCGCATGGGTGATGAAGAGGGTTCAGGTTGCCCAGGGCGGTCAGAAGTGGGCGTGGCATCGGTCCGGACGCCCGCAAACGAGAGATGATGGACGTACGTAAATATTGCTACGTAATTAATAACGTAAATAATGTGCCAGTTGGACAAATATGATTGGAGATGGAGATGAAAGTAAGAATTTTACATAAACACGGATATGTATGTCTATGTGTGTGTGTGTGTGTGCGCACACACACATAGTGACGATTCTCGCGACTACTCGTACACATCATCGATGTCTCGTTCTCCCTACACACACACAAACTTAGTACCGCCTCATTTTGTTCATAAGATAGGAATATCATAGGAGTGGGAAACAATATGAAGTGAGATAAATGGAGTACCACGTACAGGAAGAAATGTACACACACTCACTCTGCCTCCGACATACCCGCGAGTACACGATGGAGCGCACTTGTACACGAAGAGGCCGCTTACGTAATAATTTGTCCCTTTATTTTGTTCACTTAATAATGGAGGGTCGGGGACCACACGTGAGCGATACAAAGTGCGACCTGGAAGCGGGTGTGTGTTATTGATCGAGTTTTCTTTCTTGGTAGGTTAAAAAAAGATTTGTCTGCCAGTTTTCGTTTCTTTTTTTCGGGAACGCACGTATTCTATTTAAAACCACTACTATGGAGAGATTTTTTTACTCCATTGTATATGTAGTCTCTTGTTTGATAGGGTTTCTCGCATCTCGCTCTCTCACCCTCTCCATATCTAAACAAGATGACAGTGTCCACTCTATCTCTCTCCTCACCGGTGGTCACAGATCCGGCCGGATCCCGTCCGTTGTGGGAGGTGAGGAGGTGCAGTGTTGACATTGTCACCATCGGTGATGGAGGAAGCCGATGCGCACCGTCCTCTCTGAGCCGGCGCCGGCGTGGACGAAGGTCCTCCGTGCCCTTGTTCGTTGTCGTCGTGTGGGAAGATCCCGCCCGCCCGCCTAAGCCACACCTCGCCCACCTGAGGCATAACTTCTTTTGGATTTCATGCTTCATTGTACTGCTCTAGCTCCCCAGGTCGCTGCATGCGGGTTTTCTTCTATACTACTACTCCCCAGCTCCCCATGTACGGTAGCTAGGGTTCATCGGCTGGTCCAACATCACCTATTTTTTACTATTATAGAGGAAAGGCCACTCCAAATGTTGTCCTGGTTTATGCCTCGGTGGAGGTATACATGTTTTTTCCCGACAAAAGTACATGGTGGTTGCGGTCATTGTCCATATGCTCCTATTGCTACTGCTAATCTAATACTATCACTGGTTAAATGAAGCAATGCCCATGTTAAAGTGACTCCCTTTTAAGTAATGCTACTGTCAATCCAGAGGCGTCGATAAATGCTTCTGTCCTACTTTAGTTTTTTTCCGGGTATCCTGCTTTAGTTCCCATCAAGATATTCATGATGCTTCTATTTGTTGGTGTACATTTCATTAATTCTTATTGACAATTGAGATGCCACTATTAATCTTGTACCACTGCCAAAACAAAGTAATGACACTACTTAAATATCCCTTTTTTATATTTTTGCAAACAGCGATGCGTATCTCCATACCCGGGCATGTCTTCCTCAATTTTAGTGGAACTGCACAAAATTGGATGGCCACTGTTGTTCCGCCTCACTGTCCTCTGCCACGTGGTTCTTCCTTTCTCGAGCTTGTTTACCGAGAAGAAACTAACCAGAATGAGGATTTGTCGAACTTCATTGGTGCCTCACCCAAACTTGATGCCAAATGGATGATGCATCACCACGATGACCTATCGATGCTCATGGTTGCGTCTCATGATTGCATCGGCTGGTGAAGCTGATCGATGTTCAATGAAGAAAGGGCTATCTTCCATTAGTGCTCTTTGCTTGTTACCCATGAAGACAAAGATATCATTCATCAGTGCACCTTGGTTTCATTAGAGATGCAGTCTTCTTTCACCTTGGTGCAATTTTTTCTTTCGCTATGAACCAAATATTTCCTCAGAGAATCATCGATGTTGGCACTAAGAGCAAAAGTTTTGTATTGATTTCTAAGACTTCTCATAACTTTGTCTTTAGCTCCCCTGTAATTTTATTTGTCCAGCTATTAACTAAATATGTGGACAGACTTTGATTAAAAATATGGTGTGGACTAAAAACCGGATGGAGGTAGTACCCCTCCGTTTTTATTTACTTTACATATTAGATTTGACTGAAGTCAAACTTTGTAAAGTCTGACCATGTTCATAGAAAATAATATAAATATTTACCATAATAAATCTATATGATGTGAAAGTACATTCAATAATGAATCTAATGGTATTGATTTGTTATTGTATATGTTAATATTTTTGTTTAGAAACTTTGTCAAAGTTTACAAAGCTTGACTTTGACCAAAGCTAATACGCGGACTAAATAAAAACGGAGGGAGTACGAGATATGGTGGCACACTGATTTAGGCCGAACACAACAAACCATAATTAGTGAGAGAGAGCAAACTGTACATACAAAATAATTGAAATTAAATTTCTTTATTTGTACACGCTCTCACACCTTTCCGATAATTTGGCGCATGTGTGGTTGTTCACTTAACGGAGCGTAGTGTACCGCACATGAATGACAGGAAGTGCGACCATGACGCATGGATCGTAGTTTTCTTCACTGGTACGTTAAATAAAGAGTTTCGTTTCATACACAATTTAAAACGATTGTTATGGAGAGAAAAATAAAACCACTCCACTATATTAGTACTATATACGAGTACTATATAAGCTGGAGCCTCAGCGCTTGTTTGCTAGGGTTTGCACTCTTCACACTCTCGCTGCACTATATATATATACACGCTGGAGGCTCAGCGTTCATTTGCTAGGGTTTGCTCTATTCACAATCTCTCACCCTCTTCATCAGATCTAAACAAGACTGCGTTGGCCTCTCTCTCTCTCTCCCCTCACAGCTGGTCAAGGAGCCGTCCGGATCCCATTGGACCGGGAAGGGGAGGAGGTGCAACGTTCACTCTGTCGCCTTCGGCGAGGGAGGGAATCCACTACGCTGTTCTCTTTCACCCAGCACCTGTGTGGGAGGACCTCCGACCCCTTCTTCCTCGCTGCCATACGTAGTGTGGGCAGATCCGGCCTCCCACTGCACGCCTAGCCACATCCCGATGACCATAAGGTATAACTTTCTTTGAAACCATCATTGCTCTAGCTGCATGCAGATCTTATTTGATTCTGTAGTCGAATCTAGGTCTTGGTTCAAAGAGGAAAGAAGGGGGGTGGGGTGGAGCATGAATCTATGACATGGTTCAATGAGGAAAGGAAGGAGGGAAAGTAGTACAGACTGGCTATCCAGCCGCTCTGTTGGTCGAAAAGGGAAAAAGGGGGTAACCCAGTACACACATCTGCAAGGAACCGATCTCTTTGTTGGAAAAGGAAAGAAACCGCTGGGGTCGGGGAGTTTGTGCAGGACTAGATTTGCTGCCCTCACATAGGAAAAAGGTTCAAAGAGAACAAATATGGGACCAACACAGATATGCTGCTTGGCAACATACTCTGCATTACCCATTTATACGTGTGGAGGCACATGGTGCTGTCATGTCTCTTGCAACTATTTTGCTGTTGTTAATCTAAGAATGCCACTGGAAAATTGAAGCAATGCCACTGTTAAAAGTAAATTACATTTTTAACGAATGCTATTTTAAGAGAATGTCTATGTTAATATGAATCAATGCCAACGTTTTAGAAATGCTACTGTCCTACTTTGTTTTCCATCAAGATAAGGTAGATGCTTCTTTTTGTGGCCGTATGTTTCATCCTCCTTTATTGGCCAGTAATTATTTCCTTTTTTTACCTCTGTGAAAGCAGGGATATCTATTCAACTCGTTGCTATTGCGACCTTTTGCTTCACTACGCAAAACACTTTTGTTTTAAGAGTGTTTTGTGCAGTTCAACTAACATGTCACACCGGCAACTTTGCTTGATTTAGTTGAACTACACAAAATGAGATTGGATTTCCTATTCGTGTTGGCAGATTCGTATTTGATCTTGTCTGCCTCATGAAAGGTCAGTACAGGCCTTCATCCACATGATTGTGTAGTGTGCTTTGAGATGTTGTGCTACTTATATTGGTGCTATTTTAAATAAATATTGAATTGAAGCTATTGTATTGCTGTCTTTTCCCATTAAGTGACAAAAATGGGACCAACCCAGACGTGATGCTTGTTTCTTTGTTACAACAAACTCTGCATCACCCCCTTTATAAGTTGATGGAAGCACATGGTGCTGTTGCGCCCACTCTTCCCTGCAACTGTTTATTCGTTTTGTTAATCTAATGCCACTGGTAAAATTAAGCAGTGCCACTCTTAGAATTAACTACCGAATCTTAGGTCAAAACTGCAACACTTGTTAGGGATCAGCGGGAGTACATGTTTAACAAATGTATTCTCGAGATAATGTCTCTGTTAATCAGTTATAGTGCTTTAGAAATGGTACTATCCTGCTTTGTAGTTCTTTATACATGTTTAACCAAGGTATTGTTAAGATAATGTTGTTGGGGCTCTCGGACTGGGGGTACCCAGGCCCGTCTGCCTGCGGCCCATCGCATGGCATCATCAAAGGCCCCAGCGCAGCCCAGCATCAAGACTTCACAGCAAGGCCCTCGTGAGGGCCCCCACCTCGTGAGGTGAGCATCAGCAGGCGTCGTCAGGCGCCCCGAGGGCTCCACGAGGGGCGGCCTCCCGAGGCCCGTCACGGGGCGGACACTTCTAGGCTCGCCACCCCTCATCACGATGCACGTGGGTGACGCGAGCCACGATGAGCAGCGCCAGAGGGGCACCAGTGGGCGCAGACTAGGACGATTTCCACTTTGGTGCTAAAGGAACAAGGCCAGCACGCGGGTTCCCAAGGCGGCCCCAAAGGTTGCCTCTTTGGTGCAACAAGACTAGGATGCTGGCTCGGCAGGACGGAGGTCATCGTCGAGCCCACCTACGCATCATGGACAGAAGCTTTGCAGGCGAAGACCACCTTTTGCCAGGATAAGATGTACTCTTGTCCCCCTTTAAAATTGGCCGTTGTGGCATCCCTTCCTGCATAGAGTTTTCGGGGGAAGAGGACCAGGGCTTGTATAAGTATAGGCGAGTCTCCACCATAGAGAGGGATCGAATACTGGTCGGTCGAGTCTTGAGCCCTCCCAAGGCACCACATCCTTGTACTCATTCATACTCATCCTCCCTCGCGAGGCAATCCACCACAAAGCAGGAGTAGGGTTTTACACTGTAAGGTGGCCTGAACCTGGGTAAATCATCGTGTTCCTCCCTTCTTCCCTCTCGCTCGAGCACGTTGGAGCATCGTCGTGAGGCAGTGAGCAGCAAGCTGTGACTAGTGAAGTTCTCCATGCACACCCCATAGTTCGAACCTTTCCTTGGGTCCCCGGAGCCCCGATTTTGACATTTGGCGCTCCAGGTAGGGGTGTGCTAGAGTTCTTTTGCTTCGTTCCAACCTCGCTTCACCGTCCCCATGGCCGACGCTCGTCGTGGTCGTGCCGAGCGCCGTGCGGCTCATGTCACCCAGACGGAGCCGGCGGGCCGTGGTGGCCGCCGCCTCTCCCCGTCCGCCGCGGCCAACGCCGCCACTGACCCGGCTGCTCATGAGTAGCAGGACTCTTCCCTGCCGCCCTCCGTGCAACCCGACGGCCGCACCGCCATGCCTTTTCTCACCCCGGCCACAACTTCATATTCCCATGCTCGCCGTGGGCCGGCGAATGCGCAGGCCACTCTGCTCATGACGCGCGAGTTGCTAGGCTACCACCTCGCCAACGAAGGCTGCGACGCCTGGCTTGGCCGCATCACCGAGCTCGTCAACGCCACGAGCGAGGCCCCAGTGCCCTCCCACTCACTCCGTCCCCCGCTGTCTCGCGCAGGCGATGTGGCGCACAGCGCACCTCCACCTCCTCCCATGCGTGATGACAACACCAAGCCCAGGCTCGACGCGCGAGCTCGTGACCCGCCGTGTGGAGCGCCGGTGTGGGCACGAGACGAGGCCAGTTGCCAGATCGTGCATCAGCCGCTGCATGATGCGCATGCGCCTCCCGCTCCGCCGCATCAAATCCAAGATCGGGCCGTCCAAGAAGCCGCGGCGCATGGGCGCCATGACTGCGTCGCTCCCGCGCGAGGCACGTCGGTGAGCACTGCTGGCTGCCACGCCTTTACCCGTGAGCTGCGTCGTGTGATCTGGCCATTCAAGTTCAAGCCGGAGCTGCCCCCGCGCTACGATGGCATCCCCGACCCCGCGGAGTTCCTCCAGCTCTACGCGCTGAGCATCGAGGCGGTGAGCGGTGACGACAAGGTCATGGCGAACTGGTTCCCCATGGCCCTCAAGGATGGTGCTCGTTCCTGGCTCATGAATCTGCCTGAGGGGTCAATCTCCTCGTGGGACGAGCTTCACGAGTGGTTCATCGCCAACTTCCAAGGCACCCGCGATCGTGCCCTCACCATCGATGATCTGCGGTGCGTGAAGCAGTGCCCTGGGGAGACCCTCCGCAAGTACATTCATCGCTTTACAGTACTACAGGTTGGTCCAAACACAATAGTCCAATCAGAGACCCTTCGACGAAACTGTGTGCGATGCATTAATCACAAACGGTGATATAATAAAACCGTAAAAAAGATACAAAATGTTTGCGATGGTGGAGACATCAAACATGATTCAGATTAGAGTTGCATGTGCGATGCGTGGCATACGGTTAATCCAGCAAAACTATTTGCGATGAGGCAGAACAACTGAAACAGGCAGCCAGATGAGGGTGTGTGCGATATACGACATACAGTTCACTAGGATGAACTGTGTGTGATTAGGCAACACAATAGAAACGGTCAGCCAGATCAAGGTGTGTGTGATGGAGGGCATACAGTTCACTCAGATGAACTGTTTGCGATGAGCCAAGACAACAGAAATAGTTCAACTGAAGAAGATGTGTATGATACGCGGCAAACAGGTCCGTAATCAGAAATGTGTGCGAAGACCAATAATAACACAGACGATTGCTGCTAATAAGTCATGTGACTTGCTCTGTCTACAGAAGAATAACATATATATATATATATATATATATATATATATATATAACTGAAATAAACATCCAATTACATAAGTGACTATACAGATCATTCGCACACACCTCAATAAACAATTGCATGAATTCTAAACTAGGAGAAACGATCGTCTAGTCATGTACTTCTTGTGATGCTCCCGCCGCTGCTCTGTGGCTCGATCCCTTGTCTGGGGCAGGATGAATATACTTCCTCGTGTCAACGATCTGCCTGTACATCTCGTAGCTTGTGTACGCGTCCTTGGCCGCATACTTGAGTGTTCTTCATCCAGTCTCTGATGACAGGCACTGTGCTAGGCGTTCTTGTCCTTCTTGCTCTCATCCTTCATCTTCATGTAGTAGGGGTCGATGATGGCCGAGGCAAGGTCAACCAGGGAGTTTTGTTTGTTGTTGTCACTGCCCCAGACCTTGTAGTGGTCACGGATGTTGACAATATTCTGGCAGGTCAAGCCCGAAACCTTGAGCGCTTTTATATTGTTGGTGGTGTCCATCATAGCAAAACTGTAGTCGGAGCCGTTGATAAACTTGGGGAAACACTCGCAAGGCCTTGTGGCCAGGTGGTAGTGGTAGACGAGGACGTCATGTCACACGCACAACTGGGCGACAACAACCTTCTGATCTTGCCCGCCACGACCGCTGGTGAACTCGAGGTCGAAGCCGACCACTTGGTACTTGTCCTTAGCAAGCAACTGCTCCATAGTTTGGATGGAGCTCTCCACCGAGACCGGCTCATTCGTGTACACCACCAAGAGGTCCTTCCCCCTCACGTGGGTGTCCACTACATGTGCGTGGTGAACTGCCCCCCCGTTGTCATCGTCGGCCGCTGGGAGCGCAATTGGAGCCACGGGGAGCGCCATTGGAACCGCTAGATGTCCTCTCTGTATGTGTCATCGTGGGTGTGCTTATTGTGTCGTGTGGCGTGAGAGATGAAGATAAATGGCCGCAGAAATAAATGGGGGCCGGGCGGACTGGATTCTCGGCGCGTCCGCATGACAGATTTTGCAGCGGGTAACTACATCGTGGTGCCACGCTCGGCGCAACCGCATGCATAATGGTAGCACGAACATTCGTGATCGTGCGCTGGCCCCAAACACTGGCAGGGCGCATGGAGGGACGAGGGCAGAGCACCCGGAGGGACCCAAGAGAAGAGCGCACGCGGTAGGACGCGAGAGTAGAGTGCACCGCGGCTGCCTCAACCGCGAGCAACCACATGCATAGAGCAGTTGAACACGCAGGGAATGGTCGTCTACAAGCCAGCCGGCAGTTGTGACGCTGCGTAGATAGCGGCTGTGTGCTACTACCTCCATCTTGGTCTATTAGTCCCCTTTATATTCTGTGCCATATTTTGACCTTAAATTTAACTAACAAAATGTTAATGCATGTTATAAAAATTATATAATTGGAAACTATGTTCAAATACGAATCCAACGATATAATCTTTGGCGATATGCATTCGTATTTTATTAGTTAAATCTCTAGTCAAAATTTCGCACAAAAATACAAAGACAACTTATAAACCAGGACGGGGGTAGTAGGTAATTAAATCGCAAACATTTTTTATTAACTATATGTGTACATGTCCTTTCATCCTCCTCTCGCATGTCTTGTCACCCCGCTGCCGCAGACGGCTTTGAGCGCAAGCTTGAGCAGCGCGCGGGGGCGTTCTTTTGGTCAAACGGTGGCTCGAAGTGGCGCCAATGAATCATTGGTGAGCCCGTTCCCACGCAACCCCGTAGGTTCCTGCGCAAGCTTCCTGCCCGACTTGATGAAATCCCCAAAAATCCCAATGCTTACTGGCCTGCTATATAAACCCTCATGTCCGGCGAGTCTTGCGTCGCATTTTCCCCTTCCTCCCTGTAGCTTATCTCGTCTGCTTCTCCCACAATCGCCAATGGCACCGGTCCATCGTTGTCGCCCAGCCACTCCATCTTCATCAGAGGATAGCTCCAGCTGGGAGGCTACACAGTGGCGGTGGCGCAGTCCCCGGCATAGTGTAGTGCGCGTGGCATCCCTGTTGGGTGTGCGCGGAACACCCACCACACGCTCCGCCGCCACTGCCCGTCGGCAGCTGTTGCCGTCCGCTGTTGCCGCCACCCCACCGTCTGCTGCTGTGGCTGCCACACCACTGTCGAAAGCCAGGGCCATCGCCCGCTCCGCCACCGCGGCCCAAAGGAGGGAGGTGGCCGTCGTGACCGCCACCCCACTGTCGGCCACCGTGGCCATCACCCGCTCCGCCACCGCGGCCTGAAGGCGGGAGGTGGTGGTCGTGGCCGCCACCCCATCATTGGCCGCCGTGGCCGCCAGCCCACCGCCGACCGCTGGTGTCCTCACCCGCTCCGCCACCGCCACCCGAAGGCGGGAGGCGAAGGCGGAGGCCCGCACGTGCGTTAGCGACCTTGCGCGCTACATCGAGTTCCTGCGGGAGTAGGAAGAGCGCCTCATCGAGCACGCAAAGAGCCTTAGCACCGCCGTGGCCACAGCACATGCCGCCACAGAGGCGAGTAATGAGGAGATCTACGAGGAGTCCCGCCGCTTCGAGAGGGGTCATCTGGAGCGGCAGAGGGCGTTCGAGGTGAGCGTCACTGAAGGTGCAGCAGCGGCAGCTGGCACCGTATTGCAGTTGTCCAGCTCGTCGGTAGGCTCCTCGTCCTCTGCCTCTTACTGAGCACACTCGGCAGAGGAGAGGCTGCTGGAAGTAGTACAAAGCCCCTCCATAGTAGTACTAGTATTTAGGGGCTATTTTGTTCAGTTCATCTGACTATAGATGTGGTTGAACTGTACAACGTACTTAAAATTAGCTAGTATATATAGTTGAACTAGCTATTTTAGTACGTGGTTGGCAACAATTGGAGAAAAATTTGGTCGGTTCAGCTGTCGAGTTGAACTATTTGTATAAAGAACGACTGCTTAATCTATGAATGAAATCTATGCTTAATTACTGAATTTTAGTTGCAAAAATTAGATAGTGCTAGTGATTTTTAGCTACAAATTTTGACAAATGGCAGTGTTACAAGGTTGACAAAGGGCAATGTTATTTGATCAACAAATGTCAATCTTTCCGGTTTGACAAATGGCAATATACCCAATATGACAGATGCAAATCGTACCAAATTGTCTGTACAGTTGCACACGGGTCATCCGAAAAAACCGTTTGCGTTGAAGGGATGTACAAATCCTGCGTGCCAGATTTTCTCTTGGCTTAGGGGCGAAGGAACCATAGCTCTCACTTTGCATACCGTCTACAATCTGAACTGTTTGCGATGAAGGGATGCACAAATCCTGCGCGGCAAATTTTTCCCTTGGCTTACTGGGGAAGACCGTAGCTCTCGCTTTGCATACGGGTGTTCTATCTAAAACGTTTGCGATGAAGAGCTCCACAAATCCTGCTTGGCACATTTTCCCTTGGCTTACTGGGGAAGCTGTCAGTTTGCATACGGGTGTTCTATCTTAAAAGTTTGCGATGAGTGTTTTAAATTTAAAATCCATTGATGTTTAAAAAAAAATCATTTGATAAGTCTGTACATTCAGAGAGAAGAACGCAAGTTTGCTCAAACCATATGTTTCATTCAGTCACACTGCGACTTTATATTCATACGATTGAGATACAGTATTAAACCCAAAGAAACTAATTCCGGCAACGGCGGAGGCGGCGTGCCGCGCCAGCGTTGTCGTTGCCGTCCTCCGGGACGCCATTGTTGAAGTCTTCAAGGCAACAAGAAATGTTCTTCACTTGGAAATCAAACATCCTGTCATCGCCCGATCGATGGGCGAGGCGCGGGAGGACGGCAACTCGCGGTGCTACGAGGTAGCGGTCGACGGCGGCGTCCCATGACGCTGAGGGGGGCGCCCACGGGCATGAGCGCGGCGGGTGCAAGCAAACACACGGGGACCAGTGCCGTGGTGGGTGCAGGGGCGCGCACGGGCACGGGCGCTGGCGCTGGCATGTACATAAGCTCGCGCGGGTCCGTGGTGACCTTGCTATCGCCCACGGCTTCTAGCTCTGCGATAGTGATCGGCGACCAGCCCGTCAATGCTACGGGGATGGTCGCTGGTGCAGGCGCGGGGATCGGAGCTGGGACGAGCGCGGGGGCAGCAATCACCGTGTCCAGCTGGTTCAGGGCCATGTCCATGAGGCCCCATTCCTCCTTATTTTCTATCTCATCCAGCTCAGAGTCGACTTCACCAAACTGGAAGACTAGTGGCAGATGATCCTTCTGCGCCATGGCGTTGGTGGAGCTCCGCGGGAGGGGAATGGGAGGCGAACAGTAAGGCCAGCCGTCCTGTTCATCCAACCCCCACTGGGAACTGTTCATCCACAACCAACCAACCGGCTACACTCACCATGTCTTGACTCATTCTATGTATCGCGCGTGCGGCAGCAACAGGCACAGTTCATCTAGGGGCAACCCAACTGGCTAGCTAGCTACGTTTCACACGGGGGTTCGATCGGCTTCAGTAAGCAGCAGCAGTGATCGATCGGGTTCAGTTAGTAGTGAAGGAGTCGATCAGGTTCAGTTAGCAGCAAAGGGATCGATCGATCGGCTTCAGTACATAGCAGTGCGATCGCTCGGGTTCAGTAAGCGCGAACGCCTCTCGCTCGGGTTCAGTTATAGTGACACGGCTCGCACCATGCGCGCGTACGAAAGAAACACGCAAACCACACTACATCGCTTGGCCCCGACCACACACCGTAACAGGGAACTCCGCAAAAATTTCCTCGCCCTCAGTTCTACCAGGATTTTTTATGTCATGGACTACCCAAAGAATGTCATACAGGTGTGTCCCCGGCCCGCCCAGGACAAAAGCCCATTTTTTGTCATGATTTTTTCCATAGAAGTAGGAGCCCACCACATCTATGATGATACGTGTTTTTGTCACAATTATCGTCCTAGAAGTGTCATAACCATGACAAATTTTTTTTTGTTCGGGCCATAATGTCACGGATGTGTCTTTTTTTGTAGTGTATTGCTACTACCGCTATCAAACTATCATATTACTGTGCTACTAACCACTCGGTTGTAGATATTTAGTTCTCCAGGTGTGGTTGAATTGACAACTCAACTGCTAATACTTGCAAATATTCTTTGGCTCCCCTTGTGTCGAATCAATAAATTTGAGTTGAATACTCTACCCTCGAAAACTGTTGCGATCCCCTATACTTGTGGGTTATCAAGACCTTTTTCTGGCACCATTGCCGAGGAGTATAGCTCTATTTGCTGAGTCATTTGGGATTTATATCTGTCGATCACTATGAAGAATATGAAGGATGATAGAACCAAGATCGTTCCCTCTAGGACGAGGGGAGGTAAGGAACTGTTATCTAGCTCTACACTTGATTCACCTTCTGTTTTGAGTAAGCTTGCGACAACACCACCTGCTATTAATTTTGATATGTCGCAAGCAATTGATGATTATGCTTCCACTATTAATGATGCTATTGGTGATGCTAGTACTTTGCTTGATGATACTGTGCCACTAGGTGAATTTCTTGATGAACAACTTGCTAAAGCTAAAGAATTTGAGAATGTTGAAACTGATGAAATCATTGAAACTGAAAATTATGATTCACCTATTAGGCCTAGCTATCGTAGAATTGAAATGCCTAAGATACCTAAGGGATTTGTTGTTGGTGAAGAGATAACTAGAGAACTTCTTGCATGTAATGATAGAGAGGATGTTAAGAAACTACTATGTAAGCTAACAGAAAAGTCTTTGAATGCAAGAATGAAATATGATCCTAAGTTTGCAACTTCACCTATCTTTGTTACTGATAAGGATTATGAATTCTCTGTCGATCCTGAGTTAATCACTTTGGTTGAATCTGATCCTTTCCATGGTTATGAATCTAAAATGGTTGTGGCACACCTTACTATTTTTTTTTGAAAATAAGAAGGTAGCATGGGGCCTACCTTATATTTCAAAACAGGCACAAGCCTGGGGCAAAAGTACAGTTACATGATCTTGTGAGATGCACCAAGGTGTAAGGCCACAAGCAGCTTGAAAAGACCAACGTTTGGAGGACTGAAAAGAAGAAAAGATAGAAAAAGGGAAGCAGACATCTACATGAGCTGGCCTTCGATCATAGTGATCCAAGCCTACAAATCATCCTTGTCCTGCTGCTTTGTGGCTCTGTTGCTCCAGAGGCAAATCAAACTGGCAGAATAGAACCTGATATAAGACTCGGTCCAACATTTGGCATTGAACACTTGATCATTCCTAGCATGCCAGAGTGTGACAGCACAGGCCGTAAAAGCAATGTTCCATTTATGCTTGAAGGCAAGTTGGTCAACAACATGGCATACAAAATGCTTGATGTCAGGAGAGTCACGTGCCAAAGGAGCTAACAGCAGTCTGTTCCAGATAGCATTAACTGGGCGGCAGTGGACCACCAAATGGTCAGCCGATTCTGGAGCCGAGCAGAGATCACAACCAGCAATTGGAGCAACCACCGACCATCCCTTCCTAGCCATAAGCTCTCTTGTGTTCAGACGGCCCCAAAAGACAAGCCAAAGAAAGACTCTATGCTTTATAGGTATTATAGGATCCCAAATCCATGGCTCGAAAGCCCATTGCACACCTCTGAAGGTAAGTAACCGATAGAAATGACCTGTGCTTAGCCTGTTGCCAGCGAGCAAGGGAACACGGGCGTCCGAGCGTGAACTATCAGGAGACACATCCGCGATGAGCTGGTTCAACAATAGGAGTTGCTGGAGTGCCGTTTGGGATAGGTTTGGGTGCAGACATACGTTCCAGTTGCATTCCGTGAACTGAGATTGGATAGAGCAGTATTGGTTGTAGGCAAACGAGTACAGGACCGGGAACATGTGCCTTAACCTTCCAGCGTCCAGCCATTGATCATGCCAAAAGGAGACATGGGTACCAGCACCAACAGAGCAGCGAGAAGAAGAAATGACCAAGGGAATGTAGTCCTTGAAACCCTTCCACATAGCCGTGTCCCTGTTGTTAACGCCATGGGGTAAAGAATCCTTGCAGTACTTCGAGGCAAACCAGCGGAAGCAAGGGATATCCGAAGACTGAAGGATTTTTGCCACAAACTTGCATATCATAGCCTGGTTATGTGCATGCAGATTTCTAACGCCCAAACCACCATTTGCACAGGGTAGAGTGACTCTGTCCCAAGCCATGAGACATTGCCCACCTTTGACCTTGTTTTTACCCTGCCAGAAGAAAGCTCGAAGGAGACCGTCCAGCTTAGCAAGAGATTCCTTGGGCCATGGAAAGCAAGACATAAAATAGCTGGGTATGCCTTCTAGCACAGAGTTGATAAGCGTCAACCTCCCTCCCCAGGATAGAAAAGTAGCCAGCCAGCCATAGAGACGGCGATCAACCTTGTGAATAACTGGGAGCAGCATGCCATGCTTGATCTTGTGTAAGGACAGCGGCAGCCCTAGGTACATGCAAGGACAGGAGGAAACAGGGCAGCCAAGTGCAAGGGCAATTGCAGAGGCTATGTCCGTGTCCACACATACAGGTACCAAAGTGCTTTTTTGAAAATTAATGCCCAGCCTTGAGAAATCTGAGAAGGCAGTCAGAATGTTCTTGATTATGTTGGCCTGCTGCACCTCACCCGCAAAGATGATCATCGTATCATCTGCATACTGTAAGACCGGGAAGAAGTCGTTGGACCCGAGAGGGTGTATCAGGGTGCCATTCTGGAAATGCAGGCAGCAAAGTCTTTGGAGCACGTCGGCAACTAGGAGAAAGAGATATGGAGACAAAGAATCCCCCTGCCAAAAGCCTCTTTTAGCCAGAATAGAATTGCCCAACTCCCCATTGATTAACACTATAGAACGGCCTGTGGAGAGGAGTATATGAATCCATTGTATCAACCGTGATGGAAAACCCCTGGCTCCCAAAACCTTAGTAAGACAAGTCCAACTAACAGAGTCGAAATCTTTCTGAAAGTCCAGTTTTAACGCAATAACCGGCAGCCTCCTCTTATGTGCAGTTTGTGTCATTTCAGCAGCTAGGCCGAAATTTTCCACAATCGAGCGCCCTCTCAAGAACCCGGATTGCAAGGAGTGTACTAAGTCTGGGACTCATCCTTGCAGCCTATTTGCCAAAACCTTAGACGCCATATTAGGTGCACTATGTACCAGAGAGATGGGCCTATAGTCCCGCAGCTCCAAAGGTGTATCTTTCTTGGGCAACAGCGTTATAAAAGCTGTGTTGATACCATTCAAGGCCACACTATTGTTGTGGAAGTCCTCAATGAACTTGAGGAGATCATCCTTTAGTAGATGATTAAAAGCTTTGTAGAACTCATTAGTGAAGCCATCTGGACCCGGACTTCTATTGTTTGGTGACTTATCAATAGCTTGGACAATCTCAGCCTAGGAGAAACAATTGGCAAGCTCAGGGAGATCAGCATGATCATATAGAGCATTAAGCTGGACCTTTGGCATAGAGGGAGCAGACTGACCCAAAGTATCAGTGAAGTATCTGCTTGCCAGGTTAAGTTTTTGACAATTCTGGTAATACTGCACACCATCATGTGTGAAAACTTTGACTTTGTTGCGACGGGCCTGACAATTGGCACCCGCATGAAAAAACTGGCAGTTCTCATCACCAGTGTCGTGGTTTTGTCACGATAGATGTCCTTGCAAAAGGACTTAAGTGTGAAGCCATCACAACGATGATTAACTTGTCGGGGTTGAGCGAGATGAAAGACACGGGTTTACCCGGGTTCGGCCCCTCACGATTGAGGTAAAATCCTACGTCCTGCTTTATGTTGTATTGCTAGAGTATCGATTACAAGGGAGCGGATTCGCTTGACCTAGCTCTCGATTGTTTCTAACCTGTCTCGTCTACCCGGGGACTCGCCTTTATATACAGGTTGAGGCCGCCAGCTTACAAGAGTCCGGGTCGGGTTATGATACATGACCAAACCGTACTCTAAGTCGCCTTGCCTTGCAAGGTAGATCATTACATGGCGGGTTACACCTCCTGGGCCACCCTTTGGCCCTAAGCCTAAGCCGACCCATCTTGTGAGCCGCCTTCTTAATGCTGCGTCTGGACTGTCTTAGCTCTTCAAAGGCCCAGCTCCTTAAGTCGCCAACGGTCTAACCCGGCCCTATTAGGGAGGGTTATACCGCAGGGTTATATCCCCAACATTAGGCCCCAAATTGATTTGAACTTTTTCATGTCAATCTTAACCCTTCTGTTTCGAGAGTCTTCTCTTCATTTCCTTCATCCGCAATTTTGAAAAATCCTCGTAACCCGCCGTAAATAAAGATGATGTCACCTCCGTGATTTCGAAAAAACCTCCATGACATCATAACGAATCTTTGTATAAATCTGTCATTCCGAAAATCGAGGCGTCCACTTGTTGCGAAATTTATTGCGCCTCCTCAATTTTCGCACCTATCATTCACTGTTCAATATTTTCCTTATAAATAGGCACCTGGGTCCATCTTTTTCACGTTTACCCTGTCGCCTCCTCTTCTTCTTCTTCTTCCTCGCGAGTCCGTCATAACAGGAGCTCCGCCGCACCCGTCGAACCGCGCCTGCCTTCTTCGGTCGAAATCGCAGCACTATCGTGTCGCCGTCGGGATGTAGCGGCACGCTTACGCTTTCCTCCACCGCAAATAGGTACTATTTTTCTCCTTTCTCAGACCTGCATTAGGTCAATTGAGTTCGTAGAGTTCGTCGGAGTTCATCCTAGTTCATCACATCCTTTGATAAAAAATGATTTTTGATCCGAAAACTTTAGAGAAATATTGCGGTAGCGGTTTTAGCACCATCTTGAATTTTAACAACTTGTATTCCCTTCTAGAACCAGTGGATATCTTGCTAGCTCTTCCGCCACTGCTTTTTAGGTTTACTAATTCTTTTTCTTTTTTGAACTGCCTTTAGATCCGTAAATATAGTTGTTCCATACTGAATCTTGTTGGCTCCTTACTTAGCAATTTTTTTAGCAATCCTGAATCTTAGGTGATCCGCCCATATCTTGGGCGGCTTATCAATATATTTGTAACTTGCCATAGCTCCAGAAATTGCCTCCTTTAGTTGACCCGCCATTAGCATAAGGCATCTTATCTTTATACTGCTCATTCTTGTATTGTTGATGAATCAGTACCCCCTTTTAAACAACTCGCCTTCCTATCATACTTTAGGTGACTTAATATGGCAAAAACCACTCTTTGCAATTGGGGCCCTTCTCTGGTCATCGAACAAATACTCAAAGATTATGTGGATCAAGGTCTCTTGGCGGCTCAAGAAGAGATTGGTTGGCGACTCAGCCAAGGGGAAAATGTCCCTAACCCTGGCGAAGGAGAAGTGATAGTTTTCACTGACCATATTCTCAGGGGCTTTACACCGCCCGGGTCAAAGTTCTTTCGGGATGTTTTGCATTACTTCAACCTCCATCCTCAAGACATAGGCCCGAACTCAGTAACAAACCTTTGCCACTTTAATTTTTTTTGCGAAGTTTATCTGCAAGTAGAGCCCACCGTTGCTCTTTTCAAGGAATTCTTTTATCTAAACCACCAGACTGTGTGCGCTAGCGGTCCGACTCAAGAACTAGGCGAGATCTCAATTCAGAGACACTGAGATGGCTGCTTTCCCGCTGCTATTTTGTTGAGCCATCCCAAGGGATGGGTTAAAACCTGGTTCTACTGTAAAAACACTGCCCCAGCCAATGAGAACCCTCTGCCGGGTTATCGGGTTGATCATCTTCCCATCAAATTTAACCCGCCAAGCCAACTTATTCCAACTGAACATACTGAAGCTCTCCAATATACCCCTAGATAATAGCTTTGCTAGCCAATGGGTTGACTTAGCCCGCTGCTGGGTCTCATGGAAGATTCTTCCCCTAAGTCGCCGGCCCAACTTAAAGTGCAACTACTCTGGTGAGTCAGATGACCCTCGATGATATAGTTCTGACAACTTTACTGCTGAGGAGGTCTTTCAAGCTGTGAACTCCTTACTTGGGGAGTCACAAGAAAATTGTAACAAGATAGGACTGCCTCCGTTCTTCAAGCTTAACCCGGTCCCAGCTGTAAGCACTATCTTATGTCCGGTTTAAAATATTCTTGATTCTATTTTGTGTCTCACTTGTCAACTTTTCTTATTGCATAGCCCGACTCTGCTTTTTGGAAGAGGAAAATCAAAACTGCTGTGGCCAAGGTCAGGACCGGCCCAAAATTGAAAACGAACAAGCCTGCTGCCGTAGGCGAGTCAGCTGACGCTGATAACCCGTCCGAGGTAGAACTTGATTCTCTTGGCCGACTCTTTATTGAATTAGCTGACTCTTCTTGTTCTCAGGATGAAGTTGCCAACAGCCGGGCTGATGATTCTGAGGTAATTCCCATCTGTTCTGGTTCAGACCCCGCGCCTCCAGAAAGGATACAGAGGGTTGTCCGAAAAGTAAAGTTTTCTCACCCAGATGCTCACTTTGATCCCCACTTTATTTTGAAGAAAACTCAGCATGATCTAAGGCGCCAGACTTGAAGTGGTGGCTCAGGTGATTTAATACCGGGTTAAGTCATGAACCCTCTGCCCGTAAGCGGCCTGCTGAGGTGCCACATAGTCCAACCTTTTCCTTGCCCAAAGCTGGTCTTATAAGACATCCTCTTAACCCTTCTGACTCCAATTACCAGGAGTCACCACCGTCTTCAGGCGCCTCATCTCAAACGCAGCTGCCTGCTTTCATCGTCAACTCAGGCTAAGTCTTTACTTTTGCTTACAACTACATAACTTATTGTCATATATGTCCTAATACTCCATTATGATTCCAGGGTCAAAGCCAAGGAGAAGAAGAGAAAGACGGGCAATTCTTCCAAAGCCCCTGAAAATCCTGAGTCGGGAGAACAGGCGTTGATAACCCCTGAGGTTCATACTGATGATCTTGAAGAACATCATAATGACAAAAATAACCCGCCTCCGCAGATTGAGGCAACAGTTTCTGAAGCCATGGATGTTGACACTAACGTGATGGGTAACACTGACCCGCCAAGTCCTGAACCTTCTTCATCCCCTGCCAAACCGACCGACGAGATCCATGTTGATGAAAACGTTGATGATATTGCCATTACTGGGTCGACTTTTAAGGCACCCGAAGTCTCCACAGTGCTAACCAAGCACTCAGCCAAGGAAGAGACGCCTTTATTGGAGAAGGGCAAGATAAAACTGGATCTGGAAAGCTATGCAGCATTCAGTGCAGGCGAATTGCACGCGGGCTATCTAAGCCGCCTTCATACAAGCCGTGATATGGAAGCCGGCTTAGTCAACCTGATGAAGCAAAAGTATGAGGTATGAACGAAGTTAACCCATCTCAGTCTTGTATATACATATCCACATAGCCCTCAAGTCTTAAGCATAGGAAAAACATTGAGTATACTTGAGACTTATGAAAACTTCCAAAGTGTAGCCCCCAAGGGCCGGCTTATCTTTTAAAGATGAGTCGGGTCTTTGAAATGATAAATTTGAAGATCTGCCTGTAGCCCCCAAGGGCCGGCTTATCTTTATAAGATGAGTCGGGTCTTTTGCAACATAGACTAAAAAATCATCATACATTAGCCCCCAAGTGCCAAGGATATTGCTTGCAATGTGCTTGGGACTTAAACACAACTGCTGAATCAATCACTTTAGCACTTATTTGAATGACATTATTGGTTGTAACCCTTGGTAGGAAGCTTTAAGTTTGGGCGAGTCAAACATGGCCAACTTAAAGAAAAGTAGGGAGACACAACAAGTTGAATGTGCCAAGGCGGAATTAAGCTTATAGTCTTCCTTGGAAGATATTGAGAAGATTAATTCCAACTTTGATGCAGAAAGAGCCGCCTGGGACACTGAAAAAGCCACACTATTGAAAAGAGCGGAAGATGCTGAAACCCAGCTTAAACCCGTGACTGAGGAGTTGTCCGGCTTAAAACAGCATGTTTCTCAAATGACTGCCGCCATCTTCGGTAAGTAAAAATTGTACTTGATTGAAATAACTCGCCCGATGACCTTAAACAATATGATATTAACTCACCTGGCGACTCTTGTTCTGAATGCTTAACAGGTGCCAGAAGTGCCAGCCTTGGGCAAAACGCAATGACGAAGCTGAAAGCCGTGTACTCCTTGACAGAGAAATTATATGTTGGCGCCCTTCGTACACTTGTGGTTGTGTTAAATGGAAAAAAGCCGCCCACACTTATAAAAACTGTGTTGGAACATTTGTCCACAGTGCCAAAGCAAGTGGAGGACCAAAAACTATCAGCCGCCCGCTCAGGCGCCATCACTGCACTAAGCCGGGCAAAGGCTTACCAGTCAGAGCTGGACCCAACAGAAATGGCTTGCAGGTGTCCAGAATTCAATGATGACGGGTCTATCTTTGAAGAAGATGATTTTACTAGATGCGTCAAAGAGATGCGGCCCTTGGCGTGTCAACTTGCACGAGAACTGGACTTGACAAAGTACCAGCCTGCTTACGACAGCAACAACACGCACATTAAGGCGCCCACCTTCGACATTGTGGAGTTAACTCCCCAAAGGCGTAAGCATATTTTTGCCTCTGACATTGACTCTTCTGCTGTCATGAATGACGAATCAACCTTCGAGGCTTTAACCGGTATCGACTGGATGTCAGATAATCTCCAGATTTCAAGCGAAGAAGAGCAGGCACGAGATAACCCGGAAGCTTCAACTACAAGACGCCAGGAGGATATTAACCCTACGGGATCTAACCCGGACGGCTCAGAAGCCGGTTCAAAGGAGTGACCTAACTCCTAAAAAACTTAGCAGAAAAACTTTTAGGCTCAGCTGTAGCCTTGTAATAGTGTAGTTAAAAACTTTTATCTGTCCTGTCATGCCTTCGAGCATGTTACGCAAACTGTTTGATCCAGCAGTTGAACTTCTCTGTATGCTTGATCGAATCATATATGCACACCTTGTCTTTGCAATATCTCTGAATTTACTTGAGGTCTTTTTATATAATCTGTAAAAGATCCATCAATCTCTAGTACTGGCGACTTATAGTCAAAAGCCAGGGCGGGTTAATAACCCAATGACTCAAGGTCATAACAATTGTGAACAGACCACTTGGTGAGTCAAAGCTGCCATAAACTCAATTTTGAGCAATGTTAACCTGGACCTTCTTTGATCCAGGGATTTATAACCTTCATATGATGAAGAACATAAAACTCCTGTAAAAAAAAGAAGCAAAAAACATATACATGTATATCTTCAATACTTATAAGCCGGCTGTTAAAGCTCGACCAAAAGAATCTGGCCTTTTAAGGCTCCAATTCTTGCTTTCATGAATCATTGCTTAAAAGCCTTGGTTTATCCTCGCTATCGGTAAGCTGGCCCTCACATGACTTTAAACCGCCGTTTTAACCTTGAACAGTTCAGGGTCACAAAGGATTAACTGCAAGAGTACGGCGGGTCATCTTGTTCGGAGTAGCATCAAGCATACAGGCAGGTATAACCAATAATGTGGCGGTTCACCGGGTCAAAAGGGTTTTGTAAGCTAAACTCATTGAGTTGGAAGCCCCCTAGTGCCCTTATGATCAATTAATCAAGACTCAAACTCAGAAAATATGAGATGAAACGGCAAATGCCCCGATTTGGGGATGTCGGCTCTATTATTTTGATCATAAAAAGATATATACATTGACAAAGGTATGTGCAATGGTGAGAACCAGTGGCTCAAGTATAGTAAGGCCGAAGATGAGCAATATTCCAAGGCCTGTTGGTCTCTTCCTCAAAGGTACGTGACTTGTTGTGCTCCCGTACATCAATAAGATAACATGACCCATTGTTTAGGTTTTTGCTGACGACAAAGGGTCCTTCACAAGGCGGTGATAACTTATGCATCCCTGTCTGATCTTGAATCAAACGGAGCACTAAGTTGCCCTCCTGGAATGTCCGACTTTTAACCCGGCGGCTACGATAGCGACGCAGGTCTTGTTGATAAATCACCGAGCGAGCTGCCGCTAGATCATGTTCTTCTTCTAAAGCATCCAGGGTATTTTGACGCGCCTTCTCATTGACTGCTTCCACGTAAGCCACCACCCTGGGCGAGTCATGACGAATATCACTTGGAAGAACTGCCTCGGCTCCGTAAACCATGAAGATGGGCGTGTAGCCCGTTGTTTTGCTAGGGGTAGTCCTGATGCTCCAAAGAAATGCAGGAATCTCTTCAACACAACAACCCGGAGTTCTCTCCAGAGGCACCATGAGCCGGGACTTTGATAGAGGCGAGGGTGTCCCGATCTTTCGATGAGATGATAGCTATAGTTTTTGGTGGAGTAGACTTTGACGATCCGACTACGAACGTGCGAGGACGTCGCGCCTTAGCAATCGCTAAACCAACTCTAAGAGGTTATTGACCATGCCGGAGCACAATCAACCTGACCACAAGGGTCTATCTCCTGCAAGCAAAGGAAGAACAAGCAAGAAACTAAGATTTGCAATCTGGATATTGCGAATATAAGATGAAAGCTTTATTGATCAAGGTGGGGTTCTGTGACGTCTTGGTCTGGTCGTTGAACACAAACGAAGTACGCGAAGTTGCAGCTATGGCGAACTTTTAATCTAAACAAAACCCAAAGTCTAAACAGTGCCCTAAGGGCTGTATATATGGAGGAAGAGGAGGGGATTTCGTGGCCCTTGAAGGAGGGGTCCGAAACCAACCCTATCTCTTGTTTCCCCACACATACGGACTCTAAAAACAGCCTATACTCAAGTATTTCGAAATTACATGGGCCTGGCCCAATAATAAGGTGACGCAGCACCTATAATAGCCTCTGGACGAAATTTATGAAGTGACATCTTGTATATTTCGTCCAAGGCTTCCTGCACTCATTATGGTGGCTTCAAAGTCCTGAAATCATCACTTGTAACTCCGTTCTTGTTCCCCTTGTGCATGCCATCATCTCCATGCTTGAACTTGCTCCAAGGTTCCTCTTTCTTGTCCAAGCTAGGGCCTTTATTTGTAAGCAAAACAAATGTATCCAATTTAGGCAGCATCATATTCTCATGAACTTTAGAATCATTACCAAGAAACGAAAGTACCTGATAATTTAATTGGCGTGCGCGAGCTCTAGTAATTGGTCCAGTATGTATAGAAGCAGGGGTTGTGGGTGTAACAATGTTATTGATGTCCTCATCATCCTCCCCTTCTTGAAATGAAGTCGTCCTCGACGGAAGCTCATCTTCCTCACCCAAATAAGGCTTCAGATCTGCAATGTTAAAAGTGGGACTAACCCCAAAATCTGCAGGCAGCTCAAGTTTATATGCATTATCATTTATTTTCTCTAACACCTTAAAAGGACCATCAGCACGTGGCATTAGCTTTGATTTGCGCAAATCAGGAAATCTATCCTTACGCAAATGTAACCAAACAAGATCTCCAGGTGCAAACACAACATGTTTTCTACCCTTATCTCCAGCAAGTTTATATTTAGCATTCATACGCTCAATGTTCTCCTTAGTTAACTCATGCATTTTTAAGATCAATTCAGCACGTTATTTAGCATCAAAATTAACCTTCTCCGAAGATGGAAGAGGCAACAAATCAATTGGTGCACGAGGAAGGAAACCATACACAATTTCAAAAGGACACATCTTAGTAGTAGAATGCAATGAACGATTATAAGCAAATTCAATATGAGGCAAGCATTCTTCCCACATTTTCTTGTTATTCTTCAAAACAGCCCTAAGCATAGTAGACAATGTTCTATTGACTACTTCAGTTTGTCCATCAGTTTGGGGGTGACATGTAGTACTAAAAAGCAGTTTAGTCCCCAACTTAGCCCATAAACATCTCCAAAAGTGGCTAAGAAATTTAGTATCACGATCTGAAACAATAGTATTTGGCACACCATGCAAGCGTATAATTTCACGACAGAACAAATTAGCAACATTAAGAGCATCATCGCTTTTATGACATGGTATAAAGTGTGCCATTTTCGAGAACCTATCCACGACAACAAATATGCTATCCCTCCCCTTCTTTGTTCGAGGTAAACCTAAAACAAAGTCCATAGATATATCCTCCCAAGGAACACTAGGTACAGGCAAAGGCATATATAAACCATGAGGATTGAGTCGTGACTTAGATTTTTGACATGTAGTGCAGCGAGCAACAAAACGCTCAACATCCCGTCTCATCTTTGGCCAAAAGAAATGTGTAGCAAGTATATCCTCCGTCTTCTTCACGCCAAAGTGTCCCATTAATCCTCCTCCATGCGCCTCCTGCAACAACAAAAGACGAACAGAGCTAGCTGGAATGCATAGCTTGTTAGCACGAAACACAAATCCATCGTTAACGACGAACTTGTTCCATGTTCTCCCTTCCTTACAATTCTGCAATACATCTTTAAATTCAGCATCATGCACATATTGATCTTTTATGGTCTCCAAACCAAATATTTTAAAGTCAAGTTGTGAAAGCATAGTATAACGACGAGACAATGCATCAGCAATAACATTTTCTTTACCCTTCTTGTGTTTAATGACATAAGGGAAAGTCTCAATAAATTCAACCCATTTAGCATGTCTACGGTTTAGTTTTGCTTGACTTTTAATGTGTTTCAAAGATTCATGATCAGAATGTATAACAAATTCTTTGGGCCATAAATAATGTTGCCATGTTTCTAAGGTCCGAACAAGAGCATATAATTCTTTATCATAAGTAGAATAGTTCAGACTAGGCCCACTCAATTTTTCAGAAAAGTATGCAACAGGTTTGCCATCTTGTAATAAAACACCTCCTAATCCAATTCCACTAGCATCACATTCAAGCTCAAAAGTCTTATTAAAATCAGGAAGTTGGAGTAAAGGAGCATGTGTCAACTTATCTTTCAATACCGTGAAGGCTTCTTCCTGTGAGGTACCCCAAACAAAAGGCACATCCTTCTTTGTAAGCTCATTGAGAGGTGCAGCAATGGTGCTGAAATCTCTCACAGAACGCCTATAGAAACCAGCGAGTCCAAGAAAACTCCTCACTTGAGTGACCGTTTTGGGCTGTGGCCAACTCTCAATAGCTTCAATCTTGGCTTTATCAACTTCAATTCCCTGTGGAGTACAACATAGCCAAGAAAAGATACTCGGTTGGTGCAAAAGGTGCACTTCCCAAGGTTACCAAACAAACGTGCATCACGTAAAGCAATAAAAACAGCACGTAAATGTTCCAAATGTTCCTCCAAAGATCTGCTATAAATCAGTATATCATCAAAATAGACTACCACAAATCGTCCAATGAAAGCACGTAAAACTTCGTTCATTAATCTCATGAAAGTACTAGGTGCATTAGTTAACCCAAAAGGCATGACTAACCACTCATATAATCCAAACTTTGTTTTAAATGCTGTTTTCCATTCATCCCCCAATTTCATACGAATTTGATGGTATCCACTACGCAAATCAACTTTGGAGAATATTGTAGAGCCACTCAATTCATCAAGCATATCATATAGTCTAGGAATAGGATGACGATAACGAATAGTAATATTATTAATGCCTCTACAATCAACACACATACGCGATGTACCATCCTTTTTCGGCACTAGAATAATAGGAACAGCACAAGGACTAAGGGATTCGCGTATATAACCTTTGTCGAGCAACTCCTGTACTTGACGCATAATCTCCTTCGTCTCCTCTGGATTGGTACGGTATGGCGCACGGTTTGGCAACGAAGCACCGGGAATTAAGAAAGGCACTGACTCAAGCTTTCAAATGCAAAAAGAATCACTCAATTCCGAGTTGATATGAGGAGTCAAAAAATTCTAAAACTGGCCTAAAAAATTGGAATAAGCTGTGTTCGCGAACTTCGGAGGGAAAAAAGACCTATTTAGAAGCCGATTTTGAGGTGTCAAATATTGAACTAGCTTCTGCAACTATTTAGATGCGGCTTGTCGCTAGCTTTAATTTGAGTACTCACGAAGCCAAAACAGACTTCGTATGAAAAAGATATGCCTGTTTTACTGAACACTGCGCAAAACAGATTCCAATCCGAATTCAGCTACGAGATTGAGTCTAGATAGATCCGAATTTTGCGTTTTTTTTTTCTTCTCTCTTTTTTTTTCTCACACTTTTTCTTTTCTTTTTCTTTCTCTCTTTTTTTCTCTGACTTTTTTTACCTTTTTTTCCTCTCTCTTTTTTTTCTGTCTTTTTTTTTCTCTCTCCCTCTTTTCAAAACAAACTAGATAAGATGCAGATTGGATCAAGCAAAGATGTGAACGACCTCAACTATGATTATGACAATGAACGATGGGTAGTACGTGGTGGAAATTGACGGATGGGATGGTGGATAGCGGAAGGAATAATGATGCAGCGGTGGCGTGACTAATGTGAACAGAACTCGAAACTCTAAACGAACTAGACACTAAGACCAGCAACTCGACACGACGATGCAACCGATAATTCAACTATACAAGCACTGAAAAGAAAAATGCGAAGGCTCAGACTGGCTTGGATAAAGGATGAACAGATCTAACTTTTTTTGTGGCTTTTTCTTTGGACAATAGGTAAGAAAATAAATCTAATCTAGGGATAACTGGAAATTCTCACCGAGCAACCTGAAAACTGATACCACTTGATCCATGTTCCATGTTCCATGTTAACGATGAACTTGTTCCATGTTCTCCCTTCCTTACAATTCTGCAATACATCTTTAAATTCAGCATCATGCACATATTGATCTTTGATGGTCTCCAAACCAAATATTTTAAAGTCAAGTTGTGAAAGCATAGTATAACGACGAGACAATGCATCAGCAATAACATTTTCTTTACCCTTCTTGTGTTTAATGACATAAGGGAAAGTCTCAATAAATTCAACCCATTTAGCATGTCTACGGTTCAGTTTTGCTTGACTTTTAATGTGTTTCAAAGATTCATGATCAGAATGTATAACAAATTCTTTGGGCCATAAATAATGTTGCCATGTTTCTAAGGTCCGAACAAGAGCATATAATTCTTTATCATAAGTAGAATAGTTCAGACTAGGCCCACTCAATTTTTCAGAAAAGTATGCAACAGGTTTGCCATCTTGTAATAAAACACCTCCTAATCCAATTCCACTAGCATCACATTCAAGCTCAAAAGTCTTATTAAAATCAGGAAGTTGGAGCAAAGGAGCATGTGTCAACTTATCTTTCAATACCGTGAAGGCTTCTTCCTGTGAGGTACCCCAAACAAAAGGCACATCCTTCTTTGTAAGCTCATTGAGAGGTGCAGCAATGGTGCTGAAATCTCTCACAAAACGCCTATAGAAACCAGCGAGTCCAAGAAAACTCCTCACTTGAGTGACTGTTTTGGGCTGTGGCCAACTCTCAATAGCTTCAATCTTGGCTTTATCAACTTCAATTCCCTGTGGAGTAACAACATAGCCAAGAAAAGATACTCGGTCGGTGCAAAAGGTGCACTTCCCAAGGTTACCAAACAAACCTGCATCACGTAAAGCAATAAAAACAGCACGTAAATGTTCCAAATGTTCCTCCAAAGATCTGCTATAAATCAGTATATCATCAAAATAGACTACCACAAATCGTCCAATGAAAGCACGTAAAACTTCGTTCATTAATCTCATGAAAGTACTAGGTGCATTAGTTAACCCAAAAGGCATGACTAACCACTCATATAATCCAAACTTTGTTTTAAATGCTGTTTTCCATTCATCCCCCAATTTCATACGAATTTGATGGTATCCACTACGCAAATCAACTCTGGAGAATATTGTAGAGCCACTCAATTCATCAAGCATATCATCTAGTCTAGGAATAGGATGACGATAACGAATAGTAATATTATTAATGCCTCTACAATCAACACACATACGCGATGTACCATCCTTTTTCGGCACTAGAATAATAGGAACAGCACAAGGACTAAGGGATTCGCGTATATAACCTTTGTCGAGCAACTCCTGTACTTGACGCATAATCTCCTTCGTCTCCTTTGGATTGGTACGGTATGGCGCACGGTTTGGCAACGAAGCACCGGGAATTAAGTCAATCTGATGCTCAATCCCGCGAATAGGTGGTAATCCCGGTGGCACGTCTTGTGGAAAGACGTCAGCGAACTCCTGCAAAATGTTAGTGACCGCAGGAGGCAAAGAGGAAGGCACGTCCTCGAATGAAAATAACGCCTCTTTGCACACAAAAGCATAGCAAACAGAATTGCTGAAATCTAGATCATCAATATCAGATTTGGTGGCAAGTAAGCATGCACTTTTCAATTTAATTTCAGAAGCAACACTAGATGGTTTATTATTAGGCTTCATTTGTTGCTCAAATTCTTTTGCCACAATCTGATTTTCACTCTTATTTTTCTCCTGTTTTGCTTTACTAGCTCTATTAATATCATCTTTCAAAATAGAATTAGGAGTCATAGGAAGCAAAGTAATATGTTTATCCTTATGAACAAGAGTATACTGATTGTTTCTACCATGGTGTACAGAATTTTTATCAAATTGCCATGGTCTACCTGATGAGGACATCAATACCGTTGTTACACCCACAGCCCCTGCTTCTATACATACTGGACCAATTACTAGAGCTCGCGCACGTCAATTAAAATATCAGGTACTTTCGTTTCTTGGTAATGATTCTAAAGTTCATGAGAATATGATGCTGCCTAAATTGGATACATTTGTTTTGCTTACAAATGAAGGGCCTAGCTTGGACAAGAAAGAGGAACCTTGGAGCAAGTTCAAGCATGGAGATGATGGCATGCACAAGGGGAACAAGAACGGAGTTACAAGTGATGATTTCAGGACTTTGAAGCCACCATAATGAGTGCAGGAAGCCTTGGACGAAATATACAAGATGTCACTTCATAAATTTCGTCCAGAGGCTATTATAGGTGCTGCGTCACCTTATTATTGGGCCAGGCCCATGTAATTTCGAAATACTTGAGTATAGGCTGTTTTTAGAGTCCGTATGTGTGGGGAAACAAGAGATAGGTTGGTTTCGGACCCCTCCTTCAAGGGCCACGAAATCCCCTCCTCTTCCTCCATATATACAGCCCTTAGGGCACCGTTTAGACTTTGGGTTTTGTTTAGATTAAAAGTTCGCCATAGCTGCAACTTCGCGTACTTCGTTTGTGTTCAACGACCAGACCAAGACGTCACAGAACCCCACCTTGATCAATAAAGCTTTCATCTTATATTCGCAATATCCAGATTGCAAATCTTAGTTCCTTGCTTGTTCTTCGTTTGCTTGCAGGAGATAGACCCTCGTGGTCAGGTTGATTGTGCTCCGGCGTGGTCAATAACCTCTCGGAGTTGGTTTAGCGATTGCTAAGGCGCGACGTCCTCGCACGTTCGTAGTCGGATCGTCAAAGTCTACTCCACCAAAAACGATAGCTATCATCTCATCGAAAGATCGGGACACCCTCGCCTCTATCATGAAATCTCTCACAAAACGCCTATAGAAACCAGCGAGTCCAAGAAAACTCCTCACTTGAGTGACCGTTTTGGGCTGTGGCCAACTCTCAATAGCTTCAATCTTGGCTTTATCAACTTCAATTCCCTGTGGAGTAACAACATAGCCAAGAAAAGATACTCGGTCGGTGCAAAAGGTGCACTTCCCAAGGTTACCAAACAAACGTGCATCACGTAAAGCAATAAAAACAGCACGTAAATGTTCCAAATGTTCCTCCAAAGATCTGCTATAAATCAGTATATCATCAAAATAGACTACCACAAATCGTCCAATGAAAGCACATAAAACTTCGTTCATTAATCTCATGAAAGTACTAGGTGCATTAGTTAACCCAAAAGGCATGACTAACCACTCATATAATCCAAACTTTGTTTTAAATGCTGTTTTCCATTCATCCCCCAATTTCATACGAATTTGATGGTATCCACTACGCAAATCAACTTTGGAGAATATTGTAGAGCCACTCAATTCATCAAGCATATCATCTAGTCTAGGAATAGGATGACGATAATGAATAGTAATATTATTAATGCCTCTACAATCAACACACATACGCGATGTACCATCCTTTTTCGGCACTAGAATAATAGGAACAACACAAGGACTAAGGGATTCGCGTATATAACCTTTGTCGAGCAACTCCTGGACTTGACGCATAATCTCCTTCGTCTCCTCTGGATTAGTACGGTATGGTGCACGGTTGGGTAGCGATGCACCGGGAATTAAGTCAATCTGATGCTCAATCCCTCGAATAGGTGGTAATCCCGGAAGCACATCTTGTGGAAAGACGTCGGCGAACTCCTGCAAAATGTTAGTAACAGCAGGAGGCAAAGAGGAAGGCATGTCCTCGAATGAAAATAATGCCTCTTTGCACACAAAAGCATAGCAAAAAGATTTGCTGAAATCTAGATCATCAATATCAGATTTGGTGGCAAGTAAACATGCACTTTTCAATTTAATTTCAGAAGCAACACTAGATGGTTTATTATGAGGATTCATTTGTTGCTCAAATTCTTTTGCCACAATCTGATTTTCACTCTTATTTTGCTCCTGTTTTGCCTTACTAGCTCTATTAATATCATCTTTCAAAATAGAATCAGGAGACATAGGAAGCAAAGTAATATGTTTATCCTTATGAACAAGAGTATACTGATTGTTTCTACCATGGTGTACAGAACTTTTATCAAATTGCCATGGTCTACCAAGTAATAAGGAACATGCTTGCATGGGTACCACATCACAATCAACAAAATCAGCATACGTAGAGATACTAAAATGCACACGAACAGTACGTGTTACCTTAACCTTGCCGCTGTTGTTGAACCATTGGATATAGTAAGGATGTGGATGTGGTCTTGTGGTGAGAGAGAGCTTCTCCACCATCTCCATGCTAGCCAAGTTGTTGCAGCTCCCTCCATCTATGATGACGCGAACAGAACGTTCCTTCACAACTCCCTTTGTATGGAACAAATTATGCCTCTGATTTTGCTCAGCTTTTGTGACTTGCACACTCAAAACACGTTGAGCAACTAAACATTCATACCTGTCAGCATCTTCAGGATCCATGTATTGCGTCTCTTGTTCAGAATCATCTCCACCGTGTTCTTCACGTGTAATGAGAGCCAAAGTCTCCTCATCATAGTCACTAGCGGACTCATACCCACCATCCTCGGTAGCAATCATCACACGCTGAGATTTGCATTCTCTCGCATAATGACCTCTTCCCTTACAACGACGACAAATAATATCACTTGTATGCCCTGTTGATGCCATGGAAGAAGAAGAACTCTGTGCAGGCCCGGTAGGTGTGCTCTTGGCAGATAGTGGTGGTTGTGCCTGCTTCCTTGTATCACGGCTGGAGGTGGCAGCTCATGGAGGTGTCGGTGCAATAGAATGTGTGGAAGTAGAGGATGCACGCGGTGTCCATGATGAAGGTCGACCTGCAGAAAAGTTAGTCCGCGCCAATGCCTGTCGATCCTGCACTTCACGTTCAGCTTTACAAGCAAGATGGAATAAACGAGTGATATTATTATACTCCTTATACTCTAGAATGGTCTGAATCTCTCTATTTAATCCACCCATAAAACGTGCAAGCATAGCTTCATTCTCCTCAACAATACCACATCTAATCATGCCAGTTTGTAATTCCTGATAATATTCTTCTACAGAATTTTTTCCTTGTCTTAAGCGCTACAATTTTTGAAGTAATTCACGTTGATAATATGGTGGAACCCAACGAGTACGCATAGCAGTTTTCAAAGCAGCCCAAGTAGTTGGAATAGGATATAATCTACAATGTTCAGACCACCATACACATGCAAAACTAGTAAAAGCACAAACAGCAGCAGCAACACGTCTCTCCTCGGGATATTGTAAACATGTAAAACGTTGTTCAGTTTCTAACTCCCAAGTAAGATATATATCAGGAACATATCTACCCTCAAATGGTGGAATATTCAATTTCAGTTTAGGAAGATGGTCATGATCTCGTACCTGAGCTGGTAATGCAGCCCTACCATTGCGATTATTTGCATGTGGACGACCTGGTGGTGGTGGTTGCACGTAGTTCTGATTTTGATCAACCTCATCCTCATAATCGCCCGCATAATCGTCCTCCTCAGCAGCAGCAGGAGCCATAGAAGCATCAACAGTAGGTGCAGCAGCACCAGAAGTTTGACCAGGCTCAAGGGGAACGCGCTGTGCTCGTCCCACTTGATTTGGAAGGCGACGTTGTTGTTGTTGTAGAGGTGCGACAGGTGCAGCCGGCGGTGGTTGTGGAAGACGCGCGAGCAATTCATTAAACTTGTTATCGAGCTTTGTTTCGAACGTCTTCTCAATTCCGTCTATCTTCTCCATGGCCTCTTCAAATCTGTTTAGCACATCTTGCACCTGTCCACTCATCATTTGCTGAAATTTATCATGTAGCTGTTTGTTCGTCATGTTCTCCCAATCAGTCTCATCGGCTTGTGATCCTGCCATGGTTAGCAGCAATAGAAACACACAAGAATATGATCCTACAGACTACTGGGAAGTGGTGGTGGTGGTGTATCACAAAACCGTCAAGCGAATCTCAAATGCTTACCAGTTCTTACCCAGCAGCAGGTGGTGATCGGCAACCGTTGTAGTCAAAACTCTTAAAGATTGGACAGAGCGATTGCCAGGTGGTGTCAAACGCACGACGTAGATGTATGTGGTGCTGGGAAGGCTTATGATATGGTAGCAAAAAGGGTCAGCAATAATCAATTCAGAGATGCAAAGTTGAATAAATGCTCAACGACGGTACTGTGCTGGTCCTAGGCTAGACCGTACTAGAGACGCGAGCCTAGAACACTAACAAAATCACAGCGCGGCACATAAACAAGGGAAGAGCACACTCTAAAAAAAATTCATTTTTTTTGCGCTCCTTTTTTTTTTGCAAAAAAAAATCACTATAATGGCGAGTGTCTCAAAACTCTTCCCAAGTCAAACTATCAGGATTGGCATGAAATTTTTTTTGACAAATTTTTTTTTTCGGAAATCAGGGCAGCGACGACGAAAAAGTGCGACAAAAAATCACTATGATGGCGAGTGTCTCAAAACGCTCCCTGGGACCTAAAAATAGGATAGGGAAAAAATATTTTTGACTGCCAAAATTTTGGCCTAAAAACTGCCCCGGGGTCTCCAGACTTTTTTTTTCCGAATCCTACTCAGGCAAGGAAACACGAATCGGAAAATAGATGGGTCTCGAAAACAAATCTAATATAAAAAGAACTCGGATTGGTGGTGGATATATGGTGGTAGAATATGGCTGCGGTGATGGTATATGGCAGCGGTGGTAGGATATGGCAGCGGTGGTGGTATATGGCAGCGGTGGTGGTATATGGTGCGGCGGCGGCGTGACAAACTGTGACAGAACTCGAAACTCTAAGGACTAGACGCTAAGACCAGCAACTAGACACGACGATGCAACCGCAAATTCAACAAAGCAAAAACCTTAAAAAGATTATGCAAAGGCTCAGATTGGTTCGGATATGATGAACTAACCCTAAATTTTTTTTTGGCTTTTTCGTGGACTGTAGGTATGAAGAACAAACTCGATCTAAACTATGAAAAACTGTAAAATCTCACCGAGCAACCTGGAAATCTGATACCACTTGATAGAGGCGAGGGTGTCCCGATCTTTCGATGAGATGATAGCTATCGTTTTTGGTGGAGTAGACTTTGACGATCCGACTACGAACGTGCGAGGACGTCGCGCCTTAGCAATCGCTAAACCAACTCCGAGAGGTTATTGACCACGCCGGAGCACAATCAACCTGACCACGAGGGTCTATCTCCTGCAAGCAAAGGAAGAACAAGCAAGAAACTAAGATTTGCAATCTGGATATTGCGAATATAAGATGAAAGCTTTATTGATCAAGGTGGGGTTCTGTGACGTCTTGGTCTGGTCGTTGAACACAAACGAAGTACGCGAAGTTGCAGCTATGGCGAACTTTTAATCTAAACAAAACCCAAAGTCTAAACGGTGCCCTAAGGGCTGTATATATGGAGGAAGAGGAGGGGATTTCGTGGCCCTTGAAGGAGGGGTCCGAAACCAACACTATCTCTTGTTTCCCCACACATACGGACTCTAAAAACAGCCTATACTCAAGTATTTCGAAATTACATGGGCCTGGCCCAATAATAAGGTGACGCAGCACCTATAATAGCCTCTGGACGAAATTTATGAAGTGACATCTTGTATATTTCGTCCAAGGCTTCCTGCACTCATTATGGTGGCTTCAAAGTCCTGAAATCATCACTTGTAACTCCGTTCTTGTTCCCCTTGTGCATGCCATCATCTCCATGCTTGAACTTGCTCCAAGGTTCCTCTTTCTTGTCCAAGCTAGGCCCTTCATTTGTAAGCAAAACAAATGTATCCAATTTAGGCAGCATCATATTCTCATGAACTTTAGAATCATTACCAAGAAACGAAAGTACCTGATATTTTAATTGGCGTGCGCGAGCTCTAGTAATTGGTCCAGTATGTATAGAAGCAGGGGTTGTGGGTGTAACAATGGAATTGATGTCCTCATCAGACAATGTTCTATTGACTACTTCAGTTTGTCCATCAGTTTGGGGGTGACATGTAGTACTAAAAAGCAGTTTAGTCCCCAACTTAGCCCATAAACATCTCCAAAAGTGGCTAAGAAATTTAGTATCACGATCTGAAACAATAGTATTTGGCACACCATGCAAGCGTATAATTTCACGAAAGAACAAATCAGCAACATTAACAGCATCATCGCTTTTATGACATGGTATAAAGTGTGCCATTTTCGAGAACCTATCCACGACAACAAATATGCTATCCCTCCCCTTCTTTGTTCGAGGTAAACCTAAAACAAAGTCCATAGATATATCCTCCCAAGGAACACTAGGTACAGGCAAAGGCATATATAAACCATGAGGATTGAGTCGTGACTTAGCTTTTTGACATGTAGTGCAGCGAGCAACAAAACGCTCAACATCGCGTCTCATCTTTGGCCAAAAGAAATGTGTAGCAAGTATATCCTCCGTCTTCTTCACGCCAAAGTGTCCCATTAATCCTCCTCCATGCGCCTCCTGCAACAACAAAAGACGAACAGAGCTAGCTGGAATGCATAGCTTGTTAGCACGAAACACAAATCCATCGTTAACGACGAACTTGTTCCATGTTCTCCCTTCCTTACAATTCTGCAATACATCTTTAAATTCAGCATCATGCACATATTGATCTTTGATGGTCTCCAAACCAAATATTTTAAAGTCAAGTTGTGAAAGCACAGTATAACGACGAGACAATGCATCAGCAATAACATTTTCTTTACCCTTCTTGTGTTTAATGACATAAGGGAAAGTCTCAATAAATTCAACTCATTTAGCATGTCTACGGTTCAGTTTTGCTTGACTTTTAATGTGTTTCAAAGATTCATGATCAGAATGTATAACAAATTCTTTGGGCCATAAATAATGTTGCCATGTTTCTAAGGTCCGAACAAGAGCATATAATTCTTTATCATAAGTAGAATAGTTCAGACTAGGCCCACTCAATTTTTCAGAAAAGTATGCAACAGGTTTGCCATCTTGTAATAAAACACCTCCTAATCCAATTCCACTAGCATCACATTCAAGCTCAAAAGTCTTATTAAAATCAGGAAGTTGGAGTAAAGGAGCATGTGTCAACTTATCTTTCAATACCGTGAAGGCTTCTTCCTGTGAGGTACCCCAAACAAAAGGCACATCCTTCTTTGTAAGCTCATTGAGAGGTGCAGCAATGGTGCTGAAATCTCTCACAAAACGCCTATAGAAACCAGCGAGTCCAAGAAAACTCCTCACTTGAGTGACTGTTTTGGGCTGTGGCCAACTCTCAATAGCTTCAATCTTGGCTTTATCAACTTCAATTCCCTGTGGAGTAACAACATAGCCAAGAAAAGATACTCGGTCGGTGCAAAAGGTGCACTTCCCAAGGTTACCAAACAAACGTGCATCACGTAAAGCAATAAAAACAGCACGTAAATGTTCCAAATGTTCCTCCAAAGATCTTGATAGAGGCGAGGGTGTCCCGATCTTTCGATGAGATGATAGCTATCGTTTTTGGTGGAGTAGACTTTGACGATCCGACTACGAACGTGCGAGGACGTCGCGCCTTAGCAATCGCTAAACCAACTCCGAGAGGTTATTGACCACGCCGGAGCACAATCAACCTGACCACGAGGGTCTATCTCCTGCAAGCAAACGAAGAACAAGCAAGAAACTAAGATTTGCAATCTGGATATTGCGAATATAAGATGAAAGCTTTATTGATCAAGGTGGGGTTCTGTGACGTCTTGGTCTGGTCGTTGAACACAAACGAAGTACGCGAAGTTGCAGCTATGGCGAACTTTTAATCTAAACAAAACCCAAAGTCTAAACGGTGCCCTAAGGGCTGTATATATGGAGGAAGAGGAGGGGATTTCGTGGCCCTTAAAGGAGGGGTCCGAAACCAACCCTATCTCTTGTTTCCCCACACATACGGACTCTAAAAACAGCCTATACTCAAGTATTTCGAAATTACATGGGCCTGGCCCAATAATAAGGTGACGCAGCACCTATAATAGCCTCTGGACGAAATTTATGAAGTGACATCTTGTATATTTCGTCCAAGGCTTCCTGCACTCATTATGGTGGCTTCAAAGTCCTGAAATCATCACTTGTAACTCCGTTCTTGTTCCCCTTGTGCATGCCATCATCTCCATGCTTGAACTTGCTCCAAGGTTCCTCTTTCTTGTCCAAGCTAGGCCCTTCATTTGTAAGCAAAACAAATGTATCCAATTTAGGCAGCATCATATTCTCATGAACTTTAGAATCATTACCAAGAAACGAAAGTACCTGATATTTTAATTGGCGTGCGCGAGCTCTAGTAATTGGTCCAGTATGTATAGAAGCAGGGGCTATGGGTGTAACAATGGTATTGATGTCCTCATCAGACTTGATCCCTTTTAATATCTCCTGGTTAGCACTCTCAGCTTGCCCATTAGACTGTGGGTGAGCTACTGATGACACATCAAGCCAGATATGCTCTCTCTGACAGAATTGTTTCATAGCACCCTTGGATAAATTTGTTCCATTATCTGTGATGATACTGTGAGGATAACCAACGTGGAAGATCAGTTTTTTAATGAACTGAACTGCGGTCGCCGCCTCACAATTGCTAACAGGCTCAACTTCCGCCCACTTGGTAAACTTATCAACCGCAACAAGCAAGTGAGTTTTCTTATCCTTAGACCGTTTAAAGGGCCCAACCATATCAAGCCCCCAGACCGCAAATGGCCAAGTTATTGGGATCATCCTCAGCTCCTGAGCCAGTACATGAGCCTGCCTACCAAATTTCTGACAACCATCACACCTGCGCTCCAGGTCCTCGGCATCTGCATGAGCTGTCAACCAGATGAATCCATGCCTGAAAGCTTTATACACTAGAGACCTTGATCCGACATGATGACTTCAGTCCCCAGCATGAATCTCATGAAGAATCTCATGGCCTTCCTCAAGGGAAACACAACATTGAAAGACGCCCATGACGCTGCACCTGTGTAACTCGCCATTGACAATTGTCATGGACTTAGAACACCTGATGATCTATCGCGCCAAGAGCTGATCCTCTGGTAACTCACCCCGAGTCAAATAAGCCAGGTAAGGCAGCGTCCAGTCAGGAATAGCCTGTAGAGCTGCCACCAACTGTCCCTCCGGGTCAGGAATAGCAAGATCCTCTTCTGAAGGCAACTTGACAGAAGGATTATGCAACACATCAAGGAACACATTGGGAGGAACTGGCTTACGCTGTGAGCCAAGCCGAGATAATGCATCAGCCGCCTCATTCTTGCGCCAGTCTATGTGATCCACCTGGTACCCCTTAAAGTGACCAGCAATGTTGTCAACTGCTTGATGATAAGCCGCCATAAGCGGGTCTTTAGAATCCCACTTTCCTGAGACCTGCTGAGCCACCAAGTCTGAGTCGCCAAAACATCTAACCCGGCTTAAGTTCATCTCCTTGGCCATTTGGAGCCCATGGAGCAAAGCCTCATACTCAGCTGCATTGTTAGTACAAGGGAACATGAGCCTTAGAGCATCTCCACTCGTTCGGCCCCCAAGGGCTAGAAATAGCACCGCCCTGGGGCGCGCTGGCTGAAATATCGGCTTGGGGGTGATATGGTTCCCAGCCGCCACCCCCAGGCACCGATTTCAGCCCACTTTCGGCGCAAATTGGCCCACTTTTCAGCCCATTTTCGGCGCAAGTTGGCCCACTATCGGCACAAATTGATCAATTTCGGCCCGTATTCGGCGTGCTTCGGCACAAATTCAACATAAGCTAATTTTTATCACATAGTTCATCACAGAAAATCAATAGAAATCAAATTGTTCAACAAATAGTTCAATACAAATTATAACTCATATTTCATCACATGTTGAGCTAGGCGTTGCCCTTGAGCCTCCATAGGTGCTCCACTAGATCCTGCTGCAGTTGTTGATGCACCAGTGGGTCTCGGATCTCCTGACGCATATTGAGGAAGGCAGTCCAGGTTGCCGGTAGGCGGTGATCAACTTAGGCAAGAGGACCCTGCCTGTAATATGGTTCAGTGTCAAACACTGGCTCTTCCTGCTCGCTCTCAATGTTCATGTTGTGCAAGATGACATAGCAAGCCATGATCTCCCACATTTGATCTTTCGACCAGGTTTGAGCGGGGTACCGAACAATAGCAAATCAAGATTGGAGCACACCAAATGCCCGCTCGACATCCTTCCTGCAAGCCTCCTGAACCTTCGCAAAGTTGGAGTACTTGCCTCCTGGCACAGGGTTTGAGATAGTCTTCACAAATGTGGACCATCTCGGATAGATGCCATATGCTAGGTAGTATCCCTTGTTGTAGTGTCGCCCATTGACCTCGAAGTTCACCAGAGGAGAATGACCTTCAACAAGCTTGGCAAAGACAGGGGAGCACTGCAATACATTGATGTCATTGTGAGTTCCTGGCATACCAAAGAAGGAGTGCCAAATCCAGAGGTCGTGTGTGGCCACTGCCTCAAGTACCACACTGCAACCACCTTTGGCGCCTAAAAGAACATGCGGTGCCCCCATGTTTGGTTTTGGTAATTAATGACAATCTCTATGGACTAATGGTTGCATTGAGTTATATTTGTAGGATTTGTCCATAGGCTTTTCTTGAAGTCCATTTGTTGGTTTCAAGGAGTTTATGTGTTGACCAAGGTGGTATCCAAGGATCTATCCAAAGATTGATGTAGTGAGTGTTGAGCTAATTGCTAGCATGTCTTGAAGAAGATTGTGTGAACATTCGTGTGTATCTTCAAGACATCATCTTTATGAAGAGAGATGATTTCTCACAAAGCGCAGAAGATACACCGAGTGGGATCAAGTGATCTCATGGTTTGGTAAGCATTGTCCATTGCGCTTTGTGTACTAACCCATGGTCTTTGTGAGAGTTCTATGTGGGGTTAGGTTTGCTTCCATGGGCTTGCATCAAGAGGAAGATCACATACAACCCATGGAGGATGACATCAAATCAAGGTTGTGTTGTGCAAGTTCAAGTGGAGCATCACGAAGAAATCATGCTTGTAGCTTGTCGTCCATTGCGGTGACAATGGACTTGTGAAGGTGTGCCGAAGAGTGACTCACCCATAGTGGAGCCAACGCAATCACGAAAGGTGGTCCAACTTGAGGGAGTCAAGATCGTCATCATCTAGCTCAAGTGGTCTTCATGCAAGGCAAAGGTTTGCCCTTGATAGGTTTTCTATTTTACCAGTCTCATGGTGATAGTTTGGAGACCGGGTAATAGGATCGATAGCCGTACTATCAAGGGGGGCTCTCAAGTGAGTAGCTTGATCGTATCGTTCATCAAGAGCTCAAACCATTGCATCCTTGCATCATCTTTCTTGATTCTTATTTGTATTTTCTCTTTTTGAGTTTTTAGAGCTTGTGGTTATCTTCGTGACAAGCTCTAGTACATCAAAAACGGATTTCATATGCTTCTTCTATTGCGTTTTCGGTGTTGGAGGTTTTACCGATCTTATTCAAGGAAGGGTTCACACCATTTTCTTATGGGCCTTTTCTCATTTACTTCTTATTGTTATTTCTATCAAGATTATGTTAGCCCATGTCGTTAGCTTTCCAACAAACTTGGTTTCGTTGAATTCGGAGTCCGTTTGTAGAAGTTGTGGTAGTTTTGGTGTCCTTAAAAGGCTGCAGCAGTACTACCGCGGCTACTGCCGCTTGGAGCGGATGTAATTTTTTACTATCGCTCCAGAGCGGTACTACCACAGCTACTTTCGCTCCGGACCAAAATCTCGTATTAAGTTCAGTGGTGGTAGGCACGGATGTATTTTTTTAGTACCGCTCGCAAGCAGTAGTACCGCTACCCCTAGCGGTAGTACCGTGAGGACGAGCGGTAGTACCACTCCGGCGGTTCTACTGGCCTTTTGCCTCCTTGCTGTTGTTTTTCATAGGGCATCCACCGCCCTAGCAGTAGTACCGCTCCCATGAGCGGTAGTACTGCTCTGTGCGGGCTATGAGCATAATGGTTGGATTTTTCCCCACCTATAAAAGGGGGTCTTCTTCCCCAATGAACCTTATCCTTTGAGCTCGTTTTCTTCCCCCATTGTTGACCTTCTTCGAGCTTGCTATCTCTCAATCCCTCCATGGATTCTTGCTAGTTTTTGGGGGAAAAGAGAGAGGAGATCTAGATCCACTTGTCCACCAATCACTTTCTCCTCTATGTGAGGGGAACCCCTTGGATCTAGATCTTGGAGTTCTTGGTGTTCTCCTTCTTGTTCTTCTTCTCATTTTCTTCCCTAGCATTAGTTGCTTTGGTGGGATTTGGGAGAGAAGGACTTGGGCACTCCATGTGCCCTTGCCATTGCATTTGGTGCATCGGTTTGAGTTCTCCATGGTGATACGTGGAAGTTACAAGTTGAGAAGCTTATTACTCTTGGGTGCTTGGTACCCTTGAGCTTGTTCCTCTTGGGTGCTTGGGCGCCCTAGAAGGTTGGTGGTGTTCGGAGCTCAATCATTGTGGTGTAAAGCTTCGGGCAAGCATCGGGGTCTCCAATTAGGTTATGGAGATCACCCCGAGCAATTTGACGGGTTCCGGTAACCGCCCCCAAGGGTTGCCAAAGTGTACGGGTTCGGTGACCGCCCCCAAGGGTTGCCATTTGTACGGGTTCGGTAACCGCCCTCAAGGGTCCCTTAGTGGAATCATGGCATCTTGCATTGTGCGAGGGCGTGAGGAGATTATGGTGGCCCTAGTGGCTTCTTGGGGAGCATTGTGCCTCCACACCGCTCCAAACAGAGATTAGGATCCGCAAGGGTGTGAACTTTGGGATACATCATCGTCTCCGCGTGCCTCGATTATCTCTTACCCGAGCCCTTTACTTATGCACTTTACTTTGTGATAGCCATATTGTTTCTTGTCATATATCTTGCTATCACTTAGTTCTTTATCTTGCTTAGCATAAGTTGTTGGTGCACATAGGTGAGCCTAGTTGTTGTAGGTTTTGTGCTTGACAAATTAACCGCTAGGTTTATTCCGCATTTGTTCAAGCCTAAACCGTAATTATTTTAAAGCGCCTATTCACCCCCCTCTAGGCGACATCCTCGATCTTTCAATTGGTATCAGAGCCTCATCTCTCTTTGTCAGGCTTAACCGCCTAGAGAGTTAGGATGTCGACTAGGGGATTAGGATTCTCTGACACTCTTAGTTTCGACGGCACCAAGTTTGATGTTTGGGTTATTCGCATGCTTAATCATTTTCGGGCCATTGACCCGTGTTTAGATTGAATTGTAGATATGGGTTTTTCTTCTTCGAAGGATCCTCAAAGATTATCTATAGCGGATGAGAAAAACTCTTATCTCAAACCTCAAGCTTCGAATGTGCTTTTTGATGCTTTGAGCAATGTAGTTATATTTCAAGTCATGCCGTTTCGGGATGCTCATGAGTTGTGGACAAAGCTTAAAGATAAATATGGTGTGTCCAAGATTTGTGAGGATAATTTTCCTCCCTCCACCTCCGGTCATATAGTGTTCTCAACTTCTTCTACTTCACCTACATGTGGTTTTCCACAAGGTAATGACATGGTGAGTAGTGGTGTTCATTGCAATGATGATAGTGGGCTTATTGTTGATTATCCTTCATCACTTTCTTATTGCAATGCTTCATCTTTGGACTTTAGCACTTTGAGCACTCCAAATGTTTCACATGCTTGTGTTGAGAGTCCGTGCATATCATGTAGAAATTGCTTGACTAAATCTCATGATAATATGCTTGCTATATCTTGTTGCCATGATAAAAATGCATGTATTTCCTCGAGTTGTTGTGCTAACAATGTAGAGGAAACCCAACACTCCATGGAACAATATGTGGTCTTGAACGGTGCTTCAAGGGATCCTACATCGTCATCTATTGCTTTTTGCCTTATGGCTAAGGCTTCAAAGGTATCTCCTACTTTGGACCCCAATATATCTCTTGATGATGATGTTAATGATAATAATGATGAGGATAATGATGAAGAAAGTGATAATGTTGCCTCCTTAAAAATTAAGGGGGAAATGGTTTTTAAAGCTCTTCATAAAAATAAAATTGCTTGTTCCAACTTCATGGAAATCAAGTCCATTGCCATTGAGGGCAAGAAATATATTGAGGAGTTGGAATCTCATCTCGAGGAGCATGAGGTCACCATTGAGAAAATGGAAGGTCATGAGCGTGATTACGCTAATGAGATTGCGGACCTCTCCCAAGCTTTTGAACTTGAACAAACCACCAAGGAATCTCTTCAGGAGACTTTTGCTCTAGAATTGTCTAGAGTGAAGGAATCTCATGATAGAGCTCTTGAGGTGGCCAATGATTTTGAAACTAAAAATGAGAAGCTTGAAGTTGCGCATGATAAACTCCTTGAGGACTTTGGGCACCTCGAAAATGGCTCAAGGGCCATTAGGAGTGAGCTCATCAAACTCACCGAGTCTCATGATCAACTTAAAGCTTCATATTCAAAAGAGCTTGCAAAGTTGCCTTCTCCTCTTGTTGTTAATGATGATGCTAGTGCTACTAACTCTATTTCTTGTGAAGCATCCATTTTGAAGGAGAATGTTGAGCTAAGGGCTCAACTTGCGTTGCTATCTAGCAATTATGGGAAATTGGAAGAAAGTCATGAAAAGCTCTCAAGCTCTCATGATGATCTTCTAGTATTCCATAATGTGCTAAAGATAGCTCATGAGGCTATGATGACTAAGGTAACATCTAGTGAGCCTCATGTGGATACTAGCACTATTTCAAGTCTAAATGCTATATTGCCATGTGCTAGTCCTCGTAATTCATCCACTCATAATGTTGCTACATCTTGTGATGAATTGCTTTCCTTGCCTTGTTGCTCTAACGATGAAGCTTATACTTCCTCTAGTACTTGTGTTGATACTAACCATGTAGAGGAAATCAAAGAGCTCAAGGCCCAAGTCACTTCCTTGAAGAAAGACTTGGAAAAGAGTCATGAAGGGAAGTCCACACTCAACAATATCTTGAGTGTGCAAAAATCCCCCAATGACAAAGGTGGACTTGGATTCAACTCCAATAAGAAGAAGAAGTCCAAGATGAATAAGAAAAAGGGCCAAAAACAAGTCAAGAATTCGGCCAAGATTATTTGCTTCAAGTGCAAAGTTGAAGGGCATCATGTTAGATCTTGCCCATTGAAGAAGAAGGCCATAAGTGACAAGCAACAAGGGAAGTGGCCACAAGTTCATTCCCATGCTCAACCTCAAGTTGAAGAAAGGCCTCTTCCCAAGATGACTCAAGCTAATGCTTCTCAAGTTGAGAAATCAAGTGAGAAGAAAGTGAAGAGTAGACGTTGCTACCTATGTCGTGAGAAAGGTCACGTAGCTTCTTCATGCATGAATGGTACCTTATCCAACCCTATTCTAATAGATGATGTCTATTCTCTTGGGAAGGATAAGGTTGGCAATGTGTTTGCCAAGTTTGTTAGTACTCAAAGTGGTGTCAAGAAAAGAACCATTTGAGTTGCCAAGCCTATTGTGACTAACCTCTTAGGACCCAACTTAGTTGGGGACCAACTAGCTCAAACTTGATCAATAGGTGTTGTTGGAGGGCATTGGAGACTTGGCTACATCATGAAGAATTAAGGGGACTTCATCATTCTTATTGTCTCAAGCCAAGTCAATTGGGTTATCAAGTTTCTATCTTATATCCAATGTGCCTCCTTGCGGTAACTTGTACTTAAATTGTTTACATTGAAAGTTACTTGCCCCTTTGCATGTTTTGGTTTTGTTCCTTGCATGTGTTTGTATATGTTGTGTCTCCAAGTTGCTTATCTTGAGTAATCAAGTATGTGTATGTTGGTTTGCACATCATGTACATGTGTGTCGTACGTTGAGCCCTTGTGCATCTTGTTTGTATCTTAGTTGGCTCTTGTGAGAGATTAATGGAATATCCCATTGTGGGGGAGTGATGTGCCTTGTGCACCTCACAGTCCTATAAATGCATGTACATGAGGAATACCATCTAGTATTGATATTACAAGTTTATCTAGTCGCTATGTGGTATGTCTTCTCATGAGAAATTCAAATTCTAAATAGTCCATTAATTATCTCTTGTTGGATTCTTATTGCCTCTTGTGCAGTTTTCTTTGGTATCACATTATGGGGGAGTAATGTGCTATGTGCAAATTACAAGCCTAAAAAATGTGTACATTTGAGATATTGTCACCTAGAATTGATACTGTAAATTATCTTGTCCCTAGGTGGCATGTTAGCTCTACAAGTTACAATTTGCTTTTGTGTTTGGTGTGAAGATGATGATGGATATCTTTGAAATCTACCACCGGGAATTATTTCCAAATACTTCTTGTCTCTTGACAATTGGTAATCATTTATGTGGTAGAAATTGTTAATCATATTTACATTGGCCTTTGGTTTTATTTGCCTTATCTCTTGCCTAGGATTGTTTCAACTCCCGTTGTCTTCCGTGCCACTTGTGGATCATGTTTATTTCTTGATCTCGTCTAGTGCGTCTATGGATATAGTGAAAGCAGTGATCCCATCTTGTGCATTTTGCATTCAAATGCAAATTCTCTATAATGCACAACTCTTGGGGGAGCTATCCTATTTTCTTTAGAACACTCATCTTGTGATCCTTATCAAGTGTGTGTTGGTGGAAGACAAGTCGTTTCTTTTTGGTACTGTGTGCCATCATGAAACTTTGTAGAGGTCTTGGTTCGTTAGGAACCTTCCTCTCTTTTGGGAGTTTGGTATCTTCCTTTTAGTGTGTATCAATGGATATCTCATTCCTTGATGTATCTTGTATTTGGTATCCTTCAAGTGATAAGTTCTTCTTTGAGTATCTTATTTTCACTTGGTATCTTTTCTTTTGGGATCCTATCAACCATGTGTTGATTTGGTCCTTGAAGTCTAGAGCATGCATATTTACTTATGTACATTCTTTGGCATGCTTTCTTTCTTTGACCCAATATATAAGGGAAACTCCACCAAGTCTCTAATTGGCTAAGATGTGCATGAAATTCTATTTAATATCTATATGCACATATTTATGTGGAGATTGTCATATGTATTGTTGGTTTGCTAACTCTTTGGTCCCAATGAGTTTGGGTACCATTTTGTTTGTGGTGTTGTTCTAGGAACAACTAGAGATGCATTGGATGCTCGGCTCATTCAAAAGGAAGGTGGTGTCACCATGTGCTTATTGGAGTCAAGCTAGGACGTTTAATGAACTACTATCGTTTACATTCAATTTGTATCTACTACATCCTTCCAATGCTATCTCGGTAACAAGTATCTACTCATGCATACATTTCTTACATACAACCTTGTGTAGGTTGCATCATGGCATGAATTTCTTGATTAGTTCTTGTGATACTTGTTTCCCTTCTCAAAGCATCTCAATGATGATCTCTTGTTGATAGTTGTGATGTCTTTGATGTTCGTTTGGTTGAAGCTCATTTATATACTATAGGATAATATTAAGCCATGTGCTATATGCTTTTCAAGCAAAGATCTTATCAGTATATTTTATGACTTTCGTTTGGGTATCCTATTCTTTCCTTGAGTAACCATTTCTTGTGTGCATCCTTCTTTGTGGATTGATATCATCATGATTTTCATCTACCTAGAATCTTATACACTTGAGAGAAGTTACATCTTTAGTGGATTTCCTTATCCTTTCACGTCCACCTTTCTTTCCTTTGTATTTCCTAGGTGGCTCCATGAAAGGATTTGTCTTGAGTGCGGATCTTATATCTTTGCATCTTGTTGCACTCTTTTGTGGTGAAGATTGTTTTCCTCTTGCTTGTCATGATGAGGCTTTTGCCAATTCAATTGGTATCCCTCCTCTTAACGAAGCTTCCTTTTATATCTTCACCACGGGTTGTCACAAGCATAGGTTCTTTATATGCTTATTAGTGAGCTTGTGAACCCATTTGCTAGTTGTGTGTGGGAATGACAGGCCTTGCACCGTGTATCTCATTCATTCAAGACTATATTGATGCTTAATGCTCATCCGTACATTAGTCTTCTCAAGTGCATTGCCTTGACTCACACACATCGGTTTTAGTTGAGCCTATTCCTAAGTTGCCTCTTTTACATGTTTCTCAACCATGTGTTTGTTGCAAGTGCTAGGCTTACTTTCCTATATGCTCACTTGCACTTGTTGTGTGTTTATATTGATTTTGGGGGAGTGATGATCCTAATTTTTGCATGTTGTACCCAAATACAAAACTAAATATTGCACAAATCATGGGGAGCTTCTCTATGTTCTTTAGAACACTCCTTCTCTCATATCATAATATCTTGTATCCATGTGGCTTGTAGGATCCATTGTCGGATTGTTTCAGTTGGTATCTTTTGATTGCTAATTTCATTCTTGGTATGCCTTTGTGCCATATCATCCCTTTGCAATCTTTGGATCCTCAATATAGTTTGTTTTCCTCCAACTATTCATCATTGGATATATGTATTGTATTCCACTCATATTTTGAGAAATACACAATTTATGGAGGAACACATATTATATTGGCCTTCTAAGCTTTTCGCCCATTTTGGCAATCGATGCCAATGGGGGAGAGGTTTAGAGAGTTGTGTGGAGAAGTTTAGAGCTATCTCTTCTTGCTTTGGTTTTGTTCCTAAGCTTTTGCATCTCATTCTCATGCATTATTAGTTGTTGCTTTGCATGGTGATGCTTAATTCATTATATAAACTCCCTTGAAAGTGATTGTCATAAATTACCAAAATGGGGGAGATTGAAAGAACATGCGGTGCCCCCATGTTTAGTTTTGGTAATTGATGACAATCTCTATGGACTAATGGTTGCGTTGAGTTATATTCATAGGATTTGTCCATAGGCTTTTCTTGAAGTCCATTTGTTGGTTTCAAGGAGTTTATGTGTTGACCAAGGTGGTATCCAAGGATCTATCCAAAGATTGATCTAGTAAGTGTTGAGCCAATTGCTAGCATGTCTTGAAGAAGAAGATTATGTGAACATTCATGTGTATATTCAAGACATCATCTTTATGAAGAGAGATGATTTCTCACAAAGCGTAGAAGATACACCGAGTGGGATCAAGTGATCTCACGGTTTGGTAAGCATTGTCCATTGCACTTTGTGTACTAACCCATGGTCTTTGTGAGAGTTCTATGTGGGGTTAGGTTTGCTTCCATGGGCTTGCGTCAAGAGGAAGATCACATACAACCCATGGAGGATGACATCAAATCAAGGTTGTGTTGTGCAATTTCAAGTGGAGCATCACGAAGAAATCATGCTTGTAGCTTGCCGTCCATTGTGGTGACAATGGACTTGTGAAGGTGTGCGGAAGAGTGACTCACCCATAGTGGAGTATGGGGGAGCAATCAACTAGCCTTCATCGAGCCAACGCAATCACAAAAGGTGGTCCAACCTGGATGGAATTCACAATCCTGAGGAAGAGCTTTCGGCTCCTCCGATAACGGCGCCAAAATACTTTGTCACCGTGCAGTGGAGCATCAGCGAAGTATTCGGAGAAGAGCAAGCAATATCCTTCCAGTCGATGCTAGTTCTTTGCCTTCAGCCGCCCCGGCGCCGAGCCACCTCACCGCAGCTTTGCATTGCTCGCGAGCAGGCTGGCCAGGGTGGTGAGGACCATGAGATGCTCTTCATCCTGGATGTCGGCATCGGCTTTGTCCTCTAGCAGCGCCACGAGAGCCTCCTTGTCATTCGAGTCCATCGCCGAGCAGACAAATCGCCGAACACAAGGTGGGCGTGGTGGGCGCACAGCCGCCGGTATCCCGTCCTGCGCGGCCGGAGTGCCGAAAAACTGGTCCAGGAAGGTGGTGGAGGATGCCATGGCAGAAACCTCTCTCTTTTCCGGCGGGGGAATGGCCTATCTAGCGGTGGTGGGCCACGCCGGGATCGGCAAGGCGGTGGGAGGGCGTGCGCGGGCGTGCGGGGGGGGGGGGGGGGGGGGGGATCTGGACGTGCAAGATGACTTTTCGCCTGACAGTGTGGCCCAGACGCGGTTTTCCCTTCCGCCGGAGCCCCCAAGCGCCACCAGTGCGCTGGGTTCGGCCTGGGATTGCCGGGCCCAAAAACGGGCCGAGCCAACGGATTTCGGCGTCTTGGGGGCGCGACTGGGGGTTTTTTCGGCACCGGCTTGAAAAAAGTCGCCCTGGGGGGCTTGTTGGGGGCGCGGCTGGAGATGCTCTTAAGACATAACAAAACTTATCACCTCTTGGGGATTTCAAAATAACTCCAGCCCCTGAGCCTTCCAACTGTCTGGACCCATCAAAGTGTATAGTCCAATATGTGTTATCTGGCTTCTCCTCAGGTGCTTGCAACTCTGTCCAATCATTGATGAAATTCACCAAAGCTTGCGACTTGATAGCCGTTCGGGGTACGTACTTAAGATGATGTGGCCCAAGCTCAATTGCCCATTTGGCAACCCGGCCAGTAGCCTCTCTGTTTTGTATGATGTCTCCCAAAGGGGCTGAACTGACCACTGTAATTGGGTGTCCAAGAAAATAATGCTTCAACTTGCGACTCGCCATGAACACGCCAAACACACGCTTCTACCAATGTGGATATCTCTGCTTAGATTCTGTTAAGACTTCACTAACATAATAAACCGGCCGCTAAACTAGAAACTCCTTACCCGCCTCCTTGCGCTCGACGACAACTACAACACTGACGGCCTTATTATTAGCCGCCATGTACAGGAGCAAAGGCTCTTTGTCTACAGGAGCAGCCAAGACAGGCGGCTCAGCCAACTATTTCTTAAGTGCCTCAAACGCCTCATTAGCTGCATCACTCTAGACGAAGTGGTCAGCTTTCTTCATCATCTGATACAAGGGGATTGCTTTCTCTCCAAGGCAGCTTATGAACCGGCTTAAGGCTGCGATGCGACCTGCTAGGCGCTGAACAACATTGATACACACCGGCTTAGAAAGAGAAGTTATAGCCTCAATCTTTTCCGGGTTAGCCTCAATGCCTCTTTCCGAGACCAAGAAACCTAACAATTTTCCAGCTGCTACACCGAAAACACACTTGGCTGGGTTAAGCATCATCTTGTATGCCCTGAGGTTGTCAAATGTTTCCTTGGCTCCTCAAGCAAGGTCTCCTTCTTTCTTGACTTAACCACTATATCATCCACATATGCATGAACATTTCAGCCAATCTGCTTGTGAAATAATTCTGAACGCAACGCTGGTAAGTCGCCTGGGCACTCTTGAGCCCAAAAGGCATAGACACATAACAGAAAGCCCCAAAGGGGGTGATGAAAGCTGTCTTTTCTTGATCTTCCACTGCCATCTTGATCTGATGATAACCAGAGTACGCATCCAGGAAACACAAACTCTCACAACCCGCAGTGGCATCAATGATCTGGTCAATGCGAGGGACAGCAAAAGGATCAGCCGGACATGCCTTGTTAAGATCTGTATAATCAACACACATGCGCCAAGTGCCATTCTTCTTAAGCACAAGCACAAGGTTAGCCAGCTACTGAGGGTGAAACACCTCATTGATAAACCCAGCAGCTAGGAGCCGGGCCACTTCTTCTCCAATAGCCTTACGCCTCTCTTCATTAAAAAGACGAAGGAATTGGCGAACAGGTTTCATCTTAGGATCAATATTAAGTCGGTGCTTAGCGAACTCTCTCGGTACACCTGGCATGTCAGAAGGCTTCCATGCAAATATGTCATGATTCTCCTGGATGAATTCGATGAGCGCGCTTTCCTATTTAGGATCCATCCTTGTCCCAATGGTGAACTGTTGAGAAGAGTCGCCAGGGACAAACTCAACTTGCTGTCTATCCTTCACCGACTTAAATTTGAGGGGCGGGTCAGGCTCTGTGGTGGGTTTCTTTAGCGGGGTCATATCGGACGGGTCAACATTGTCTTTGTAATACTTGAGCTCCTCTGTGGCACAAGCTGACTCTGCATAAGCCGCATCTCCTTCCTCGCACTCCAGGGAGACTTTTCAATCACCATGTACCGTAATTGTCCCCTTTGGCCCTGGCATCTTAAGCTACAGGTAAATATAACAAGGGCGGGCCATAAACCGAGCATAAGCCGGCCGTCCAAACAAAGCATGATACGGGCTCTTGATTTTGACCACCTCAAACCATAACGTCTCTGTCCTGTAATTGTACTCATCACCAAAAGCCACTTCTAATGATATCTTTCCAACAGGGTAAGCCGACTTGCCAGGGACCACCCCATGGAACACTGTGGAGGACGGCTTGAGATCCTTGTCAGTCAGATTCATCCGGCGAAAGGTGTCATAGTACAGTATGTTGATGCTGCTACCGTCGTCCATAAGCACCTTGGTGAATTCATAACCACCCACCTGGGTAGCCACCACAAGGGCTAAGTGACCCGGGTTATCAACCCGAGGCGGGTGATCCGCCCTGCTCCACGTTATTGTGTGCTCAGACCATCTCAAATACTGCAGAACAACCGGCTCTACTGCATGAACCACCCACTTATGAACCTTCTTGTCCTGTTTGCAAAGACTTGTAGTGAAGACATGGTATTGACCGCCGTTGAGCTGCTTGGGGTTGCTCTGATACCTAGACTGGTTATCCTGCTGACGATTCCCATGACCAGACTGTTGATTTCCTTGGTTCTGGTAATTGGAGCCTGAGCCGCCACCACCAAAGCCGGCTCCATGCGACGCGAGACTTGACCCGCTGGGCGGCCCATTACCGTTACTGTGATGCCGTGAAAGCCCTTGATTCCTGAACTCCTTCATAACATAACAATCCTTCCAAGCATGTTTGGATGGCTTATTTTGGTAACTATGCTTGGGACAAGGGCCATTAAGCATATCCTCAATACTCTGTGACCTTCCTGGATTGAAAGGCGGCTTGCCATTGCTATCCCGACGCTGATTCTTGTAGCCAGTGTTGGTGTTAGCCACCAGATCAGACCCGCCATCGGGGTGCCTGCGCTTGCCACCATTGCCCGACCACATTCTGCTCCTGGCCCTTAGCACCACCGTTTTTCTTGCCTTTATTGGATTTATCCTCATCATCAGAACTCGGATCCTTCGCTCTATCAGAGTCTGCATATTTGGTGAGAGCACTCATAAGGTCACCCATATCCTGGCATGTACGCTTGAGCCGCCCGAGCTTCTGCTTAAGAGGCAAGAAATGACAGTTCTTCTCTAGAATTAGAATGGCCTGAGCTGCCGAGATGCTATCTGATGAATGGATGATAGCTGAAACCCGCCGAACCCAATGATGGGCCGACTCATCTTCACGCTGTGCGCAATGATCCAAATCAACAATCGTCAGCGGCTGTTTACATGTTCCTTGATTTTTTTGACAAAACACGCTTTTAACTCGGCCCATGAGTTAATAGAATTAGGCGGCAAGCCATTCAACCATATGCGTGCAGTCCCTTCCAGCATCATGGTGAAATATTTAGCACAAACAGCGTCGCTGACATCTAACATATCCATGGCCAGTTCATAACTTTCAATCCAAGCCTCTGGAGGGAGGTCGGGCGTCTAATTAGGTATCTTACGGGGACCCTTGAAATCCTTGGGCAAACGCTCATTGAGTAGGGCCGCCACCAAAAATGGCACTCCGAGACTTCTAGTGATCAACCTGGCCTCGATTGAGGCTGAGGGAATCATAGGGGGCGGCTCATAAGCCCCCTGGTTTGCTCCTTCCGCCTCTCGACGGGCCCTTGCACCGTCCACGAGTGCTTGAGCCGTGCTCTTAGGATCAGGTGGGTTAACATGGCGTGGGTTCTGACACCGTTCACTGCTGGAGACTGCGGGCGACTCAATACGTCGGCTATAACTACGGCTCGGGAGAGGGGTTGAGTGCACACGATCACGGCTGTATGAATATGCAGCTTGCTGCGCAATGGCCGCCTACAGGAGCTCAACTGCGTTCCCAATTTCCATCATGACTGGCGACTCGCCAGTAATAGGAATCGCCGCCAGCCGGGTCGCTGCTGCTAACATGTTATCCATCGGGTTAGAAAAGTGGCCTGGTGGTGTCAGGAAACATTGAGGCGGTGTCTGATTGGGGGGCGGGTTAGGTGCCCGCTCTTCCCTCCGTGCCGGCTCAAGCTGACGAGGTTGAGTGATAACCCACAAGTGTAGGGGATCAGTTGTAGCCTCTTTCGATAAGTAAGAGTGTCGAACCCAACGAGGAGCTAAAGGTAGAACAAATATTCCCTCAAGTTCTATCGACCACCGATACAACTCTACGCACGCTTAACGTTCGCTTTACCTAGAACAAGTATGAAACTAGAAGTACTTTGTAGGTGTTGTAGGATAGGTTTGCAAGCTAATAAAGAGCACGCAAATAAAAACTAGGGGCTGTTTAGATAAAGAAAGAACTAAGTTAGTTTTAGTTGAGAGCTTTTTTGTCACAAGAAAGTTATTTGTCCCTAGGCAATCGATAACTAGACCGGTAATCATTATTGCAATTTTATACGAGGGAGAGGCATAAGCTAACATACTTTCTCTACTTGGATCATATGCACTTATGATTGGAACTCTAGCAAGCATCCGCAACTACTAAAGATCATTAAGGTAAAACCCAACCATAGCATTATAATGTATCAAGTCCTCTTTACTCCCATACGCAAACAACCTACTTACTCGGGTCTGTGCTTCTGTCACTCACGCCACCCACCATAAGCGAATCATGAACATATTGCAAACCCTACAGCGGGGATCCCTCATGCTTGCGCGACACGGAGAGCACCATAGGACAGCACCAATAATAAAACATGCAACTCAAACCAATCATGATCATCAATCAACCCATAGGACAAAACGGATCTACTCAAACATCGTAGGATAGCCATACATCATTGGGAAATAATATATAGCGTTGAGCACCATGTTTGAGTAGAGATTACAGTGGGGAGGAGAGGTGTTACATAGCTGCATAGAGGGGGAGAGAGTTGGTGATGACGGCGGCGAAGTTGTTGGTGTAGATCGCTGTCACGATGATGGCCCCGACGGCGTTCCGGTGCCACCGGGAGAGAGGGGGAGAGAGCCTCCTCCTTCTTCTTCTTCCTTGACCTTCCCCCTATATGGGAGAAGGGTTTCCCCTCTGGTCCATGGCCTCCATGGCGGTGGAGGGGCGGGAGCCCCTCCGAGATTGGATCTCTCTCTCTCTCTGTTTCCTTCTGTTTCTGCGCTCCCAGATTCTGGCCTTTCACCGTTTCTTAAATTTCCGGAGATCCGTAACTCCGACTGGGCTGAAATTTTAATACGATTTTTATCCGGATATTAGCTTTCTTGCGGCCGAAGAAGGGTACGAACCGCCTTATGGGGTGTCCACAAGGGCCCAGGGTGCGCCCTACCCCCTGGGGCGCGCCCCCTGCCTTGCCGCCGCCTCGGGCATCGTCTCGCATTGATTCCACTTCCCAAAATTCAAATATATTCCAAAAAAAAATCTCTGTAAGTTATTATCGCGTTTGGACTCCGTTTGATATGGATTTTCTGTGAAAGAAAAAACATGCAACAAACAAGAACTGGCACTGGGCACTGGATCAATACGTTAGTCCCAAAAATAGTATAAAAAGTTGCCAAAAGTATATGAAAGTTGTAGAATATTGGCATGAAACTATAAAAAATTATAGATACGACGAAGACGTATCAACATCCCCAAGCTTTATTCCTGCTCGTCCTCGAGTAGGTAAATGATAAAAAAGATAATTTTTGATGTGGAATGCTACCTAGCATAATCTTGATCATATAATCTAATCATGGCATGAATATTAAGACACGAGTGATTCAAAGCAATAGTCTATCATTTGACATTAAGACAATGATACTTCAAGCATACTAATAAAGCAATCATGTCTTTTCAAAATAACATGGCCAAAGAAAGTTATCCCTACAAAATCATATAGTCTGGCTATGCTCCATCTTCACCACACAAAGTATTTGATCATGCACAACCCCGATGACGAGCCAAGCAATTGTTTCATACTTTTAATGTTCTCAAGCCTTTTCAACTTTCACGCAATACATGAGCATGAGCCATGGATATAGCCCTATAGGTGGAATAGAATATGATGGTGGAGGTTGTGTGGAGAAGACAAAAAAAGGAGAAAGTCTCACATCGACGCGGCTAATCAACGGGCTAAGGAGATGCCCATCAATTGATGTCAATGCGAGGAGTAGGGATTGCCATGCAACGGATGCACTAGAGCTATAAGTGTATGAAAGCTCAAACTGAAACTAAGTGGGTGTGCATCCAACTTGCTTGCTCATGAAGACCTCGGGCATTTGAGGAAGCCCATCATCGGAATATGCAAGCCAAGTTCTATAATGAAAAATTCCCACTAGTATATGAAAGTGATAACATAGGAGACTCTCTATCATGAAGAACATGGTGCTACTTTGAAGCACAAGTGTGGAAAAAGGATAGTAACATTGTCCCTTCTCTCTTTTCTCTCATTTTTTTGGTGGGCTTCTTTGGCCTCTTTTTTTATTTGGGCTTCTTTGGCCTCTTTTATTTTTCATAAAGTCCGGAGACTCATCCCAACTTGTGAGGGAATCATAGCTTCCATCATCTTTTCCTCACTGGGACAATGCTCTAATAATGATGATCATCACACTTTTATTTACTTACAACTCAATATTACAACTCGATACTAGAACAAAATATGACTCTATATGAATGCCTCTGGCGGTGTACCAGGATGTGCAATGATCTAGCGTAGCAAAGATATCAAAAAACAGACAAGCCATGAAAATATCATGCTAGCTAACTTACGATCATGCAAAGCAATATGACAATGAATGCTCAAGTCATGTATATGATAATGATGGAAGTTGCATGGCAATATATCTCGGAATGGCTATGGAAATGCCATGATAGGTAGGTATGGTGGCTGTTTTGAGGAAGATATAAGGAGGCTTATGTGTGATAGAGCGTATCATATCACGGGGTTTGGATGCACCGGCGAAGTTTGCACCGACTCTCGAGGTGAGAAAGGGCAATGCACGGTACCGAAGAGGCTAGCAATGGTGGAAGGGTGAGAGTGTGTATAATCCATGGACTCAACATTAGTCATATAGAACTCACATACTTATTGCAAAAGTCTATTAGCTATCGAAACAAAGTACTACGCACATGCTCCTAGGGGGATAGATTGGTAGGAAAAGACCATCGCTCGTCCCCGACCGCCACTCATAAGGAAAGCAATTAATAAATACCTCATGCTCCAACTTCGTTACATAACAGTTCACCATACGTGCATGCTACGGGAATCACAAACTTTAACACAAGTATTCTTACCAATCCACAATTACTCACTAGCATGACTCTAATATCACCATCTTTATATCGCAAAACTATTGCTAGGAATCAAACATATCATATTCAGTGATCTACAAGTTTTATGTAGGATTTTATGACTAACCATGTGAATGACCAATTCCTGTTAACTCTCTAAATAGATATAAGTGAAGCAAGAGAGTTTAATTCTTTCTACAAAATATATGCCCACTCTCTAACAAATATAAGTGAAGCAAAAGAGCATTCTACAAATGGCGGTTTTCTATGTGTGGAGAAACAGGCAATCCAAACTTCAAATGATATAAGTGAAGCATATGAAGCATTCTATAAAGCCATACTCAAAAGATATAAGTGAAGTGCAAAGATCATTCTATAAATCATCCAAGAACTATCTCATACCAGCATGGTGCATTACTAAAAGAAAAATAAAAAGCACACGACGCTCCAAGATTTACGCATATCATGTGACGAATAAAAATATAGCTCCAAGTAAAATTACCGATGAACATTAGAAGAAAGAGGGGATGCCTTCCGGGGCATCCCCAAGCTTAATTGCTTGGGAGTCCTTGAATATTACCTTGGGGTGCCTCGGGCATCCCCAAGCTTAGGCTCTTGCCACTCCTTATTCCTTCATCCATCGTGATCTCACCCAAAACTTGAAAACTTCAATCACACAAAACTTAACAAAACCCTCGTGAGATTCGTTAGTATAATAAAGCAAATTACCACTTTAAGTACTGTTGCAAACCCATTCATATTTTATTTTTGCATTGTATCTACTGTATTATAACTTCTCCATGGCTTATACCACCGATAAAATCGATAGTTTCATGAAAACGAGCAAAACAATGCATCAAAAACAGAATCTGTCAAAACAGGATAGTCTGTAGTAATCTGAACATTCACCATACTTCTGTAACATTAAAAATTCTGAAAAATTAGGAAAAATAAAAAATTTGTATAGAAATACTGTGCAAGAACTTTTATAAGCTTTTGACGTCCCAGTAAAAAATGTAAAATCACGCACTACAGCCAAAGTTTCTGTTTTTGCACCGCACATACCAACAAGCAATCTAACCATCCTAAAGGCAAATCTTGGCACATTATTTTTATAATACAATGTATTTGTACAAGGGGATAATTATTTTTTTTGAAAATTTTCTATAATTCAATATTTGCAAAGTTTCCATGGGCATGAACAAAGTTCAAGGAGCTCCCCCACTTCAACGGTGCTCGTCTTTCTTACTTTCATTTTTCTTTTTGAAAAAGTTTTAGGTTCCCCACTTTATTTTTTTGTTTTTAAACTTTTTAAAAGCACTCAACAGAAATAAATGACTCTCTAAAACTTCCGGGTTGTCTCCCTGGCAGCGTTTTCTTGAAAGCCATTAAGCTAGGCATATAGTGCTCAAGTAATTGATCCACCCGGATCCCAAGGTATATCAAAGCCAATTTTAATTAACAATGATTTGTATTTTAGTAGTGAGCACAAAGCAACATATATCATGCAACAACGAAGTCTAACTCTCTTCCTATGCATTGGCATGTCATGAAATAACAATTCATGCACATAAAGTAAAGGCTAATGCATAGTATAAACAGTTTCTTGAAATTTTATCATATTGGAAACATAGAGAGGCGGGGATGTAGTTCCTCTCTCATAATAATTGCAAGTAGGAGCAGCAAGCACATGCCTATTATATTTATCAAAATCATCATGTGTAATAGTAGAACGCAACCCATCAATATAGTCCTTATTAAGCGCAAACTTCTCCGATATGGTATAGTTGGGAGAATTCAAAACGATAATAGGACTATCATGCGTGGGTGCAATAGAAACAATTTCATTCTTAACAAAAGGAACTATAGCAAGTTCATCTCCATAAGCATAATTCATATTGGCATCATGGCCACAAGCATAGCAAGCATCAAGTTCATTAAAAAGGGATATTTCAAACAAATCAAAGGGATCATAGCAATTATCATAGCAATCATCCTTCGGTAAGCACGAAGGGAAATTAAACAATGTATGAGTTGAAGAGTTACTCTCATTAGAAGGTGGGCACGGGTGATCAATCCGCTCTTCCTCCTTTTGTTCTTCGCTCTCCTTGTCATCTTTTTCATCTAATGAGCTCACAGTTTCAACAATTTCTTCTTCCATAGATTCCTGCAAAATATTAGTCTCTTCTTGGACAGCGGAGACTTTCTCAATAAATGCATCAATATCGGCATTGTATTCATAATTCTCATAGCAATATTTAAGAATAGCAAAATTTTCAGGCCTATAAACATCATCATCAAAAGCTTCATACTTTTCAAACAAAGATTCAATTTCATAAGAACCCTTAAAAGCAACAAATTCTTCTATTCGTTCCACATCATAGTAATCATATCTACCATTAGAATAAGAAGCTAAGGTTTCATTATCATTAAATTTACATGAAAAGGGATGTTGTGGAGCCTTCATCCTAGAGCAACAAGTATAATCATATCTCAAGCATAGTTCCCGAGCATACCAATGCAACATATGAATTTGATCCTATAACAGTTTCCCTTTTTGAGTCAAGCGATAATCCCTAAAGTATTCATGTTGATCCAACGTGTCTCCCATTATATAATTGAATGGGGTTTTCTCAGGATTATTAAAGTAGTGCATAATATCTTTCACATAATGAGCATCGAGGGTTTTAGGAGGTTCCCCATCTCCATGAGTAGCAAGTACACCTAATTTTTTTGGTATTTCGTGTTCCATATCCATAACTAAAGATAGAGAACAACTTAGAACAGCAAATAAAATCTACTTAGTGATAAAGCAAACAAGCACACACGAGAATATTCACCCCACGCTATTGCTCCCCGGCAACGGTGCCAGAAAAAGGTCTTGATAACCCACAAGTGTAGGGGATCAGTTGTAGCCTCTTTCGATAAGTAAGAGTGTCGAACCCAACGAGGAGCTAAAGGTAGAACAAATATTCACTCAAGTTCTATCATCCACCGATACAACTCTACGCACGCTTAACGTTCGCTTTACCTAGAACAAGTATGAAACTAGAAGTACTTTGTAGGTGTTGTAGGATAGGTTTGCAAGGTAATAAAGAGCACGTAAATAAAAACTAGGGCCTGTTTAGATAAAGAAAGAACTAAGTTAGTTTTAGTACAGAGCTTTTTTGTCACAAGAAAGTTATTTATCCCTAGGCAATCGATAACTAGACCGGTAATCATTATTGCAATTTTATATGAGGGAGAGGCATAAGCTAACATACTTTCTCTACTTGGATCATATGCACTTATGATTGGAACTCTAGCAAGCATCCGCAACTACTAAAGATCATTAAGGTAAAAACCAACCATAGCATTATAAGGTATCAAGTCCTCTTTACTCCCATACGCAAACAACCTACTTACTCGGGTCTGTGCTTCTGTCACTCATGCCACCCACCATAAGCGAATCATGAACATATTGCGAACCCTACAGCGGGGATCCCTTATGCTTGCGCGACACGGAGATCACCATAGGACAGCACCAATAATAAAACATGCAACTCAAACCAATCATGATCATCAATCAACCCATAGGACAAAACGGATCTACTCAAACATCATAGGATAGCCATACATCATTGGGAAATAATATATAGCGTTGAGCACCATGTTTAAGTAGAGATTACAGCGGGGAGGAGAGGTGTTACACCGTTGCATAGAGGGGGAGAGAGTTGGTGATGACGGCGGCGAAGTTGTTGGTGTAGATCGCCGTTACGATGATGGCCCCGGCAGTGTTCCGGTGCCACCGGGAGAGAGAGGGAGAGAGCCCCCCTCCTTCTTCTTCTTCCTTGGCCTCCCCCCTAGATGGGAGAAGGGTTTCCCCTCTGGTCTATGGCCTTCATGGCGGCGGAGGGGCAGGAGCCCCTCCGAGATTGGATCTCTCTCTCTCTGTTTCCTTCTATTTCTGCGCTCCCAGATTCTAGACTTTCACCGTTTCTTAAATTCCCGGAGATCCGTAACTCCGATTGGGCTGAAATTTTAACACGATTTTATACGGATATTAGCTTTCTTGGGGCCGAAGAAGGGCACCAACCGCCTTATGGGGTGGCCACAAGGGCCCAGGGCGCGCCCTACCCCCTAGGGCACGGCCCCTGCCTTGCTGCCGCCTCGGGCATCGTCTCGCGTTGATTCCACTTCCAAAATTCACATATATTCCAAAAAAAATCTCTGTAAGTTTTTATCGCGTTTGGACCCCGTTTGATATGGATTTTCTGTGAAACAAAAAACATGCAACAAACAGGAACTGGCACTGGGCACTGGATCAATATGTTAGTCCCAAAAATAGTATAAAAAGTTGTCAAAAGTATATGAAAGTTGTAGAATATTGGCATGAAACAATAAAAAATTATAGATACAATGGAGACTTATCATTGAGCCGCCGCCCGACGTCCTGGCATGTCCGGGTTTAACTGGGGATTCACCCGTGCATCTGGAGTACTTGGACCTGCCCCAGGAGTATCAAACAAACGCCTCGGGTCATACGTCAATGGTAGGCGACTCTGGTGCCTTCTCTGGTATACTGCATTAGACACGTTCTGGTCTAGATTTAAGCGCCAAGCCTCTGCCTTCACATGCTCTGCCTCTGCGTCGATCTGAGCCTTCAGCGCAGCTGTTTGGATGTTCTCAGCCACGATATCCTCTTGGGCCTTCGTTATCTCCTCACGAATCTTTGTAACCTCCGCATTGCGCTCTGCCTGTAACACCCTGGTTTTTGGCCCTTTTCTTTTTCTTTTTGATTTATTTGTTTTTGCTCTGATTTTCTTTTTGCATTGGTTCTGTGGCCTTGCAACCTAGGAGATCATCATCATTTCTTCTCTCAAGTGGTTCATCATTCTCAAACCTCTCCCTAGGTCATGTCATTTCTATTCTAGCTGAACCTCAAAATTCTTTTCTAGGGAATATTCCTTTTTCTATTAAACAAATAGTCCTATTTGGCCTAGGTTGTGAAGCAACCTATATTTCCGTTACTCCCAAAATTCCCAAATAATTCTCATAATCTGTTTGGATCATATATGCCCCAAATATGTCCAAACTTTCCTGTCCTAGCCCAAAACTAATTCTCCAATATTCATTCTTCATTTCTGTCCAGAGTGGTCTTCTGTGAAGGAAGTGCCACATATCTTTTCTTGCTTGCTTCCAAACTTTTTGGGCATTGTTTCATGTCCAAATCATTGCCTCATGCCAAAATTCAGCTCCATTTTCCTAGTGAATCTTCCTCAGCAATTTTTCAAAGTTTCTGTCAGATAGAAGCCATTGTGAAGGAAGTACTAGCTAGGAGTATCCAAATGAGTTGAAATTTTGTACACTCCTTCAAGTGCTCATATCATCACACTCCTCCAATTTTCAGCTCCATCCAATCATCTATTTGAGCACAGAGTCAAATCTTTGATTCTGTTAATATTTTTAGGTTGTGAAGCAATTATATTTTACATTGCTTCATTAATTCTGATAAATTACCAGATCATGATCCTACCTATATAACATCTCTCCACCAAATTTGGGATCATTTCAGCAAGCCATTTTATCTCCAATATTATCCCAATATTCTGGACAGAGAAGATAGCTGTGAAGGAAGTACCATTTTGGCAATTCCAAATGGTATGAATTTTTTACAGGATCTTCATATGTCCATATCACGAGGCTTTGCCAAGTTTCATCTCATTTCAACACTCCATGTGAGTGCACCATCGTAATCTTGATTCTGGACCATAATGGCAGCTGCAAAGCAACTATGCTTAATTTTTGTCCATTTCCTTCCAAAACCCCCAGGATCATAGTCCTTCTTAACCTAAACACCCCAGACATCATATTTGGCCTCTATCCCCTCTCTGTTGAGCACAACATTGCAGCCAAGTTTGCTACAACAAACTTTCATCGATGCCTCACTTCGCTACAGAGCCTCTTCTCTCGAGCTTTCACTTTCCACAGTCTCCAAGGTGGAGAGACAACACCCCAAACAAGGTTTTCCAGCCCCTCTTGTCCTCTATTTTCCTTGTCTCGTGGTGACTACGACGCTGGCACTGCTGGTCACGCGCTCTGGCTATTGCGGCCGCGCTCTGCGCCACTGACCGCGTCGAGTAGCGTTGCTCTGGCCGTGTCCGCGCGTCCGTGGTTGCTGACCTAACCCCCTGCTACCTCATGACGCTCTCTGATCTTGTTCCCCCTCCGGTAGCTTCCTCGCCGAAGCTAGCGGCCGCGCGCCCACGAGCGCACTGTGGCCGACATGTCTCTGTTCGCGCTTCGTCTCTTCCTCCCCTCGGCTATTTACGCCACCCCGGCCGTGTTTCTCTTCACCAGCAACCTCACCACACCTCCTCTAGCCCCCCTGACCTCTTCCCGCGCCCAAGCACCCCTCCTGCTCCTCCATTGCCGCCGTGGCCGCCTCGGTTCTCCGGCTAAATTCACTCGAAGCCGAGGTCTCCTCTCTCTCTAGCCACCACCTTCGCCCTCCCCAATCCTCCTAGAGCCTCCCCAGCCCCTCGGTTCATCTCCAAGACGCCTCTGCGACCGGCACCACCGACGACCGATGATCTCCTCTGCCGGCGTCGAAGCTGCTGCCGCCTCATCCATCCCCGACGGCCATAGCCGGCACTTGCGGACGCGCCTCTCCGCGCTGAGCTCGCCCATAGGCGGAGCGCCGCGGGAGACAACCGGAGGCGTCGGCAATCACCGTCGAAAGTCGCCCTGCCTCGACCGAGCGCGGGCAGGCACTTGAAGACGATGAACCTGGCCTGGCAGGCCCCACCTCCTGTGCGACCCCACCTGGCAGCGGCACAAGGCCCGGCCCCGCCCTGCCAGCGTGGATAAGTGGCGGCGTATTCTAATGAATACGTCTCCCCTTCCTGAAAGCGCACTCCGCTTCTTCTTCGGCCACAAATACGCTTTCTCCACGGGAAAGCGTATTCCCTGATAGGCGCGTTCTGTTTTCTAGCTGAGGGCCTGTTTGTGAGGATTTTAATTACAAATGGGTCCCTGGCAGAAAAACAGTTATATCTTTTCACTCCTTACTCCGATTCAGGTGATTACAAAGCCCACTTCTTCGTCTCGTCAAGCCCGTTCCGTTGGTATCATTTTCATGATGTTGTCACATTCTGAAAATGCCCATTATGCTCTTTCCCTTATTCAGCCCCCTCCGAGAGAGAACATTTTTAGACGCTTCTTTCCGTGAGCTTCTTGCACTTCTTCCCGGTGAATCCATCCATCCCAGGCAAGCCACACCCTCCATTTGCATGATTGCAATGCAATGCCATGGTTTAAATTATTTAAACTTGCTTAAAATTTGCATTAGCTACATATGACTTGTTCATGGCATTTCTCAAAGTAATATGTTGATCTTGCTATTGCCATGATGTTGCTTGGAGTTCTAGGACTAATATTTTGCAGCTTATGAGGATAGCATGTGCCATTAGATTACTAATGGCTTTATAGTATTTTCATGATGGTATTGGATATTATGCTTTGGAGTATTATTTTGGATATGATGTTATCATGTGGATCTTAGGTGAATATTTTGATTTTTTTATTGGATTAGTAGTATCATGTTTCTTGGATTCATTATGATCTTAGTTGATATGCTACCCTCGGAGTATTAGGTTTTGACTATATTATTCTCTGGATTATGTGTTGGATATTGCTATGAGTTGGATTACAGGTGGATATATGATATCGGAGTATCATTTATACTTTGGGGATAAATTCTGTCATTTTGTTGGTCAGGTGCCACCGAACCGGGCTTTTCCAGGGCAACCACATTTTGCCTTTATGGGAAGGCCCTAATGCGGTCTATTGTCATGCCTCTCGCCGGTGCCTCCAACTAGGGAAGGTTATGCATGCGCGCTACCCTGGCCTGGTCGGCGGTGATAGCCTTGTGTGCCCGTTGTTGTTGTACCCGGGTTGTCCCTGTTTGGGACTGTTTTGTTTTGCCACGACGGTGGCCGTTGGATGTCACGAGGTGACATCGGGGCCACCCATGTCTTAGCCCAAAGGGGAGTTGGTCGGAGTGGCCGGGAGAGTGTCATGGCAATAGACTATTTTTGTCAGAATGTCGTGGGTCCACCCGAATGGGAGCAAGAGGCCATGGGTTCTGTGATGTGGGTATAGTGTGCTAACCTCTGCAGAGTGTGTGTTTAATCTATCGATAGCCGCGTCCTCGGTCATGGGCACAAGTTCGTACTAGGTCACACCGTTCGATCAACACTCACATGACGGAATGACTTATAGGTGATTTATATGTTGATATATTTGAGCTGTACAGTTTGGCATGATGATGATGAGGATATTGAGATGATCTTGAGGATGGTCATTCAGTTTGTGATGTGATCACGTGGTGATCACGAGGAGGTATTGATCACGAGGTGATCGAGGTGATTTATTGCTTGGCCGGATAGCCAAGAGTGAGATGGTTCTTGAGATGGTGGTTCAGCAGTAATTCTAGTAGTATCATATCATGATTAGTAGTTGCTTCCTCATAATAGTTGTTAATAAGTTAACCTGTTAATGCTATGTTATTGTCTTGCCTTGATGCTTTTGGTTGATGTGAGCTTGCAAGTACATTCAATGTATTGACCTGGCGTGTCATGCCAGATTGCAGGTGATGCCGTGATTGATTGCTTGTCGAGGTTACTGTTCATGCGGGCTAGATCGTGTCCCAGTCAGAGTCCCTGCGGAGTGGAGTCCACCATCGTCATCGTTGTTCCACTGCTAGAAGTATTTCGCTGCCACGAGTTGTTCCGCTACTAGCATAGAGCTACCTTAGCAGGCGTATTGTCGCCGTGCTGATGTGCTCTTTTGTAACATCAGACCCTTGTACCCTTATCCTTTGTAATAAGAGCTGATTTATTCTATGCCGAGCAGTGCCATATTCCAGAAGACTTACCTCGATCTCTAGGCTGGAATATGGGGTGTTCTGGTCTCTCTGAGCCGGGGTGCCACAGAGCTTGGTATTAGAGCAGGTCTGGCTGTAGGACACCCTAGTCAGCGCGAGCGGTTGAAATCGGTAGTATAGAGTCTGGCTTGGTTGCTGCATTTGTTTGTTGCTTAGCATGCATATAGTCTTATTATTTGTTGCTAACAGTTTATCTTGTGAGTGTAGCTAGCATCGGTTCGGATCCACTACAGCTCAGCCTCTGCATCTCCCCAGTTCCTTTGAGCCTGTCCTTCGGAGTTTGGCGTCATTTCTGTCCCAGCAGAGTGATGCCAAGTGTTCCGGACACCGTTTGCAGGATGGTGTCGAGGTATCGCACCAGTTTCCTTTCTTCATTTCCCCGCCTATCATTTCGGTGGTAGACATGTTGCTACCCCGGATCATGCCCTTTTATCTTGTAGTGTTGGCAACCCTTAATGATCTTAGTCATCAAAAAAGGGCAATGTCAGCAGACTTAGTTTTCCCCGCTATCCTATTTCTTGGACGAGCACGGATCCCTTCCGTCCACTTGATGATGATGTGGTGCTGACATTCGTGTCCCGCTACATGGTTATCAAGAGCGTCCTCACCTCCAAGCTAGTCAAGGTTGCTACCTTGCTAAGTCAGCACTTGGTGTAGCTGTGTTTACACCAATCCTTCCACACATTGATTCGTGCTCGTGCACACCGTCACAACATGCTAGATCGTAGTACCGGAGATCCCACGAGATTTGTGTGCTTAAGTAGGCATGCATATTTTGTGACTAGCAGTAATATGTGACTTTGTATGCGTGTGAGTTGATTGTTTTTGTGTGCTTTTGTTTAGTTGAGTTGTTTCTTTTGCTTCTTTCTTTTGGGCCCTCGGTGTTACCTTACTTCCCCTTATGGAAGTTGCTCCTCCACCGACACCGGACTCAAAGAAGCAATATGTATTTCAAATATTTGGAAGAAGCTCAGCTAAACTCATCAAGTATACATCAGCACTTAATCCTCACAGCGGTAATGATCCAGCCAGCAGGAAGACAAGTCAGGTACAAGAGCAACGGCATATTTTCAGTCAAAGGTATGGCTCATATACAAAGTTTGGCTCCGCAATGAATGATGTTATGCTCCAAAAGAAAGCCAGAATGTGTTATGATCAAGAAAGACAGTCAAACAATTTTCCTCATGCAAGTAACCAGCTGCAAAATATTATGGGTGTGTGTATGGCTTTCCGTCTGCATATCACAAGTATGAAGCTTTGGATATGAGAAACTCAATCTTCATCCACACGCTATTGGAAGAAGCTTATGGTGCAAGGCTCCTCAATTTTTCCTCAGTACAATATATGGACAGATTCCGGTCCAAGATACCCGGTCTTTCACAACAAGATACCTCGATAAAGGTTTCTGACATAAGGAATTGAATCTTTCTCAACAAACAACCAGGGGAGAAGCTTTTGAGGTACGGAACCCAGACTTCTGCAGCATGCCACTGTGACAAAAGCTTCGAGTATAAGCTATCAAGCCTTCTTCAGCAAGCTACTCGGATGGCTTCCCACATAAGACACCCTACCTGTGGCAGTACAACACTATGCACCATCGTCAGGTATTCCAATATGAGTTGGCAGTATGTGATAGTACATCTCAAGAATCAAATCCGCAACATTTTTGTCAGAAGTACAATTCAGTCAAGACATATGCCTGTCGCAAAGATTGAGTGTTCGGTTGCATATTCTTCTTATATGTATGGTGAGTACGCATCCCAGGTCATCCCAGTCCCTCATGCGAGATGCGACAGTGATCAAGCAGATACCTAAGAAAGGTAAGGATCCCACAACCTCATGAGTCATGCGATGAAGATAAGCAGAGGTACCTCTCATGTAATGAAAGGATCGACAAGTTCTAGAGCTGACAACACAGAAACAACAGCCCTGACAATGGTCACCAAGGATAACATTCACGCACCCGACAAGGAGATCTCATGAACTCTTGTCACCCTCTTGTATGATTGGCCTCAACAACAAGCTCTGTACAGCTACAAGCCCTGAGTATATGTCATATATGTGCGGAGCCAGGCCAGAAAAAAAGCACAAGGATTGATGCCAAAATATTGCACTAACCCCATCCATGGTCGTACGAAGGATCAAGGACATATGTGGCCCAAAATATTCCAGTAAGGTATCCTGACAAATAAAATCATGACCGTCAAAGGATGAGACTGACAGCAAAAGTATGATGATTTTTGCGCAACCATCAGGGTCCAGATATCCAAGTCAGTTGGATGCCATGATTCCACATGGATCCACAAAGATATACCCTCAGAGACCTACTCTATTCTACAAGGACTTATCCCGCTGACCCGTTCAGAATGGTTAGTGGGGAATATCCAAGTCTATTCTGTCAGATCCAAGATTCCTTGGCAACCTCAGTAGTTTGACTTCAGCGGCAGTGTTAAAGCATCTCACATCCCATTACCACAGATGGGTATACCGACAACATGAGAAAGTCAAAAGCCGAACAATCAGCTCAGACCAGGTCTACTCACTGGTGGAACCATGTACATGGATAGCCTGTCATGAAAAGTATCTTCCCACCAGCACCCCTGCCAGGTCAGTCTCAAGATGTTATGGTTTGAGGTATGCTATAGCTATAAATCCATACCCCTTTAGATTGCTCACGACAGAAGGCAGTCGAATCTTTGGTACGTATCTCATGCTCTAGCCAAAGAAACAAAACAATATAAGTCAGCATCACTTACGGGCAGTTAGCTCTCATCAGGAGAATGGCCCCGTTTCTCAGCATTGAATGAACCCGAAAGACATGCATTTGTTTGAGCAACCCCATGGCTGAAGTAAAAAGGTTTCATGACAAAAGGGAATTTATGCTCAGATCCTTTGGATATCACCGCAGATATGAAAGAATCAACGTCAGCATAAGGATTTGGTATATGAGCAGAAACCTGTCAGATTTTGGGAAAGGTGAAGCAAACCACCCCTGGGCAAGGTAAGCAAATCCTGTGAAAATCAGGGGGAACAACATATAAAGGAAATGGATACCCGAGTTGGAAACGGTGTCCTCAAGTCATACTTGTTCCTTGAGCAACTAAATCTCGAGGACGAGATTTCTTTAAGGGGGGAAGGTTTGTAACACCCTGGTTTTCGGCCCTTTTCTTTTTCTTTTTGATTTATTTGTTTTTTCTCTGATTTTCTTTTTGGATTGGTTCTGTGGCCTTGCAACCTGGGAGATCATCATCATTTCTTCTCTCAAGTGGTTCATCATTCTCAAACCTTTCCCTAGGTCATGTCATTTCTATTCTAGCTGAACCTCAAAATTCTTTTCTAGGGAATATTCTTTTTCTATTAAAGGAACAGTCCTGTTTGGCCTAGGTTGTGAAGCAACCTATATTTCTGCCACTCCCAAATTTCCCAAATAATTCTCATAGTTTGTTTGGATCATATATGCCCCAAATATGTTAAAACTTTCCTGTCCTTGCCCAAAACTAATTCTCCAATATTCATTCTTCATTTCTGTCCAGAGTTGTCTTCTGTGAAGGAAGTGCCACATATTTTTTCTTGCTTGCTTCCAAACTTTTTGGGCATTCTTTCATGTCCAAATCATTGCCTCATGCCAAATTTAGCTCCATTTTCCTAGTGAATCTTCCTCAGCAATTTTTCAAAGTTTCTGTCAGACAGAAGCCATTGTGAAGGAAGTACTAGCTAGGAGTATCCAAATAAGTTGAAATTTTGCACACTCCTTCCTGTGCTCATATCATCACACTCCTCCAATTTTCAGCTCCATCCAATCATCTATGTGAGCACAAAGTCAAATCTTTGATTCTGTTAATATTTTCAGGTTGTGAAGCAATTATATTTTATATTGCTTCATTAATTCTGATAAATTTCCAGATCATGATCCTACCTATATAACATCTCTCCACCAAATTTGGGATCATTTCAACTAGCCATTTTATCTCCAAGATTATCCCAATATTCTGGACAGAGAAGATAGCTGTGAAGGAAGTACCATTTTGGCAATTCCAAATGGTATGAAATTTTTACAGGATCATCATATGTCCATATCATGAGGCTTTGCCAAGTTTCATCTCATTTAAACACTCCATGTGAGTGCACCATCCTAATCTTGATTCTGGACCATAATGGCAGCTCCAAAGCAACTATGCTTAATTTTGGTCCATTTCCTTCCAAAACCCCTAGGATCATAGTCCTTCTTAACCTAAACACCCCAGACATCATATTTGGCCTCTAGCCCCTCTCTGTTGAGCACAGCATTGGAGCCAAGTTTGCTACAGCAAACTTTCATCGATGCCTCACTTCGCTACAGAGCCTCTTCTCTCGAGCTTTCACTTTCCACAGTCTCCAAGGTGGAGAGACAACACCCCAAACAAGGTTTTCCAGCCCCTCTTGTCCTCTATTTTACTTGTCTCGTGGTGACTACGACGCTGGCACTGCTGGTCACGCGCTCTGGCTGTTGCGGCCGCGCTCTGCGCCACTGACCGCGTCGAGTAGCGTTGCTCTGGCCGTGCCCGCGCGTCCGTGGTTGCTGACCTAACTCCCTGCTACCTCACGACGCTCTCTGACCTTGTTCCCCCTCCGGTAGCTTCCTCGCCGACGCTAGCGGCCGCGTGCCCACGAGCGCACTGTGGCCGACATGTCTCTGTTCGCTCGTCGTCTCTTCCTCCCCGTGCTTCCTGGCGTGACCCTCTGCCCCGTGAACCTCCCCTATTCCGCCCCCGTCACCTACCGCCGAGCTCGCATGCGTGCCCACGTGTCCGCGGCGGCAGCCAGTGCAGCACTCCCTCCCCTCGGCTATTTAAGCCACCCCGGCCGTGTTTCTCTTCACCAGCAACCTCACCGCACCTCCTCTAGCCCCCCTGACCTCTTCCCTGCGCCCAAGCGCCCCTCCTGCTCCTCCATTGCCGCCGTGGCTGCCTTGGTCCTCCGGCTAAGTTCACTCGAAGCCAAGGTCTCCTCTCTCTCTAGCCACCACCTTCGCCCTCCCCAGCCCCTCGGTTCATCTCCAAGACGCCTCTGCGACCGGCACCACCGATGACCGATGATCTCCTCTGCCGGCGTCGAAGCTGCTGCCACCTCATCCATCCCCGGCGGTCGTAGCCGGCACCTGCGGACGCGCCTCTCCGCGCTGAGCTCGCCCTTAGGCAGAGCGCCGCGGGAGACGGCCGGAGGCGTCTGCAATCGCCGTCGAAAGCTGCCCTGCCTCGGCCGAGCGCGGGCAGGCGCTTGAAGACGATGAACCTGGCCAGGCGGGCCCCACCTCCCGTGCGACCCCACCTGGCAGCGGCACAAGGCCCGGCCCCGCCCTGCCAGCGTGGATAAGCGGCGGCGTATTCTATTGAATACGTCTCCCCTTCCTGAAAGCGCACTCCGCTTCTTCTTTGGCCACAAATACGCTTTCTCCGCGGGAAAGCGTATTCCCTGATAGACGCGTTCTGTTTTTCTAGCTGAGGGCCGGTTTGTGAGGATTTTAATTACAAATGGGTCCCTAGCGGAAAAACAGTTATATCTTTTCACTCCTTACTCCGATTCAGGTGATTCCAAAGCCCACTTCTTCGTCTCGTCAAGCCCGTCCCATTGGTATCATTTTCATGATGTTGTCACATTCTGAAAATGCCCATTTTTCCCTTGCCCTTATTCAGCCCCCTCCGGGAGAGAACGTTTTCCGGCGATTCTTTCCGCGAGCTTCTTGCACTTCTTCCCGGTGAATCCATCCATCCCAGGCAAGCCACACCCTCCATTTGCATGATTGCAATGCAATGCCATGGTTTAAATTATTTGAACTTGCTTAAAATTTGCATTAGCTACATATGACTTGTTCATGGCATTTCTCGGAGTAATATTTTGATCTTGCTATTATCATCATGTTGCTTGGAGTTCTAGGACTAATATTTTGCAGCTTATGAGGATGACACGTGCCATTGGATTATTAGTGGCTTTATAGTATTTTCATGATGGTATTGGATATTATGCTTTGGAGTATTATTTTGGATATGATGTTATCATGTGGATCTTAGGTGAATAATTTGATTTTGTTATTGGATTAGTAGTATCATGTTTCTTGGATTCATTATGATCTTAGTTGATATGCTACCCTCGGAGTATTAGGTTATGACTATATTATTCTCTGGATTATGTGTTGGATATTGCTATGACTTTGATTACAGGTGGATATATGATATCAGAGTATCAGTTATACTTTGGGGATAAATTCCGTCATTTCGTTGGTCAGGTGCCACCAACCGGGCTTTTCCAGTGCAACCACATTTGCCTTTATGGGAAGGCTCTAATGCGGTCTATTGTCATGCCTCTCGCTGATGCCTCCAACTAGGAAAGGTTATGCATGCATGCTGCCCTGGCCCGGTAGGCGGTGATAGCCTTGTGTGCCCATTGTTGTTGTACCCGGGTTTCCCCGTTTGGGACTGTTTTGTTTTGCCACGATGGTGGCCGTTGGATGTCACGAGGTGACATCGGGGCCACACATGACTTAGCCCAAAGGGGAGTTAGTCGGAGCGGCCGGGAGAGTGTCATGGCAGTAGACTGGTTTTGTCGGAATGCCGTTGGTCCACCCGAATGGGAGCAAGAGGCCATGGGTTCTATGATGTGGGTACAGTGTGCTAACCTCTGCAGAGTGTGTGTTTAATCTATCGATAGCTGCGTCCTCAGTCATGGGCACAAGTTCGTACTAGGTCACACCGTTCGATCAACACTCACATGACGGAATGACTTATAGGTGATTTATATGTTGATATATTTGAGCAGTACAGTTTGGCAGGATGATGATGAGGATATTGGGGTGATCTTGAGGATGGTCATTCAGTTTGTGATGTGATCACGAGGTGATCGAGGTGATTTATTGCTTGGCCGGATAGCCAAGAGTGAGATGGTTCTTGAGATGGTGGTTCAGCAGTAATTCTAGTAGTATCATATCATGATTAGTAGTTGCTTCCTCACAATAGTTGTTAATAAGTTAACCTGTTAATGCTATGTTATTGTCTTGCCTTGATGCTTTTGGTTGATGTGAGCTTGCAAGTACATTCAATGTACTTACCTGGCGTGTCATGCCAGATTGTAGGTGATGCCGTGATTGATTGCTTGTCGAGGTTACTGTTCGTGCGAGCTAGATCGTGTCCCAGCCAGAGTCCCTGCGGAGTGGAGTCCACCACCGTCGTCGTTGTTCCGCTGCTAGATGTATTCCGCTGCCACGAGTTGTTCCGCTGCTAGCATAGAGCTACCTTAGCAGGTGTAGTGTCGCTGTGGTGATGTGATCTTTTGTAACATCAGACCCTTGTACCCTTATCCTTTGTAATAAGAGCTGATTTGTTCTATGCCGAGTAGTGATGTATTCCAGAAGACTTACCTCGTTCTCTGGGCTGGAATACGGGGTGTTCCGGTCTCTCTGAGCCGGGGTGCCACACTGCCTGATTCACTGCAGTGACTTCCGTTGCCAACAAAGTTGTCAAAGTGTCCTTGAGATCCAACAACACCTGAGCCGGCGCCCTGGCTGAACCAGATCCACCGATCCTTGCGGCCGCCGGGTCAGAGGTTGCTGCGGCCGCTGTTGAAGAATTGAGAGCCGGCCCTGTGCCTGCCATGAAGATTGCAGCCCTGCACGGCAGCTCATAGAGGTCCGGAAAGCTGTGATCATCGGAATAGCCCCCAAGCCCGCCATCCTGAAGCTGATAGATTGACTCCGTCTCTCCAGTTGAGGACTCATCACCTGAGTAGACGAGAGTCTCTCCCCCAGACGCGGAATTTTCTGCAAGTTCCATCCCTTGCGCGAAACCGATGAAAGCACGCTTTCGGCCGGGTTGAATCTGGGCGGGTTGCATGCACCGAGCCGACTCGATGAGGTCGGTGCAGGTGTCCAGCTTTGGCGCAGGTCCGCCGATCTTTCTGATGAAGACGTGAATTCCGGCGAAGGGGACCCGGTACCCGTACTCGATTGAGTCAGCCTCGGGGCCCCAGCCAGCATCATCGATGTAGAGCTTGCCACGGCGACTCTTGGTCATCCTGCCAACGACATATCCCTCGATCCCTGGGAAAGAGCCCTTCAAGAACTCAAAACCACCGTGCGCTGGCCCCATAGTGGGTGCCAACTATTGTGGTTTTGTCATGATAGGTATCCCTGCGTAAGGACTTAAGTGTGAAGCCATCACAACGGTGATTAACTTGTCGAGGTTGAGCGGGACGAGAGACACGGTTTGCCCAGGTTCAGCCCCTCACGATCGAGGTAAAAGCCTACGTCCTGCTTTATGATGTTGTATTGCTAGAGTATCGATTACAAGGGAGCGGATTCGCTTGACCTAGCTCTCGATTGTTTCTAACCTGTCTCATCTACCCCGGGACTCACCTTTATATACAGGTCGAGGCCGCCAGCTTACAAGAGTCCGGGTCGGGTTATGATACATGACCGAACCGTACTCTAAGTTGCCTTGCCTTGCAAGGTAGATCATTACATGGCGGGTTACACCTCCTGGGCCGCCCTTTGACCCTAAGCCTAAGTCGGCCCATCTTGTGAGCCGCCTTCTTAATGCTGTGTCTGGACTGTCTTAGCTCTTCAAAGGCCCAGCTCCTTAAGTCGCCAACGGTCTAACCCAGCCCTATTAGGGAGGGTTATACCGAGGGGTTATATCCCCAACAACCAGAGACACACCATCATAACTTAGCCCGTCGGCGCCATATGGTAGATTGCCATAATATAAGCTGCTCAGCCTTGGCAGAAGCAAACTCTCGAAGAACCACTTCCAGCATAGTCAGATGCCTCCTCTCTTCAGCAGCATTCAAAAAACTCATGACATGTTTGTTATTTTCAATGAGCACTTTGAGACTAGACTTGCGCCGGCACCATTGCCTTAAAGCGGCTCTGGTCCTCCTCATCTTGAAGTTGATAAGCGATGCCGAAGATTGAAAAACCCTAGTGCCCCGAGACCAACCGTCTTGGATAATATCTCTGGCCTCCTGCATCTCAAGCTAGTGATTCTCCATTCTGAATAACATGCTTCTGGGTGTATCAACATGGAACTGCACTAGGATGGGTGCGTGGTTAGATGCGACTGCAGGCACACAACTAGCAGACGACTGCAGAAAGCTTAAGTTCCAAGCTGCATTCACCAGAACACGATCTAGTCGTGCAAGAGTGGGGGAGGACCTCTTATTAGACCAAGTAAACAACCTGTTGTCGATCTGTATATCATCCAACCCGTGCTCTCTGATCCAAGCATTGAACATCTCCATAAGATTCCAATTAATGCAGCCACATGATTTTTCATGCACAAAATGATACATGTTGAAATCACCTAAGACAATCCATGGGGTGTCTGTCACTATTGCAATGCTATTGACAGCCTCGAAGAAAGCAGACCTTCATCACTCAAACATGGTGCATAAACAATAGTAAGCAGGAAAGAGCTGTCAGTTGTAGTTGAGGACATCTTGAGGGTGACATGGTACTGGAGTGTTGCAATGACTTGGCCAAGAACACAGTTGGGGTCCCAGACAACTAGAATTCCCCCAGTAGCTTCATCTGAGGGAGTGGCAGAGTAATCCTTGAAACTTGCAGGCAGGAATGAGCTCAACTTGAAGGGGGAGAGGGACGGCAACTTCGTTTCCTGCAAACAAACATTGTTGGGGCAACAGGAGGTTATAGTATCACGAACCAACGAGCACTTATCATCATCACCAAGACCGCATACATTCCAGTTTAGAATCTTCATGATGTAACAAAAAGCTGACAATCCGGATAAGAAAAACAAGAATGCTTATGCATGCTCAGGGTAATGCAAACTAGAGTTGACGTTGGTGGTGACTGAATCACCTGATAGCAGACGCGATACAGACTGAAACTGAACAAGCTAAACACTGACACATTGGCCTTGACGCACTGCATACTGCCACTACAAACTTGCTGAGAAAGACCAACAGACTGACAAAACAACCTAACCTGAGAGTGCACAAGACTTAAACAAACTTAAACAGCTTAGCCCAGAGGCATGATGCAGCAGACACTGAAGAACTACTCATAGTGGTTGCTGATGACACGCAAAGATGATGCAGAGGAGCTGCTAGCAGCGGGAGAGGCTGCCATATCAGATGAAGCAGTAGAAGTAGCACGGATCCTAGCTTGATAGAGGATGGTTGTTGCGTTGAGATTGTAGTTCTCAGCAATTTGCTTCAGTTTTCCCCTAGTCAGAGGTGTCTGGGTCGCCAGCAGTGGAAGCTCTAGGAGACCAGCTACCGGCACCGCCTTCGCCTTCTTGCGGCGTGAAGAAGAGGAGCTGGAACGGCGGGAGGGGCCATCGCCCGAGCTGGACTCGGATGCCGCCGCCTTCCGTTTGGCCGCGCGCTCAACAGAGCCCACACGCACACCGTCATATGCGCTCCTGATGCGCGTGCTGCGCCGAGGGGATGGGGGAACCTCCTCCAGAGTAGCAGGAGGCCCGACCACCTTCTCCCGCTGCTCCTTGTCCGGGCCAGGGCCCCCAAGCACAACGTTGGCCACCGGCAGGGCGGCAGGCTCAAGATTCAGATCGAGATCCCCGCGAGCCAGCGCGCATGGGCATGCGACAACATCCCTAGTGGGAACAAGCAGCTGAAGCGTTGGTGGAGAGGCGTGGAGGTCATCTGCATCAGGCTTTTGTGGTGGATCGCGGCAGCTGCAAAAGACCATGGCTACATGTGGAGGAAGCGCAGCGCACGCTCCATGCCTGAGATCGGTCACCACCACTGGTGAGACTTGGCCACAGGGAAGGATTCCAGGCTCAGGTCTGGGAATGCAGTTGGCAGGCCGCGAGCAGATGGGCCGAGTGGTAAGAATTTGGTGGGCTTGGAGATGTGCCTGTGCCGCAAAGTGGGTTGCAGCAGGGAGGAAAAGGCCTTCCTTGGAAGGGATGGGTGGGCCGACTGCAGGTAGCAGGCTGGAAGGCACATTTGGCTTTGGTGGGTATTTGCACTCCACAAACGACAGTAGGGGCAGTGTGCGGGAGCAGAGGCTACCATCAAGCAACTTGGGCCAGAATCTGAAGAGAAGCAACCGGCAGCTTTCCCGCGCCAGCGTCTTCGTGAGGTAGTTGAAACATGGAAATTAGCCACCCCCCACTGCCAGCGACCGCACCGGAATGGACGTGGCAACCGCCCGACGGTTATTCAGCTCAAGTGTGAAGGGGAAACGCAGCTCCTTCGGGTCAAAGGAGACCACAGCGTGTGGCGTGCGCGTATCAGCCGCTAGCAACGAAGAAAGGAGACAGAGACGGGCCTCGTCCTCATGGCCGATCTGCGCGACCGTGGGGATGGAGAAAGTGGCATTCTTGATCAACTTAGGCTTGACAGCAACCTTGAGCATGGCTAGACAGTCGCCCACTGAAGCCATCTCTGGGTGCAGGAAAGCCCTGAACGCCCGGTCCGCCATGCCGTCGCCCTCCTCTGGACTGTCCAGAGAGGGCCTAGGGTGAGCATGCCCTTGGTGCGGCGAAGCAGGATGGCGTGAGCCTCTGGCCGGACGGCCGCGGTGGGGCGGTGGGAGCGCCAAGCGAGCAGGCCACATCCCATATTTCGTTGATGATGACGTCCGCGTAGATGTCGTTGCCGTTGATGCGGTGAAAGGTGAGGTGGTGGGGGATGTGGTGGAGGGCTTCCACCTTGATGAGCACGAAGATGCATGAGAACTCGCTGCCATGGAGGCAGGCGTGCTCCAGTATGAACAGATTAGGGAAGCCTGCAACGCTTGCCGCCACCCCCGCCTGTTCCATAGCTCCAACGACATCTTCTCCAGCGAGATACTCACCACATGGCGATAAGAGAAGGAGAAAGTGTTGTCTCCCGCATTGTGCAGCAGGATCCAGATCATGCGGTTCCCTAACTAGATAGGGCTGGCCCTCATGGCGGCTACCAGCTCGGACACCCACTGAAACACCACCAAGACAATACCCACATTGTAGCCGGCAAACCGGACGGCCGTGATGCCCAGGTAGTGGCAGAAGACACGCTTGAGCTATGGCAAGAAAGCAGGTCTGGGAGGGGTGATGTTGACAAGACAGACAAGGGAGTTTTGGTCAGCGACCATGTCGTAGTGGACATCTAAGGAGGTGGGGCGGCCATGCACGACTGGCTCCATGGGCGTGGTGAGCAGGGGTGGGGAACTGGTAAGAGGTGTGGAGGTGCTAGAGCGGGCAGGAGAGGCAGAGGCAGGTGGGCATATGCCATCTGCACAAGCATTGAAAGCTAAAGTGGCCAACCAAACGACACCGCTAGCAAAGAACCGGATCTCTACAATCCCACCGGCGGTGGCTATAGGAGAGGCAACGATAGCAGCGTCTGTGCAGGTCTTTGGGCTTGCCATATATGAAAAGCAGATTTGGTGCAGCTTATGAGGCACAAGGAGAAGACCGCCTATCCATATTAGAGAGCAAAGCATCCTTGTATGGGGTATAGCCATGCACAGATAAGGTGGCAGGTTGGGGGCACGAGGGGTCAGCCAAAGCATTGCAAGCAGACCCAACGAGATCGGAGCTATGAACGGCCAGCAATTGGCCAGAGGGCGGTGGTGCCAGCAAGGTGAGAGTGTTTAAGGAGGGGAGGCTGGCATGTAATTGATTGCTCTCGGGTGCTACGTTGCATGAGACAGAACCGGCATGCCAACCAACATCGGAGCCCCCAAAAACCTGGGCATGCAGGGAGGAAGCAATCGAGTGACCGCTATCCGGAGCCAGGACGGACGGGCACGAACGAGGGCTGTGGATCGACGGCAGAAGAGAGTTTGCTAACCACGTACGACAACGTGCATCAGAGTGCGCAGAATGGGGCACACGCAACACGTCTCAACAGGTAGAAGGGGTCAAGCTGGAAAGAGACATACCAACCGAAATGATACCCGATCTCCAGGAACCGCGGAGCACGATCTCCTTAGCAATGCACTCATGAGCTACCTAGAAAAGGAAGGTGCCACGCTGGCGCTACCTGACACGATATCCATTGGCATAGCCGCTGAACTAGCTGACCAGCAGGGAAGCGAAAACCCTAGGGGAGAGCAAGATGCCTTTGTTGCCGACGACGGAGAGCATGTCGGCAGGCTGGCTGCGGCCAGCCACCGCCTCGATAGTGCTGCAATCGTACGTGGCCAACATGGCATTCTCGAAGCTACAACCATCCATGGATCCAGCAGCGGACTGAACTAAAGGACCGTATAACCAAGAGATCTGAGATGCTGTGCTAAATGCATCAAGGGACGAGACAGAGGCATGCATCAAGAGAAGGGTTGCAGCTAAGTGTACACCAAGGAAGAAACCAACCTGGAGGCTAATGCCACTTAGACGAGGAAGAAAGCACTGTTAGCTCACGGCAGAACCTCTTGTTACATGGTGGAGCTCCGAACAAAAGTGGTTGTCGTGCCCGAAATAGCACACGATAGGTGGGTGGATGCCGCGCCCACATGGGCTGCGGCGGGGGGCGGTGGCCGCCGGTGCCGGAGGGCCAGCCGGCAGTGGAGCTCTCACCAACCAGCTCTTGCCTAGCTCAGCTCAGCTCCATGATCACGAGCGGGATGCTGACGAGGGTGAGTATCACCATTGCCCGCTGCTTGTAGACCACACCTTACTGAATTGAATTATATAGCCACTCTATTTGCTCATGAGGAAAAAATTTGTTAATACTATATTCTTAAGTTGTTTCCTTTCTCACTGAAGTATGATGCTAAGATATGGTTTAATACTCTTGCTCCTGGTTGTGTGCGTAGTCCCCAGGATATGATTTATTACTTCTCTGAAAAATATTTTCCTACTCATAAGAAACAAGCTGCCTTATAGGAAATATTTAACTTTGTGCAAATTGAAGAAGAGAATCTCCCTCAAGCTTGGGGAGGCTTCTCCAGTTACTTAATGCTTTGCCTGATCATACTCTTAAGAAAAATGAAATACTTGATATCTTTTAGAATGGACTAACCGATGCTTCTAGGGACTACCTAGATAGTTGTGCTCATTATGTTTTCAGGGAACGAACTATTGAATAGGGTGAAGAAATATTGAACAATATATTGAGTAATGATAATGATTGGACACTTCGTAAACCATCACCTAAACCCACTTTGAAGAAGAGGAGTATTCTATTTCTCAGTCCTGAAGATATGCAAGAGGCAAAGAAATCTATGAAAGAAAAGGGCATTAAAGCTAAAGATGTTAAGAATTTACCACCTATTGAAGAAATACATGGGCTCGACATCCCGACATAGGTAGTAGAGGTAAATTATCTTGTAAGATTTAATGAAGGTGATATTCCTTATAATAAATCTTCTATTCAATGCTTGGATGAATTCGATAATTACATTGTTAAGCAAGAACATTTTAATGCGTATGTTATGAAACAATTGAAACACAATGCTTACATGATAGATCATTTGAGTGACTTGATGTTTAGAATTGCTAATGATGTTAAAGGTCTAGGAAAACATGCTTCCATGGTCTGGACTCAGTTAGAACAAGTTGCTAAGTCACAAAATGATTTTCTTAATGAAATGAATAGTAATATGAACGATCATGCTGTTAGAGTAATGACTAGAGGAGGTAGAATGACTCAGGCCACTATATCTTGAAGGTCATCCCAAAAGAATTGAACAAGATTCTCAAAGAATTAATATTGACACACCTAGTACTTCTAATAAGAAAAATAAAAAGAAAAATGATAGGACTTTCCATGCTTCTAGTGAACCCGAAGTAGAAAAACCTTCTAAGAATAGTAATGATGTTTCTATTTCTGATGCTGAGACACAATCTCGTAATGAACATTCACCTAGCGATGATGATAATGTTCATGTTGATGCTCAATCGGATAAGGATAAAGAACCTGATAATGATGTTGAAATAGAACCTACTGTTGATCTTGATAACCCACCTCCTAAAAATAACGTAATGATAAAATAGATTTCATTGCTAGAAAATATGGTAAAGAGAGAGAAACATGGGTTCAAAAACCCTTGCCCTTTCCTCCTAAGCCACCTAAGAATAAGGATGAGGAAGAACTTGAACGCTTAGCTAAAATGCTTAGGCCAGTCTTTTTGCATACTCGTTTGACTGATATTTTAAAGATGGCCCCATATGTTAAATACATGAAAGATATTGTCACTAATAAAAAGAAAGACACCTGAAGCTGAAATTTCTATCATGCTTGCAAATTATTCTTTTAAGGATGGAATACCTAAGAAGCTAGGAGATCCAGGAATACCTACTATACCATGCTCCATTAAAAGAAATTATGTCAAAACTGCTTCATGTGACTTAGGATCCGGTGTTAGTGTTATGCCTTTCTCTTTATATAAAAGACTTGATTTGAATAAGCTCACACCTACCAAAATATCTTTACAAATGGCTAATAAATCTACGGCTATACCTATTGGAATTTGTGAGGATGTGCCTGTTGTAGTTGCAAATGTTACTATCTTGACAGACTTTATTATACTTGATATGCCCGAGGATGACAACATGTCGATTATCCTTGGTACACCCTTTTTGAATACTGCAGGGGCTATTATTGATTGCAACAAAAGCAAGTTCGCTTTCATATCAATGGCAATGAGCATATGGTACACTTTCCAAAGAAACTATTTCAAGTGAATGGTATCAATGTTATTGAAAATTCTCCGACAATTACTATTGGAAGTTTTCAACTCCCTATTCCTTCTATCAAAAAGAAATATGGAACTCTTATTATAGGGGAGATGCATATCTCCGTTGAGGTAACTATGACGCCCTTGACTCGACCGTGCACTAATCATACACGCAAATGCACACGATCAAGATCAGAGACTCACGGGGAGATATCACAACACAACTCTAGACATAAATTCAAACTTAAAGCTTTATATTACAAATCAGGGCCATGAAGGCTCGAATACATAAGTCAACGGAAGCAACAACATTTGAGTACACACATAAGTAAACAAGCCTCCTGCCTGGGAGCCTCCGAACTACTCCTTGTCATCGGTGGTCTCCACGTAGTAGTAGGCTCCGTCGTGTAATAGTAGTCATCTGCGGGATCAGCTGGCTCCTGGACTCCATCATCTGATCGTAGCAATTGGGTAGAGGGGAAAAGAGGTAGCAAAGCAACTGTGAGTACTCATCCAAAGTACTCGCAAGACTTATATCAGATCTATACTAAGTATGCATCAGTATCAAAGGAATGGGGCCGTATCTGTGGACTATACTACCGAAATGCCAGAATAGAAGGGAAGGCCTAGCCTATCGATGACTAGCATCTTGCAGTGTCTTGTAGCAACATAAGAGAGTAGAGTAACATAACATATAGTAACAAGTATATTTAAGTAACGCCTAGAGATCCTTCCTCGACTCCCTGCGAGAAAGCGATCCCGGAGCCATCATATCCATTTAGTGTCTCCAGTATCCAGTTCTAGTTGTAATAGACCGGGATACAACTCCGAGAGTCCATTACCGTGGACACGACTATTCGAATAGATATACTTCCCTGCAGGGGTGTACCAACTTACCCAACACGCTAGATTAACTCCGGCCGGACACAATTTCGGGTCATGTCCGGCCTCGGTTGATCGACACACAGTAGTCCTACTTAGGCTCAACAGGGAGGTCAGCACATTGACTACATCCTAAATGCGAAGGGGTCATGGGCCAATTGTCCTATGCAATCCTGCGTATTGTGAACACGGCCTGGACTAGACCCACCCCCTAATACAAGCGCAGGTGGTTACCGTCCAACCGGGCCCGTGCCGCTCAATTGCTGATGTCAGTGAGCTTTCAGAAGAATCATACAATGCCGAGTGCCCATACTTATTCCCGCGTGGTGGTTAGTGCGAAAAGGCCAGGGGCCTACTCAGATCACATATCCAAACCCATTAGTGTCTTGGGAGCATGCGGAGACGACTAGTGAACCTATCGCCCCGCCTCGAGGACTTATGGCAAGGGTTAGGCCCATCCCTCTCTAGGGCGGTCTGCCTGCCCGGCCGTGCCTCGTAATTAACTCGCGGGTACCCTCCACGTCAACACGACTTCAGTAACTCTCGCGGGTACCCCTTGGGGCCGATCCGACTTCAACAATGGACTGAGGTAAAGTCAAGGTATCCGTGTGTCCATAACATCAAGGGGGAATCTGAGGAATCACCCTTGAAGGATTCCTACTCGATGGTCCATAACATCAAGGGGGAATCTGAGGAATCACCCTCGAAGGATTCCTACTAGATGTAACCGTGAAGGTGACCTTGGAGGAATCACGCTCAAAGTGTTCACACTTGAGGTGTTGCACGACAGAGTCATCATCAGGAGGGGTGAACGAGGAATCACCCTCTGAAATCCATGACCGATTAGATACACTACAGAGATATCATCAGGAGTGAGGTAGGAGGTATCACCCTCGGCACTCGATAGTAGCTTTCTAGAGTCGTACAACTAAGGGTGTGTGTGCGCTAATGTGTTGGTCTCTGCACATCGATCATGTTGATCGAGTCACCGGTAACAAAGCTGGGCAACAAGGACAAGGATGTGGGGTCACTGATGGATCACTAACCAACCTATACTAAGCATATAGGATAACAGGTAAAGTAACAATAGCAGGTTACAAAAGCAGGCTATGCATCAGAATAGGAGCTATCGAACAATAGTAGCAAAATCTAATGCAAGCATGAGAGAGAAAGAATGGGCGATGTAGGAATGATCAAGGGGGTTGCTTGCCTGGAAGCTCTGTGGAAAGGGACTGGTCGTCAGGGGTGTAGTCGAACTCGGGAGCAGCGTCGGTCTCGGGGTCTACCGGAGAGAAGAGGGGGAAGAAACAATAAATATAAAGCAAACAAATGCATTATGATGCATGACATGGCAATATGTTGTACTAGGGGTGACCTAACGTAGTGCTAAGCGATACGGACAGAGCGGGAAAATATCTGTGGATATTTCCCCAGCTTTAGGCAGTTATCGGACATACGATCTGGAGGGAAAGGTTCCATGTTTGAAGTGATAGATACATGTGACAGGTATGTGGATAGCATATTCAGATTCATCATATTTTTCTGAGCAACTTCAATATAGAAATTATTTTCATCCGAGTTATAGATTATTTTATATGAATTTTCAAAGATTTAAACATTTTTTAGAATTTAATTTAAATAGAAAATAGAAGTGAAATTGCTATGGGTACACACAGAGTGTACCCAGCCAAGGTTGTCAGAATCGCGATTCTGTTATACGATTCTACGACTTTGCGATCCAAACTAACTGCTATGATTCTACGATTTTAGTTCTTAGAATCTACGTTTCTACGAACCTGACAGTGAAGATTCTACGATTTGCGATCCTACCATCGAAGCTCCAATCCGATTCAAATTCGTGATTCTGACAACCTTGTACCCAACTGTGTGCATGTGAGGCTGACAGTGGGCCTTGTTGACTGCTGAGTCAGTAGTCAACAGTTTGATTGTTGACTGGCCAACCTGACAAGTGGGACCCCACTGTCAGTGACAGAGCACATTTAACAGAGTTTTATTTATTTTAAATAATCTAATTTAGTTAGCAGGCCCCACAGGCAGTGTCACTAATTAAACAAATCATTAATTAGGGTGGGACCCAGCAGTCAGCGGCTGTTAAATTAACTAAGACAATGATTAGCACCTAAGCTAATTACCCTAGCGCACGGGGGCCAGTAGTGAGTGGCTCCGGCGGTGGTTTGAACTTCGGCACGCGCTGGTGAGTATGAAGGACGACGGCAAGGACTGAACGGGCATCTTCAATGACCAAACGGACGACAGAGACCACAGTTCGAACCGGTGCATCAATGCACATCTAGTGTTGCCGGCAGTCCTAGCGGGGGCGACCTAAAGCAACGATGGCGACGATATTGGCGGAGGCCAGAGTTCGGGTGGTGATGGCTTGGCACTGCGAGTGGGAGGTAAGCTGCTCTGAGGGCATGGACGACGCCATCGCGGGGCCCTGAGCATGTAGGGGTGCTTGGTTGGCTCATAAGCTAGCGGTGGCTATGGCGGTGAGCTTCACAACGGCGGCCGGAGCAGCAGCAATGGCAGGAGGGTTGCAGCGGGCACGGGGTGACTTAATTAGGAGAGGGGAAATGACCAGAGGCTTACCAAGGAGGCACAAGGAGGCCCAGCGAGAAGCTAGTAGCTGCAGGGCGCCGGGATCGACACGTTGAAGCTTCGGTGGCTGGAGGTAGAAGATGACACAGATTCGGTATTGTGGAGGTCCTCTTTGTCAATCCGGTGTTGTAGGCAAAGCAATGGAGCACAGTGGAGGTGCTAGACATGAGCTCAGGGCGTGGGGGTGAAGGAGAGCTCGTAGGTGAGGTTGGCCATGGCGGGGAGGGTGCTCGGGTTCATGCGAGGAGGGAGAATGCGGGAGGGAGAAGGGGATCTGGGGGCTAGGGTTTCCAGGGGAGGCCTACGACGACTTGATGGACGATGGGGTGCGGCAGATGGCCGGCACATGGCCATCCGCGGCCACGGGTAGCTGCACGACATCCACCATGCCCTGGATGAAGAGAGGAAGGAGGAGAGGTGAGGTGGGCTGGGCCGCACTGTGCACATGCGGTCCAAAGTGCACAGTGGGCCTTATCTTTTTCTGTCTTCTATTTCTTTTCTGTTGTTCATTTTTCATTTCTGTTTTATATTTATTTTCAACATAAATTGAGTCTTGCAAAAATATGGGACTTGGCCCATTATTCACGTTGCAATTTTAGGCACTGGCACAAAACGTTTGGGAGTTATTTAAAATAGTTTGAATTTTTCATAATTTAGAAAAGCATTTAAATCCTGTTTTGGCACTGTTTTAAATGCTAGATCCCAAATGAGCAAACAAGTGATGTTGTTTTCCTTAACCATTATTTATTTTGGAATATTTCTAAATGGTGAACTATTTTCCAACCATGTTTGTGAATTTAAATTCTCACTTTAAATTTGAATTTTGAATATGACTTTGATTTTTATCAAGGGGCAATTTGGCTTAGTAAATCTTGATGACATGGCACCATTAGCGTGAGGTCACTATAGCATGACACCGGGGGTGTAACAGTAACTTAATGTTATATGAAGATTCTTCAGTTTCATGTCATTTCGAAAATGGTTTGTTAATAAGAGTTGATCAACCTTATTAATGGATTCTTTTTGAGGGGCATGTGGTCGATAAATTTAGTAAGCACAACCTACTGTACCCACTATTTCCTCTCTGTTATTTAAAGTTAATAAAGTAGAAATGCCATGATTATAATGTTCTCTAAATTTTCTGTGCAATAAAAAATGAACTAATAATAAAAGTTCTCAGAATGCCCTGAAAATTTAGTATGATTTTTTGTAGAATATTTAAGAATTTTTGGCACTGAACAGACCCCAGGGGGCTGCACTTGTGATCCACAAGCTCATAGGGTGCGCCACCCCCCAGGGCATGCCTAGTGGGATTGTGGGTCCCACAGGGACCCACTCACTTATCCCAGCCGCCCACTCCCTTCTTCTTCCTTCAGAAAAAATCACTAGCTTGCTCAAACCCGTGTTCTTGCTCCTTTGCCTGCAATTTTCGATCTCCTTGCTCGGAACTCTGTTTCCGAAACAGTTTTGGGGGATTATTCTTTGGTATGTGAATCCTCCAATGGTCCAATTAGTTTTTGTTCTGGTGCTATATATATTGAAATTTTTTGCTACTGTGGTGACCATGTTTTTGACCTTGCATGTTGAATTTATATGGTCCAAAGTAATTTTGATGCGTGGTATAGCCTCTAGATACTTGTAGGAGTAGTTGCTATCAATTTCGTTGAGTTTGGTTCACTTTTATTTTGTGTCACTATTTTTTTTAGAAATTTTCAACGTAAGAAAATGCTTAGGAAAATGTTCCAAGTGGTTCCTCGAGCAAGAGTTCTCCCAGGCTTGCAATACGTGATCCGGACCTTGAACCTCCGTGGGAAGCCCTTGTGTGCCCGTGTGAATGGCTGTCGGATTCCTTCATGACTCGCGCCGGTATTAAAGAGTAGTTTGACATGTACGTGCACAATGTCGAGTTGACAGACTTCATGTAAGATAAGTGCTCGCAATACTATAATCTCACTAATTCTTTTGTGCGGAAATTTGCTTATGTGGCTAATCGCAATTCACATGATGTTATTTTTAACTTATATGAAAGTTTGTTTTGCATGAACCTAGAAGAATTTAGTGAAGCATGTAAAATTCCCTATTGGGGGATATGTACCGAGCCTCGCAAATCTGATTGCAATGAATTTTTACTTAGTATCACTAGGGGCGAAACTATAGGCATAACACAAGCTACTATGGGGAGCATTCACTTTCCTGCTATACATTATTTTGCTCTCTTCATTGGTAGATGCATTAATGGTAAACATGATCATAGGCACCTTTGTGCCCCTGATTTGAGCATTCTTAAGAGTGCGGTGTTGAGGGATAGACAATTTAACATGGGGGACATTGTTGCATGATGTTTACATAATAATGCCTTAGTTGATGATTTCTTTGGTGGAATTTATGCTACTCGCTTAGCCTCTCATCTAGGGGTACCCATTAAAGAAAATGATACCATGTTGCCACCTAGTTTTCTTGATTGTGATTCCTTGAGAGGAATGACCCTTCGTTCAGATACAGGCTAATCTTTAACAGGCGTCGTGTCTTCCATATTACTTTGCCCGCTCCTTCCTTCTTTAATTTCCAGGAAAAACGTAGACACTTCATACTTGAGGAGGAGGCCGAGGAGTACGAGAGGGCGGTAGAGACCGCCCGTCTTTATGAGGCAGCATGGCAAGCTGTGGTAGCTGCACATTAGTACAACCCGAACTATGATTACAAGTATTATCCAGGCTACCAAGGGACGTAGACCAACTTAGGCCAAAAGCCTAAGCTTGGGGAGTACGTATTTCTCACCGACATTACATTCATGTACCACACAGTCATTCCAGTTGTTGGTGTTCATCCTTTTTCATTGTATATCCATGTTAGTTTTATTTTTGCTTTCTTTTTGAGAGTTTGAAAAATGTTGAAAATCCAAAAATATTTCTCGCTTCTTTTCGGTTTTTCTTTCTTGTTTAGTAGTATGTAGTATTAAAAGGAAAACCCAAAAAGATTTCTCGTTCTTCTTTTACTTGTTGGGATCTTTCCCATGTCAATAGTTTTTCTCACTTTCGTTTTTCTTTCCTTTGTTAATTTGCTTTCTTCAGAAAAAACAAAAACTCCAAAAGCATTTCGGTGTGTCTTTCTTTGAAATTCTTTTATTTTCTTTAAGTTTTCGTAAGAAGAAGACCACGATGAACCTGTTGAGTGGTTCTCATATGCATTATTGTTGATCTAACAAAGAGCACATATTACCTTGTCTTCTCCTTCGAATAAAATGTTCGCAGATTCCAGCTTAGTCCATGACACACTTGCACTATTATTATTTTCATATCATTCATCGTGCAAGTGAAAGGCAATAATGACGATGATTTCATGAAATGACCGAGGTGAAGAAAAGCTGGTATGAACTCTTCATTTTTTTGTTTTTGTAAATATGTTTAGCTCATCGTCCTTGATTCAATATTATTATGAGTAAACATGTTTGTGATGAAAATTAGAGATTAAAGTTCCTCATGCCATGCTTAAATAGCTAGGAGTGGATAATGATTTATCTTGAGTGTCAACATGCATTAAAATGGTTATGATGTAGTATGTTAGTATGGTATCTCCCCCTGAATGATTCGAGTGGATTGACTTGGCACATGTTCGTGCATGTAGTTGATTCAAAACCAACATAGCCTTCATGATATTTATGTTCATGGTGTTTGATATTCTACTCATGCTCGTATTCAATGTTAATTATTCGCAATACATGTTTATGATCGTTTTTGCTCCCTAGCTGGTCGCTTCTCAATCTACTTGCTAGCCTTCACCTGTACTAAGCGGGAGTGCTTCTTGTGCATCCAAACCCTTAAACCCAATGTTGTTCTAGATGAGTCCACTATATCTACCTATATACGGTATTACCTAGTTGTTCCAAGTAAATTTGCATGTGCCACCTCTAAACATTCAAATAAGCATCTGTTTTGTGTGCCTGTACCACTCATGGAGCGACAGGGGGCGGTCAATATCTTCCATGCTAAGCAGGGGATGAGTGTTTATTCACTTGTCCTTACATGAGAGGGGCTGGTATTTAGGATGCCCAGTCCTATGACGAAATCACAAAAATAATGAAAAAAACTCCCCCGAAAGTTTTTGGTATGGAGGGCACCCGAGGATTCAGCTAGCCATGGCTTGTGTTTGTCGGCCGAGGGGGAGTAAAATTTACCTTTTCACTTGGGAACCACCACTAATTTGTTTAGCATGGAAGATATTGAAAACTCTCAGCTGTGACATTGACAGGAAAGGCATGCCTCCCAAAATTATATTCATCTCTGTTTTAAGCTTTGAGCTCTGGCACCTCTGCAAATCTCTTCTTCCCTCTGTGAAAGGCCTATCCATTTACTTTTATGTTATTTTGCTTTTATTGTTGAGTCATCACCCTCTCATTTAAGCACCAGCTGAAGAGCACTATTGTCATTCTTATGCATTGAGCATAGTTAATGTTGAGTGTGACATGACATGATCTTTTATACCATGAATTAAAATGTTTAGTCTTCGCTTGACCTTCAGAGGAGCTCTGCATTTATGTTTTGCGGTCTCAGAAAGGGGTAGCGAGATATCATGTTATCATATTATATCATGATTGTTTTGACAAATTGTTGGCATCCGAGATATCTTATTATTGCTCGCTAGTTTGTTATGTCATTGGTATGAGTAAATGTGAGACCTAAATGTTATCATGATTATGGTTAGTTCATAATCTTTGCTGAAAACTTGGGCATTAGTTAAGCATATTCACAACAACAAGAACAAAAAGAGTTTGTAAAAGTTTTTCTTTATCACTTTCAATTTGTCAACTGAATTGCTTGAGGACAAGAAATGCGTTAAGCTTGGGGGAGTTGATACGTCCCAAACGTATCGACTTTTCCAAACACTTTTGCTCATGTTTTGGACTCTAATTTGCATGATTTGAATGGAACTAACCTGGACTGACGATGCTTTCAGCATAATTGCCATAGTGTTGTTTTTGTGCAAAAATAGAAGTTCTCGGATTGAGCTAAAAATTTACGGAGAATTATTTCAGAATATATAAAAATACTAGCGAAGGGAATTACCAGAGGGGGGCCACCAGGGCACCACAAGCCCAGGGGCGCGCTACCCCCCAGGGCGCGCCTACCAGGCTTGTGGGCCCCTGGCTGCTCCCGCAGCCCTAACTCCAACTCCATAAGTACCTATTCATCCAGAAAAAATCAAAGAGAAGGAATCATCATGTTTTATGATACGGAGCCGCCGCCACCTCCTGTTCTTCATAGGAAGGGCTGATCTGGAGTCTTTTCTGTGCTCCGGAGAGGGGGGTTCGACACCGTCGTCATCATCAACCATCCTCCATCACCAATTTCATGATGCTCACCACCGGGAGTGAGTAATTCCTTTGTAGGCTTGCTGGACGGTGATGTCTACTACACAACTTATTCTTGTAGACTCATGTTGGGCCTCCTAGCGCAGAGTTTCGTAGGACAGTAGCAATTTTCCCTCAAGTGGAAGACCTAAGGTTTATCAATTCATGGGAGGTGTAGGATGAACATAATCTCTCTCAAACAACCCTGCAATCAAATACAAGAAATCTCTTGTGTTCCCAACACACCCAATACAATGGAAAATTATATAGGTGCACTAGTTTGGCGAAGTGATGGTGATACACGTGTATATGGATAGTAGATATAGTTTTTGTAATCCAAAAATAAAAAAACAGCAAGGTAGCAAGTGATAATACGGAGCACAAACGGTATTACAATGCTTGAAAACAAGGCCTAGGGTTCATAATTTCATTAGTGCAATCTCTCAACAGTGCTAACATAATTGAATCATATAACACTCCCTCAACGTGCGATAAAGAATCACTCCAAAGTTCTTATCTAGCGGAGAACATAAGATGAAATTGTTGTAGGGTACGAAACCACCTCAAATTTATCTTTTCTGATCAATCTATTGAGCCATCCCGATAAGTGTCACAAACAGCCCTAGAGTTTGTACTAAAATAACACCATATGATACGCATCAGCCAACTCTAATGTCACCTAGAGACTCCAATGTCACCACAAGTATCCGTGAGTTGATTATTCGATATGCATGAAACAACTTCAGATTCATAATATTTAATCCAACACAATGAACTACAAAGAGTGCCCCAAGGTTTCAACCAGAGAAAGAAGGACAAAAATGTGCATCAACCTCTATGCCTAGATTACCCCAATGTCACCACGGGAATCCGCAAGTTGATTTCCAAAACATATATCAAGTGAATCATTAGAACTCCCCATTGTCAACACGGGTATCCACATGCAAGACATACATCAAGTGTTCTCAAATCCAAAAAGTATTCAATCCGATAATAGTGAAACCTCAAATGTAAAAACTCAATTCATCACAACAAGATAGAGAGGGAGAAACACCATATGATCCAACTATATTAACAAAGCTCGCGGTACATCATGATCGTGCCAAATCAAGAACACGAGAGAGAGAGAGATAGCAAGATCAAACAGATAGCTACTGGTACATACCCTCAGCCCGAGGGTGAACTACTCCCTCCTCATCATGGAGGCCGCCGAGATGATGAGGATGGCCTCCGATGATGATTTCCCCCTCCGGAAGGGTGCCGGAATAGGACTCCAGATGGGATCTCTTTGGTACAAAGACTCACGGCGGCAGAGTCAAAGTTCTAGGTTTATTTTTGGGGGTTTCTCTATTTATAGGAATTTTCAGCGTTGGAATCACGCGAAAGGAGTTACGACGGGCCCACAAGGCACTTGGCAACATCACCCTCCCTGGGCGTGCCCAGGTGCCTTGTGGCCGCCTTATGGCTCTTCTGGTTCTCCCAAGAAGCTTCTGGGGTCTCTTTTGTTCCAAAAAAATCGTCAGTCTGGGTTAGTTCCATTCTAATCATACCAAAACCATATAGAATTGTTGTAAACATGGCATGAATACTTCATAAATTATAGATACATTAGGGACATATCAGCATCCCCAAGCTTAATTCCTGCTCGTCCTCGAGTAGGTAGATGATTAAAGAAATAATTTATGAAGTGTGAATGCTAGCATAGTGCATAAGTTTGATCAATGATAATTTCAATCACTTGTCCTAGCATCATAACAACAACTCTTTCTCATAAAACTCCTCATGATAAAGTAGCAATCAATTCACATGTTATGGTTTAAACAATGCATTCTCTTGAAACTTAACAACCTATGTTCTTAGTCACCAAACAATTTCAATGCATATTATTTTCAACAAAGTCTAAGTAAGAGCTCCACATACTCAATTATCATATAGTCTTCTACGATTGTTAGTACTCAAAGCATATTTTTAGAACAAATAGCATCCTCGAACACAGAGAAAGATAGGGGCTTAATGTTTTGCCTCCCAACTTATTTATCATAGAGATAATTGTCAACAATAATAATTCATGATCAAATATATTTGAATGGCCATATGTGCCAAGATCTTTCCCACCACATGATGCTTACCAGCTAAAGAATAGGTTGGAAAAAGAAATTGACTCAACAAAAATAAAATTAATAGAAGAAATAAAAGATAAGCCCTTCGTAGAGGGAAGCATGGATTTGCAGAGGTGCTAGAGCTCATTGCTTAAAATAGAGATGAATACATTTTGAGTGGTGTGCCTTTCCTGTCAACATCAAGACCGAGAATTCTCCATATCAACGGTTCCCAAGCAGAAAGGTAAAGTTTACTCCCGCTCAACCATTCAAACACAAGCCATGGCTAGCCGAATCCTCGGGTGCCCTCCATACAATCAAATTTCCGTGGGAGTTTGTTTCATTTTTTTTTCATTTTGATTACAGGACTGGGCATCCCAATTACCAGCCTCTCTCATGCAATGACAAGTGAATAAACACCCATCATGAGAATAAACTGCTTGGCATGGAAGATACTGACCACCCCCTACCGCTCCATGAGCGGTACGGGCACACAAAACAGATGTTTAATTGAAGATTTAGAGATGGGACATGCAAATTTACTTGGAACAACAGAGTAATACCGCATATAGGTAGGTATGGTGGACACACATGGAAGAAACTTGGCTCAAGGATTTTGGATGCACAAGCAGTATTCCCTCTTAGTACAGAAATTTTGGCTAGCAAAAGATTCTAAACAAGCACCGCATGTTGGAGGATCCATAAAAATATAACTTCGATGCAAATATACCCAACCATAACTCATTACGTTGTCTTCCTTGTCCAACTGCAACTAATTTTCTCAAGTTTGAAAATAATTAATGGGTATTCACAATCATAAAAGATGTCCAAGTTAATATATTTATATGTGAAAGTTCTCTTCCTTATACTAATCATTCATGAATTGCTTGTATGATCAATATTGTGATTGTCAAACTTCAATAAATTTTACTTTCTAAACCCAATGTGAAACTACTACTAGACATGATACAAGTATATGAAGCACATATAATTTCAACCTTATGATATTCAATTCATTCAACAATTTACTCTTAGGATATAAGTGAAGCCCAAGAGTAAATGACAAACTACTCAAAAAAGATATAAGTGAAGATCAAATGAGTAGTTAAGTAAGTAGGTTGTTATGTGAGGACTCTCTCTCATTTAAAAATTTCAGATCTTAAGTATTTTATTCAAAAAATCAAAGAAAATAAAAATAAAATGACATTCCAAGAATAGCACATCTCATGTGAAGAAGCAAAAACTTAGGCTCAAGCGAGAATAATGGATAGTTGTTGATGAAGAAAGGTGGGATGCCTACCAGGGCATCCCCAAGCTTAGATGCTTGAGACTTCTTGGAATATTATCTTGGGATGCCTTGGGAAACCCCAAGCTTGAGCTCTTGTGTCTCCTTAATTCCTCTCCTATCACGGTTTCCCTAAATCTCAAAATCATTATCCACACAAAACTCAACAAGATCTCAGGAGATAAGTTAGTATAAATTAATGCAAAACCTTATCATTCTCTACTGTAGCAAATCTCTAAAATTATTATTTGATATTGCATACTAAATGCCTCTGCATATTTAACACTCCTATCCTCAAATAGAATCATTAAACAAGCAAACATAAAAACAATCTGTCTAAACAGAACAGTCTATAAAGGATGAAGAAAGATTCTTACTTCTTTAACTCCAAAAAGTCTAAAAAAATTACCACACTGTAGAAAATTTACTGTATCTTACTGTGTAAAAATTTCAAGATTTTTATCACGTTCTGACTTTTTGAAAAAGTCAGACAATAATAGAAAACTTTCTGTTTTCAAACGGCAACATATAGCCTTGCAAAATAAGCATGGTAAAGGCTATATTTGACAATTTTATTGAAATAAAAGATACAAGATGTAACACCCCGTGTATTAAGCTACAGTAATCACCCTGTTGATAATGCCATGTCATCATGATCAACAGTGCTTAATCATCATTAGTAATAAACCCCTTTCAAATTCAAACTCAAATGGAAATTCAAACTAAAAGTGAAAATAAAAGTTGTACAAATCCAGAGACTAAAATGTTCAATAAATAGCAAATATTACAGAGACTATTCTAAAATTGTAATCAACAATTAATAAATTAACTAAGTGACTCTAACAGTAGAAAAACAGGGTTGGTTAATACCTTTTTAGTTAAATAAAATCCCAAATGAAAACCTTTGTACTCAAAACCATTTTATTGCAGTGGCATACAATGCACTGTGATTTATGGGCTAGGTCTCATATTTTACAAAAACGTTTAGTGCCCAAATGATTTGCAAAACAAAAAAGAAAAGAGACAGAAAAAGAGAAAAAGAAAAAGGCCTAAAGAAGCTACTGTGCACTAGAGCCTATCACTACAGCACGGCCTAGCCCACCCCGCACCTCCTCCCTCCTCCCGCACTGCTCATGCCGCCCCGCTGTCGAACACACCGCACGCACGCGCGCGCACACACCCGGCCCCCCTCGCCCGCCGCTCGACAACGCACCGCGCCCGCGCCGTGGACAAAGAGCAACTCCCCGCACCCCGCGGACGAACCCTAGCCGCTCCGTTCACTCTCTCTCTCGCTCCCCCACTTCACCTGAGTGCCACCATGGTCGGCCACGGCTAAACCGTGTGACCACCGCCACCCTTTCGCCCCGCCGACATGTCCACGAGCTCCGTCGCGTCGAGCCCGTCCTCCTCGACCACACGACCAAGCCCCGGGAGCCTTGCATCGCCCCACGCCGTCGTCTTCTTCCTCGGATCGCCGCCGCACTCCGTCATCGATTCTTTTCGGCCAGCCTTCCCCAAGCCCGCTATTGCACACCTACAGGGCCCGGTGATCAGTCGACGCCGTCCCCCTCTCTTTTCTTCTCACTATCGACGCCGTAGTGATCGCTTTCGAGATGCCCGAGCCCACCGCCGCGGACCTTGTCGTCGGCGACCGTCCGGCGACCATTTGGTCATGTGCTACTGCCCGTTCGCTTCGCCGCCTCGCATAGGCATCGCCTACCCCTTGCTTCGCCCGTAAAACACGCCATAGCCCCGATCCCGATGGTGGCCGAACTCCGGCGTCCGCCTCGTTGCTCGCCATCGACGCTACCGACCACCGCAGCCCCCGCCGTCACCCTAGATCACTCCGCCGTCGTCTGCCCGTTCGAATGAGCCCGGCCACGCTCGCAATGGTGCCTTGTGCGCCATTTCCGAGCCGCGCCGCCGTCCCTGGTGCTCGTCGGAGCAACTCCGGTGGCCGACCGGCGCCGCCGCCGACGTGGCTGGCCTGGGGCCACCCCCAGTGCCACTGCCAGTGGGCCAAGCCAGCCCCAGTTGACTAGTTGACTTGGTCAACTGGCTGACTGGGCGCTGCCCAGTCACTGACTGGTGGGGCCCCTCTCCCTGTGTCTATGACATATGGGCCCCCCCTGTCAGGTGCCTAATTAACTAATTAGGTTAATAGAAATAATTAAATTAGCCTAACCTGTCACTGACTGCTGGGTCCCACCTGCTAATTAATCTAATCAGTTAATTTAACCCCTCTGATTAAAGCCACAGTGTATGACATGTGGGCCCCACCTGTCTGGTTTGACTGGCCAGCCGACCGTTGACTGTTGACATCACTATTGCATCATACTGATGTCACTGCTACTGTTTTGGATAATTCTAATTCAAATAAATAAATAAATCCAGAAAATGATTAAAACTTTAGAAAATCATAGAAAATAAACCGTAACTCCGATGAAAATAATTTATATATGAAAAATGACCAGAAAAATGAGACAAATCCGAATACGCTACCCACATACCTGTTAGATGCCTCTAACTATCTGAACATGCAACTCTTTGCCTGTTTCAGATAAATGAATAGTGCATGACTCTAATAAAATAAATCCACACAAATTCCTAAAATAACTAAATAACTTAGACATGTCTTTAGGCAACCCTGCACTGCACGTTAGCGTAGCCTGCTCTATGTTGCTCCTGTTTGCTGTGTATTTATACTGTTTCCTCCCCCCTCTTCTCTCTCGTTAGATCCCGGTACCGACGCAGTTCCCGAGACCAACGCAGCTCAGGAGCCCGACGACACCACTGACGACTCTGCCTTTGCCGCCGAGCAACCAGGCAAGCCCCCCCTTTGATCATCCCGATATCGCCCATTCTATTTTCTCATGCTTGCATTAGAATTGCTGCGACTACTGCTTTACCTATTCTGATGCATATCCTGTTTATTGTAACCTGCTGTTGATAATTACCTGCATGTCCTAAACTGCTTAGTATAGGCTGGGTAGAGACCTATCAGTGACCCCACTTATCCCGACTACCCTACTGGATTATCCGAAGACCCGATCAACGGGATTGAAGACAGGCCATGGCACCGCACATCACCCCCCCTTAGTTGTACGACACTACTGGGTTACTATCGAGTGCCGAGGCTGATACCTCGTGTAGCACTTCTGATGTTAACTCTGTAGAGTAGCAATTCGGTCATGGTCATCGAGGGTGATTCCTCCTTCACCGCTTCTGATAACGGCGCCGTCGTACAACACCTCAAGTGTGAACCCAGCGAGGGTGATTCCTCCGAGTTCACCTTGACGGATACATCGAGTAGGAATCCAACGAGGGTGATACCTCAGATTCCCCTGATGTTATGGACACACGGATACTTGGATTTTACACTGTTACTTGGAAAGGCGGGTCGACCCTGAGGGGTACCCGCGTGAGCCTAAGTGGCAAGTGTTGTGGAGACGGGTTGACCTGGATGGTGCCCGAGTGATGAATACGAGGCGCGGCCGGGCATTCTTAGCCCTTGCAGCAAGTCCTCGAGCCGGGGCAACAGGGTCACATCTTTCGTGAGTCTCTGCTCATTACCGCAAGCCCTAGTCCACTAACGTTTTGGATATTTGATCCGAGTAGGCCTCTGGCCTGATAGCACTAACCATCACGTGGGCATAGTATGGGCGTTCTGCATCGTAGCATCAGCTGAAAGCTTTGTCAGACGTCCAGTTCAGCACTGCGGCCGGGCTGGGCCGGCACCATCCTGAGGGGTGGAGCCTGGTTCGCCCGGCACGCAACGACCCGGAGGGCGAGGGGCGATGGCCAAGACCCCCTTGCGCTTAGGATGTAGACCGACGGGGACCTCTCTACTGAGCTGTAGGTAGGGTTGTGGTGTATCATTTGGCCGAGGCCGGGCATGACCCAGAAAAGTGTGTACGGCCGGAGTTAAGCGAGCATGGTGGGTAAGTTGGTGCACCCCTGCAGGGAAGAAAACTTCTATCGATAGCCGGTCCTACGGTAAAGGACACTCGGAGTTGTATCATGATCGACACATATAGAACGTGAGATGATACCTGGATATATGGCTCTGGGATTGCTTCTCGCAGGGAGTCGAGAAGGGATCTCAGGACGAGGTTGATGACTGTATGGCTCTGGGATTGCTTTCTCGCAGGGAGTCGAGAAAGGATCTCTGGGTGAGGATGAGACTTAATGATACTACTACTTTATATGGTACTAATCTACACTCTTCTAATGCTGCAAGACCGCTGAAGATGCTAGTCTTCGATAGGACTAGGATTTCCTCTCTATTCTGGCATTTCTGCAGCCCAGTCCACATATACAGCCTCTCTTTGATAATGTTGCATATGTAGTGTAGATCCTTGCTTGCCGAGTACTTCTGAGTACTCACGGTTGCTTTGCTTTCTTTTTCTCCCCATATCAGTTTGTCGTGACCAGATGACGGAGCCACTGAGACAGCTACCCCCGCCGATGATCGACTACTACTACTACCCCGAGGGTGGTTACTTCTACGAGCTTGCCGACGACCAGGAGTAGGTTCAGAGGGTCCCAGGCAGGAGGCCTGTGCCTTTCGATCGTAGTGTTTTATTTTGCCCCGCCTTTCTAAAGGCCTTTCTGTTTCTCTTTAAATATCTGTACTCAGATATCTGATGCTTCCGCTAACGCTTGTATGCCATCGAGCTATGTATTCGAGCCCTCGAGGCCCTGGCCTGTAATATAAAGCTTGTATGACTTTATTTATGTTTTAGAGTTGTGTTGTGATATCTTCCCATGAGTGCTTAGGCTTGATCGTGTGCATTTGCGTGTATGATTAGTGCATGATTAAGCCGGGGGTGTCACACAATACATTATTCTAAAGAACAGCAAGTGAATTATAATAAAATAAAATTATGCTCCAAGAAAAACACATATCATGTGATGAATAAAAATATAGCTCCAAGTAAGGTTACCGATAATGTTGAAGACGAAAGAGGGGTGCCTTCTGGGGCATCCCCAATCTTGGACGCTTGGGTATTCCTTAGATATTTCCTTGGGGTGCCTTGGAAATCCCCAAGCTTATGTTCTTTCCACTCCTTATTCTCCTCATATTGATATATCACCCAAAACATGAAAACTTCAATCACACAAAACTTAACGGAACTTCGTGAGATAGGTTAGTATGATAAAGAGCAAATCATTCACTTTGGTACTGTCAAGACAAGATTCATAATTTTATCACACAATTCCTACTTTACCCTATCATTTTTAAAATTTATATTGACCAATATAAGCCATATAAACTAGAAAACAAGCAAACTATGAATTGAAAACAGAATCTGTCAAAAAACAGAACAGTCTGTAATGATCTGAACAACAACCATACTTCTGTAAATCAAAAAATTCTGAAAACTTATGAAAATGTAGGAAATTTGTATACAAAGCATGTGTAAAAACTTCAGAATTTTTCAACACCCTAGTGATTTTAAAAAATTCTGTTACTGGGCGCAAAAGTTTCTGTTTTTGCATAGAATCAAGTCAACTATCATCCACACTATCCCAAAGGCTTTACTTGGTACTTTATTGAAACAAAAGCTATTAAACATGATTAATACAGTATCTTAATCATGTGAACACAGAAAAATAGTACGGGTATATATTGGGTTGTCTCCCAACAAGCGCTTTTCTTTAATGCCTTTTTAGCTAGGCATGATGATTTTAATGATGCTCACATAAAAGATAAGGATTGAAACACAAACAGAGCATAATGAAGCATATGACTAGCACATTTAATCCTAACACACTTCTTATGCATAGGTACTTTGTGAGCAAACAATTTATGGGAGCAAGAAACAACTAGCATAGAAAGGCAAAACAAGTATAACTTCAAAACTTAAAACACAAAGCTAGGAAACTTGATATTATTGAGATATGTAAAATCACATGTTCCTCTCTCATAATAATTTTCAGTAGCATCATGAGTGAATTCAAAAATATATCTATCACATAGAGCATTCTTATCATGATTCATAAGCATAGAAATTTTACTACTCTCCACATAAGAAATTTTCTTCTCATTAATATGGGTGGGAGCAAACTCAACAAAATAACTATCATGAGATACATGATTGAGATAATCAAATTGACCATTAAAATGATTATGACAAGTTTCATGGTTATAATTATTCTTTATAGCATACATGTCATCACCATAATCATCATAGATAGCAACATTGTTGTCATTATCAATTGAAACCTCTTCCAAGATAGTGGAATCATCATTAATAAAGTCATGACCTCTCCAAATCCACTTTCATAATTATCAAAATAAGATTCAACACCGTCCAAAATAGTGGGATCAATTATTACATAAAGTTGACACTCTTCTGAACCCACTTTCATAAATAGTGCAGTCATCATAAATAGGAGGCATGCAATCATCATAACAAATTTGCACATCAAAACTTGTGGGACTAAAAATATCATCTTCATCAAACATAGCATCCCCAAGCTTATGGATTTGCATATCACTAGCATCATGGATATTCAAAGAATTCATACTAGCAACATTGCAATCATGCTCATCATTCAAAGATTTTATGCCAAACATTTTATTGAATTCTTCTTCTAACACTCTGGAACAATTTTCCGACCCATCATTTCCAAGAAATACTTTATAAAGACGAAGAATATGAGGCAACCTCACTTCCATTTTTTTGTAGTTTTCTTTTATAAACCAAACTAGTGATAAAACAAGAAAATAAAAGATTCAGTTGCAAGATCTAAAGATATACCTTCAAGCACTCACCTCCCTGGCAACGGCGCTAGAAAAGAGCTTGATGTCTACTACACAACTTATTCTTGTAGACTCGTGTTGGGCCTCCAAGCGCAGAGTTTTGCAGGACAGTAGCAAATTTCCCTCAAGTGGATGACCTAAGGTTTATCAATCTGAGGGAGGCATAGGATGAAGATAGTCTCTCTCAAACAACCCTACAATCAAATACAAGAAATCTCTTGTGTCCCCAACGCACCCAATACAATGGCAAATTGTATAGGTGCACTAGTTCGGCGAAGAGATGGTGATACACGTGTAGTATGGATAGTAGATATAGGTTTTTGTAATCTAAAATAAAAAACAACAAGGTAGCAAGTGATAAAACAGAGCACAAACGATATTGCAATGCTTCAAAACAAGCCCTAGGGTTCATACTTTCACAAGTGCAATCTTCCAATAGTGCTAACATAATTGAATCATATAACACTCCCTCAACGTGCGACAAAGAATCACTCCAAAGTTCTTATCTAGCGGAGAACATAAGATGAAATTGTTGTAGGGTACAAAACCACCTCAAATTTATCTTTTCCGATCAATCTATTGAGCCATCCCGATAAGTGTCACAAACAGCCCTAGAGTTTGTACTAAAATAACACCATATGATACGCATCAACCAACTCTAATGTCACCTAGATACTCCAATGTCACCACAAGTATCCATGAGTTGATTATTCGACATGCATCAAACAACTTCAGATTCATAATATTCAATCCAACACAAAGAACTTCAAAGAGTGCCCCAAAGTTTCTACCGGAGAAATAAGGACGAAAAGGTGCATCAACCTCTATGCCTAGATTACCCCAATGTCACCGTGGGAATCCGCAAGTTGATTACCAAAACAAATATCAAGTGAATCATTAGAACAACCCATTGTCATCATGGGTATCCACATGCAAGACATACATCAAGTGTTCTCAAATCTAAAGTATTCAATCCAATAATAGTGAAACCTCAAAGGTTAAAACTCAATTCATCACAACAAGATATAGAGGGAGAAACACCATATGATCCAACTATATTAACAAAGCTTGCGGTACATCAAGATTGTGCCAAATCAAGAACACGAGAGAGAGAGAGAGATCAAACACATAGCTACTAGTACATACCCTTAGCCCTGATGTCGCTTGAAACTGTGTCAGTATTTCCCCAAAGAGGAAGGGATGATGCAGTACAACTACGGTAGGTATTTCCCTCAGTTGTGAAACCAAGGTATCAATCCAGTAGGAGAACCAAGCAACACTATGTAAACGGTACCTGCACACAAAGAACAAATACTTGCAACCCGACGCGTAAGAGGGGTTGTCAATCCCTCCACGGTAAAAAGATAGATAAATTTGTGGTAGATTGGATAAATAGCTCTCGATAAAACACAAAATAAAATAAGTAATAAAAAGGTGCAGCAAGGTATTTTTGGGTTTTTGGAATAATAGATCTGAAAATAAAAGCGAATAAAAATAGATCTCAAAGCAAATATGATAAAGAATAGACCCGGGGGCCGTAGATTTCACTAGTGGCTTCTCTCAAAAAATAGCACACAGTGGGTAAACAAATTACTGTTGGGCAATTGATAGAAGATTGAATAATTATGACGATATCCAAGGCAATGATCAATATATAGGCATCATGTCCAAGATTAGTAGACCGACTCCTGCCTGCATCTACTACTATTACTCCACACATCGACCACTATCCAGCATGCATCTAGTGTATTAAGTTCATCGAGAAACGGAGTAATGCAATAAGAATGATGACATGATGTAGACGAGATCTATTCATGTAGGAATATCCCCCATCTTGTTATCCTTAATAACAATGATACATGTGTGTCTTGCTGCCCCTTCTGTCACTTGGAAAGAACACCGCAAGATCGAACCCATCACAAAGCACCTCTTCCCATGGCAAGAAAAATCGATCTAGTTGGCCTAACTAAACCAAAGATTCGAATAAGAAATACGAGGCTATAAATAATCATGCATATAAGAGATCAAAGAAAACTCAAATAATATTCATGGATATAGATCTGATCATAAACTCAAAGTTCATCGGATCCCAACAATAATACTGCAAAAAGAGTTACATCAAATAGATCTCCAAGAGACCATTGTATTGAGAATCAAAAGAGAGAGAGGAAGCCATCTAGCTACAGCCTACGAACCCTTAGGTCTATGGTGGACTACTCACGCATCATCGCAGAGGATCCAATGAGGATGATGAACCCCTCCGTGATGGTGTCTAGATTGGATCTCGTGGTTCTGGAACTTGCGGCGGCTGGAATTGTGTTTCGTCGACTCCTTTAGGGTTTCTGGAATATTTGGGAATTTATAGGCAAAGAGGCGGTGCAGGATGTCTCCGTGGGGGACACAACCCCCTGGGCGTGCCCCGGTGGGTTGTGCTCCCCACGGGCCTCTCCTCTGGTGCATTCTTGGCCCACTGGGTGTCTTCTGGTCCAGAAAAATCTCCAAAAAGTTTCACTGCGTTTGGACTCCGTTTGGTACTGATATTCTGCGAAGTAAAAAACAAGCAAAAAACAGCAACTGGCACTGGGCACTATGTCAATAGGTTAGTTGTGACACCCTGATTTTGGCAACTTTTTCTTTTCAAACTTTTCTTGGCTTTATTTGAAATTTGAATGGTTTTTGAATCTTTCTAGTTGGCCTTGGAAACGGTTGAATCTTTCCAAGTAATCCAAAGCCTCATCACCTTGCCAAAACCCTGCCAAGTACCTCTAGGACCCAAATCCCAATTTAAAACTTTTCCAGTAACCCTTTTCTTTTATTTGGGAATCTAGGTCATCACTATGGGTTGTGAAGCAACCTATAGTTTGGATGGCCAGAAAATTCTCAAATAATTCTCTAAAATACCTTGGACCATATCTTGCCCCAATATTAAAAAATATTCCATGGCCTAGTTCAAATATTTTGCAAAACAATTCATTTTTGTTCCTGGTCAGTCTGAACCTTTGTGAAGGAAGTGCATGCTAGGATTGTCCAATTGCTCTCAAATTTTTGTGGCGTATGGACACCTACAAATGACTTCCCTCCACCAAGTTTCAGTCCCTGGAGATCATCCAAGTGAGCAGTACTTCAACATTCAGATTCTGGACCAGATTTGTAGGTTACACATGAACTACCCTCAAATCTCATCCAAACCTTCTCAAATTTGACCAGTTTGGAGTCCTTCCAACAAGGATCACTCCAGACAATCTTTTTGGCTCCATCCCTAGCTCTCCACCTCTCCAGATCCCTCTCTAGTTCACTGTCAGAAACTGTTGTTGATCCTACCCGCATCTCAGACAGAACCAAGCCAAACCAGGGGTGTAGGTGAGCTGAGTGATCGAGGGTCGACGTGCCAGACAAGAAACGCCAGGCTCTCGTGGCCTCTAGACATAAATCCCATGGTGAGCACGGCTATGGCATGTTAGTCGCCGCGCTCTGGATGCCGCCAGGCTCGGGTCGCGCCAGAGCGAGATGCCTGCGCCACAGTAGCTTGTCCAAATGTGCCGACATCGTCCCTGGTCGCCACCTAGACCCTCTAGACTCTTCCCCCTCACCGGAGAAGCTCTCGGTGGCCGCCACAACCATGAGCATTGTGCCGCCCGTGCGGCCACAGTTGCGGCGCCACTCGTCTTCTTCTCCTCGAGCCATCTCCTCGTGCATTTAATGCCTCTGCCTTCTCCCGTCGCTTCACCCTGCGCCATGACGGCCAGCTCACCATCCTTGCTCCTGTGGCTTAGCCACATTGCCGCTGATCCAGAGAGATCGCTGCTGGACCCAGCTGGCATGGGAGAGTAGGACAAAATATGTCATGCAAGTTCTTATCGCAAGCACACATATGACTATATACGGAATATATGCTTAAATTACATTGAGGAATTGGAGCTAGTTCTGTGTCGCCCTAGGTTATGATTGTAACATGATGAATGTCATCCAACATAATTATCCATCACTGATCCAATGCCTACGAGCTTTTCACATATTGATCTTTGCTAATTTACTACTGCTGCTGCTGCTGTTGTTACAATCACTACAAAACTGTTACTGTTACTATTGCTCCTACCGCTGTCAAACTATCATATTATTGTGCTACTAATCACTCTGTTGCAGATATTTTGTTCTCCAGGTGTGGTTGAATTGACAACTCAACTATTAATACTTGCAAATATTCTTTGGCTCCCCTTGTGTCGAATCAATAAATTTAGGTTGAATACTATACCCTCGAAAACTGTTGCGATCCCCTATACTTGTGGGTTATCAGCTGATACCTTGTTAGAGGGATAGAGAGGGAATTGATGGAATCATTTTTTATTGCTTGAGCCTCATGAGCATATCTATAGGAGTACAATGACCAACTTGGAGTACAAGACAAGGCAGGACCAAATCCTAGTCTATCCTATACTTCCTAAAATTATAATACAAAACATCCCCCCGCAGTCACAACGGTAGCGACGCAGACGGTGAGACTGGAGAAGAATACGAAGGCAAGCCGACGGACACCCCCCACAGTCGTAAAGGATGATGCATCACAGAAGTCGTGGCTGGAGTGGAAACCGATGAGGTTGCTCAAGCACGGCGGTAGCCCTTTGTGCTGATGTCGAGGTACCCAAGAGCGTAGGGTGGTGTAGCTGTGGTCAAGGTAGCCGTGCGAAGAACGTCGTAGTCAATGTCGAGTCGAGGTGGCCAGTGTCGAGGAAGTCACTGGGGAGCCGTGGGCGCAAGGAGGTGCTGAGTTAGTTATGGACGCAATGGTGTCGAAGTAGTGGTGCACCAAGAAGAAGATGCTATTGACGAGGCATTGCGCCGGGTTTGCCAAACCCGGGGACACATTGTAGACGCAAGCGTCGGTGTTGCCAGCACTAGGCATGCATAGACGGACGAAGACGAAGTTGATGAAGCGCTGCACCAGGCTTGCCAGGCCCGGGGACACGTCGTGGATGAAGGCATGCATCGTTGTTGCCAGCACCGGGCATGCATATATGAGGGACCTGCATGAGCTGTACGCCATGTAGAGGAGTCGTAGGGGCCAGTAGAGAAGGAGACTTGACGACAATTGTGGCGTCAATCGGTGTGAGGCCGATGTCACCAATGGTGTTCGGAGTAGACGAAGTGGTCGGGGAAGCTGAAGGAGACGCTTGCGACGAGCTGCTGCTGGATGAAGACGAAGGGGGTGGACGGGTGGCGGCGGCGGCTACGTGGGTAGCAGTGGCTAGGTTAGGAGCGCGGCAGTGATGCTCGAAGTAGGCGAGGAACCCAACAACATAACAAAGACCGTCATGGATGGTGGTATTCCCGCGCCAAGGGAGGTGGCGCGGCGCATACCACGGGAAGTAGATGCGTGGGGACAGTGGAGTGGACCACAGGCCGCGGCACTATGGCCCGAAGGGGCGACGCAACTCGGGTCAGTGAAACCGCGGGGACGGCCTCGGGATGGTAGTGTGGACCGCGTGTCTCAGCACTCCGGCCCGAAGGGGCAATGCAGTGGTGACGCGCGAGTCAGTGCAACCGCGGGAAGTCAACCACGGGGTGGCGGGGCAGTGGCCCATTGCTCGATCGGTGGAGGGCGTGCTGAACTCGGGAATGATCTTCACAGGACATGCGGAGGCGCGCACAAGCGACTAGCTAGGTCGGTCGCGCGGGGTGGATGGTGCAGAGCAGCGACCAGGTGATTAATCTGGCCACTCGCAAGGTCGGGGTCGCCGGTCGATGATGAGGTGGCCGAGCGACCAAGGCCACGTGCGAGGGACGCGCGAACAGCCGGCGCATGCTTGTCTCCCACGCCCGAGAGGGCGCATGCTGCACATCACAACGAAGCCGGTCCATGCATCATGTGCGGCACAGAACCAGGGCCGGCGGACAGATGTAGCCAAGCGGGGTGGATGTTAGGTGATGCAGGATCCTGATCAGATGAGGGCGTCGATGGTCGGCGCAGAGCAACAGGCAGGTAGACGCGTGATCAACGGTCGGCATGGGCTGCCGCATCACGTGAGGCCGCCGGTTCAGGGAGGAGTCCGGGTGGTCGTGCCGGTGTCAGAGTAGAGGTGCGCGGGTGTCGACAGCGGCGGCGGGCGACGCAAACCAATCTTAGATTGGAAAAAACAAAAGGAAACGCCGATCAAGATGACCGGCAAGAGAGAAAAACCCGGATCAAGAGATTGGGAAAAAGACTCTCTAGGGCAGGCTGTCAACACGACTGACGGACGAACCCTAGGTACGGGCGGCACGGCACCCAGCGTCGGGCATGGAGGCCGACTGCCCCGGGGGCGGCGCGTGGAGCGGAAGCGGCGGGCGGTGGCTTGGGTTGGATCGGTTAGGCTGATACCATGTTAGAGGGATAGAGAGGGAATTGATGGAATCATTTTTTTATTGCTTGAGCCTCATGGGCATATATATATATATATATATATATATATATATAGGTGTACAATGACCAACTTGGAGTACAAGACAAGGCAGGACCAAATCCTAGTATATCCTATACTTCCTAATAATCGTAATACTCAACATATCCTCTCCCTCCATCGTAACGACGCCTCTATGCACCACGTTTGGTTGCTCGCATTGTATGTGGTCAAATGAGTGTAGCGCTGTGCTCATCTTGTACCCTACTTGGTGAGCTTACCAATACTACTACACCTTACACACAATCACACCAAGCACACCAACGTCAAAACACTGATTTGGCGATGAACTAGACGAAGATGATGAAGTTCTTCAGCCCTAATGGACGATCCACCTTACCAACCTCAACCTTGCTGCATGCCTGCTCTCGCACATACTTGGAGTAAGCATCTTCTGCTGCCTGCCCAGTCTTAAGCCCTCTGTGGCTGCTTGATAACTCACAAGTATAGGGGATCGCAACAGTTTTTGAGGGTAGAGTATTCAACCCAAATTTATTGATCGACACAAGGGGAGCCAAAGAATATTTGCAAGTATTAGCAGTTGAGTTGTCAATTTAACCATACCTATAGACTAAATATCTGCAACAGAGTGATTAGTAGCACAGTAGTATGATAGTTTCATAGCATTGGTAACAGTAGCATCAGTAACGATAACAATAGTAGCAGTAGTTTTGTAGGAATTGTGACAGTAGCAACAACAGTAGTAACTTAGCAAAAGCAATATGTAAAAAGCTCGTAGGCATTGGATCGGTGACTATGTTGGATAACATTCATCATGTAACAGTTATAACCTAGGGTGACACAGAACTAGCTCCAATTCATCAATGTAATGCAGGCATGTATTTCGTATATAGTCATACGTGCTTATGATAAGAACTTGCATGACATATTTTGTCCTATCCTCCCGTGGCATCGGGGTCCATAAGTAAACTAAGGGATATTAAGGCCTCCTTTTAATAGAGAACTGGAACAAAGCATTAACACATAGTGAATACATGAACTCCTCAAACTACGGTAATCCCAGAAAGAATCCCAATTATTGTCACCTTGGGGTTTACGGAACATAACATGTAATAGGTGCGTATAACTTGCATGGTAGGATCAAGAACACAAATATATTGGTGAAAACATAAATGGTTCAGATCTGAAATCATGGCACTCGGGCCCTAGTGACAAGTATTAAGCATAACAAAGTCATAGCAACATCAATCTCAGAACATGGTGGATACTAGGAATCAAGCCCTAACAAAACTAACTCGATTACCTGATAAATCTCATCCAACCCATCACCGTCCAGCAAGCCTATGAAGGAATTACTCACACTCAGTGGTGAGCATCATGAAATTGGTGATGGACGATGGTTGATGATGACGATGGCGACGAATCCCCCTCCCCGGAGCCCCGAACAGACTCCAGATCTGGCCTCCCGATGAAGAACAGGAGGTGGCGGCGGCTCCGTATCATAAAACGCAATGAAACTTCCTCTCTTATTTTTTCTCGGGAATTAGGAATTTATAGGCTTGAGATTAGGGTTAGCGGAGGCACGTGGGCCCCATGAGGCACCAGGGTGCGCCCAGGGGGGTGGCCGCGCCCTGGTGGCTCCCCTCCTCTGGGGCTTGGCGCTAGTATTTCTATATATTCCATAAATATCTCCAAAAAGTTTCATCCAATTACGAGAACTTTTATTTCTGAACAAAAACAACACCATGGTAGTTCTACTGAAAACAACGTCAGTCCGGGTTAGTTTCATTCAAATCATGCAAATTAGAGTCCAAAACAAGAGAAAAAGTGTTTGGAAAAGTAGATACGGCTGAGACATATCATTGCTGTCGCTGTACCCTGAAACTTGTTGGTTGCAAGCTTCCCATGAACTATAAACCCCTGGAACCCTCCCTTCGAACACCGCATACCACTTTCCCTAGCAGTACAAATGAGCAGTATGTTGAAGCAACAAGCATTGGAACACACAAACAACAAGCAATGAAGCACTCTGGGATCAAGCAATCAAGCACAGAAGCAATGGAGCAGAAGAGCATTAGTAAGGATGCATGATCATACCACATAGCAAGTTCAACCTACCACTACTTTGGTGTCATCCTACCACCACATCGAAAAGAGGGTGTAATCCTATGTGACACCCCGGAACCGATGCTCCAGTTGCCTTCCATTTATTTTCATTGTCATCGTGTGTTTCAATTGTTTGTTACCATGATCATGTTGAGTGCATTGCCATATATTTTTTTCTTGCATCATGTGCATCATTGTTATTATTGCATTGCCATTCTTGTCATGGGTTATAATGCATAGGCATACTTGTTGGTTGTTATGGTTGTGTGCTTGAGTGTGTGATCAACCCCTGCATTGTCTCTTTCTCAACTTCATCTTCTATACCCATAACCTTGCTTGATCATCTTCTTCTCCTCCTTTAATCCATTTAAATTGTGGTATTTTATTACCTGCCCAAACTTAATGTACATCTTTTCCCTACAAATATTAGACCATGTCAAGACCCTCTCTGCCAAGTTTCATTCCATTTGGATTTGTTTTGGTTGGGTTAAAAAATGGCTCAAGTTGGAATTTAATTCAAACTTGAATTATTTTTCTTCCTTTAAAAATGTCCAAACCAACTTTACTCTTATGTGCAAAATTCTAGGATCATGGGGATATTTTCATATCACTCGTACCCCTCTCCTATCTCCCTGGGCTTTTCTTGCTATTTCTCCTTGGATAATAGATTAAAGAAAAGTAAATAGTAGAGGAGAGAGAGAGAGGGAGCAGCCCAGCCGCGACCGAAGCCCACCTGGGCCTCTTGCCAGCCAGCCACAGCCCATCTCCCTCTTGCTTCGTGGTAAAAACTTCCCCATGCCAGCTGTTCCCTTTTCCGACCCCACTTGCCAGTCTCCCGTCGCCCTTCTTTTCTTCCACCTCACGCTCCCCCTCTCCCTCACAGTAACTTTGCACCAGGGCATCACACATGCCCACGGTGGCGACCCGGCCGTTCTCGAGCCCCTACTTAGGGCATGTACAATGCATAGCCCCAGGGTGATGCCTCGCATGCCATGTAGGATCGGATATCAGGTAAAGTAGGTTCTGATAGGGAAGCGGGATCCTCTGCAGGAGGTGGGTGCTTGGAGAGAAAAAGTGTGGTCCTGTGTCAAAAGTTGAAAAGGTTGGAGTGAAAAGTAGAGATGCATGTGTACTATAGTCTTTATTTTCTATTTCTTAATGAGGCCCACTAGTGGTAACTTGCATTGGAGAGAAAAAATAAGTGTATGTGCCTCAAACTACTTTTTGTCATGGGGCATGTGTTTCCATATGCCACTATTGTATATGACCTTAACCCCCCATCCGCTTCTGCACCAATACCCTAAGGTTTCCCTCTTGCCACCACCCCCTTTCCCTTCCCCTGTTTGTTCTTCTTCAAGAGGCAGAAACCAGAGAGCTCCCGGAGCATTCCCATGGCTCCGCTGCGGCCATAGCCCTCCTCCGTCGTCGTCTTCGCTCAGGGTCGACTCGACTACGTCGTATTCTTTGTCTTCTTCAAGGCCAGGAGCCAGGAGGGACCAGGGCCGACGCGATCGACTCCCTCCATGATAGCATCTTCCTCCAAGAAAGCACCAGAGGGGGGCCACCAGCCATCCACAAGGGTGGAGGGTGCGCCCTACCCCCTGGGCGGGCCCCTGCCTTGTGGGCCACCTCTGGTGCTTGACAACAATTCCCATGTGTCCTCGGGAGCGCTTTGCTTTATATAAGAGTTCGTCCAGGCTTGTCCTTTGCTACAAAAAGGATTGGGCCACCTTGCTGCACCTTATTTACTTTTTTTACTTGTTACCCGTTACGAATTATCTTATCACACAACTATCTGTTACCGATAATTTCAGTGCTTGCAGAGAATACCTTGCTGAAAACCGCTTGTCATTTCCTTCTGCTCCTCATTCAGTTCGACACTCTTACTTATCAAAAGGACTATGATAGATCCCCTATACTTGTGGGTCATCAAGACTCTTTTCTGGTGCCGTTGCCGGGGAGTGAAGCGCCTTTGGTAAGTGGAATTTGGTAAGGAAACATTTATATAGTGTGCTAAAATTTACTATCAGTTGTTACTATGGAAAATAATCCTTTGAGGGTTTTGTTTGGGGTATCTTCACCCTGACCGAAAGAGCAAAGAGTTGCCCCTCAACCTACTGCACCTACTGAAAATATTTATTATGAAATTCCTTCGGGTATGATAGATAAACTGCTAGCTCATCCTTATACAGGAGATGTGACACTACATCCTGATATGCATCTAATCTATGTGGATGAAGTTTGTGGATTATTTAAGCTTGCAGGTTTGCCCAAGGATGAAGTCAAGAAGAAGGTCTTCCCTTTATCTTTGAAGGAGAAGACATTGACATGGTATAGGCTATGTGATGATATTGGATCATGGAACTACAATCGATTGAAATTGGAATTTCATCAGAAGTTTTATCCTATGCATTTGGTTCATCGTGATCGGAATTATATTTATAATTTTTGGCCTCATGAAGGAGAAAGTATCGCTCAAGCTTGGGGGAGGCTTAAGTCAATGTTATATTCATGCCCCAATCATGAGCTCCCAAGAGAAATTATTATTCAAAAATTTTATGCTCGGCTTTCTCATAATGATTGATCCATGCTCGATACTTCTTGTACTGGTTCTTTTATGAAGAAGGATATTGAATTCAAATGGGATTTATTGGAAAGAATTAAACACAACTCTGAAGATTGGGAACTCGACAAAGGTAATGAGTCAGGTATAAACCTTAAGTTTGATTGTGTTAAATCTTTTATGGATACCGATGCTTTTCTTGATTTTAGCACTAAATATGGACTTGACTCTGAGATAGTAGCTTCTTTCTGTGAATCATTTGCTACTCATGTTGATCTCCCTAAGGAGAAGTGGTTTAAATATAATCCTCCCATTGAAGCTAAATTAGTTGAACCTATTAAAGTTGAAGAAGAAACTATTACTTATAATGTTGATCCTATTGTTCCTACTGCTTATATTGAGAAACCACCTTTTCCTGTTAGAATAAAGGATCATGCTAAAGCTTCAACTGTGGTTCATAAGAGTTATACTAGAACACCTAGACCCCCTGAACAAATCAAAGTTGAACCTAGTATTGCTATGGTTAAAGATCTCTTGGTTGAGAATATTGATGGGCATGTTATTTACTTCTGTCATGAAGCTGCTAGAATTGCTAAACCCGATATTAAAGATAAACATAGACCTGTTGTTGGCATGCCGGTTGTTTCTGTTAAAATAGGAGATCATTGTTATCATGGCTTATGTGATGTGGGCGCTAGTGTGAGTGCAATTCCATTTACTTTATATAAAGAAATTATGAATGATATTGCACCTGTTGAGATAGAGGATATTGATGTTACTATTAAGCTTGCCAATAGAGATACTATATCACCAATTGGGATTGTTAGAGATGTTGAAGTCTTGTGTGGGAAAATGAAATACCCTACTAATTTTCTTGTTCTTGCTTCCCCACAAGATGATTTTTGTCCCATTATATTTGGTAGACCTTTATTGAATACCGTTAATGCTAAGATAGACTGCAAGAAAGATATTGTTACTATTGGTTTAGGGGATATGTCTCATTGTTTTAATTTCTCTAAATTTCGTAGACAACCCCATGATAAAGAATTCCCTAGTAAGGATGAAATTATTGGTCTTGCTTCTATTGCCGTGCCTCCTACTGATCCTTTAGAACAATATTTGCTAGACCATGAAAATGATATGTTTATGAATGAAAGAAGGGAAATAGATGAAATATTCTTTAATCAAGGGCCTATCTTGAAACACAACTTGCCTATTGAAATCCTTGGGGATCCTCCTCCACCCAAGGGTGATCCCGTGTTTGAGCTTAAACAATTACCTGATACTTTGAAATATGCTTATCTTGATGAAAAGAAGATATATCCTGTTATTATTAGTGCTAACCTTTCAGAGCATGAAGAAAAGAAATTATTGAAAACTCTGAAGAAGCACAGTGCCACTATTGGATATACTCTTGATGATCTTAAGGGCATTAGTCCCACTCTATGTCAGCACAAAATTAATTTGGAGCATGATGCTAAACCAGTTGTTGATCACCAACGACGGTTAAATCCTAAGATGCAAGAAGTGGTAAGAAATGAAATACTAAAGCTTCTGGAGGCAGGTATAATTTATCCTATTGCTGATAGTAGATGGGTAAGTCCCGTTCATTGTGTCCCTAAGAAGGGAGGTATTACTGTTGTTCCAAATGATAAGAATGAATTGATTCCACAAAGAATTGTTACAGGTTATAGAATGGTAATTGATTTTCGCTAATTAAATAAAGCTACTAGAAAAGATCATTACCCTCTACCTTTTATTGATCAAATGCTAGAAAGACTATCCAAACATACACATTTTTGCTTCCTAGATGGTTATTCTGATTTCTCTCAAATACCTGTGTTAAAAGATGATCAAGAAAAGACCACTTTTACTTGCCCTTTCGGTACTTTTGCTTATAGACGTATGCCTTTTGGTTTATGTAATGCACCTGCTACCTTTCAAAGATGTATGACTGCTATATTCTCTGATTTTTGTGAAAAGATTGTTGAGGTTTTCATGGATGATTTCTCCGTTTACGGAACTTCTTTTGATGATTGCTTAAGCAACCTTGATCGAGTTTGGCAAAGATGTGATGAAACTAATCTTGTTTTGAATTGGGAGAAGTGCCACTTTATAGTTAATGAAGGTATTGTCTTGGGGCATAAAATTTCTGGAAGAGGTATTGAAGTTGATAAAGCTAAAGTAGATGCTCTTGAAAAGATGCCGTGTCCTAAAGATATCAAAGGTATAAGAAGTTTCCTTGGCCATGCTGGTTTCTATCGGAGGTTTATTAAAGACTTCTCTAAAATTTCTAGGCCTCTCACTAATCTCTTGCAAAAAGGTGTTCCTTTTGTTTTTGATGATGATTGTGTAGAAGTATTTGAAATACTTAAGAAAGCCTTGATTTCAGCACCTATTGTTCAACCGCCTGATTGGAATTTACCCTTTGAAATTATGTGTGATGCTAGTGATTATGCTATTGGTTCTGTTCTAGGGCAAAGAGTTGATAAGAAATTGAATGTTATTCATTATGCTAGTAAAACTCTATACATTGCCCAGAAATTATGCTACTACTGAAAAAGAATTTTTAGCAGTTGTTTTTTGCTTGTGATAAGTTCAAATCTTATATTGTTGATTCCAAAGTTACTGTTCACACTGATCATGCTGCTATTAAATATCTTATGGAAAAGAAAGATGCTAAACCTAGACTTGTTAGATGGGTTCTCTTGCTACAAGAATTTGATTTGCATATTATTGATAGAAAGGGAGCTGAGAACCCCGTTGCAGACAACTTGTCTAGGTTAGAAAATGTTCTTGATGACCCACTGCCTATTGATGATAGCTTTCCTGATGAACAATTAGCTGTCATAAATGCTTCTCGTAATACTCCATGGTATGCTGATTATGCTAATTACATTGTTGCTAAATTTATACCACCTAGTTTCACTTAATAGCAAAAGAAAAAGTTTTTCTATGATTTAAGACATTACTTTTGGGATGACCCACACCTTTATAAAGAAGGAGTAGATGGTGTTATTAGACATTGTGTACCTGAGCATGAATAGGAACATATCCTACGCAAGTGACACTCTGAGTCTTACGAAGGACACCACGCTGGAGATAGAACTGCACACAAGGTATTACAATCCAGTTTTTATTGGCCTACTCTCTTCAAGGATGCTCGTAAGTTTGTCTTGTCTTGTGATGAATGTCAAAGAATTGGTAATATTAGTAGACATCAGGAAATGCCTATGAATTATTCACTTGTTATTGAACCATTCGATGTTTGGGGCTTTGCTTATATGGGACCTTTTCCTTCCTCTAATGGGTATACACATATTTTAGTTGCTGTTGATTACGTTACTAAGTGGGTAGAAGCTATTCCAACTAGTAGTGCTGATCATAACACTTCTATTAAGATGCTTAAATAAGTTATTTTTCCAAGGTTTGGAGTCCCTAGATATTTTATGACTGATAGTGGTTCACATTTTATTCATGGTGCTTTCCGGAAAATGCTTGCTAAATATGATGTTAACCATAGAATTGCATCTCCATATCATCCTCAGTCTAGCGGTCAAGTAGAATTGAGCAATAGAGAGATTAAATTGATTTTGCAAAAGACTGTTAATAGATCTAGAAAGAATTGGTCTAAGAAACTTGATGATGCATTATGGGCTTATATAACTGCTTATAAAAAAACCAATGGGTATGTCTCCATATAAAATGGTTTATGGAAAGGCTTGTCACTTACCTCTTGAACTAGAACACAAAGCTTATTGGGCAATCAAAGAGCTCAACTATGATTTCAAACTTGCCGGTGAGAAGAGGTTATTTGACATAAGCTCGCTTGATGAATGGAGAACCCAAGCCTATGAGAATGCCAAGTTGTTTAAAGAAAAAGTTAAAAGATGGAATGACAAAAGGATACAAAAGCGTGAATTTAATCTGGTGATCATGTTTTGCTATACAACTCTCATTTAAGATTTTTTCCAGGAAAGATTCTCTCTAAATGGGAAGGTCCTTACATTATCGAGGATGTCTATTGTTCCGGTGCCATAAAAATCAACAACGCCGAAGGCACAAATCCGAAGGTGGTAAACGGTCAAAGAATCAAACATTATATCTTAGGTAATCCCATAAATGTCGAGACTAATATAATTCACACCGTAACACCGGAGGAGTACATAAGGGACACCTTCCAGAACGTTTCAGACTCCGAAAAGGAATAGGTATGTGGTACGGTAAGTAAACCGACTCCAAAACGTTTCCAATGATAATTTTCCCCATTTTGGAATATTTAAAAAATTAGGAAAATTAAAAGTAGTCCGAAAGTTACACGAGGAGACCACAAGGGTGGAGGGCGTGCCCTACCCCCTGGGCGCGCCACCCTGCCTTGTGGCCACCTCGTGTGCCCTCCGAACTCTGTTTTCATGCACAATACTTCTTTTGGTCGGTAAAAATTCATTATATAAACTCCCAAAGGTTTTGACCACCATACCACGGCAAAATCTCCTGTTTTTGTTTTGAGCTGTCTTCTGCCAGAGTTTTCAAGGCCATGCCTCAGATCTTCGCCCCCCTCCAACAATGGGGACGACGATGCATGGCTAATGAAGATAGAGATAAAGAAAGAAGAACTTGGGGAAACCAACAAGGGTGATGAAATCAAGAAGGTCGCGGTGGATCAAGTTTCGGCAGCAGAAGAAGAAGAAGACATCCTACAACCATACTACGATCATCTTACCCCTACTGAAATTGAAGCTTTTAAGATCATTGAGATAGTTTGTGTGCAAAATAAATATCTCACTCATGAAAATATTCTGTTGCAAGAGCATATCGTCTCCCTCCAGATCATCATTCATAGATTGGAGAATCTCATGCGTTCGGAGTGTGGCACTACATCATCAACTCCATCATCACCACCTCCGAAGAAAGAGTCATAAATACATGGGTATGGGCACTCCCCTTGGCAACTGCCAAGCTTGGGGGAGGTGCCCCGGTATCGTATCACCATCACACCTTTACTTTTATCATTTTTTCTTAGTTCGATCCTCTTAGTTATATCTTGATCTAGTAGAATAAAGTTTTTTGTATGATCTAGCTTTGAGTTTTGTTTTGAGATCTATCTATGTAATCGAGTCCTTGAGTTATATATATATATATAATAAAGAGTAGTTTTGAGTTGAGGGCTTTGCTTTCTTGCTATGATCTTGAGGGAATAAAAATAAGAGAAAGGAATAAAAAGAAATGAAGAGATCATATATTGATCTTATGGAGAGTAATGACTTCACATATAAAGAGTATGATGAATAAAATTTGTTGGGAGTTGACAAACATAGTTTTGGTCATTGTTGCAATTAATAGGAAGTAATAAAGAAAGAGAGGTTTCGCATACAAATATACTATCTTGGACATATTTTGTGATTGTGAGCACTCATTAAAATATAACATGCTAAAAAGTTGATGTTGGACAAGGAAGACAACATAATGGGTTATGTTTTCTTATATCCGAATAGAAGTTGTATTGTCATTGATCCTCCAACATGTTGAGATTGCTTTGCTCTCTTATGCTAGCCAAATTCTTTGCACCAAGTAGAGATACTACTTCTGCATCCAAACATCCCTAAACCCAGTTTTACCATGAGAGTCCACCATACCTACGTATGGATTGAGTAAGATCCTTCAAGTAAGTTGTCATCGGTGCAAGCAATAAAAATTGCTCTCTAAATATGTATGATCTATTACTGTGAAGAAAATAAGCTTTATACGAACTTGTGATATGGAAGAAATAAAAGCGACGGACTGCATAATAAAGTTCTTTATCACAAGCGGCAATATAAAGTGACGTTCTTTTGCATTAAGATTTTGTACATCCAACCATAAAAGCGCATGACAACCTCTACTTCCCTCTATGAAGGGCCTATCTTTTACTTTTATCTTCTACCCTTATACAAGAGTCATGGTGATCTTCACCTTTCCTTTTTACACTTTTTTCCTTTTGGCAAGCACTATGTGTTGGAGAAAGATCCAGATATATATATCCACTCGGATGTAGCTCACCATAAAGTATTATTGTTGACATTACCCTTGAGGTAAAAGGTTGGGAGGCAAAACTATAAGCCCCTATCTTTCGCTGTGTCTGACTGAAGCTTTGAACCCATAAGTATCGCGTGAGTGTTAGTAGTTGTGAAAGACTAGATGATAGTTGAGTATGTGGACTTGCTGAAAAGCTCTTAAATTGACTCTTTCCGATGTTATGATAAATTGTAATTGCTCCAATGACTGAGATCATAGTTTGTTGGTTTTCAATGAAGTTCTTGATTCATACTTTACCTTGTGAATGAATTGTTACTTAGGCATAAGAAATTATATGACAATATATGTTGCTGTTCTAAAGATGATCATGATGCCCTCATGTCCGTATTTTATTTATCGACACCTCTATCTCTAAACATGTGGATATATTTTTCGATTTCAGCTTTCGCTTGAGGACAAGCGAGGTCTAAGCTTGGGGGAGTTCATACGTCCATTTTGCATCATGCTTTTATGTTGATATTTATTGCATTATGGGCTATTATTACACATTATGGCACAATACTTAGGCCTTTTCTCTCTTATTTTACAAGGTTTACATGAAGAGGGAGAATGCCGGCAGCTGGAATTCTGGGCTGGAAAAGTAGCAAATATTAGAGACCTATTCTGCACAACTCCAAAAGAACTGAAACTTCACGGAGAGTCATTTTGGAATTAATAAAAAATATTGGGCGAAGAAAGCACCAGAGGGGGCCACCAACCATCCACAAGGGTGGAGGGCGCGCCCTACCCCCTGGGCGCGCCCCTGCCTTGTGGGCCACCTGGCAGGCCCCCGATGCCCATCTTCTGCTATATGGTGTGTTTTGACCTGGAAAAAAAAATCAAGAAGAAGCTTTCGGGACGAAGCGCCGCCGTCTCGAGGCGGAACCTGGGCAGAACAAATCTTGGGCTCCGGCGGAGCTGTTCTGTCGGGGAAACTTCCCTCTGGGAGGGGGAAATCAAAGCCATCGTCATCACCAATGATCCTCTCATCAAGAGGGGGTCAATCTCCATCAACATCTTCACCAGCACCATCTCGTCTCAAACCCTAGTTCATCTCTTGTATCCGATCTTTGTCTCAAAGCCTCAGATTGGTACCTGTGGGTTGCTAGTAGTGTTGATTACTCCTTGTAGTTGATGCTAGTTGGTTTATTTAGTGGAAGATCATATGTTCAGATCCGTAATGATAATTAATACTCCTCTGATTATGAACATGAATATGCTTTGTGGGTAGTTACGTTTGTTCCTGAGGACATGGGAGAAGTCTTGTTATAAGTAATCATGTGAATTTGGTATTCGTTTGGTATTTAGATGAGATGTAGGTTGTCTTTCCTCTAGTGGTGTTATGTGAACGTCGACTACATGACACTTCACCATGATTTGGTCCTAGGGGAAGGCATTGGGGAGTAATAAGTAGATGATGGGTTGCTAGAGTGACAGAAGCTTAAACCCTAGTTTATGCGTTGCTTCGTAAGGGGCTGATTTGGATCCATATGTTTCATGCTATGGTTAGATTTATCTTAATTCTTCTTTCGTAGTTGTGGATGCTTGCGAGAGGGGTTAATCATAAGTGGGAGGCTTGTCCAAGGAAGGGCAGCACCCAAGCACCGGTCCACCCACATATCAAATTATCAAAGTAACGAACGCGAACCATATGAGCATGATGAAAACTAGCTTGACAACAATTCCCATGTGTCCTCGGGAGCGCTTTGCTTTATATAAGAGTTCGTGCAGGCTTGTCCTTTGCTACAAAAAGGATTGGGCCACCTTGCTGCACCTTATTTACTTTTGTTACTTGTTACCCATTAAGAATTATCTTATCACACAACTATCTGTTACCGATAATTTCAGTGCATGCAGAGAATACCTTGCTGAAAACCGCTTGTCATTTCCTTCTGCTCCTCGTTGGGTTCGACACTCTTACTGATCGAAATGACTATGATAGATCCCCTATACTTGTGGGTCATCAGGCCCGACAGCATTTTCCTTGCTTCCTCTTCTACACGGAGCCGAACGCCACCACGATCAGCGCCTCCGCCATCGTTTGCGAGGCCTCCTCCATCGTCATCTTCCTCACCCTCGCACATAACCACAATGACTCCGACGCTTCCTCCCCGACATCCTTTTCACCGCTGGAACGCCAAGAAGCTGTCGTGTTCATCTCCTTCTTCCTCGGGTCCAGGACATTGCCGTCGGAATTTGTTGCCGCCAGTCGTCCTCGAGCTCGATCGACTCCACTAGCCAACCCTACGTGAGCATCCACACCTCCCCATCAGCTTTTCCCCTTTGATTGCGCCTTGTTTCGTCCATCTCCGTCGAGATCGAGTGCTCCTCCGTTGGACCTCATCGCGGGCGAGTGTTTCGACCTCTCTTCATTACCGCATGTATCCATTAGGGTCGCATCGTTCCGTAGAGCCAATTCCCTTGTTCAGCGCACACAGCCTCCATGCTACCTCCGCGCTGCACGCATCCACGCACAAGTCGACTCTAGTCCAGCCGGGCTGCCATGGCCGACAGCATTGAGCTCACGCGCATCCCCACCTAGCGAGCCCAAGCACGTGCGCGCCCCATAGCAGCTACTTCCATAGTTTTCCGCAAGCCCGCTACTGTCCGATAGCTTGTATCCCCGTTGTTTTGCTCGCTCTCATCGCCGGCGGGCATCGCTGTGAGCCATGGCTCTGAAGGCTCGGCCTTCTGTACCTGCCTCAAGTAAACTGGCTTCCTACATTTTACACAAACATCTCCCAGCCGGGCTAGTCAGCGCTCAAGTTCTCGACGAGAGGTACCAAGTTCGCGTCCCAGGTGCCCCAATTTTTGCCCTGTTTTCCTTTTCTTTGCACACACGCTCTCACTTGGGCCAATTCTGCTGGGTCGCCACTGATGCGGTGGATTCGGCCCGCGCTTTCCCTCCTGTAGTTTTTTTCCTTTATGTTATTTTTTTTCTTCTGTTTTGGCCAAATTTGCATGCATATTGAGATGATCATATCTTTTAAATGATTAAACCAAATAAAACATGTCATATATGTAAAATGCTTAGAATTTCATCTAGTTTCACAATATCCAACTTTCATCCATGTTAACTTTTTTAAATTGCTGCTTGCATTTAATTTGCATAAATGACTTGCTAAAATGGTTTATTTAATAACTAAATAACCGTAGCTCCGAATTATATAAACTTTATATGTAAATGGGGTGGAAAAATGTATAGATTGACATCGTGCACTTTATTTTTCTGTTTAACAACATTAAAATTGTGTTTAGGTAGAACAGTACCAATTTCGAGAATGACATATGGGGAGTTTCCAGAATTGTTATTTGTGTTTCTGTCCTCATTTAAACCTGCCTAGATAGATAGTTTGCATATGCTTCATCTCTTGCCATGAGTAACAATATTTAATCTTTCATGCATCATACTTGGTTGTGCATCAAGCCTTGTTCATGTGTTCTGTGTTTACTATGTTGTTTGCGTATTTCCGGTTGTGCTTCTTCTCGGTTGTTCCGGTTTCGTTGCGATTGTGAGGATGCGTTCGACTACGTTGGTTCGTCTACTTCATGGATTCGACTACCCTATTTTCCTTTTCTCTGCACACACGCTCTCCCTGTTTTCCTTTTCTCTGCACACACGCTCTCCCTTGGGCCAATTCTGCTGGGCCGCCACTGATGCGGTGGATTCGGCCCGAGCTTTCCCTCCTGTAGTTTTTTTTCCTTTATGTTATTTTGTTTTTTTTTCTGTTTTTGCCAAATTTGCATGCATATTGAGATGATCATATCTTTTAAATGGTTAAACCAAATAAAACATGTCATATATGTAAAATGCTTAGAATTTCATCTAGTTTCACAATATCCAACTTTCATCCATGTTAACTTTTTTTAAATTGCTGCTTGCATTTAATTTGCATAAATGACTTGCTAAAATGATTTATTTAATAACTGAATAATGTAGCTCCGAATTAAATAAACTTTATATGTAAATGGGGTGGAAAAATGTATAGATTGACATGGTGCACATTATTTTTCTGTTTAACAACATTAAAATTGTGTTTAGGCAGAACAGTACCAATTTCGAAAATGACATATGGGGAGTTTCCAGAATTGTTATATGTGTTTTCGGCCTCATTTAAACTTGCCTAGATAGATAGTTTGCATATGCTTCATCTCTTGCCATGAGTAACAACATTTAATCTTGTCATGCATCATACTTGGTTGTGCATCATGCCTTGTTCATGTGTTGTGTGTTTACTGTTTGCTTATTTCCGGTTGTGCTTCTTCTCGGTAGTTCCGGTTTCGTTGCGATTGTGAGGATGCGTTCGACTACGTTGGTTCGTCTACTTCATGGATTCGACTACCCTGTTTTCCTTTTCTCTGCACACACGCTCTCCCTGTTTTCCTTTTCTCTGCACACACGCTCTCACTTGGGCTAATTCTGCTGGGCCGCCACTGATGCGGTGGATTCGGCCCGAGCTTTCCCTCCTGTAGTTTTTTTCCTTTATGTTATGTTATTTTGTTTTTTTTTCTATTTGGGCCAAATTTGCATGCATATTGAGATGATCATATCTTTTAAATGGTTAAACCAAATAAAACATGTCATATATGTAAAATGCTTAGAATTTCATCTAGTTTCACAATATCCAACTTTCATCCATGTTAACTTTTTTTAAATTGCTGCTTGCATTTAATTTGCATAAATGACATGCTAAAATGGTTTAATTAATAACTAAATAACCGTAGCTCCAAATTAAATAAACTTTATATGTAAATGGGGTGAAAAAATGTATAGATGACTTGCTGTTTTATTATTTTTGTATGAATTTATGCAATCATCATATGAGCATTCTTTACACATGAATTGGAGCATAAACATGCCATATTTCTGTTAGTATTTTTATCATGCCATGACATGCCCTGTTTTTACTACCACAAGCTTGCAAACATGACTACTCAAATCTGTTAATGCCATGCCTTGTTATTTCATCGTCTGAAACCGCTTATATGACTTGCCATTTTGCATTGATGCTATCATCATATCTGTAGATCTTTGGAGCATGATCAGTAAGGGTGTTTTGTTAAGTGCATTTAGTACATGAATGCCATGTTCTTGTTTGCCATGATAAGTTCCTGTAGCATGTAGTTTACTAGCTCTAAACATTGCATCTGAATCTGTTTTCTGCCATGTCCAGTATTTTACCAAGTCTGTAAAATTGTTATCATTTTTCCTTTTGCTATGCTGTTTTGATGATGATCTAGTGAGTTTTAGAAATAGTTCAGTAAGCATGTTTTGTATTAGATGTTATGCACTATCATGCCATCTCCTTTGTTCCCTTGTTTGAGTTCTGCGTCATATTTAAATGTTGCATCCAAATTGCCATGTTGCTGTTATTGTCAGTTTTGCATTGCATATTGTTTTGCTCACTGTTTGGGCTCCGTGCATCCGTTTTCGATGATCTTTATATCGATTTCAACCGAAATCCTCAAATATTTCCAGTGGCATGCTTGGTTTACCAAGCTTTTTCCCACATCCATCTTGTCTCCACCGATTCCTTCCTGTTGGCGTATCCCTCGTTCCAGGAGAACCGTAGCCCCTTTCGTAACATTCTTCATATGCATTCATGATAGAATTGTATGTAGAACATGTTCTTTGCCATGCCATGCTTCATTAAAATGGACATACATCATACTTGGTTGTGCATCATGCCTTGTTCATGTGCTTGTTTGTTTACTATGTTGTTTGCTTCTTTCCGGTTGTGCTTCTTCTAGATAGTTTCGACTTTGTTGCGATTGTGAGGATGCGTTTGACTATGTTGGCTCGTCTTCTTCATGGATTCGACCTTCTTCCGAGCAGGATTTCAGGCAAGATGATCATTACCCTGGATACCACTACTATCTTTCCTTTGCTAGTTGTCTCGATGCTATCGCTATGTCGCACTACCTACCACTTGTTTATCAAGCCTCCCAAATTGCCATGATAGCCTCTAACCTTATCCACCATCCTAGCAAACCATTGTTTGGCTATGTTACCGCTTTGCTCAGCCCCTCTTATAGCGTTGCTAGTTGCAGGTGCAGTGCAGGTTGTTCCATGTTGGGACATTGATATTATGGGATATCACAATATCTTTATTTAATTAATGCATCTATATACTTGGTAAAGGGTGGAAGGCTTGGCCTTTTGCTCGGTGTTTTGTTCCACTCTTGCTGCCTCAGTTTCCGTCATATAGGTGTTATGTTCCTTGAATTTTGCGTTCCTAACACGGTCGGGGTTTCTGGGCCCCCCTTGACAGTTCGCTTTGAATAAAACTCTTCCAGCAAGGCCCAACTTTGGTTTTACCATTTGCCTAATAACAACTAAAATTTGCATAGGGAGTAATTAACTTGAGGATTTTTAATCAACAACCCGGGCCAGTGCTCCTCATGAGTGTTGGTCCAAACCGGGCAGCCTGCGGGGCCACCACAGGGAAACTCGAGGTCTGGTTTTACTCGTAGCTTGTCCCATCCGATCGTGGCCTGAGACAAGATACACGCGGCTACTATCAAGGTGTCGGCACGTCGGGATGTCTTGGTTGTTTTGTTTTACCATTGTCGAAATGTCTGAAGGAAATATGCCCTAGAGGCAATAATAAAGTTGTTATTTTATATTTCCTTATTTCATGATAAAGGTTTATTATTCATGCTAGAATTGTATTGATTGTAAACTTAAATACATGTGTGAATACATAAACAAACGCCGTGTCCCTAGTGAGCCTCTACTTGACTAGCTCATTGATCAAAGATGGTTATGGTTTCCTAACCATGGCCATGAGTTGTCATTTGATAACGGGATCACATCATTAGAAGAATGATGTGATGGACAAGACCCATCCGTTAGCTGAGCATAATGATCATTCAGTTTTATTGCTATTGTTTTCTTCATGTCAAATACATATTCCTTCGACTATGAGATTATGCAACTCCCGGATACCGGAGGAATGCCTTGTGTGCTATCAAATGTCACAACGTAATAGGGTGATTATAAAGATGCTCTACAGGTATCTCCGAAGGTATTTGTTGAGTTGGCATAGATCGAGATTAGGATTTGTCACTCCGAGTATTGGAGAGGTATCTCTAGGCCCTCTCGGTAATACACATCATAAGCTTGCAAGCAAATGACTAAGGAGTTAGTCACGAGGTGATGTATTATGGAACGAGTAAAGAGACTTGCCGGTTATGAGATTGAACTAGGTATGAAGATACCGATGATCGAATCTCGGGCAAGTAACATACCGATGGACAAAGGGAATTACGTATGTTGTCATAACGGTTCGACCGATAAAGATCTTCGTAGAATATGTAGGAGCCAATATGGGCAACCAGGTTCTGCTATTGGTTATTGATCGGAGAGGTGTCTCGGTCATGTCTACATAGTTCTTGAACCCATAGGGTCCGCACGCTTAACGTTCGTTGACGATATAGTGTTATATGAGTTATATGATTTGGTGACCGAATGTTGTTCGGAGACCCGGATGAGACCACGGACATGATGAGGAGTATCAAAATGGTTGATAGGTAAAGATTGATATATATGACGATGGTATTCGAACACCGGAAGTGTTTCGGAGGGTACCGGGTACTTATCGGGTCACCGGAAAGAAGTTTCGGGCACCCCCGGCAAAGATATGGGCCTTATGGGCCAAGCGAGGGAACACACCAGCCCACAAGGGGCTGGTGCACCCCTATAGAGGCCGGCCCTATGAAGAGGAGAAGTAATGAGGGGAGGGAAAGGAAAGGGTGGAGTAGGACTCCCCCTTCCTTCCCTCTCCCCCCCTCTTTCCTTCCCCCTTGTTTATATATGGCAGGGGGGCGCAGCTTGGGAGGGACCCCAAGTAGGATTCCTCCTACTTGGGCACCTGCTTTGGCTGCTCCTCCCTCCCTCCCACCTATATATATGTTGGAGGGGGCCGCCTAGGACACTACAGACAATTGTTAGCCGTGTGCGGTGCCCCCCTCCACCGTTTACACCCCCGGTCATATTTTCGTAGTGCTTAGGCGAAGCCCTGCGAAGATGACTTCACCATCACCGTCACCACGCCGTCGTGCTGACGGAACTCATCTATTACCTCGACGTCTTGCTGGATCAAGAAGGCGAGGGACGTCACCGAGCTGAACATGTGCAGAACGCGGAGGTGCCGTGCGTTCGGTACTTGATCGGGAAGCGCAAAGAAGTTCGACTACATCAACCGCGTTGTGAAACGCTTCCGCTTACAGTCTACAAGGGTACGTAGACACACTCTCCCCCTCATTGCTATGCATCTCCTTGGATAGATCATTGCATGTGCGTAGAATTTTTTTTGTTTTCCATGCAACGTTTCCCAACAGTGGCATCATGAGCCAGGTCTATGCGTAGATGATATGCACGAGTAGAACACAAAGAAGTTGTGGGCGGTGATGTTCATACTGCTTACCACCAACGTCTTATTTTGATTCGGCGGCATTGTGGGATGAAGCGGCCCGGACCAACCTTACATGTCCACGTACATGAGACCAGTTCCACCGACTGACATGCAACTAGTTTTGCATAAAGGTGGCTGGAGGGTGTCCGTTTCTCCTACTTTAGTTGAATCGAATTTGACTGCGGCCGGTCCTTGAAGAAGGTTAAAACAGCAAACTTGATAATTCACCCTTGTGGTTTTTGCCATAGGTAAGAACGGTTCATGCTAGAAGCCCGTAGCAGCCATGTAAAACTTGCAACAACAAAGTAGAGGACGTCTAACTTGTTTTTGCAGGGCATGTTGTGATGTAATATGGTCAAGACATGATGTGATACATGTTATTGTATGACATGATCATGTTTTGTAAGTTATCGGCAACAGGCAGGAGCCTTATGGTTGTCTCTTTATTGTATGAAATGCAATCACCATGTAATTGCTTTACTTTATCGCTATGTGTTAGCAATAGTTGTAGAAGCAATAGTTGGCGAGACGATCACGACGCAACGATGGAGATCAAGGTGTCGAGCCGGTGACGATGGAGATCATGACGATGCTTTGGAGATGGAGGTCAAAAGCACGAGATGATGATGGCCATATCATGTCACATATTTTGATTGCATGTGATGTTTATCTTTTATGCATCTTAGTTTGCTTAGATCGACGGTAGCATTATAACATGATCCCTTCACTAAATTTCAAGATAAAAGTGTTCTCCCCGAGTATGCACCATTGCGAAAGTTCGTCGTTTCGAGACACCACGTGATGATCGGGTGTGATAGACTTTACGTTCACATACAACCGGTGTAAGACAGTTTTACACATGCAGAATGCTTGGGTTAAACTTGACGAGCCTAGCATGTACAGACATGGCTTTGGAACACTGGAGATCAAAAGATCGAACATGAATCATATTGTAGATATGATCAACATAGAGATGTTCACCATTAATGACTACCCCATCTCACGTGATGATCGGACATGGGTTAGTTGATTTGGATCACGTATCACTTAGATGACTTGAGGGATGTCTATTTAAGTGGGAGTTCTTAAGTAATTTGATTAGTTGAACTTAATTTATCATGAACTTAGTCTTGATAGTTTTTGCATATCTATGTTGTAGATCAATAGCTCGTGTATAGCTCCCCTATTTTATTTTGATATGTTCCTAGAGAAAACTAAGTTGAAAGATGATAGTAGCAATGATGCAGACTTGGTCCGTGATCTGAGGATTATCCTCATTGCTGCACAGAAGAATTATGTCCTTGATGCACCGCTAGGTGACAGACCTATTGCAGGAGCAGATGTAGACGTTATGAACGTTTGGCAAAGATCGATATGATGACTACTTGATAGTTTAGTGTGCCATGCTTTACGGCTTAGAACTGGGACTTCAAAAATGTTTTGAACGCCACGGAGCAAATGAGATGTTCCAAGAGCTGAAATTGGTATTTCAGACTCATGCCCATGTCGATAGGTATAAGATCTCTGACAAGTACTTTGCCTACAAGATGGAGGAGAATAGCTCAGCCAGTGAGCATGTGCTCAGAATGTCTGGGTACTACAATCGCTTGAATCAAGTGGGAGTTAATCTTCCAGATAAGATAGTGATTGACATAGTTCTCTAGTCACTATCACCAAGCTACTAGAACTTCGTGATGAACTATAATATGCAAGGGATGACGAAAATGATTCCCGAGCTCTTCGCATCGGCGAAGGTAGAAATCAAGAAAGAGCATCAAGTGTTGATGGTTAACAAGACCACTAGTTTCAAGAAAAAAGGGCAAGGGAAAGAAAGGGAACTTCAAGAAGAATGGCAAGCAAGTTGCCGCTCCCGTGAAGAAGCCCAAAGCTGAACCCAAGCCTGAGACTGAGTGCTTCTACTGCAAAGGAAATGGTCACTGGAAGAGGAACTGCGCCAAGTATTTGGCGGATAAGAAGGATGGCAAAGTGAATAAAGGTATATTTGATATACATGTTATTGATGTGTACTTTACTAGTGTTCATAGTAGCCCCTGGATATTTGATACCGATTCAGTTGCTAAAATTTGTAACTCGAAACAGGAGTTGCAAAATGAACAGAGACTAGTTAAGGGCAAGGTGACGATGTGTGTTGGAAGTGATTCCAAGGTTGATAAGATCACCATCTCACACTCCCTTTACCTTCGGGATTAGTGTTGAACCTAAATAGATGTTATTTGGTGTTTGCATTGAGCATGAATATTATTAGATCATATTTATTGCAATACGGTTATTCATTTAAGTCAAAGAATAATTGTTGTTCTGTTTACATGAATAAAACCTTATATGGTCATACACTCAATATAAATGGTTTATTGAATCTCGATCGTAGTGATACACATATTCATAATGTTGATGCCAAAAGATGCAAAGTTGATCATGATAGTGCAACATACTAGTGGCACTGCCGTTTAGGTCATATTGGTGTAAAGCGCATAAAGAAACTCCATGCAGATGGGCTTTTGGAATCACTTGATTATGAATCATTTGATACTTGCGAACCATGCCTCATGGGCAAGATGACTAAAACTCCGTTCTCTGGAACAATGGAGTGAGCTGATGACTTATTGGATATAATACATATCGATGTATGGGGTCCGATGACTATTGAAGCACACGGCGGGTATCATTATTTTCTGACCTTCATAGATGATTTGAGTAGGTACGGGTATATCTACTTGATGAAACACAAATCTGAAATATTTGAAAAGTTCAAAGAATTTCAGAGTGAAGTGGAGAATCATCGTAACAAGAAAATAAAGTTTCTACGATCTGATCGTGGAGGCAAATATTTGAGTTATGAGTTTGGCCTTCATTTAAAACAATGTGGAATAGTTTCACAACTCATGCCACCTAGAACACCACAGCGTAATGGTGTGTCCGAACATCGTAATTGTACTTTATTAGATATGGTGCGATCTATGATGTCTCTTACCGATTTACCACTATCGTTTTGGGGTTATGCATTAGAGACAGCTGCATTCATGTTAAATAGGGCACCGTCTAAATCCGTTGAGACGACACAGTATGAACTGTGGTTTGGCAAGAAACCTAAGCTGTTGTTTCTTAAAGTTTGGGGTTGCGACACTTATGTCAAAAGGCTTCAGCCTGATAAGCTCGAACCCAAATCGGAGAAGTGCGTCTTCATAGGATACCCTAAGGAAACAATTGGGTACACCTTCTACCACAGATCCAAAGGCAAGATCTTTGTTGCTAAGAATGGATTCTTTCTACAGAAGGAGTTTCTCTCGAAAGAAGTGAGTGGGAGGAAAGTAGAACTTGATGAGGCAATTGTACCTTCTCTCAAATTGGAGAGTAACACATCACAGAAAACCGTTCCCGTGATGCCTACACCAACTAGAGAGGAAGCTAATGATGATGACCATGAAACTTCAGATCAAGTTACTACCGAACCTCGTAGGTCGACCAGATCATGATAGGCACCAGAGTGGCATCGTAATCCTGTTCTGGAAGTCATGTTAGTAGACCAAGGCGAACATACGAACTATGAAGAAGCTATGATGAGCCCAGATTCTGACAGATGGCTTGAGGCCATGAAATCTGAGATAGGATCCATGTATGAGAACAAAGTGTGGACTTTGGCGTACTTGCCCGATGATCGGCAAGCCATAGAGAATAAATGGATCTTTAAGAAGAAGATAGACGCTGATGGTAATGTTACTGACTATAAAGCTCGACTTGTCGCGAAAGGTTTTCGACAAGTGTTGACATCAGATTTTGGCACGGCATAAAATGCAAATAAGATGGCATCGAGTGAGAGGGTTTTTAGCATAAAAAGTTTCACGTCGTTGAGTGGAACAACTTTGATGTTTAGGTTATCATCGTTTGACCCCATCTTAGAGGCCGAAATTGTACTCCGAGTGGCAGAATTCAGTGTTCCGAGTGGGTTTCGGCCGATCACGCCTTCGAGACGACCTCGGATGAAGGAGCAATCCAAAGGAATTTTCTTCGTCTCGTCGAGGCAATCAATTTTCATATATAAATCATCTCATTCCAAGTTCATATGCAAAAGTTACAGTCGATACGGTCCAGCCCGACCAGAGACCAAAAAATTACGCTTGACGCCAGACACATGTGGATGAGTGTCTGATGCAGTGCGTGAGCAATTCTGCACTCAATACGGCCTTGAATCGAAAAACCTTCAACATGAAAAAGTTTTGTCTTGTCAAGCCGATCGAATTTCATATATAAATCGTCTCAATCCGAGCCCGAATGAGACCTGGAGAGGCAAAACAAGACCAGGCTATGTTTTCAGTCGGGGATTCCGAGTGAAACTATTACAAATCCGAATGAAGACACCGTCATCCGAGTGAAAGTTTGCCGTTCGGGTAAAGGATTACCGTCCGAGTGAAAATATAGTCATCCGAGTGAAAAGCTTACCATCGGAATTGTCCGAATGAAAATATAGTCATCCGAGTGAAAAGCTTACCATCGGAATCGTCCGAATGAAAATATAGTCTTCCGAGTGAAAATTTTGCCATCCTAGTGAAAGTTGCCGTCCGAGTGGAAACGTCCAGTCGGGCGATCCGAGTGAAAGACTCTAACATCCGAGTGAAGAAGTTCAGTCGAGAGATCCGAGTGAAAGACTCTAAACATCCGAGTGAAGAGATTCAGATCCGAGTGCTCCGACCAGAAGCTGAAGATGTGCCTTAAAAGGTTATCTAGATGACCTCGGATGGAAAAAATGTTCAACACGGAAGTTGTGCGTATCGTCAAAACGGTAAACTTTGGTTTTGGAGTCGTCATCATCTGAGATGGTATACGGCCTGCAAATTCACTACGAGACTCGGACGATACAGTTAGATGCAAGACCAAGTCCGACTGGAAGGTAAAAATGACCTCGTAAAGTATTCAAGATGGCCTTGTTTGGAAAAGTGATCAACACGAGAGTTGTTTGTCTCGTCGAGGTGCACAAATTTTGTATGTGGGCTGTCCTGATCGGAGGTCATATGCAAGCTCGACAGCTCGTGCAAGGAGCAGGACGGAAGTTTGGGCCAGATTCAGACTGAATCCGAGTTGGACTAGAACTAGGACTCTAGGACGTGAATTGATGTAATTTTTCGTGTAAGGAAAGCCTAGATGAATCCTTTACTTGTACGGAAAGTCCAGCCACCTCTTATATATGTTGGGGGTGACGGTCGATTGAACAACACACAATTGACATATCAATATACTACTTTTTCATCTACGTTTTATCTCTCGTTCTTCGCTGTTCTTCGAGTTTGAGAGCTGCGAATCCTGAGGCTCTAGGGGCGAGCGAATTGACCTAGGGCAGCCCATATCCGCCGCACTCCCTGACGGGGTCCCTCCCGGGCGTGTGGGGTTTCGGGTGTGTAAAAGCGCCCGTCCACTGTCTTGCGTATCGCGCTGTCGGTCGGGTCTCCTTCGACGTGAGCTGTGGTGCATCACCGCTGGCGTCGAGGGTACACGTGACGTGTTCGTGTGTCAACACACTTTTTGGCGACTCCGCTGGGGAACGAAGATCAATCGTCATGATCCACCATGTCCGATCTTCCCAAGCCATCTAAGGTAGACGCCGATAACATCATTAAGCCCAGTCTTGATGAGATATCGGCCGATCATCACCAAATCTATGAGGAGTACAAGAAGGCACGCGAAGAGAAGGATTTGCAGGAGTTCCTTGCAAAATTCAAGAAGGATCGCCAAGGCAACATCACTCCGATTGAAGAAATCAAGTTCCCTCCTCTTCAAGCCGAGCAGGTTAAACCCTCTGTGAGTACTACCTTTTCTCCTGAGCAGTGGGCTGAGATTGAGAGTCGTATTGCTGATGGTAACAATCTGGTGTATCAAACTTTCATAGAAAATACTAATGCTCAAAAGAATATATCTCAATCGTCTAGTGGTAATGGTGGTGTAGCTGCTAGTGTGCAAAAACCTAATCTGGCTTTACCTATCTCATCGGTGCCTCCCATGCCGATGACTTATTATCCTACCCAAACAAATCAGATTGTGACTGCACCCACTAATCCTATTATGAGCATGCCAGGTTCGATGGCAACGCCGAACCAAACCCTACCTGCAGGTACAACTACTCGACCACTACCGAACTATGGTTCGGCATATATGCCACAGTTCCTACCTACAGCTAGTAGTCCTACTCCTCCTGTGCCACAGCAGTAAGCTTCATCGTCTACTACAGATGATGCCCTAGCTAATTTTAGAGAGGAGATGGCTAAGATGCTCCGGGAGAATTTTGGAGTTGAGTTGCCTCGGAATCGGATTTACCAAAAACCGTACCCCGAGTACTTTGATGCCATCCAGTGCCCTCCAGGATATAAGATTCCAGATTTTGTTAAGTTTAATGGAGAAGGCACAAAAACCACATGGGAGCATGTTAGTCAATATTTAGCACAATTGGGTGAAGCAGGCTCACTAAATGAATTGAAAGTGCGTTTATTTCCTTTATCATTAATTGGTCCGCATTTTCATGGTTTTCTTCTTTACCACATGGTTCCATTCAGGTTTGGTCACAGCTAGAGCAGAAATTTCATGATCACTTTTGTAGCGGTGACAATGAACTCAAATTATCACATCTAACATCGGTTAAACAGAAGCACGATGAATCGGTCTCCGATTACGTCAAGAGATTTAGAGAAACAAAGAACCGGTGTTATAGTTTGGTGATAACCGAGAGAGACTTGGCAGACCTAGTGCTGAGTGGTTTGAGAACTCCCATTAGAGAAAAGCTAGAAGGTTATGAGTTCTTAAATATCAACCAAGTCTTACAAAGAGCTTTGGCTCAGGAATGTCGAAGCAAAGATCTCAAAGAAGTGCATAGATACAAAGCTAATCGTCCTAAAATGAATATGGTTGAATATGATAGTGATCACTCGGATGATGAAGGTGATATTTATGCTACTGAATTTGTGTGGCCATCTAAGGCCAAACCCTTTACTTGCAATGATCTGAAACTGATTCATAAGAATCATGATGAAGTTTACTTTTAACATTGCCAAGTGTGATAAAATATTTGATGCTTTGCTGCAAGCTAAAATTATTAGGATATCTCATACTTTACCGCCGTTTCAAGAGCTAAAATGGCGCGCTTATTGCAAGTATCATAATTATTTTTCTCATCCTACTAATGATTGCAATGTTTTTCGACGACAGATACAATCAGCCATTAATGATGGACGATTGAACTTTTCTGAGATGCAAGTTGATAAACAACCCTTTCCAATGAATACCATGGATTTGGAGGGGAAGAAGCTACTCATTTGGCCAGAGGTAGCCGAATCTGCTAATAAAGCTAATGTCATTGTTGGTGAGCCCAGGAAAGACAAGGCGGGTGACAAGGTCTTGGGGAGACAGGTTGTGCTTAATAAGCAACCCGATGGCAAGGAAGTGATCAAAATCACCATCAAGAATCCTACACTCGGGGGGCAACCGCAAGTGCAAGAAAATACTCGTGTTAAATTTGTCAAACCCAAGAGTCCAGAAGTTGGCAAGTGGAAGAGGAATGAAGCTAAAGTACAGCGCAAGCGGGTCAAACCAACTTTTGATATTTTGCTGTCCAAGTATGCCAATCAGTCGGCTGGTTTCAGCTCTAACCGACCATCCCACTTGAAGCGACCAAGGTCACCATCGGCTGATATGTTTAGTCAGTATTTAAAATCGACTAGACCAATGGCGCCATTTCCAGAAGAGCAGAGGCAATCTGTCTGGGATCGACTTGACTACTCATATAAGGGCCGACTGAACATTGGTGACTTTCAGTCGGCTAGTCAAAATATGCGACCGAGTGGAAACTATCCAAGTGTAAGAATGCACCCAGGTGGAAGCTATCCGAGTGAAAAAAAGTGGCTGGGTAGATTCCATCCGAGTGAATTCCATCTGAGTGAATTCCATCTGAGTGGATTCCATCCGAGTGAAATCCATCCTAGTGGATTCCATCCAATTAAAAAGGTGCGCCTGAGTGGAAATTTCATGCGTCTAGAAAGTAAAAAAGAATGGCGTGTTAAGTCACCAAGTGTTGCAGAGTTGAGTCAGGAAAAGGTACGGGAAAAATCAATGCCGACTCACTCATCTTGGGAACCAAAACATTCCCCATACAGTAGCCGATTGTTCATAATAACCCGACTGAGCCGATACTTGCTATCGCGCCAAAGCACTCGGCTAATGACCATGAAGCAAGCACCAGCCAAGTGAAGCTGAGAGATCCTAAATACACTCAGCCAAAGTGGTGTCCTCCAGGGCTAACAAAAACACAGAAGAGGAAACTACAGAGGTTAAGGAGTCAAGAGATGGCAGAACAGGAGGCCGAGAAGCAAAGGGATAAGTTGTTCAATGACACTCGGCCCATGGTACCTACAAAACAAATGTGGAGGCCTAAACAAATACAAGATACAACAGCTTCTACACCTATCACAGCAGCACCTACACTGCCAAAAGAGGACGATGCAATCATTACATCGTCTATGTTACCTAGTACTTCCTCCTCACTCGGATAGATTTCAGAATCAGTGGATACACTTCAGGAAGAGGATGATATGTTGGACTAGGAATCTACGCCGGTTCATGAAGGTATGGATATCAATATGGTGTATTACTTACCTGCTGAGTTCGTGCTGTAGATGAGGAAGGGGAGGTAGCTCAGCCGGATTTTGGCCCTAAAAACACAATATTGGAGAAGCCAAAAGACCCAGTAACGCATCTGAAACCGTTGTATCTCAGAGGTCATATCAATGGATCACCGCTCACTCAGATGCTTGTTGATGGTGGTGCTGTGGTAAATCTTATGCCCTATTCGGTCTTCAAGAAATTGGGTTTGCCCGATGAAGAGTTGATAAAGATGAATATGGTGCTTAATGGATTTGAAGGCAAAGAGAAAACTGAAGCCAAAGGTGTGATGTATGTGGAACTTACAGTCGGAAGCAAAACTTTGGCTACTACGTTCTTTGTCACCGAGGTGCAAGGTAACTACAACGTCATACTAGGCCATGATTGGGTTCATGCAAACCAGTGCGTGCCATCCACTATGCACCAGTTTTTGATCCAGTGGGTTGATGATGAGGTGGAAGTCATTCGTGTGGATAACTCGGCCTGTGTTGCTTTGGCTGATGCATCGGTGGATTGGCAACACCCTAATGCTACTTGCTTGACGGGACACGACTTGTCAGAGTTCGATTTTCTCAGTGCAACCAAGAATGGTTTTGTGCCTGTCTCTCTAAAGCCGACTGAGTGCAATCGGCTCCAAGGTATGATATATTTAAATGGCTTCTAATTCCGAGTGGTTACAAAAACGTCTTGCAAAATATCGGTCCAGCGAGAATGATATGTATGAGTCTATAGAGGAGTTAGATGACATGGATAAACTTGGACAAGGTTTTACATTGGCCGATCCATTAGAGGAGGTAGATATTGGAGATGGTTCAGTCACTCGGCCGACGTTTGTAAACAAAAATTTGAAAGCCGATTGTAAAGCTAAGTTGATCAAGCTATTAAAAAAATATGTTTGTTGCTTTGCATGGGAATATCATGAAATGCCAGGTTTAAGCCGAGAGCTAGTGGAGCATCGGTTACCTATAAAGGCCGGTTTTAGACCTTACAAACAATCGGCCAGAAAGTTTAATCCAAAAACATATGACCTAATCAAGGAAGAGATCGGTAGTTTGCTTGAAGCTAATTTTATTAGACCTTGCAGGTATGCCGAGTGGATTTCTAACATTGTCCCAGTGGAGAAGAAAGGATCCGGCAAGTTGAGGGTGTGCATTGACTTCATAGATTTGAATAGGGCTACACCCAAAGATGAGTATCCCATGCCCATAGCTGACATGCTTATTAATGATGCTTCTGGACATAAGGTTATTAGCTTTCTTGATGGTAATGCGGGGTATAACCTAATTTTTATGGCCGAAGAGGACATGTCCAAAATGGCTTTCCGATGCCCTGGTTTCCTTGGTTTATTCGAATGGACAGTGATAACAATCGGATTAAAAATGCTGGCGCCACATATCAAAGGGCTATGAATTTGATTTTTCATGATTTACTCGGTGTCATACTTGAAGTCTATATTGATGATATTGTTGTCAAATCGGATGCTTTTGAGTCCCACTTGGCCGATTTGCGTTTAGCTTTTGGAAGAATGAAAAAATATGGACTGAAAATGAATCTTTTGAAGTGTGCATTTGGCGTGTCGGCTGGCAAGTTTTTGGGTTTCATTATTCATGAAGATGGCATAGAGATTGGCCCCAAAAAGATAGAGGCCATACAGAAAGTGGAGGCTCCAACATGCAAGAGAGATATGCAAAAGTTCCTTGGCAAGGTCAATTATTTGAGAAGGTTCATAGCTAATCTGTCAGGGAAAGTTGATGTGTTTACTCCTATCCTTCGGTTAAAGAATGATGTTGATTTTACTTGGGGGGCAAAACAGCAAGAAACATTTGACATGATCAAGAATTATTTGTGCACTCCTCCAGTGATGAAAGCACCCAAGCATAGGGAGCCTTTCAAGCTTTACATTGCAGTAGAGGAAGGTGTTATTGGTGCTGTTTTGACTCAAGAAACCGAAGGAAAAGAGCATGCTATTACATATCTGAGTAGGCGCTTATTGGACGCCGAGACAAGGTATACATTTATTGAAAAGTTATGTCTATGCTTATATTATGTTTGCACAAAATTGAGACATTACCTAGTGCCGAGTGCTTGCGTAGTGGCTTGTCAGACCGATGTCATTAAGTACATGTTGCATAGACCAATTCTTAGTGGTAGAATTGGCAAGTGGTCTTATGCTTTAATTGGATATGATTTGGCCTATGAATCTCTAAAGTCCATGAAAGGCCAAATCGTTGCTAATTTTATTGTTGAACATCGGATTGATGACAAGCATGATGTTGATATAAACCTTGTCTCATTAGTACCATTGAGATTATATTTTGATGGTTCAGTTTGTAGCAATGGCCAAGGTGTTGGTATTGTTTATATATCTCCTCATGGTGCTGTTTTTGAAGCCTCATGCCGCTTAGAATATTTTTGCACAAACAATCAAGCCGAATATGAAGCATTATTATTCGGCCTCGAGATTTTACTTGCTATAGGTGTTACACATATTGAGGCTTACGGTGATTCGTTACTAGTGGTGCAGCAAATATCCAAAGTCTTTCAGTGTTTGGACGAATCACTTAATGTTTATCTTGATAAATGTCTAGATATAATCTCTACTTTGGACTGTTTTAGCATTGCTCATATATCTAGGCATGACAATTGGAGAGCAAATGAGCAAGCATCCGGCTATCATGTTGATCATGGCATGTTTCATATTTCTCAAAGACCGATGTCTTGTTTTGCCAATATAGGAGAGGCCGAACCAGAACCCACTGATTCGGCCATTAACAAAAAATCTAGTGCAGGTGATGATCCCGACTGGAGGAAGCCCCTTGTTGCTTACTTGCGCAATCCAAGTGAAAGGGTGGACAGGGCTATTCGGCGCATGGCTTTCAAATATACAATGAGAGATGATGACCTTTATCGCCGAATGGTTGACGATGTTCTTTTAAAGTGCTTGGATGAAGACCAAGCAAGCGTTGCTATGGGAGAGGTACATGAAGGCATTTGTGGCACTCACCAGTCGTCTCCCAAGATGAAATGGTTATTGCGACGTGCTGGGTTTTATTGGCCGACTATGATTAATGATTGCTTCAGATATTATAAAGGGTGTGAAGCTTGTCAAAAATTTGGTGATATTCAATTGGCTCCTGCTGCTATGTTACATCCTATTATCAAGCCGTGGCCTTTCAGAGGATGGGGTTTAGACTTTATTGGAGAAATTCATCCATCTTCCACAAAGGGGCATCGGTTCATATTGGTGGCAACCGATTATTTCACTAAATGGTCTGAAGCAGTATCTCTCAAGAACATGACACATACAGAGCAATAAATTTTTAATCAAGCTCATCAAGAACAAGATAGAGGATAATCCAAGGAGATGGCATGAGTTGTTGTCTGAAGCTTTGTGGGAACATAGAATCTCAAGGCATGGTGCTACAAAGGTGACTCCATATGAGCTAGTATATGGTCAAGAGGCCGTTTTACCAGTGGAAGTAAATTTGAATGCTTTGAGAATAGCCAAACAGAATGATTTATCGGCAATAGACTTTTATAACTTGATGATGGACAATATTGTTGAGGTTGCCGATAAACGTTTGGTTGCTTTAAAGGCCATAGAGAGAGACAAGTTGAGAGTGGCAAGAGCTTACAATAAGAAAGTTAAGTTGAAGAATTTTCAAGTTGGCGATCTTGTCTGGAAAGTGATTCTACCGATTGGTTCAAAAGATAGAAAATTCGGGAAGTGGTCTCCGAGTTGGGAAGGACCTTTTAGGATTACAAGAGTAGTTCCTAGAAACTCTTATTTGGTGGAATCCGTACAAAGGACATTGTTACCTTGAGCTCTCAATGGCAAGTACTTGAAGAAATACCACCCGAGTGCGTGGCAAGAAGCCTAAGTAGGCAATGGCCGATATGCGATTATCGCCCTTAGCACAAAAATGGCCGAACCTCGTAGGTCGACCAGAGCACGATCGGCACCAGAGTGGCACAGTAATCATGTTCTGGAAGTCATGTTACTAGACCAAGGCGAACATACGAACTATGAAGAAGCTATGATGAGCCCAGATTCTGACAGATGGCTTGAGGCCATGAAATTTGAGATAGGATCCATGTATGAGAACAAAGTGTGAACTTTGGCGGACTTGCCCGATGATTAGCAAGCCATAGAGAATAAATGGATCTTTAAGAAGAAGACATACGCTGATGGTAATGTTACTGTCTATAAAGCTCGACTTGTCGCGAAAGGTTTTTGACAAGTGTTGACATCAGATTTTGGCACGGCATAAAAGGCAAATAAGATGGCATCGAGTGAGAGGGTTTTCAGCATAAAAAGTTTCACGTCATTGAGTAGAACAACTTTGATGTTTAGGTTATCATCGTCCGACCCCATCTTAGAGGCCGAAATTGTACTCCGAGTGGCAGAATTCAGTGTTCCGAGTGGGTTTCGGCCGATCACGCCTTCGAGACGACCTCGGATGAATGAGCACTCCCAAGGAATTGTCTTCGTCTCATCGATGCAATCAATTTTCATATATAAATCATCTCAGTCCGAGTTCATACGCAAAAGTTACAGTCGATACGGTCCAGCCCGACCAGAGACCAAAAAATTACGCTTGACGCCAGACACATGTGGATGAGTGTCTGATGCAGTGCGTGATCAATTCAGCCCTCAAGACGGCCTTGAATCGAAAAACCTTCAACATGAAAAAGTTTTGTCTCGTCGAGCCGATTGATTTTAATATATAAATCATCTCAATCCAATCCCGTATGAGACCTGGAGAGGCAAAACAAATCAGGCTATGTTTTCAGTCGGGGATTCCGAGTGAAACTATTACAAATCCGAATGAAGACAGCGTCATCCGAGTGAAAGTTTGCCGTTCGGGTAAAGGATTACCGTCTGAGTGAAAATATAGTCATGCGAGTGAAAAGCTTAACATCGAAACCATCCGAATGAAAATATAGTCATCCGAGTGAAAAGCTTACCATCGGAATCGTCCGAATGAAAATATAGTCATCCGAGTGAAAATATAGTAATCCAAGTGAAAGATTGGCTTCCGAGTGAAATTTTTGCCATCCTAGTGAAAGTTGCCGTCCGAGTGAAAATGTCCAGTCGGGCGATCCGAGTGAAAGACTCTAACATCCGAGTGAAGAAGTTCAGTCGGGCGATCCGAGTGAAAGACTGTAAACATCCGAGTGAAGAGATTCAGATCCGAGTGCTCCGACCAGAAGCTGAAGATGTGCCTTAAAAGGTTATTTAGATGACCTCGGATGGAAAAATGTTCAACATGGAAGTTGTGCGTATCGTCAAAACGGTAAACTTTGGTTTTGGAGTCATCATCATCTGAGATGGTATACGGCCTGCAAATTCACTACAATACTCGGACGATACAGTTAGCTGTAAGACCGAGTCCGACTGAAAGGTAAAGATGACCTCGTAAAGTATTCAAGATGGCCTTGTTTGGAAAAGTGATCAACATGAGAGTTGTTCGTCTTGTCGAGGTGCACAAATTTGGTGATTGGGCCGTCCTGATCGGAGGTCATATGCAAGCTCGACGGCCCGCGCAAGGAGCAGGATGGAAGTTTGGGCCAGATTCAGACTGAATCCGAGTTGGACTAGAACTAGGACTCTAGGACGTGAATTGATGTAATTTCTCGTGTAAGGAAAGCCTAGATGAATCCTTTACTTGTACGGGAAGTCCAGCCACCTCTTATATATGTTGGGGGTGACGGCCGATTGAACAACACACAATCGACATATCAATATACTACTTTTTCATCTACGTTTTATCTCTCCACCGTTTTCTCTCTCGTTCTTCGCTGTTCTTCGAGTTTGAGAGCTGTGAATCCCGAGGCTCTAGGGGCGAGCGAATCGACCTAGGGCAGCCCATAGCCACCGCACTCCCTGACGGGGTCCCTCCCGGGCGTGTGGGGTTTCGGGTCTGCAAAAGCGCTCGTCGACTGTCTTGCGTATCGCGCTATCGGTCGGGTCTCCTTCGACGTGAGCTGCGATGCATCACCCCCAGCGTCGAGGGTACACGTGATGTGTTTGTGTGTCAACAACAAGTTCAAGGAGTTGACTACGATGAGACTTTCTCACCCGTAGCGATGCTTAAGTTCGTCCGAATCATGTTAGAAATTGCCGCATTTTATAATTATGAAATATGGCAAATGGATGTCAAAACTGCATTCCTTAATGGATATCTTAAAGAAGAGTTGTATATGATGCAACCAGAAGGTTTTGTTGATCCTAAAGGTGCTACCAAAGTGTGCAAGCTCCAGCGATCCATCTATGGACTGGTGCAAGCATCTCGGATTTGGAATATACGCTTTGATGAGGTGATCAAAGCATATGGTTTTATACAGACTCACGGTGAAACCTGTATTTACAAGAAAGTGAGTGGGAGCTCTGTAGCATTTCTGGTATTATATGTGGATGACATATTGTTGATTGAAAATGATATAGAATTTCTGGATAGCATAAAAGGATACTTGAATAAGAATTTTTCAATGAAAGACCTCGGTGAAGCTACTTATATATTGGGCATCAAGATCTATAGGGATAGATCGAGACGCTTAATAGGACTTTCACAAAGCACATACCTTGAGAAGATTTTGAAGAAGTTCAAAATGGATCAGTCAAAGAAATGGTTCTTGCATGTGTTGCAAGGTATGACTTGAGTAAGACTCAAATCTCGACCACAACAGAAGATAGAGAAAGAATGAAAGTCATTTCCTATGCCTCAGCCATTGGTTCTATAAAGTATGCCATGTTGTGTACCAAACCTGTTGTGTACCTTGCCATGAGTTTAGCAAGGGGGTACAATAGTGTTCCAGGAGTAGATCACTGAACAGTGGTCAAAATTATCCTTAGATGCCTTAAAGAGGACTAAGGAAATATTTCTTGGTTATGGAGGTGATAAAGAGTTCGTCGTAAAGAGTTACGTCGATGCAAGCTTTGACACTGATCTAGATGACTCTAAATCTCAATCTGGATACATATTGAACATGGGAGCAATTAGCTAGAGTAGCTCCATGCAGAGCATTGTAGACATAGAAATTTGCAAAATACATACAGATCTGAATGTGGCAGACCCGTTGACTAAACTTCTCTCACAAGCAAAACATGATTACACCTTAGTACTCTATGGGTGTTAATCACATGGCGATGTGAACTGGATCATTGACTCTAGTAAACTCTTTGAGTGTTGGTCACATGGCGATGTGAACTATGGGTGTTAATCACTTGACGATGTGAACTAGATTATTGACTCTAGTAAACTCTTTGGGTGTTAATCACATGGCGATGTGAACTAGATTATTGACTCTAGTGCAAGTGGGAAACTGAAGGAAATATGCCCTAGAGGCAATAATAATGTTGTTATTTTATATTTCCTTATTTCATGATAAAGGTTTATTATTCATTCTAGAATTGTATTGATCGGAAACTTAAATACAAGTGTGAATACATAAACAAACACCGTGTCCCTATTGAGCCTCTACTTGACTAGCTCGTTGATCAAAGATGGTTATGGTTTCCTAACCATGGACATGAGTTTCATTTGATAATGGGATCACATCATTAGAAGAATGATGTGATGGACAAGACCCATCCGTTAGCTTAGCATAATGATCGTTCAGTTTTATTGCTCTTGCTTTCTTCATGTCAAATACATATTCCTTCGACTATGAGATTATGCAACTCTCGGATATCGAAGGAATGCCTTGTGTGCTATCAAACATTAGAATGTAACTGGGTGATTATAAAGATGCTCTACAGGTATCTCCGAAGGTATTTGTTGAGTTGGCATAGATCGAGATTAGGATTTGTCACTTCGAGTATCGGAGAGGTATCTCTGGGCCCTCTCGGTAATACACATCATAAGCTTGCAAGGAGATGACTAAGGAGTTAGTCACGAGGTGATGTATTATGGAACGAGTAAAGAGACTTGCCGGTAACGAGATTGAACTAGGTATGAAGATACCGACGATCGAATCTCGGGCAAGTAACATACCGATGGACAAAGGGAATTACGTATGTTGTCATAACGGTTCGACCGATAATGATCTTCATAGAATATGTAGGAGCCAATATGGGCATCCAGGTTCCGCTATTGGTTATTGACCGGAGAGGTGTCTCGGTCATGTCTACATAGTTCTCGAACCCATAGGGTCCGCACGCTTAATGTTCGTTGACGATATAGTGTTATATGAGTTATATGATTTGGTGACCGAATGTTGTTCGGAGTCCTGGATGAGATCATGGATATGACGAGGAGTCTTGAAATGGTCGAGAGGTAAAGATTGATATAAGGACGATGGTATTCGGACATCGGAAGTGTTTCGGAGGGTACCGGGTACTTATCGGGTCACCGGAAAGAAGTTTCGGGCACCCCCGGCAAAGATATGGGCCTTATGGGCCAAGCGAGGGAACACACCAGCCCACAAGGGGTTGGTGTGCCCCTATAGAGGCCGGCCCTATGAGGAGGAGAAGGAAAGAGGGGAGGGAAAGGAAAGTGTGGTGTAGGACTCCCCTTTCCTTTCCTCTGCCCCCTCTTTCCTTCCCCATTGTTTATATATGACAGGGGGGGCGCGGCTTGGGAGGGACCCCAAGTAGGATTCCTCCTACTTGGGCGCCTCCTTTGGCTGCTCCGCCCCCCCACCTATATATATGTGGGAGGGGGCGCCTAGCACACTACAGACAATTGTTAGCCGTGTGCGGCGCCCCCCTCTACCGTTTACACCCCCGGTCATATTTTCGTAGTGCTTAGGTGAAGCCCTGCGGAGATCACTTCACCATCACCGTCACCACGCCGTCGTGTTGACAGAACTCATCTACTACCTCGACCTCTTGCTGGATCAAGAATGCGACGGACGTCACCGAGCTGAACATGTGCAGAACGCGGAGTTGCCGTGCGTTCAATACTTGATCAGTTGAAGCGTGAAGAAGTTCGACTACATCAACCGCGTTGTGAAATGCTTCAGCTTATGGTCTACGAGGGTACGTAGACGCACTCTCCCCCTCATTGCTATGCATCTCCATGGATAGATCATTGCGTGTGCGTAGAATTTTTTTTGTTTTCCATGCAACGTTTCCCAACAATGTCTTGTGAACCGGGATTTCGAGCTTGATCTGGTTGTTCCGGGATGGAGGATTTTCCTCCGTGGATCATGAGAGTTTGTCATGGTCTAAGTTGGGACACCCCTGCAGGGTTTAATCTATCCGGAAACCGTGCTCGTGGTTATGTGGCAGATGGGAATTTTTAATATTCGGTTGTAGAGAACTTGACACCAGATCCGAAATAAAATACACCAACCGCGTGCGTAACCGTGACCGTCTCTTTTCGAGTGAGGTTAAGAAGAGAACATGGTGGGGTTATGTTTGACTCGTAAGTAGTTCAGGATCACTTCTTGATCATTACTAGTTGCGATAGTTGTGTGTAGTAACTCTTCTTACTCTTGTACTTGTAAGTTAGCGACCATACTATGCTTAGTGCTGCTGCAACCTCACCACTTATCCATTCCATACCCATTAAGCTTTGCTAGTCTTGATACCCATGGTAATGGGATTGCTGAGTCCTCGTGGCTCAGAGATTACTACAACAATAGTTGCAGGTACAGGTAATGCGATGACCTGACATGAGAGCGACATTTGCTTGTTTTGGAGTTCCTCTTCTGCTTCTTCTTCTTCGATCAGGGGATAGGTTCCTGGTCGGCAGCCTGGGCTAGCAGGGTGGATGTTGTTTGTCTTTTTTGTTTGATTTCATCCGTAGTCGGATGCTACTCTTCTATATGATGTTTGACGTATTCATGTGGCCATTGTATGCCTTTGTATGTATCCCGAGCTATTATGTAATGGTACGATGTAATGATATCCACCTTGCAAAAGCATCCTCAATATGTGGCTCTATCCTTGGTGGGACCTTCGAGTTCCTCTCGGATAGGATCGCATTTTGGGTGTGACATATAATGCATAGGCATACTTGTTGGTTGTTATGGTTGTGTGCTTGAATGTGTGATCAACCCCTGCATTGTCTCTTTCTCAACTTCATCTTCTTCTACACCCATAACCTTGCTTGATCATCTTCTTCTCCTCCTTCTTTAATCCATTTAAATTGTGGTATTTTATTACCTGCCCCAACTTAATGTTCATCTTTTCCCTACAAATATTAGACCATGTCAACACCCTCTCTACCAAGTTTCATCCCATTTGGATTTGTTTTGGTTGGGTTAAAAAATGGCTCAAGTTGGAATTTAATTCAAACTTGAATTATTTTTCTTCCTTTAAAAATGTCCAAACCAACTTTACTCTTATGTGCATAATTCCAGGATCATGGGGATATTTTCATATCTCTCATACCCCTCTCCTATCTCCCTGGGCTTTTCTTGCTATTTTCTCCTTTGATAATAGATTAAAGAAAAGTAAATAGCAGAGGAGAGAGAGAGAGAGAGCAGCCCAGCCGCGACCGAAGCCCACCTGGGCCTCTTGCTAGCCAGCCGCGGCCCATCTCCCTCTTGCTTCGTGGTAAAAACTTCCCCACGCCAGCTGTTCCCTCAGCCGACCCCACCTACCAGTCTCCCGTCGCCCTTCTTTTCTTCCACCTCACGCTGCCCCTCTCCCTCACAGTAACTTTGCACCAGGGCATCACACATGGCCACGGTGGCGACCCGGCCGTGCCCGAGCCCCTACTTAACCCCCCATCCACGTCTGCACCAATCCCCTAGGGTTTCCCTCTAGCTGCCCCCTTTCCCTTCCCCCGTTTCTCCTTCTTCTTCTTCAAGAGGCAGAGACCAAATAACTCCCGGAGCACTCCCATGGCTCCGCTGTGGCCATAGCCCTCCTCCGTCATCGTCTTCGCTCTGGGTCGACTCGACTACGTCGTATTCTTCGTCTTCTTCAAGGCTAGGACGGACCAGGGCCAACGCGATGGACTCCCTCCACGACGGCATCTTCCCTACTTCCTCTTCTGCACGGAGCCGAACACCTCCACGATCAGCGCCTCCACCGTCGCTTGCGAGCCTCCTCCATTGTCATCTTCCTCACCCTCGTACGTAACCACAAGGACTTCGGCGCTTCCTCCCCGACGTCCTCTTCACCGCTGTGGAATGCCAAGACGCTATCACGTTCATCTCCTTCTTCCTCGGGTCCAGGACATCACCGTCAGAATTTGTCTCCGCCAGTCATCCCTAAGCTCGATCGACTCCACTAGCCAACCCTATGTGAGCATCCACACTTCCCCATCAGCTTTTCCCCTTTGATTGCACCTTGTTTCATCCATCTCCGTCGTGATCGAGCGCTCCTCCGTCGAACCTCGTCACGGGCGAGTGTTTTGACCTCTCTTTGTTGCCGCATGCATCCAGTAGGGTTGCATCATTCCGTAGAGCCGATTCCCTCGTTCAGCGCACACAGCCTCCATGCTCCCTCTGTGCTGCACGCATCCACGCACAAGTCGACTCCAGTCCAGCCGGGCTACCATGGCCGATAGCATCGAGCTCACGCGCATCCCCACCTAGCGACCCAAGCACGTGCGCGCCCCATAGCTGCTACTTTCATAGTTTTTCGCAAGCCCACTGCTGTCCGGTAGCTTGTATCCCCGTTGTTTTGCTCGCTCTCATCGCCGACGAGCATCGCCGTGAGCCATGGCCCTGAAGGATTGGCTTTCTGTACCTGCCTCAAGTAAACTGGCTTCCTACGTTTTACACACACATCTCCCAGTCGGGCTGGTCAGCGCTCAAGTTCTCCTCAGAGTGGTACTGGGTTCGAGAACCAGGTGCCCCAATTTTTGCCCTGTTTTCCTTTTCTCTGCACACACGCTCTCCCTGTTTTCCTTTTTTTTTGAGAAAACCCTTGTTTTCCTTTTCTCTGCACACACACTCTCACTTGGGCCAATTCTGCTGGGCTGCCACTGATGCGGTGGATTCGGCCCGAGCTTTCCCTCTTGTAGTTTTTTTTCCTTTATGTTATTTTGTTATTTTCTGTTTTGGCCAGATTTGCATGCATATTGAGATGATCATATCTTTTAAATGGTTAAACCAAATAAAACATGTCATATATGTAAAATGCTTAGAATTTCATCTAGTTTCACAATATCCAACTTTCATCCATGTTAAAAAAAAATTAAATTGCTGCTTGCATTTAATTTGCATAAATGACTCGCTAAAATGGTTTATTTAATAACTAAATAACCGTAGCTTCGAATTAAATAAACTTTATATGTAAATGGGTTGGAAAAATGTACAGATTGACATGGTGCACTTTATTTTGCTGTTTAACAACATTAAAATTGTGTTTAGGCAGATCAATACCAATTTCAAAAATGACATATGGGGAGTTTCCAGAATTGTTATTTGTGTTTCCGGCCTCATTTAAACTTGCCTAGATAGGTAGTTTGCATATGCTTCATCTCTTGCCATGAGTAACAACATTAATCTTTTCATGCATCATACTAGGTTGTGCATCATGCCTTGTTCATGTGTTGTGTGTTTACTATGTTGTTTGCTTCTTTCCGGTTGTGCTTCTTCTAGGTAGTTCCGGTTTTTCTTGCGATTGTGAGGATGCGTTCGACTACGTTGGTTCGTCTACTTCATGGATTTGATCTTCTTCCAAGCAGGATTTCAGGCAAGATGACCATTACCTTGGATATCACTACTATCTTTGCTTTGCTAGTTGTCTCGATGCTATCGCTATGTCGTGCTAGCTACCACTTGTTTGTCAAGCCTCCCAGATTGCCATGATAAGCCTCTAACATTTCCCACCTACCTAGCAAACCGTTGTTTGGCTATGTTACCGCTTTGCTCAGCCCCTCTTATAGCGTTGCTAGTTGCAGGTGCAGTTGCAGGTTGTTCCATGTTGGGACATGGATATCATGGGATATCACAATATCTCTTATTTAATTAATGCATATATATACTTGGTAATGGGTGGAAGGCTCGGCCTTTTTCCTGGTGTTTTGTTCCACTCATGCCGCCCTAGTTTCCGTCATACCGGTGTTATGTTCGTTGATTTGCGTTCCTAACACGGTCGGGGTTTATGGGCCCCCCTTGACAGTTCACTTTGAATAAAACTCCTCCAGCAAGGCCCCACATTGGTTTTAACATTTGCCCAAAATAAATAATAAATCTGATAATAAATTTGATGCATAGGGAGTTAGTGCTACCTAAGGTTCGTTATTCAACATAATACAGGGGGGCCAATGCTGATGGTGCTGGTCCAAACTAGAGCACCGTGCGGGCTACCTGGGGCAACTCGGGACATCAGTTACTGTATGCTTTGCTCATCCGCCATGTCCTGAGAACGAGATACGCGGCTCCTATCGGGATTGTCGACACGTCAGGAGGTCTTGCTAGACTTGTTTTACCATTGTCGAAATGTCTTGTGCACCGGGATTCCGAGTTTGATCGGGTTGTCCCGAGATGGAGATTTTCCTCCGTGCATCGTGAGAGTTTATGATGGACTAAGTTGGGACACCCCTACAGGGTTTAATCTTTTCGAGAGCCATGCCTGCGGTTATGTGGCAGATTGGAAATTTATAATATCCAGTTGTAGAGAACTTGACACCAGATCTGAAATAAAATACACCAACCGTGTGCGTAACCCTGACCGTCTCTTTTTGAGTGAGTTCGAGAAGGGAACATAGTGGGGTTATGTTTGACTCGTAAGTAGTTCAGGATCACTTCTTGATCATTACTAGTTGCGACCATTATGCGTAGTTACTCTTCTTACTCTTCTCGTAAGTTAGCCACCATGCAATGCTTAGTGCTGCTGCAACCTCACAACTTATCCTTTTCATACCCATTAAGCTTTGCTAGTCTCTATACCCATGGTTATGGGATTGCTGAGTCCTCGTGGCTCATAGATTACTACAACAATAGATGCAGGTGCAGGTAATGCGATGATATGATGTGAGAGCGATTCTTGCTTGTTTTGGAGTTCTTCTTCTGCTTCTTCTTCTTCGATCAAGGGATAGGTTCCTAGTCGGCAGCCCGGGCTAGCAGGGTGGATGTCATTTGTGTTTATCATGTGATTTCATCCGTAGTCGGATGTTGCTCTTCTGTATGATGTTTGATGTATTCATGTGGCAATTGTATGCCTTTGTATGTATCCCCAAGTGTGTTGTATATGGTACTATGTAATGATATCCACCTTGCAAAGCGTCTTCAATATGCGGCTCTTTCCTTGGTGGGGCCTTCGAGTTCCTTTCGGGTAGGATCGCATATTGGACATGACATCCTACCATCGCAAGTTCATGATCACCGTGAGGGGTTAGTATATACCACCTCACCAAAATATACAGACCATAAGATTGTTTTCAAGCCCTAACTACACAAAATATACATCGTCATCGTCATCGTCGCCCTTGTCACCATCGCCATCGCCATCGAGTATCATGCACGCCATCGCCACCAGCAGAAGCAACACTAGTAGTAGTGCTTGCACAGCCATGTCCCCAGCTAGAGCACCCTGTGGGCGTCTCTCATGGCAACAAACCCAACACCCTGGGCTTCGTTGTCCAGCAGGTGGCTGAGAGCCACCATGAGAGCCTCTGGGCTGAAGCTACCTTGCTCCATGATGGCGTCGTAGAGCTCAGGGTGGACGTTGACCATCTTGCTCTCCCTGATGGCAGTGGCCACCTCCTTCACTACCTGAGTCATGCTACTGAAGACGCTCAACTCCTCCTCCATGAAGCCTGCACGCTTACTCTTCCTATCAACCACAGGAACGTGCTCACCATCCTTCTCAGGAGCATCACTTTTGATGGTGTCTGACTCCTGGGTGTCTGGATACTCAGGCATCGGTGAGCCCAGTGGCTGACCAGAGCCCATGGCATGCTTGCCGGTTGCCAGCCCGAAGGAGAAGATCTGCTCCATCTGGTGGTAGTTCTGGATACGTGTGTTGAGGAACTCTACATCCTTGGAGTGAGCTTAAGAAGAAACATGGCAGAGTGGTTAGTTAGTATGGCAATGGTTCATAGGCTTAAACTGCTGGTTAGTTAGAATGGCATGGTTTGTGAGCTAACCGCGATGTGGCCTTGGTAGTGCTCTGCCTCCAAAAGGATCGAGCAGGTGTCCTCATCCCATGAAGCACCGCTGAGGTCTTTGAGCTTGGACACGGTGATCGACCTTGCTCTCCACTTCCTCAGGTGGTTGTACATCTGGGTCAAGGTGACCTCCTGTCCACAGAACTCAAACACCTGCTTTGAAACAAGGTTCAAGTGCACCTCCTTGAAGCCCTTTTCAGTCCTCACCCCACTAGCTATGATCTCACACATCTTGTTAAGCACGAAAGTGGAGAGGAACGACTGCCATTTCTTGTTATTCCCCCTGCCATCCTTCTCCTTTGCGGCTGCCTTTTGAGCAGCATCATGAGCAACAGCATTGGGCTGAGCCAGCACAAATGGAGGAACCATAGGCGGCACCTCAAAAACGTCTGAATCAGGAGGCATCTGGTCATTGGGAGGCTTCGAGTCCTCGACATAGGATGGCGGTGTCGGAATCGGGGCTCCTGGGACCCAAGAGGTTCAAACTCTAGGGTGCGCACGTTCATACCGCCCTACTTCTTCCTGCTACTAACCACGGCGAGGCTATGGCAAGAGCGAGCTAGCGGGGCTAGGCCAGAGACACAGCAGTTACCCAAGTTTGGGCCACCTTGCAGTGTAAAACCCTACTCCTACTTGGTGGTTGGATTGAACTCGCGAGGGAGAATGAGAGTACAAGGGTTGGGGGGAAGGATCGATAGGCCTCTCCACTATGGCAGCACCCTGCACTCTTTTATACTTGCCTTGGTCCTCTTCCCCCAAAAACATTGGCAGGAAGGGTTGCCACACAACAACAATTTGAAGGGGGACAAGGGCGCAATCTATCCTGACAAAAGGTGGTCTTCCTCTGCAAATCCACCATCCATGACGCGCTGGTGGGCTCGGTGATGACCTCCGTCCTGGTGCATCCGTCATCTTGGTCCTCTTGCAGTGATCAGGCAACCTTTAAGGATTGCTTTGGGAGCCGGCGGCTGGCCTTGCTCCTTAGCATGAAAGAGGAAAGCCTACTCAGCCGCGCCTGCTGCTATGGCCTGTGGCATCGTTCGTCGCCTGGCGTGTCACCCACGTGAAGACTCTGGGCCGTGCGACCGGGTTAAGCTCATCTTGACTTGCTCGTCTTAGAGAGGGGCCTCGGGAGGCAGCCTCGGGAGGTCGCCTCGCGAGGCTCCTGACGGCCGCCTCCAATCTGCCTGGGACGCCTGCTGACATGTGCCTCGCGAGGCAAGGGACTCGCGAGGATTCTTGCTCGTGAAGCTATTTGGTGGGCCATCTGCTGGGCCCTCGACATGCAGCAATGGGCCACAGGCAGACGGCCCTGGGTACCCCCAGTCCCATGGGCCCGACAGTAGCCCCCAGGCCCGCGGCACACGTGTTTCCGCCTGCTAGGGACGAAACGGATTGTGCCCCAATCGCCCGTGGGCTAGGCTCGGTGCATGGCGCACGATGTAATGTGGGGCGCCTCCACTTCTCCCACGTCGCCTCGGCCACCGCCTCGACTGACATAAAGCCTGCCTGCGCCGCGGCGCGAGGCCATCATTGCCTTCCATGTCTTACATCCACCTTCCTGCACCTCCCTTCTCGCGCATGACTCCTCGCGGTCCAATCCCAGGCGAAGCAGCTCTGCCCTCCTTCGCCCGCAACTCCGTGTCATGTGAATGGTGCCCGCCAGCAAGAAAACAAAGGCGACGGCTCCGGACGTGAGCCCGCCCGCCGTCGGGGTGGCACTCCTGTGCTCCTCCATCGCCAATGCGGAGGATTTGGACCCGGTGCTTCCACTGGTGCCTGGCGATCAGAACGAAGGGCAAGCGACCAAGATCTGGCCCACTCCGGCATCACGACGGGGCGCTCGAGTGTCGAGGAGGTGCCGAGTCCCCCTCTGGAGCCACGAGAGCGTTCGACTGCCAAGTCCGCGGCAGACCGGGCCTGGCGCGGAGGAGGATGTGGCGACGGGGAAGGATGAGGCGCCCAAGCCCTCGCCTGCCACCCTCCTCACTGCAGCGACGAGCGACATGGGGCGTGCATTGGAGCATCCTCAGGCCGTGCCTACTCGAGGAGCTCCGAAAGTGATGCAGCGAGTCCCCCAGGCGCACCGAGGTGGCCGAAAGCGGGGGAAATCTCGGAGGCCCCTGCGCCCCCGGCAAACATCATCGGGGCCTCATTGACCGTGACGACCGCGGGCATCGAGGCGCCGAACCCAGGCCGGACCCTCGTGCTCATGAGCTGTAGCGCCTTGCTCAGGAGTGGGGCCTTTACCGACGCTCAGGCCGCGCTCAATCGGCTCGGGGCAGACTTCCAGGACGCCGAAGCGCGCCTCGCCAAGGAGCGCCTGAGGCTCACGGCCGGGTGGCACCAGCTCGACACCGCCATGAAGGTGGGCCAGTGTCAGACCGAGGCTGCCATAGCGAGGAGCGAGAAGGAGGCCACCGAGGCAAAGGAGGCTCGCGTGAATGCGCTTGCTGGGGCCAAGGTGGCCACCAAGCGCCACGAGGCGGTGGAAGCCGGCCTGAAGGCGCTCCAGGATGAACAGGCTGTGCATGCGCAACAATTCCAGTTGCGGGAGGATGACCTCAAAGCCCATGAGGAGAAGCTCACGGCCTGGGAATCGGACCTAGCGAGGGTGTTGATCGAGCAGGCCACGAAACATGAGCGTCTGGAGACGCTGGGGCACCATGTGACCGACGCTCAGGAGGCCCATTCGAAGAATGTCTCCGAAGCCAACGCCCAGCTGGAGGCAAAGAAGAAGAAGGTCCAAGCGAACACCGACGTGAAGGCAGCTGCCGACTGCTCGAGGCTCGTCGAAGAGCACAACAAGGAACTAAAGCTGCAGAAGGACGCCTTCAAGGTGGAGCGCGAGAAGTTCCAATAAGAAATTTCCGAACTCAAGGCTGCGCTTGATGCGAACCGGGGGCGGCAACCCGAATGGCTCGTGGCGCTCTTCTCTCTTGGGCACCGAGCCCGCGGCGCCCTACGCTCGATCTGCCGGGAGAGGCTTGAAACTCCCCTCGTGCCCGGCGATGCTGATTTCGCCGAATTCTCCTCCAAGCTCGTGGAGCGGCTTGAAGACAAGTCCAGGAAGGTGAACGACATCTTGGAAGAGGAGTGCCGCGACCTCTTCTCTCTAGCGGCGACTCGCGTCTTCAGCCACCTTCTCCATGGCGACCCTGACTTTGACTTCAGCAAGGTGATAGGTCCCGTTCCCAAAGAAATCCGCGACAACCTCACAGAGGTCGTGGAAGGCCACATGGACGTGTTGCACGGGAAGTTCTCCTGCAGCAGTGGCGAGGGCTCCGACGAGGCTAAGGCGGACGACGGCAACGGTGGCGATGACGCTTCTCCTTAGAGCCCCCCTTTATCATCCTGCAATAGATTGATCCTGCCTCGCAGAGGCGTAAAGATGATGGTTTTTATTTATTTAAGTACTTAATGGTTGTAATGAATGCTCACTCTCTCGCGAGGCTTCATTTTTATGCTTGTTTTTCCTTCTTGCTTGCCTTTGCACTCTACGTCGGCAGGGCCCAGCCCCTATGCGACCTTAGCTATCGCTGGGATGTTAGGTCGCAATGCCTAGACAAGGCTAGGAGGTGAGGAGCTCCAGGACCTAGTGAGGGCTCATGAGGCGCGATGCTTAGAAGTCCCCCTTTGACGCACAAGCGGCCCGCTTGAGGGAAAATGTCAGCATTGACAAGGATGCCCGAGGAGGTGTTCAGACTTAGCGTTTGTAGCACCGGATGGTTTACTGCCTGCAGGGTGCGCCCCGCGAGATCCCCCGAGCGATCCGTTCCTGAGGGAACCTATGTACAAAAAATTCCACCTCGAAGGAGCGGGCTTGCTCGTGGGCGTTACGCAAGGAGACCAGACACCAAGGGCCTTGGTGGGGTGACGTGCATGGGAGCAGGCCCGCCAGCCAGAGCCCGGCTACTTGGGGTTTTCAGTGCTACTGGGTCTGACCCGAGCGCAGGCACCGTGTCCAGCCCCTGCTCGCGTGAGGCCCAGGGGAAGGTCACGAGCATGTGCCACATGAGAAGATAAGCGGCCGCTGTGTCTGGCACTGGTCAGGCTGAGTTGGTGCAGCCCGTGGGGCACCCTCACTCGATTTTCCCGCCAACATAGAGCATGGGGCTCCACTTGGGCGTGGGCATGATCGCGGTTCGATCATTCCGCTAGCGCGGAGTTTGGGGGTTCCACTGGGGCGTGGGCGGGAGCTATGTTGAGAGTCTTCAGGCGTGTAAAACCCTATTTTGTTCGTACGTGTGAGGTTTACGACATAACTTGTGGAGGTATTGGACATTCCTGGCGTTAGGTGCAGGAATCCCGTTCTCCGTTCACAGCTGGGATGCGTTAGGCCTGGAGCCATGGGCAGGTTTGCATGGGCTCTCCCATGCGGGTGGGTTTTCATCCAATCTGCGGCCCGGTCACCAAGCGGGACGTCGCCTAATGGGCTCTCGAGCATCCGGCTCTAGAGATACCTGCATGTTGATTAGTCCCGCTGAAAGGAAAAGGGGGCGATGCACACTCATTAACCAGCTCCAGATCATTGCGAGAGGGGGGAAGGCACCAAGGACATTGGTGAGGTGGCATGCACGGGAGCCGGCACGCGAGCCAGAGCTTGGTCACTTGGGTTTGGCGACGCTACAGGGACGGACCCGAGCATAAGCGCCGTGCCCAGCCCTCGTTCATGGAACGGTCAGGAGAAGAGTCGCGGATGTACGGCGCCCTCAAAGCAGTATTGCACCAATTATTCAATTATGAAAGCAACATGGATTCATCACCGCACGACCTAGATCCATTACACAACTAAAAAGAGATGCTACTGCCGGGCTGGACCCTGGCCAGCTTGAGGATGATGCAGCCCGTGGGGCACCCTCCATTTGAGCAAACCAAAAAATCACCTGGCGACATGTTGTTGTAGGAGCATCGGGCTGCTTGATGAAGTGCGCCACGGGGGTTCGCCTCTCAGGGGCCCATGGGCTCCTGAGGCCTCGGGGGCTTGTGAGGGGCTGAAGGCTCGCGAGGCACCATCGCAATCCGCGCCAGCCTCTGGAAGGTGGCGCCAACGTTCCTTAGACCGAAGGGCATGCAGGCGTAGTTAGGGGGTGATGCCGATGCTCCGACCGATGCGCGATGACCAAGAGAGGTATAGGAGGTGGGCCCTGTTGAGGCTCTTGGAGTCGGCGCACATACGCTCCTTGCCGCCCTTCGTGGGGATGATGATTGGGCCGGCGGGCCACTTGGAGTGGCGCACCCCACGGACGGCTCCCCCTTCTCACAGCTTGCTGATTGCCTGGTCGATGAACTCTTGTTTTCCTGGTAGCTGGCACCGCTGTCCTCGCTCGGTGCGGCACGCGCTGAAGCACACCGCCAAGTGGTGCTCGATCACCTCCCTTGCCGGCTCGAATAAGCCAGATGCTTCCTAGGCAAAAACATCTGAGCCTGCCCGAAGGGAGGTGCCGAGCATGCCTTCCTATGCAGGAGGAGGGCAGGCGTCGATGGCGAGAGAGGGTCCCGCGGCGTTGGTATCAGCCGACGCCTTCTTCGCCTTGTTGGGGCCTAGGGAGGGAAGCAGTTGCTTCTTCCTTGCGGGTGCGGCCTCAGGAGGGCTAGCATCGTCCTTGCCATCTGAGTGTTCATCCGCGGCGGTCTTGTAGGCACGCTCGAGGGAGCAGACGTCGTCCTTCTCATCGTAGGCAATGGTGATGACGCCGCTGCAGCCGGGCATCTTGCGGATGTTGTAGCCATGGTGCGTGGCAGCCATGAACTTGGTGAGCGCCGGGTACCCTAGGATGGAATTGTATGGTAGGCCAATGTGCGCCATGTCGAAATCGATGAGCTCAGTGTGGTAGTTGTAGCGAGTGCCAAAGGTGACGGGGAGGCGCACTTGCCCTAGAGGGATGGTGAAGTCATCTGTCACCCCGGAGAAGGGCCTAGTCGGCATCAGCTGGTCATAGGGCACCTGGAGCATCTCGAAGGTTTCGATGGATATCACATTGAGGCCGGCGCCCCCATCGACGAGTGTCTTGGTGACCGTGACATTGCTGATGGTGGGGGTGCACAGCATGGGAAGCGCGCCCGCGGTGGCCTTGGACTTGAGGTGGTCCTTGGAGTCAAAGGTGATGGCGTACTGCAGCCACTTGAGGAGCCGCGCAGTCTGAGGTCTTGGGAGGGCGGCGTTCACCTCACGAGAGAGCTGCTTGAAGACGCGGTTGGACGCGGGGGCTGAGCTCCCCTCAGAATGCAAGCTATCGAGCGCGGCTCTTGGTAGGCACCGACGCCCTCATCGTGCTAGTTGGCGTCGCTCCTTCGAGGCGACGGCAGCAGCGGCGAAGAGCGGCGTTGGCCAGAGGATGCACCTCATGAGGCTGATCGCGCTAGGCGCCCTCATGAGGCTGATAGCGCCAGGCCAGGCGGGGATTGCCATTGCCATTGCGGTTGTCCAATCGGCCGCCGTTCTAGCCTCCTCCGTGACTGGCACTGTGGTCACTGCGATCCCCTCGGCGGCCCAAGCGCTCGTCGCAGAGCGACTTGAGTTCCTGGCAGTCTTCAGTGTTGTAGGTGTGCACACTGTGGTAGACGTAGAACGGGCGGCTGTCCTTCTCGGGCTTGTCACGGTCACGGCTGCGCTTCTGCTCAGGCAATGCTGCTAGCACAATGGGGCCCTTGCATTTGACATCTTTGCCCTTGGCCTTGCTATCGTCCGGCGCGGGATCAGGGTCGTTGTGGATGAAGAGGCGGCCTTCTTCGGCCTTGGCGCACCTGTCGGCGAGTTTAAACAACTCCAGTGCCTAGTCGAGATCGTCGTTGATGATGAGCTTCTCGTGCATCCTGATGTCCGTGACGCCAGTGGAGAATGCCGAGATGATGGCCTCATCAGAAGCCCATGGAATCTTGCAGCACACCTAGCTGAAGCGCTGGATGTACTTGCGGAGGGTCTCGCCAGGGCGCTGCTTCACACGCCGCAGGTCATTAATGGTGAGGGGGCAATCGTGCGTGCCCTTGAAGTTAGCGATGAACCGGTTGCAGAGCTCGCTCCATGGGGAGATCAAGGCCTCAGGCAGGTTCATGAGCCAGGAGCGAGCGCCATCCTTGACGGGTCATGGGAAACTAGTTTGCCATGACCTTGTCGTCGCCATTCGCCGCCTCAATGCTCAGGGCATAGAGCTGAAGGAACTCCGCGGGGTCAGGAACACTATCGTAGCGTGGGGGCAGCTCTGGCTTGAACTTGGTGGGCCAGACCAACCGGCACAGTTCACGGGTGAAAGCCCGACAGCCCATGCTGCTTGAAGGGACTCCACCTACGAGGGCGACACAGTTCTGGTGCCTGGTCGCCGTGACTTCCTGGACTACACGGTCTTGGCACTACTGTTGCTGCTCGACGAGTACGCGCGCATCGGGTGGCACGCGGTGAATGATCTAGCAGCTGGCCTCGTCCCGAGCCGGCAGGGGCGCTCCCCGTTAACGCGCTTCACGCCGGGGCTCACCGAGGTCGCTGCGCATGGGAGGTGGCAGAGGCATGCCATGCGCCATGTCCCCAGCACGAGACGGCGGAGGTCGGAGTGAGTGGGACGGCGCCGGGGCGTCTCAGGCCGCATTGACGAGCTCGGTGATGCGGCCGAGCCAGGCGTCATAGCCGGGGTCGGCCGAGCGGTTGTGGAGTAGCTCGCACGCCATGAGCAGCGTGGCCTGCACGTTCGGTAGCCCACGGCGAGCAAGGGAAGAAGAGGCCATAGCGGTGCGGCCATCCGGCTGCACGAAGGGGTGCATGGAGGAGTCCTGCTGCTCGCGGGCAGCTGGTCGACGGCAGCCGCAGCCTCGGTAGAGTGGCGACGATTGCCGTGGCCCGCGGGCTCCATCTGGGCGACGCGAGCCGCCCGGCGCTCGGCAGGCACGCGGCGAGCGTCAGCCATGGAGTCGGTGAAGCAAAAGTCAAAGTGGAGCAAAAGAACAGCGGAACACCCCTACCTGGCACGCCAAATGTCGGAATCGGGGCTTCGGGGACCCAAGAAGTTCGAACTTTGGTGTGCACACGTTCTTACCGCCCTACTTCTTCCTGGTACTAACCACGACGAGGCTACGGTGAGAGCGAACTAGTGGGGGCAGGCAGGAGACAAGCAGTTACCCAGGTTCAGGCCACCTTGCGGTGTAAAACTCTACTCCTGCTTGGTGGTTGGATTGCACTCGCGAGGGAGAATGAGAGTACAAGCATTGGGGGGAAGGATTGATCAGCCTCTTCACTACGGCGGCACCCAGCCCTCTTTTATACTTTCCTTGGTCCTCTTCACCTAAAAACATTGGCGGGAAGGGTTGCCACACAACAACAATTTGAATGGGGACAAGAGCGCAGTCTATCCTAACAAAAGCTGGTCTTCGTCTGCAAAGCCACCGTCCATGATGCGCTGGTGGGCTCGGTGATGACCTCCATCCTAGTGCGTCCGTCGTCTTGGTCCTGTTGCACCGATGAGGAAATCTTTGGGGATTGCTTTGGGAACCGGCGGCTGGCCTTGCTCCCTTAGCATGAAAGAGGAAAGCCTCCTCATCCGTGCCTGCTGGTATGACCTCTGGCATCGTTCGTCGCCTCACACATCACCCACGTGAAGAATCTGGGCCACGCGACCGGGTTGAGCTGCTCTTGATTTGCTCGCCTCCGAGAGGGGCATCAGGAGGTCGCCTGGCGAGGCTCCTGGCGGCGCCTCCAATCTGCATGGGATGCCTGCTGACGTGTGCCTCACAAGTCAAGGGCCTCGCGAGGAGACTTGCTCGTGAAGCTCGCTCGTGGGCCATCTGCTGGGCCCTCGACATGCACCGCGCACTGGGTCGCAGGCAGACGGGCCTGGGTACCCCTAGTCCCACGGGCCCGATAGGCGGGAACTGGCTCTCGGACAACGCCAGGACCTGATTAAAACTCTTGCATGGTCATGTCCTACAAATGTAAGAGTCATCAACACTACAACACACTACACATCAAACTAGTAGTAACACTTGCACACATGGATGCTCTCATTGAAGACAACACTACCAAATCCATCAACGCATAGCACAGCTAATCACAACAGAACACATCACTAATCATGGACACATGGATGATCTTGTTTAACACTTGCTCACTTGCATACCACACATCTAAGCATACTACCAATCCATCCATGACCACGAGCTACTAATGCTTGCCAACATGGAAATGACCCCTAGCATGCTACAATTCCATCACAACTAGCTAGTACAACATCATAGTCAAATAGATCAGAAGATCTAACACTACCACATCGATAGATCTAGCTAGAACTAGTAGAGAGGAGGGGTGATTGAACTTACACACGACATGGGAAGAGCCGCGGAGGAGGTGCTTGGCACGTCGGAGATGAGGAGCAGTTGATCCGCCGTCACAGTCAACCAGTCGCTGGAGTAGTTGCGCCGCTTACCATGTCATGGAAGTCGATCCGCGCCATAGGCAAAGCTCAAGAGGGGGGAAATGGTGGCTAGAGTTTTGCCGCGGCGGTCACCCTGGCTATATAGGGCAACCGAATTGGCGGGCGGTGACTCAAATTTGCCTCGCCACTTTTTTGGAGATGCGCCATCGCTCCCACCATCTCCCTGCCCGCAGTTGCACAGCACAGCCGTTCCTAGTGCGCCTAGCTGAGGACTGCATTAAGGTTCATGTGGGCCAAGATTTAGATGCGGGCCAGGTAACCAAACAAGCCAAAAACTGCATGTCCGGGCCTAGCTGGGCCTAATGCGAGCAACCAAACACGTCCCAAATGATAATTGCCACACATGTGGCACAAAGTGACATAGCCCTCATGTTTTTACAACTGAAATTGCCATCCGAAAAAAGCCCAAAAAAACTTAAACTTGCCATGCTTCACAACTAAAGAAGTTGTCATGGTTCACAACTAAAGTTGCCATCCTCAGGCAGGTAAATTTGCCATCAAAAAATGTCAGGGTGGAATTGCTTTGTGCCACACATGTGGCACTTATCAGGGTCCTAAAAATGACCCTTTTAAAAAATTTAACATAAAATGGACACATTTTAAAAAGATTTCACAAAATGACTGAGGGTGTCCTAGAATTGGGTGTACTAACCAAGTCAGCCCGTAGTCCTCAGATGGGCTGGTGGGCCCTCGTTCTCTTTAAGGTGGACTCCGGTGGCAAGACGAAGGATCAAGACTGCATCTGCCGAAGACTTGACGTACATTCCAAGACATCTCCTACCACGTCTATTTTGCACCCCTGGGTACCGACCATGTAACCCTAGATGCCCTACCTGGCATGTATATAAGCTAGAGGGTTTAGCCCATAGAGAGGGAGGAATCACAATTACATCCACCTAGCCATAGGGTTAGAACGCAAATTACGATCTCGAGGTAGATCAAGCTTGTACTCTACACATCTCTATCAATATAAACAAGAGCAGGATGTAGGGTTTTACCTCCATTAGGAGGGCCCGAACCTAGGTAAAAATCACCTCCCTTGTTCGTGTTACCACCAATCCGAGATCCACGGCTCGGGACCCCCTACCTCGAGGTCTGCCGGCTTTTACACTGATACTGGTGCTTTCATTGAGAGCTCCGCTGTGAAGATCAGCAAAGGATCGATGGGATCGTCGGTCAAGGACTCCAATCTCCAAGGACTGCCCCCGTGCTCGAAACCCCCATCACGAAGACACACTTCCTCCTTCACGAGCTAGAAGCGATTCACGATCCTTTTTCTGCCCAGGTCGAACTTCCCGTAAAGGGCGAAGGGCTGAGGTACTTCCTGGAAAGTGATTCTGGCAGCGGCCGGCCAGAAGCGGCCGACGAGTCTAATCTTCAAATCAGCTCGGTCGATCTGGCGGCTGCGCGCCCTTCATGGGCTGAAAACGTTAGGGCGTCAAGCCCACGGTCCATAGAGACCGAAATCCCTCTCCCACCCACCTCCCACATCGAGTATCGTCCCTATAATCCAGGCCCTCCCAATGTCTGGGATCTTGCCTACGTGCGGCAACTACCTGATGAATCGATCACACAATTCTAGGGCAGGTTTTCATCTATTACGGACAACATACTAGACTACCAAGACTCAGATATAATAGCAGCCTTTCAACGCGGATGCAAGGATACAGGTGTTTCGAACGCCCTCACCCGCCGTTGTGTTCAAACACTTCTGGAGCTATCCGATCTGGTGTTGAAATTCTGTAACATCAAAGATGCATGGCTGGCACTGAGAAAGACAGTTTTGATCTGTGACAACAAATTGAAGCACGACAGGCTCACACCTCGGCACGAGCCCCGCACGCGGCACACATCGGTTGGTCGACCTTGGAGAAAGAACAAAATCGCTGGTCGCTCTAGGACCACTTGCGATGGCTTCCTAGATAAGCCATGCCTGATACACTTGGTTTTGCTAAATTTATTCCCCACTCACAGCCTTCGCGACTGCTGGGTGGTGAGGCATGTGGCCAAAGGAGGCCTAACCCTCCTCACTGGCATGCCTCGACAAACAGAAGAGTCCTCGGACAATGACGAGGTCCTGATGATCTATGAAACCTTTGCGTCCAATAAACAACGCAAGCGGGCCCTCCAGGAAGTGAATTCAATCCGACAAATACCAGCCAGGGGCGCGTGGATAGACACGCCAATCACCTTCGATCATAAAGATAAGTCGAAGTCAATCCTGAATAGGTGCCCCACTGCACTGGTCCTTGGCCCAATTATCGGCAACTGCCACCTTCAGAAAGTGCTCATGGACGGAGGTAGCAGCCTAAACCTGATATACGTAGACACTCTGGAAAAGATGCAAGTTGATAAATCGCGCATCGAACAGGGCCATACCACCTTTAAAGGTATAATGCCAGGACAAGAAGCGCATTGCAGCGGAAAAATCACCTTGGATGTGGTCTTCGGAACACCCGATAATTACCGATCAGAAGAAATAACGTTCCATATTGCCTCTTTCAAGAGCGAGTATCATGCCCTCCTTAGGCGGGATGCCTTTTCAAGGTTCCAAGTAGTCCCACACTATGGCTACATGAAGCTCAAGATGCCTGGCCCTGACGGGATCATTACTATCCCCAGGGACCCCGGCAGAGCACTCAAAGCCGAAAACAAGATGGCGTCACTTGCCCCGGAATCCCTATCCAAAGCCCTTGTGTCCAAGGGACTTATGTCACCCCAAGCCGAAGTCGATCTGGACGATGTCATCATCAACAAATGACCAAAGTCGACCTCGTTCAAACCGGCCGATGACATAGTCAAACTTCAAGTACACCCTATAGACCTAGTTAAACGGCGGCTTGAATTTCATCGACTTACAGAAATGTCGTCCTAAAAATCTTGGCCAGGTTCGAGGGGCTTGAATTTCATCATATCCCCCGAGATAGCAACCAGGCCGCCCATATCTTCGCCCGAATGGGCGCCAAATGGGATAAAGTCCCCGAAAACACCTTCCTCGAACGACTCTTTAAGCCATCCGTAGTCTGGCAGGAGGACAAACAAACATCGGATCAAATGATGTAGGTTAATTTGCCCCACCCGAGGACGACATGAAAGAAGACATAATGGGTGGATCGACCATCCATAGAACGACCTCGCCACACGAGGTCATGGCAGTCATTGCACCGTGGACCGAGCCACTCCTAGTATACTTACTCCGAAAGGAGCTCCCCGAAGACCATACCGACACACTTTGGATGATAAGGTAGTCTAAGGCCTATAAGGTCCACGACGGTGAGCTCTATAATCTAAGTACCACGGGGGTCCTCCAGTGATGTATACCCAAAGAGGAAGGGAGATCCCTGCTTCAAGAAATATGTGACGCCCCCGGCTCAATCGTGCACAAACCATACATGCAAATACGCATGATCAAGCCTAAGGACTCACTTGACGATATCACAACACAACTCTAAAACATAAATAAAGGCATACAAGCATTATATTACAAGCCAGGGTCTCGAGGGCTCGAATACATAAGCTTGATGTCAACAAGCATCAGCGGAAGCGTTAGATATTTGAGTACAGATATAAAAGAGAAACAGATAAGCCTTTAAGAAGGCGGGGCAAAACAAAACACTACGATCGAAAAGGCACAGGCCTCCTGCCTAGGACCCTCCGAACCTACTCCTGGTCATCGGTCAGCTCAAAGTAGTAACCACCCTTGGGGTGGTAGTAGTAGTCGTTGGTGGGGGCAGCTGTCTCAGGGGCTCCATCATCTGGTTGCATCAAATGGATATGGGAAAAAAAAAGAGGAAGCAAAGCAACCATGAGTACTCATCCGATGTACTCAGCAAGCAAGGATCTATACTACATATGCAACATTATCAAAGAAAGGCTGTATATGTGGATTAGGCTGCAGAAATGCCAGAATAGAGAGAAGGCCTAGTCCTATCGAAGACTAGCATCTTCAGCGATATTGCAGCATTAGAAGAGTGTAGATTAGTACAGTATAAAGTAGTAGCAGTATTAAGTATCAACCTCGCCCAGAGATCCTTCCTCGACTCCCTGCGAGAAAGCGATCGCAGAGCCCTAATATCCAAGTATCAACCTCGGCCAGAGATGCTTTCTGGACTCCCTGCGAGAAAGCAATCCCAGAGCCCTACTATCCATATCTCATCACAAGTATCCAGTTCTAGTTGTATCGATCGGGATACAACTCCGAGCGTCCGTTACCGAGGATCCGGCTATGCATAGATGTTTTCTTACCTGCAGGGGTGCACCAACTTACCCACCACGCTTGATTAACTCCGGCCGGACACACTTTATTGGGTCATGCCCGGCCTTGGCCAAATGATACGCCGCAACCTGACCTAGGCTTAACAGAGAGGTCAGCACGCCGGATTAAACCTATGCGCCCAGGGGTCTTGGGCCATCACCCCGGGAACTCCTGCATGTTGCGAACACGGCCGGTGAGCAGACCTAGCCCCCCTTATACAAGTGCAGGGTTTTACCAGTCCAACCCAACACGCGCCGCTCAGTCGCTGACGTCTATTAAGCTTTGGCAGATGCATACGACGCAGAGTGCCCATAACTGTTCCCATGTGATGGTTAGTGCTATCGGGCCAAAGGCCCACTTGGATGAAATATCCAAATCGTTAGTGTGTTGGGGGTTTGCGGTAATGAGCAGAGACTCACGATCGATGTGACCCTGTCGCCCCGTCTCGAGGACGTGCGGCAAGGGCTAAGAATGCCTGACCGTGCCTCGTAATTATCTCTTGGGTACCCTCCAGGTCAACCCGACTCCATATCACTCGCCACTTAGGCTCACGCGGGTACCCCTCAGGGACGAGCCGCCTTTCCAAGTAATAGTTGGAAAGTCCAAGTATCCGTGTGTCCATAACATTAGGGGAATCCGAGGTATCACCCTCGTTGGATTCCTACTCGATGTAACCGTCAAGGTGAACTCGGAGGAATCAACCTCGATTGGTTCACACTTGAGGAGTTGCACGACAGCGTCGTTATCGGGAGTGGTGAAGGAGGAATCACCCTCGATGACCACAACCGAATAGCTACTCTACAGAGTTAACATCAGAAGTGCTAAACAAGGTATCACCCTCGGCACTCGATAGTAATGCTGTAGTGTCGTACAACTAGGGGGTGATGTGCGGTGCCGGGGCCTGGTTGTCGATCACGTTGATCGAGTCATCTGATAATCCAACGGGCCAACTGGGACAAAGTGGGGTCTCTGGTGGGTCTCTATCCAGCATATACTAAGTAGTTTAGGATAAGCAGGTAGGTATCAACAGCAGTTACAAAAACAGGCTATGCATCAGAAATAGGATAAGTAGTAGCAACAACAATTTCTAATGCAAGCATAAGAGAGAAAGAATAGGCGATATCGACATGTTCAAAAGGGGGGTGCTTGCCTGGAAGCTCTGCGGCAAGAGTAGGGTCGTCAACAGTCTAGTCGGACTCCGGAGCTGCGTCGACTTCGGGGACTACGTCTGTGTCGGGGTCTACCGAGAGAGAAGGGGGGGGAGGAAACAAATAAATACACAACAAGCATATGCAACACAGAGCATGCTATGCTAAGGTGCAGTGCAGGGTTGCCTAAAGACATGTCTAAATCATATTAGTTATTTTAGGATTTGAGTTGGATTTATTAACCGGTATGTAGGCACTATTCATCTACCGGAAACGGGCAAAAAGTTGCGGGTTCACCTCGTCCCGACATAGAAACAAATGGCATGGTTGGGTTTGTCTCGTCGTTCTGAGTAACTTTTATATATAAAGTTTTTCATTCTGAACTATGGTTAAATTTCTACGAATTTTCAAAGATTAAAGCATTTTCTGGAATTAATTAAATTAACAGAAATTGTCAAAATGAATTATGATGTCATGCTGATGTCAACACTGCGTCAGCAGTCAACTTGGCTGCTGACTGGTCAAACTGCCATGTGGGACCCACCTGTCAGCCTCTGTGGGTTAAAAGTGGTTAAACTAAACTAACAAAAATAATTAGTGGAGTGGTCCCCAGGTGTCAGTGACTAGTTAGGTTAAACTAATTAGGTTTTATTTAAAAACTGTTTAGTTAATCTAATTACAGAAGGGGGACCCACATGTCATCCTCAGTAGTGAATAGTAATTATAGTTGACCGTGGTCAACAGGGTCAAAGTGGGTCCAGGGGCCCACTGTCGGTCTCACAGAGCGGGCCCCACATGGTGACAGGTCAGCACCGACGCCGGAGTTGCGTCGGCGAGTCTCCCGCGGCGGTGCTCTCATCGGAGCGCGTCAGAAAACGGCTACAGAGAGCCAAACCGTGCGTTTTTGGGCTCATTCGAACGAGCGCGTAAAGCCGCATCCAACTGGGGTAGCGCGGCGACTCGCGGATGGCCAGACGGCGAGGTGCGTGGTGGTGGGCTTCGGGTGAGGAAGGAAACGGAGCTGCGGTGCGCAGGCGAGCAAACAAAGCAGCTGGCGGGGCTCTACGCGCTGCGGCGAAGCTGACTGGCATGGTTATGGGACCGTTTGGTCGCTGGAGCCACGTCGGCGACTAGCTCGGCGGAGGCGAGCTTGGGTACAATGGGAACGGCGACAGGGGCGCGTCCTAGCGCGAGAAGATAGCTAGAGTAGGAGCTGTAGCTCACCGGGAGTCTCAATAAAGGCCGGTGACAGTTTAGTAGCTGCAGACGTCGCCAGAGACGGAGGAGATCGCCGGAGCAGAGGCGGAAGGGGGCGGCGTCGTTCGGCGTCTGCAGTGGCCCTCGGCTCCAACGGAATGCGACAAGCGACGTGGTCGAGCACGGAGTTCCTCCCAGATACGATGGTGGCCTGCGAAGGCGCCGGTGGTCGTGGGGACGACGGTGGTGCGGCAGTGGTGGCGCTTGAGTGCGCTCAGATCCGATCGAGGAGAGGCGAGGAGGAAGGGGAGAGTGAGGCGAATGGAGGAGGCGACCAGGCGGAATGGCTCGGGCGCGGCCTTATCCTCTCGCCCACCTGCCCCGTCGCGGTGGCGAGCAGTGGCTGGAGGAGGTGCGCGCGACCACAGGGACGGCGACACGGCGACGGGAGGTGAGAGAAAAGAGAGGTGGGCTGGGCCGTGCCACTGTGCACTTAGGCCCAGCTCACTGTAGCTGTTAGGGCCTTTTTCCCTTTTATAATTTAGTTTTCTTTTTACAGAAGAATTTTGCAGATAATGAGCTACCAAATTCATTTTGTAAAATGTGAAACTTGGTCACATAAATACAATGCATTATCCAACACTGCCACAAAAAGTTTGGGCAATTTTGGAATTCATTTGGATTTTTCAAAAATGGAAAAGACATTTTTTGTGCTATTTTGGCACTGTTTTAAATGCTACTGCTCAAATAGCATTTAAGTGATGTTGTTTTCCTTAACAACAAATTGTTTTGGAATATTGGCTAGAAGGTGAACATTTTTCCAGCAAATTTTGAGCAACTTGAAATTTCACTTTGAATTTGAATTGGATTTAGAGAAGGAATTTGAAATGAGATATTAACCCAATATGATTAAGCTTTGTAAATCAAGATGACTTGGCACTGATCATAAGGGATTACTGTAGTGTGATGCTGGGGATGTTACAAATCTCCTCCACTACAAGAAATCTCGTCCCGAGATTTAAGTGGGGAAGTAAAGAGTAACTTTTGGGAGAACTGACCCTTATAGGGTTAATTATCTGGTGAACAATTCATGGAATGTGGCAGAAGCATCTCTCGAGTTGAAACTTAGGAAAACATCGAGAGCAAAGTGTGAAGGTACAATAAGAAGTTTCAAGCGAATGGACAAACGATCGATACCTGAACAGAGTGTGAGAAGGGGTTCAGAGCATCGGGAATAGATCATCTCTCGGGGGGGTGGCTCAGGATAACACATGAAGCCAAGAGCAAAGGTTACTTTGAAATCAAGGTTGTATCGGAGAGTCAGGTTCCGATCCTATGGAACTGTGATGAGGGTCGATCGAGAGTAGGGAAAACGGTGACATCTTACCGGTCACGACAACAAGGTATGTCAGAGAATAGTCTGTAAGTTATGTCGGTAACAACGTCGGTACCAAGGGCGAGGGATGAAAGAGAACCATTTTCCTGCTCGTTAAAATGAGGCAGACCAATAGGCAAAGTTCTTGTCCATCGGTGGTTACCGGAATGTCATCAACAATAGTAACAGGGTCTGACTGACAAGGTTGTACATCGGGGTGTTTTATAAGCAGGGAATTATTTCTGCTTATATCATATATAGATCACAAGAAAGGTTAAACAAAACAATGGAAAGGAAAATGTGTTTATGCACAAGAATTAGGAGTGTATCTTTTCCCAAGGAAAAGTAGAGCATGATATACATGTCAGATCAACAAGTACACCACCATTTAAATAAAGGGGCAAGGGCATTCATGATGTTATCCATACAATGGTGTCTGGATAATAGAGCAAGAAACATTTGGCAATTTGCCTCCAATGTTCTTGTTGATATTCGGAATACCACAACCATGCTTCGAGGTAGCATTGGTATGGTGTTTCAAGTAAAAGGTTGGATCTGAAGAGCACAAGAGTTGCAAAGGAACAATTCACAGATACAAGATGAACTTATACCAAGGGAACAATTGATTTTAAGAGAAGCTTCCATGATAAGATCTACATCGTGTCTATGGGCATGAACACAAAGTTCAAGGTCGACTCCCACTTCTCCAATGCATAATCTTTCATTCACTGGTCTGTTAAAATTATATGAATGTGAAGAACTACCTGGTGAAATACCAGAGGAGTATGACCCGCGAAAATTATCGGGTTCACACAGATTAAGAAGGTATAGGTTCAACCCATCGGGGCATCTTATGAACATATACCACTAACTTCAGGAGTAGTCACTCAAGCTCGATAGTAGAGCATGGTTGACAAAAAGAGAGGATACAATTTACCAAAGGCATTATGTATCAGGGAAAAACTCTCAAGATTTCAGATGTTAAGGACATTGTCGGATAACAACCCAATAATGGATCTGGCGATTCACGACGGAGTTGATGTGAGTATCGGTAATCAGTCAGAGGGAGAAGGGATGCAAAGGCATCGGCTTATCAAAACTTCTGAATAATTCGATGCTTTAAATACAAAGAAACTTGATTTCTAGATCGGTGTATCAGAATCAGATGCTCTGATCGAAGATGGATAGGTTGAACAGACTTAGAGGCACACCGATCAAATCATGATTGGGCAAGAACCAGCTCATATCAGGAACGATGTCTGAGCTGAAAAGAAAATTTTCTAAGGATTAATTGATGATTGTGAGTATTCGCACACATGTTGACTCAATAGGATCAGAATGTCAATCACAAAGGATTACAGTAAATACTGCTAGACATGTGGAATTAACCATAATGCAAGCAGGCATGGAGATTCCAGAGCAATAGGCTGCATAGGATTTTCGGGAGATCGAATTGCATTCGAAGAATTTTGTGAGACATATGAACAACTGGGGATGAACGAATCCCCGATAAGGGTGAGGAATTATTCGTACGGGTATTCAAGCGGAAAAGAGTTGCAAGGCAGTCGGAAAAAGGATTCTCGAAAGTCAGAGAATAGTTTCGGGTACCTTGTAATAACAAGAACAACTAGGGATGGAAGTATGAACGGTGAGGGTGTGCAGTTATCCATAAGGATTCAACGGTGTTAAGGGATTGAAAAAGGAATGAACACTAGTTCTCGGGAGAAGATCGGAGAGTATCGTCGAAGTCTTCTGGTGAAGCAAGCAACCATCCGGAATGAAGGGGCTCTCCGGGGAAAGCTGTTACGAGAACCTAAAGTAGTTAGTAAATTCATTTAACCCGAATAGAAGAGAGATCAGAGTCCCAGAGTATAGACGAGGAATAAAAGATCCTAATACCTCCCAATTGGCGACGTGGGCCCGTAAGCCACACAGCCAAGTTAGTAAAACAATTTTGACAACTAGACTCAACTTCGGCCAAGGAGTTGGAAAGGGGGTTCCTACAGGCAGTCGGCTCTGATACCAACCTGTGACGCCCTCGGCTCAATCATGCACTAACCATACACGCAAATGCACACGATCAAGCCTAAGGACTCACTTGAAGATATCACAACACAACTCTAAAACATAAATAAAGGCATACAAGCATTATATTACAAGCCAGGCCTCGAGGGCTCGAATACATAAGCTTGATGTCAACAAGCATCAGCGGAAGCATTAGATATCTGAGTACAGATATAAAAGAGAAACAGATAAGCCTTTAAGAAGGCGGGGCAAAACAAAACACTACGATCAAAAAGGCGCAGGCCTCCTGCCTGGGACCTCCGAACCTACTCCTGGTCGTCGGTCAACTCGAAGTAGTAACCACCCTCGGGGTGGTAGTAGTAGTCATCAGCAGGGGCAGCTGTCTCAGGGGCTCCGTCATCTGGTTGCATCAAACGGATTTGGGGAAAAAAAGAGGAAGCAACGCAACCGTGAGTACTCATCCGAAGTACTCAGCAAGCAAGGATCTACACTACATATGCAATATTGTCAAAGAAAGGCTGTATATGTGGACTGGGCTGCAGAAATGCCAGAATAGAGAGAAGGCCTAGTCTTATCGAAGACTAGCATCTTCAGCGGTCTTGCAGCATTAGAAGAGTGTAGATTAGTACAGTATAAAGTAGTAGCAGTATTAAGTATCAACCTCGCCCAGAGATCCTTCCTCGACTCCCTGCGAGAAAGCGATCCCAGAGCCCTAATATCCAAGTATCAACCTCGGCCAGAGATCCTTTCTCGACTCCCTATGAGAAAGCAATCCCAGAGCCCTACTATCCATATCTCATCACAAGTATCCAGTTCTAGTTGTATCGATCGGGATACAACTCCGAGTGTCCGTTACCGAGGATTCGGCTATGCATAGATGTTTTCTTCCCTGCAGGGGTGCAACAACTTACCCACCACGCTCGATTAACTCTGGCTAGACACACTTTACTGGGTCATGCCCGGCCTCGGCCAAACGATACGCCGCAACCCGACCTTGGCTTAACAGAGAGGTCAGCACACCGGACTAAACCTATGGGCCCAGGGGTCTTGGGCCATCGCCCCGGGAACTCCTGTATGTTGCGAACGTGGCCGGTGAGCAGACCTAGCCCCCCTTATACAAGTGCAGGGCATTACCAGTCCAACCTAGCGCGCGCCGCTCAATCACTGACGTCTATTAAGCTTCGGCTGATGCATACGACGCAGAGTGCCCATAACTGTTCCCACGTGATGGTTTGTGCTATCGGGCCAAAGGCCCACTCGGATCAAATATCCAAATCGTTAGTGTGTTGGGGGTTTGCGGTAACGAGCAGAGACTCACGATCGATGTGACCCCGTCGCCCCGTCTCGAGGACTTGCGGCAAGGGCTAAGAATGAACGGCCGCACCTTGTAATTATCTCTCGGGTAACCTCCAAGTCAACCCGACTCCATATCACTCGCCACTTAGGCTCACGCGGGTACCCCTCAGGGACGACCTGCCTTTCCAAGTAACAGTTGTAAAGTCCAAGTATCCGTGTGTCCATAACATCAGGGGAATCTGAGGTATCACCCTCATGTGATTCCTACTCGATGTAACCGTCAAGGTGAACTCGGAGGAATCACCCTTGATGGGTTCACACTTGAGGTGGTGCACGACAGCGTCGTTATCGGGAGTGGTGAAGGAGGAATCACCCTCAATGACCACGACCGAATAGCTACTCTACAGAGTTAACATCAGAAGTGCTAAACGAGGTATCACCCTCGGCACTCGTAGTAATGCTGCAGTGTCGTACAACTAGGGGGCTGATGTGCGGTGCCAGGGCCTGGTTGTCGATCATGTTGATTGAGTCATCTGATAATCCAGCGGGACAACTGGGACAAAGTGGGATCTCTGGTGGGTCTCTATCCAGCCTATACTAAGTAGTTTAGGATAAGCAGGTAGGTATCAACAGTAGTTACAAAAACATGCTATGCATCAGAAATAGGATAAGCAGTAGCAACAGCAATTTCTAATGCAAGCATAAGAGAGAAAGAATAGGCGATATCGGCATGTTCAAAAGGGGGGTGCTTGCCTTGAAGCTCTGCGGCAAGAGTAGGGTCGTCAATAGTGTAGTCGGACTCCAGAGCTGCGTCGGCCTCGGGGACTATGTCGGTGTCGGGGTCTACCGAGAGAGAAGAGGGGGAGGAAACAAATAAATACACAGCAAACATATGCAACACAGAGCATGCTATGGTAACGTGCAATGTAGGGTTGCCTAAAGACATGTCTAAATCATATTAGTTATTTTAGGATTTAAGTTGGATTTATTAACAGGTATGTAGGCACTATTCATCTACAGGAAATGGGCAAAAAGTTGTGGGTTCACCTCCATAGAGGGTCCCGACACGGAAACAGATGGCACGGTTGGGTTCGTCTCATCGTTCTGAGCAACTTTCATATATAAAGTTTTTCATTCTGAACTACGGTTTAATTTCTACGAATTTTCAAAGATTAAAGCATTTTCTGTAATTAATTAAATTAACAGAAATTGTCAAAATGAATTATGACATCATGCTGATGTCAACACTACGTCAGCAGTCAACTGGGCTGCTGACTGGTCAAACTGCCAGGTGGGACCCACCTGTCAACCTCTGTGGGTTAATAGTTGTTAAACTAAACTAACAGAAATAATTAGTGGAGTGGGCCCCAGGTGTCAGTGACGAGTTAGGTTAAACTAATTAGGTTTTTATTTAAAAACTATTTAGTTAATCTAATTACAGAAGGGGGACCCACATGTCATCCTCAGTAGTGAACAGTAATTGCAGTTGACCGCAGTCAACTGGGTCAAAGTGGGTCCAGGGGCCCACTGTCGATCTCACAAAGCGGGCCCCATGTGGTGACAGGTCAGCACCGGCGCCGGAGTTGCGCCGGCGAGTCTCCCTCGGCGGCGCTCTCGCCGGAGTGCGTCAGAAAACGGCTACAGAGAGCCAAACCGTGCGTTTTTGGGCTCGTTCGAACGAGCGTGCAACGCCGCATCCAACTGGGCTAGCGCAGCGACTCGGGGATGGCTGGAGATGGCCGGACGGCGAGGTGCCACGGTGGTGGGCTTCGGGTGAGGAAGGTAATGGAGTTGCGGTGCGCGGGCAAGCAAACGAAGCAGCTGGCGGGGCTCTAAGCGCTGCGGCGAAGCTGACTGGCATGGTTACGGGACCGTTTGGTCGCCGGAGCCACGTCGGCGACAAGCTCGGTGGAGGCGAGCTCGGGAACAAAGGGAACGGTGACAGGGGCACGTCCTAGCGCGAGAAGATAGCTAGAGTAGGAGCTGTAGCTCACCGGGAGGCTCAAGAAAGGCCGGCGACAGTTTAGTAGCTGCAGACGTCGCCGGAGACGGAGGGGATCGCCGGAGCAGAGGCGGAAGGGGGCAGCGTCGTTCGGCGTCTGCAGTGGCCCTCGGCTCCAACGGAAGGCGACAAGCGACGTGATCGAGCACGGAGTTCCTCCAGATACGATGGTGGCCTGCGGAGGCACCGGTGGTCGTGGGGACGATGGTGGTGCGGCGGTGGTGGCGCTCGAGTGCGCTCAGATCCGAGCGAGGAGAGGCGAGGAGGAAGGGGAGAGTGAGGCGAATGGAGGAGGCGACCAGGGGGAATGGCTCGGGCGCGGCCTTATCCTCTCGCCCACCTGTCCCGTCACGATGGCGAGCAGCGGCCGGAGGAGGCGCGCGCGTCCACAGGGATGGCGACACGGCGACGGGAGGTGAGAGAAAAGAGAGGTGGGCTGGGCCGTGCCACTGTGCACTTAGGCCCAGCTCACAGTAGCTGTTAGGGCCTTTTTCCTTTTATTTTTCAGTTTTCTTTTTACAGAAGAATTTTTTAGATAATGAGCTGCCAAATGCATTTTGTAAAATGTGAAACTTGGTCACATAAATACAATGCATTATCCAGCACTACCACAAAAAGTTTGGGCAATTTTGGAATTCATTTGGATTTTCAAAAATGGAAAAGACATTTTTTGTGCTATTTTGGCACTGTTTTAAATGCTACTGCTCAAATAGCATTTAAGTGATGTTGTTTTCCTTAACAGCAAATTGTTTTGGAATATTGGCTAGAAGGTGAACATTTATCCAGCAATTTTTTAGCAACTTGATGTCGCGGGAAACAACGGCCACCTATGGGGCCAAGGGGCCCCTTGCTGGTTCGGCAGGGGGGATGTTGCATTGCACAAAGAGCAGAAGAACATGGGGCAGCACGGCAGAGATCACACACGCAATTTTACCCATGTTCGGGCCACCGTGAGGCGTAAAACCCTACTCCTGCTTTGGTGGATTGATGGTGGATAAGTGGTGGTGGAGCGTAGTACACTTGCCCGGCAGGCTCGCCCTGGGGAGGCAGTGACTACGCGCGTACGAGCGTGGGGGTGTTCAACTTTCCAACCCTTGCTACGGTTGCCATGGGCCTCCTTTTATAGGTTAAGGGGTCACCACAGTGGCTAAACAGTCATTATGCACTGATAAGATAGCAAATAGTGCTATCATACCTAATTCTGCAGGCTGACAGAGTGCATTAAATGCACCACTCAATGTCACATCATTGCTCGCCCGGCAAGCCTTGCCGGGCTCGTCTTGCCAGCTCCATGCCTGCTTGCTTGGCACGTCGCCGGACGGGTGTCATCTATAGGTATTTCCTGTACAAAGAGGCCGCCATGTGGAGAATGGCTGCCACTTAGTCACCTTGCGGCTTGACACCGCATTGATCAACGACGTGGGTTGTGGTGAGATGGCTTGGTGAGGTGTCTTTGCCCTCGTGAGTCCCGGCAGGCCCTGCCGGGACGTCTTGAATGCTTTCTTCCGGGGGAGCCCTTGTCCTTGCCAGGTCTGCCTGCCCGGCAAGGGAGGCTTTTCTCCTGGTGGTGTCTCGCTTCTCTGTCTTGGTCTTGGCCTTCTTAATCTGCCTGTTGGTTCTTCGAAGATCTTGGTCTCTTGTATCTTGTCACGGCCCTGTTGTTGTAGTCATGTTCTCGTGCCTGTGCACAGTCAGGGCAACAGACCCAGCGTTTGTTGCACCGACAGAAGCCCCCGGGCCTGCCCCGATCGCGCTACCGGGCGTCGTCGGGGTAGGTCCTAATAAGTGCACATGCAGGGGCGCTGAAGAGGCTGATCTCTTGGAGTCTTCTTAGCTTCTTCATTAATCTCCACTCTGGGCCAGTTTCCTGTTTTCCCGCTCACCGTGCGTAATGCTGCGGAAAACTTGGACTGTGGCCCATGGATTGCCCACACCCCACGATCACGGGGCAGAAACTGCCATCCCACTTGCTCCCCGCCTCGCACGCACCTGCCACATGTTCCGCATGCATTGGTCATGGTAGGTGGTGGTTGCGGAGAGCGCGGGGACGAGTGCCACGGTTGAGAACCAGGCATCGATGGTTGGGGCAGAGGGTCGGCCTTGATTCTTTGGGCCGCAAAAGGTGCAGGGAGGCCGCATTGGGGGAACGGGGCGACTGTTTCCTGCGCAAAAAGCTAGCCCCCCGCTCTGTCCTTCAATAAAAAGGGGGGAAGAGTAGTGCATTTTCACTCACACCTCTTCTCCCATCTCGCAATCTTCCTCCACTCGCCATGGTGAGAGGACAAGGGCGTGGCGGCACTCCAGTGGCGGCGATGTGGGCTTCTACTCGACAGTGCATCCCTCCTCCTCCTGATCCCGTGATAGAGGAGCCCACCGTGAGAGGAGGAGGGAAGGGGCGAGGCCGAGGTCGCCGCGGTGCTCGAGGAAGAGGGGGACGGGACGATGCCTTAGCCGCACCGCCGCCAGCGGTCCTCCCTCCAATGGACGGCCATGTCGGGGATCAGCCTCAAGAGTTCATCATCAGGATGTACAAACCCCCATGCAGCCATCTTCGCCTCCCTACTCCATTTGCACGGGAAATGGAGCTCGAACAACCACGCGCTCTGAGGTTGCACATGAGGGGCTGTGGGAACGGTGGCATGTGGTTAATGTCGACTTCCCTGCTCCTCATGTGATGTACCTCCGTCGTGGTTGGAAGACCTTTTCTCTTTCCCATGGTTTCTCGAAAGGGCACGTTCTCCAGTTCAAATTAATGGAGAGTGGCCTATTCTCCGTCAAGATCTTCGGGCTCTCAGGAGCTCGCTTAGGGTGCTGCACGGAGAGCTCGACCGACGATGAAAGCTCCTCCTCGAGCGAAAGCGAGGAGGAGGACAGTGACGGCGATGACGACGGCAGCGCATGGGAGGGCGATGACTCTAGCTCCGGCTGAGCGTCGCCCGCACCATCTTCATCAGGCGGCGGCACCATCATCTGCATCTGCCTCTACTTCCTGGCAAGGTGAATTGCCGAGGAGTTGGATGCAGGGGTGGGGATGGTGCCGCCCGGCTTCCTCCAACAGTCTTCCAGCTGGACCCCGGCAGGCTTCCTCTCGGACTGTAGCTCCGTTAGCCCTACCGTGTCCTGCTGGCCTTGGTGGTGGTGGTTGGCGGGTCGCCTCCGTCGTGCTCTCCATCGATGCGTTCCCCGATGCTCCCCCATCCCCGTCAGGCTACCTCTCCTGGAGCCCGATGGGAACGGGCCGGGCTTCTGCTCAGGCACTCCTTTTGCACTTCCCGCCTTCAACTACTGTGCCTAGGAGGAGAGGGACAAGAAAGGGCATCACGGGGCACTTATCTATTTTCAATCTTAAACTTGCCGGTACTTGCCAAATTTTAGTTCAAATAATGTAATCTCTCGAGTCCATATCTGTGTTCTGTAAGGTTTGTACTTGTATGATCAGCATATTAATGAAAAAGATGAACCTTGCCGGGAACTCGTGCATGTATATGTCCACGCAGAGGTGAAACGCCTCTTTATTTTAAATAAACAAGTTTTCCCCGGCAGGCTATCCTGCCGGTACCCTTTCTTTGTTGCCGGGGAACTGAGCCCACCGGCAAAAAAAAGAGGGACCAGCCCGCCGCCAACTTCTTTTCATCAAAGGCCACTACGACCATCCAGGCCGAAGCAACATTCGAGCCAGGGATGGGAGCACCTAAGTTTCGAAGAGTGGCGGGGTTTTCTTATGCACAGGTTTTAGCTTACAGAACACTTATGGACAAGAGGTAGAACTTATCTGTTTAGTTCGCCGGGGATCGCAGTGTTGGTTCATCTCCTCATCTTCTTGCAGAAACCGAGTTCTCAGCAGGAACCTGCAGCTTTATGCAGATGAGAATGATGCAGGATGTGATCCTATCTATATGCGCATGCAAATGCTCATGAAATGCTAATGCAAATGCTCTTAGAATGATTATGCATGCATGCAACTTGGTCGGGGGCCCCCCAGTGCTTCGTTTATTTCTCTGGTGCTCAGGGTCATCGCCTGGCTTTGTACAAGGGGTTACATGCAACTGAGGCAAGGCATGCACAAAAGGGTGGCTGCCGGGCAGGGCCCGACAGCCGTGCCTTACGGGTAGAACTTGCAGAGATGCTCAATATTCCATGAGTTTTGCAATTGAATGCCATCTCCGGTCTCCAGATGGACTGCGCCAGGTCTGGTGACTCGTACTACCCGGTAAGGGCCTTCCCACTTCGGCGTCAACTTATTTGTACCCTTGGCGGACTGAACGCGCCTAAGGACAAGGTCGCCTTCCTCAAAACACCGGGCATGAACCCTGCGGCTATGATAGCGACGCAGGGCTTGCTGATAGAGTGCAGCACGCGTAGCAGCCCGGAGATGGTTCTCCTCGAGTAGCACAGCGTCGTCATGCCGGTGCTGATCTTGCGCTACTTTGTTGTAGGCAAGCACTCGAGGCGACCCATAAACGAGTTCCGTGGGGATAACTGCTTCCGCCCCATAGACCAGGGAAAAAGGATTCTACCCGGTAGCTCGATTTGGTGTCGTTCTGAGGGACCATAGAACTACCGGCAGCTCATCGATCCACCGCCTGCCATGCTTCTGTAGTGTATCAAAGGTTCTTGTTTTGAGTCCGCGCAACACTTCAGCGTTCGCCCTCTCAGCTTGCCCGTTGCTTTTGGGATGTGCGACAGAAGCAAACGAGATCTTGCTTCTGAGGGCATGAACATATTGCATGAAGGCGCGGCTCGTGAATTGGGTGCCGTTGTCGGTAATGATCCTTGTCGGGATTCCAAAACGACACACCAAATCTTTCAAGAACTTGATAGCTGATTGAGCAGTCACCTTTCTCACGGCAGCAACTTCCGGCCACTTTGTAAACTTGTCGATAGCAACGAACAAGAATTCAAAGCCCCTGATCGCTCGGGGGAAAGGGCTAAGGATATCGAGCCCCCAGACTGAAAATGGCCATGATAAAGGGATTGTCTGAAGAGCTTGGGCAGGCAGGTGGATTTTCTTGGAATGGAGCTGACATGCTTCACATTTGGTGACTAGCTCAACCGCATCTTGGAGTGCTGTGGGCCAATAGAATCCTTGCCGGAATGCTTTCCCAACCAGCGCCCTTGATCCAATGTGGGAGCCGCACATGCCTTTGTGTATCTTAGCCAACAGTTCCTTCCCTTCTTCCCGGCAGATGCACTTCAATTTCACACCCTTGGGCCTCCTTCTGTACAGAGTGTCATCGACAAACTGGTACATACTGGCCCTCCGGGCTACTCTTTCAGCCTCATCTTGGTCATTGGGGAGTTCTCCGATTTGGAGAAAGTGGACTATGTGCCTTGCCCAAGTTGGAGCCTGGGGCTCGGCAACAAGGACTAGCGGCACCTCCTCAACTGCAGGGGCACATTCCTCGTTGGCAGGGACCATGGGTCCGGCTGGAGGGTGCGGTCCAGTAGGTTGTGAGGAGTTGTTTCCGGCAGGGTCCATGCCAGGAGCGGATGGCTCTACCGGGAGAGGCTTACCGGAGTCCAGCTTTCTCCTTTTCCGGGCCATTGATGCTGGGGATACGGAGGGCTAAGTAAGATGGAGAACAAAAGTTCCTGGTTCCACAGGAAGCTTTTGGGCAGCACACTTTGACAGGTGATGAGCTATGCTGTTTTCTGCACGAGGTATGTGCTCTGTTTGCAACCTGTCAAAGCGCTCCTCCAATCTTCTCACTTCCTCAACGTATGCCTCCATCAATGGACTTTGGTAATCCTTGTTGACTTGTCCCACCACAAGCTGTGAGTCTCCTCGACCGATCAGCTTCTTGATTCCCAATTCTTCGGCAATCATGAACCTGGCAAGGAGCCCTTCATACTCTTCTATATTGTTTGTTGCCTCTTCCCGAGCAAAATGCATCTGGACGACGTACTTCAAGTGTTCCCCGGAGGGAGCGACGAGAAGCACGCTAGCCCCTGCACCTTGTAGGTAAAAAGCACAATCAAAATACATGATCCATTCTTGGGGCGCCTCCTTGCTGGGGATAACTGTTTCTGGCACTTCCTCGTCAGGGGTTGGCGTCCATTCTGCAATAAACTCTGCCAATGCCCTGCTCTGGATTGTTGATGTGCTCTCAAACTTCAAACCAAAACTGGATAACTCCAAAGCCACTCCACTATTCTGCCAGTAGCCTCAGGGTTCCGGAGTATCCTTTGCATCGAGAAGCGAGTGACAACCGGAGTATCCTTTGCAACGAGAAGCGAGTGACAACCGTGATCTCATGGGCTTGGAAGTAGTGATGCAGTTTCCTTGAGGCCATGATGAGGCCAAAGATCAACTTTTGCACGCCAGAGTACCTCGATCTAGCCCCCTGTAACAGGGAACTGACGAAGTACACTGGGCGTTGCACAACTTTCTTCCTTACCGTGTCCTTGGGGTTGTCTTCGCTGCCGTGCTTACCTCTACCCTGATCCCTATCTGACTCTGCCGATCTTTGCTCACTCTCTGTTTCATCTACTTCCCGCTGTGCCACCAAGGCTGCACTAACCACTTGATTGGTTGCCGCCAAGTATAGCAGCAATGACTCTTATGGTTTGGGAGCAACCAAGGTGGGCACATAAGATAGGTAGGCCTTCAACTCTTGCAAAGCCGCATCTGCTTCTGGAGTCCACTTCATGGGCCCTGCCTTCTTCAAGATTTTGAAGAATGACAAGGCGCCCTCGGCAGACTTGGAAATGAGTCTGCTTAGTGCGGCAACACACCCTGTCAGATGCCTTACATCTTTGACCGTCTTTGGTGCTTGGATCTGTTCGATGGCTTGGCTCTTATCGGGGTTGGCTTCGATCCCCCAATGGGATACAAAGTACCCGAGCAGCTTGCCGGAGGGAACTCCAAATACACACTTATCCTGGTTGAGCTTCAAGTTGATCTTGTGCAAATTGGCAAATGTCTCCTTCAAATCCTGGATAAGGGTTGATCTGTCCTTGGTTTTGACCACAATATCATCCATATAAGCCTCAATGTTTCTGTGCAGCTATGGCCCAAAACCAATCTGGACTGCCCTTGCAAAAGTAGACCCGGCACTCTTTAATCCGAAAGGCATGCGGATAAAACAGTACTTACCACATGGGCTAATGAACGAGGTCTTTTCTTCGTCTTCCTTGGACATGAAGATTTGATGATACCTAGAATATGCATCCAAAAAGGAGAGAAAATCGCAGCCTGAAGTGGAGTCCACGATCTGGTCGATGCGCGACAAGGGAAATGGGTCTTTCGGGCAAGCCTTGTTGAGATCTGTGAAGTCTATGCAAAGTCTCCATTTCCCATTGGCCTTCCGGACAACCACTGGATTTGCTAACCATGTTGGATGCAGCACTCCTCTGACCAAACCTGCTGCCTCAAGTTTCTTGATCTCCTCTATAATGAACTGCTGCCTCTCCAAGGCCTGCTTCCATACTTTCTGCTTGACAGGTCGGGCATGTGGGCAGACAACAAGGTGGTGCTTGATTGCCTCCCTGGGAACACCGGGGATATCAGATGGTTGCCAGGCAAACACATCGATATTCGCCCGCAGGAAGGTAACGAGCGCGCTTTCCTATTTGTCATCGAGGGTGGCGCTGATGGTGAAAGTACCATCAACGCCAGCCAGCCCTGCCGGGACCTTCTTCACTTGTGGAGCAGCAACCTTGGATGTCTTGCTGTTGGAACTCTCCGGCAAGTCATCAACAGGCGTAGCGCACTCTGGAGAGGCGTGCTTCCCAAATTCCTTGCCGGAGCCCTTACTATCCTTCTTCTTCCCTCCGTTCTCCTTGGCGGGAATTGCCGCTGCCGCTGCCTCTGCCACGACTGCGTCCCGGTACATCTTGTCCACACAAATGATTGCGTCTTTCTCATCTGATGGGACGGAAATGACTCCAACTGGCCCTGGAATCTTCAAGACGTTGTAGGCATAGTGGGATGCCGCCATGAACTTAGCCAGGGCTGGGCGTCCAAGGATTCCATTGTACGGCAAGGGGAGGTCAACCACATCAAACACAATCTTTTCAGTCCGGTAGTTCAGCTCTCCCCCAAACATCACAGGCAACATGATCTTTCTAGTAGGATGACTCCTGCCAGGATTAACTCCTTGAAACATGTTGGTGACTTTTAACTCATCCTTTGCTATCTGAAGCTTGCTGATAACCTTTGGGGAAATCAGATTCAACCCGGCCCCGCCGTCCACCAACATCTTCGTGACCTTGAGGTTGCGAATTGTTGGAGAGACCAACAACGGCAAACATCCTACCGCGATGGTGCGGTCAGGATGATCCTCTTCGTCAAAAATGGTGGGCGTGCGTGACCATTTGAGTGGTTCCCGGGCCCCTGGCGCTGGTTCCACGGCATTAACCTCACGCGCCCACCGCTTGAGTTGGCGGTGAGAGGCGTGTAGGGACGCACCCCCGTCAATGCACAGGGCGTCAGTGGCCTTCTGGAACTCCTGCTCACTGGTTTCCTCTTCATCCCCTTCATCACTCTCATCACCGCAGGCTTCCTTCTCGATCCGTGGCGGGTTTTCCTTTGTTCTGAAGAGGTCTACCGGGGCAATTTACTTCATCGCCACGACCCTTACCACCAGCAACATTCTGTCCCTTTTCCTTGTCACGCTTCTCATATTCTGCTTTCTGTCTCTTGACAAGCTGCTCAACCTGATAACACTCTTGAAGGTCATGGCCCTTGGTCCGATGGATCTTGCAGTACGGTCCATCACCTTTCCCGGCCCTTTCGGCGGCCGCGGCCTCCCGACAGTCAGAGCACACGGCAGCTTCTTTGCCGGGGGTTTCGGCCTTAACCTTCTTGCCGGTACTAGGGATACCCTACCCTTCAACAGACATTACTGTCTTATGCTTGCGCTTCTTGCTCTTCTTCTGACTGGTGGACTCGTCATCATCCTCTGAATCAACATTAATGCAATCCTCCTCTCCGGGCAGTTTTCTTCCCTCCTCCATCCGAGCACACTTATCCACCAAGGTGTAAAGTTCCTTCACAGTCTTGGGCAACCGTACATTCATCTTGGAACGAATCTTCCGGTTGTGCACATTGGACTGGAAGGTGGCTATACTCTGCTAAATCTCTGCAAATACTTCCAGAGAGTCTCTCCTTCTTTCTGCTGAAGAAGCTGCAGATCACTGGGCCGACCTGGTTCTTGATGGCCACGAGTGAAGGCGCCCATGAACTCATGGCACAAATCAGCCCATGACGAAATGGAGTTCTCTGGCAGGTGCATCAGCCAAGACCTCACATTGGACTTGAGAGCCAAAGGGAAGTAGTTGGCGAATACCTTCTCATCTCTTCCCCCGGCAGCTTGAATAGCGATGGTGTAGATGCTCAGAAACTCTGCCGGGTTCAGCCTCCCATCATACTTCTCGGGTATCTCTGGCTTGAACATGCGGACGGACGGCCAACGGACTTGCCGCAACTCACGAGTAAAGGCAGGGCACCCAACCTCAAAAGGTAGGTACCCGCCAGTATCGAGCGCAGGCTCGTCGATGTCGGGACCGTCACACCCATTGGCCCGGTGGTGGGCGTCGCGGCGTTGCTCAACAACAACATGCGTGTCTCCCCTCCGCCTGTCCTCCGGGGCACGCTGCCGGCCTGGACGCGCTCGAGGGTCAGAAGAGGCCGTCGAGACGCCATCAGGCTCTTGATTCTCCTGCGCCCGCGCTAGCTGCCGTGGCGGGGATTGTACCGTGGTGGTGGCCCCTTCCGTACGACCAGTAGCACGGGCCGTTGTCGTCGCTTGGGGAGGCCGTGGCGGGTCAGCTCACTGCGAGCCCCCAGCCTCGGTGAAGCCGAGCAGGCTCTCACTACAAGAAATACGTCAACTTGCGACCATCACTATTGGTCACTGAATGGTCATTGTTTTCCATTTGTGACCTTTTTGTGACCAAAAATAGATGGTCAAAAGCTGGCCGTCGTAAAATGAAATTAACGACCTTTCTTCTGGAATGGTCGTAGACGTTTACGACCAAAAAAAAGTCGTAGATTCAACGACCAATTATTTTGGTCACTAGCAATCCGCCCACACGATGTCAGATCCACCGTGGCAAGCTGATGTGGCAGAATTACGACCAAATGAAAAGGTCATAAATTAGAATCAGCCCGGTCCAATTTGGTGTTTTACATGGGCCGAGCCCAACAATTCAGCCTTTTTATATATTTTTTCTTATTAATTTTGGTCAGCTATATGGGCTAGGCCCAACTATTCGGCCTTTTTAATTTCTGGGCCATGGCCTTTTAACATTGTTTGGGCCATTATATTTTAGAGCTGGTCCCACCAATCAAATGGGTCCCACTTGTCATCATCTCACACATTTGGCCCACTTGACAGAAATTTCAAAACTGCTCAAATTATTTTCATAAATGGGTCCCACAAGTCAGGTATCCATTCCACACGTTTTCAAATCACATACATAATCAATATTTCAAACGGAACATTACAAATGTAGTTCATCAAATAACACTAACTAAGTCTACTACAATCTATACATAGTCTATTACAACCCAAATATGCCTACTATTACAATATTTACAGTCTATTACAGTCAAACAAAAGAGACAACTCTTTGCTGAGTAGGGATCTCCAGCTTCGAACTTCAAATTTCGTAGACCTGGAGCTCCTGTAAAAGAGTGAACACATAGGCTACCAGCATTAGAGTAGCTATTATTCCTGGAGTAGATTTGCAAACCTCCAGGTTTAGTGTACAGACTATCGAAAAATTATATATTGAAAGAGATTTCATAGAAATGTAGATTTATGGACCAAATATATGATAAAGCAACAGATTCAGCCAACTTCAAAGACCTAGATATTTTAGAGACCAATTTTATATCAGAACACTAGATGTTTGTGATGCATCTTCACAGAACCACAAGAACACTAGATATAGTATAATATGATTCCATGAGTATAATGCTAACCACAAGAGCATCAATCAGCAGCAGGTATATAGCTAGCAAACTATCTACACATCATCGACACTTGAACCATAACATGTCCAGCAAGGAAACAAAAAATGGAACAAGTACTAATTCTGGATAACATGTCCAGGAAGGCCATCCAATGGTTTCAGTCACATCCTTGTATGTTAAATTAAGAGATTTATTGCAAATGTCTGAAGCAATGTTATGCACTATATCCATCTCATTATCTCAAGGTAGGCAAACTAAGATTTCACCCTGACCTACAACAGTTGCGTCTACAACCAAACTATAACAGTAGTTCTACCAGTAGCAACAGATGGAGGCAATTGGCTCACCTGTATTAGCTGTCCAGGAGCAAAGTTGAGGACGCACGGGGCAGGAGCAGCAACATGCAACTTGGGGACATGGTCGGGGAACACAACCAGCAGCAGCAGCTTGGGGACATGGTCGGGGAACACAACCAGCAACAACAACAGGTCCGGGGAACACAACCTGAAATCACATGGGAAGTTATTTATGCTGTAATTTTACTAACAAGAGATCATATAAACATACTTCAGTGCTGATCCAGGCTTCTGATCCAGCAGTAGCCCCAGGTCAGAAGCACCAGCCCCATTTCAGAAGCACCATCCCCAGCCCAGCTGCAGCCGCAGCAGTTTGATCTGTGGCAATCTTAGAGAAGCAGCAGCAGCAGACTCAGAGAAGAAGCAGCAGTAATCCCCAGGTTCCTTTGGTGTGCTCCTTCTCCTGCAATGCAAGACCAAGTTCCAGTCAATTACAGGATTTGATTTGCAACAGCAGCAGCAAATTGCAGGAGAAGCAGGAGCATTACTGAGAAGCAGCAGCAGCATCATCAATTTGATTTGCAAAAGAAGCAGTACAAAAGTTTCAGTTAAAGAAAAAGTTTCTTTTGGTTTCATTTGGTTTCTGGAATTGGAGTGAAAGGGAAGCACTAATAATCATACACTCTGGTGCTGCTGCTTGTTTCATATGGAGGGCAGAGAAGAGAAGAGAAGAGAAGAGAGCAGGAATACTCCTACACTACTGCTGCTGCACTTGCTAACAAGAGTAGTGCACTACACTACTCCTACACTGCAGAAAATTAAACCAAACAGCAAGCAGAAAATTAAACCAAACAGCAAGCACTACTGCCTGCAAGTCCTCCAGTAAAATGGTTTCAGTTAATTAACAAAAAATGTTTCAGATAATTTTAATTAACACAAAGAAGAGAGAAGAAGAGAGAAGAGAAGAGAAAAGAAGAAGTTTCATTTATTTTAAATTAAATGAAAATGTTTCATTTATTTTTAATTAACAGTAAAAGGTTTTAGTTCAAGTACTCCAGCAAGAAAGCAAGCAAAATGTTTTAGTTAAATTCACAGAAAAAAGAGTACTGCTGCTACAGTAGAATCCACACGCACACACACACACACACATGTGTGTGTGTGTGTGTGCTTTCATTTACTTTAAACTGAGACTACTAAAAATTAATCCATATGTTTGCAAAGGAGGATATGTGAAATTAATCCATATTTTTGTAAATGCATTTGTACTCCTTTCATTTCCTTTAAACGGAGACTACTGAAAAGGAGTACTCCTTTCATTTAATTTACTTTAAACTGAGACTACTAAAAAGGAGTACTCCTCTCTTGAGAAGTTGATGTAAATGAAATCCAGGAGTATGTGAGAACATGGCCATTTGTATGATCATTTTTGTATTCATACTCCTCCACTACTACTCCTATACTACTGCTGCCGCACTTGCTAACAAGAGCAGTGCACTACTGCTGCACTTGCTACACTACTGCTGCACTTGAAAAAGTTTCAGTTATGGAAGCAATATTCAGAAGAGTATAACAAAGAGATGGTACCCTGTTCATTCCATCAGTTTATTAACATCATGCACAGGAGTACAGTAGATGCATATGTTAACATCAGTTTATTAACATCATGCCGAAGAAAGGCCACCTCAAGATCTTTATTTCTTTCTGTAAGCTTTATCTTTAGTGCCCTGTAATCACCAAAAGGCAATATCAGAAATTATCTGGTAGACTAACAATATCAGAAAGCTTGGCAGCGACTGCACATACCTGCAGTGTCCGGTCTTCCAGGCCTTCTTGTTGTCGCCGATACTGCATGAACATTAAGTAACAAACTGATCAGCATACAGAGAGTGTAAATTTGACCTCGTAAATGAAATGTTCTGACATCAAATATCTCCATTCTACAACTACACAGACCCTGGACTAACAGTCTTAAACACAACACCGTCCAGATTAAACAAAACCAGCACCAGTCTACACTATTATGGTCTCGAGCTCATTGATAAATCACTATCCACACATGAGCCAAAGACATGCACATCTCGGACAAGAGGAAACTAAAGTTCAACGACAAAGAGGATCTAGAGTTGTTCCCTGGTAGGCCCGACTCCAATCCCCTGTGCCTCGCGATCTGCAATGGTTTCCCTCCTAAGCTGTAAGATAAGCCTCATCATACATATAGATGTATCACAAATGTAGTAGTACCAGACCAAAAAGGGACGGCAGCACTCGAATTAGGAAGCCTGATACGTTTAAGGAACGAGTAGTATAGAGTCCTAATACAGTAAAGTGGATCAGCCTACTATTATTAGCAAGCAAAAAGGCTCAGCGCTGAAACTCTGCAGCCTCCGCCCGAATTAGGCGCCAGCGGAGACCCCGCCTCCATTTCCCAGTACGGTAGTATGCTAGCAGAAGAACGGAAGTAGTACCTCTCACGCATAATAATGCTTCACTAAAACAAGGCAGGGAGGGAGGGGGCGAGACTGTGTTCTGTAACTGCAAAATGTAACAGCCAGCCCATGTGATGTGAATGAAGCCAGGACACTTTCAGCTTCCACTTACTCAGGATCCATCCATGGCTCGTCAAACACGCAACGCACCTCCCCTTCCTTTTGCTTTGGATCTCAACACCTCCATGCACAACAATAACAACCGACGGCCAGTTAACTGAACAACACCGGATTTGCAAAACTGAAACTGACCAAGTGTCTGGACGGGTGCTGCCATCAACAGCAAACAACTACAGCCGGGGGGAAAAGGAGCAACGAGGAGTCGAGGCGGGTGACAACGAATCAATCTCACCATCACGAACGAGGTCCCGGGCAAAGCGAATCAGACGGACGGCGGCGCACATGCGCCGGATCTACCAAAAAGCTACTAGGGTTACATGCGGGAAGGGAGGGAGGTGGGTGCGCGGACGAACCTGGCGGGAGCAGAGCGTGGACATGGGCACGGTGACCGTGGAGCCGTCGCTGGGCGTGCGGAAGCTGCAGGTGGTCGTGGCGGACCGCGTTGGTGTCACACCGCAGCAGATCTCGGCGTCGCTGGCCAGAGCCCGCAGCCAGTGCCGCGTGCTTGTCGATGAGGGCGCCGACCTCACCGCCGCTGTCGCGCGCAAGGGCGTCGTCTGCTACGTCCTCGCTGGGATCAGGCGTGGCACGATGGGGGACGAGGAGGAGATGGTTGCAGCGAGGAGATGTGGACGAGGGAGGAGGAGTGCGGCGGTGGTTGAAGCTCCATCAATGGTGGAGAGGTCGGCGGTGGTGGGTGGGGGTGGCGGCGGTGCCTCGATCAGATCTGGAAGAAAGATGAGACGAGGGATAGGAAGGCGGGGGCGGTGGGGTGCCTCGATCGGATCTGGGGAATGGGAGAGAATGAGGGTGGGTGGGTGGGTGGGTTAGGGTTTGGGTTTCTTGGGAGAAGCTCCACCGTTGATGGGTGTGTGATGGATGGCTCAGATCGCTTCGGACTGGGTGATCCGCGTGATTGTGGTTCTTCGCTTCTCATTGGCCGGTTGTTTTGTGCTGGAATCTTTAAAATTTGGACCCAAATCTTCTATGTTGTTTAAGAAAAAACTACAAATCTGTCTTGTAAAAAGGACCACAACTTTTTTCAAAAATATTAGTCCACAACTTATTTACAATTAACTAAAATGTCAAGATCACAACCGTTTACAATTAAGCTAGAAAATCAAAACACTAGCGGCCCGACACTGCTTCATTGCAACTCCATCGGTCCCGACGATGTTGGATCACAGCACCGGCGGTCCCCGGTGATGCTCTGTTGCATCATCGGTGACTATTGCAGCATCACCTTCTGCTGCAACCCCCAACGACCTTGCGGCGCCACGCATGACCGGTGGCCACTACCCGGCAGCCAGCGGTGCCACACGTCACTGCCCCCACACCATGAGCTTCGACGCCCCTCGCATCAACAAATCGTCGCATCAAATGATCTCATATTGTTAACAAGGGTTCATCTTGGAATGGCAAACAATGTTGCCTAAGGGGGTTTTCATTTTCTTTGGACGAAAAATCAATTTTCCATTTTCCGAGTGCCCAAAATGAGTTTTTTTGTGAAGGACCTACCATATATTTGTTGCAAATTTGGACCAAATCAATTTTCTAAAATACTAGGCCACAGTTAATGCACAATTGACCAAATTGTTGGGTGTCAAAAGTTTTGATCCACCTCTCGTGAAAAAGATAAATTTCCGCCGATTCAGTAGGAAGCGCGTCAAATTTGAACTGCAGCTGCCTCATAGTTTGCTCTTTATTTCTTCCAAAAATCATTTCTAGGTACATAAGTATCTATTTAATCAGAGAAACACCAAAAATTTTCCAAGATTCAACCACTAGCTAGGAACGGTCATGCCCGCCGTTTTGACCGCATTTTGAAACTGGCATGAAAAATTCAAAAAAAAAATAAAAAAATTGGAAAACCTTCTCATTGTGTCATTATTTGTGACCAAGTTACCAGGAAAAATAATAAACTTTTAATACGGCAATTCTTTTAAAAAAGTGTTCTCAGAAACGAGCTATCATGTGTGGAGATCAATGGCTTTCAAGCCAAATGATCAATCTTATGGCCACATTCATGGCATAGTTTGTTCAAATGATCTCATATTGTGCACAAGGCTGCATATTGGAATGGCAAACAATGTTGCCTAAGGAAGTTTTCATTTTCTTTGGACGAAAAAATCATTTTCCATTTTTCGAGTGCCCAAAATGAGGTTTTTTTGTGAAGAACCTACCAAATAATTGTTGCAAAATTGGACCAAATCATTTTTCTAAGATACTAGGCCATATTTAATGCACAACTGACCAAATGGTTGGGTGTCAAAAGTTTTGATCCACCTCTGGTGAAAAAGACAAATTTCCGCCGATTTTGTAGGAAGCGGGTCAAATTTGAACTGCAGCTGCCTCATAGTTTGCTCTTTATTTTTTCCAAAAATCATTTCTAGGTACAAAAGTATCTATTTAATCACAGAAACACCAAAAAAATTCCAAGATTCAACCACTAGCTAGGAACAGTCATTCCCGCTGTTTTGACCGCATTTTGAAACGGGCATAAAAAATTCAAAAAAAAAATCAAAAAATTGGAAAACCTTCGCATTGTGTCATTATATGTGACCACCCATGAAAAATAATAAACTTGTAATACGTCAATTCTTTTAAAAAAGTGTTCTCAGAAATGAGCTATCATCTGTGAAGATTCATGGCTTTCAAGCCAAATGATCAACCTTATGGCCACATTCATGGCATAGTTTGTTCAAATGATCTCATATTGTGCACAAGGGTGTATATTGGGATGGCAAACAATGTTGCCTAAGGAAGTTTTCATTTTCTTTGGACGAAAAAATCATTTTCCATTTTTCGAGTGCCCAAACTGAGGTTTTTTTGTGAAGAACCTACCAAATAATTGTTGCAAAATTGGACCAAATCAATTTTCTAATATACCAGGCCATATTTAATGCAAAATGGACCAAATGGTTGGGTGTCAAAAGATTTGATTCACCTCTCGTGAAAAAGACAAATTTCCGCCGATTTAGATGGAAGCGGGTCAAATTTGAACTGCAGCTGCCTCATAGTTTGCTCTTTATTTTTTATAAATATCATTTCTAGGTACATAAGTACCTATTTAATCACAGAAACACCAAAAAATTTCCAAGATTCAACCACTAGCTAGGAACGGTCATGTCCGCCGTTTTGACCGCATTTTGAAACGGGCATGAAAAATTCAAAAAAAATCAAAAAATTGGAAAACCTTCGCATTGTGTCATTATATGTGGTCAAGTTACCAGGAAAAATAATAAACTTGTACTAAGATAATTATTTTAAAAAAGTGTTCTCAGAAACGAGCTATCATGTGTGGAGATCAATGGCTTTCAAGCCAAATGATCAATCTTATGCACACATTCATGGCATAGTTTGTTCAAATGATCTCATGTTGTGCACAAGGGTGCATATTGGAATGGCAAACAATGTTGCCTAAGGAAGTTTTCATTTTCTTTGCACGAAAAAATCATTTTCCATTTTTCGAGTGCCCAAAATGTGGTTTTTTTGTGAAGAACCTACCAAATAATTGTTGCAAAATTGGACCAAATAAATTTTTTAAAATACTAGTCCATATTTAATGCATAATTTACCAAATGGTTGGGTGTCATAATCTTTGATCCACCTCTCGTGAAAAAGACAAATTTCTGCCGATTCAGCTAGAAGCGGGTCAAATTTGAACTGCACCTGCCTCATAGTTTGCTCTTTATTTTTTCCAAAAATCATTTCTAGGTACATAAGTATCTATTTAATCAGAGAAACATCAAAATAATAAACTTGTAATACGATAATTTTTAAAAAAAAGTGTTCTCAGAAACGAGCTATCATGTGTGGAGATCAATGGCTTTCAAGCCAAATGATCAATCTTATGGCCACATTCATGGCATAGTTTGTTCAAATGATCTCATATTGTGCACAAGGCTGCATCTTGGGATGGCAAACAATGTTGCCTAAGGAAGTTTTCATTTTCTTTGGACGAAAAATTCATTTTCTATTTTTTGAGTGCCCAAAATGAGTTTTTTTTGTGAAGGACCTACCATATATTTGTTGCAAAATGGGACCAAGTCATTTTTATAATATATTAGGCCATATTTAATGTACAATTGACAAAATGGTTGGTCGTCAAAAGTATTTATACATCTCTGGTGAAAAAGACAAATTTTCGCTGATTCAGTTGGAAGCGGGTCAAATTTGAACTGCAGCTGCCTCATAGTTTGCTCTTTATTTTTTCCAAAAATTATTCATAGGTACATAAGTATCTATTTAATCAGAAATACATGGTTTGGTGGCGATGTGTTGATGTTTGGATGGTGGCCGTGGGCCGCAACTCCAGAGCGCGTAAACTCGCATGCCCGCCGCATGGTCACCGCATGACCGTGGTGTTGCCACGCGTTCCGGGCGGCCTAGGCATGTCTAGTGGGTTGGGCACTCCCCCGATAGGTGTCAGGAAGAAGAAGGCAATAGAAGAATCTCACAAGGAGACTGAACTGAGGTCAAACATGAATTAGCACCCAAGTGTTTGATTAGTGGTGGGGAAAATGCAGATGGCCAATGGGCCTGAGTTTTGGCCGAAGATGATCATCTACTAAGGACACTATCTTGGAAAATTTGTAGCTCAAATGGAGGAGCCTAGGTGTCACTTGCTTTGCAATGTACCACACTGGACAGAAATATGAATGTTGAAGCTAGACTCAAATGAATGAATGGATTGATCTGAAATTTGGAGGAGGATGATAATTCGGGCATATGAAGGCACTTTAAAATTTTCATACCATTTGGATAAATAAAAATGGTACTTCCTTCACAGTGCTCTTCACTGAACAGAAAATTGGGAAAAATGCTGAGGGAAATTGGCTAGAATAAATGATCTAAAATTTGGGGGAGGGAGGTTCTATGGGCAGGGTCATGTCGTTGTAAATTTTCAGCAATTATAAATTAACATAAAATATAGTTGCTTCACAAACTGAAAATATCACCAGAAACAAAGATTGGATGCTGAGCTCACATGTATTGTTAGATGGGGCTCAAATTTTGTGGAGAGCTATGATTTAGGAATATAGAAGATGTGTCAAATATTCAGCTCATTAGAATATGCCTAGCTAGTACTTCCTTCACAACAGTTCGAGCTGAACAAAAACTTTGGAAATTTGCCGAGGAAGATTTACCAGGCAAATGGAGTTGAATATTGTCATGAGGCAATGATTTGGATAGTAAAGAATGCCCAATTTTTTTTGGGAATTTTGGGAATGACAGAAATATAGGTTGCTTCACAAGCTAGGGCAAAAATTGACACATGGACATGACACATAGGCAAAACTGATGAGGTGGCACCTAGTCATAGCAATCCACCACAATTTACAAGGTTATGACCATCTATATTGGTCGTGATCAGCTAGAAATAAGGCAGCGGACCAGTGATGTCTGCTTTATGACCATTTCGTGTAAGGAAATTATGACCTTTCTGACCAAAATGGTCGTTATAGTTTAGGGTTTGGAGCCCCCTGAACAGCTTTTGACCAATTGGTCTCAAATGGTCGTAGATTTATGACCAATTCTTCCAGGGTCACTGACAGAAGGTCACAAGTTGACATATTTCTTGTAGTGTCTGGATGGTGGCACGCCATTCATCCATCTGCTCGGCCGCTGGCGGAAACCTCAACAGTAGTTGAGCCCGCGCAATGGCCTCCGTAGCAGTACTTGGTATGGGCGATGATGACGCAGATCACGCCATCGCTCGGCTCCTGACGGGGCCAGCAGCGACCGTATCACGTCCCCGCTATTGCGGGGCGGCCACCTGGATGGCATGGTGGTGCGGTGATGGCGCTTGAGGGTCAGCAGCTCCACTAGGCGCAGCAGCCTGGTCGACTCGTCCCGGGAGAGGTGCATGCGCTGCGGCCGCCCTTGTGGTGGGGGCGGCCGGAGGGCGGCGATTCGCTCCAGACCGAGCGCCATTGCTGCGGCTGTGCCCGTCGGCGAGGGGAAGGAGTGTGGATTGAGTAGCCCCTTCACCCGTACCTCGCGGAGCGTGGCCATCGGGGTGTTGCTGATGTTGCTCTCCTCCGGCGTCTCCTGCTCCTGCTTTGACCACAGGGGAAGTGGTGATGGTGCCGCCTGCCCTGACCACAGCCCTAGCGGCGTCCACACTCTCGTGCGCCTCCGCGTCCCCCGCAGCATTGGTCGTTGCGGGCGGCGGCGCCTTCGAGGTGGATGGGTGAGCAGCAGCACCGGACTTCTTCTTGGGCGCCATTGCCGACGGCGCCATCGAAGACGAAGATGGTGATGAAGATGATGCGCTGCACATGCTTTCAGGTTCGCGCAAGCGATCCCCCTACCTGGCGCGCCAAAGATGTCGCGGGAAACCACGGCCACCTATGGGGCCAAGGGGCCCCTTGCTGGTTCGGCAGGGGGATGTCGCGTTGCACAAAGAGCAGAAGAATGTGGGGCAGCATGGCAGAGATCACACGGGCAATTTTACCCAGGTTCGGGCCACCGCGAGGCATAAAACCCTACTCCTGCTTTGGTGGATTGATGGTGGAAAAGTGGTGGTGGAGCATAGTACACTTGCCCGGCAGGCTCGCCCTGGGGAGGCAGTGACTACGCGCGTACGAGCGTGGGGGTGTTCAACTTTCCAACCCTTGCTACGGTTGCCATGGGCCTCCTTTTATAGGTTAAGGGGTCACCACAGTGGCAAAACAGTCATTATGCACTGATAAGATAGCAAACAGTACTATCATACCTAATTCTGCAGGCTGACAGAGTGCATTAAATGTACCGCTCAACATCACATCGTTGCTCGCCCGGCAAGCCTTGCCGGGCTCGTCTTGCCAGCTCCATGGCTGCTTGCTTGGCACATCGCAGGATGGGTGTCATCTGTAGGTATTTCCTGTAAAAAGAGGCCGCCATGTGGCGAATGGCTGCCACTTAGTCACCTTGCTGCTTGACACCGCATTGATCAACGACGTGGGTTGTGGTCAGATGGCTTGGTGAGGTGTCTTTGCCCTTGTGAGTCCCGGCAGGCCCTGCCGGGACGTCTTGAATGCTTTCTTCCGGGGGAGCCCTTGTCCTTGCCAGGTCTGCCTGCCCGGCAAGGGAGGCTTTTCTCCTGGTGGTGTCTCGCTTCTCTGTCTTGGTCTTGGCCTTCTTAATCTGCCTGTTGGTTCTTCGAAGATCTTGGTCTCTTGTATCTTGTCACGGCCCTATTGTTGTAGTCATGTTCTCGTGCTTGTGCACAGTCAGGGTAACAGACCCAGGGTTTGTTGCACCGATAGAAGCCCCCGGGCCTGCCCCGATCGTGCTACCGGGCGTCGTCGGGGTAGGTCCTAATAAGTGCAGAGGCAGGGGCGCTTAAGAGGCTGATCTCTTGGAGTCTTCTTAGCTTCTTCATTAATCTCCACTCTGGGCCAGTTTCCTATTTTCCCGCTCGCTGTGCGTAATGCTGCGGAAAACTTGGATTCTGGCCCGTGGATTGCCCACGCCCAACGATCACGGGGCGGAAACTGCCATCCCACTTGCTCCCCGCCTCGCACGCACCTGCCACATGTTCCGCATGCATTGGTCGTGGTAGGTGGTGGATGCGGAGAGCGCGGGGACGAGTGCCACGGTTGAGAACCAGGCATCGATGGTTGGGGCAGAGGGCGAATGGCTGCCACTTAGTCACCTTGCGGCTTGACACTGCATTGATCAACGATGTGGGTTGTGGTGAGATGGCTTGGTGAGGTGTCTTTGCCCTCGTGAGTCCTGGCAGGCCCTGCCGGGACGTCTTGAATGCTTTCTTCCGGGGGAGCCCTTGTCCTTGCCAGGTCCGCCTGCCCGGCAAGGGAGGCTTTTCTCCTGGTGGTGTCTCGCTTCTCTGTCTTGGTCTTGGCCTTCTTAATCTGCCTGCTGGTTCTTTGAAGATCTTGGTCTCTTGTATCTTGTCACGGCCTTGGTGTTGTAGTCTTGTTCTCATGCATGTGCATAGTCAGGGCAACAGACCCAGGGTTTGTTGCACCGACACTTGAAATTTCACTTTGAATTTGTATTGGATTCAGAGAAGGAATTTGAAATGATATATTAACCCAATATGATTAAGCTTTGTAAATCAAGATGACTTGGCACTGATCATAAGGGATTACTGTAGTGTGATGCTGGGGATGTTACAAAATACACGCCATCATGACTGGACATCACGCCGCTGCTTAGTCCTTGGTCAGCAAGGCTTTCCAAGTTGGTTTTTACTGGCCGACAGTAGGGGCTGATGCAACAACATTAGTATAACGCTACCCTAGCTGTCAGGTGTTTACCAAACAAAGCCACATGCCCCCCACAGCCCTTTGCACTATCCCGATCACTTGGCCTTTCGCGGTCTGGGGTTTGGACATGGTTGGCCCACTTGAAGGAGGGTCACATAAAAATATATTTACTTGTCAGGGTAGACAAGTTTACCAAATGGATTGAAGGAAAACCAGTTACCTCGACCGGAGCAGTTCCAGTAATCGAGTTCATCTCCGGGGTAGTACATCATTATGGTATCCCCCACAGTCTTATAATAGATAACACGACAAACTTCATGGCCAAGGAGGTCAAAGCGTGGTGCATCAAGATGGGCATAAAGCTCGACTATGCATCCGTCTATCATCCGCAGTCAAACGGACAGGTAGAACACACCAATGGACTAATATTCCGCGGTATCAAACCAAGGCTAGTACGCTCCCTTAGAGAAGCAGACTACAAATGGGTAGATGAACTCGATTTTGTCCTATGGGGGCTCCGCACCATGCCGAATCGATCCACCAGATATAGTCCATTCTTTATGGTATACGGCACCGAGGCAGTACTCCCTTGCAACATAATCCATGGCGCACCTCGGGTACGTACGTACAAGGAACTGGAGGCCGAGCTAGATCGGCAAAATGCCTTGGACACCTTGGAGGAGGAACGTAATGTAGCCCGGGCATGTTCTACAATTTATCAGCAGCAATCAAGACTTATCATAGCCGGGAGGTCCGCGCACAGGAATTCGGCGTAGGAGATCTGGTCATGAGACTATATTCGGAGAAGTAGAGTCACAAGCTCTCACCTAAATGGGATGGGCCATTCATCATTGACTAGGTTCTCATTGGAGGTGCTTATCGAATCCGAGATCCAACGGATGGGCGCCTAGAACCCAATCCTTGGAGTGCCGCACTGCTCCGATGTTTCTACGGCTAACCCTGAGCACCCTCTTCTTATGTACATACCTTTCGTTACCTTTTTTGCATTTAGCATTACTTTGTGTCTTCGGCCACCTCGGGGGCATCCTTCGTATGTCTTCCCTTGAGGGCCATAACAAAATAAAGCATGCTCTTTTCAAACTGTGCATTGACCCCATCTCTTATACCCTATTGTCCCTAAAGCCAAAATATGAATCAATTTGACTTAAGATTTAGCCAAGCTGGGTTGCCCAGCTTCTGTGCTTGTGCCTTACATTGCCGATTATTCGGCTAAGGGGGAAAGGGAGCACCGCTGTGATTATTACTCCCGGGTAATTCGGAGCAGTACCTCGGACAGATAAAGCCGAAATATGCCATTCTTAACTTTTCAAATTTGTCGGCCACGACATAGGAATAGAATGGAGCGGGTCTTTCAAACCCTGACCAGGGGCTTTACCCCTGAGGTCACCCGTCTTCGGACAAAAGTGCTGGGCATAATCAACCAAGGAAAGGAACTGCTGGAAGAACTATTTTCCTTGGAGGATGTTTCTTACTTTAAACAGTAATATGATATAACTTTCTGACCCACTCTTGTCTTTCAGACCATATAGCCGGATTGCCTTGTCCCCGAATCATGTGGATCGATTATTTATTTTGGCCATTAGTAATGGACACTCCTCGGCCACTGGATGGGGGAGGTAGAAGCCGATGGCTGGTTGACAGAGTTCGGATGAGCAGATTGATTAATGATGTAAAGTACTTTAATACATAGAGTCATACAAAAACAATCAACTACACTTGGTCTAGCCCATCTATTAAGACATCTAAGGTGCAGTATTTCTGCGAAAAGCAATCGGCAAGCATGACATTTTCGTACATAAGGCTTGTGGGTATTGCTTCCCCGTCGGGCCCCATGGGCCCTACCTCGGCCAGATGTGCGGTGTCCACGTCGGTGTACTGAGTTTTGACCATGGCCCAGGCCTCCCTTGCTCCCTCGCGACAGGCCAATATCTTCCAGGCTTGAATCCGGTGCCGAGCTCTCTTAAGACGCTTGGCAAGGACCGCCATGTCTTTGGGCATATGTTGTTCCTCGGGCCATAAAGCCTTGAATACTGCCTTCATTGCCTTCCGAGCATCTTCATGCACCACGGCTAGATGAGTCATGGCATCCTCGGGTAATGGTTCAGTAGCCTCAAGGGGCTTACTGGCTAGGGAAACTGACAGGAAAACGCATGTTAGCCCATCGATTATATTTTGCGATACCACAACCAAGAAACCATCTTAAATGGATACAGAAGGTTACCAAAAATTGTTTGACTCGTTTGTCGCTCTTTCGCTTGGGCGGCGGCTAGTTGAGCTTTTAGATTCTCAATCTCTTGCACTTGTCGAGCATTTTCAGCTTTAAGCGTGCTCATGTCTTCCCTTCTTCGGGTTAACACATGCTAGCCAGCTTGCCGTTGCGATTCCGCATAATGCAAATCTTCTTGGGCCTGTTTGAGATCCCTTTCGAGGTGACCAAGGGCTTGAGCTGCTGAAATACACCATGTCATAAGTCTTGGGAGAATTACAACACAAGCACATAAATGTGAAATAGAGAGACTTACCATGTGCTTCTCGGGTAAATTCCATTACACGCTCTACTTCAGCTAGAGCAGTGTTCAGCTTCCCCTTCGTCTGGTCGAGTACCTCGGTGAGTTGATTGTTTTTCTCCCAAGCTCCTTGTAAAGGATATTATCTTCACTTAGTATCAAGCCTTGATACGGTCACAAGTGCCCATACCAAGCCTTAGGGGCTACTGCCATGCTCAGCAGTTTAAGTTTGCCTTTAAGCAAACAAACTATGATCGACACAAGAAATGACCGAAACAATGTGGCTATAGATAAAACCTTACCTGCAAACCCTCTGATAAAACACCCACTGCCTTCTCAAAGATAGAACAGGTCGCTCCGAGGTAGGTGTCCATTAACCTAAGAGCATTAGACTCTTGGTTAGTGAACGCGGAATCCCTTAAAGAGGCTTTTCGTCATCGGTGGTTCATGGTGCTCTGGACCTCGGAGGTGGTGGCCGAACAGGCCACCCCAGTCCTCTGGCTAAGGTACCTCAGGAGCGGCTCCCGAGGTAGGAAGGGGTCCCGCACCACTATTCGGAGCCGACATCTTGTTGAACCTTATGCCCTCAATTATCGGAGAAGGAATGGGCTGCCTACGATAGGATCAAAAGAATTAACATCCATGATAAGTTATTCTTGGAAACGCAGTAAAATTACCTATGATCTGGGGAAATATTTTGGTCTGCCTCCATGGCCGCCGTGCGCACCCGAGCTCTCGACGTCTCCTACAGTGGGCTCCTTTGAGGGGCCGGTTCTCCACGCGGATGTTTGATGTGTCATCCCTTTGGAGAAGAAGTCAGAGTACTAGGGCCTCCGGGATGAGAGGCTCTCTCTCGAGTAGAGGAGGGAGGTTTTACCGAGGAGGCCAGCTGAGTTCCTAGCACATCCGGAGTGACAACTACCCTTGAGCCATCAAGGCTCTCTAGATAAAATTTTCCCTCTTCATATATGAGGGACAGTTCTTCATCCTCACTGAAGAGAGGGTCATCCGCCCGATGATGTGTTTCTGGTTCGGGCGCAGGGATGCTTAGCGTCTCGATCCAATGCCTCCATCTCTGTCCAGGTTTAGTAAATGGCTGGTCATGGGAATTAACCATAAAACAACTCAGATAAATAAGAAGGGCTGAGGAAACTTACTATCTCTACAAGATTGTAATAAGACAACCCGTCTCGGAACTGGCGTCTCGCGAACTCCTCTGCGGATCCCTGTTAAATGCTGGCCAGTGCGGCCCCGAAGACCATCGGGTCATCAAGATTTGCTGGGACGGAACAGGAGGTGCCGTCGATTCCACTATACATGCATAGCAGGTGCGGGTATTGCCGAAGTGGTTGGACTCTTCGGCTGATTGCCGTGGCCATTACATATATAATGGTGAGGCTAGTATTTGTCAGCAATTTACATGGGCTGCCAGGCTGATTATGTTGGTATCATCTTCCTGAGCAACAGTCCGTGGAATCTAGCTTTAGCGCTTCTTCGGGAGTTCCGAGGTGAAAGCGGGGAGCCCAGGCCGAACTAGGTCATATAGTGGGACATCGTCTATATAAAACCACTCAGACGACCAGAAATCGGTATCCTCCCAAGGACTACCTGTAAGGTAGTCGGTCCCCTCAATTCGTTAAACTTCGGCAGCGCCCACCTCGTACAATACCCCAGTTGTGGAGGAGGGCATTATGCAAAAATACCCCCTCCAGAGCCCGAAGTGTACCTCACATCCGAGGTGCATTTCACAAAGGGCGACAAACCCCGCGATGTGTAGAATCGAGTTGGGGGTGAGGTGGTGGAGTTGAATCCCATAGAATTCAAGCAAACCCCAGAGGAAGGGGTGGATCGGGAATCCCAGGCCACAGAGATGGAAGGAAACGAAGAATACCCATTCACCCTCGCGTGGGGATGGGTGACTTTTGGTGTGCGGTTGCCTGTTCATGGATGTTAATCCCGGGCGGGTGGAGGATAGATCTAAATCTGGCAAATAGCCCTGGGTGGCCAGGCACTCTAGGTGGAGACGTGGGACGGAGCAGCTCCCCCAGTCAACCTTGACGGGAACATGAGGTTGCCTCGAGTTACCCGCGTCACTCGCCATCGTCAAAGAACTCTCGGGGTTGGACCTGGGAGAGGGGGGAAGCACACGAAGATTACTGAGGATGGGATCGAGATGTGCTCTATTACCACCCTAGTTATGTGGATATAAATAAAGGAAAAGAGGCTGACGCTTTGACGTCTCGCCATAAAGCGACCCGGTTTCCCAAAAACGCACGATGATCGAGGTCAGGGATTTTTTGCCATGTGTAGTGGGACCAGGCCTCTAGCAAAACCGTCTATAAGACCGAAGACTTCACTGCCGAGCTGAAGGAACTCGCCTGTCAAGCCAAGACACTGGATCCGAAGTTCAAGAATATCGTCCTCAGTATCGACTAAGGGTATCCTAGAATAGGGGGTACTAACCCAATCGGCCCGTACTCCTCGGATGGGCCGGTGGGCCCTCGTTCTCTATAAGGTGGACTCCGGTGGCAACACAACGGATCAAGACAGCGCCTGCCAAAGACTTGACATACTCTTCCAAGACATCTCCTACCGCCTCTATTTGCGCCCCTGGGTACTGACCATGTAACCCTAGATGCCCTACCTGGCGTGTATATAAGCTAGAGGGTTTAGCCCATAGACAGGAAGGAATCACAATTACATCCACCTACCCTAGAGTTAGAACACAACTAATGATCTTGAGGTAGATCAAGCCTGTACTCGATACATCTCCATCAATATAAACAAGAGCAGGACGTATGGTTTTACCTCTATCAAGGGGGCCCGAAACTGGGTAAACATCATCTCCCTTGTTTCTGTTACCACCGATCTGAGATCCACAGCTCCGGACCCCCTACCCCGAGATCTATTAGATTTTACACCGATAATGACTCATTTTGATGACACTCAGCCCTGTCACGCCATGCTAAACAACATGACACCCTAGTCAAGGGCGCCATGGGCCAATGATGTCCTTGGCACATTCAGCAGACTTCAGTATGAGCATACGAGTGTACCCCACATGTGTTGCTAGCAATGGAGCATGGACCAATCCATTACACCCGTGGCATGTACAACTTCGTCCAGCAATTGACCATGCATGGAAATAAAATACTACTACTAATTAGTAAAATTAAGACTGTATATAGGTTGCATGCTAATAATTAGTAAAACATGAGCAGGTTGCATAATAATTAGTAAAATATAAACTGTGTAAATTACTAGTGTACATGATCTACTCTAGCCTGCCTTCTAATGGACCAGTCCATCAGACTAAGAGCATCTATAACGGTGACCCGCAAATTTCCTCCCGCATCCGTCCGTGGACAGGGAGGGGTAGTCCGCAGACAGGGATGCGGGAGGCTGCCATCCAACATTAGCCGCATACATCCGGCCAACAATTCAAACTAACCAGACTAAATTCGATCAAACAGGGGTAGATTTCACATAAATATGACTGATTTCGTATAAACATGGCGGATTTCATGTAAACATGATGGATTTTATTACATTTACATCAATTAAGTGGTGCTAGTCCGACCCTGGAGGTATAATTAATACCTAATCTAAATGGTTGCCAGCGCCCGTTCCCCGTGTCCAGCCATGAGCCCCGAGAACTGAAGCTTTGCCTTCTCCAGCTCCTCCTCGGTGCTCTCCAGCTCTGCCTACATAACCTCTACCTCCGAAGACCCGGGAAGCACAACTGTCCTCTCCACGTCGCCGCCAAGCGACTAATCGGCCGTCGATGTTGAGCCCACCTGATGTGGAGCATCCTATGGTCATCCCCATGGACGTACCTTCGTCTCCCAAGACACCAAGTGGACCAATGACTAGAGATCGTGCAAGGGCATTGAAATCAAGGTGAACTCGCTCCTCTATGAACTTACATATTCCACATGCGAGACAGGGCTACTACCTCAAGCGGAGACATTGTGTGGGTACTTGGAGGAAGGCCATGGAGCTGCTACGAACAAAGGACAAGATGGCGAGGATGCCAAGCGTGAGAAGTAACATCAGGAGTTGTCGGCAAGCTACAGCCACCGGATGACCGGTCCTTACCAGTCGTCCAGTGCACTGATGATCGGCGAGCCAAAGGCCTAGCCGACAAACTCTACAACGGATGGACGACCGGCTAGTACCAGGCGTCTGACTCGCTCCAGCGACCGAACGAGAGACAGCCTCCGGAAATCTGGTGCCACCAGTCCAGTATGAAAATAGCGGAAGACAGAAGCCTTTCGGATGTCCGTGCCTCCAGATGTTCGACGTCCCCCGGGGATCCGACCCCTCGAGCCAGCGGACGACCAGTAACCTCCGGACGTCCGGCGCTGCCTGTGCACAGCCACTCGGGTTTTGACCCATGTATCCTCCTCTCTCCCCCCTAGACTATATATACCCCTTCACTTGGACGAACTAGGGTTAGCAAAGTATATTGATATATTCTAGAGAGAGCTTTGCTCATCTACTCCTCTTGGAGATCAAGGCCTCTTAGGAGAAGACCCCCAAGTGGATATCAAGACCTCCCTTGTGTTGGAAATATGCCCTAGAGGCAATAATAAATCGGTTATTATCATATTTCCTTGTTCATGATAAATGTTTATTATTCATGCTAGAATTGTATTGACCGGAAGCTTAAATACATGTGTGAATACATAAACAATACCGTGTTCCTACTATGCCTCTACTAGACTACCTCGTTGATCAAATATGGTTAAGATTTCCTAACCATAGACATGAGTTGTCATTTGATAATGGGACAGACCAACCGTAAGCTTAGCATCAGATCATATCACTTAGTCATTTCCCTACAAAAAAAGACACATCCATGTCATTATGGCCCAAACGATTTTTTTTTCATGTTTATGACACTTCTATGGTGATAATTGTGTCAAAAACACGGATCATCATAGATGTGGTGGGCTCCTACTTCTATGACAAAAAGTTATGACAGAAAATGGGCTTTTTGTCCTGGGCAGGCCGAAGACGCACCTGCATGACATTCTTTGGGCCGTCCATGACGTAAAAAATCATGGTAGAAGTGAGAGCGAGGGAAATTTCGGGGAGTTCCCAGTTACGGTGGGTGGTTGGGGCCGAGCGATGCAGTGTGATTTGCGTGTTTCTCTCTTACGCGCGTGTGTGCAGGCGTTCGCTAACTGAACCCGAGCGAGGCGTTTGCTTACTGAACCCAAGTGATAGCACTAGCTATGTAATGAAGACGAGCGATCCCCTTCGGTGCTAACTGAACCCGAGCGATTCCTTCGCTGCTACCTAAACTCGACCGAATCCTTTGTTGCTGCTGCTAACTGAGCCTGAGCGATCGATCGCTGCTACTGCTTACTGAAGCCGATCGATCGAGCCCCCATGCGAGATGTACCCGGTTGGGTTGCCTCTCGCATGTTGTTGCTGCATGCGCGATATGTAGAATTAGTCGAGACGTATGGTGAGTCCAGCCGGTTGCTTGACTATGAAGGAATAGTTCCCGGTGGGGGTTGGATGAACATGACCGCATGGAAGTAGGCGGTTGCCGCTAGATGAATAGGACCCCAAGAAGGCCGTGCCGCAGTACGCCACCCCCAACTGGTTGGGGGTGGATGAAGAGGACCCCGTGGAGATAGGATGAACAGTAGCCGGTGGAGGATAGAGGAAGTCGACGATGGATGAATAGTAGCTGGTGGAGGCTGAGGAAGTTGACGGCGGATGAACAGTAGCCCGTGGAGTCCTGTTTTGCTGTACGTCACACCCCTCTACTTGAACAGGACCCCATTTCAACCGTAGGCGCTCGAAGAGAAGTCTGTTTCCTCTGTTTTGCGGTACGCCAGACCCCTCTCGATCAATAGGACCCTGTTTCGACCGTAGGCGGTTGGCGAGAAGTCTGTTTCCTCCGTTTTGTGGTACGCCAGACCCCGAGCCGGTGGGAGGTCGATGAACAGGACCATGTTTTGGCTGTTTTGTCCAAGCCGATTGGCTCCTGATGAACATGACGCATTCCGACCTAGTCGGTTGCCTCTCGATGAACACGACGCTGTTTCTCCATTCTGACCCAGCCGATTGACTATAGATGAACATGACACTGTTACTGCCATCCATTGCCTCTCCTTGTACACAAGCCCTGGCCGTACATATGCACGAGTATGCTTTCAAGACCCCGCCCGTTTGTACGTACGTGGCCGTAACTTTTGCAGTGTGGTTGTACGTATGTGCACACTATTTAGACAGAACTGCCTGAACTGCTTCCGCTCCTTACTCAACCACGGGTCATCGTGGCAGAGAGACCGATCAACCAGTATGTACATAGACGTTCGTGACCAGACAGACAACACTACGTACCCTTGGACCGGGTGGGTCCTAGCTATCAGGGAGGATAAGGAGGCACTTCCTTGCGTGTGAAGATATCACTTGTGGGTCCTAGCTGTCAGGGGGAGGAATAATTTTATTCCCGTAATAAGGAGGGACTTCCTTGCGTGCGAAGATGTAGTTGGTGGGTCCCAACTATCAGCCTCTTCACATACAGTGCTCTTCCGATGGCTGTCGTTCGTTGACCACGTTGATGATGCTGTACCGAGGGCACCAAGGTGGTGGATGATGCGAGGCCTAGGAAGGGAACAACCAAGAGCTGGGGAAGACGTGGAAGTGGTTGCCCATGCGAAGGGGAGTACAAGGGTTAACTGGTTCCGCTGCGATGTGAGGTTGCTGCTGCTGGAGAATAACAGGAGGTGTGGGTGAGTAGAGAGATGGCATGGCTAGGAGTGGGAGTAGGGTGGGGCGGTGAGGCCTGCATGGCAGCACAGCCAGCCACAGGAGGCAGGAGCAGGCGGTCCTGTCGGTGATGGTTTGGGCGGCTGGATCAAGAAGATCAGAGATTGAAGAAGCAGCATGGCCGTTGGATTAACATCCAACGGTCACTGCTGCTAGAATCATTTGTTGACTAAGTTGACAAAGCCATGCGTACGCGTCAAATTAGTAGGTCCAGAAGTCAGCCTCCAAATCTGGTGGCCCAAGTTGTCGAGGCACTTCCTTCCGTGCGAAGATATATTTGGTGGGTCCCAGCTGTCAGGGGGAGGATTTTTTTTTGCATAATAAGGAGGCACTTGCTTGCGTGCAACCACGGACCATGTGGGTCCCTACTGTCAGCCTCTCCACGTACATCCCTCTTCTGATGGTTGTTGATTGTTGACCATGTTGTCCACGCCGCGCCGAGAGCACCAACATGGTGGACGATGACGAGGCCAAGGAAGGGAACGACCCGAAGCCGGTGAAGCCACAATAGTGGATGCCCACGTTGAGGGTAGTACGAGGGTTGACTGGTTCGGCTATGGTGTGAGGCCTATGCCGCTGGAGAATAAATGGAGGTGTGGATGAGTAGAGGGATGGCCTGGCCAGCGGTGGGAGTCCGAGGGGGCGGTGAGGCCTACGCGGCAGCATAACCGGCCACGGGAGGCGGGAGCAGGTGGTCCCGCCGGTACTGGATTGGGCAGCTGAAGCAAGAAGATCATAGATTGAAGAAGCACGACGGCTGTTGGATTGACATCCAACGGTCACTTTTGCTAGAATCGTTTGTTGGCTAATATATAATAAGTAAAAAAATCTTGCATACGTGTCAACTTAATAGGCCCACAAGTCAGTCTCCCAATCTGTGGCACACAACATACAACCCATTTATTGTTTTTTAATACTATACAACTCATTTGCAAATTCTTATGCAATTTATTGTAGTCCATTTTCTTTTTGTTGGCCAGGACCAGGGTCAAAAAATTAAAGGAAATTGTGCATATTTTGGTGGTGTCCAAACTATATTTTAATCCTGAAATTTCGAGCCAGATTTAGAGTAATTTTAAAATATATTTAAATTAGGTTAAAACCCAATGAAATTAGAAATCTAAAAATGTGGAAAATTTCAGAAATTTGAAAGTAGAGTAATTGCCAATTTGTTGTGTGTTTTATATATTCACAACCCATTTCATATAACTTTTAAGATTTGCAGCCGTCTTGAAAGAGTTGCAGCCGAGCAGGGCGGTGAAAAATAAGTTGGCCTGGGTTGGGTTGGCCTGGATTGGGTATTCTTTAGAAAAAAGAAAACTGGGCTAGCCATTTTCACAAAGAAAAAAATGGCTTGGCTGGTCATATGGTAAACGTAAAATAGAAGCCTAAGCTAGATGGGCCACAACCCAGTTGATACCCTGCCCCTTCTCAAGAATAACAAAAAAAAACGCTCGAGCTACTAGGTCCCAGGTGTCAACCGCTCTTGTGCAGTTCTCTTGTCTAGTGACTATACGCTGACAATGTCGTGGGTACCAGATGCCAGCAAACAACTAGGAGGAAGCATTTTCTTTTTTGCTTGTAACAATGAGGAACTTGCTTGCGTACGGCCATGGACATGGTGGGGTCCCTACTGTCATCCTCTCCACGTACAGTACTCTCCCAATTCCTCTTGTGTGTTGACCATGTTGATAATGCCAGACGACACCGCCACGATGAGTGCACCAATGCGCGCAGAGAACGACGAGGAGGCCTCAGACAAGAACGAACAGGAGCCGGGGAAGATGTGGCAGGAAGTCGCGGGCGAAGGGGAGTATGATGGTTGACTGGTTCGGGTGCGAGGTGGGGCTGATGTCGCTGTTAATAATTTAGAAGACGGTGGGGCGGCGATGTGTGCGCTAAGGCCCATCCAGCCGTGGAAGGTGGGAGTAGGTGGCCCCGCCGGCGCTGGTTTGGTTTTGGCAGCTCGAGGAAGAAGAGATTGAAGAAACACGACATATTGTACAAGCAGGAGGAGTACTTAACAACCTTAACTGAAAGCAGCAGAAGCACTTAACAACCTTAATTGAAAGCAGTAGGAGAACTTAACAACGAAAGATGATAGCAGTATGAGTACTTATACAGGTTCAACCATACAAGGCATGCCTCGAACAATGCTACTTTGCCTATAGTTAGCGAAGGGTGAGGCCACCAAGCCCCAGGACAAGGCCCAGGCGCCACCCCGCGCATCCACAACTTTCTAAAAGCGACTTCATCTTGCAATCTGGTCAATAAATAGGATATTCGCTTCAGAACCATGGAAAAGCATGAACATAACCTTCTGTCCTATTCTCCAAGATCGACGGGCCTTCATGATTTGAGACCACCCATGAATAAGTATCTTTTCACCTCTAAGGGAAAGGGAGTAGGCCGACATAAACATCATGTTGTGATCACGCGCAAGTCTGACTCGACCATGGTCAGGCATCTATATAGGAACAATAAAATTGGGCAGTTTCTATTTCAAGAAGAACACAGCTGTAAAACTGTGTACAAGTAAGAGTTTATGAACAACATATATAATAGAAAACAACTCGTACCATCAGTTTCTTGACATAGTTGGACATGTCCAACATGTGCACCAGTGGCACACATATCCCATGTGGCTTTCCACCATTGAAATGCCCCACAAGGTCCTCAAGACAATCAATAAAGTGTAGGAAATGGTGGATGTCATTCCAGTGAACTTCAGTGCCATCAGTAACCATCAAGTTCTTATCGAATAACAGTCGAGTAGTGTCCTGCACTTTGTAATAACCTATGCATGTCACCAATTATAAGAAATATTAGTTAGAAGTAGCATCATTGTGAGAGAAGGGAATCACAAATTGTTGCTACTTCTAAAGTCAAACTGTGATTAGTTAGACAAAATAGGTGGATTACAAAGTAATAGAGGCAACATGCAAGAACCAGATACAAAACTACCATGGATGAAATACCTGAACAACATCCGGGTGGAAGGTCAAAGGGATAATAAGACCAGGTTCTGCTCTTTCCATCAACATTCATTTGCCAATTTTCAGTCCGTAACACTTGCCAAAGTTTATCCAAGTTTGGCCATAAAAAGGAGCGATCTTCTTGGTTAATGAACCCAACTGTGAACTTATATCGATGGCATGTCTCCAATGTGACCATGATACTAGTGTATTCAGTTATGGAAAAACCGGCCTTCTTGAGTACATGTGTTAGCAAGGGATGCACTGCAGGCAAAATAATATGAGATAACAATTTATTCGCTATCCAAATCTAGAAATAATTTCAGCCTTCACGTAAGTGTTGAGCATGGTACTAGTACGTTTTATCTAAATATAGCAATCCAAAATTTCCAAATTAGTTGGCATCATGTTCAAAAACCAGAACCCTCCCGGATAGAAAAGATGATTCTAGGAACATATCATGCACTTTTTGAAATCATGTTTTAGGATGAGAAGGAACAAGTCTGGCGTCTCACCAAGGGAGCATAAACCTATTGGGTCCTCGCACTTTGGGCACTTCAAATGAAACACACTAAATTCAGTACGAAGAAAAACACATCAACGGCGGCGGTTGCCATCCTATGATTACCGACGACAGAGGGACTAGGATTTATCATGGATGGATGAAGAATTCATACCTGTTTCTCCTGAGAAAACCCTAAGCAATTGCCGAGAGGTGGTTTTCTCTGAACAAGCAGACGATGGAGAAGGGGATTCAGGTCGAGTGAAATATTGCTGCTTCGTCCGTCCAGCTTACTGCTACTACTAGAAAGGTGGGGTTTTGTGATTAGATGGATCATTGGGCATTACTACGGCTCTACGACCAGGGTGAGTCTACCGTGCAATGGTGCACTCTAATTTGGTGCATGGCATGTGGAGCTGGTTGCTGGATGTCCCACATATCCGCGAAATGAAGTAGAACCATAGGAGTAACTAATTACACATAAATATATTTTTGATAGAGAGATACCCCCTCTGTAAAGAAATACAAAAATCTTTTATATCAGAACTTTATGCATATGAAAAATCAATGGGAATATATATACATAAATATGGGGTTTAGATGAGAATAAAATACTCAGATAGGCTGACGACTCTTGACTTTGGGCCACAAGCCAGTGGGCCTGCATGTTTGGGGGCCCATGTGTTACAAGTCAGCGCATTTCATCTAATAAATATTGCATGTGATTGGGTCGGCGCTGGCTTTAGATGTTGTCGCAAGGCGAAGGCAGAAAATTAAATAAAGCACGACAACTGTTAGACTAAAATCGAACGACAATACATAACCAGCGATCAGAGTTGCTATTCTTTCATGATGTCCTACATGAAGTAAAATAGTACTACTTATACACACAGGACACTTGTTTCACCATGCCATATTACATAAAAAGCTCTCGGAGGATAGATCCGGTTGGCAGTTACGTCCTGCTATTGAAGAATTTCAAAGTTGATTAGGACTGGCTCTTCTTACAGAGAAACTTCAATTGTAACATCATCCCCAACCATAATATTTGATCGAGTTTTGAACCTTGACCATCCTTTAGCATCAATCATCATGCGGTCAACCTTTCTACTTATGGTATATTGCGTAGGTTCATTCACACCAGGGCTGCGCATGGTAAGAGAAACTTGGCCACCGTCACCGGATTATTGAACGACTCCCTCATTGCTCTAGTAATTTTTCGTTTGCAAACAAGAACACATACACAAACAGTTAGATCAACACAATGAATAATGTGAAACAACATGGAAATAAAAAAGAATGAAGCACTTGGGCTGCCAATGCTTACAAAGAAGGTGGAGATGTCGATTTTCGTAAGGACTTTGGTATATGCAGTGCGAACTGCAGCCCAGTCTGTTGCCGGTGCAAGTGCGAGTTCCATTGCTGCTGCACAGGCCGAAGCAGATGCATGTGCAAGTTCAAGTGTTGGTGCAGGTGTCGGAGCCATTACTGGTGCCCATGGCGGTGCGACTTGTAGTGCCACTGCTTTTGCCGGAGATGGTGCTCCTTCTGGAGCTGGTGCTAGTGTTGGTGCCCAATCCTCTGGTAGATCACCTTGATTCGTTGACGGGGTCGGTGGCCAATCCTTTGGTGGATCAGACTGTGCTAGAGATAGTGCCGGTATCGGAGCAGGTGCCGGTGCTCGACCCGATGCTTGAGGTGGTACCAATGTGCGAGATAGCAGCGCTCGTCTCTGGTCTACTGTGATTTTAGACTTCAGCTTTCTAACTATGCTACACATCTTTCTTAAGCGACAGTGCACGTGAGTAATTCAAACTTCCTACGGCCCCGTGACCCAGATCCAGTCTTTTTCTTTCCTTCTTTTAAAGGCGAGAAAGACTAATTCTGGCGTGTTTGTTAAACTAAACTACTATTCATCAGAGGGCATCAGATTGTACTCAGACAACATACTGTTCCAATTGTGTCAAATAATATAAGTGATGTACAGTGCCTTCATTATTGACACGTCATAAGAAGTGAAACCTGCTAAAATAACGATCGTAGAGCAAACCAAATGGTTTATTCTGTAGCGAATGTGACGTGGCAAAACCTGCATCGGAAAATTGCAGCAAAAGTAAGAAAACATGCCAGTTAATCAATGAGGTTTACTTTATGTGACATGACTGAATCCTTACTAGGTAATCACTATGTTCAAGTTCTGAACTAAAGGTTGTTCGTCCAATTACGAGTGCCATGCAGAGCCCTCCTTACTCCCACAAACAAGACAGTCCAAAGGTCCTGGCAACTCGTATGGAGCAAACATCCGAGGGAATGGAAATCCTGGTGGGTGTGTAGGATCAAAAGTATGTCTAGAGGGGGGGGGGGGTGATTAGACTACTTGACCAAATAAAACTTTTCCTTTTCCCAATTTTAGTTGTGGGCAAGTTTTAGCAATTCTACTAAGTCAAATACACCCTACACAAGCAAGTCTAAGAGTTGTGCAACGGAAATTAACCACTTTGCATATGAACATATATGAGGGATTGGAGATTTCAAACGCAATGAAGTCACGATGATTTTTGGCGTGGTTGCGATAGGTGGTGCTATCGTATGTCCACGTTGATGGAGACTTCAACCCACGAAGGGTAACAGTTGTGCGAGTCCACGGAGGGCTCCACGCATGAAGGGTCCACAAAGAAGCAACCTTGTCTATTCCACCATGGCTTACGTCCACGAAGGACTAGCCTCATTCGTGTAGATCTTCACGAAGTTGGCGATCTCCTTGGCCTTACAAACTCCTTGGTTCAACTCCACATGATCTTTCAGGCTCCCAAGTGACACCTAACCAATCTAGGAGACACCACTCTCTAAAAGGTAATAGACGGTGTTGTTGATGATGAACTCCTTGCTCTTGTGCTTCAAATGATAGTCTCCCCCAACACTCAAACACTCTCTCACAGATTTGGCTTTGGAAGGAGAGGAGATTGAATGGAAAGCAACTTGGGAAGGCTAGAAATCAAGGTTCAAATGGTTGGATTGGAATCTCTTGATCTCAACACATGAGTAGGTGGTTCTCTTCTGATAAAATGAATGGTGGAAGTTGTGTTTCGTTCTGATGGCTCTCTTAGAGAGTAAGTGGTGGTGGAGGGGTATAAATAGGCAGCACCAAAATTCCAACCGTTAAAAGTCTTTGACACAACTCGGTGGCACCGACATGAAAACCTCGGTGAGACCGATTAGTGCAAAGGACTTGACCGTTAGGCTTTTCGGTGAGACCGATCATACCAACTAGGTGGGACCAAAGTGCAATGCCTAAGGCAAGACCCTGTTTCGGTAATTCTGATCAGTTCATCTCGGTGATTCCTAAATGAAACAACTTCATCATAGAAACTTGGTAAGGCCATCTCGGTGGGACCGAGAACCATTTTGGTCGAACTGAATTGCTAGCGTTTTGGTTGTGGCATTGTATGGGTTCATCTCGGTGGCTCCGAATAGGATTGTTTCGGTGGGACCGAGATGGACTTTTAGGGTTTTGGATACGATGAAAGTGGTGAAGTATTTGAGGGTTTTGGAGCAGTATCACTAAGCACCTGAGCAATTGAATCATGATCAAAACCTCATCCCCTTTTAATAGTATTTGCTTTTCCTATGGACTCAATGTGATCTTGCATCACTCAACCAAAAATGTATTCTTGAAGCTTTGCCAATCTTTGTCCTTTGTTTTTTGAGGGGTCCACATCCTCTAATCCTTGCCATGCCAATCATTGATATTTTCTGAAATCTATCATCAATGTTCATTAGATCAATGACATATATGTTGTTATTAATTACCAAAACCACCTAGGGATTAAATGCAGTTTCAATCTCCCCCTTTTTGGTAATTGATGACAACATGTAGATCAAAGCTTCGACAAATGATATAATGAATGAAATACATCGTTGCTTTGAGAAGTATGTGATAAGCAAGAGCTCCCCCTAAGTTTGTGCATTATTGAAAATTTGCGTTTGAATGCAAATGCATAGTCGATTTGGGTTATGGGTTGCTCTTCCATGTCACATACATCTTGGTGGAGCGCTCAAAATGATATGATTGCAAAGAAATTAGCACTCATCACCAAACAAACAAGTGAATGATCATACAAAGAGCATATGAATGAATATCCTAGCAAACATAGCATTAAAGTACGGTATGATCTAGCATGCAATGTAATATAGTCTCATACATTCATCAAGCAAAAGTAACTCAAAGTAGCAAGAATCTCTCAAAGAAACCAAACGAACAAAAGGCAAAGCACTCTCTCGAAGCCTAATGATCTATACTATTATCCCCTTTTGGCAACAAGTACCAAAAAGTTCAAATAAGTACAGAGCTAAACATCGCTCTAGGCTTGATCTCTGGAAGCTCCTGATTGTGAAGTCCTCTGACTTGCAGCGCTGGTGTATGTCGATGTTGGAGTAGAGAGAAGTGCATGAAGTCTGCTTATCTGGAGGTGTAGAGACGACAGGAGGCACTGAGGGGCAACCAAGGGAGTAGCAGCTGGAGCTGAAACTATAGCTCTGGAAGTGACTGACACTGCTGCTGATCAGTGCATCGTCTAAAACTGAGTAGTCATTGGAATGCCATCTCCTGGGTGTTCCTCATCATCACTGGAAGGTCGTGCTCTGGCTTCATCCACTTCACACTTCAGGCTCTCAACAGTAGTTTGAACCTCTATCACCTTGACATCTAGATCATGAATCTTAGTTTCTAGAATCCTCTCAAGACTCTTCTGGTTCTCTGCGAGGTTGTCTAAACTCTGCTCGATCCTTGAGTAGCTTGAATGAGAAATAGCATCTGGTCGGTCTTGGTTTTGAGCACTGGAGCTGAGGGGGCACTAGGTCATGAAGTCCTTGCAGCCTCTATGCTGGCCTGTGTTGTGGCCGAGGTAGGATGGGATGGATCCATCGTTACCGTGTTATCCTCAAACTCAGGCCTAAGCGGCAAATGCTCACGATCCAGCAGAATAGACTTGTTTGCACCCTTCAAGTTGATAAGCATCTGAATATGTGGGGCAAAACCACAAGATCTCTTCTGGTTAACAACTGTCCTCTTGATGGTTTCCACTATGAGATCCATGACCTTGAACTTCTCATGTTGGTCAATGTGATGGAGCATGTTGACGGAGTGACCACGAATCATCCTCTCATCACCTGACTTGGGCATCAAACTGTGCCTCATGATGGTGTTGGAGGTAGCAAGCCCTGCAAACAAATGATGGACTGATCCAAGCTTGTGAGAGTCCTTGTACTTCTCAGGAATCTCCACATACATGTTAGCCATGGAATTGTGGTCCATCTTTGGCTTAGCATACACATCAATGCCGTTTTCATCAGCTTCAGGCACACCAAGCAATGTGACACATTTAAGTATGCTAAACTAGTACCTGACTCCTTCATTCATCCATACTATGCTTCCATTGGGATAAAAGTGAGCTGTCGAGTAGAATTGCATGATCATCTTGTTGGTGCAATATTTGCCCTCCTATGTTTTGGAGATTGTTAACATAAACAGGCATGGATCGATTTGTTTGCTAGTGCACACAGAGAGAAATAGTCCATGCAGAACCGAAGAGAATGCTATCTACAGTGTCAAGTTCGAGGAACTTCACCGAAGAATATCTGCATTACAGAGAAGAATGAGCTACATATGTTGAAGACATGTAGACGAGAAGACTGATGTGATGGAGTTAACCCCTCAAAAAGTTATTGCTCAAGCGAAGCAATTGGTTCGGTACTGTTGTCCGAAGGAATTGACTGCAGCGAGTGGAAGTCAAAGACAAAGTGAAGATGCATTATTCATTTCGTTGTTCTTCTTTCATTTATTTGAGTCATAGGACCTCCGTACTGTTAAGAGGGGTATAGGTTCTCGAAGCTTAGATCCACTGTGATGCTTAGCCCAAACCTATGCGAGACTGAGAGAAGTCTCTTTGTGTTTCAAATGATTACCTATCAGTAGTAGACGTTGTTCTTGTGCTGAAGGAGATATCTTTCGAACTGAGGAGTTAGCATTACTTGCTCCGCAAGTAATGTTACCGTTGTGCACAAAATTCTGACTGTTGGACTCGTGTCATTGGGCCATTGGCTGCTCCACATGTCCAATTTGGTCATTTCCCTTCAGGGAAGGCTGCGGTTATAAATAGCTACCCCGCTCCAACATTGTCCGTTGGCTGCTCTGCTTAAGATTTCTGAGAACATTGACTGAGCATCCCCTCTCTGAGTGATTTGAGTTTAAGATACACCGAGAGAAAAATCAAGAGCCCAAAACTTAGACAGTGGTTTAGCATTGTAGTAGTTCTGAGTCAAGAGTTCTTGTACCTATTACTCTTGAGAGTTGTGCACTCTCTAGAACGATAGGTGTCGGCTCGAGTGTTGAAGAGTTGTTGTCTTCACCGAGCTAGATCTATAGCAATCAAGAGTGATTGTGGTTTGCGAAGGTCGACCAAAGGTTTGGAGATCGCCGACAAGTATCTACGACGAGTGAAATCAACTAGAGTCTGATCAGCTTCGAGTTGAAGGAGAATAGGGCGAAGAGAGTTTATCTTATGTTGTAAATCACAACCCCTCCAACCAGATGTAGTCCTTTGGCAGAAGGGTGAACTAGTCTACCAAATTCATCTGTCGCCATTGAGCACCACTGGTTCAATCTATTTTACTGCATTACCTTCAACAGTTTACATTCATGCTCTATGTCGATAGTTTATCTGATCAGTCTTTATCTGTGGCTTATCTTTCGTAGTTATTATCTGTTATCATTTGTTGCTCGCTCTCTTGCATTCTCCTCATTCAGTGTGGTCATTTTAGTCACTTACGCTGTTGCTCATACTTATTAATTCTTGCTTGTCTCCCTGTGTTGTTTTCATTCCCCATGTCATAGTTCTTTCTCGTGGTTATCTATCATAGTTCTTCACCTTGTTTCTCTCTCATGCTGCTGCATCTGTTAGGATATTGCATTACCATCGTCATTGTCAAACCTGTGATATCTTATGCTCGTACCATCATTGCTTCTTTCATCGATAGATATGTTCCTAGATAAAGTGCTTGTTTAAGTTTGTATCTACCGAACCTTATTTCCGCTGCAGTGTTTGGGATCAATTCATGACATTTGAAAGAATTTTTGAATCTCCCAGTCACCCCCCTCTGGTCGATATACTCTCGGTCCCAACAATTGGCATCAAAGCAGGCACTTCCTATCTCTGCTTATTAAAGGTTTAACCACCTTGGAGTTTTGAGTATGTCGTATGCAGGTAGATCCTCGCACTCTGAAAGGTTTCCTATCTTTGATGGAAATGACTATGTCTACTGGAAAGAAAGAATGAGAATTAGACTTCAAGCAATCAACATAGATCTGTGGCAAATTGTGGAAAATGGATATATCATTCAGCACCGAGATGCACCAAATTCTGATGAGAAAGCTATACTACGGTTGAATGCACAAGCAAAATATATTATCTATGAAAGTATCTCAAAAGTCATTTTCATTAGATTTCGAAAGCTTTACACTGCAAAGCAACTCTAGGATGCCATAAAAAATTCTCATGAAGAATTCATTACGGAAACAGATTCCTACACTGAAATGTTTCGTGCTATGTTTGTTGGTTTCAGAAGTCTTCGTAAGGAAAGTGCTATGGAACTCACTGATCTGTTGACCAATATTGTTGAAAGGCTTCATCAACTAGGAGTAGCTAATATCAATGATAGAGATGTGGTCAACAAGCTACTGAGTGCTCTTGATGCAACCTTCGATCCAATCGTAGCTGAAATCAAGCAAAGACCAGACTATGAAGAACTTCACTACGTCGAAGTCATGACACTGTTATCCATTCACGAAGAAAAGATGGAACTTGAAAATGCAGATCAAGAATCTTCTTAGGAAGGTGAAGGGGAAATTCTCTCACACTATGGCAGCTCACAAGAAGAAGATATTGAAAATCAACACACCATCACAAGGGAACTGGAAATGCTCACAGAAAGGCTAAGTGATCTCAGAAGACAAAATTTGTGTCTAAAAAATGATGACGAATTTGACTTGCCTAAATCTTCGAGAAAATTACCACTGAAAGAAATGAAGTGCTTCAAGTGCAAATAGTTCGGTCACCTCATCATAGACTGTCCTTGCTGGGATAGAAAACCTAGCAACAAATGGATGTATCTTCACGGCAATGGATTCACTCAAATGGATCGTCACACTAAGCTCTCGAAGAAAAATGAATCTTCCTCATCTTCTTCGATGAGAGCAGTCACTGACATGAAGGCCAGAGCAACCATCAAATCCAATATGAAGAGAATATCTCAGCTAAACAAAAGCATGTGCTGATATGAACCTGGATTCTGAAGAGGAGACATCCGAATAAGAATTAGAAGATTAAGAGCTCCACAGAAGGATAGGAAGGAGCAATGCTTTCGTGGCTTGTGAATCAATTGAGAAATCACTCCAATCAGACACTGATGACTATGCTTCAAGTGATGATGAACCTATCGCATTCTTTCTCATGGCAAAAACCTCAAAGGATCAGGTATCAGCAAAACACCGAAAATCTATGAATGAATATTCTCCTGAATACATTGCCTTTGCTAAGCTGGTTAAGATTGCAAAATCTCAACAAGATGAGCTTGAGAAACTTGAGAACAATCTTAGGAAAATCGAAGGATTACTGGTCGAAGAGATGGAGAGGAACCAAAAGTTGATCAAAGAGCATTATGCTTTTCTTCAACTATTGATGATCTTTCCAACCGATATGATTCCCTTTGAGTTGACTATGAGAGTTTATTAGATGAACTCCTTAACAGGAATCAAGAACTCGAGTCACTGAAAGAGTCTCATAACGTTCTTGCGAAAGAAAAAGCTTCTCTCTTTGCTGAGCAATCTGAACAACTTCCTGATGATTTTGTGCCTCCTTGCTTAAAATGCCTAGAACGTAGCAATGCTGATTCAAATGTTGAAACATCTACTACTGTCGTTGAGAATATTGCAACTTCTATGAATGATATTTCTAACCCCTCTTCCGAGGAACTTGCTGTTGTATCTAATGAGAATTGCATACTAAAGAGCTTGCTTGAGACAGGAATGCTAAAGAGCCTCAAAGGGCATCAAACTCTCTGTGATGTGCTCAAGAAGTCTATACTGCACAAAAACCCTCGAAAGGAAGGTTTGGGTTTCGGAAGAAAACTCAACGTTGATGGAACCTACTGGACTCCCGAGCAACATCCACGAACGAGTTGGGTTCTTGCTAAAAGTAAAACTCTCGAACCTGCAATTTTGTCTGCATATGATTCACCCATTTCTGTTGTCTCAGATGAGTCTGATGACTCAAACTACAAATTCTTCAAACAACAGAATGGTAAGGTTTTCGCTCTGTATGTTGGAACTAACTGCAGGTCAGGTTCACCAAAGAAGCAAATCTGGGTGAAAAGTGCAGCATTGAAAATTTATCTGTCACTGCTAACTTGAATATGCGGTGTAATTCCCTTCGAGGAGATGGTTATCATTCACAGATTGGTACTGAAACTCCCTCGAATGGATTTCAGTCAAACTTTTGACAGAAGGAGTACATGCGTACTCCCTCGAATCATTATGCTCATGTCTTTGGAAACAATTTCAATACCTATTCACTTGATTACTCTCGAAATGCACAGGTGAACTAGAGATCTCGCTGAAGGAATGTCCTTGCTCTAACTAAGCAAAAGAGATGCTCGCTGCCCACGCAAGTGTGGGTTGAGAAAAAGAAGTAACCTTTCTTGTAGGAACTCTCTCAGGGATTCTTTTCGTTTATTCTTAACCCTGAGATTTACATTGTTGGTGCTCACCCCTTGTGTTTATTTGCTCTCGTTTGTCTTTGCATCTTCTTTTTGCTGTGTTTGTGTTTCATCCAATAAACAACTCACTCGTAGCTCATTGTTTTGTATTTCCTTTCATTTGGCTGAGTGTTTTGTTTCGGACCCTTTTATCCCTCTATTCTTTCTCATCCAATCTATGATGTCCGTCATAAATAAGCAACTTGATCTGAAGAAAATTTCTTTTTGGCATCCTTGGTCGCAAAAGAAATCGACTTCGAACCTTAATCTGTTTTTGGCGCTTGCCCTTCTTCAAAACTTTAGGCCTCCCGCTCTCATCCCAAGTTTTTCGCAGGAAACAGTTGCCACGTGCCCATGATCATCACGATCGTGATCGTGCCTGTTGAATGTGGAGCGTCCCACTTCTGTACGTCATGGATTTCGGAGATGTGGTTTTGCTCTCTTGCTATAAATACCCCTATCGTCGTCTTCTACCTCATTTGTTCCTCAAACCCTCATTCTCCTCATCCCGAGCCCGAGCTCAAAGCAACTCCGGAGAGAGCCTTGCCGTGCGACTCCAATGAAGTCTCGTCGCGGTTAATCATGCCAGTGCCATAATCTTCCTCTCCGCATTGCCGTAGTTGATCTATGTTGCCAAGTTAGGGAGCCTAGATCCGAAACTGCTCCTGTTCCATCCTCTGTTCGTAGAACAGTTCATATCGATGCCGTTTGTTTTGATTTATTCTCTGCAGTAGATCTTTAGAAATCTCTAGGTTTGACTAGTACGGTTTGTAGTTTTTCCCTCGTACTAGTTATCCTCGATCTAGGGTTCATAAGTACTTTTTGAAAGATTAGATAGTTTTTGACCAGTATTCTTCTATCTGTGGCTCGGTTAAAATCTATCAAAGATATCTTCTCAAGTGCACCATGGATTCCTATGTTCCTTCCGAAAAACATTCATTTGAATTCAAAAATGCTTCTGTGCATGTTTATGACCCTACCCCCATTTCCCCTCGTTTCTATTCTTTTTGCAGGTCAGCAATGGCACAAAGTTCGAATGAGTACACAGAGTCTGAAGGAGATTTCCCTCAGTATCCCCCAAAATCTGACCGAATGAGATTGACTGGAGGAGGAAAATCATCAAAGCCACCCAAGACACCGAAGAAGAAATCTGAGTCTAAATCCGAAGAAGAAGAAGATGAAATTCCCTCTACTCACAGTCAGCCTGAGGATGAACTGGTCATTGATGCTCTTAATCTCTTCTTTGATGGAAATCCCAAGACAGGTGGACATGGCAGAGAGAAGAATACCAGTGCTGAGATGTCTGAACTTGATGGTTATAGAACTCCACCCGGGGTTGAAACAACAACTGAACGAAATAATAGGCTGCAAAGGATTCGCCATCACTGGGCGAAGAAGTGCTTCAACTATGAAAATGTTTGGGAAAAGTATCAAATCTTGTTTGCCTTCACACCGCCATGGAACGACTGCATAGAAAAAATTTGCATTGGGACAGACGATGAAAAAGTCAGACCACCAGCGCCTTCTAGTGCTCATCTTGAGTCTCTCAAAACCATCACGGATTTTCCCGATGAAGTAGCCAAGAGGGCGAAGCCTAAAGCCAAGCGTGATGCTAGGTAAATGAAGAAAAATCAAGTCAAAGCTAAGAACACCGCGCTGACTCAGCAAGACGTGCAGAAGAAAAAGGATCGTGTATCCAAAGGAAGCAAATCCAGAAGGTCAGTTTCTCCTTGTTCTGACGAAAGAAAAAAATCTCCAGAAAATCAAAGAAGGTTGTTTCCAGCTCATCTGATGAGTCATCCAGCGATGATGCTGATGAAATTCCCATGTATGATCAACATACCATCCTCAACAAGCCGCACAACAGCCCCTCACCAGTGAAAGTTTCACCATCACCAAGGAAATCACCAAGGCATGCACTAAGTCCCCTCACTGATAAACCTTCGGGTACCACTGCTACAAAGAGAAAGCTGCTGCCTGAAGAAAAAGCTGAAGCTTTTGCAAAGAAGCCCAAACACAATGTTCCTGCTTCCACAGAGGAACAAAAGTATGACTTCAATCTTATGATTGACGTGATTGAAAGTGCTACTTATGATGCAAAATCTGCAGATATCAGCAGTCTGGGTCTTCCTAACAATGTTACCAAAATGGTGATGAAACATTTCATCGAGCTGAAGAAATTTACAAAGAAGCTGAATCAGGCTGTCATGGACAAGAAAACCCTCGAGCAGATGAGGAGAGATGCCAATACTGAATCCGAAAGGAAAGGCCAGAACAAAGAGATCGTTGAGCTTATAAGGCACTCAGTGTCATGAGAAATGACAAAATTGATTGGCTCTCGCAGTTGAAGATGGATATTTCTCAGCTGTGTGACAGAAGGAATGATGAGATTGAGTGCAAGGCTGATCTAGCTCAAAGGAGAATCAAAGAGGAAAAACGTTAGAAGGCTAAGGCAAGAGCCAGCAAACCGAAAGGAATCAAGGATCGCCGGCTTCAGACTGTCGCTGATGATCAACCTATCAACTCTAGCACTCCATTGCAACAGATTCCACCCTCTCCACCTCATGAGGATGAACCCATGCATCAGGCTGGCCATGTGGAAGTTATCATTCCTACTCCAGCATCACACGAGCAACAAGAAGTTGTTGATATCTTCCTCGAGAAGGATGATGAAGGAAATAATTTACCCGAGTAGCAAGCCCTAGCTGATGATGAGGTTGATGAAGAAATTGAGGTTGAAAAGGCAGACCCATCACCTCCAAAGAAATTACAAGATGAGCCCTCTAGATCCATCAAGGAGGAAAATGACAAGATTGAGGGGGAGCTAAATGCTTCCCAAGAGAAAACCACCCCGGTCGCATCATCTGGTGCCCCAACCCAGATGGATGTTGATCCTGCTCCTCGTTCCACTGCTACACAGTTGGATGAGGAAGAGAAAAATCTGAAGAGCCCATGGCTCCCGAAGGAATTGTCCCACATGTTGTGTCCCAAGCTTTCGAGAAAGAAGCTATTGTGCCCCAGTCAAAGAAAATACTATGAAATAAAAGGCCATAGTGCCTGAAAGTCAAAAAGCCGCTGAAGGAGTTCAAGCGAGCAAGAATGATGGTCAGTCTAGTTACTCAAAGAAATATGCACATGAGAAGTCCAGTAAGCCTCGTGCTCCACTGAAACCAATCGAGGAAGGTGTGCAAGCACCGGATGATATTCGGACCCGGAATGTGAGCAAAGAACATCTGAAAAATCCTTTGGAAACATTTCCGTTGTTCCCAGCTGAAGATGGCTCAAATGGTCCTGTGTTTAACAAGTAGTTTCACCTCTCGAAACTTGCATTCTTTGGGACCATCCCGTATGAAGGAGAGAGAACCTCATTGTCGCCAAGGTTCTGGACTAAGGAACATGTTGTGTATTATGCTCGCATCCTGTATGAAAAGAATCATGTCTTCAAGCACAAGATTCTAAACTTTGCAGAGCTCGAAAGATTACCCTGCTTCCATCACACCATTGAGCAAATTGAGCTTTTTTTCTTAAAGAGTTTCCTATGCTTCAATCATCGCTGGAATCATGTAGTGATTCATCAATTCTATGCCACTATTTATATCACAGGAGATCTCACAGATAACAGCTCTTGGATCCTCGAATGGATGACAGGAGAGGAAAAGATTAAATGCTCGGCAGATCAGTTCTTAGCATTGTTGAATCTGCCTCCTTGCGAATTTGATGCAAATCGTGAACACAGGCTGCACTATTGGGAAGTATCCGAAGCTCAATTGCATATGCTGGTGGACCCCAAGCTGGTTGGTGATGAATGCATTGAGATCAACCCAAAGAATCTGGCATACCATAACAAAGTTCTGTTCTACATCCTCTACAACTCCCTCACTCCGACTGACAGGCCAGAAACCATAAATGGCATCATGGGAAATGCACTACTTGCCATTGCTCAGGGTATTCGCATCAATATCCCAGGTCTTTTCATTTGCAACTTGGCCTGTGCAGCTGATAACCCTCAAGTCTTAAAGCCATATGCTCCTTGGATCATGTATGCTATTGAGCAGCTCCTTGAAGAAAAGTTCTACTGTCCATATGTTCCAAAAGTTTTCATGCCGCCAGTCTGCGACACACTCAGAATTGTGAAGGACATAGGCAAAGGAAAGATGCTAATGAATGCCACTACTTCTGCTTCTTTGCCTGCTTCCGCTGAAGTTTTGAAGATCAAGAAGGCTAAAGTTGAAATCCCTCGTGAAGAAAATCCTTCACTATATGAGATTTGTCCTCACACTCAGCAAGCATTGGAAAGTCACATCAAGATCAATAGAAAAGTAAAGCTGGAAATGATGACAGAGATCAATTTACTTCACAATTATTCTCGCCAAACTCTTCTATATGAGAAGGAACAGAAGAAGCACTCCTGGACCCTTCTGCGCAAGCATTACACTCACAAGCAACTTTCTACAAAGGGTATTGAAAAGGAATATGATCATCTGGAACTGTTTGAAGTACCTCGCATTCGAAGGCAAACCCCTGTGCTCCCTCAGCGTTCTCCCTCAACTGACTTGCTGTTTGTCAAACCCGATGATCATCTCAAAGACACAGCAGGAAATTTTGTCTACAAGCCAGATGCACTTCGCAATGCCTCTTCCAAAGCTGATCCCAAAGCCCAAGTTGCATCTCCAACTCCTGCTTTGGCCTCAACCATTGCTCGCTCTGCTTCTTCAAACAGTTCGAGCTCTGATGAGGATTCTTCAGACGAGTAGTTCCTCACATGCTTTCTCTTTCCTTTTTGACACTTGTTGACAAAAAGGGGGAGAAGAACATTGAGTGATAGTACAGCGGGTTATTTGCAGGGTGTTTTCATTCACCATTTGCTTTGCTCTCAAACTATTTGGTTTTCTTCAAACTATTTGCATTTGAAACTTATTGCACCGCTTGTGGTGTTGAAATACTCGGTCGTCATGTACTATTAATAACCCCCCCTGCAATGCTATTTGCTTCCAAATTATTTGTTTGCAGGTGTAATCGATAGTTTACTTCCTTGCTATCTAACCTTGCAGGAAATCATAATTCTCTGAGAAAGAGATACCTTACCTTTTGAAACTATATGTGTCTTATGGTTAGATGGTCTATATTGATTATCTTTCGCTATCTAACCTTGCAGGAGAAGAAAGTGAGCCTCAGATTGAATTAAACTTCAAAATCTAATTCTCCCTATCCGTTCCATAAGCTATTTTTCCTCGCAAATGTTCTGTGTATCATCTTTTGATGCAGGAAAATCTTGTCTGAAGCATATCTACTCTGAGCAAATATATGTTTGTTTCCCTTGCTCTGATTCTCGTTGAGTATCTGACTTGCAGGGAAATTATATCTCGTGTGGATTCAAACTGTGTTCTGAGCAAATCCTCATGGCTTATCCTTCATCACAAATCATTTCAAAGTATTCGCTATATCTAAGATATCTTTTTAAAAGATTGTGTGTGATAGGAAGTTCCCCAGACACTGTCGAGTGTATTGAAAGAGACCACGAATGAGATCATGTGTCAATATCACTCATACGATGATTCATCTCGCTACCTACCATTTTATCTTCTATGCATTCGATGCATACTTTAGGGGGAGCGTGTTTTATCTTCGTAATTATCTCTTGTCTTTTATTATCCTTCGCATTACATTTTATTTAATTATCTATCTTTCGATGTGTCGGCGTACGACACCTATGGGATCCCGAGAGACCCCTTTACGATTCGGCGTGGGGAGAGGTATACGCAAATAGCAGAACCAACGATCGACGCGGGAAGTTTTTACCCAGGTTCGGGCCACTAATCAGCGTAGAACCCTACTCCTACTTTGTGTTCTTATTGATGTTCTTGAGCCCAGCCTTCAGGAGCGCTCGCAATGAACAGTACGTTCAAAGAGCAGCTACGCATGCAGAATGGGCCAGAAGTTCTCCTCCTCTGTAGCAGTTGCCTTGGGCCTCCTTTTATATGCTCAAAGGGGTCACCATAGTGGCAAAATGTACATACATTGAGGTGTAAAGTAGCTACAGGGTATCATACCTAACCCCTAACGAATTAGGACAAACGCATTTAATGCACCGTGAGGTGTCCGTTTAGGTGTCCTCACTTTCTTGGGGATGGAAAAAGGGGCCATCCCATCAGCACCGCTTAAGCTCTCCTCCACTGGCGCGTTGCCACGCATCCACAGAAGGACCCAGAATGTCAGACTTGTTACTATGCCGAAGCGGTGGCACAGTGGCAGAACCTTGCCGGGCGCCGAAGCCTGCCGGGCACCGAGCCTTGCCGGGCGCCAAGCCTTGCCGGACGCCAAGCCTTGCCGTGCTCCAAGCCTTGCCGGGCCCCGCAGGCCATCCCGGCAAGGATCTTGCCGGGGAAGCTGGCCTTCGGATTCCAGCTCTGCTTATCTGCTGATCCCCAAATCTTTGACTTGATGATTTCTTTGGTGGCTTGAATCGACCTCAAACTGTTCCCGGCAAGCCTTGCCACGAGGATGGCTACAACTGCCCGTGCACAAGTACGGGGTACTAGTGGCCCAATACTTAGTACACCGACAGGAGCCCCCGGGCCTAGGCCATACACGAGTGCGAGGCATTGTTGGGCTAGGCCCAAACAGTGCACGGGCACGCGTGGCAGGGAATTAACTACTCGTAAATATCTCGTTTTACTGTGCCCCCCACTACACGCATCGAGCGCGCGACGTGGGAAGCGTGCCTGAAAGGCTGCAACTGCCTCGCGCCTATAGAGGTGCATTCACATTGGGGAATAAAAGAGGCGGCCCCGCTCCTTCCCCATAAAAAGGAGAAGTCGCAGAGGCACAAGCCTATTTACCCCCCTCTTCTTCTCAATCTGGCCGTCGCCATCGCCTTCCTCCTCTCGAGCCCAGAGCGAAGCTTTTTCCTCTTCCGTCCGCCGCTTCCACGCTCGCTCCACCCCCGGCTTCCACCCTCACAGCCGCCATGCCGCCCAAGGCCAGCAAAGGCAAGGGCAAGGAGGCGAAAGCTGACGTCCCAGAGAGCGAACTGGCAAAGATGCGGAAGAGGCTTGTCGTCTTCCCCCCATCGCTCGATGCTGAAGCTCTAAAGGGGCGATACCAGTGCATGTGGGCGAAGGAGACACAAGCTCATCCTGCCACACGCGTAATTCCAGGTGCTTGTTCCAAAGGTGGATCGGACAGATACCCTTTCTTCACTGCGTATTTCTATTGTGGGCTCTGTCCCCCATTTTCCGACTTCTTCAATGATATCATGTACACATACGTCTTTCGTCTTCTCGATTTCACGCCGAATGCGATACTTTGCATGTCCATCTTTGCCCATCTCTGTGAAAACTTTGTCGGCGTGATTCCCAATTCTGCTCTTTTTCGCCATTACTTCTTCCCTCGCATCCAAAAAGGAGAGGCCCTCTCTGGTTATATTGCCTTGATTCCAAGGGCTTGGAATAAGAAAATATACCCAGAAGGAGTCTACCGCGAAAAGTGGGACGAGTGGCGGGCTGAATGGTGCTGGACCCAGGAAGCAGATCCCCATCCGTTTTGTCTTCCCCAGCAACAGAAGGTGGTCCGCGGCAAGGATTGGAGCGATCTCGCTGCGGAGGACGAGAGGCTCACAATCGCCACCACCAGGATCCTCCGCCTGAAGGCTGCCGGGCTGACGATGGAGATGATTGGCTTCGACTTTCTCCGCCGCCGCATCGCCCCTTTGTAGAACAGGGGAAGGCCAGCTTGGGAATACAGAAATGCAGCAGATGTCATGAGATTGCGCCCCGGGCTGAACAACAATCTGACCACTATGCAGCTTGGTGCTCTTCGTCAAAAATTATTCCAGCGCGAAGACAAGCATCGGCTGCCGGCAAGGATTGTCCCCTTGTGCAACAACTCTGCCTTGGGGTCAATCATCGCCTTCATGCCGATGTTCAACGCCCATGGTCTTGACCCGACCTGGGCCGAGCCAACCGAGGAGGAAGCACAGAAGTTTTTTGACAACTTGACGGAGAGACCTGTCCGGCAAGAGTCAGATTTCATCCGAGCCACCACCGACCAAGAAGTAGCTTACATTGCTACCAGGGTGGAGGAGGCAAATCTTACCGCAGAGGCCGGCAGCGTCGGCTTCACAGAATGGGAAGCCAGCGACGCAGAGGTAGTAGTGGAGGTAAAACCTGCCGGGGAGGACAAAGCTGCCGGGGAACAGAGCAGCGCAGCCGCTGAGAGCTCGTCCGGCGAGGACACGGCCGAAGAAGAAACGCAAGAAGAGCTCCCAGCCCCGAAGAAGACAAAGCGTGTTCTTCGGAAGGCTGCATCTGGCATCCCGGCAAGCCAGCCTTCTTCGAGCGGCGAGGCTCCTCGCAAGAAAGTGGCCGGCAAGAATGGACCGCGGCAGGGGGCTCGCCAACAGCCTACGCGGCGCGCGAGACCCACACCAGCGGCCACTGCTGGGGCGGCAGGGGGGTATCGTACTACCGCACCGGAAGCTGCCCCGGCGCCTGCCACAGCCAAGCGGCCTAGGACCCCTCCTCCGCCTCCCCACTCAGACATTGCAGCGGAGGTCGATATCGACATCTCCGGCTTTAGTCCGGAGCGAGAGGAAGAAGAGTGAGTACTTTGCCACAGCTTTTATATTTCAACCTTGGATCGATCTTACTAACTTGCTCATATTGTCTCTGCAGTGATGCAGAAACCTTGCTGGAGAGGATGGCGAAGAGGTCAAAGACTTCCACGGGCGACGAGCCCCCGGCAGGCTCCACGAGCGTGCTAGAAACCATCCCGGCAAGGATCTTGCCGGGGAAGCTGGCCTTCGGATTCCAGCTCTGCTTATCTGCTGATCCCCAGATCTCTGACTTGATGATTTCTTTGGTGGCTTGAATCGACCTCGAACTGTTCCCGGCAAGCCTTGCCGCGAGGATGGCTACAACTGCCCGTGCACAAGTACGGGGTACTAGTGGCCCAATACTTAGTACACCGACACGATGTGTTCTGTTTTGTCAACAATCATCCAAAAAGGGGGAGATTGTTGGTGCAATATTTGCCCTCCTATGTTTTGGAGATTGTTGACTGAAACAGGCATGGACTAATTTGTTCGCTAGTGCACACAGAGAGAAATAGTCCATGCAGAACTAAAGAGAATGTTGTCTACCGTGTCAAGTTCAAGGAACTTCACCGAAGAATATCTGCGTTGCAGAGAAGAATGAGCTACATATGTTGAAGGCATGTAGATGAGAAGATTGATGTGAAGGAGTTAACCCCTCAAAAAGTTATTGCTGAAGTGAAGCAATTGGTTCGGTACTGTTGTCCGAAGGAATTGACTGCAGCGAGTGGAAGTCAAAGACAAAGTGAAGACGTAGTATTCATTTCATTGTTCTTCTTTCGTTTATTTGAGTCATAGGACCTCCATACTATTAAGAGGGGTATTGGTTCTTGAAGCTTAGATCCACTGTGATGCTTAGCCCAAACCTATGCGAGTCTGAGAGAAATCTCTTTGTGTTTCGAATGATTACCTGTCAGCAGTAGACGTTGTTCTTCATGCTGAAGGAGATATCTTTCAAACTGAGGAATTAGCATTACTTGCTCCGCAAGTAATGTTACCGTTATGCTAAAAATTCTGGCAGTTGGACTCGTGTCGTTTGGCCATTAGCTGCACCACGTGTCCAATTTGGTCATTTCCCTTCAGGGAAGGCTGCGGCTATAAATAGCCACCCCACTCCAACATTGTCCGTTGGCTGCTCCGCTTAAGATTTCTGAGAAGATTGACTGAGCATCCCCTCTCCGAGTGGTTTGAGTTTAAGATCCACCGAGAGAAAAATCAAGAGCACAAAACTTAGACAGGGGTTTAGCATCATAGTAGTTCTGAGTAAAGAGTTCTTGTACCTATTACTCTTGATAGCTGCGCACTCTCTAGACGGATAGGTGCCGTCTCGAGTGTTGAAGAGTTATTGTCTTCACCGAGCAAGATCTTCAGCAACCAAGAGTGATTGTGGTTCGCGATGGTCAACAGAAGGTTTGGAGATCACCGACAAGTATCTACCACAAGTGAAATCAACTAGAGTCTGATCAGCTTCGAGTTAAAGGAGAATAGGGCGAAGAGAGTTTATCTTCTGTGTTAAATCACAACCCCTCCAACCAGACGTATTCCTTTGGCAGAAGCACGAACTGGTCTACCAAATTCATCTGTCGCCATCAAGCACCACTGGTTCAGTCTATTTTGCTACATTACCTTCAACAGTTTACATTCATGCTCTGTGTTGATAGTTTATGTGATCAGTCTTTATCCGTGGCTTATCTTTCGTAGTTATCATCTGTTATCATTCGTTGCTCGCTCTATTGCATTCTCCTCATTCAGTGTAGTCAATTCAGTCACTTACTCTGCTGCTCATACTTATTAATTCTTGCTTGTCTCCCTATTTTGGTTTCATTCCCCTCATCATAGTTCTTTCTCGAGGTTATCTATCGTAGTTCTTCACCTTGTTTCTCTCTCATGCTGCTGCATCTGTTAGCATATTGCATTACCATCATCATTGTCAAACCTGTGATATCTTATGCTCGTACCATCACTGCTTCTTTCATTGATAGATATGTTCCTAGATAAAGTGCTTGTTTAAGTTTGTATCTACCGAACCTTATTTCTGCTACAGTGTTTGGGGATCAATTCATAACATTCCAAAGAATTTATGAATCTCTCATTCACCCCCCTCTGGTCGATATACTCTTGGTCCCAACACATCTCATCGTTCCTTGCAGTCAGCTTCCTCCCAATGAACTCATCAAGACCAACTATTCTGAAATCTTCATGAAGGTGGGGGAAGTTATCCTCATGCTGCTCAATATACTTACAGTCCACCCACCTCATGTCACTGACTACCGGCTTCTTGTCAAGAAGCATAGTCTCAAAGAAGTCCGAATGTTCTTTGGTGTAAAATCTGTAATCTACAGCAGTTCTCCTTCTGATGGAGTAGGGATTAGACTCTCTCCATTTTCTCAAGCCTTTATCATTCCTCTCCTTCATGTTCTCTACCATAGGATGAGTATCATCGTGTTCTGGCAGTCTGGCTCAAAGCTTCAGTAGCATTGGGGCATCATCCTCTTCGTCTTCTCTCTCAAGCACTGTGGCCTTGTCTTTCTCAGCATTAGATATGTTTCTAGCGGTCCTCCCCTTTGGCTTGTGGGAAGCAGTAGATTTGGAGGTAATTGTTGACTTCTTATTTTGCTACATTAGCTTCAACAGTTTACATTCATGCTCTGTGTTGATAGTTTATGTGATCAGTCTTTATCCGTGGCTTATCTTTCGTAGTTATCATCTGTTATCATTCGTTGCTCGCTCTATTGCATTCTCCTCATTCAGTGTAGTCAATTCAGTCACTTACTCTGCTGCTCATACTTATTAATTCTTGCTTGTCTCCCTATTTTGGTTTCATTCCCCTCATCATAGTTCTTTCTCGAGGTTATCTATCGTAGTTCTTCACCTTGTTTCTCTCTCATGCTGCTGCATCTGTTAGCATATTGCATTACCATCATCATTGTCAAACCTGTGATATCTTATGCTCGTACCATCACTGCTTCTTTCATCGATAGATATGTTCCTAGATAAAGTGCTTGTTTAAGTTTGTATCTACCGAACCTTATTTCTGCCACAGTGTTTGGGGATCAATTCATAACATTCCAAAGAATTTATGAATCTCTCATTCACCCCCCTCTGGTCGATATACTCTTGGTCCCAACACATCTCATCGTTCCTTGCAGTCAGCTTCCTCCCAATGAACTCATCAAGACCAACTATTCTGAAATCTTCATGAAGGTGGGGGAAGTTATCCTCATGCTGCTCAATATACTTACAGTCCACCCACCTCATGTCACTGACTACCGGCTTCTTGTCAAGAAGCATAGTCTCAAAGAAGTCCGAATGTTCTTTGGTGTAAAATCTGTAATCTACAGCAGTTCTCCTTCTGATGGAGTAGGGATTAGACTCTCTCCATTTTCTCAAGCCTTTATCATTCCTCTCCTTCATGTTCTCTACCATAGGATGAGTATCATCGTGTTCTGGCAGTCTGGCTCAAAGCTTCAGTAGCATTGGGGCATCATCCTCTTCGTCTTCTCTCTCAAGCACTGTGGCCTTGTCTTTCTCAGCATTAGATATGTTTCTAGCGGTCCTCCCCTTTGGCTTGTGGGAAGCAGTAGATTTGGAGGTAATTGTTGACTTCTTATTTTGCTACATTACCTTCAACAGTTTACATTCATGCTCTGTGTTGATAGTTTATGTGATCAGTCTTTATCCGTGGCTTATCTTTCGTAGTTATCATCTGTTATCATTCGTTGCTCGCTCTATTGCATGCTCCTCATTCAGTGTAGTCAATTCAGTCACTTACTCTGCTGCTCATACTTATTAATTCTTGCTTGTCTCCCTATTTTGGTTTCATTCCCCTCATCATAGTTCTTTCTCGAGGTTATCTATCGTAGTTCTTCACCTTGTTTCTCTCTCATGCTGCTGCATCTGTTAGCATATTGCATTACCATCATCATTGTCAAACCTGTGATATCTTATGCTCGTACCATCACTGCTTCTTTCATCGATAGATATGTTCCTAGATAAAGTGCTTGTTTAAGTTTGTATCTACCGAACCTTATTTCTGCCACAGTGTTTGGGGATCAATTCATAACATTCCAAAGAATTTATGAATCTCTCATTCACCCCCCTCTGGTCGATATACTCTTGGTCCCAACACATCTCATCGTTCCTTGCAGTCAGCTTCCTCCCAATGAACTCATCAAGACCAACTATTCTGAAATCTTCATGAAGGTGGGGGAAGTTATCCTCATGCTGCTCAATATACTTACAGTCCACCCACCTCATGTCACTGACTACCGGCTTCTTGTCAAGAAGCATAGTCTCAAAGAAGTCCGAATGTTCTTTGGTGTAAAATCTGTAATCTACAGCAGTTCTCCTTCTGATGGAGTAGGGATTAGACTCTCTCCATTTTCTCAAGCCTTTATCATTCCTCTCCTTCATGTTCTCTACCATAGGATGAGTATCATCGTGTTCTGGCAGTCTGGCTCAAAGCTTCAGTAGCATTGGGGCATCATCCTCTTCGTCTTCTCTCTCAAGCACTGTGGCCTTGTCTTTCTCAGCATTAGATATGTTTCTAGCGGTCCTCCCCTTTGGCTTGTGGGAAGCAGTAGATTTGGAGGTAATTGTTGACTTCTTATTTTGCTACATTACCTTCAACAGTTTACATTCATGCTCTGTGTTGATAGTTTATGTGATCAGTCTTTATCCGTGGCTTATCTTTCGTAGTTATCATCTGTTATCATTCGTTGCTCGCTCTATTGCATTCTCCTCATTCAGTGTAGTCAATTCAGTCACTTACTCTGCTGCTCATACTTATTAATTCTTGCTTGTCTCCCTATTTTGGTTTCATTCCCCTCATCATAGTTCTTTCTCGAGGTTATCTATCGTAGTTCTTCACCTTGTTTCTCTCTCATGCTGCTGCATCTGTTAGCATATTGCATTACCATCATCATTGTCAAACCTGTGATATCTTATGCTCGTACCATCACTGCTTCTTTCATCGATAGATATGTTCCTAGATAAAGTGCTTGTTTAAGTTTGTATCTACCGAACCTTATTTCCGCTACAGTGTTTGGGGATCAATTCATAACATTCCAAAGAATTTATGAATCTCTCATTCACCCCCCTCTGGTCGATATACTCTTGGTCCCAACACATCTCATCGTTCCTTGCAGTCAGCTTCCTCCCAGTGAACTCATCAAGACCAACTATTCTGAAATCTTCATGAAGGTGGGGGAAGTTATCCTCATGCTGCTCAATATACTTACAGTCCACCCACCTCATGTCACTGACTACCGGCTTCTTGTCAAGAAGCATAGTCTCAAAGAAGTCCGAATGTTCTTTGGTGTAAAATCTGTAATCTACAGCAGTTCTCCTTCTGATGGAGTAGGGATTAGACTCTCTCCATTTTCTCAAGCCTTTATCATTCCTCTCCTTCATGTTCTCTACCATAGGATGAGTATCATCGTGTTCTGGCAGTCTGGCTCAAAGCTTCAGTAGCATTGGGGCATCATCCTCTTCGTCTTCTCTCTCAAGCACTGTGGCCTTGTCTTTCTCAGCATTAGATATGTTTCTAGCGGTCCTCCCCTTTGGCTTGTGGGCAGCAGTAGATTTGGAGGTAATTGTTGACTTCTTATTTTGCTACATTACCTTCAACAGTTTACATTCATGCTCTGTGTTGATAGTTTATGTGATCAGTCTTTATCCGTGGCTTATCTTTCGTAGTTATCATCTGTTATCATTCGTTGCTCGCTCTATTGCATTCTCCTCATTCAGTGTAGTCAATTCAGTCACTTACTCTGCTGCTCATACTTATTAATTCTTGCTTGTCTCCCTATTTTGGTTTCATTCCCCTCATCATAGTTCTTTCTCGAGGTTATCTATCGTAGTTCTTCACCTTGTTTCTCTCTCATGCTGCTGCATCTGTTAGCATATTGCATTACCATCATCATTGTCAAACCTGTGATATCTTATGCTCGTACCATCACTGCTTCTTTCATCGATAGATATGTTCCTAGATAAAGTGCTTGTTTAAGTTTGTATCTACCGAACCTTATTTCCGCTACAGTGTTTGGGGATCAATTCATAACATTCCAAAGAATTTATGAATCTCTCATTCACCCCCCTCTGGTCGATATACTCTTGGTCCCAACACATCTCATCGTTCCTTGCAGTCAGCTTCCTCCCAATGAACTCATCAAGACCAACTATTCTGAAATCTTCATGAAGGTGGGGGAAGTTATCCTCATGCTGCTCAATATACTTACAGTCCACCCACCTCATGTCACTGACTACCGGCTTCTTGTCAAGAAGCATAGTCTCAAAGAAGTCCAAATGTTCTTTGGTGTAAAATCTGTAATCTACAGCAGTTCTCCTTCTGATGGAGTAGGGATTAGACTCTCTCCATTTTCTCAAGCCTTTATCATTCCTCTCCTTCATGTTCTCTACCATAGGATGAGTATCATCGTGTTCTGGCAGTCTGGCTCAAAGCTTCAGTAGCATTGGGGCATCATCCTCTTCGTCTTCTCTCTCAAGCACTGTGGCCTTGTCTTTCTCAGCATTAGATATGTTTCTAGCGGTCCTCCCCTTTGGCTTGTGGGCAGCAGTAGATTTGGAGGTAATTGTTGACTTCTTAGGCATAACATTAGCCATGAGCTTTTGCTTCTTGGCTAGAGGAGGCTCACCAGTCTCTGACATATCATCTCTCCTCATAGAAGTGGGCTTGAATGTCACTTGGACATATTCTTTCCTCATTATCTTCTTGCTTGCAACCTTGGCCATTGATTTACTTGCAACTGGCCTAGTGCTTGCAGCATATCCATACTCTTTAGCTAGTACCACTTTCTTCTTCTTAGAGGTCACTTCCTCAACATGGATGTCCTCATCCTCATCATCTGAGTTTTTCTTCTTCCTGGTCCTGGTGCACTACAGGAACCAGCTTCTTTGCCGTCTGCCATGGCAGACGGCAAAGGCATGAATGGCGGTCGGCAAAGCTCTTTGCCGACTGCTAGCTGTCGGCAAACAGTCCGGCTCAATTCCTGTCGGTAAAGGCCTTCTTTGCCGTCTGCTTCAGAGAAGCAGACGGCAAAGGTTTATGCCGTCAGCCGTTTGCGGCCAGCAGACGGCAAAGAGCGTAGACGGCACTGAGGTGAGGTGGGAGCTGTTAGGGGTTAACGGCGTGCTTTGCCGTCAGCCGACAGACGGCAAAGAGGCTAAGGTCTTTGCCGTCTGCTGGCGGACGGCAAAGAGCCCAAATAGGAGTCACTGGGAAGCTGCCACATGGCCTTCTTTGCCGTCTGCTAGCTGTCAGCAAAGAGATTTGAATCTTTGCCATCTGCTAGCAGTCGGCAAAGATAGCCTCTTTGCCGTCTGCCAGCAGTCGGCAAAGACCTTAGCCTCTTTGCCGTCTGCCAGCAGTCGGCAAAGACCTTAGCCTCTTTGCCGTCTGCCAGCTGATGGCAAAATGCCCAAATAGGCAACCCAGTGTTCCCAGGTTGCACAGTCTTGATAATACTCATAGCTGAGAAAGCTCTTTCCACTGATGCGGCTGCAACAGGCAAAATCAATGCCAACTCAATAAGACGATATACCAAAGGAAAGACTATGTGTCTATCAGTTTGAACCATCTTCACAGCAAGACTACCAAGGTCATTACAAGTAACAAAACTTGAATCAGCTCTCACATCAGCAATGAAGTTTTCAAGTTGGTTTCTAAGGACAAAAGAAATCTCATATATGGAGAAGTCATCAGCATACATCTGAGCTAGCTGAACAAGCTTGTCTTCAACAAAATTACCAAATGAGTTCCTTGCAATAAGACAAGCAATGCATCTCAACAATTGAGTAGATCTTTCAGCAAAGCGGTTATTTAACTCAGTAATTATTTGGTCAGTAGCAACAACGATAAGCAGTACTGCGGTAGCAAATACTAACATTATAGCAAGCAGATCAAAAAATGTTCAATCTACACAATTTTAACAACAACAGCAAGGCAGTAGCAGTCAGTGTAGCACAATGCACATCCACATATTATCCTGTCTGTGAGTGAGTGAGTCTGTCCATTACCAATCCGGCTCTTCAGTGCAGCTGCGGCTACGGCAGACGGCGTGGCGGACAGGCGAGTCGCGGAGACCAGGGCAAGGGAGGCCGGAGCCCGGAGCAGAGCCGGCGTGCAGAGCAGTAGAGCCGCAGCCCACAGAGGAGAGCCGGAGAGAGGGAGAGCGGCGGAGCGGGCGGCGTCAGTGGCGGAGGCGCGGAGCCGGCGAGCACCAGAGCCAGGTGCGGACCCGGCGAGCACCGGAGCCAGGCGCCCAGGCGGCCAGGCCGGAGCAGCAGGGAGCAAGGCTACAAGGGGACGGGCGAGCCGCGAGCCGGCGAGCGGCGGAGGCGCGGAGCAGCAAGCGGCGAGCGGCGGAGGCCGGAGGGCGCGGGCGAGCGGTGGAGGGAGCCATCGAGCCAGGGAGGGCCAGGGACTGGGGAGGGCCGCGGCGGCTGCCTCACCTGCGCGGAGGGAGTGCGGCGGGCGGCGGCGGCTGCCTCACCGGCGTGGAGGGAGCCAGGGCGTGGCTACTGGCTAGGTCTGGGGACTGGCTGTCTCGGGCTCTGGCGGTCTGGGCGAGCTGGGGTCTCCTGGCCCAGGCCTCCTGTGTGTGTGTGTGTGTGTGTTGGGCTGGGCCCTGGCTGTTGTGGGGGCAACGATTTTTTTTAACCCAAAAAAAAAGCCCCACCTCTTTGCCGACTGCCAGCGGACGGCAAAGAATCTTTGCCGTCTGCTGGTAGTCAGCAAAGAATTTTTTGCCGTCTGCTGGCAGTCGACAAAGAATTATATGCCGTCTGCCAGCAGACGGCAAAGAGGGTAACCGTTAGCCCGCCCATGCCGTGACACTGTGGGCCCCTCTTACCTCTTTGCCGTCTGCTGGCAGATGGCAAAGAAATCTTTGCCGTCTGCCAGTAGACGGCAAAGATCTGGCAGATGGCAAAGACCCTCTTTGCCATCAGCTGGTTCCTTGCCGTCTGCTTTGACAAGACAGACGGCAAACAGCCTCTTTGCCATCAGCTGGTAGACGGCAAAGAGCTGGCAGATGGCAAAGACCCAGATTCCTGTAGTGGTGGCTTCTTTTGGAAAACTTGGAGAACTCCTTTCTCCTCATAGCAACTCTCGTTTGGACTAGATCCTGCGTCAAGATCAACACTTTGCTCTTCGGATCTATTCTGGCTGTCATTGAGGTCTGACAAGCTGACACCTGCACCTTGAAGTAGAGTGGGTAGAGTGGAATAGATGAGCATCACAAAAACACAACATTTTGACAAAATCTTGAGTTAAAGCTTTAGTTTTAGGTTTTCACAGAAATGATTTTGGAAATTCCGAGTAGATCAACTTGGTAGCCCCGAAGCAATTATAGAGACTTAGACATACAGTCTTGGTTTGACCGAAATGTGTTTCGGTCTCTCCGACATTCTAGGGTTCTACTGAGATTTTAGATTCAGAACCACCGATTCGTACCACTCGGTGACACTGAGATGTACAATGTGCAATGGCGAGAGGCCAAATTGGTGAGTCCGATTCTTTCTATTCAATCTGTCCGACATGAGTTCTGCGCAAACCTAACCCTCAAATTTTTGCTCAAATCTACTTCTATGGAATTTTGTTGGAATAGAAATCTCAAATACTGGGAACTTTGCGGGCGCAATCAATTACTCTAGTGCACAAAATCGGAAACTAGAGGCACTAGGGGATCGAATCTCACCCTAACTCCATGGAGATCCTCTATGACGGCAACAATGGTGAGGAATACCATTGACGGAGATGAAATCCAGTGGCGAGGGCGCGCTGCAGACAAGTAGACGATCCAGTGACCACGGGCGACGGCAGCGACGGGGTGCGGGGGCGACATAACGCTTGAGAAATTTCAACGTACGGTCCGCATGATATATATACCCGTAAGCTGTCGGTGAGACCGAGTGAAATAGATTAGTGTCACCGAGATGAGTAACTACTATGAGCACATCAACTCGGTGGCACCGAGAATTTCAAATCGGTTTCTCCGAGATAGAAAATCAGATCAATCCAAGTGATTTTGGTGAGACTGAATGGTTGTGAGTTGGTCTAACCAAAAGTTACTTAGAGGGTTTTGGAGGTCAGCCCTATTCGGATCGGTGGCTCGGTGTGATCCTCATCCGGAGGGTCCGAAAGGAACTTGTTCAAGTTGCAAGAATGAATTGAGACAAGTTGAGATAGATACTGAAGGAAAGTTCTTAGGCATTCTTGTACATCCATTTGGCCAAATAAAACCAAATCAATCAAACTACAAATGGATGTCCTCGAATGAGAAATATGCATAGCAACATGCTCACACAATAAGATAGCGAATGAAATATGTGCCAAACATGCACAAACAACACTTAGCAACTATCAAACAATGGGAGATGACATGGTCATCTATATATGAGTATATTGACTTAGGAGCCAAATGAAAACATTTGATCATAGGTCATACTCCTCGTTTAGGCATAAGTGGGGTTGCCACTTTTACATAAAGCATCAATGTGTTCACACCATTGAGTTGCTTTAGCTCAAGTCTTAGAGCAAAGCTCCCCCTAGATGTGATATCCTCTCAAAGAGCGATGGACTAACCTTGGGTTTTCTCGATGATGACATCATGTAGATAGGGTAGATGTGAATGCTCAATGTTGATGTAGTCCATCAAGAGTTCGGAGCAATCCTTGGAGTTTTGTACTTTCAGTACCTACATGGGTTAGTCCCACAAGAAACAAACAAGGATATCCATAGACATAGAGTGAAGTGCACATATGATGATGTCCATGAATGCATTGAATACCTTGTCCCTTGCCTTACCAACAAGAGGGTTTGTGACTCCATGAACTAGTGCAAGATGTTGAAGTTCGTCACACAAGTTCTTGCCATAAATGAATATGAGTGAAGTTTGTTGGCGGAGTCACCCTCAAGAATTCTTTAGTTCTTCTTCTTTCAGACCCACATCAATTTGATGGGAATCCTTGGAGTTGTAGTAGCACTTGATGAAGTAGAACTTGATGAGGCCTTGGGAACCCACTTGACCAAAGCTTGAGGTGTTTCTTTAAATGATTCAATCTCTTCTTGAAGCTTGTCCTTACCTTTTAGCTTGTAGTCTTATGGTGGAAGATCATCTTGAGATTGTGTTCCCTCAAAATAAGTGGGGTCATACTTCTCTTGTTGAGGAACAAACTTAGTCTTGGGGTATTGATCTTCTTATCATTCAACTCCATTGGCATTGAACTTTCATTCAAAACCAATACCTTGGTTCTTCCGATGCCTTCCTTGCTTGTGCATAATTTCCTCAAATTGTTTACTGTCGGCGAGGTTCTTGTAGACACCCTTTTCTATAATTCCTTTCAATAAATTGTTTTCTTGCTCAAGTGTAACTTTGATAAGAGAATCATTAGTGGAATCACTAGAACTACTAGAAGCAACAATATTGGATTTAGCATTGTTATTGTTACTACTAGAGGTAGAACCTTTCTTACTCTTGTTACTAGCTTGAGTAGATTTAACTTGTGGCATAAAAGTAGACAAGAGAAGACGTTTGGCAATGTAAGAAGAACTCTTCTTTTGAAGATCATCATTGATCGCTTTAAGAAGCTCATGCTCTTGCTCCAAATTTAGCTTCTCGAAGCATAGCTTCTCATGAGTTCTTAGAAGTTCTCTATGATCTTCCTGAGTTGTTTCATGAGCTAACTTAAGAGTGCTTAGTTCTTTAGTTAAACGCTCAATCTCCTTCTTAGCATTGTCACTCGTTTCATCTTGACTATCATGATTACTAGCAAGTTCATTATAGCTCACATCACTATGTTTATCAACAAGCAAATCATCATCACCTAGCAAATCATCCTCGGCACTATTGAAATCAAGATACTCGGGGTGTGATACCTTGGAGCCTTTAGCCGTGAAGCATATTCCAATTCCTTCTTTTGGTGAATCAAATATGTCATGGGAGTTGGAGGATACGAGAGCGAGTCCGGCAACACCTTCATCTTGACTATAGTCGAAGTCGGAGTGATAACTTCTCTCGTAGTTGTTGTCGGATTTGGAGCCGAAAACCCATTCACCAACATGAGCTTGATGTCTTCTTCTATAATAGCTCTTGGTTGACTTTTATATCCCTTCCAATTCCTTGTTTCTCCGAGAAGGTCTTCGTTCATAATGATCATCTCTACTCCTCCTCTCTCTATGAGGTGATTCATCTCTTTTACTCTTCCTTCTAGGTGAGTCTTCTCTTTTCTTGTGAGGTGCTGTACACTCATTGGAATAGTGTCCGGGTGACGTGGGAGAACACGATAACCTATGGGGCCACTGGCCCCTTTGTGGTTCGGCAAGGGGGGGGGAAGGTCACGTTGCACAAAGAGCAGAAGCCATGAAGCAGGACGATGATGGTGACACTGGTGGTTTTTACCCACGTTCGGGCTGCTGGGAAGCGTAAAACCCTACTCCAGCTTTAGTCGATTGGATGGAGTTACACAATAGACACGCAACGCTCAAACCCGGTAAGGTGGCCACAGTGGGAGCTGCTACGCGCGTACAAGTGCGCGGGGGTTCGAATCCCTTTCTAGGTAGCCTTGGACCTCCTTTTATAGCTCAAGGGGTAACCACAGTGGCAAAATAGTCTTTATCTAGTGATTAGATAGCTAACAGTGCTATCATACCTAACTCCGGCAGTTAGGACAAAGTGCATTAAATGCACTGCTAGGTGTCATGCTGAGGGTGAAGCCCGGCAAACTTGCCGTGCCGCTTAATCATCTTCTGCTTACCTGTTCGACACTCCTCTGGACGGGTGTCATGCAAGGATAATCTGTCTTCCAACAGGCCGCCACGTGCTTAGTGGAAGCCACTTAATCATCTGGCGGCTTGACACCACATTGATAAGTGATTTGCATTGTGGTGCGATGGAGCGGTGGTGCCTTGGCGGGATTTCTTGCCCTTGGCGGCCCCGGCAAGCCTGCCGGGGCAATTTTAGACTTGTCTTTGGGGTGGTCTCGACCTGGCCGGGCTCTCCTGCCTGGCAAGGGAGGCCTTCCCAAGGTGATGGTCTGCTGCCTTGTACGTTGACTTGGTCTTCTTGATCTCACAAAGAGCGGTTTCTCTGGCTTGGCCTTGTTTTGTATGTTGGTGCCCGACACGTGATGCCAGTATGCCTGTGTATAAGTCCGGGCAACAAATGTGAATGTTTGTTGTACCGACACGAGCCCCCTGGCCTGGCCCACACGTGCTGCTGAGCATCGTTGTGGTAGGCCCCAACAAATACACAGGCGAGCACCTGGGCCATGCCATGGTGGGACTTATGTCTCTCTTGATATTCTCCTTGCTTCTTCATTAACCTGTGATTGAATTAGTTTCCGGTTTTTCTGTGAGTCATGCGGAACGACATGGGGTTACCCATGTAATGGCCCGTGGGCCACCCACGTTCACGGGGAGGTAACTGCCATTTCACCCATCCCACTACTCCTACTGTTTCTGCCACGTACACTGCCTACATTACGCAGGGTTGGTGGCGGATGCGTAGGGTGCGGGAATGAGTGCCACGGCAGAAAGCTCAGCGCCGTGGATAGGCGCAGGAGGGCGGTCATCGATTCTGGACGTCATCAGTGACACAGAGGGACTGGATTGGTGGAGTGGGGTGGTTGCCTTCTGGGTGGTGAGGAGCCAGCCCCCGACCATGCTGTCCTATAAAGGGGACGTGGGCGAGGGGCTTACCCACACACATCTCCTCCTTCTTCTTCTTGCGTCTTTCTTCCACTATGGTGAGGGGAAGAGGACACGGTCGAACTCCAGTGGTGGCGACAAGAGTCTCTTCTCGGCAACGCCTCCCTGCCCCAGCTGAAGATGCCGGGGCAGAATCCAGCGCACAAGGTGGTGCCACGGGACGTGGGTGCTGCCATCATGGCGCTCGGGGCCGAGGAGGACGCGGTGGCGCTCTAGTCGCTCCTCCCCCGGTCGCCCAAGCTCCGATGGAGGGCCATGTCGTGGACCAGCCATTGGAGTTCATTTTCAAGCTGCGCGGGCCCCCGCGCAGCCGTCTTCGTCTCTCTACCCCTTTTGCAAGGGTAATGGAGGTAGAACAACCGCTAGGGTTGAAGCTGCACATGAGGGGTTGTTACAATGCCAACATGCGGGTGAACATGGAGTTCCCCGCACCTCATGTCATGCTCCTCAGGCATGGCTAGAAAACCTTTGCTCATGCACATAGCTTGGCGGCGGGGCACGTTCTCCATTTTAAATTAATGGAGGCCAACCTGCTCTCCATCAAGGTCTTCGGGCATTCGGGTGCTCGCTTAGGGTGCTGCGCGAAGAGCTCGACCGACGACGAAAGCTCCTCCTCAAGCGACTGCGACGAAGAGGACAGTGACAACGATGATGATGGCGCCGAGCGGGAGGACGGTGGCTCGGACTCCAGCTGAGCACCGGACGCACCGTCGCCATCAACTAGGTGCCGGCATCACCATCATCTGCACCTTGTCTTCTCCCCGGCAGAGCGATTTGGCAGGGTGTTGGGTGTAGATGTCTCCGCCTCCTCCAGTTGGACTCCGACAGGCTTCCCCGTGGACTCCGGCTTCGTCTTCCCTACCGGTGTCCCTCCTACCGTGTTCTGCTGGTCCTGGCGATGGTGACCAGGGCATCGCCTAGCTGCTCTCTCCGTCCATCGTCTTCGCCCCCGCCCCTCTCGATCTTGTCAAGCTGCGTCCCACGGGCCCTGACGGGGTCAGGCTGGGCTTCTGCCCAGGCGCTCCTTTTGCCCTCTTTACCTCCCACTGTAGCTCCTAGGAGGAGAGGGACAAGAATGGCATTATGAGCCACTTATCTTTTTTTCAATCTAAAACATGTAGGCACTTGCCAAACTTTATCTTAAATTATGTACCCTTCCATCCATGCTTGTAATCTGTATGATCTGCACTTGTTTATCCGCGTATTAATGAAAAAAGAAATGCTTGTCGAGCACTTGTGCATGTACCATGTCCATGCTGAGGATCGACTCCTCAATACTTTCAAGTAAACAAGAGTTTCCCGGCAAGATATCTTGCCGGTCCCTTCCCTTGCTGCCGCAGGGCTCAACCTAGCGAGTTAGGAGCGTGGAAGAGAACCGACCCCCTGTCAACCCTTTCTTCCAAATGCTACTATGACCATCCTGACTGAAGTAATCTTCGAATCCGAGGATGGGAGCACAAATGTTTAAGGGTGACAAGGTTTTCCTACGCACAAGTTTTTCACACAGAGGCACACTATGGATGGCTAGGGAACTTATCTGATTTATGTTGGTGGGGGTTGATACGCAATCTTGTTCTCACTTTTTCTCCTTGGGAGTTTATCCGTGGCAGGAGCCCTATAGTCAGTACAGAGGGAAAAATAGCAGCATATGACCTTCTCTAAATGATCATAGCAAAGTCATACTAAAATATACATGCATGCAAGTTTTAGGCGTCAGCGCTTCGTTTTATTATCTTTGCACAGGGCCTGCGCCTGGCTTTGTACAAAGGGTTACATGCGCATCGGCAAGGCTTGTACAAAAGGTGGCTGCCGGGAGCTGAGCCCAGCAACCACGCCTTATGGGTAGAACTTGCGAAGATGCTCAATATTCAATGAGTTTTGCAATTTAATGCCATCCTCGGTCTCCAGACGGACTGCGCCAGGTCTGGTGACTTGAACTACCCGGTAAGGGCCTTCCCACTTTGGCGTCAACTTGTTGGAACCCTTGGTGGACTGAACACGCCTAAGGATAAGGTCACCTTCCTCAAGGCTCCGAGCATGGGCCCTGCGTCTATGATAGCGGCGCTGGGCTTGCTGGTAGCGTGCAGCACGCACAACGGCCCGGAGACGATCTTCCTCAAGGAGCAAGACATCGTCATGCTAGAGCTGCTTTTGTTCTACTTTATCATAGGCAAGTACTCGAGGTGAACCGTATAAGAGTTCCGTGGGGAGCACTGCTTCTGCCCCATACACTAGGGAGAAGGGAGTCTGGCCGGTGGCTCGATTTGGCATCGTCCGGAGGGACCAAAGAACCACCGGCAGCTCATCAATCCATCGCCTGCCGCATTTCTACAGCTTGTCGAAAGTTCTCGTCTTGAGCCCGCATAGCACCTCAGCATTCATCCTCTCAGCTTGCCCGTTGCTTCGGGGATGAGAAACAGAAGCATAGGATACCTTGCTCCCAAGGCTTTGGACGTACTGCATGAAGGTGCGGCTCGTGAACTGGGTGCCATTATCGGTGATTACTCTGTTGGGTACTCCAAAACGGCACACCAATCCTTTCAAGAAATTGACAGCTAATTGTGCAGTCACCTTCCCCACTGGCTCCACCTCAGGCCATTTTGTAAACTTGTCAATTGCAACATACAAGAATTCAAAGCCCCTGGTGGCACGAGGGAAGGGGCCCAGGATATCGAGCCCCCAGACCAAGAATGGCCAGGATAAACGGATCGTCTGGAGAGCTTGAGCTGGTTGATGAATGTTTTTGGAATGGAACTGACATGCTTCACACTTGGTGACGAGCTCAGTTGCATCCTGGAGGGCGGTGGGCCAGTAGAAACCCTGCCGGAAAGCTTTTCCAACAAGGGCTCTTGATCCAATGTGAGAGCCACACATGCCCCCATGTATCTCTGCCAACAGCTTCAGTTCGTCTTCCTGGCAAATGCACTTCAATTTCACCCCGTTTGGCCTTTTTCTGTACAGAGTGTCATTGATAAACTGGTACATACTGGATAGTCGGGCTACTTTTTCAGCTTCTTCTTGCTCTTCGGGAAGTTCTCCTATTTGAAGGAAATGGACTATGTGTTGTGCCCAAGTTGGAGCTTGCGGCTCGACAACAAGGACTAAAGGCACCTCCTCGTTCGTGGGAGCGGTCACTTCGACCACAAGAGCTTGTGGTTCCACGGGAGGGTGCTGCTCACCAACCAAAGTTGGGTTGTTCCTGGCAGCCTCTCTACCAGCGGCTTCAGGAAGCCCTGCCGGGAGATACTTGCCGGAGTCCAACTTTCTTCTTTTTCTGGCCATCATTGAAGGGGACACTCGTGGTTGAGTTAGGTGGAGGACAAAAGTTCTTGGTTCGACAGGGAGCTTTTGTGCGGCGCACTTTGACAAGTGATGAGCAATGTTGTTCTCTGCACGTGGCATGTGCTCTGCTTGTAACCCATCAAAGTGTTGTTCCAACTTTCTCACCTCCTGTACATATGCCTCCATCAACGGACTCTGGTAATCTTTATTGACTTGTCTCACCACGAGCTGCGAGTCTCCACGGATGATTAATTTCTTGATTCCCAACTCCACTGCAATTCTGAGCCCGGCAAGGAGCCCCTCATACTCAGCAGTGTTGTTGGTGGCCTTCTCTTGGGGAAAATGCATTTGAACCACATACTTGAGATGCTCTCCAGTGGGCGCAACAAGAAGCACGCCAGCTCCAGCGCCCTGCAATGAGAAAGCTCCGTCAAAATACATGATCCATTCTTGAGGCGCCTCCTTGCCGGGGATAACTGTCTCTGATACTTCTTCATCTAGAGTGGGCGTCCATTCTGCAATGAACTCTGCCAATGCTCTACTCTGAATAGTTGAGGTACTTTCATATTTCAGCCCAAAGCTTGACAACTCTAACGCCCATTCAACTATCCTGCCGGTGGCTTCGGGGTTCCTCAATATGCGTTGCAGCGGAAAACGGGTGACAACTATGATCTCGTGGGCTTGGAAATAGTGGCGCAATTTCCTCGAGGCCATGATAAGGCCGAAGATCAGCTTTTGTACTCCAGAGTACCTTGACCTAGCCCCCTATAATAGGGAGCTGAGAAAGTACACTGGCTGTTGTGCCACTTTCTTCTTTGCTGTGGTTTTGGGATTGCTTTCGCTAACTTGTCCAATTCTGCCATGACTGGTTCAGTTTTATCTCCGGAGGGGACAGTTCCTGTAGCTGCTTCCTCAACCACTTCTCGCTGCACCACCAGCCCTGCACTAACCACTTGGTTTGTTGCCGCTAAGTATAGTAGCAACGGCTCTTGCGGTTTAGTAGCGACTAAGGTGGGAGCAGAGGATAGGTAGGCTTTCAGGTCTTGCAGCGCTGCTTCTGCCTCCGGGGTCCACTTCATCGGACCTGCCTTCTTCAAAATTTTGAAGAAAGGCAAGGCACGCTCGACAGATTTGGAAATGAACCTACTCAACGCGGCAACGCATCCGGTTAAACGCCGCACATCCTTGACAGTCCTTGGTGCTTGTATCTGCTCGATCGCTCTGATCTTGTCGGGGTTGGCTTCTATCCCTCGATGAGACACAAAGAAACCAAGTAGCTTGCCGGAGGGAACACCAAACACACACTTCTCAGGGTTTAACTTCAAATCGATCTTACACAAGTTTGCAAAGGTCTCTTCCAAATCTTGAACAAGTGTTGATCTGTCCTTGGTTTTAACCACTATATCATCCATATAAGCTTCCATGTTTCTGTGCAGCTGTGGTTCGAAACCAATCTGTTCTGCTCTTGTAAAAGTGGATCCAGCGTTCTTTAACCCGAAAGGCATGTGTACAAAGCAATACGTGCCACATGGAGTTATGAACATGGTCTTCTCTTCATCTTCCTTAGAGATGAATATCTAATGGTACCCGGAGTATTGTAGGATCGGAAGTATGTCTAGAGGGGGGGGGGGTGATTAGACTACTTGAGCAAATAAAAATCTAGCCTTTTCCCAATTTTATGTCTTAGCAGATTTTAGCAACTTAGCACAAGTCAAGCAATCAACCTACACATGCAAGTCTAAGAGTGTAGCAGCGGAAAGTAAAACATTGTATATGAAGGTAAAGGGAAGGGTTTGGAGAAGGCAAACGCAATGTAGACACGGAGATTTTTGGCGTGGTTCCGATAGGTGGTGCTATCGTACGTCCACGTTGATGGAGACTTCAACCCACGAAGGGTAACTGCTGCGCGAGTCCATGGAGGGCTCCACCCACGAAGGGTCCATGAAGAAGCAACCTTGTCTATCCCACCATGGCCATCGCCCTCGAAGGACTTGCCTCACTCGGATAGATCTTCACGAAGTAGGCGATCTCCTTGCCCTTACAAACTCCTTGGTTCAACTCCACAATCTTGTCGGAGGCTCCCAAGTGATACATAACCAATCTAGGAGACACCACTCTCCAAAAGGTAATAAATGGTGTGTTGATGAAATCCTTGCTCTTGTGCTTCAAGTGATAGTCTCCCCAACACTCAACTCTCTCTCACAGATTTGGCTATGGTGGAAAGATGATTTGAGTGGAAAGCAACTTGGGGAAGGCTAGAGATCAAGATTCTTGTGGTAGGATTGGAATGTCTTGATATTAACACATGAGTAGGTGGTTCTCTCTCAGAAAATGAGTAGTGGAAGTGTAGGCTCATTCTGATGGCTCTCTCTTTGATAGAGAAGGGGGTGGAGGGGTATATATAGCCTCCACACAAAATCCAACCGTTACACACATTTGACTCAACTCGGTCAGACCGAATAGAAGAACTCGATGAGACCGATTCAATTCAAAATGTGAACGTTAGGAATCTCGGTGGGACCGATATACTCAACTTGGTGGAACCGATGTGCTAGGGTTAGGGCAAGACCTCATCTCGGTGTGACCGATTGCATGAACTCAGTGGGACCGATTTCAGCAATGAGATAAATAGAGAGTTGGTCACGCAAACTCGGTGGGACCGATCACTCACTTCGGTAAGACCGAAATGTTACGAAAGGGAAACAGAGTGTTTGGATTGCGAACTCGGTGGGACCGATCGCTCACTTCGGTTAGACCGAAATGTTACGAAGGGAAACAGAGAGTTTGCATTGCCATCTTGGTGAGACCAAAAGCCCAATTGGTGAGACCGAATTGATTAGGGTTTCTGGCAGTGGCTATGTCAAGGAAACTCGGTGGCGCCAGATAGATAAAATTGGTGGGGCCGAATTTGACTTTAGGTTTAGGACATACGAGGAAATGAGAAAGTGGTTGAGGGCTTTGGAGCATATCACTAAGCATTTTGAGCAAGTAGACCATTATGCAACACCTCATCCCCTTTTAATAGTATTGGCTTTTCCTATAGACTCAATGTGATCTTGGATCACTAAAATAGAAATGAAGACTCTTGAGCTTTTGCCAATCTTTGTCCTTAGCGTTTTGAGGGGTTCACATCTCTAGTCCATGCAATGCCAATCATGGAACTATCTGAAATATTTCACTTGAAAGGATATTAGTTCAATGAGCTATATGTTGTTATGAATTACCAAAACCACCCGGGGATTAGTTGCACTTTCAATCTCCCCCTTTTTGGTAATTGATGACAACATATAGATCAAAGCTTCGACAAATGATAATATAAAGGAAATACATCGTCGCTTTGAGAAGTATGTGATAAGTAAGAGCTCACCCTAAATTTGTGCCTTATTTAAAATTTGCTTTTGAATGCAAATGCACAATCGATTAGGACCATGCGGCACTCTTCCATGTCACATACATCTTGGTGGAGCGCTCAAAATGATAGAATAAAACAACATGCACTCATCACCAAGAGAAACATGATTGATCATACACAAGTATATAGATATCATCATTTAAGCACACAATAAAGCATAATATGATCAAGCACATGATCATAAGAGTATCTCACACATAAGCACAAATAGTAGGAAACAAACAATCAAGTAGGAAGTAAAGAGGCAACAAAAGGCAAAACACTCTCTTTCTCGAAGCCTAATGATCTATACACTTTCTCCCCCTTTGGCAACAAGTTACCAAAAAGCTCAAAAATGCATAGTGCTATGCGACACTCTAGGCACGGTCTCCGGTTGCTCCTGAAGTGGTCTTCTGGCTGGTTGCTCTGGTGTGCGTACATGGGGTGGAGAGGAGTCCGTCTGCAAACGCTTCTGCTGATGTCTGAGGAGCTGGAGGAGTTGAGATTGGAGGTACAACAGTGGTAGTTGTAATAGGTGCTGAAAGTGTAGTCCTCGCTTCACTGACTACTGGCACTGCTGAAGACCTCTGTGCCCTTGGCACACACTGAAAAGTGTCGGTGGTAGGTCTATCATTCCTGTCTTCAACCTCTTCCTGGAGCTTCTCAACTGTGGTTTGAATCTCAGTGACCTTCACATCTAAATCATGAAGTTTGGTTTCAAAGATCCCTTCAAGGCTCTCTTGATTTCGAGTCAGGGTGGCCAGTCCTTTCTCTATTCTCATGCTTGCCTCAAGCAGATAACTAAGTTGATCTTGCTTGGTCTTGAGATTGACACCTGAAGCATCTGGCATTGTTGAACTCTTTGCAGTCTTTGCTTTCTCTTGCTTCTCCTGAGCCTCTGCTGAAGTAGGATGTGTTGCATCCAAGAGAACCTCGTTGTCCTCAAAGTCTAGCCTCAGGGGAAGATGCTCTTTGTCAAGAAGATATGTCCCTGTCCCCATCTTGGAATTGATTAGCATCTGAATGTGAGGGGCATGTCCACATGACCTTTTCTGATCTGCAGCAGTTCTCTTCACAATTTCAACAATTAAACTCATCACCTTGAACTTCTATGGCACATCAAACATATGAAGTAGGTTGATAGAGTGACCACTGATCATCCTATGATCTCCTGACTTGGGCAACAGAGTGTGCCTCAATATAGTGTTTATCGTAGTAAGTCCTGACAGCAGATATTAGATAGATCCAAATCTGTGAGTTGTCAAAGCAGCATCTGGAATTGGCTTGTACATGTGAGCCATAGAGTAGTGATCCTTTCTTGGCTTGGCATACACATCTATGTCATCTTCAGCTTCTTCAGGGGCACTGATCAACTTGGCCCATTCTACAATTGATAAATGATATCTTGTGCATTCAGTCATCCAAGCAATCTTGCCATCTGGATAGAAATGTGCAGTTGAATAGAATTGCATTACCATTTCTTCATTCCACTTGGTCAACTTTTGACCAACAAACTTGTCAACACTATTCATTCTGAAACTGTCATGAACTCCTGGGAAGTAATCCTCATTGTCATCAATGAATTTCCAATCAACCCATCTCATGTCACTGACAATTGGTTTTTTGTCCAATAAGACTGTCTCATAGAAGTCTTGCTGTTCCTTGGTGCGAAAGCGATAATCAACAGCTGTTCTTCTCCTTATAGCATATGGATCAGTCTGTCTCCACAATCAGAGACCTGCATCCTTTCTTAACTTCATATTCTCAGCAACTAGATGATTATCATCATGATCTAGAATCTTGGGTTTTAGCTTGCTAAGAACTTGTTGTTCTTCATCTTCTTGAGCTTCAGGCACTGGGGCCTTATTCTTCTCTGCAGCTGGGATGTTTCTGGTGGATCTCTTGGGTGTAGATGGTTTTGGAGCTATCTTGGGTTTAGATGGAGCAGCCCTAGACTTGATAGCATCTCCCATGAGCTTATGAGATTTAGGAGGTGGTGCAGCTGGCTCTTCCTCCTCCTCATCATCTGACTCTCTCATCATAGATGGTTTGCCAATGACCTTGGCAATTGTCTTCTTGACTCTCTCTTTCCTTTTCTTTCCTACAACAGCCTCATCCTCTTTTGGTTTAGCAGTGAACTCCATGGTTCCTTGAGTGGAGGCTCTGGCTTTTGACATAGGCACTCTCTTAGCAGGAACTTTCACTTTCATCCCTGGCTTGGTTGCAGCAGCACCATACTCTTTCCTGAGAAATTTCTTCTTGGAGGTCACTTCCTCCTCAACAACAAAATCCTCATCTTCTGAATCTGAGGTTCTCTTCTTCCTTTGCCTAGTAGCAGCCTTAGGCAAATTGCTGGGTGTACTTTTGCTACCTTCATCATAGCTGCTGTTGGAGGGACTAGTGCCCTCACTGAGATTTACTTGCTCCTCTGACCTGTTCTAACTATCACTGTTGTCTAACATCTCTGACACTGACCCTGTGAATAGATAGGTATAGGTAGAGTAGATGAGCATCACAAAGCACAGCTATTTTTGCAAAAGCTTTGAGTCAAAAACTTAACTTTAGTTTTCTACAGAAAGCATTTCGGAGCTACCGATGTGACAAACTCGGTGACACCGAAGCACACACAGAGTCTAAACATACAGTTTCGGTCAGACCAAAATGCAGTTCGGTGACTCCGAGATGCTAGGGTTTCACAAAGAAAGTAAACTCGGTCACACCGATTCGTACACTTCGGTTAGACCGAGGAGTACATGTGCAATGGCATAGGCCAAATCGGTGAGACCAGAATTTTCAGATCGGTCGGTCCGAGATGAGTTCGGCGGAAACCTAACTCTAAGTTTTTGCATCGAATCTATTCTAGAGGAAGTTTTAGGTGGATAGAATTATCTCAATCGTGGTAAGAAGCTTGGCATTGTTCTTTGTGCAAGAATCGGAGTTAAGGAAAGCACAAAGAGATCGAGTCCGTACCCTAACTTGGTGACGAACTCGCTACGGCGACAACAGCGGTGGAGATTCCCATTGACGGCGGCAGAGACCAGCAGCAGGAGGACGCTGGCGACGACGGATACGGTCCATAGATCAAGGGGGCGGCAGAGCTGGGTAGGTGCGGTCGAGCGGTTTGGAGGAATTTCCAAATTTCAACCCGCGGTATATATACCCAGTCACTGTCGGTGTGACCGAGTGGAACGACTCGGTGGCACCGAGATGCTGAATCGCAAGCGATTACCGCAACTCGGTGAGACCGAACGGTTCTAATCGGTTGCACCGAGGTGAAAACCTAGATCAACTCAATGATTTCGGTGAGACCGGAAGGAATGAATCGGTCAGACCAAAAGCCATTAAGAAGTTTTGGAAGTTTAAGCCCTTGACAGATCGGTGGCTCCGAGTGCTCACCCGAAGTGTCCGAATTCGACTTGTTCAAACTTTGTGATGTAGCATGAATAGAGTTTGAGACGAGAAAAGCAAAGATAGCTAGAGGGAGTACTTAGGCATTCTTGTCCATCCATTTGGCAAAAACAAGCAAAATCAAACAATCAAAGCAACAAATGGATGTCCTCGAATGGAGAAAATATGCAACCAACATGCTCACACAATAAGATAGCAAATGAAATATGTGGCAAAGAATGCACAAACACTCTAGCATATATCAAGCAATTGGCGATGACTAGGTCATCTATATATGAGTATATTGACTTAGGAGTCAAATGAGAACATTTGATCATAGGCCATACTCATCGTTTAAGCACAAGTGGGGTTACCACTTTTACATAAAGCATTGATGTGTTCACACCATTAGAGTTGCTTTAGCTCAAGTGGCATGTAAGTAGACAAGAGTAAACGCTTGGCAATGTAAGAAGAACTTTTCTTACGAAGATTATCATTGATTGCTTTTAAGAACCCATGCTCTTGCTCTAGATTGAGCTTTTCAAAGCGTAGCTTCTCATGAGTCTTTAAAAGCTCTCAATGATACTCTAAGGAAGTTTCATGAGCTAACTTAAGAGTGTTTAGTTCTTTAGTTAGACGCTCAATCTCCTTCTTATCATTGTCATTCATTTCATCTTGATTAGCATGATTAATAGCAATTTCATCATAGTTTTCATCACTAGAGTTGTCAACAAGTAAATCATCATCACCTAGCAAATCATCTTCATCACTATTGAAATCAACATACTCGGGGTGTGATACCGTGGGGCCTTTAGCCATGAAGCATCTTCCAATCCCTTCATTTGGTGAGTCAAATATGTTATAGGAGTTGGATGACACAAGTGCAAGACCGGCAACACCTTCATCTTGAGTATGTTCGGAGTCGGAGTGATAACTTCTCTCGGAGTAGTGTTCGGAGTCAGAACCGGATACCCATTCACCAACATGAGCTTGATGTCTTTGTCTAGTGTAGCTCTTTGATGACTTGTCCTTCCTTTCCGAATCCTTGCTTCTACGAGAAGGTCTTCATTCATAACGATCATCTCTACTCCTTCTCTCTCTTGGAGGTGATTGATCTCTTTTACTTCTCCTTTTAGGTGAGTCTTCTCTTCTTTTGTAGGGAGCCGTACACTCATTAGAGTAGTGTCCGGGTCTTCCACAATTGTAGCAATTTCGTTCATGACTAGAAGATCTCTTGTCATACTAGGTCCTCGACTTGGAACTTCTCTCTTTGCTTCTACTCTTGTAGAACTTGTTGAAGTTCTTCACCATTACGCTCAATTCTTCATTGAAGGCTTGTTTCTCACTTGATGTTATAGGGGCATCACATGAAGCTTTGTAAGCACCACTAGACTTGTTGTGAAGCTCTTCCTTATCCTTAAGTGACATCTCATGAGCATCAATTCAACCAATGACTTCCGTTGGCTTGAGATCTTTGTAATTGGGCATGATTTGGATCAAGGTGCACACGGTATCATATTTTCCATCCAAAGCTCTTAGAATCGTCTTGATGATGAATCTGTCGGTCATCTCTTCACTTCCTAAGCCGGCAATCTCATTTGTGATGAGAGCAAGCCTAGAATACATTTCAGCGACTCCTTCACCATCCTTCATTCTGAACTTGTCAAGTTGACTTTGAAGCACATCCAATTTGGATTCCTTGACGGACTTGGTACCTTCGTGCATATCAACCAAACTATCCCAAATTTCCTTTGCATTCTCAAGGCGGCTGATTTTGTTGAATTCTTCGGGGCACAATCCATTGAAGAGGATATCGCAAGCTTGAGCACTGTATTGCAACATCTTCAATTCTTCTGCGGTTGCTTCATGATTTGGTTCTCTTCCATCTTCAAAGAATTCACTTTGCAAACCAACACACACAATAGCCCAAACGGAGGGGTTATGTCCAAGAATATGCATTTTCATCTTATGCTTCCAACTAGCAAAATTAGTACCATCAAAGTAAGGACCTCTACGGTGGTAATTTCCCTCGCTAGACGCCATACTCTCCTAGGATGTGAAACCAAGGCTATGATCACCAAAGCTATGGAAATCAAGGCAAATGGAGACCAAAGCTCTGATACCACTTGTAGGATCAGAAGTATGTCTAGAGGGGGGCTGATTAGACTACTTGACCAAATAAAAATCTAGCCTTTTCCCAATTTTATCTCTTGGCAGATTTTAGCAACTTAGCACAAGTCAAGCAATCAACCTACACATGCAAGTCTAAGAGTGTATCAGCGGAAAGTAAAACATTGCATATGAAGGTAAAGGGAAGGGTTTGGAGAAGGCAAACGCAATGTAGACACGGAGATTTTTGGCGTGTTTCCGATAGGTGGTGCTATCGTACGTCCACGTTGATGGAGACTTCAACACATGAAGGGTAACAGCTGCGCGAGTCCACGGAGGGCTCCACCCACGAAGGGTCCATGAAGAAGCAACCTTGTCTATCCCACCATGGCCATCGCCCACGAAGGACATGCCTCACTCGGGTAGATCTTCATGAAGTAGGCGATCTCCTTGCCATTACAAACTCCTTGGTTCAACTCCACAATCTTGTCGGAGGCTCCCAAGTGACCCCTAACCAATCTAGGAGACACCACTCTCCAAAAGTAATAAATGGTGTGTTGATGATGAACTCCTTGCTCTTGTGCTTCAAATGATAGTCTCCCCAACACTCAACTCTCTCTCACAGATTTGGCTACGGTGGAAAGATGATTTGAGTGGAAAGCAACTTGGGGAAGGCTAGAGATCAAGATTCTTGTGGTAGGATTGGAATGTCTTGATCTCAACACATGAGTAGGTGGTTCTCTCTCAGAAAATGAGTAGTGGAAGTGTAGGCTCATTCTGATGGCTCTCTCTTTGATAGAGAAGGGGGTGGAGGGGTATATATAGCCTCCACACAAAATCCAACCGTTACACACATTTGACTCAACTTGGTCAGACCGAATAGAAGAACTCGGTGAGACCGATTCAATTCAAAATGTGAATGTTAGGAATCTCGGTGGGACCGATATACTCAACTCGGTGGAACCGATGTGCTAGGGTTAGGGCAAGACCTCATCTCGGTGTGACCGATTGATTGAACTCGGTGGGACCGTTTTCATCAATGAAACAGAGAGTTGGTCAGGCAAACTCGGTGGGACCGATCGCTCACTTCGGTAAGACCGAAACGTTACGAAAGGGAAACACAGAGTTTGCATTGCGAACTCGGTGGGACCGACCGCTCACTTTGGTAAGACCGAAACGTTACGAAGGGAAACAGAGAGTTTGCATTGCCATCTCGGTGAGATCGAAAGCCCAATCGGTGAGACCGAATTGATTAGGGTTTCTTGCAGTGGCTATGTCAAGGAAACTCGGTGGCGCCGGATAGAACAAATCGGTGGGGCCGAGTTTGACTTTAGGTTTAGGACATATGAGGAAATGAGAAAGTGGTTGAGGGCTTTGGAGCTTATCACTAAGAATTTTGAGCAAGTAGACCATTATGCAACACCTCATCCCCTTTTAATAGTATTGGCCTTCCCTATAGACTCAATGTGATCTTGGGATCACTAAAATAGAAATGAAGAGTCTTGAGCTTTTTCCAATCTTTGTCCTTAGCGTTTTGAGGGGTCCACATCTGTAGTCCATGCCATGCCAATGATTGAACTGTCTGAAATATTTCACTTGAAAGGATATTAGTTCAATGATCTATATGTTGTTATGAATTATGAAAACCACCCGGGGATTAGTTGCACTTTCAAGTATGTATCGAAAAAGGAAAGCAGATCACACCCGGAGGTGGAGTCTACAATCTAATCATTGCACGGCAGGGGAAAGGGTCCTTCTGGCACACCTTGTTCAAGTCTGTGAAGTCAATTGAGAGCCTCCATTTCCAATTTGCCTTGCGCACTACCACTGGGTTCGCTAACCATGTTGGATGCAGCACTCCTCTGACCAAACCAGTTGCTTCAAGTTTCTTGATTTCCTCTGCAATGAACTGCTGCCGCTCTAAAGCTTGCTTCATGACCTTCTGCTTGACGGGCCGGGCGCGAGGGCAGACAGCAAGGTGGTGCTCGATTACCTCCCTGGGAACACCAGAGATGTCAGATGGTTGCCAAGAAAACACATCGACATTCTCCCGTAGGAAGGCAACGAGCATGCTTTCCTATTTCCCATCAAGGGTGGCACTGATGGTGAACGTACCGTCAGCGCCATCCTGCCTCGCCGGGAACTTTTTCACAGCAAGTGAAGCAGCCTTGGGCCTTTTGCTAGTGGAACTCTCCGGCAGGTCCTCAACAGGTGCGGTGCTTCCCGGAGTCCTTGCCGGCATCTCTGCTAGCTTTCTTTCCCTTCTTAGTTTCCTTGGTGGGAGCTATGGCTTCTGCAGCTTCAGCTGCTACCGCGTCTCTGTCGGATTCAGGGCTCTGCAGACCCAAGAAAGGTTTGAACTCTGGGGCGTGTGCGAAGAACTCAACCTCTCCAGCCAACCAACCCGTCGCCCTACAGCCTAGCTTGATGAACAAGGAACAAGATGAACACGACAACTTACCCAGGTTCGGGCCACCTTGCGGTGTAAGACCCTAGTCCTGCTTTGTGGTGGATTGGACTCACGAGGGGCTGAGGATGAACTAGTATAGAGGATGAACAAGCTCGCGGGGCTGCTCTGGGGTGAGGGTGAGTCATCCTTTGATTTGGTCCCCTCTATGGTGGTGGCTAGCTTATACTTATAGCGGCCTCGGTCCTCTTCCTCCAAAACAAAGGCGGGAAGGGATCCCACAGTGGCCAATTTGAAAGGGGACAAGTAGTACATATTATCCTGACGAAAGGTGGTCTTCGCCTGCAAAGCTTCTGGTCGTGACGCCATAGTGGGCTCGGCGATGACATCCGTCCTGCCGTCCTAGCGGTCTTGGTCTCATTGTACTGGAATGGAAACCTTTGCCTGATTCCTCGGGAACCCACGCCTGCGCTTGCCTCCTTAACACCAAAGAGGAAACCTGCTCCTCTCCGCCTGCTGGTGGCCGCCTGGCCTTGGTCGTCATGGCTTGCGTCACCGCAACCTCGTGAGGTTGGGTACCTGCATAGAAATCTCTGCTCCTCAGGACGCAGCCTGGGAAGGCCGCTCCCTCAGGAGGTCTTGTCACTGTCTGCCTCGCGAGGCTTGGCCCCTCACGAGGGTTTTGTCTTGTTGGTGTTGAAACTGGGCCGTATCAGGCCTTCGATGGAGCGACACCGTGGGCCGCAGGCAGGCAAGTCTGGGTACCCTGGTTCCCAGAATGCAGATAGTCTCAATACATCTGATCCACACATACAATTGCATCTCTTTTATCTGATGGAATGGAAATGATACCCATCGGCCCTGGCATCTTCATGGTGTTGTAAGCATAGTGGGATGCTGCCATGAATTTTGCCAGAGCTGGACGACCAAGAATCCCATTGTAAGGCAAGGTAAGCTCAACCACGTCAAACACAACCCTCTCGGTCTGGTAGTTCAGTTCCCCGCCAAATGTCACAGGCAACGTGATCTTCCCCTTGGGTCGGCTCCTGCCGGGGTCGATTCCTTGAAATGTACCCATGCCCTTGAGCTCCTCATCGGGGATCTGCAGCTTCGCAACCACCTTAGGGGAAATCAAGTTCAACCCAGCCCCACCGTCAACTAGCATCTTGGGGAAACCAACAACGGCAAACATCCAACCGCAGTGGTGTGGTCAGGATGATCCTCTTTGTCAAAGATGATAGGCGTGCAGGACCACTTGAGTGGCTTCCGGGAGTCTGCAGTTGGCTCCATGGCATTGACCACACGTGCCCACTGCTTGAGCTGGCGGTGAGAGGAGTGCAAAGACGCACCTCCATCAACACACATGGCTTCGGTTGCTTTCTGGAATTCTTGCTCGCTGGTTTCTTCATCCCCTTCATCACTCTCACCATCTCCTTCTTTCTTCTCACGGCCTCTAGCAGGTTTCTCCTTTTGCTGCAGGGCCTTGCCGCGGTGGCCCCCTCTACTGCCATGGCCTTTTTCACCGGCGCCCTCCTGGTCTTTCTCCATGTCTCACTTCTCATATTCTGCCTTTTGCTTCGTGACAAGCTGCTCGACTTGGTGGCATTATTGGAGATCATGACCTTTAGTGCGGTGGATTTTGTAGTATGGCCCATCGGACTTCCCAGCTTTCTCTGCCGCCGTAGCCTCTCAGCAATCAGCGCATGAGGCAGTTTCCTTGCCGGGGGCTTTGGTTTTGGCCTTCTTGCCGGTGCCGAGATCGCCAGAGCTCTCAACGGCCAATACTGACTTATCTTTGCGCTTCCTATTGCGCCTCCGGCTTCTCCTCTTCGGGTTAGCTGTCTCATCGTTGTCCTCCGAATCAACCTCGATGCCATCCTCCTCCCCGGGGAGTCGCCTTCCTTCCTCAGCCCGAGCACATTTATCCGCCAAGGTGTACAACTCATTGACGGTCTTGTGCAGCCAGATGTTAATTTTGGACCGTATCTTTCTGTTGCGCATGTTCGAATGGAACACGGCAATCACAGCTCCTGGGTGTATCTCTGGAATGTTTCAATGTACTCGACTGAATCCTTGCATATACTTCTGCAAGCTCTCCCCTTCCTTCTGTGGATGGACTTGCAAGTCACTGGCCCGCCCGGGCTCTTGGTGGCCACCCGTGAAGGCGCCAACAAATTCATTGCACAAGTCAGCCCATAACGAAATGGAATTCTTTGGCAGGTGCATCAGCCACGACCTCACATTTGGCTTGAGTGCTAAAGGGAAGTAGTTGGTGAACACCTTCCCATCCCTGCCCTCGGTGGCTTGAATGGCAATTGTGTAAATACTCAAGAATTCTGCCGGGTTTAACTTTCCATGATATTTTTCTGGTATCTCTGGCTTGAAGACCTGGGCTGATGGCCAGCGGACTTGCCGTAGCTCACGAGTGAAGGAAGGGCACCCAACCTCGTAAGGCAAGTAGCCGCCATCACTGGGCATGGGTTCATCAACGTCTAGGCCATTGTGCCTGTCAGATTGACGGCGGGTCTCCCGGTGTCGTTCTATAGTGATGCGCGCATCTTCCCTCCATCGATCTTCCAGGACCCGCCGCTGATCCCGGTGGGTTCGTGGGTCAGACGAGGCCATCGATGCTTCGTTGGGTCCGTGGACATGCTATTCTTGCTGCTGTCGCCTCAGGGTCTACTGTTGCGGAGGAGACTGCACCGTCAGTGTGGCCCCCTAGACACGGCCATCAGCCCGGGCCATTGTTGTTGTCGTGGGCACCCTGAGGGCTCTGCCTGCTATGATTTTCCAGCTTCTGCAAAGCTGATCAAACTCTGGATGGTGGCCCTCCACTCATCCATTTGATCAGCCACTGGTGGGAATCTCACTAGGAGTTGGGCCCGCGCCATTGCTTCCGTAGCTGTGCTCGGTATAGCTGATGAGGCAGACCGCGACGTCGCTCGACTCCTGGTAGTACCAGCAGGGGCGTCGCCGCATTCTCTCCGTCATGAGCCAGTCGCCAAGGCTGTCTGGTGATGAGTGGGTTGCACTCGGGGATCGACAACCCCGTTCGGCGCCACCCGCTAGTGCGGCGAGGAGGTAGAGACTGAACGTTCCCTCCACCCGCGGCTTGTGGGTTATGCCCGTCGGGATGTTGTTGATGCTGCCCTCCCCCGGCGCCTCCCGCTCCAGCTTCGTCCATAGGGGACAGAATGACGGCGCCGCCTGCGCCAGTCGCGTCTCCCGTGGTATCCGCCTCACCCAACACCGCTGTGGCGTCTACGGCGTCTGTGGCCGCGTGTGAGGGGGCCTTCAAAGTGGAATGGTGCACGGTCGTGCCGGGCTTCTTCTTGGGCGCCATGGATGAAGATGATGATGATGATGGTCGACGCACTATTCACAACCTCAGGTTCGCGCAAGCGATGCCTCCTACCTGGCGCGACAAAGATGTCGTGGGAGAACACGATCACTTATGGGGCCATTGGCCTGTTTGTGGTTCGGCAAGGGGGGGAAGGTCACATTACACAAAGTGCGGAAGCCATGAAGCAGCACTACGATGGTGACACTGGTGGTTTTTACCCAGGTTCAGGCCGCTGGGAAGCGTAAAACCCTACTCCTGCTTTAGTGGATTGGATGGAGGAACACAATGGACACGCAATGCTCAAACCCGGCAAGGTGGCCTCAGGGGGAGCTGCTACGCGCGTACAAGTGCGCAGGGGTTCGATTCCCTTTCTAGGTAGCCTTGGACCTCCTTTTATAGCTAAAGGGGTAACCACAGTGGCAAAACAGTCTTTATCTGGTGATTAGATAGCTAACAGTGCTATCATACCTAACTCTGGCAGTTAGGACAAAGTGCATTAAATGCACTGCTAGGTGTCATGCTAAGGGTGAAGCCCGACAAGCTTGCCGTGCTGCTTAATCATCTTCTGCTTATCTTTTAGAAACGCCTCTGGTCGGGTGTCATGCGAGGATAATATGTCTTCCAACGGGCTGCCACATGCTTAGTGGAAGCCACTTAATCATCTTGAGGCTTGAAACCACATTGATAAGTGATTTGCGTTGTGGTGCAGTGGAGTGGTGTGCCTTGGTGGGAGTTCTTGCCCTTGGCGGCCCCGGCAAGCCTGCCGGGACAATTTTAGACTTTTCTTTGGGGTGGTCTCGACCTGGCCGGGCTCTCCTGCCCAGCAAGGGAGGCCTTCCCAAGGTGATGCTCTGCTGCGTTGTACATTGACTTGGTCTTCTTGATCTGCTCCTTGATCTCACAAAGAGCGGTTTCTCTGGCTTGGACTTGTTTTGTAAGTTGGTGCCGGACACGTGATGCCAGTACGCCTGTGTATAAGTCTGGGCAACAAACGTGAATGTTTGTTGTACCGACACTGGGTCTTCCAAAATTATAGTAATTACGGTCACGACTTGATGATCTTTGCTCATGTTGCCTTGAGTTGGAGCTTCTCTTTTTTTTTCTATTCTTGTAGAATTTGTCAAAGTTCTTCACCATTAGACTTAATTCCTCATTTGACACTAGCATGTCACTTGAAGTTGTAGGAGCATCACTTGAAGCTTTGTATGCACCACCACTACTGGAATCAGGGAATTTGCCATCAGCCTGTTCTTTGCCGTCTGCTAGCTGACGAAAAAGAAGGTCTTTGCCGTCTGCTTACAAAAAACAGACGGCAAAGAACTGGCTAATGGCAAAGATACTATTTGCCATCAGCCTGTTCTTTGCCGTCAGCTAACAGACGGCAAAGAATCTTTGCCGTCCGCTAGCTGATGGCAAAGAGGTGGGGGTGGGGTCCAGTGGAGGCCAGTTCACTGTAACGGTCCACCCCACCTCTTTGCCGTCTGCTAGCGGACGGCAAAGAGAACGGCAGCTAACGGCTAAGGCCCACCCCCCACACCCCACCTCCCCTCTCTATCTCTCTTTCTCTCTCACTCCACCGCGCCGCCCTCGACCCCAACCGCCGCCGCCGCCGCCCTTGACCCACACCGCCCTCGCCGCCCCGGCCCACCACCCGCCACCCCGCGGTCTGCTGCGTCCCCACGGCCCCTGCGGCCTGATTCCCCACCGCCCCTGCCGCCCCGACGCCCTCGCCGCCCCCGCCGCCCCGACAACCAGGCGCCCCGATGCCCTTGTCGCCCCGTCCCCCTCACCGTCCCGACACCCTCGCCGCCCCGCCAGCCCGGCGCCCCGCCGCCCCGACAACAAGGCGCCCCGCCGCCCTCGCCGCCCCGGTGCCCCGCCGACCCACTCCGGTGAGCTCTCCCCCCTATTTTTTTCTTTTTTTCTACTATTAGTAATTAGGTTAGTTAGATTAGTTCTAGGTTAGTTAGGTTAGTTCTAGGTTAGTCATGTTAGTTTCTAGGTTAGTTCTTGAAAAAATTTATTAGGAGAATAAAAGAAGAAGAAGAAGAAGAAGAAGAGGAGGAGGAGGAGGAGAAGAAGAAAAAGGGGAGGAGAAGAAAAGAAGAAGAAGAAGAAGAAGAAGAAGAAGAAGAAGAAGAAGAAGAAGAAGAAGAAGAAGAAGAAGAAGAAGAAGAAGAAGAAGAAGAAGAAGAAGAAGAAGAAGAGGAGGAGCAGGAGGAGAAGAAGGAGGAGGAGGAGAAGAAGAAGAAAAAGAGAAGAGCAGAAGAAGAAGAGGAAAAAGGAAACCAAGTCGAGGATCGCCGATGGGGTTCTTCGGCGCCGATGGAACCTGGTTGAGCATCGCCGGTTGCCAAAACTAGGGTCGAGGGTCGGGAATGAGGGTCGAGGATCGCCGGTTGCCAAGGGGTCGAGGGTCGAGGCAGAAGGTCGAGGATCGCCGATCGCCGAGAGGTCGAGGGTCGTGGCAGAGGGTCGAGGATCGCCGATCACCGAAGGGATGGATTGTGGATCCAGTGGGTCCCTCCCCGATGACCACATCCGTCGCCGAGGGGTCGAGGGTCGCCGAGGGTTCGATGGTCGAGGATCTTCCGGTCCGAGTGCTGACCGACTGGTGTCGTAGCTTAAGATGAGGACGTCCCCAAGCTGAAGGTCATGAGCGCGGGTGAACTGCTTCAATCTGTGCGTGAAGAACGGATGGAAGCAGTTCACCCGTGCTGATGACCTTTAGCTTGGGCATGTCCGCATCTTAAGCTACGACAACGGCAACACCATGCTCATAGTGAAGGTGTTCGACAGGACCACCGAGGGGTCGAGGATTGCCGAGGGGTCAGGGGTCGAGGGGTTGACGGACGCCGAGGCGTCGAGGGTCGCCGAGGGGTCGAGGGTCGCCAAGGGGTTGAGGGGTCGAGGGTCGCAGAGGGGTCGAGGTGTCGAGGGGTTGATTTTCCTTGACGGGGAGAGGTAAGTGCATTTACTCTTTGTGTACCTTTTGCCTTCACATTTCTTCAAATATCTAATGCGTTGGCCTTGTCAAACTGCAGGGGTTGGGACCACGCTCAGGATGTTCGCAGGCCCAACACCATCCTTGGTGTGCTTTGCTGGCAAAACTTCCCGGGGTTACCCGGTGAGGGTCAGGTTCCAGAGCTAGGATTGAGCTGGGAGCACTACTTGGCTGCCCCGGCCCAACCGAAGGAGATGATCGACGGTGTCTTGTGCCACACGAGGGCGGAGATGGTGATCAAAAAGTTTTGGGTAATTTCTCCTTTACACAATTAAAAATCTTCAAATACCTAGTTATTGTACTAATCAATGTTGTCTCGTTTGATTGCAAACCTTCTACAGGTGTGAGGAGGGATACGAGGACGCCGCGGCAAAGGTTATCGATGCCGAGTGCAGGCGCCTACTACAAAACTTACGGCACGAGGCTCAGGTGCAGGCTTTTCGAGACTACTATGCCTCGCGTGGTATTAAGAAGCCCAAGCCGGCGTGCCGCGATAAGTTTCTGAAGAAGGAGCAGTACATGAGTGTACTTACCTATTCTTAAGGCCTTGTACTTAGTTTCCTTGATTTGATTCATAGGCGTAGCGCTCAAGTACATTTCTCTTTACTAATTTAGGTGCCCCCGAGATGGTGTGCGGATCAGATGGATTGTTGGGAGGTGTTGGTCGATGAGTGGTGCTCAAACGAATGGCATGCCCAGCACAACAATGCCAAGGACAAGCGTGCCCAAATGGAAGGTGTGCCACACCAAAATCACACAGAACAAGGGAGTACCTTGCTCTGATACCAATTGAAAGTGCGTTATATCGACTAGAGGGGGGGTGATAGGCGATTTTTACAAATTCGTCACTGAGGAATTTCAAGGTGAGGAAATTCCTAAGCGACGAACTACTTAGCAGCGGAATAAGTACTCAGATGCAAGCATAACAGAGCAGTGGCACAGTCATCATGATGAAATGAAAACAAGCACAGAGTACGAGTAGCGTAAACATAGGATAAGCAGGCTGAAGACAAACTGACTGAAGAAATTGAACTGAGGAAATTGAGAAAGTCTTCAGTCAAAGTCTTCAAACAGTAATGATCAAATACATAGCAAGTATGCGAGGAAATGAAAGGGTTGAGGAAATAGAACCAGTAGCTCGGTGAAGACAATGATTTGGTAGACCAGTTCCAACTGATGTGACAGTTGTACGTCTGGTTAGAGCGGCTAGGTATTTAAACCTGAGGACACACAGTCCCAGACACACAGTCCTCACCGTATTCTCCTTGAGCTAAGGTCACACAGACCGCGCCCAATCACTCGTGGTAAGTCTTCAGGTGACTTCCAAACCTTCACATACTCGGTCACTCGGCAATCCACAATTTCCTCTTGGATGCTCTAGACCATGACGCCTAACCGTCTGGAGGATGCACAGTCCTCAAAGGTAACAAGCGTCGGTTCCACACAGGAACAATCTCTTCAGTGATGCTCAATCACTTTGGGTTTGTAGGTGTTTGGGTTTTTGGGTTTTTCCTCACTTGATGATTTTCGCTCAAAGTCCTCGGAGGATGGGATGCTCTAAATGACAAGTGTCAATCTATCTCTCGGAGCAGCCAACCAGCTAGTGGTTGTAGGGGGCGGCTATTTATAGCCTAGGGAGCAGCCCGACATGATAAGACATAAATGCCCTTCAATGATATGACCGTTAGGTCGGTAGGATATTTGGACAGCTGGCGCGCAGCACATCAACGGTCGGATATTTGAGTATCAAATTCCTCAGGGCTATCATGTTCCTCACTTGTAGGCAATCCACACTGGCGAATTCCTAACTCCTCAGTCAGGACAAATTTCTCAGAGAACAGAAGAACTTCGTCTCTGTCACTGAAGAACTTGACTAAACTGTATGAGATTTCCAATGGCTTCACTCGAAAGGATTGGGTAGGTGTAGGGTTTTGAGTTGAGCATCACTTAGAAACTTTTCCTTAGTTTTACTTCGACCCCCTTTAACAGTACGGTGTTTCCTATGACTCAAGAAGAAGAATAATGAAACTACGAAAACAAAAGTCTTCACGCTTCATAATCCTCACATGAATATCAAGTCTTCAGGGTCACACCAATTTCTTCACTTTCAAAGTCTTCAAGAAAACCAAAGTCTTCAGTTGAAGACATTCATTTTTAGGGGTCGACATTCATCGTAAATAACAAACTCCTCATAGACTTATAGACCTGTGTACACTCACAAATGCATTAGTCCCTTAACCTATAAGTCTTCAATACACCAAAATCACTAAGAGGCACTAGATGCACTTACACTTTTCCTATGGACTCAATGTGATCTTGGATCACTCAACCAAAAATGTAGAGTCTTGAAGCTTTGCCAATCTTTGTCCTTTGTATTTTGAAGGGCCCACATCCACTAATCCTTGTCATGCCAATCATTGAAATTTTCTGTGGGGACCCCGACTCATAAGTCGTGATCACCGATTGCACGTGCATAGTGATCCCAAGGATCAATGCTCGCTGTACACCACAGATTGAATAACAAGAGTTTACATCCATTACATACTGTTTAACATAAATAGGACCATTATGGTCAAGTCTTGAATTAATCGTCGAAACAGAAATCTTTGTCGATAACTTGGACCCATGCCATCTCCCTTAACCCTATAGGCATTCTAACTGGAAAAACATCCTAGCTCGCATGTTCATCACCAAAGAACTCTTCTTCATATTCCTGCTCTTCCAGGCCTGGCCAAGTAAATAGCCAGGGACAAGCCAGTGAGTACGTTTGAATGTAATTGCAAGCAACCCATGAATGATAACAAGGTAAATATGCATGGTTTCAACTCTAGGTTGGCATTTCAGGGAATGCTAGTTTTCATCATGCAAGTATGATCAATACCTTTTTAGGGGTCATGCATGTGTCTCCAGCATGCCACAATAGGTTATAGATATCAACATAATGAGAGAGAGTTATCCACAACTCCTCCTCAGTTCCATTGTGAACTTCCTCATGATTCACACAACAATAATATTTCCAACCTGTGTTGTTCTTCAGAAACATCTGGACATAGTCTAAGAAGCACCACCCAACTATCCTTGACCGTGGACACGGCTATTCGAATAGTTTGACACTCTGCAGAGGTTGCACACTTTACCCACAAGATCCGGGGAACTCTTGTGTCAGCCATGATCCGCGGTACCTCAAGTACCCGGGGTGAGCACCCGATCACAACCTTTCCCTAGTCGTGACTAACATAGAGTCCACTCAATTGGTAATAGCCCCCGTGCCAAATATTCTCACGATTTTATCATTGTCTCCGGAGCCTCACTCCCAGACACATCACATAACCACACACGGACGTACCAACGGTGTGTCCGGTGCCTTGTAAAAATAGTCATGGCCGCCTATCCAAGCATGACTCCGTCCCGAGAATGACCATGCACTCCTGTCACTAGTAATGCGGGCATCCTTGCTATCACGAACTAGGTAATCAATAATGCCCTTTCCCATGTAAGGGTAGAGTGGTTGCATATGTTTGGTTGGGACGGTCAACAAATCTTAAATCTATTCCGTTTTCTAGGAACAACACATTCAACTTGCCTCGATATGCTACTTCTCCATCAAGTAGTGACCTAGCTCATCATCATCTCCCAAGGGCATTAGTGTCACCCATTGGGCTTTCCGAAAGATTTTTCTCAAGTTGGTATTCACGGAAGTTATGCGATCATGCAAAACAACTGTGGTTCACCATTGTATCTCTAATTACCAAAATAGAGCTACGATTCATGCAAGTGTCAATGGATCAAGCATCAATGCAACATGCCAAGCAAACTCATCATCACTATCATCATCATTATGCATACAGAATTTACTCGATGAACAAAAGAGGTATATCATGGTCAAAGGGCTGCTTGCCTGGCTCAGCAAAGTCTTCAACTCCTCTGGTCCTTCTCCAAGCATTCCATCTACTTCATCAACTAACGTCGAAACCAATCACAATAAGCAACATAACAAGGCAAAAATAAAAGTGCTCTGAAAATATGCATTTGACTTTTCTAGGACATCTGTGGTTATATGAAAAATAACCAGAGTGGTTTCATTGGAATTGGATCAGTGGATATTTCTGAACATTTCAATATGATGGAATCAAGGGATTTAATGGAACTACAAGGAGTCTATAGAATGCCTTTTTATAAAAATGAATAAAAGTATCCATTAAATCAAGCATGATTTTAGAAATATTTAGAAATTGGTTTCACTGGATTTGGTGTCCAAATGAATATCCTATGGATTTTTGAAGTGGTCTTATGTGGATAAATGACCTATTTAATGGATCCAGTGAAAATCAAGCATAGTAAAAATGTTCACTATGTCTCATTAAATAGATCTCAATTTATGGAGTCTCTGGAAATTTGAATCATCAAATTTGGACATGAAATGAATTAACTATGGATTTTAGAAGCTCAATGGAAAAGAAAAAGCAAAAGATTTGGGTTATACCTAAAGCGCACATAGAGCGCAGTCTAGCACCGCAGCACACTGGGCCGGCCAAGCGGCCCGACCACGCGAGCGACAGGGCGACATCGAAGGCACCTTCAGTAGAGTACGCCTTCGCCTGGGGGAGGTGGGTTTCCCCCGGTCCGTCTCCACTTAAACGGGCGGGCCCGCCTGCTGGGTCGCTGACGCGCGGGGCCAAACGCTCAGGCCGTCGCCTACCTCCTGATCAAACAGAGCAGAGGCAGGGAGGCGAGGCCGAGCGGGCGCTGGCGTTCTCCCCAGCGGCACCGCCCACCTCCGGTGATGCCCAGCACATCGGCGGGTTCAGGAGGTTGTGCCGCATCCGCTGAGGTGTGCCATGGTTGCAGGGGCGGTTGGACATGGGCACATCATCGGCCACACTGGGCGAGGACGATGGTGGTGATGGAACTCGATGGCACGGCCACGGGGAGGAGAGGATGGAGCACGGGAGAGCTCTACGATGGTGGTGGGGAGGCTCTGGAACGGGGAGGCCGGGAGAAGGGGGTCTCGGTGGCATGAATTTGGGCGAAGGCCGGTGCCGGCTCGTTGGGCACGGAGGTGAAGGGAGGGCATGGGAAGAAGAGTGGGTCGGTCCGGGCAGTTCCTGGGGAAGAGAGAGAGTGAATGGAGACGAGAGAGTGTTCGGGGAGGCGATATACGGAGGAGGTGGTGGTGCACCATGGGTGGCATCCACGGCCGCTACCTAGGCGATGCCAGGGGCCGAATTGTCAACCTAGACCATGTCCGGGGTGTTCGTGGGTGTGGTCTAGGCTAAGCGAAATGAGAGGGGAAAGCAGGGCGCACTCTTGGCGGGACCCGAGCTCGCGCACCCATTGTCTGAGCCGGGTGGCGTCAGACACGGCCACTAGGGGGTGAGAGAGAGGGAGAGAGATGGGGGCCGACACGGCTGTCGCATTGCGGACGTCGAGGGCCTTGACTGGTGCGAGTGGGAGGCTCGAGGTGGTCGGGGGACGCGGCATCAATGGTCGCCTGCTCTGCCACGTGCTCTAGAGCGCGTCTTTGGCCGGCGTCCCTGGCTTTTCACGAGCACCCGCATGTCCAATTGTGTCTGGCAGTTGCAGGGGGTGTGGGAAAAAGTCATGGGTGGCCTCGGATGCTCTGGAAAGCTGAGGGGACAGAGGGAGGCCCAGACAGAGGGAGAATTGCACTGTACAGAGAGGAAAAATGGGGTTCCCACCCCCAAATAATTGAGCTGAGGCCATGCAACTTTTGCTAGTGGTAGAGGGGGACTAGATGAGGCCGTGGTAAAAATTTGGACTCAAGGAGATTAGTGGAAATGGCCAAAACGTGCTTTTTAAGTTTCTGCAAGAAGGTGTTTGCTGTTGGTTTGGGCAAGTAAAGGGACTTGCTTTGCCATGAAATTTAACAATATCAAATGGTAGATAAAAATAAGGTTGACCACCAAGTTTGAGCTCATTTGAAGAAAGTTGACAATGTAACTTTGGCAAACCCTAGAAATCAACAGAAATGGGTTGTCCTAGTTCTTGCTATGCAAATCTATTCTTCTTGATGCACCACTTGGTGTAGTGTCATCATTTGGGGATTAGAACATGTCCAAAAAGTTTGAGCACATTTGGAAATGTTTGGCAATGTAGAGTTGCTCAAATTTGGTTCTAGACAGAGATGGTTTTGAGAGGGTTTGGTGGGGTTATATTGTTCTCCATGTCATGAGACTTGGCAAGATCATCTAATAGGTCAATTCTGAAAAGGTAGAATTTTCTTGGAATTTATGGAGAAACTTTCCTTGATAAATATTCCAAAAGCTTGAAATATCCAGAATGGGTTTTTGAGGGGTTTGACCAATATTTTGGTCATGACCATGTGTTGACACACATATATATGGAAAATATATGTCCACTGAGCTTCCCTAAATTTTCTCAAATATTTTTGAAATATAAAAAATAATTCTAACCTATTAAAGTTCATTTCTGGCCTAAAGAAAAAGCCTTTAAATAAAATATGAAAATAACTTTTAAAATAATAATTTGTGGTTTTTGGGAGTCCTATATCTAATAGGATTCAAATATAATTTTAGAAAGATTTTTAACATCCTAACTTAGGTACTTGTAGTTCAAGCCTGAAGTCAGGGGGTTTTGAAAAAACTAATTTAGAAAATACTTTTTGGCCAAATTATTTTTGTAAGAAAATACTTTTATGTCCTATACACATGGCACGATCATTGGGCAAAGTTTCAGATCAGGGGAAAGAAGTATAGGAGTTGGAGGATTTATTTGATTTTTAGAGCACTTGCAAACAGCCAACAAAACCCAAATCAAAGCAGAGACCAAATCAACACAAAAGTTTTTGTTGGATCAAATTTTTATGCATAATTAATCTTAAATGTTATGGCATGAAAATCAGGGTGTGACAGACCTACCCCCATTACAAGAATCTCGTCCCCGAGATTCCCAAACTAGGCGCGGAAAGGAATACAAAAACTTGGATCTGGGGTAGTCTTCATCTTCCCATGTTACTTCTACTTCCGTGTGGTTGCTCCACAGAACTTTGAAGTACTTGATAGTGCGGCTTCGGGTACGTCATTCTTCTGCATCCAAAATGTGAATGGGCCTCTTGCGGTAGGTTAGATCAGGATAGAGGTCGATGGCCTGATGATCGATGTCCTTGTAGAGATCGGGCTTGTCAGGAACTTGGGGATACTTCCGGAGTTGTGACACGTGGAATATGTTGTGCACATCAGATAGTTCAAGTGGTATCTCTAGTTGGTAAGCGACTTCTCCTTGTCTTGCGGTGATCTTGAAGGGGCCAATAGATCTTGGTGTGAGCTTCCCTTTTGACATGGAAACGCTTTGCTCCCTTGATAGGAGTGACCCGTAGGTGCACATGTTCTCCTACGGTGAAGTTTAGTTCCCTACGACGGGTGTTAGTATAGCTCTTCTGTCGTGACATGGTGGCCTTCAGTCGATCTGTGATTTGCTGAACTTGCTCTTCGGCTCCGCGGAGAACATCTGGTCCAAAGACTAGCCCTTCTTTGGTCTCCGACCAATTGAGGGGTGGGCGACACTTGCGCCCATACAACACCTCAAATTGTGCCATTTGGAGGCTTGACTGAAAATTACAGTTATAAGATAATTTGGCAAAAAGGGAGGCAATCTTCCCACTTAGCTCCATATGCTAGGACACAAGCTCGAAGAATGTCTTCGAATATCTGATTTACTCGCTTTGTCTGACCTCCGGTCTGTAGGTGGAAAGTTGTACTAAAGGACAACTTGGTTCCCATGGCTTCTTGGAATTTCTTCCAGAACGTCGAGGTAAACTGGGTACCTCGATCTGACACAATCTCCTTGTTCGCCTTCGGAGAATCCTGGGGCCTTGCCACGTTTCATCCTCCTCTCAACGACTTCGATGCTTTCATGTCCTTTTTGGGCTTCCTTGATGTCATTCATCAGGGTAGGCTCGACTTCCAGGTTAGCTAGGTACCCATATGTAGCCAACTCCAAGCCAAATTGTTCCAGCTCCTCAAACAGCGTTGGCTGCCTTCCTTTGATCATGGCATTCATGGAGCAAGCTTTTCTGCTTAAGGCATCTGCTACCACATTGGCCTTCCCAGGTGGTACTGAACACTGAGGTCATAATCCTTGATCAATCCCAGCCATCTTATTTGCCTCATGTTCAATTCTTTTGGAGTGAGAAACATACTTCACACTCTTTTGATATTTGTATATCTCACACCGCTTTCCTAGAAGGTAATGTCGCCACGTCTTTAGGGCATGGACCGCAGCTTCTAGCTCAAGATCATGAGTAGCATAGTTTTCCTCATGAGGCCGCAGCTGCCTCAAAAGGTAGGCTACGACTCTGCCTTCTTGCATCAGAATGCTTCCCAGTCCGGTTCGGGAGGAATCACAGTATATCACAAACTCCTTGTGAATATCAGGTGTTGCTAGAACTGGGATAGTGGATACTTGTTCTTTGATTGTGACCTTATTAAGGGATAGATAGTCAACACATAATTGGATGGTACCGTCCCTTTTCTCCACAATTAGAACAGGCGATCCCCAAGGTGAGGCACTAGGGCGAATAAATCCTTTCCTCGAATGCTCGGTCAGTGGCTTCTTCAATTATGTCAATTCCTCCAATCCCAGCCTATAAGGCTTCTTATAGATGGGTCCTGTTCCAGGCGTGAGCTCAAATGATGAACTTGATGTCACGGTCAGGAGGCATCCCTAGCAACTCGTCAGGAAAGACATCGGGGTATTCTCATACCACTAGCACTTGTTCCAATTTCAACTTTGGGCAGATAGTTGACTTGCGTAACTCGAGCAAAGGAGAGGTTGGAAGCGAACTTAACTTCGACTCCTTGGTCATTGGTCACGGTGACAGCTTGGCTGGCACAGTCTAGCATGCCATGATGCTTGATGAGCCAATCCATTCCTAAGATCACATCCAGCCTCGCAAATCACGATCTTAAGAAGATAGGGTCTGCTAGGAACTCTGCTCCTTTAATAGTGATGCCGACTCTTCTACACCCTACATTGGTCCTCATCTCCGTTCCACGGGTTAGTAGTCTCGATGAAGGTTGGAGTTGCATGCTTCTTGAATCCTGCCAGGGTGGGATGTCTGTTGCCGTTTCTTGCTTGTTGCGGATTGTTGGCAACAGCTTGAGCAATCATCTGGAAGGACTACAGTGTTAGCTTGGCATTCTTCTCAGAAGGCTTGGAGAAGCCGAGCCATTATCATGTTCTCCAGGGGAGAGGTGGTGGTGGAGCTGGTCCGTGGGCCTGATCCTGGCTGGCTTCTGCTCTGGCAGAGCCTCCGGTTCCTAGTTGGTTAGCGGTGCTAGTGCGGGTTTCAACCGACATCTGGTTGGAGCGGTAAAAGTCTCATGATTGGGATAGTTGAGAGGGAAAGCAATATAGATTGGGTGCCTAGTAAGGGGTTGATACTACGCAAGTTGTTTAGGCAAAGGCTGGAAGGGTCGAACAAATCATTTTAAAAAACCAAATGGGTGATGTAGTCGTGTTCCCAGAGGGAAGCGCGACTTCCATCGAATCGCAAAAACAAACACAACCAAAGCATGGTTTCATCTGAACCATTTCAAGGACTCAACTTCGCATAGGGGATACACGACCTATCCTACCTTAGGGGTTAGGGACTGGCATAACCTAGTCTCAAATGATGCCTATGTGGTGGAATGCTCAGTCGCGTATTTCGGTTCTTCTGGGTCTTCCTCCCAGTCGTCTCTTGTCTGAGCTTCTTCGTCACTTGAGGGAGTGGGGGTTTGGAGGAACTCTACTTGTCATTACTTTGCCGATTGTTTAATGAAGAGCTTACGGTAATCCTTTACCGTCAATCGGTGTTGCTGCCTTGACGGCAAGAACTAGTGTTACCCTCCGGGGTCACTTGAAGAACCAACTTGTCGGGAGGTCATTTGCCTTCATGACTAATTCCATATTTTACTCTATCTCGGTGTCTTCGATCCAATGCTCATGGTAAGTGAAAGTGGGGCCTGGTGAAACTAGCTCTTCTAGGGGCTTATCCTAGAGAAGCACGGGAAATCTGGTGCCCAAGAGGTCTCCGGGTTTAGCGGCCATTTATAAAAGTTTTGAAGGGGAGAGGTTAATAAGGAGAAAACAATCTTAGGTGTAGTGGGTTTGGAAAAACCCAGAAAAGGAGAAAGGTATAGATGGTTTTCAAAATAATTTTTATCCTAACTAACGACCATGCTAACTAATGCTTCCTATAGTAAGGATGGATCTGATACCAGCTCTATGGGGACACCGACTCATAAGTCATGATCACTGATTGCACATGCAAAGTGATCCCAAGGATCAATGCTCACTGTACACCACAGACTGAATATCAAGAGTTTACATCCATTACATATCGTTTTACATAAATAGGACCATTATGGTCAAGTCCTGAATAAATCGTCGCAGCAGAAATCTTCGTCGATAACTTGGACCCATGCCATCTGCCTTAACCCTACAGGCATTCTGACTAGGAAAGCATCCTAGCTCGCATGTTCGTCACCAAAGAACTCTTCTTCATATTCCTGCTCTTCCAGGCCTGGCCAAGTAAATAACCAGGCACAACCAGTGAATACGTTTGAATGTACTCGCAAGCAACCCATGAATGATAACAAGGTAAATATGCATGGTTTCAACTCTAGGTTAGCATTTCAAGGAATGCTAGTTTTCATCATGCAAGTATGATCAATACATTTTTAGGGGTCATGCATGTGTCTCCAACATGCCACAAGAGGTTATAGATATCAACATAATGAGAGAGAGTTATCCACAACTCCTCCTCAGTTCCATTGTGACCTTCCTCACGATTCACACAACAATAATATTTCCAACTCGTGTTGTTCTTCAGAAACATCAGGGTGTAGTCTAAGCGGCACCACCCAACTGTCCTTGACCGTGGACACGACTATTCGAATAGTTTGACACTCTGCAGAGGTTGCACACTTTACCCAAAAGATCCGGGGAACTCTCGTGTCACCAACAATCCGCGGTACCTCAAGTACCCGGAGTGAGCACCCAATCGCTACCTTTCCCTAGTCATGACTAACATAGATTCCACTCGATTGGTAACAGCCGCCGTGCCAAACATTCTCACAATTTTATCATTGTCTCCGAAGCCTCGCTCCCAGACACATCACATAACCATGCACGGAGGTACCAATGGTGTGTCAGGTGCCCTGTAAAAATAGTCATGGCCGCCTATCCAAGCACGACCCCGTCCCGAGAGTGACCGCGCCACTCCCCTCACTAGTAATACGGGCATCCATGCTAGCACGAACTAGGTAATCAATAATGCCCTTTCCCATCTAAGGTAGAGTGGTTGCGCATGTTTGGTTGGGACAGTCAACAAATCTTAAATCTATTCCGTTTTTTGGGAACAACACATTCAACTTGCCTTGGTATGCTACTTCTCCATCAATTAGTGACCTAGCTCATCATCATCTCCCAAGGGCATTAGTGGCACTCGTTGGGGCTTTTGAAAATATTTTTCTCAAGGTAGTATTCATGGAAGTTATGCAAGTTCATGCATCAACAACTATGGTTCAACATCATATCTCTAAGCACCAAAATATAGCTACAATTCATGCAAGTGTCAATGGATCGTGCATCAATGCAACATGCCAAGCAAACTCATCATCACTATCATCATTATGCATACGGAATTTACTCGATGAAAAAAAGAGGTGTATCATGGTCAAAGGGCTGGTTGCCTGGCTGAGCAAAGTCTTCAACTCCTCTGGTCCTTCTCCAAGCATTCCATCTACTTTGTCAACTAACGTCGAAAGCAATCACAATAAGCAACATAACAAGGCAAAATAAAAGTGCTCTGAAAATATGCATTTGACTTTTCTAGTACATCTCTGGTTATATGAAAAATAACTAGAGTGGTTTCATTGGAATTGGATCACTGGATATTTCTGAACATTTCAATATGATGGAATCAAGGGATTTAATGGACCTGCAAAGAGTCTACAGGATGCCCTTTTATAAAAATTAGTAAAAGTACCCATTAAATCAGGCATGATTTTAAAAATATTTAGAAATTGGTTTCACTCGATTTGGAGTCCAAATGAATATCCTATGGATTTTTGAAGTGGTCTTATGTGGATAAATGAGCTATTTAATGGATCTAGTGAAAATCGAGCACAGTAAAAATGTTCACTATGGCTCATTAAATAGATCTCGATTTATGGAGTCTCTAGAAATTTGAAACATCAAATTTGGACATGAACTGAATTAACTATGGATTTTAGAAGCTCACTGGAAAAGAAAAAGGAAAAGATTTGGGTTATACCTAAAGCACGCACAGAGCGTAGTTTAGCACCGCAGCGCACTGGGCCGGCCCAGTGGCTCGGCAACGCGAGCGACAGGGCAACGTCGAAGGCGCCTTCAGCGGAGTACGCCTTCGCCTATGGGAGGCGGGTTTCCCCCGGTCTGTCTCCACTTAATATAAACGGGCAGGGCCCACCCGCTGGGTCGTTGACGCGCGGGGCCCAGCGCTCAGGCCGTCGCCTACCTCCCACTTGAATAGAGCAGAGGCAGGGTGGGCCAGGCCAAGCGTGCGCCGGTGTTCTCCCCGGTGACACCAGCCATCTCCGGCGACGCCTAGCACACCGGCGGGTTCAGGAGGTTGTGCCGCATCCGCCGAGGTGCGGCTCGGTCGCAGGGGCGGTCGGACGTGGGCACATCATCAGCCGCAGCGGGCAAGGCCGTCGGTGGTGATGGAACTTGACGGCACGGTCACGGGGAGGAGAGGGAGGAGCACGGGAGAGCTCCACGATGGTAGTAGGGAGGCTCTGCAACAGAGAGGTAGGGAGAAGGGGGTCTCGGTGGCTTGAATTTGGGTGAAGGCCGGCGGCGGCTGATCAGCCACGAAGGTGAAGGGAGGGCATGGGAAGAAGAGTGGGTCGGTCCGGACAGTTGCTGGGGAAGAGAGAGAGTGAATGGAGACGAGAGAGAATTTGGGGAGGCCAGATTAGGACGAGGGGGTGGCGCACCGTGGGTGGCATCCACGGCCATGGCCTAGGCGATGACAGGGACCGAATTATCACCCTAGGCCATGTCCGGGGTGTTCGTGGGCATGGTCTAGGCCAAGGGAAAGGAGAGGGGAAAGTAGGGCGCGCTCTTGGCAGGACCCAAGATCGCACACCCATTGGCCAAGCCTGGTGGCGTCGGGCACGACCAACAGGGAGTGAGAGAGAGGGAGAGAGAGAAGGGGGCCGACGCGGCTGTCGCGTTGCGGATGTCAAGGGCCTCGACTGTCGCGAGGCGGAGGATCGAAGTGGTCGGGGGACGCGGCGTCAACGGTCACCTGCTCTGCCACGCACTCCGGAGCGCATCTTTGGCAGGCGTCCGCGGCTTTTCGGGAGCACCTGCGCGTCCAATTGTGTCTGGCAGGTGTAGGGGGTGTGGGCAAAAAATCTTGGGTGGACTCAGATGCTCTAGAGAGCTGAGGGGAGAGAGGGAGGCCAAGACAGAGGGAGAATTGCACTGTACAGAGAGGAAAAATGGGGTTCCCACCCCCAAATATTTGAGCAGAGGCCATGCAAGTTTTGCCAGTGGTAGAGGGGGGCTAGATGAGGCTGTGGTAAAAATTTGGACTCAAGGAGATTAGAGGAAATGACCAAAACATGCATTTTAAGTTTCTGCCAGAAGGTTTTTGATGTAGGTTTAGGGAAGTAAAGGGAATCTCCTTGCCATGAAATTTACCAGGATCAAATGGTAGATAAAAATAAGGTTGACCACCAAGTTTGAGCTCATTTCAAGAAAGTTGACAATGTAACTTTGGCAAACCCTATAAATCAATGGAAATGTGTTTTCCTAGTTCTTGCTATGCAAATCTTTTCTCCTTGATGCACCACTTGGTGTAGTGTCATCATTTGGGGATTAGAACATGTCCACAAAATTTGAGCTCATTTCGAAATGTTTGGTAATGTAGAGCTGCTCAAATTTGGTTCTGGACAGAGATGGTTTTGAGAGGGTTTGGTGGGGTCATATTGTTCTCCATGTCATGAGACTTGGCAAGATCATCCAATAGGTCAATTCTGACAAGGTAGAATTTTCTTGGAATTTATGGAGAAACTTTCCGTTGTAAATATTCCAAAAGCTTGAAATATCCAAAATGGGTTTTTGAGTGGTTTGACCAATATTTTGGTCATGACCATATGTTGACACTCATATATATGGAAAATATATGTCCACTAAGCTTCCCTAAATTTTCTCGAATATTTTTTAAATATAAAAAATAATTTTAACCTATTAAAGTTCATTTCTGGCCTAAAGAAAAAGCCTTTAAATAAAATATGAAAATAACTTTTAAAATAATAATTTTGTGGTTTTTGGGAGTCCTATATCTAATAGGATTCAAATATAATTTTTGAAACATTTTTGACATCCTAACTTAGGTACTTGTAGTTCAAGCCTGAAGTGAGGGGGTTTTGTAAAACCTAATTTAGAAAATACTTTTTGCCAAATTATTTTTGTAAGAAAATACTCTTATGTCCTATACACATGGCACAATCATTGGGCAAAGTTTCAGTTCAGGGGAAAGAAGTATAGGAGTTGAAGGATTTATTTGATTTTTAGAGCACTTGCAAACAAACAACAAAACCCAAATCAAAGCAGAGACCAAATCAACAGAAAAGTTTTTGTTGGATCAAAATTTTATGCCTAATTAATCGTAAATGTTGTGGCATGAAAATTAGGGTGTGACATTTTCCGAAATTTATCATCAATGTTCATTAGATCCATGATATTAATGCCACAACATTTACGATTAATTAGGCATAAAATTTTGGAGTGGAAGAATAACTGATTAAATGCACTTTCAGTGTGCGATAGATCCTAAAATGCATATATATATATATATACATACATCTATCTATATATACACATATATATATATATCTATATATACATATATATATATATATTGGAGTGTAAGAATAACTGATCTATACTCCTGGCATCCACAAAAATAAGATGGTCTAGACATTTCAAAATATACGGACCGAATTGAGTGGACAAACACACAAAAACATGTCTAACTCTATATACATCGGATTCACAAAAAATGTAAACATGTTATGTCCATGAACAGAGGGAGTACTGTACTGGGATGAAAAAAGAGAGATATCCGACAACCGAAATTGGCATTATAGCTTCACCATTTCTAATACATTAACATATAGTGTTCTCCAGATTCACCACAAAACAAAAGCGGCAATACTAACCCATACATGGTTCACACACACATACCAAGTACTTCCTACAGACAAGCAAAGTTGCACTAATTAAATTCTATAGACTATTTCTTGCCACCGACCTACGGGATGTGCTCCACAGGACTGACCAGGTCACGGACATCGTGAGAGATATCTACCGGCACCTTCGCCATCTTGTCAATCTTGAAGAACCTAACAGAGTGGTCTTTCCACCCATAAACATGACAATGAAGACAGTCCACATCTGATTTGTCGGGAAGCTTTATAAGAACCACACCCTTCGTAATCGAAGGCACATCTTTGAAATTGTTGTGGTGAAGTACATCCTCGAGAACACGCCTGACAACAATGCTACAGGAAAACACTTGTTCACGACATGTGGCTACCAAGACACCATAGCTGGATAGTTTAGTAGTGCACATCCTGGAGTCTTCCAGTTCACACGGCATGACTTTGAGAACTTCATCTCCACGGCGGACCTAGTTCTAATTCAAACAGAAACTAATATTTTGTTACTACCTCCATTCACAAATATAAGATGATTTTCGATATTTTACTCCATATAAGACTACATATACGCACAGAAATGAGTGAACAATGACACTAAAACATGTCTACATCAGATATACAAAAAAGTTAGAACATCTTATATTTGTGAACAAAGGGATTACATACAATATCCATAACACAAGTTATTGAGGCTACTATATTCTCTTCCAAGGCATGAGAGCTAAAATCTTGCATTTCCAACAGCTACCATTGATGCTCATAAAGTAGTTGAAAGTAATCTATAAGAAATTAGTTTATGTGCAAAAATCATATGCATGTCAACCTCTCGCATGTTTTGGTAAAAAGATCCATTTAGAACCGTCATTTGGCACACAAAAATCACATGCAAGATCGCCCAGAAAGTTATACTACTAGTACTACGTGTACATTACACAAACCTCGCATATTAGCAAGCACTTTGCAATTTAGATAAAAAAACATGATCAAGATCGCCAAAAAGATCGTAAAGTAGAGATATTACCTGAGCCGGGCTAATGAGGGATCCCGAAGAGGGGGCCTTGGCCATTGCGATGGCCTTGAGCTTGTTTGTGGTCGTCTCGGTGGGATGCTTGCACTTGTTTGATATCTGATCCCTGGCGGTTTTGGCCAGAGCCATAGACATCACTTTGGCCGGTGCTCCAGGGTCCATCAAGAAACTTTCAAATAGAAATAAAAGGAAACAAAACCACAATCATAAACCTAAAAGAAGAACAAAGAGAGAGTTAGGATCGGTCGCGGGGTTGTAAAAAATGATAGGGCGTTGGCCAGAAGCAACACCATTGATGCGCTCACCTTTCCTTCTTTGGGAGAGAAGAACAATGAGAGAAGCGAGTTGGGGTTTTCTTCTAGAGAGGAAGATGAGGGAGAAGAGTGAAATGATGGTTGCTTCGTCCGTCCAACTTACTGCTGGAAAGGTGGGGTTTTGTGATTTGATGACTCATTGGGCATTACTGCGGTGCTACGACCGGGATAGTCTACCGTGCAGTTGTGCACTCTAGTACGAAGTAATTTGGTGCATGGCATGTGGACCTCGATGTTGGATGTCCCACACATCGGCAAAAGTTAGTAGGAAGGTTCCTGATGATCGTGGAGGAGGATCCGCGCGGTAGAGCGTCTTCACTATTTCTTAAAAAGTATTTTTTTGATTACATCAAGCGTTTCCACTCTTACGATGGAGGAGTGCGAAACACGGCAGCCATTGAACTTACACTACTAGTGCTCCTTCTACTAGGCATGTGCAGTGGTTCATACGACAGTATTATCTTGTTGCTAGCGTAGTAAGATATGACAATAAAAAATGATGTCTAGTAAACTGGTTATACCCACCAAAAGAAAAATAACTGAGTATAAATAAATCTGTGGTGAGGGATATTGTTGCGAGTGTTTCAACATATTATTGGTTTACATCGCGGCTAGTATTGGTGAATACGGTCCTGGATGGGTCCCTTGCGTGTATGTGCCTCCCATCCCGTGCTACCTCGGCATACAGGAGACGTGTGGTGTATTATTTTTTGCAGACAAGTCAATTGGAGAACTAGAATCAAGGGATGGAGGCAGCAGCCTCTCCAGAGGATTGACATCTGTTGACATGCTGCGCGCACGTCAACTATGGACAGTAGTGTAACATGCGCATTTTTTGACTCTCCGATCGAGAATGAATGGTGAGATCATTATCAATAGTACAAGGGCTACAGTACATGGAGAGTATGCTACTACAGTACTTGACCAAACAGGAACCATATGAAGCACGCATCTATAGTGCTTTGAGCTACAGTCACTGATCTAGACCGTCTGAGTTTGATCCAATGATCATGTTACGCCGTGACATGACCATGAAGAGGACGGCTAAACACCATCAAAGTCCCTATGATTCTCCAGGCACACGACAGTGATGATGTAGGGTGCCACCGCCTGCAGAGCCCGCTCCCAATCAACTGGAGCAAGCTCGTCAAAGACGACATGCAATGGTAGAAATGGATTCGGGTGACGAAGCCTCGAGAGGATTCGCCCGACAATTGTGACGGCCGCCCACACCCCCTCCTAGTCCCGCGCCGCCCCCACCATCGTGCGGAGATGGTTCAGCTCCTCGGAGATATAGGTGAAGAAGGAGACTAGGTCAAGAAGCCGTAGCTCGTTGAAGTCGATGGGGTGGTCGAACGGGGTTAGCCCGACGGCTGGCATGGTCTCGCTGGCATGGTAGTAGGCATCACGCAGCCGCAACATGGTCCAGCAAGTGGTTGAGGCGATCCTGGACCTCGTCACGATCGGCCCGCTCGCACTCCAGCCGGCTCGCCATCAGGGCAACCTGACCGCCTAGCATATCTCCTGCTTTCAACAGCAACGCGGTCGACGCCTCAAGCATCTTCGTGGTGGACTCATGCCCCTTTTGAACCTCCATGAACTCCCTCTCATAACGGAGGAGCAAGGTACTCTACTCCTCCCTGAGTTCATGGAGCTCCACTTCCTTGGCCCTGAGCTCTGCATCCTTCGCCTGGAGCTTCTCTCTCAGGTGCCTCACCTCAGTCTTCGTGATCTGGTGAGTAGCCATGGAACCATGTAGAAGCAATGGGGAAAGGAAGCAAAGGGGGCAAAATGACTGAAGGCAAAGCAATCTATGGGAAGGCGGAGGGAGCCAGCGAAGGAGCGGGGTAAATCTTTTGGTTTTCACCATGGGAAAACCCCAGTCGATGCCTTTTCACATCAGGGAGCAGTGGGTTTTACTGGTGGAGTCATCATGACTAATTCCTACCACGCCTGCTCCTGTCAAGAAAAAAATTCCTGCCGCACCCAAAGACCAAAGCAACGTGATATGTCTCCATCGTATCTACTTTTTCAAACACTTTTGCTCTTGTTTTGAACTCTAATTTGCATGATTTGAATGAAACTGGCCCAGACTGACGCTGTTGTCAGCAGAACTATCATGGTGTTGTTTTTGTGCACAAATAAAAGTTCTCGGAATTGGATGAAACTTTTTGGAGATTTTTTATGGAATACTAGGTATATGCTCGTGCATTGCTACGGGAGTCAAACAAATTTCAGTGCGACAAGAGTTTCTACGGGATCACCAGACAGTGCAATCTACGCAATCTTGAGAATATGCTGATTTGAGACACGTTAAGTGGCATAAGCATCAATTTCGCAGTGCAACGTCAAATCAAGCATGAACAAAGGACATGAAACACCATGATAGACAAGTTCAAATCAAAAGAAGCTAATTCTCGTATAAGCAAACATCTACTCCCTCCGTCCCAGAATATAAGATGTGTTTGCAAGCTAGAAAGCAATAGTGCATTATAACCACAGAGTGCAGCGTTTTGGTGCTCGGGCTCCATGGAGCTCTTGTTTTGAAACATTAATAAATCGCATTTCAAAATTTCAGAAAATTCTAAACACAACTCTACGTTGACATATGAATGTATAATACATGTGTGTAAAATTTCGTGAGAAAATACATTGATTCCAAAGCTATCCAAGAAAGTGAAAACTGTTGGTTTTAAAATCACCAATTTTTTTGTGCTGGTGTGTCAGTGTATTTTGTCATGAAATTTGCACACCTTCACTATACATCTCTATGGTACTATGGATTTTTTTTTCAGATATTTTGTAACAATGAAACATTTTATTTGAATTTTTTTTAAAAAGAGCTCATGAAGCCTGAGCACCAAAAAGAATTTTCGATAATCACATGCCTTCTTAGGCATTTAGACAGTCAATATTTCATACCAAGGTTATCAAGTTGTTACGATAAAAAAATAGTATGGATAACTAAACTAAGGTGTCATTTTCTCAGACTTTTTTCTGAATTAAAAAGGTAGATCGGATTCTACCTTTCATTTTCTCAGACTTGCTTAATACTCCCTCCTCCCCAATATATTAGGCGTATTAGGATGTGCGTGCATTCCCATAATAATGTAGGGCGTATAGTTAGAGTATTCATACACTCAATCGATACTTTCTACTTAGTAGCCATGCATAGCCAAACCTTGTAGGCTAGGAACTGAAATCCGGTAAAGAAATTGGGACCTCTCCTTGGTCTGGCTCCTCCGGTTCTCGTTCTGCATCGTCTTTGTCTGCCGAGGTAGCAGCAGCTCTGCGATGGCCTTCTCCGAGTTCTTGTTATCGTTGAGCCCGAACACGGCGACGTCGTTGCCAGCAAGCGTGGCCCAGTGGAGCTTGCCCCGGTTGAGATGATCTCCCACCACTCCTAAAAAAACACCAAGCTCCAACATGTTTCTGTCATCGGAGCAGAACGCCATCTTGGCGCGCATGGGTTGCACACTTGTACGACATGCCCTGCTGACGATTCTCCGCCACCATGGCGACTGGGCTAACTAAACGCCCGACACGCAGCAACGAGCCCTTAGCAGGCACGATTGCGTCAGAGACCTGCCAACCTACACATCCATCCCGGACATGAACACCAGGAAGCAGTAGCCGCCGGACAATGGCGTCCAGTCAGCGGCGTTGCCGAGTGCTTAGTTGTCATGGAATTTGTATAATCTAGCGTCAAAGAGGAAGGCCGTGGTGGGACACAGGCAAGGTCCACCACGGCAGGGACGCACATCTTTTGACCCCGTTCTTCGCCCTGACGCATGTGCGGCATCCCCCGCTGGATGTCGGGTTCCTTGTTCCCTTGGTCGTGTTCCTCCCTTCTTCTTCAGGTCTAGATTAAAATCGCGGGAGAAGCGATATCGCGGCGGCCTCTCCCAGCAGCTATAGCGGCCACCATAGCGGGCAATCCCGGCAAATAGCGAATTTTTTTTTATGAGAGAGATGATTTCTGAAGGGTTTTGCTCATTGTTGAGCCATTTAGAGGGTGTTGTGGAGGATTTCGCGGCAGCAGCCATAGCGTATCGGCGAGGCTCCTGGGCAGCTATAGCGCGGCTATCGCGGCTATTTCGCGGGCTATTTTAATCTACCGACGGCACCATGTCATCCCCGTTGATCTCCTTCGCCTCGGCTTCCTCGGACGAATTCGCTTGATGACAGTTTCTTCGTGTGAAACCCGACCATCGTTTCCTGGGTGGACGCCCTGATCGTGGCTGACGCAAGGTGCACCAGTATGTGCTCCTCGGCTTGTTACCTGACCATATACACATTGGCCGTCGCTGCCGCTACCGCCTCCAACATCTATGAGAAGGCCACAGGATCCAGGGAAGACCAGTCAAGGAACATGGATGGAACGTAGATTCTCATGGTTAATTATGTGGATGGAGACGAAGCAACCTTGGGGAGAGATGATGAGGATCTCAGGATGAGATCGAGTAGGAAGTTAGCGAGATCTACGGGACAGAATTAATCCCGGAGAGAAAATGTCCGTGCGTGAAAAAAATTGGTGGAGAAATTAACTGATAGCGAGATCTAAGGGAGGGGGCCGACCAGCGGACGAAGTAAGGGGAGTGGAACGTGTTTTCCTAGCGAAACGGGATGAAAGGAAGGCGGAGTTGGATGAAAGGCTCGGCACGACGTGGTCCATATGCCAGGAAAAGTAACCTTAAGTTCTTTTTAGATAGTAGAGATATAAAAAATATTGGAGCAAAGATTCGTAGGAGGGGACCCACTAGTGGCCCACAAGGCACTTGGGCGCGGCCACCCCCAGGTCGTGCCCTTGTATGTTGTGGGGCCCACGTGGCTCCGCCGATCCTAATCTCAAGCCTATAAATTTCTATTTCATGAGAAAAAAAATAGGAGAAGAAGTTTCATCATGTTTTACGATACGGATCCGCCGCTACCTCCAGTTCTTTATCGGGAGGCCAGATCTGGAGTCCGTTCGGGGCTCCAGAGAGAGGGATTCGTTGCCATCATCATCACCAACACTTCTTCATCACCAATTTTTGTGATGCTCACCACCGGGAATGAGTAATTCCTTCGTAGGCTTGCTGGACGGTGGTGGGGTTGGATGAGATTTATCATGTAATTGAGTCAATTTGTTAGGGCTTTATCCCTAGTATCCACTATGTTCTGAGATTGATGTTGCTATGAATTTTCTATGCTCCATGCTTGTCACTTGGGCCCGAGTTCTATGATTTCATATCTGAACCCTTTATGTTTTCATGAATATATTTGAGTTCTTGATCCTATCTTGCAAGTTATACGCACCTATTACGTGTTATGATCCGTATACACCAAGGTGACAATAATTGGGATTCTTTGCGGTGATTACCATAGTTTGAGGAGTTCATGTATTCACTATGTGTTAATGCTTTGTTCCAGTTTTCTATGAAAAGGAGGCCTTAATATCCCTTAATTTCCTTATGGACCCCGCTGCCACGGGAGGGTAGGACAAAAGATGTCATGCAAGTTCTTATCATAAGCACGTATGACTATATACGGAATACATGTCTACATTACGTTGCTGAATTGGAGGTAGTTTTGCGTCGCTCTAGGTTCTGACTGTTACATGATGAATGTCATCCAACATAATTATCCATCACTGATTCAATGCCTACGCTTTTCATAAATTGATCTTTGCTAAGTTACTACTGCTGCTGCTGCTGTTACAATCACTATAAAACTGCTACTGTTACTGTTGCTATTGCTACGTTACTATCAAACTATCATATTACTGTGCTACTGATCACCTTGCTACAAATATTTAGTTCTCTAGGTGTGGTTGAATTCACAACTCAACCACTAATATTCGCAAATATTCTTTGGCTCCCCTTGTGTCGAATCAATAAATTTGGGTTGAATACTCTACGCTCGAAAACTGTTGTGATCCCCTATAGTTCTGGGTTATTAAGACAACGCAGCGGTGAGTATTTTAATTTACCTAGTAGCAAGGAGAGGAAAAATGCATGAAAAATCAAATGTGGCGGTGGCCTAGCTGATCAGTTGCACTAGCCCAACTAGCAAGGAAGAAAATGTGTGTGCACTACCGGGGAGGACCCCGAAACCACCGTGCTTCACTGATGTACTCGACGGGAAAGGTGGGGTTTTGTGATTTGACGACTCATTACTACTTTGGTGCTACGACCGAGGAGGACCCAGAAACCACGCGGTAGGGTGTCCCACATCTCGACAAGGAAGAAAATGTGTGTGCACCACCGGAAGGATCCTGAAACCACACGCTAGGGTTTGCCATGTCTCAGCATGGAGGAAAATGTGCGTGTAAAAATATATGAGACGTAGCAATGGCTCAAACTCGGGACCCAGCCAGTCGGTCGAAAACACCCCACTAGCCACACAGCTTCATCATGCTAACATGGCACGGAGGATAGGTGTGGTTAGCTCCATCTCGACCAGCCACAAGGTCTCTTGATCCTAGGTGATTCATGTATTTTCCTAGCATTTTTTTAGTTATAATAACACCACGGCCAGCTCGTGCCGCTCTTCATGTTTTCCCGTGCATCTAAAGGTTGTAGATGGAGAGGAGAGAGATCACAAGCACGGGGCCCGCCAGTAAGTGAGTCAATGTTCATGCATGTGCTAACGAGCCACTCCCTCTACTCTACTCAACATAATACAATATAAAATCAAGTTATGTAACAAAGCCAACAACCGCGACTATTTCTGGCTACGACACTAGTTATACGTATTTTACAAGTTTAGGAACTAAAGCAACAGTAGCGAAGAATATCACATGCTCCCCGCAGATTAGATGCTACGGTGATATGAGATTCTATGTCGTTAGATCTCAGATACAATGGCATTGGAGTAATCTTTGTACTTATGCCCAATTTCCAAACTCTCCAAGGGCTTTTTTGCAAAAAAAAAACATTCAGACCTCCTGTGAGCCTTTGGATCTTGGATCCAATGGCTCCCAGTAGCTCATATCACTGTAGCATCTAAGGTGTGGGAGCACTCGATATTCTCACGTCCAAAGAGAAAATAAGGTGCTCCCCGCAGCTTAGCCGCTACGGTGATATGAGCTTCTAGGCCGTTGGATCTGAGATCTAACACCATGTGCGTAGTATTTGTACTTCTGCGCAATTCCCAAACTCTTTGGGGCCTATATTGCAAAAACATTCGGACCTCCTACTGGGAGCCATTAGACTCCCGGGAGCTTGTATCACCGTAGAATCTACGGTGTGGGAGCACCTCATATTCTCCCGGGTGAGACAACATTAGGTGCTCTCGTAACTTGGATGCTACGGTGATACGAGCTTCGAGGCTGTTCGATCTGAGATCCAATGGCATCTGAGTAGTCTTTTTACTTGTGAGTAGTTCCCAAACTCTTTGAGGTTTTTTTACAAAAACCATTCAGACCACCTAGGAGTTGTTGGATCTCTGATCCAACGGCTCCGATTAGCTCGTATCACCATAGCATCTAAGGTGTGGTCGCATGTGATATTCTTACAGACGAGAGATTATGAGGTTCCCCCGCATCTTACATGCTACGGTGATACGAGCTTCGAGACCGTTGGATCTGGGATCCAATGGCATCTGAGTAGTTTTTCTACTAATTGTGTACAATTCCCAAACTCATTAAGGTTTTTTTGCAAAAATATTAAGACCTCCTATGAGCTGCGCTAGATCTCATATCTACCAGCTCACAGGAACTCGTATCACAATATAGCATCTAAGGTGTGGGAGCACCTGCTACTTGTGAGCTGCGTTTGGATTTCCTCGAAGAGGAGAGGATGATGCAGTATAGTAGAGATAAGTATTACCCTCAGTTAAGAACCAAGGTTATTAATCCAGTAGGAGAACCATGCAAAACCTCGTGAACAACACCTTCACCCAAAATAACAAATACTTGCACCCAACGCGATCAAGGGGTTCTCAATCCCTTGGCGGTTAATTGCAATGATCAAATCTTGTAGTGATAGATAGATAAAAAATAGAAAATAAAATAACGGTAAATAAATTGCAGCAAGGTATTTTTGGATTTTAATATATGATAAAGATGATTCGGGGGGCCATAGTTTTCACTAGAGACTTCTCTATCGAACAAGAAACATACGGTGGGTAAACAAATTACTTTTGGGCAATTGATAGAAAAGTGCATGTATATAGGCATACGTCAGAGACAAGTAGGCTGACTCCTTCTTGCATCTACTACTATTACTCCACACACCGACTGCTATCCAGCATGCATCTAGAGTATTAAGTTCATAAAGAACGGAGTAACGCCTTAAGCAAGATGACATGATGTACACAAAGTAAATCCAATCAATATGAATAAATCCCATCGTTTTCCCCTTAATGGCAACAATAAAAATATGTTTTTTTCCCTTTCTGTCACTAGGATATAGAGCACCGCAAGATTGAACCCATTACAAAGCACCTCTCCCATTGCAAGATAAATCAATATAGTTGGCCAAACCAAACGGATTGATTAGAGAGAAATACAAAGCTATAATAGTCATGGATAAAAGTGTTCAGAGAAGACTCAAATAATATTCATAGATAATCTGATCATAATCCCACAATTCATCGGATCCCAGCAAGCACACCTCAAAAGAAGATTACATCGAATAGATCTCCAAGAACATCGAGGAGAACATTGTATTGAAGATCAAAGAGAGAGAAGAAGCCATCTAGCTACTAGCTATGGACCCGTAGGTCTGTGGTAAACTACTCATACATCATCGGAAGGGCAGCAAGGTTGAAGTAGAGGCCCTCCATGATCGATTTCCCATTCGGCAGAGTATCGGAAAAGGCCTCCAGATGGGATCTCGCAAGAACAGAGACTTGTGGTGGCGAAAAAAGTATTTTGGGTGGCTCTCTGCTGGTTTCCCGGTTTTAGAGAATTTATAGAGTTGAGATTAGGTCAAATGGATGAACAAGGGCCCACAAGGTACTAGGACGCGCTGCTACTTCTTGAGTTTGCATTGATTTTTTCCTTGAAGAGGACAGGGTGATGCAGCAAAGTAGAGATAAGTATTTCCCTTACTTAAGAACCAAGGTATCAATCCAGTTGGAGGTACAAGCAAGTCCCCAATAAATCCACCTGTACAAACTAACAAACACTTGCACACAACGCAAAAAAGGGGTTTTCAATCCCTTCACGGTCACTTGCAAGAGTGAGATCTAATAGAGATAGATATAAAAGATAATTAAAAGGCAAAATAAAGAAAATATAAATAAATTGCAGCAAGGTATTTTTATGTTTTTGGTTTTATAGATCTGAAAATATATGATGGAAAATAGACCTGGGGCCATAGGTTTCAATAGAGGCTTCTCTCTTGAAGAAAACATACGTGGGTAAACAAATTACTATTGAGCAATTGATAGAAAAGCGCAAAGTTATGAAGATATCTAAGGCAATGATCATAAATATAGGCATCACGTCAGTGATAAGTAGATTGACTCCTGCCTGCATCTACTACTATTACTCCACACATCGACCGCTATCCAGCCTGCATCTAGTGAATTAAGTTACCAAGAACAAAGTAACGCCTTAAGTAAGATGACATGATGTAGAGGGATAGATCCAATCAATATGGTAAAAACCCCATCTTTTAATCCTTAAGGGCAACAATACAAATACGTGCCTCGCTACCCGTACTGTCACTGGGTGAGGACACCGCAAGATTGAACCCATCACAAAGCACCTCTCCCATTGCAAGAAAAACCAAACTAGTTGGCCAAACCAAATCGATAGATCGGAGAGAAATACAAAGCTATCTTAATCATGCATAAAAGAGTCAAGAGAAGACTCAAATAATATTCATAGATAACCTGATCATAAATCCACAATTCATCGGATCTCAACAAACGCACCGCAAAAGAAAATTACATCGAATAGAACTCCAAGAACATCGAGGAGAACATTGTATTGAAGATCAAAGAGAGAGAAGAAGCCATCTAGCTACTGGCTATGGACCCGTAGGTCTGTGGTAAACTACTCAGACATCATCGGAAGGGTAGCAAGGTTGGTGTAGAGGCCCTCCATGATCGAATCCCCCTCCGGCGGAGTGCCAGAAAAGGCCACAAGATGGGATCTCACGAGAACAGAAGCTTGCGGCGGCGGAAAAGTATTTTTGGTGTGTCCTCTGGTATACAAGGAATATTTGAGTATTTATGGAGCCAGGATTAGGGTTAGGAGAGCCACTAGGGGCCCACAAGCTAGGGCCTAGGGCACGCCACTAGGGCCCGTGGCCTCCTCGTGGGTCTTCTAGCCTCCTCCTGAAGCTTCCTAGGTGTCTTCTGGTCCAAGAAAAATCATCGTAAAGTTTTATTCCGTTTGGTATTGATTTTCTGTAAAGGCAAAAACAAGGAAAAAAACAACAACTAGCACTGGGCAATAGGTTAATAGTTTAGTCCCAAAAAATGATATAAAATAGCATATTAATGCATGTAAAACATCGAAGATGGATAATATAATAGCATGGAACAATAAAAAATTATAGATACATTGGAGACGTATCACGCGCCCGCCCCCTGGGCACGCCCTAGTGCCTTGTGGCCTACTCCTTCGCCTTCTGGCCTCCTCTCAAAGCTTCTAGGGTCTCTTATGTCTAGAAAAAAACCGTCAAAAGATTTCATGGCATTTGGGCTTCGTTTGTACTGATTTCCTGGAAAACCAAAAACAAGCAAAAAAACAGCAATTGGCACTTGGCACTAAGTTAATAGGTTAGTCCCAAAAAATGATATAATATTGTGTACATTTGCATATAAAACATCCAAGATTGATACTACAATAGCATGGAACAAAAAAAATATAGATATGTTGGAGACGTATCAAGCATCCCCAAGCTTAATTCCTGCTCATCCTCGAGTAGGTAAATGATAAAAACAGAATTTTTGATGTGGAATGCTACTTACATGTTCATCATGTAATCTTTCTTTTATGGCATGAGTATTTAGATCCGAATGATTTAAAGCAATAGTCTATAATTTGACATCAAGACATCAATACTCAGTCGTACCAACAAAAAATCATGCCTTTCAAAATCTCAATGCTAAATAACTCAATCCCGACAAAATCATATAGCCTTGTCATGCTCCATCTTCTTAACACAAAGTATAAATCATGCACTAACCCGGTGTAAGCCAAGCTATTGGTTCATACTTTTTAACGCACTTAAGCTTTTTTAACCCTCACGCAATACATGAGCCCAAGCCATGGATATAGCACTATGGGTAGAATAGAGTATGGTGGTAGAGATTGATATGGAGAAGACAAAAAAAGGAGAAAGTCTCACATCAACGAGGCCAATCAATGGGCTATGGAGATGCCCATCGATTGATGTCAATTCAAGGAGTAGGGATTGCCATGCAACGGATGCACTAAGAGCTATAAGTGTATGAAAGCTAAAAAATAAAACAAAATGGGTGTGCATCCAATTTACTTGCTCATGAAGACCTCGAGCATTTTAGGAATGCCATCATTGGAATATAGAAGCCAAGTTCTATAATGAAAAATTCCCACTAGTTATATGAAAGTGACTGCCTAGGAGACTCTCTATATGAAAAACATGGTGCTACTTCGAAGCACAAGTGTGGAAAAAGATAGTAACATTGCCCCTTCTCTCTTTTTCTCTCATTTTTTTGTTGGCCTCTTTTTGGCCTCCTTATTTTATTTTATTTTATTTTATTTCCTCACTTGGGACAATGCTCTAATAATGAATAATGATGACCATCACACTTCTATTTACTTACAGCTCAAAATTACAACTCGATACTAGAACAAAATATGACTCTATATGAATGCCTCTGGCAGTGTACTAGGATGTGCAATGATCTAGCGTAACATGTATAAAAAATGGTGAACGGTGGGTGAGCCACAAATAATATGTTAGTTATATGATCATGCTAAGCAATATGACAATGATGATGTGTGTCGTAATAACGGAACGGTGGAAGTTGCATGGCAATATATCTCGGAATGGCTATGGAAATGCCATAATAGGTAGGTATGGTGTCTACTTTGAGGAAGATATAAGGAGGTCTATGTCTGATAGAGCGTATCATATCACGGGCTTTGGATGCACAGGCGAAGTTTGCACCACATCTCGAGGTGCGAAAGGGCAATGCACGGTACCGGAGAGCCTAGAAAATGGCGGAAAGGTGAGAGTGCGTATAATCCATGGACTCACATTAGTCATAAAGAACTCACATACTTATTGCAAAAGTTTATTACCGTCAAAGCAAAGTACTACTACGCATGCTCCTAGGGGGGAGGTTGGTAGGAGTTAACCATCGCTTGCCCCCGACCTTCGCGCAAAGGAAGACAGTCAATAATAAACCGTGCTCCAATTTCTTAGCATAACGAGAGACTACACATGCATGCTTCGAGAATCACAAACCTTACTGAAACACAATCATTCACTAGTACCTCCCACATATTACCATCTTTATATCACAAAACTATTGCACGGAATCAAACTTATCATATTCAGTGATCTACATGAAAGTTTTTATTATATCCCTCTTGAATACCTATCATATTAGGACCAATTTCATAATTTGTGCATATTGCCATTACTATTATCAACTCTCAAAATGATATAAGTGAAGCATGAGAGTGCAACTATTTCTTTCAAATATAACCTCCGCCATGCTCTAAACGATATAAGTGAAGTACTAGAGCAACTACTTAGCTCAAAAGGTATAAGTGAAGCACACAGAGTATTCTAACAACTCACGAATAATGTGTGTGCCTCTCAAAAGGTGTGTGCATCAAAAAATGATTGTGGCAAACTAAAAAGCGAACAAAGCAATGACTAGTATAATACAAGACGCTCCAAGCAAAACTCATATCATGTGATGAATAAAAATATATCTTCAAGTAATTTACCGACGGTTGGTAGAAGAAAGAGGGGATGCCATCTGGGGCATCCCCAAGCTTAGAGTCTTGGGTGTCCTTGAATATTTCCTTGGGGTACCATGGGCATCCCCAATCTTAGGGTCTTGCAACTCCTTATTCCTTCATCCATCGCGATCTCACTCAAAACTTGAAAACTTCAGCACACAAAACTCAACAGAAACTCGTTAGATCTGTTAGTATAATAAGCAAATCATAAACTTTAGGTACTATTGTAAACCCATTAATATTTTATTGTTGCACAATACCTACTTTATTGTAACTTCACCATGACTTATACCCCCCGATACAATCCATAGGTTCATTAAAACAAGCAAACAATGCAACGAAAAAAGAGTTTGTCAAAAATAGAATAGTCTGTAATGATCTGACTAAGCGCAATACTTATGTAACTCCAAAAATTCTGAAAAATTAGGAAAACATCAGCAATTTGTATACCAATTATGTGTAAAAATCCAGAATTTTATCATATTCCAGTGTACCTAACCAATTCTGTTACTGGGTGCAAAAGTTTTTATTTTCTCACAGAATCAAAGCAACTATCATCCAAATCATCCCAAAGGCTTTACTTGGCACAAATAATAATTTAAACAGAAAAACACAACCATAATAGTAGAATAATTGTGTTCACACCGAAAAATAGAAAAGAAACTAGAAAAATAAAGATAACTATTGGGTTGCCTCCCAACAACCGGTATTGTTTTACGCCCCTAGCTAGGCGTAGTGCATAGTTTCAAGTGTTGTCATCCTTTAAATCCAATTCCTTAATCACACATCCATGGTTTCTAGGAGTTTTAGCACACATATTTTTAACAATCACACTCCTAGGGATAAAGTTGAGAAATTTATGCTCATAGACAGGTTCCTTTATTAAATCAATGAAGTTAGGGTGGACACTAATCATTTTGAGATCCGCACTTCCATTGCTAGATGTGGCACCCTTGTTCTTAGGAACATACATAAACTTGAAATTCTTACTGGGAGGAGTCTTTTCAATAGTTTTAATGGAACAAAAGGCGAAACCTAATTATTAATAATTTCTTCCAACTTATCTATTCTAGCGGGGCCTTGCTCCGTCCTCTCATTAATTATCGGTTCCTTATCTTTTAGCATCTTAAAAGTGGTTTCGATCTTTGAACCAAATTGAGTAATATGATTATGAATCTTTTTATCCAAATTTTCAATATGCTCTATGGTAGGCATTTTATTTTCAATAGCCTCAAGCCTTTGCATACCATGCTCTAAAGTCAATGTTGTTTCATTAATAATGTAGGTGGTGATCCCACTAAATTTCCCATAGCATTGAAAGCATCCATAGGGTGAGTACTCAAGAAATTACCTCCGGTAATAGTATCCAGCACAAATCTATACCAAGTAGTAACACCCACGTAAAAATTGCGAAGAAGAATAGTAGTAGATTCTTAGGAGTTGATATATTTTGAGCATCGCAAATCCTGTACCAAGCATATTTTAAATTATCCCCTCCCCTTTGCTTAAAATTGAGAACTTCATTTTCAAGGGTACACGTAATAAGAGAAGAACTGGCCATAACGGTAAAGCAAGCAAACAAGCAAAAAAGGCAAATGCAAAATATTTTTGTATTTTTGTGAAAATGCTTTAGAAGTGGGGGAGATGAAAACGAGAGGCAAATGGCAAATGAAAGTAAATGCAAGGATATGAAAGTTTATGCGATGTAACTAGATAGGTTTTGGTGATGTCTCCTCAGTAACGGCGCCAAAAATTCTTCCTGCTACTTACGAGCTGCGTTGGGATTTCCTCGAAGAGGAGAGGATGATGCAGCACAATAGAGATAAGTATTTCCCTCAGTTAAGAACCAAGGTTATCAATCCAGTAGGAGAACCACGTAAGACCTTGTGAACAACACCTACACACAAAATAACAAATAGTTACACCCAACACGATTAAGGGGCTGTCAATCCCTTGGCGGTTAATTGCAAGGATCAAATCTCGTAGTGATAGATAGATAAACAAAAACACAAAATAAAATAACGGTAAATAAATTGCAGCAAGATTTTTTGGATTTTAATACATAATAAGGATTGACTCGGGGGCCATAGTTTTCACTCGAGGCTTCTCTCACGAACAAAAAGCATACGGTGGGTAGACAAATTACTGTTGGGCAATTGATAGAAAAGCGCATAGTTATGACGATATCCAAGGCAATGATCATGTATATAGGCATCATGTCCGAGAAAAGTAGACCGACTCCTGCCCGCATCTACTACTATTATTCCACACATCGACCGCTATCCAGCATGCATCTACAGTATTAACACTGGTACAGCGAGCTGCTACGGTTTTTAACCCCTTTCCACGACGCCATTTTAAACCGTCGCCTAGTGAGTGTGGGCGATAGGGGGGTCCTTCCCACACGACCCAGAAACCGCCGGGGATAGGGAGTAGGAATGCATACGTTTTCTAGAAAAAAGCGTATGCGATGCCCGCACCTATCCCAAACATGATTATTCACACAATTGTTTGGGATATATCTAATATCCCAAACGCTCCATCCTTGCTACTCGTGTGTGCTGGCATTACCATCGCAGTTGGTATTCTATGGTGCAAGGAATCAAACTTATCATATTCAGTGATCTACATGAAAGTTTTTATTATATCCCTCTTGAATACCTATCATATTAGGAACAATTTCATAACTTGTGCATATTGCCATTACTATTATCAACTCCTAAAATGATATAAGTGAGGCATGAGAGTGAAACTATTTCTTTAAAATATAACCTCCGCCGTGCTCTAAAAGATATAAGTGAAGTACTAGAGCAACTGCCTTGCTCAAAAGATATAAGTGAAGCACACAGAGTATTTTAACAAATCACGAATAATGTGTGTCTCTCTCAAAAAGGTGTGTCCAGAAAATATGATTGTTGCAAACTAAAAAGCAAACAAAGGAAATACTCATATAATACACGACACTCCAACCAAAACTCATATCATGTGATGAACAAAAATATACTTTCAGATAATTTACCGATGGTTTGTAGAAGAAAGAGGAGATGCCACCCAGGACATCCCCAAGCGTAGAGTCTCGGGTGTCCTTGAATATTACCTTGGTATACCTTGGGCATCCCCAAGCTTAGGGTCTTGTCAATTGTTATTCCTTCATCCATCGCGATCTCACTCAAAACTTGAAAACTTCAGCACACAAAACTCAACAGAAACTCGTGAGATCCGTTAGTATAACAACAAAATCATAAACTTTAGGTACTGTTGTAAACCCATTCATATTTTATTATTGCATAATACCTACTGTATTCTAACTTCACCATGAATTATACCCCCCAATACAATCCATAGATTCATCAAAACAAGCGAACAATGCAACGAAAACTGAATCTGTCAAAAACAGAATAGACTATAAAGATCTGACTAAGCGCAATACTTATGTATGTCCAAAAATTCTGAAAACTTAGAACAATGTGGGAAATTTGTATATCAATCGTGTGTAAAAAATGCATAATTTTATCACATTCCAGTGAACCTAAAAAATTCTGTTACTTGGCACAAAAGTTTCTGTTTTCTCACAGAATCAAAGCAACTATCATCCAAATCATCCCAAAGGCTTTACTTGGCACAAACATTAATTTAAACACAAAAATACAACCATACCAGTAGCATAATTGTGTGCACACCAAAAAAAAGAGAAACAAGAAAAATAAAGATAACTATTGGGTTGCTTCCCAACAAGCGCTATAGTTTTACGCCCCTAGCTAGGCGTAGTGCATAGTTTCAAGTGTTGTCATCCTTCAAATCCAATTCCTTAATCACACATCCATGGTTCCTAGGAGTTTTATCATACATATTTTTAACAATCACACTCCTAGGGATAAAGTTGATAAATTTATGCTCATAGACATGTTCCTTTATTAAATCAATGAAGTTGGGGTGGACATCAATCATTTTAAGATACACACTTCCATTGCTAGATGTGGCACCCTTGTACTTAGGAACATACATAAACTTCAAATTCTTACTAGGAGGAGCCTTTTCAATAGTTTTAACAGAAGAAAAAGTGGAAATTAAATTAGTAATAATTTCTTCCAGCTTATCAATCCTAGCGGGGCTTTGCTCCATCCTCTCATTAATTATCGGTTCCTTATCTTTTAGCATCTTAAAAGTGGTTTCGATCTTTGAACCAAATTGAGTAATATGATTATGAATCTTTTTATCCAAATTTTCAATATGCTTTACGGTAGGCATTTTATTTTCAATAACCTCTAGCCTTTGCAAAACATGCTCTAAAGTCAATGATATTTCATTAATAATGGTAGGTGGTGATCCCACTAAAGCATCCATAGGGTGACTACTCAAGAAATTTCCTCCTGTAATGGTATCCAGCACAAATCTATACCAAGTAGTAACACCCACATAAAAATTGCAAAGAAGAACGATAGTATATTGCTTACGAGTTGATATATTTTGAGCATCGCAAATCCTATACCAAGCATCTTTTAAATTCTCCCTCCCCTTTGCTTAAAATTAAGAACCTCATTTTCAGGGGTACACATAACAAGAGCAGAACTAGCCATAACGGTAAACCAAGCAAACAAGAAAAAAGGCAAATGAATTTTTTTATTTTATTTTTCTGAAAATGTTTTAGAAGTGGGGGAGATGAAAATGAGAGGCAAATGGAAAATGAAAGTAAATGCAAGGATATGAAAGTTTATGCGATGGAACTTGATAGGTTTTGGTGATGTCTGCCCAGCAACAGCGCGAGAAATTCTTCCTGCTACTTATGAGCTGTGTTGGGATTTCCTCAAAGAGGAGAGGATGATGCAGTATGGTAGAGTTAAGTATTTCCATTAGTTAAGAACCAAGGATTTCAATCCAGTAGGAGAACCAAGCAAGACCTTGTGAACAACACCTACACACAAAAAAACAAATAGTTGCACCCAACGCGATCAAGGGGTTGTCAATCCCTTGGCGGTTAGTTGCAAGGACCAAATCTTGTAGTGATAGATAGATAAACAAAAACACAAAATAAAATAATGGTAAATAATTGCAGCAAGATATTTTTGGATTTTAATATATGAAAAGGATAGACCCGGGGGCCATAGTTTTCACTAGAGGCTTCTCTTTCAAACAAAAAATATACGGTGGGTAAACAAATTACTGTTGGGTAATTGATAGAAAAGCGCATAGTTATGACGATATACAAGGCAATGATCATGTATATAGGCATCATGTCCGAGACAAGTAGTCCGAATCCTGCCTGCATCTACTACTATTACTCCACTCATCGACCGCTATCCAACATGCATCTAGAGTATTAGGTTCATAAAGAACGGAGTAATGCCCTAAGCAAGATGACATGATGTAGACAAAGTAAATCCAATCAATATGTATAAACCCCATTGTTTTCCCCTTAATGGCAACAATGCAAATACGTGTCTTGTCCCTTTCTGTCACTGGGATATAGAGCACCGCAAGATTGAACCCATTACAAAGCACCTCTCCCATTGCAAGATAAAGCAATATAGTTGGCCAAACCAGATGGATAGATCAGAAAGAAATACGAAGATATAATAATAATGCATAAAAGAGTTCAGAGAAGACTCAAATAATATTCATAGATAATCTGATCATAAACCCAAAATTCAGCAGATCCCAACAAACACACCACAAAAGAAGATTACATCAAATATATCTCCAAGAACATCGAGGAGAACATTGTATTGAAGATCAAAGAGAGAGAAGAAGCCATCTAGCTACTAGTTATGGACCCGTAGGTCTGTGGTAATCTAGTCACACATCATCGAAAGGGTAACAAGGTTGATGTAGAGGCCCTCTGTTATCGATTGCCCTTCCGGTAGAGTACCGGAAAAGTTCTCCAGATGGGATGTCACAATAACAGAGACTTGCGGTGGCGGAAAAAGTATTTTGGGTGGCTCTCTGTTGGTTTCCTGATTTTAGAGAATTTATAGAGTTGGAATTAGGTCAAACAAAGGAAGGAGGGGCCCACTAGGTACTAGGGCACGCCCTAGTGCCTTGTGGCCTTGTCCTACGCCTTTTGGCCTTCTGTCGAAGCTTCTAGGGTCTCTTATGTGCAGAAAAAATCGTCAAAAAGTCCTGTGGCATTTGGACTTCGTTTGGTACCAATTTCCTGGAAACCCAAAAACAGGCAAAACAGCAACTAGCACTTGGCACTTAGTTAATAGTCTAGTCCCAAAAAATGATATAATAATGCATATAAAACATCCAAGTTTGATACTATAATAGCATGGAACAATCAAAATTATAGATACGTTGGAGACGTATCAGCATCTGATATTATCCGGGGGCACAACTCATCGGTGTTTCGGGTGGTGGGGCCAAATGTTTAAAAAATATAATGTAAACCCTCCTAAAAACACCTTCACAATTTTTTCTAAGGTTGGGGGTTACCCCCCGACAATCTACATAACTCCACCTATGCAAGAGGCATAGAGGGAGTGTCTATGTGTGAGAGAGAGGATGTGAGAAAGCGCGGTCAATCAAGTCATTTATAGAGGTAGAGATCGAGGAGCGTACACTCGATTGTGAAAGACGATACACAGAGATATCATGCGATGAAGCTGTAGAGATAGAGAGAGGGAGAGCTCCTCATGGAGGGCACGGCGATCGACACAGGAAGTAAATTGTACTAGACTTAATATTCATTTACATAGTAGTAGACTTAAACACAACATATTCATGTGTGGCGGGGGGGGGGGTGATGGAGAGACCTAAACACAACATTTGCATGTACATAGTAGTAGACTTAATATTCATGTTTTAGTTTATTGTACATTTTAAATATTGAATTGAGGACTAGGCATGGCTTAAATTTCATTTTGAAATCGTGTCATACATGCATGGTTTGGAAAAGTAGATGCACTATACTGACTCGATTGTTGTTGTTTTTGTGTGTGTGTGTGTGATCATATGCTTGAATACACACAAAGTTTTCTCACCACCATACTGTTCATCTTTTATATTTGAATTTGCAATGAAAAACTTAGTTTGGATACCATGAAATGTGAAATCCAAGTTGAGATCACTATATCGCAAACTCATTCAAATTCAAGAACTCGTCATAAATCAACTACCGTGCCTTTTGGAATGACTAGTTATTTGCAAGGAAAATACGGGCTTTGTAATACATATAGATTTGTTCACCATTTTTAAAAAAGATTCCTTTTGCATTCTCGAATGGTAGCACCCGACGTTGTACCAGACAGACCGGGTTCGTGTCGTAGTGGTGGCATGTGTGGTACGCACATTAGCCAACCCCAACCAAAAGAACCGTGATATAAACTTCGTGAGTCCACTCGAGCCTCCGTGTTTTGATTCGAAATATCTGGCGGCCAGTATTGCTGCCATGATAAATTCCCCTTATGTCCCCAGTCCATAATGAATACCGATGAACAATGGAGGTATGCTTTAGTAACTAACCCGCGTTACCTACCGAGTCGAGCACGTTCAAGTCCCTCAGTCGCTGCTACCCAAGGTCACCCGTCAACTCCATTTCTTAGTACTACTACACTAGGATGAGTATAGAATGGAGCTCCGTTTGTTCATGCCTAATAGTGTACTATCACGCAATGCACTGGTACAGAGGGAGTATCTTTTTACTCTGCTTTTATAATTTCTTTGATGTCTAACAAAGCAATGTTTGACCCAATTCTTTCTTAAGAAATATGAACATCTATAACAGTAAAGATGTATCACTTGAAAATTTATTTCATGATGCATGTAATGATATTGTCTTGAATCCTACTTTTTAAATTCTAGAAAATCCGAAACTCACCTGAAATTCATGAAACTGAGCATGGTCCCATGATATGGCACAAATAGGCTATGGTATTTTTTTGTTCAATTTGAGACAAGCTGCTTATGAAAAGTTACACATATGAACAACCAAGGTATTTTGGAACAATGAGCTATCACGTTAACACGAACGGTTCCACTATTCAAACAATGGGTGTTAGACCAACGTGCCGCCACGCGTCCCACTTCTCATAGGAAGGTGTCGTCCGAGCAAGCATGTGAGTCGATGGGAGGGTTGCGAGCAGGCCGCTGCGCAGGCTCATCAGGAGGCTAGCCCTTTGAGCAGCCTCCGCCGCCCACCTTCCTCCCAACTGCCCCCACTTTTAATGGCGCCCGCGCTGCAGTTTAAATCATGGCTGCACTCCCCGGTCTTGCTACAATCTTCTCCCTGCCTCTCCAATTCTCCTGTCATCTCCCTCCAATTAGCCTGACCTCACCGTATGCCATGGCACATCACAATGGGCCACCCCTTGTCTTCCAGTTTCCTAAGGAAGACCCTACGGAGCTTTTAGACGAGCTTGACCTGGTCATGCGAGAGGTCGCTAATACGTCTCTAACGTATCTATAATTTTTTATTGTTCCATGCGGTTATATTATCAATCTTGGATGTTTTATATTCATTTTATAGCAACTTTATATCATTTTTTGGGACTAACCTATTGACATCGTGCCTAGTGCCAATTGTAGTTTTTTGGTTGGTTTTTTTTTTACTTCGCAGAATGTCCATATCAAGCGAAGTCAGTTTGCAGCGAAACTTTTTCGAGAATTTTTTCTACCTAGAAGACATCCAGGAGGCCTAGGAGGTGCACTAGTGGGGCCCTGTGGGGCCCACTAGGCACCAGGGCGTGCCAGAGGCCCCTAGCGCGCCCTGTTAGGTAGTGGGGCCCACAGGCACCCCCTCCACCGCCTCTCAGCTCTATAAATACTCTAATATTCGAGAAACCCTAGAGGAGCAGAGAGAAAATAGTTTCCGCCGCCGCAAGTACCAGAACCATGAGATCCAATCTCGAGGCCTTTTTCGGCACTCTGCCAGAGGGTTCAGCGATCACGGAGGGGTTCTTCATCAACACCCTTGCCCCTCCGATGATGTGTGAGTAGTTTACCACAGACCTACGGGTCCGTATGCAGTAGCTAGATGGCTTCTTCTCTCTTTATGATCTTCAATACAATGTTCTCCTCGATGTTCTTGGACATCTATTTGATGTAATGAATTTTTGCAGTGTGTTTGTTGGGATCCGATGAATTGCGAGTTTATGATCAGTTCTATCTATGAATATTATTTGTATCTTCTCTGAACTCTCTTATGCATGATATTTATAGCGTCGTATTTCTTATCCAAAATTTGGTTTGGTTTGTCCAACTAGATTGGTTTTTCTTGCCATGGGAAGAGGTGCTTTTTGATGGGTTCGATCTTGCCGTGCTCAATCTCAATGACAGAAAGAGACATGACACGCATGTATCATTGCCATTAAGGATAAAAAGATGGGGTCTATTCCTACATGAATAGATCTTGTCTACATCATGTCATCGTTCTTATTGCATTACTCCGTTTTCCATGAACTTAATACACTAGATGCATGCTGGATAGCGGTCGATGTGTGGAGTAATAGTAGTAGATGCAGAATCATTTCGGTCTACTAATCTTGGACATGATACCTATATACATGATCATTGCCTTGGATATCATCATAAGTATTTGCTCTTCTATCAATTGTCCAACAGTAATTTGTTTACCCACCGTATGCTATTTTCTTGAGAGAAGCCTCTAGTGAAATCTATGGCCCCCTGGTCTATTTCCTGTCATATTATTTTCAGATCTATTAATCCAAAAATACCTTGCTGCACTTTTTCCTTACTTATTTTATTTTGTTCTTTTGTTAGATCTATTCAACCAATCTCATACAATTTAATCTATCTCAATACCGAGGAGGGATTGACAACCCCTCTTACGCGTTCGGTTGCAAGTATTTGTTATTTGTGTGCAGGCACTATTTACATAGTTTGGGTGGATCCTCCTACTGGATTGATAACCTTGGTTTCATAACTGAGGGAAATACTTACCGTTACTGTGCTGCATTGTCCTCTCCTCTTCGAGGAAATACCAACGCAGATACAAGCAACCAGGAAGAATTTCTGGCGCCATTGCCAGGGAGGATAACATCCAGATCTATCAAGTACCCAATCTCAAATCTCATCTCCTTGCAGTTTACTTTATTTTCTATTTGCCTCTCATTTTCTTGTCCCCCACTTCTAAAACGTTTTTACGAAAAGCACAAAAATATTTACCTTTTTTGTCATTTGCCTTTTTCTGGTTTGATATTTTGTTTGCTTGTGATCTTGCTTGCTATCTTTGCTTGTGTTGCCATGTGCCCTCTATTTGCTTGCATAAAATCTATTGATATGGATCCTCATCCACTTTCTAATCTTTTAAAAGATCCAATTATGATGAACCAAGTGCTAGTGAATTGAGTTCACTAGATTATCTGTATGAAGTTTTGCTTGAGATTTGTGAATCTGGAAATTGTGATGAATAAATTTATAAACTGATTCATGATAGCACCTTGAATGAAAAGCATGATTTCAATGATTTTACTATAACTTCTATTAATTCCAATTGTGCTAATAATGTGCAAAGCTACAAGCTTGGGGATGATAATTTTGTTATGTCTGCTAGTTATTGCAATAGTCATGATTGGGGTGATAATGCTTCCTATGATCTTGAAAATTTATTTAATCCTCATGATGAATATGATATTGATAAAAAATATTGCAATAATAATATTGAAAGTGGGTTTGGAAGAGCGTCAACTTTAGGTAATAATAATCCCACATATTTGGAGAGTGTTCAATCTTATGTAATTTTTCATAAAAGTGGGTTTGGAAAGGTCATGACTTTATTTAATGATAATCCCACTATTTTGGAAGAGTATCAACTTTGCATGCATGTGGATCATGAAGAGAATATTTTATGTGATAGTTATATTGTTAAATTTGATTATGATCCTACATGTAATTATTATAAGAGAGGAAAATATGGTTGTAGAAATTTTCATGTTACTAAATCACCTCTCTTTGCGTTGAAATTATTAATGCTTCCTTCTTCCTATTTGCATATGCTAGTTTTCTCTTGCCTTGATAATTTGTTTGCTTATGAAATGCCTATGTAGAGGAAGTATGTTAGACTTAAAAGTGTTTTCTCATGCTATATGATGCTCTCTTTGCGCTTCAATTCTTGTCTTTCATGCGAGCATCATTAAAATTATCAATGCCTAGCTAGGGGCATAAAACAATAGCGCTTGTTGGGAGGCAACCCAATGAATAAAATATTTTTTCGTTTTGTTTCTGTTTTTGTGTGTTTACACAATTATGCCTCTGTTATGATTTTGTTTTTTATGTTTTAATTAGTGTTTGTGCCAAGTAATGCCTTTAGGGTGGCTTGGGTGATAGTTGATTTGATTTTTTTGGAAAACATAAACTTTTACGTCTAGTAGCAGAATTGTTTAAAATAACTGGGGCAATGAAAAACTCTGAATTTTTTTACACAAGATTGATATAATAATTGACTCTATTTTCCTAAATTTTCAGAATTTTGGGAGTTACAGAAATATGAGTCAAATTCGAGTCTTTATAGACTATTCTGTTTTTGACAGATTCTGTTTTCGTTCCATTGTGTGTTTATTTTGATGAATCTATGGACTATACCAGGTGGGTTTTAGCCATGGTAAAGTTAGAATACAGTAGGTATAATGAAATAAAAAATATGAATGGGTTTGCAACAGTACTTAAAGCAAAGATTGGTTTTCTTATACTAACGGATCTCACGAAGGTTTTTGTTGAGTTTTGTGTGATTGAAGTTTTCAAGTTTTGGGTGAGATCATGATGGATGAAGGAATAAGGAGTGAAAAGAGCCTAAGCTTGGGGATGCCCATGACACCCTAAGGTAATATTCAAGGAGAACCAAGCAACTAAGCTTGGGGATGCCCCGGAAGGCATCCCTCTTTCTTCTAACGACCATCGGTAATTTTACTTGGAGCTATATTTTTATTTGTCACATATCATGAGTTTTTCTTGGAGCATCTTGTATTATATGAGTCTTTGTTTGTTTTGCTTTTTAGTTTGTCACAATCATCCTTTCTAGACACACCTATTTGAGAGAGCCATAATTATGCTATGATTTATTAGAATTGCTCTATGTGCTTCACTTAAATTTTTTGAGCTATGGAATTGCTCTAGTGCTTCACTTATATCTTTTTGAGCACGTGCACTGACACACACGCCCATGTTGGTGTCCGTGAACATGAATGTCTCCGCCGCGCTGTTGCCAGCGCCTGTCCCCGCGCTGGTGTTAGTGCCCCCTTACAGCGCCGCCAGTCTCCGCCTTCCGTCGGTTAACTGGCTCCTAGAGACCATAGTACAGAACATGCAGGCCTTCCTTGAAGCTTGGGAAAAACGTCCAGGAGGAAGCGAACGCTGGTGCAAGATGACACCAATGCCACTGGTTAGTGGCCCAATGGGACATAGGGCATGGCAGAGGAGCCTCTTCCCGCCACAAGATGCCCCTCCCGCCGCTGTAATTAGTTTTATTCGTTTATTTATTTTAGTTCGGTTGTGGTATGGATGTGTAAAGTCACAGTCAGACTGAATGAAATCTATGTTTCGGTCGATTGAGTGTTCTACTAGAGCCCTATCAAATTAAATAAAAAAAGTCATCAAGCGACATGTATTCCTTCTCATCGCAAACATTTCTTGTTAAATACCTATGTCAATTCCAAATATATACTTGTAGGGCACGAGCAGGTCCCTTGTTCAAACACTAGGCCATACATCTATTTATCCACGCATTTAATTATTACTACTAGTTAAATACACCATGGGTGCCTGAACTTGTCCGTCACGGTCACTTTTGTTCCTAAACTTGTAAAATACTAGTAGGTGAAACTGGTGATGTAACTTGTGAACGCGTCCAGATAGGGTCGATGGCATCGGGCATCTGCCCTGGGTGGCACGACATGTTTACTGGCTCACGTGCTCATCGTGTTTGCCTGTGCGTCTAAACATAGAAGGACAGGAGAGAGAGAGCATACTCGGGACCCACCAGTAAGTGGCTAAACGAAGAGGTAGTATGTGCTGACGAGCCGGTCCCACAAATCTACTGAAAGCAATATAAAAACATGTTATCCGTTAAAGATACAACAAACGTTGCTACTATGTTGGCTATTGACGTGCGCCTGGAAGGACCATGTCGCCTTTTCGATCCTCGTTCTTTTCATTTTTAATTTATATGGGTCCAAATTTGTTCGATGATAGGTGGGTCCTCCGGTGTGTACTTTCTAGCTTTTTAATTTATGGGTCGAAATTTGTTCCATGACAGGTGGACCCCAGTGTGTAGTTTGTAGCTTGTTTGTAATAATTGCAGAAAACATGAGAGTTTTTTTTGCAAAAAATACCATGGTGCGACGGGGAATGTGAGAAAGAGTGTACGAGAGAGCGATGACAGAGCTAGAGGGAAATCTATTGGGGGAGGGGCAGGGGGCAACGGTGTTTGGAGTAGTTTTGGGCCAAATGCTAGAAAAAAACTAATCTAAACCCTCCGAAATAAATGCCTTCACAAATTAATCCAATGTTGGAGACATAGTCCCCATGGATTGTAAATAACTCCGGCTCTCCGAGAGATGGAGAGGTAGCATCTATGTGTGGGAGAGAGTGCACGAGAAAGCAAGGTCAATCAAGACATAGATAGATAGAGATATAGAGAGATAGAGTGAGTGTGGCCCGACATTTGGTCAAAAGAGAGATATCGTGCGATTGGGCTTTTGGGTTGGGTGAGGGCTGTAAGAGAGATCTTGAGAGATTGACGAACATAGACAATGTGCATGACAGAGTATACAGAGTGTGGATCGAGGCTCGGACAGGGAGATATATTGTTTGTGATTGAGAGAAAGCAAGGTTAATAGAGACATAGAAAAGAGATAGAGGGAGAGATCGAGCGAGCATGGGCCGCCATGTGGTCGAAAGAGTGAGATGGGTTGGAGAGTGACCTAGATAGACAATGTGCATGAGAGAGTATACGATATGTCGAACTAGGCCCAAACAGGGAGATATGTCGTTTGTGTGTGGGAGAAAGCAAGGTCAATCGAGACATACATAAAGGGAGATAGATTGAGTGAGTGCGGGCTGCCATGCGGTCGAAAGAGTGAACGGTTTGGAAAGAGTGACCAAGATAGACAATCTGCGTGAGAATGTATAGAGTGTGTCGATCGAGGCCCAAACACGGAGATATATCGTTTGTGTGTGAGAGGAAGCGAGGTTAATCGAGACTTAGATGAAGAGAGAGAGAGAGAGAGAGAGAGAGAGACTGAGTGAGTGTGGGCCACCGTGTGGAAAGAATGAGACAATCTGGAGAAGGTGACCTAGATAGACAATTTTCGTCCGTGTGTGCGAGAGGGGGGGGTCTAGAGAGGGAATGTATGTATCTTGCGAGAGAGGGTGGGAGGGAGAGAGAGAGCTCGGCTTGGAGTGCAATGGCGGGTGTATGAGGGAAATATGTTTATTGATAGTGGGGGAAGGGGGTTGTGTATCTGAGAGAGTTAGAGATCAAAACATGGAGAGAAAGAATGAGCATGTGTCAGAAACCAATATCTCTATAAGGTGGTTAAGAGGGGAAGATTGGTCGATAGAGGAAGTATGTAGTGGTTGTTTCGTGTTTGGGGGGGTGAACTAACCACAACATTTGAATGTAGATGGTACTAGACTTAATATTGAAGTTTCAATTTAGTGTACATTGTAAAATTTGAATTGAGGACCATGAATTTGTCTTTTGTAATTATTTTGAATTCGTGACATACTAGGTTTGGAAAAGTTGATGAACTAATATTGACTCGATTGTTGTGGTATTTTGTATGTGTGTGGTCATATGCTTGAATACATCCAAAGTTTTCTCACAACCATAGTATTCATCTTATACTTATGAATTTGCATTCAAAAACTTAGCGTGGATACCATGAAATGCGAAATCCACGTTAGAATTGGAGATCACCATGTCAGAAACACACTCTAATTCAAAGAACTCATCATTAATTTATTACTACTATCTCGTTTCGAAGGACTAATTATTTGCAAGGAAAACACGAGCATGGTAATACATACAGATTTGTTTGCCAATGAAAAAAGATTTGTTTGCATTCTCAAATGTAGGTGCACCAGGCAGACCAAGGTCGTGTCGTGGTGGTCGCGTGTGTTGTACGGATGTTAGCACCCCCTCCCCCAAAAAAATGAACGGCGACATAAAATTTCATGCCTCCATGTTTCGGATTGAAACTGGTGGCCCGAATTCCAGCCCTGCAAAATACACCTTTTCCCTCGCCCTCTTCCACGCCCAAAGCGCTCAAATCCCTAATTCGCCGCCACCCAAGCAAAATTCGAATCACCCCTTGTCTCGCCTCTTTCCCCACCTCTGTATCAGACGACGACGACGAAGACGACGGTCGCGCTTCACTACCGCACCGGAGCTACCTCATCCATGCCCTCGTCCACTGCACCGGGTGGTCCACCAACAATGTAGGTCGCCACAGCCGACATGCTTCACACACACCAACTTCCACCACATCATGTGTGCTTCACCAACAGCGTCTCCCACCTCACCGGGGCTACTTCACCGAGCATATCATCGCACCTCCACCCCCGAGGCCGTTGGTGCTTCACCAACGGCCTCGCCCACTGCATCATAGCGCTCCACCGCTGCTCAAGATCTGCATCCTTAGGTGGCCAACCAACGCAAGCGCATCACCCTCAACGGCTCTGAAGTGACCCACACCCTAGGAGAGTATGCCCAAATGCTGGACCGAACCAGGTATCCACATATCACTGCGTTGTGCACTATTTCGATGATGTTTGAATATCCTTTTACTGCTCTCTTAGCTTACATGCTGAGGGAGTCCTGGATTAAGGGGTCCTCGGGCCCCCCACCCATTGACTATGGGCCGGACTGACGGGCTACTGTGGAGCCAAGCTAGGGCGCGGAGCCGTGGCCGGACAGAAGATCTTCGGAGCCGTGGTGTGCCCTCCAAGTTGAGATTTAGTGTGATCTTTCCTTTGTTGTAACTGACCGTATGTAACCCTAACCCTACTGGTGTCTATATAAACCAGATGGTTTTAGTCTTCAGGGCTAGAGCAACATCCAATCCCTCATCAACCTAGGGTTTCGCTCGCTTGATCTAGAGGTAGATCGAATCTGTAATCATACCATACACATCAAATACAATCAAGCATGACGCAGGGTTTTACCTCTTAGAGAGGGCCCGAACCTGGGTAAACACCGTGTTCTTCGTCCCTTGTTCCCCATCGATTCTAGATCCACAGCTCGGGACCCCCTACCCGAGATCCGCCGGTTTTGACACCAACATTGGTGCTTTCATTAAGAGTTCCGCTGTTGGGTCACCGAAGGATCCATGGCTCGCCTGATCATCGGAGATGGTGTTAGCTCCGGGGACCTCTTTGTCGCCAGCCAACTCTTCGCATTTGGCAGCATCGTGCTGCATGCCAACCCAACTGGTCATCTAGACCAAATCAAAAATTTCGCCCCCGAGCACCGGATTAGATTTGGTATCCTGGAGTACATCGCGGATGCTCGAGGCGATCTGATCTTTTCTGGATTCACAGCCTCACCTGGTACCCCTGTGGGCCCCACAGTACCCGCTCCGGAGCTTTCCCTCGATCCGATCTATGGATCAGCCTCATGCTCGGACGTCTCCACCCTGTCCGGAGGCCAGGAATCCCCTTCAACCATGCCAATAATGCCCGCCGAGGACCCAGCTTCACGCCTCAGCACAGAAGCGGTGTTCGGACGCCAAGAGTCTCCCTCGGCCAAAACCCCTCCTCCCGAAGCAGATCTGGCCTTGAGCCCTATTGATGGATCGATGTTCGAAAATCAGGAATCATCCCTGGCCGAACTCCCCCTCAATCACTTGGCCTCGAGCCCCAATACAGAGATAGCATCCGAAGACCAGGTTTCATCCTTGGTCCCTCATGCCTATCCGGCCGTGAGCCCAACCCCGGGTCCCGAGGTCAACTCGGCCCTGGAAGACCAGAATTCAGTTCGGGCCTGGATCACCCCTCGCCCCACCACAATAGAGACCGGTCCTGAGCAGCCACCTTACGACAGCTCGGTAAGCCTCGCTTTGTTAAATGAGGCGCTTGACCGAATCCGGATGCTGGCCATTCGAGATGACTCGCCCTCGGCCTGTGTTCAGCAGCTCCCGAGGCAAGTTGCAAGGAATTTTATGTCCCACCCAGCACCCACCTAGTGGCCACGGTCGAGGACTTAACCGACATGTTGGACTACACCTCAGAAAACTTCGATTACATGGACGAGGATAGTGGAGCCATGGCCAAGAATGATGCCGCTCCCCCCGTCACCAGCCGCTGGACGGCCACGTCCACTTACGACGCCTACATGGTAGACACTCCGAAAGAAAACGGCGGCACCCCCAGGAAGGATAACGGCAAGCCCAGCGCTGAGCCGCCAAAACACCGCAGACAACACCACCACTCCAGGGCATGTCGAAGCCATGCGAGCAACACGGACACCGAAGAGAACGTCACTTCGGATAATACGGACAACCTTGATGACCCCGGTGCCGACGAAGAACCACAAGACGACCACGAGGAGCATGAGGACCCAATCAATCTCGAAGAGCTCAATGACTCCGAAGACAGCAACTACCTCCCCCTTTTCGAAGAAGAGGTCAGCTTGTGTGACGAAGATTTCATCAACCCCAAAGACCCATTGGATCAAGAGCGGTTCAAACGGCAGCTCATTGCCACCGCGCGTAGCCTGTAGAAACAACGGAAAAAAATAAAAGCCGAACAAGACACCCTCAATGACAGATGGACTAAGGTCCTAACTGCCAAAGAGGAGTACGACCGCAAACAATAGACCAAGAGCTACCCGAAGCGAAAAATATTGCCACAATTCGACGATGAGGCCATAGAGCAGGCACCTCCAAGGCGCACTCAGGCAGATCAGCTAGACCGCCCCCCTCGATGACGTGACAGGACAGCTGATAAAGCTGAACAGCCACCCGCCCCACCTCGCCGTCAAGGCAAGGAGCCATTACGGCCAGTTTATAAGTATGACCTACGCCGCGACCTGGATGCTCGGGCAGGTTTGACGAGGTCCATTTACGGACCCAAAGGAGATCCTCCCGTTAGACGGGACGAATATCAAGCCTGGCTAGAATGAAATGACAGAGCTTGGGAGCTACAACGAGCCCGAATGACAGACGATGTCCGGTGCGACGTAGCCCGAGTCAGGGGCGTCGCTCATCCCCTGTGTTTCACAGATAGGGTGATGCATCACCAATTCCCGAAAGGATTTAAACCTATAAATATCGAGCCATACGACGGGACAACAGATCTAACCATATGGATTGAAGATTTCCTACTACACATTCATATGGCATGAGGAGATAACCTCCACGCCATCAAGTATCTACTGTTAAAGCTCAAAGGCCCAGCCAGGCACTAATTAAATAGCCTCCCCGAAGACTCCATAGGATGTTGGGAGGAGCTCGAGGATGCCTTCCGAGCTAACTTACAGGGCACTTATGACCTAAGCCACGTTATCTAGCAGCCCGGCGAGTCAGCCCAGCAATTTTGGAAGCAGTTCTTGACCAAGAAAAACCAGATGGTTGACTGTCCGTACGCCGGGGCTATAACCGCCTTTGGGTATAGTGTTCAAGACGAGTGGCTAGCACGTCAGCTCGGACAAGACAAGCCAAGAACGATGGCAGCACTTACCTCCCTGATGACCTGCTTCTGCGCTGCAGAAGAAAGTTGGCTAGCTCGAAGAAGCACCAACCCAGAAGCCCCGGCACCTCTGAAGTCTGGGACGGGAATGAAAAGCCATGGCGCAACAAGAACAAGTGTCACCACAATGACGAAGAAGTCGATGAGACGACAGTAAATGCCAGATTCCGCAATCTGAAGTCCGGATAATGGAAAAGGCCTTCTAAAGGCAACCAGGATGGACCAACCAAGCTGGATGCAATACTGGACAGGCATTGCCAGATACATGGCACACCTGAGAAGCCCGCCAACCACACCAACCGTAACTGTTGGGTCATAAAACAGGCAGGCAAGATCACAGCCGAAGACTCTGGCAAAAGCCCTCGAAGCAAGGACGATGAGGAGCCCCGCAGGTCGAATAGTGGAGGGAAAAAACTCTTGGCATGAGGTCAAGATGGTGAACATGATCTACGCCACCCATATACCAAGAAAGGAGAGGAAGCGCGCGCTACGAGATGTTTATGTCGTGAAGCCCATAGCGCCAAAGTTTAACCCATGGTCAGCTTGCCCGTTCACCTTCGACCGCAAGCAACACCCGACCAGTATCCGTTATGGAGGATCGGCGGCCCTGGTACTCGACCCCATTGTTGATGGGTACCACCTCACGAGAGTCCTTATGGACGGAGGCAGTAGCCTCAATCTGATCTATGTAGACACAATGAGGAAAATGGGGATCGATCCGTCAAGGATCAAACCCAGTAACACCACCTTCAAGGGGGTTATTCCGGGCATAGAGGCCCGCTGCTCAGGCACGGTAACTCTAGAAGTGGTATTCGGCTTGCCGGACAACTTCTGTAGCGAAGAGTTGATCTTCGATATTGCCCCGTTCCGCAGTGGCTACCATGCCCTCCTCGACCGAACGGTGTTTGCCAAATTCAACGCCGTCCAGCATTACACATACCTCAAACTAAAGATTCCTGGCCCTTCAGGCATCATACCGATCAACGGCAACATGAAGCACTCATTCCGGACCGAGGAACACACTGTGGCCCTGGCAGCTGAAGACCAAGCCGTCGCCGATGGGGCTAGGTATCAGCCCGCCGTAAAGGCCAAAGATACAACCACACGGGCTCGAGCCCGATCCTCGTCATGGGAACCCACCTGCGTACGTCGAAATAGGGATACGCTCCCCATGGCACACCCACCATCATTGCGCTCTACGTGCCTCATCAGCACAACTTCGCGCTCAAGATACCATGGCACGGCCGTGGGGGCTTATATCAAACAATACCGCCATGTCTTCGGCTCAACCAAACTATGGCATCACCACGTCTTCGGACAGGCAATGGGTACGGCCCGTGGACTCACCCAGCATCAAGTTGTGGCAACACGGCTACCTTTCAAGGTTCCTATTCAAGGCCCCCCTCGCCAGCATGCGTTCTTCTACACAAATGCCCACCCACCAAGTAGAAGCAAAGGCGCAGACGTGTAGTAGGCACAGTTGAGGCTTCGACCCATGAATCAAGGCCCTGTGTAAACCTTTCTCTGTAAAATTTTCTTTTCTTACTCATAATAAACGCCTCGGCAGTTCAAATTGTACAGATAGATGTCCTGGGTTTATGGAAAATAAAAAACACCTTTTACGGTGTTCGGGCATTAGATTTGTTCGGTCTTTCTTCTCCTTTTTTCTGCTCTTCGAACAGCTTGGCATGCACACATTGTGTAACAAATACAAATTGGTTCATTAACCAAGGGCTTGTTCTTTTCATCAACTCTACGTACTAAGTCTGGCACCACTTTCCATTGTGTGTTCGACGTCTCGGATATTGCACTATATGCATTAGTTCCGAACTATGTCTTGGGGCAATAGTTGGGTTGCCTGGCTCCTATGTTTGCTTTCTTATGTTCCGCATGTTCGGCTAAGAAGGTAAAGGGAGAACCCCTGCGATTGTGCTTCTGGCTAGCTCAGACAAGCACCTCAGGGGAGAAAGCTGAAAACTGACCGTCATTGTAAGCGGGAACTGGTTGGCAATCCGATTACAAGGGTTAAACTTAAAAAATCGTTGGCGATTTATCCGTGTCATACACAGGGTTTGGCCTAGCACAAACCACGTGATTACAAAAGGCATGCCTCGGCTTCCCTGTACATCACAAAGCATCGGGGGCTAGTCATTAGCCCCCGCAGTCAAGCTCCTATGGCTAAGTGAAAGTAATAAAGCCGCATAGTCCGATTGCCTAGTCTCTCTCATGCACTACCGCCTTCGGGCACCGAGACGTTGGCTAAGGGTAACAGTGCAGAGACGAAACACCCCTCGTAATATTCACTTGGGGGCTGAAGCCGACGACTGGTAACTTTCAGAATAATAAACGGCCACAAAGGAGTCAAAATAAAAACACCATAATATATAAACGGACCGCATTATAAAGCAAAAGGTCCAGTTGACAACTTAATACAATCACTGAATGACTACATCTTTGGAACACTGGGCCTCTATCGCTCGAGCACCCTCCATAACTTGCGCGAAGTACTGTTCGGGGCGGCGATGCTCTTTTCCAACTGGCGAGGAGCCAGTGGCCATGTCCATGGGCTTGATCTTAGGCCAATGAACCGTGGTCTTTGGAAAAGCCAGCCTACACTACAAAAAAAGACACATCCGTGACATTTTGGGCCGAACAATTTTTTTCCTATTATGCTTATGACACTTCTATGATGATAGTTGTGACAAAACCCGGTATCATCATAGATGAGGTGGCTCCTACTTCTATGACAAAAAATCATGACAGAAAATGGGCTTCTCGTCCTGGGCGGGCCGGAGACGCACCTGCATGACATTCTTTGGGCCGTCCATGACGGAAAAAATCATGGTAGAAGCGAGGGCAAGGAAATTTTCGGGGAGTTCCCAGTTACGGTGGGTGGTCGGGGCCGAGCAATGCACGGAGGTTTGCGCATTTCTCTCTTACACGTACGCGCGTGTGTGCGAGGCGTTGCGCTCTAACTGAACCCGATCGAGACGTTGGGCTCTAACTGAACCCAAGCGATTGCACTAGCTATGTTACTGAGCCCCGATCGATCCCTTGCTATTTTTGAACCCGATCGAGGGATTCCTTCGCTGCTGCTGCTAACTGAAGCCGATCGAACTTACTGCCTCTTGATGAACAGTGAATGTGGGGGTTGGTTGAACAAGTCGAGACGTACGTGGTTGGAGTTGGATGAACAGTTCCCGGTGGGGGTTGGATGAACAGGACCTTGTGGTAGTAGTAGGCCATTGCCGCTGGATGAACAGGACCCCGATCGAGGAGGCCGGTGGAGGGTGGATGAACAGGACCTCGTGGAGGCTCCATGAACAGTAGCCGGTGGAGGGTTGATGAACAGGACCCCGTGGAGGGCTGGTTGAACAGTAGCCGATGGAGGCTGCATGAACAGGACCCCCCCCCCCCCCCGTGGATGAACAGTAGCTGGTGGAGGCTGGAGGAAGCCGACGGTGGATGAACAGTAGCAGGTGGAGGCTGGAGGAAGTCGACGGTGGATGAACAGTAGCAGGTGGAGGCTGGAGCGAGGCAGTAGACGGTGGATGAACAGGACCCCATTTCGACCGTAGGTGCTCCAACACAAGTCCGTTTCCTCCGTTGTGCGGTATGCCACACCCCTCCCGATCAACATGACCCCGTTTCGACCGTAGGTGCTCCAACACAAATCCGTTTCCTCCGTTTTGCGGTACACCAGACCCTTCCCGATGAGGACCCCATTTCGATCGTACGCGGTCGAACACTAGTCCGTTTCCTCTATTCTACGGTATGCCAGACCCTTCCCGATGAACAGGACCCCATTTCGACCGTATGTGGTCGAACAGAAGGCCCATTTCCTCCGTTCTGCGGTACGCCAGACCTCGTTTCGGTTGTTCCGTCCAAGCCGGTTGGCTCCCGATGAACACGATGTATTTCGTTGCCTCCCGATGAACACGACGCATTCCGTTGCCTCCCCATGAACAAGACGCAGTTTCCCCATTCTGACCCAGCTCGTTGGCTTCCGATGAACAGGGCGACGTTGCTGCCGTCCGTTGCCTCTCCATGTACACGAGCCATGGCCGTACGTATGCGCGAGTACGCGTTCGAGACCCCGCTCGTATGTACGTACGTGGCCGTATTTTTTGGCATCTGGCTATACGTACGTGTACACGGTTTTGACTGGACTGCCTGAACTGCTACCGCTCCTTACTCGGCCACGGTTCATCGTGGCGACAGACTGATCGACCAGTATGTATGTACACAGACAACACTACGTACGCTTCAACCGGGTGGGTCCCAGCTATCAGGGAGGATAAGGACGCACTTCCTTGCATGCGAAGATATAGCTAGTGGGTCCCAGCTGTCAGGGGGAAGAATCATTTTTTTTGCCCGTAATAAGGACGCAAATCCTTGCGTGCGAAGATGTAGCTAGTGGGTCCCAGCTGTTAGGGGGAGAAAACATTATTTTTAGGGTAAAAAGGATGCAGTTGCATGCATGCGTCCATGGGCGTGGTGCGTCCCCACTGTCAGCCTCTCCAGGTATAGTCATCTTCCGATGACTCTCGTTTGTTGACCACATTGACCACACCGTGCAGAGCGCACCAAGCTAGTGGATGATGGCGAGGCCCCAGACTGGAACGCCCCGAAGATGGGGAGATGCGGTAGTGGAGTCGCAGACGAAGAGGAGTGGGAAACTTGACTGGTTCGGGTGCGGGGTGGGCCTACACTCGGCAGAGAATAACAGGAGGTGCGGAGGAGTGGAGGGATGGCCTGGCTGTCGGTGGGGTAGCATTTCGCTGCGAGGCATGCAAAACAGCGCCGCTGGACGACGGAGGCTGGAGCAGGCGGTCCCGGCAGTGCTGGGGGAAGAAGACGAGAGATTGAAGAAGAATGTCGGCCGTTGGATGTAAATCCAACGCCTTGCTTAGGCTTTGACCTTTGTATTTTTATTTTTTGCGAAAGTGCTTAGGCTTCGACCTACTGGCCCACATGTCAGCCAGTCCATTTGGTTTTTTTAGTCCATTTGGTGGACTGGGTGAAACAATGATGTAGCGTCTATGCAGCCCGTTTATATATTATGGTAGAATTTAAAGCCCATTTGCATTTTCCTCGAAATCCGCAGACTTGCTGGGCTGGGTGAAAATATCATGTTGGACTGGACGGAGAAATGTTATAAAAACATAAACACATGATTGCACATCTATTACTGCATTGGTCAGTAAAATCTTTGCAAGCTTACGTACGCAATCACCAGGAGTTAACTTGCCAAGTTATATATAAACTATTATTATTATTATTTTGTAAGAACTTTTGATTTATGAAATAAAATATCATTTTTATTTGATGAGTTAATAGGACGTGGGGTATTATTATTTTTTAGGCTAGACGTGGGACAGTTGAGTTGGTTCTAGGGAAAAGTACTAGGAGAAAACTCAGATTACATCGAAAAAGAAAGTGGGGGAAAATTCAGATATAGGATTAATGAAAACGAAAAATAAAGGAAGTGGGAAGGTCTATAAAATGGTTGGACGAACGACAGGTTTAACAGAACCTTATGTTGTTTCTATTATATATATGTAATAAAATAAGATATAAATATAAATATATATACTATTATAGAAGGGAAATCATAGGTTCAGTTTTGCATTCTTATAGAAAAATAGAACTGAGCTGTGCGTCGTCTTGAAAAAATAAACATAACTTGGGCTGCTGATGTTATAGACAAGCTAGGCTGGGAGGCCCACGGGCCGCTTGATACCTGCTGGATCCAAAAAAAGTTGAAATATGTCATGGGCTGCGCATGTTAAACAACAAAACCTAGGCCATGGACCTGGTGGGCCCGGGACTGTCAGCCTCTCGATGAATAGTCGTCTCCCGATTCCTCTTGTTTTGCTGACCATGTTGGGAACGACAGACGGCGGCACCACAGCGAGAGCACCAAGGCGAAGGACGACATCGAGACCTCGAACAGAACGAATCGGAGTGGTGGAAGACGCAGGCGGAGGGGAGTACGATGGTTGACTTTTTCGGGTGCAGGGTGGGCCGGTGGAGCTGCCGCCGCCAGACAATGTGTGGGAGTAGAGGGATGGCCTGGCCAACGCCATAGGCTATGATGGGTCACCGAGGCGTGCGTAGCAGCGCCGCCAGCCGCTGTATAGGAAGAGGACGAAAGATTGAACAAAATAAAGAAATACAAATGGATAGGTGGTTCGTCCTAGATGTCTGTGTACGATACCTGCTGGGTCCACCTGAGAAGGGGAATATGTTGGGAGGAAGGAGATTCAAAGCACGGCAGCCCAGTGAACTAGTTACATACATAAGCAAATAGCCACTAAAAAAAGCAAACAGGTTAATGGGTTCTTAGACGAAATATTTCGGATAAAATAGATAATTATGACACATAGGCTAATGCAAGAAACACTCAGATGATAAAGGTGCTTAAACAGATAAAGTACATCATCTAGACCTTCCTGGCACAGTTGATCATGACGCTGCAGCTGTCCGTGTACAGACACGCCCTTATGTCCAAGATCCGCCTGTACATGTCATAGGATGCGTATGCGTCCTTGGCCGTGTAGGTTATGTAGGCTAGATTCAGAGGTATCTCCCACGTGTGCAGGTCCTTGGTATCGTTGTCTTCTTTCATGTTGGCGTAGCAGGGGTCGATGATGGTCTCAGCGAGGTCAACCACGGAGTCCTTCTCCTACCCGTTGCCGATGATCTTGTATTGCTTCTGGATGTCGACAAGCTTGTTGCACCAGATGGCCAAATCATCGCATTCTTCCTTCTCTCCACCATAGCGAAGGTGCAGTCGGCGCTGCCGATGAAACAGGCGAATGCTCCAGAACCTTTGATGGCCCCTACAGTAGTGGTAGACAAGAACCTCGTCCCGCACGCATACCTGGGCGATGGCGATCCGCTGTTCCCTATCAGTAGACGAACGGATGGGCACAAGGTCTAGTCCTACGACCTTGTGCTTTCTCCTCCGATAGGTACTGCTTGAACTCGGCGAGGCAGAGCTTCACCGAGTCCGGATCGTTGGTGTACATCACATTCAACTTGGTGCAGCCATGGGACTAAACAGCGAACTCAAAGGTGAACTCCTTGCCGAAGTCCATATCCAGCAGGCTCACCCCTCGGATCGCCATTGGAGTCTCTTCAAGTGAACGAGTGGGTAGGCGGTGGCAGCAGTTCATTTTTCAGCTCTTGGGGAACTGGATTCAATAGTAAACTGAGTGTGTACAGGCGACAACAGTTACTACCCCTCCCTCACCCGCTGCACGCCCAGCAGAACATGCACCCTCGGCGCATTCAAACGCCTCCATTAAGAAACCTATTCCGGCCACACGTCGGTTCACGAGCGGGTCTGTATTGGTACTGTAATAACAAGTGTTAGTGGTCACTTTACTTAAATTTAATTAGCTTTAATTAAAATTTATTCTTAAAACAAGCAATGCATTGGCTCGTTCTATCAGTGCCACAGGATCAACATGCACAACAATTAGAATTATTATTCTCAGGACGCACACGATCAGCACATTTGTCGCACTTTCACACAGACAATACTACCAAGTTTGAACCGTTTGTTATGGTTGCTGTCCTCTGCATCATCATGCCATGTTTCCCAGCTTGCAAGATTCAGAACCAACAAATAAGATTCAAATAATAAGTACAACAAAGATGCCTACACATCTCATTGATTCCCAGATTGCAAGATTGAGAACCAACAAATAAGATTCAAATAATAAGTACAACAAAGATGCCTACACATCTCATTGATTCCCATCTTGCAAGATTCAGAACCATCCTTTTGAGCCTTTTGATAAAGTGAATATCGGGATTAAATCCATCTTGGCTAGCCATGTCATACAACCCAAGAACTTGGCAAATGCTCTTGACCATCACAACATCTGTAGTTGAGTATTCCTATTTGCACAGATAAGAAAGAGCATGATTACTATAATAGTGCCACTAGTTGAAGCAAACTTTATTTCCAAAATGAGAAAAGATTGCGATATAATAGCTTTATTTAAAAAATACAATGTGAGCACAGTATGACAAAGCACAATCATGTTGATAAAGGACAGTACTGACCGGTGTGAGATGACTTTGGGAGATCAAGTTATTCTTCATGTCCCCATACCTTGCTATGAAAGCGATTCATTGACAATCATTAACATGTCAGTGTGGTAGTAGAAGGAGGAGCGTCGACTCATTTCAATCACTTTTTTTGTGCAGTTCAACTAAAATTATGACGCCCGCCTGTTAGAGAGGAGGAGCGTCGACTCATTTCAATCACTTTTTTTTGCAAATTATCTACATTGGAAATGAAATGGTAGCTAAGACAGTAGTTCTATTTTAAATGTATTATTACTTCATTTTATCAGTGGCAGTAGCAGTGCCAAAACAGTAGCACAAGATCACTAGCTGGATGCAGAGTGAAAATCAACCAAAAAGGAACGTACCCGGTCATGGGAACCATAACTGAGAGAGGGGCCCCTACGCCGCCACGACTCAATGAGGTCAACCTGTAGATCCATGATTCAATTCATGCGACTTATTATGTAGTTCACCTGAAATGAAGCAAAGATTGCAACATTCAGCTAGCAAGAAGTAGTTGCTCTCATGAGCTGGCAGGTTCTTCTTTAGTAGTTGCACTAAAATTGAGCAACATTAAGGTTGGATGTCCTGCTCAAGTAAGGTGCAACTATAATTTGCTTATCCTTTTGTGCAGTTCCACTAAAATAAAGTGCCATTGTGGTGACAGTGATGGTTCATCTTGCAAATCCTAATAAAATGTTGCACGAGATTACTAGCAGAATTTGACCGAGATTTTGGAAACTCCAATCACCATTTTGTGCAGTTCCACCAAAATTGAGAGATGTTGCCCACATGACATTTTAGTTGAACTGCACAAGACACTCATTCCAAAAAAAGTGTTTTGTGCAGTTCACCAAAAGGTCACAATAGCAACAAGGTGAAATGGATATCCCTATCTACACAAAAAGATAGAAAGAAAACAGTTGCTGGTCAATAACAAGATACGAAGCATACACGAAATGAAAAGAAGCATATTGATTATGTTCATGGCAATCACGCAAGGACAGTAGAAATTTTAAAACGTCAACAATGCTTCATGTTACCGGAAGCATTATGATCAACAATGACATTCGTCAAATATGGGATTACTTTAATGGTGGCATTGCTTGTTCACCAGATACAGTAGATCAACAGCAGCTAAAGAGTTGGCTTAAGGGCATGGGACCGTGGGGACACCAGGACACTCAGCAGCGTAAAGAAGCAACTTACTTATCATACTGGGGAAAACAGCAGGAGTACCATTTGTAACACAGTTTAATTGCATCATATCACTGGAGGCATTAGATTAACAATAACACTGGTTAGACATGTCCTTAAGGTAACAGTGTGATCGCTTCATTTTACATGCGCCCTTACATTAACAACAGCAAAAAGTTGGTATAAGGACATGCGACACTGGACGCATCAGCACAATGTACCTACAAGGAGGCATAAAGTGGTGATGCCGAGTTTGTTCATACTCTATGAGGGTGGCAAATCTAATCCTGGAGAACTTTTACTATGTGAGGGCAGCAAATCTAATCCTGGACATACTCTGTTGACTTGTCCACTAGCCGCCACTTTCTATCCTTTTTTCAACCAATAATAGATCTGTTCCTTGTCTAGTTTGTACTACCTTTTCCCTTTATTTCCCTTTTCAACCAAGAGACCGGTTGGGTATCCAGTCTCTACTACTTTCCCCCTGTTATTTCCTCTTTGAATCAAGTCGTAGATTCATGCTACGACTTTCCCCCATTTCTTGGTTGTTTGAACCAAGTCCTAGATTCGACTGCATGAAGTAGCTTTACCTCCAATAATACTAAAAATTTAGGTGGCTTTGGAAGAGCTGATGGAAGTAGAAAAGGATGCACATGCAGACACGTGGGGAGCTGGGGTAGTAGAGCAAGTCCGCTTTCGAAGAAATTATACCTGAGGGTCGTCGGGATGTCGGCGGCGGCAGGTCGTATTTGCGCATAATACGGCAAGGAGGAAGAAGGGTCGGAGGACCTCCAGAGCCGGCGCTGTGTCGGAGAGAACGGCACGGGCAGAGGATTGGGACCCGCCGACAGCTGTGGGTTTCCTCCCTCGCCGCCGATGACCGCGTGAACGATGCACCTAGTCCTCTACACACACCGGCCGAAGGGATCCAGCCGGATCTGTGACCAGCGGTGAGCAGAGAGAAAATGTCGCTACCGCTGTCTTGTTTAGATATGGAGAGGATGAGAGAATGAAGAGAGCAACCCTAGTAAAGCAAGCACTCAGGCCCCTACCTATATATATAGTGGAGTGATTATCGTTTTCTCTCCACAACAAGCGTTTCAATTTGTGTACGTGGCATTAAAGAAAAGAAACTCTCTATTTAACGTGACTAACTGTATGGCTCCTACTTACTAGTAGTAGAATTGTTCACTTGTGCTCCCCGGAACTCCATTCATTGAACAACCCCACGGGTCAATAAACATACAGTACTAGTATTTATATAGAACGACCAAGCTCGAACTATTTTGGCTTTGAGATATCGATGGTACAGTTTGACCACATTGCATCAATGGACCCAGTACTTTGAAGTAACCTATACGTATAAACACATGCACAGTTTACATTCCGAATCACTAGCTAGAGCTTGAACTATATTTGTTTACATGTACCACATTTTTCTTTTGGTTTTCTGCTCCATGGCGCAATTCATCGATACAAAATTATACTATGAGTAGTTAAAAGTTGAGGGCGGGACTTTTCTCGGGCAGTACGCGCGGCAGTTTTTGCGTAGGCGGTTTGACAGAGAGGTGAGGAGGGTGAGGGAGTAGCGGATTCAACTTACTGCTGGAAAGGTAGGGTTGTGCGATTTGACGGCGCATTACTGCTGGAAAGATGGGGTCTTGTGATACGACTACTCACTATAGTCATGAATTACTGGCGCTACGACCGGGGTGATGCCCCCCTTCCGTTCCCCACTCTAATCTGGTGCATGACACGTCGACCCGGATGCTGGCTCTTCCACATGTCGGCGAAGTACGTAAGAAGGAGCAAAGAATCATGCGGTATATATAGTGTATATACTAGTACTACTACTCACGTCGGAGGAGTGCGAACCACGGCAGCCCAATGAACCAGCAGGCGATAGGCCATAGAAAACAATGTGGTGATATGGCTATAAAAAACAATGTGCTACAGTCCAGTCTGTAGCATGTACAGTACTACTCCTCTTCCTCCTGGTCTCGGTTCATCGCCATCATACTTTCCCCATTCCTTTGTTTTCAGTATCCTACGAATCAAAGAGGCCCTTAGACTGGTTTAGGTCAGGTCATTTTTTATGAATGTGTTATGTCCAAAATTTAATGAACGTGCTCCGGTTTCTATGAAAATAATCCGGTTTGCATGTAGTAATTCATTTATTTATTTATTCTTCTGCAGGGGGTTTGCATGTAATTTGTGAGGTCTGAAATGTAAAGTACGCTGGCATTGTTGCATATGCTCCGAGTCGTGTATGCACTACGACCCAGATGCTCTATGTCCCACATGTCGGCGAAAGGGAGCACGTGGAAATAGCCTAGGAGTACATATAGGAGGATAAATGCGTGAAAATATATGTACTATGAACCATAGCTGCGGTTCGAAAAGGAGACCTAAAGTGATGATAGGTATAGGTCGCATGCACCCAACTAGTGGTACTAGACGTACGACTACTTTTTCCCTAAAAAAAAAGAGGTACGAGTACTCAGTACTCCTATTCTATCAACACGAGTCCCATCTGACAACAGCGTCCGTGCTATAGCTAGCTCTTCTCCCTCGTTTCTCTCTTCTAATTCTAACTCAGCCGACGCACGGTGGGTGGGGTGGGGATTTACCGATGTTTGGTTTGCTCAACTGCGGCGCCACCTCACAGTGAAAATGTTATGAATGGAATAAAAATTCCATACACTAATAAAACATTAAGGCCATGAGGTGATGCAGTGCTGGTTACAGGAGGCAAGAAGAAAGATGCATCCATCGACGACATCCACCTCCTCGACTTAGGGCGCCGGCCCAACGAACGGCGGCTAAGTAGCAGCGGCTTTCGTGGCCAGGTCGACGTGCTTCTGAACAATGGCGTCCAAAGATTCCAGCCGCTGGAAGAAGGCCAACGTCTTTCTGTCCTCCCTGGCCTTGTAGTGGCCTATGTAGACGATTTCCTCGTAGACGTGGATGTGCAGGTCGACGGTTTCTTGCATGGCGAGGCGCTGCGCGGCAAGCGTGGCCTCGAGGTGCACATTCTTTGTCGCGACCTTCGGCACCTGCAGGGCCACCAGGGCTTGAAAGAGTTCATCACCATGGAGGCCGATGAGGGTGGCATGCAATGAGGAGCCTAGGCACGCGGGCTGGAGCAGTATGGCAAGGTCGTCCGTGCGCTTCTTGACAACGGTGAACTTGCGGATGGAGCGGACCATCATGTCGTCCATGCGAGAGGCGAAGCTGGCGTTGGTGAGGGCTACGACGCCGGCGGTCGCCAGCACCATCTGGAAACGCTGCGCGATGCGGGGCTGTAGGCCGGCGTCTTGGATGATCTGGCATAGCCGACTGCCGCTCGTGTCCATCGCCTCCATAGGTGCTTGTGGCTTCTGGTCACTTGGTCTTGATCTTGGATTGGAGTGAGCAGTGTTGCACAGAGACTAGGAGTAGATTGATTGGAGTGGTGGGGCGCCTTTATATGAGAGTCCAAACTCGGTTGCATTCACATCGTGCTGGCTCTATTCTGCTTCTCCAATTAATTCCCTCTGCATGCTAATTGAGGATGCATCATTGACCGTTCAACGTCTCGGGAACTGCTACCCTCTCCCTCCTTGGCATTCAAGCCGTATCAATGTAAATGCGGGTCAGGAAGAGACTAGTCATTTACTACATTGTGCACCATGACCGTGTGGGGGTGCGATGCGAACGGCACAGGCATGATGTACTTGTTCCACTTTCTCGTTTTGAACTCGTGAATTGTAGTAACGCTCAGTTTTGAATATATAAGTTTGGTTGTCGCGCCAATATATAAAGCACTCCCTCCATGTAGGTTGGATCGCTGAAGTCAAAATTAGACACAAAACACGATGGTGATGGACCAGTCTACCTCCGTCCTGGTTTATTGCTCCCCATCGTAATCTGTGCCAAATTTTGACCACAAATTTGACTAACAAAAGGTTCATGCATGTCACCAAAATTATATCATTGAAAACTATGTTCAAATACAAATCAAATGATATAATTTTTGTTGACATGCACTAATATTTTGTCAGTTAAATCTTTGGTCAAAATTTAGCACAAATTACAAAAGGGACTAATAAACCAGGACCTAGGTAGTCCACCAGGTCGAAGACAGTGATACTACATATAATTAACGCCAAATAAGAGGAAGGGATCACACATGTCATTTACGACTGGAATAAAAATGCCATACACTAATAAAACATTAAGGCCATAAGGCGATGCAGTGCTGGTTATAGGAGGCAAGAAGAAAGATGCATCCATCAACGACGTCCACCTCCTCGACTCAGGGCGCCGGCCAACCAAATTGCAGCTAAGTAGCAGCGGCTTTCGTGGCCAGGTCGACATGCTTCTGAATAATGGCGTCCAAAGATTCCAGCCGCTGGAAGAAGGCCAACGTCTTTCTGTCCTCGTTGGCCTTGTAGTGGCCTATGTAGACGATTTCCTCATAGACGTGGATGTGCAGGTCAACGGTTTCTTGCATGGTGAGGTGCTGTGTGGCGAGCGCGGCCTCGAGGTGCACATTCTTCGTCGCGACCTCTGGCAGCTGCAGGGCCACCAGTGCTTCAAAGAGTTCATCACCTTGGAGGCTGATGAGGGTGGCAGGCAACAAGGAGCCTGGGCGCGTGGGCTGGAGTAGTACGGCAAGGTCATCCGCGCGCTTCTTTACGGCGGTGAACTTGCGGATGGAGTCGACCATCATCTGGCACATGCGAGAGGCGAATCTGGCGTCGACAAGGGCTATGACGCCGGCGGTCGCCAGCACCATCTGGAAACGTTGCGCAGTGCGGGGCCGTAGGCAGGCGTCTTGGACGATCCGGCGCAGCCGACTGCCGCTCGGGTCCATCGACGCCATGGGTGCTTGTGGCTTCTGGTCACTTGGTCTTGATCTTGGATTGGAGTGGGCAGTGTTGCGCAGAGACTAGGAGTAGATAGATTGGAGTACTTACCTCTACATGCTAATTGAATGCGGAGGCATCATTGACCGTTCAACGTTTCGGGAATCGCTACCCTCTGCCTCGTTGGCATTCAAGCCGTATCAACGTAAATGCGTGTCAAAAAGAGACTAGTTAGTAGTAATATACTCAATATTGTGCACCGCGACCAAGGCGGAGAGGAAAACAAGAGAACTACGTATTTATTTACGGTGTAGATTCACTCATTTTGCTCCGTATGTACTCATTTAGGGTGTAGTCACTTGTTGAAATCTCTAGAAAGGCAAATACTCCCTCCGTTTTTATTTACTCTGCATATTAGAGTTGACTGAAGTCAAATTTCATAAAGTTTGACCAAGTTTATAAAAAATAATATAAACATTTATCATAACAAATCTATATGATGTGAAAGTACATTCAATAATAAATCTAATTGTATTGATTTGTTATTGCTTATGTTAATATTTTTTTTTATAAACTTGGTCAAAGTTTATAAAGCTTGACTTTTACCAAAGCTAATATGCGGACTAAATAAAAATGGAGGGAGTATTTAGGAACGGAGGGAGTAGTCCCTCCTTTCCAGTTTACAGGGCTATACTATTAAGAGCAAGTACAATAGTGGGCTTATAGCCTGCTTACATGGCAATTTTGTCTCATGCAAGAGCATGGCTATATGCGTGCTCCAAGGCTCCGCACCATGCCCCACCCCTACACAAAGACTGCCACGCGAGCGTTCGCAACTGCCACGTTCGAGTTGTGCTTGGCTCTTCGCCTCTTCGAGAAGACGAACAATGATGTTACTACTTCTATAGTATCGAATCAACTGCTGCATGTCCGTCCACTGCGTGCGGGAGGGATAGCTTGTTGTAGTAAGCAAAAGCCTATCCTCGTCTGTGAGCCACCGCGCGCATGGGCGAGGGAGAGGGTGTGTAGTAGTAAAATCAAACTTCTCCTTGTTGTATGAGTTGACATGACACATCATACCACTGGCCCCACATGCTTGCCTCTAAACTTGGCTAAAAGCCCCGCAGTGTACAATATATTTGCTGCAACCTCTAACATTTACCCCACCACAAATTAAAATATATATTCTTGTCTTGACCAGATGAGTGTGCAAACTACAATCACCAGGATGATAGGTAGGGCCAGAAGATTATTTTAATCAAAAAATGCTTCGAGACGGCCTCATAGCATGGAGCCGAATCCAACGATTTTCAGCTTAGAGGCACGGTACACGCTATCCTAGACTATGTCAGTATACTACCTCCCCTACACATGAAACTGCCACACGAGCGTCTAGGTTGCGGTTGGCTCTTCGCCTCTTCGGGAAGTCGAACAATGATGGTACTACTGCAGTGGAGTACTACTAGTATACTTCTGGCCATCTGACACCGAATGAACTACTGCATGTCCACCGCGTGCGGGAGGGAGAGCGTGTAGCAAAAGCTTCTCCTAGTCCTGGGAGCCACCACGCTCATGGCGAGGGAGAGGGCATTGTAATCTAACTTTTCCTTGTTGTATGAGTTGATGCGACACATCAAAGCAGTGCACTCGATATATTTCAATAATTTGCGTTTACCGATGCATTAATTACAATGCATGCATGCACGCCGTGACTTTCCTTTTGATACTTGCATGTGTTGATTTAATACACCTTGAAGTAGTATGAATATGTGATGGTAAAATTTTCTAATGCCCCAGCCCCAAAAGCAAGAGATGGTTGTGCACGAGGAGGGCAAGATCATGCCGACGGAACAGGACCCGACGATGGATCTCTCTATGGTCTCTATGGACCTCACCTTGCTCCACTGCCCCTTGTGCCTTCGCCCCTTGAAGCCTCCAGTGTATGAGGTTCGAATACACCTCGTCGGTTCGTCTGATCGAGCAAGGTGCAGGTTTCTTGATTGATGTGTTGTTCGTTTGATTTGTGCAGTGCAAGGGAGGGCACCTGGCCTGCGCGGACTGCCGCGGCGAGCGCCCCGGGAACAAGTGGCAGTGCCAGAAGTGCGAGCGGGGCGGCGGCTTTGACATGCAGAACACAGCGATGGACGCCGTCCTCTCCTCGGTGAGGGTGGAGTGCCCGCACAAAGTCTGTGGGCTCTACGTCACTTACCACAAGCTCGCCGATCACTAGAGCGTGTGTCCGCTCGCGCCCTGCAAATGCCCTGTGCCCGTCTGCGGCTATGAAGGCCCGCCACCGGCGCTCCACCACCACATTAGCACCATGCACCCCATGCCCATGCACAGGATCCAGTACGGCAAGGTGCTCCAGCTGCAAGTGCCAGTGTTGGAGCCATGGCTCTTGCTATTCGCGGAGGACGGCTGCGCGTTTTTCTTGGTCGGCAGCGTGCTCGACATCGGTGCGCCTATCGCCGTGCCGGTCGTCTGCATCAGAGCGGTGGCATCCCCACTGCCGCACTACGCGGCCAAGCTGTGGGGAAATGGCCCGCCGGGGGAGCCCAAAGGCAGGACCAACGCCGTCAAGGTGGAAATCGAGGTGACAAGCAGCAAGGATCCCGGCGACATCGCTGTGCAGGAGCTGACCTTCTTCACAGTTCCGCCAAAGTTGTTGGCCGGGGCTGGGTTGTCGAGGACGGTGTCCATCCACATTCAGATTGACAAGCTCACCTCCTAAATGATTCTACAGTGTCTTCTGTTTATCTTAGTAATCTGCTAATATAGGGGTTAGCTCGGTCTACTTTAGCTTAAGAGATGGTGGGTTTTGGTGGCGATGCAGCAATTAGTTCGACATCAGATCAGCAGTTAAAGTAATTTCCAACAGTCGAATGGATATTTTGTGTCTGTTGGATATAAAGATACTTTGGGAAAGAAGTATAAGCAGCTTATATGCTTGTTTGTTGAGGAAGTATTGCATACTTGTGCGAGTTGACGCGACACATCAAAGTACTACTACTACTAGTAGTACTCACCCGACTGCGCACCAGGCAGACAAAGCTCGTGTCGTGTTGGTGTCGTGTGCGGCCCGCACATTAACCAAAACCTCGCGCCTCCAGCTTAGGCTCCGCATTTTAAACTTCTCAATCTCAAGGCCAAGGAGCAACGGGAACCTATGATAGAGCCAATCAGATGGTTGAGAACACTACAATTCGTAGCTACAGATGCGTCTGTGATAGAGGACGAGTGCGTGCATGCACCTCTTATCTTCGTGTATAACGTACTAAACTCAGAGTACAAGTGTATGTGGGTGGCATCGACCTAGGAAGCTAGAGATGGTGCGTGCGAGAAGTCCCGAGAGACTAGGTGTGTGCGTGGGAAAGAGGGAGAGAGATGATATGTGTCGATGTAATGCGTGTGAAAAAAGACTAGTCTATAGCTCGCCACGAGGCTATTCCAGTCGAACGCCCCAATAACCATAAGATATGTATCCGACGGTGCCAGTTATTGCATGTACACAGCAGTAGAAAAAGAAGTACCATGGCATATTACAAAACTGCTACACCACGGCCGAGAATGCGTTCCCACGTTATGCCATCTAGGAATAGTGCCACACTTCGAAACTAGAACCGTCAATAAATTTTGAGCTTGCGTCTCGTCACATTCCAAATTACTACCACGCTATATTTAATTGCAAACCTGTTCACACCGATCACAACCTAAGCGGTTTCCCACTTAGGAGCGTATTAGTACTCGGCTATAAATACTACTATGCCAAGATGGCTGCACATTCCTCCTCAACTCCTCATCCACGAAAACAAACAAGTCATTCAGCATCGTTCCCTTGCATCTGCCATGGCCAGCGTGAGTTCTGGGTCAAGAGATTACCACCAGGGAGAGGCGAGCATGGAAGCGGAAGCACGAGAGATGTCCCGCCTCGCCGCGAAAGCAGCCGACATGTCCCACCGTGCGGCAGTAGCAGCATAGAGGTCCCGCCGCGCCGCCGAAGCAGCATGGAGGTCCCGCCACACCGTCGATGCAACAGACTGGTCCGACCGCATCCCCAAAGCAGCAGAGATGTCCCGCCGCACCGCGAATGGAGCAGAGATGTCCTCCCGCGCCGCGGCGGCCTAGGAAAATGTCTCGCGGGCAGGCGAGGACTCTTACAGGCGCATGCATGTGATCTTCCGTAGCCAGATGGATCAGATCTCCGCCTGGGCGAGGTTGCAGGACGACATGAAAGCCTCGTTTGAACAGGCTACCGGCGTCATTCGACAACTAGGGGAGGGCAATGCGAAGCTCAGGGCCGAGCGTGACCTGCTGAGGGCGAAGATTGCCGAAAGGGCGAAGCAAGCGGAGGAGACCGCTGCCTTGTTGAAGAGGACAGGCGTCATCGTCAAGAAACTTATGGACGAGAATGCCATGCTCCACATCGAGTGCGAAAGGCTAGTGGAGGAATCCGTGGATCCTGCCAAGCAGCGTATTAAGGACATGAAACTGATGAAAGAGATCATCGCCGCTCACCGCGAGAACTAGTCTCCGTGACCTGCAGCGCATCAAGAAAGTAGAGATCAGCGAGCCAGATCATTGTATGTGTCTTCCTTCTTCTTTTGCCCTTGTGTATTTCGGGCGTAGCCACATGTTGATTTTTTAATAATCTTGCTAAATATGTAAGACAATTATTATCCACTGTCGTCGTCCTTATATATTCATCAGTCTTGCTATAAGTCGCAGTAGATGCTATATAGGTCCATCGGATCTTACATCAAGATCCGTCCAAATTTTCTTTTCAGATTTTCTTCTTTCTCTCTTAAATCCCGATCGAGTGAGACATAGCCACGCCATTAAACAGGGGCTCGGGCGCCATTAATGGAGACCTTGGGAGAGAGGTGGGCGGCAGATGGAGATCAAAGGGCTCTCCTCCCGATAAGTACGCGCAGGGGTCTGATCGCACACCTCCTGTACTCAAATAGCTACCCTGCACGGCGCCTCCTAGCTAATAAAAAAGGGGATGCATGGATGCACGTAATGGTAAGTAGAACACTCACGGTTTCAATAATACTTGTGTTTCTGATTGTAACATGACAGCACTTGTTCCAAAATGACTTTGTTGATTGTTAATGTGTGCGCCTTCGCAAATTGGACAGCAAAATTACCGCAGCATGTTGGTGCCATGTCATGACACCAAGCCAAGTTTCATGATTTTCTTGCATGTTTTGGATTTACAGAAATTAAAAAACCAAGTTTCTCAATGTTTTCAGTCGAGCCACGATGCCCAGATGTTTGGATTTCATTCCCATTTCTTGCATGGGACCTAGAAATTTACCCGAGGACACACATGTGATTTTTCAACCAACTTTGGTGCACTGGAGCATGTGCTTGTAGTTCAAATTTGAATTATGCACATTAAATGACCAGAAACTCAATTAATGTAAAAAAAAAGGCCAAACGAACCCGTAATAATTCCAAAATTTAACATGACACTCATATAGTTCTATGTTGCCTCTATTAAGAAAATCAAGGGGGGCGGGGGCGGCGTATATCGTTTCGCACACAAAGGTGACACGTTACCTCTCAGAATCGCGAGCCTTCTTGAGAGAAGCTCCGGTTTGCAAGAAGCTTATACCAAAACTTGTTCCAATTCTGCCAAATTTTTTACCATAGCATGTTAGTACCATGACATGACACCATGCCAAGTTTCATGATTTTCAGGCGTGTTTTGGATTTACAAGAATTTTAAAACCAAGTTTCTCAATGTTCTCGGTCGAGCCACGACGTCCAGATGTTTGAACTTCATTCCCATTTCTTGCATGGGACATAGAAATTCACCCGAGGACACACATGTTATTTTTCAACCAATTTTGGTGCACTGGAGCATGTGCTTGTAGTTCAAAATGGAATTATGCACATTAAATGACCAAAAACTCAATTAATGTATAAAAAAGGCTAAACGAACCCGGAATAATCCCAAAATTTAACATGACACTCATATAGTTCTATGTTGCCTCTGTAAAGAAACTCAAGGGGGGGCAGCGTATATCGTTTCGCACACAAAGGTGACATGTTCCCTCTCAGAACCACGAGCCTTCTTGAGAGAAGCTCCGGTTTGCAAGAAGCTTATACTAAAACTTGTTCCAATTCGGCCAAATTTTTTACCACAGCATGTTAGTACCATGACATGACACAATGCCAAGTTTCATGATTTTCAGGCAAGTTTTGGATATACAAGAATTTTAAAACCAAGTTTCTCAATGTTCTCGGCCGAGCCACTGCGCCCAGATGTTTGAATTTCATTCTCATTTCTTGCATGGGACATAGAAATTCACCCGCGGACACACATGTTATTTTTCAACCAACTTTGGTGCACTGGAGCATGTGCTTATAGTTCCTAATTGATATATGCACATTAAATGACCAGAAACTCAATTAATGTATAAAAAAGGCCAAACGAACCCGGAATAATCCCAAATTTAACATGACACTCATATAGTTCTATGTTGCCTCTGTAAAGAAAATCAGGGAGGGCAGCGTATATCGTTTCGTACACAAAGGTGACACGTTCCCTCTCAAAACCATGAGCCTTCTTGAGAGAAGCTCCGGTTTGCAAGAAGCTTATAGCAAAACTTGTTCCAATTCGGCCAAGTTTTTTACCACAGCATGTTAGTGCCATGACATGACACCATGCCAAGTTTCATGATTTCCAGGCAAGTTTTGGATTTACAGGAATTTAAAAACCAAGTTTCACAATGTTCTCGGCTGAGTCACGACGCCCAGATGTTTGAATTTCATTCCCATTTCTTGCATGGGACCTAGAAATTCACCCAAGGACACACATGTGATTTTTCAACCAACTTTGGTTCACCGGAGCATGTGCTTGCAGTTCAAATTTGAATTATGCACATTAAATGTCCAGAAACTCAATTAATGTATAAAAAAGGCCAAAGGAACCCAGAATAATTCCAAAATTTAACAGGGCACTCATATAGTTCTATGTTGCCTCTGTAAAGAAAATCAGGGGGAAGGCAGCGTATATCGTTTCGCACACAAAGGTGACACGTTCCCTCTCAAAACCACGAGCCTTCTTGAGCGAAGCTCCGGTTTGCAAGAAGCTTATACCAAAACTTGTTCCAATTCGGCCAAGTTTTTTACCACAGCATGTTAGTGCCATGATATGACACCATGCCAAGTTTCATGATTTCCAGGCAAGTTTTGGATTTACAGGAATTTAAAAACCAAGTTTCACAATGTTCTCGGCTGAGTCACGACGCCCAGATGTTTGAATTTCATTCCCATTTCTTGCATGGGACCTAGAAATTCACCCAAGGACACACATGTGATTTTTCAACCAACTTTGGTTCACCGGAGCATGTGCTTGCAGTTCAAATTTGAATTATGCACATTAAATGTCCAGAAACTCAATTAATGTATAAAAAAGGCCAAAGGAACCCGGAATAATTCCAAAATTTAACAGGGCACTCATATAGTTCTATGTTGCCTCTGTAAAGAAAATCAGGGGGAAGGCAGCGTATATCGTTTCACACACAAAGGTGACACGTTCCCTCTCGGAACCACGAGGCTTGTTGATAGAATCTCCAGTTTGCAAGATGCTTATACCAAAACTTGTCCCATTTTGGCCAAAAATTATACATATGAAAACAGGCTTTAGATTATCCCAAACATCTCGCTACCTAGACCAATGTACTGTGATTTGAATTCAACATAAAATGGATACAAATATTTGAATTGGAGATCGTATGGTACATGTAGTTCATAGTGAAATATGATTACTACTATATGCATGTTTTCTGTTATCAAGATAATATTTAAATGATGGTATAACTTGACAACAATCGTATTCAATTAAGAAAATTGATTCAAATTTAGTCCATATGGTAGACGACAATATATATGTTCATACGGTGGAGTAAAATGTTCATATAAGATGGAAGATCAAAATGTAGGACTACATCCGTTATAAACCGCAAGGTCACCTAACGATATATTCAAATTCAACATAACATGGATTCAAAAATTGAAATTCGAGATCCTGGCATTTGTAATCATATAGAAAGGGACATGACTCTTTCTTGTGGTGGGAATTGATTTGTTTTTTGTTTTTGTTCAGGGAAGTGCGAATTGATTTGGTACTATACACGGTAATCTTGTTCTCCCGATTTTTTTTACATTTTTCTTGTAGTTTTCTCAATGGCATTTATAGCAATATAGTAAAAGGGGACATGACTCTCTTGTGTCTTGTATGAATTGTTTTTTTGTACATGTTAAATTTGTTCTGCCGAACATGGAATCCGCGCCTTGTTATCCCGAAATTTTCAAGCTCGAGTATCTTCTGTCTCTTCTGCTGTGAAACTCCCGCCTCTTCAACCCGCGCCGTGCCTTGTGATCCCGAAATTTCGATGCGTGCGAAAACTCCCTCCTCATCCGAAATCGGTCCCGCAGCCCAGACACGCGAAATCCCCCTTCTACCCCTCTGCCGGAAATGCCGCCTCGGTGTCGCGTGGTCAAAACTGGTGGGGGTACGTTCGTAACTTACCCTACATTTCAGACAAGCGCATCCCTAAGCCATGGCTCCCCCTACCTTCCCCTTCGTCCCCCCCCCATTCGTACACCGAGGCCGCCAAAACCCGTGAAACCCCACGCTCCTCCATCGGCCTCCCGACCGCCGCCCAGCCGAAGACTCTTCCCCGACGATGTCGTCCACCTCAACAGCTCGCCGTCTCTCATCCACCGCACCGGATGAGGATCCGTCATCGATCTCGTCGTCCCGCCAAAACAGCCGCCCCGTCCTCCACCTCCAAGGAGCTGCCCCGAAGTTCACCTCGTCTATCGCGCCACCTCCATCCCCCCAGCGCCATCTTGACCTGCCCCACCAGAACCACATCACCCTCACCAATTCCTCTGATGAAGCCGAGGCCTACTCGGTGCCACCAAGGAGGTTCTGCACTCACCGCTGCATTTTATCTTTTATTGGATCTCACGGGGCTGCCGGTGCTCGATACCGAGCAGCCATGGCGGGTCTCCATCGACGGCGCCGTCGCCGACCACTTCATCCATGGCATCTCTCCCCCATGTCGTTGCTTCCTCAGCGGCGACTTCCACACCGGCACTAGCTTGTGCTGCTCCTGCTCTCGCTCACGCTACGGCTCTGTTCTTGTTATCGGTCACGCTGCTGCATTACTCTTGCTTTCATTTGTGCTGCTGCTCTGCTATTGCTATCGGTCGCGCTGCGGCTCCACTCTTGCTCTTGTTTGTGCTGCTGCTCTGCTCTTGCTCTCGCTCGTGCTGCTGCACGACCTCCGGCAGCTGCAGGAGTTGCTGCTTTAGCACTCGCTCGTGGTGCTGCTGCACGAGTTGCTCTCTGCTAGTGCGTTCCCTGCTTGAGCGGCTGCTGATTTAGATCACTGCTTCTCTGCTACTAGTTCTCAAATGCCCTAAACTTCTATTGCAATGCTCTGCTACTAGTTCAATCAGTTTTGACAGTAAAATTCAGTTTCGACTGTAAAGTTCAGTTTCTTCAGTTAAGTTAAGAGTGAACAGTATTTATAGCATCTGTCGGAGCGGCCGTGGCGCGGCTGATGCATTTTATATCTAGCACTTTTTGGTGATGTATTTTAAATCATCTATTGCAGATGATATTAGAGTCCCACTTCAGATTAACATTGTCTGTCTTGTCCTGCTTCAGCCTCGCCATCGTACACCTCACCGGAGCTGCTCCAACGACAAAACCGTCCATCATAGCGGAGCAGTACCCTCGGCGCCGTATCCAGAGGCCTCAAATCTTCTTCCCCGCCTCCGACAGTCACACCAGCATCACCATCCTCCACATCCAACCCAATGATGCTGATGTTGACAAGGCTATGCCAAAGAGGTTGTACACTCGTGGCATCACTTTGTTACTCCGCATTCATGTCGATCCCTCAGGGATACTTTGGTTCAAAGCAGTTGCAAATCTAGAAATAAATGAATCGTGGTCACAAAGTTAACAGGGAGAAAACTAAATGCTCTTTTGAACCACAATTTTAATCGGTTTAGCAAGATAGCCATTATATGATACTCATGTGGACCAAATATAAGATCACAAAATATTTTGAGGGCAGGCTTCAGCCTGTTGAAGACTGCCTACTAGAATCACCACTAGTTTAAAGAAAAAGTGAAGGAAAACATAGGAATTGGAAACTTTACTATGGTACTACTATTCGTGCATTTGGTTAGAAGGAATGGAGCAAAGCAAAACTGGAGGATTTTTTTCCTTTGGTGTCTCTTTCAAAGAAAAAACGTAGGAATTTTAATATCCACTTGGACGACCTTTTCAAATTAATATGCATGAAGAACAGGACTAATTGCATTACTAGCATAATAAGATTCTTATTTTTTTCATTTTCACATGGTTTGACTTTAATTTGACCATGTTTCTCCATTCCTGTGTTCTTCCAATTCATGTGAACCAAACACCTAGGTTGACAGAAATCCAATGTTTGCAAATGCTCTGTTTTGCACGTGCATTCCTATCCTATTCCTGTGTTTTTCCTGTCCCTGCGTTTATAGAATTCTCCAATTCTAAGGAGCCCTTACAGATTTACTTCATTTTTAGATAGGTGTCAAAGAAAACTCTGTGTGTTATGTCATGCTCCTGCCGTGCCATCATCCACCCCACCTGAGGTGCACCATCGACGGAAGCATTCACTGCAGCAGAGATTCCCCCTGCAGACTTTCTTTCGCCACCTCAGATCATCTTCCTCGTTGCCGGTAGCCATGCCAACTGCATTACCATCATCGACTGAGCAGATGAACCTGAGGACTACACAGTTCCGGAAGAGAGGTCGCACTCTTTCGTATCTGCTTACGTTATACATCGGTTATTATTACCTGCTACTTTATCGTCCTGTTCACCTCTTAGACTCCGAGTCAGGTCCAAACTAATGTTCAAACTTGAGTTTTAAAATGCATGTGGGGCACATATCGAGGCAACAATGAATAGTATCTGTCTACTATCTGGTTCATCTGGAGTCTTCTATGTGGTTCATGTTGGGTGGGCAACAAACAGTAGATGATGCATCGTCTATCTTTTTAAACTGAAGCTATAATCTACCTGTTATCATTAGTTTTGGATCTATCCACTCGTTTGCTACCATCAGTCTTGATTTGTGCATGCACCCCTTAGGCCTTACATAATCTAACTATGTTTTTTTATTACGCATGTCAGTTATTATACACAATCGTACTGAACATGTAGAGAAAAAGAGAAGACCGTTGCGTGGGAATATAATGTCATGCAGACGCCGCTCCATGGTGGGCGAAGTGGGCCCCCCTCCCGCCATTACAGATTGTATTCCAGAGGAAGATAACTATTCAGAGGGGGATTCAGAGGGAGCCGACAACTCCTATTTACCCCCTGAGGTGTTTGCTCTAACCTGGCATGCTGATGTTGGTCATATCAAGCATATGGCGCCTCGCATTGCTTACATTATACATCTTATATGTCATCAGCTTAGTTTAGATTTGCTTTGTGTGAATGCCACCTGTTTGGTTTCTATATCATACCCCCACCGTTCCTAAATATTTGTCTTTTTAGAGATTTCAACAAGTGACTACATACAGAGCAAAATAAGTGAATCTACACTCTAAAATATGCCTATATACATCCGTATGTGGTAGTCCATTTGAAATCTCTAAAAAGACAAATATTTAGGAATGGAGGGAGTATATGGGAATTATGCAATGCCATCTTCTTTAGCCAGGCATCATATACGTGAATCATGCAATGCCATCTTGTTTAGCCAGTCATTGTATATGTGAATTGTATGGTGCCATATTTTTTTTCATAATGTATTTCATTTGTCAACAATGTTTATACATTCATCTACTCTTCCTGTGCATCAGCCATTTGAGTAGGTCATGGGAAAATCTAGAGTGAAAACAAGGTCTTCTAAGCAGTCAGTGCTTCCTGTCGATGCTGATTTCTTGCTGGTTACAGATAGCTCCTCAGAAGAGGATTCAGAGACAGATGACCAGTCGTATTCCCCCCCGAGGTGTATGCTCTAACTTGGCAGGGTTATATTGCTCATATCATGCATATGGTGTCTTTCATTGCCATGCCATCTTCTTAGATTAGAGACGCTTTGTGTGAATGCCTCCTATTTGCTTTCTATATCAGATATGTGAATTATGCAATGCCATGCTTTTCAGCCAGTTATCATATATGTGAATTATGCACCGCCATGTAGCCAGGCATCATATATGTGAATTATCTCATGCTATCCTTTTTTTTCATTACGTATTCCATTTGTCGACAATCTGTGTATATTGAACTACTCTTCATGTGTATCAGCCATTTGAGTCGGTTATGGAAAAATCAGGAGTGAAAACAAGGTCTTCAGAGCAGGCAATGGTACATGTTGAAGCATATATCTCGATGGTTACAGGTAGCTCCTCAGAGGAGGATTCAGAGACAAATGACCAATCCTATATTCCACCAGAGGTGTATGCTCTAACTTGCAATGTTTATATTTCTCATATCATGCATATGGTGTCTTGCATTGCTTAGTTTAGACATCATATGCACAATACTCAATTCCATCTTCTTAGTTTAGAGATCATACATGCGAGTGCCAGCTGCTTAGTATATGAATCAATTATATCATGCCATCCTGTATACTTAGACAACATGTATGTGAATTATTTCATCCCAACCTATTTTAGAAAGATATCATATAGTTTTGTCATGTCATCCTGTTTAGATACTTATCATATGTTGAATTATGCCATTATATCCTGTTAAGTTATCCATGATATATCTGAAATTGTGTCATGCTATCCTGTTTAGTTAGCCATCATATATGTGAAATTGTGTCATGCTGTCCTGTTTGGTTAGACAACATATATGTGAATTACCACATCTGTCTATCATACAATGTCTGTACGTTCAATTTCTTTTCTTGTTTATCAGCCATTTGAATTGGAGGGGGTGATGGCAGTATCTAAGGGAGTAAAAACCCGTTCTTCACAAAAGACGGTGCTACTCGTCGATGCAGATAGAACCATGGTTGTACTGGCCCACGAACTAGCCCCACCACACATAATCAAGACTCTTCCAGATTGCACACTTACACCGTTGGACAGAGAACCAGCTACAACCCATCTAACCCCAACCCCAGTGGATAGTAACCCACTTCTAGTTGACACAGCACCATGTCCACCACAGAGTACCCCCACACGAGCAGTTTGTAAAGCAACTGCAGTGTCCAAAGCACGAAGACCACCACAGCAAACCCAAACTCCATGTTTAAAGCAGAAGAGCAACTATTCTCAGGTCAGATTCCGTAGCTATGGTCCATACTCCTTTGCTCTTGCATCACAGTATTTACTCATACTAACTAATTTCGAATTTGGAGGATCCAATTGAAACTCCAATGGCGCAACAGGTATGTTTTAAACCTATTTCTTTAACTGGATTGCTGTTCTAACTTCTTCCTCTATGTTGATTTCAGTTTCAATTGTATAAACAGTTATGTTCTCATGTGATGCACATTACAAGTGTTGCCAGTGCTGTGTAGTTTCTCACACTTATATTCTGTCTATGCTGCTGTGTCTTAAAAATATATGACTTGAACTGTGTGTCTATCTTGATTTGGCAACATGAACTAGAATGATATGGACAATACAGTAACCATAGTACATAGATATATGTTTGTTTCATGCTGTTATCCTGTCCACCTTACTACTGAACCGGTTTACCAAAATGAGTTTCATATACTACATGCTAAACATGTGATGTGTTTGCTTGTTTCTCTTGTAGAATGCAAACAGAATATTGGAGAAGAGCACCCCACTATGCAATGGTAGAGAAAGTAATGCAGATAAGGTTCAAGATCGTGAGACAACCCTGTTGGTCTCCAAGAAAGGTGATAAAAATGATCTTGTAGATAGTGAGACAACCCCACAGTCATGCGTTGATGTAGTGTTCAAGTTACTGGCCAGTACCGCTGGCACAAGCTCTTTGAACTCGCTGCCTAAATCACTTCGGCTTCTTTAGTCTCAGCTACAAGCTGAAAGGCATTAGTCAGTTGTGCTGCGGTAAGAAGCCAAAGGACTGAGGAAGTCCCTGCAGAATTCAGATGCATACTTTTTGGTGCAACAGCAAGCGCTGGAGGATTTATGCACCAAACAAGAGAAAGTTAATAACTTGCTAAGCATCTTGCCAGCATTATGGGTACCCTGGATATTGTTTCTTGAGCTCTTCTGAAGTGGTTTCAGTTCTGGACTTGTTTTGCTGCAGCGTTTATTTGCACTGGTTGCCAACTTTGACAACCAGTGTATGTGATATGCTGCTTTATTCCCTATATTTGCACTGGTGGCGAACTTTGATGCCCAGTGGATATAATATGTGTAATAGCCGTGATAGCCTAGCGTAAGTTGCTTTCTTATATATTTCCTTGTTGTCTTTTTTATTTGTTTGCTTGTAGTCAGTGCAGTTCTTTTTCCACGGTTTGCCGCAATAACCTATTTTTTTAAACTAGGCCACAATAACCATGGGCTACATATTTACTGTAGTGATCATGGGCCTCCTACGGGCCGTAGAAACAATGGGCCTTCTACGGGCTGTAGAAACTATGGGCCTTCTACGGGCCGTAGAAACAATGGGCCTTCTACGGGCCGTAGCATCAATGGGCCTTCTATGGGCCGTATGATCGATTGGCCAAACATGGGCCAATAACGGACCACATTATGGGCCGTAAACGGGCTAGAGTTGAAATCATACGTTCATGGGCCGACCATAACGGGCCATCGTTAATCACTCATATTTGATGACGCTATGAAAACGGCCCAACGGATTAACGGGCCACAAACGGGCCGACTGTAACCACGGGCTGAATTTGGCCCACAAGCAGAAAAGGCCAGTAACAAGCCGTAAGTAACCGAATGCTGGAAATGAGCCCAAGAATAAATGGGCCCTGAGAAGGCCAAAAGATAACATGGGCTGGAAATGGCCCAATGGAACAATGGGCCGTTAATGGGTATAAAGTGATACACTATTCATTACGGGCCAGTTTCACCATGGGCCGTTAATGGGCCAAGAGTTACAAAGGGCCTCATATGGGCCGAAAGACGTCATGGGCCATACATGGGCTGGAAGTTACAACGGGTTGGAATCATATGGGACGGCCCAGATGACGCTACTGGGCCTAATTCGGATAGGCTTTAACGGGCCGTGAGTTAGCGCGCTGTAAATGGGCTATATGCGAACAGGTCGTTAACAGGCTTTCCGTGGGCCGGCCCGCTACCTTTTGACCAAGTGAAACGGGCCGGCCTTTCCACCAGAATGGGCCTCTGTTGGGACGTGCCACGTGTCAACATATCATAGGTGCCTCTGGTCCAATGAGTGGATGACATCTGTCCCAACGGTAAGCCGACACATGGTTCCTCTGGCCATTGAGAATTTTACACGTGGAAAATCCCCATTGGTCCGGGCTGTTAATGGGTCATCGGATCCAAAACCGGACATGATAGCTTAACGGCGACCCGTTACGATGGATGCCACGTGTCAGTTACCCTTGACGAAAGCACTTCCATGACGCGCCATTTATCGTCTTGAAAATGGACACTTCCGTGATGATAATTTTGGTAATGTCATGGAACACTTCTACGACAACACAGGTATGACTATCTAGATTCTGTCATAAAATCGTCATGGATGTATATGCATGACAAAAAATGTGACCTACTATGACAAACACGTATCATCACGGAAGTGTATTTTTTTGTAGTGCTAGCTCCCTCAAGGCATGCATAATGCTTCACCGCATCAATCCGGGGTGATGCTTCACGCAGCTTCTGTGCCAGGCCAAAGTAGCTGCTCGCAATCGGATCTGAGGGCCACAGCCGAACACAAAGGTCCTTCATGGCCGGCCCAACCATCCGATGGAGCTCCATAAGCTGCTTCATCTGGTTGCTGAGGAGGGGAGGATGCTCGGGCGCATGGAATTGCGCCCAGAACAGCCGCTGTTCGGTGTCCCTTTCCTGCTTGGCGTAGTGCTCCGTCGCATCTGCCACACTCCCTGGAAGGTCGGCGAAAACGCCTGCAGAGCGCCACACCCACGTCAACAATGCGAACCTGGTGCCGCCAAAAACACTCTGCAGTAAGTAGGACTTACCATCTGCGATCTGCCTCACTTGGCGAAGCTCTTCGCGAGCACCCCACACTTCGGTCCTGGTCTCCCGGAGCTCTTTTTCCACCTTGGATAGCTCGGTGGACTTCTCTTTCTATTTGTACTCAAGGTCCTCACAATTCGTGATGATATCCTTGAGCTCAATTTGCACTTTGGCCACTTGAGCCTCGTGCTTCTCGTTGGTGGTCTTCACCGTCTCGAGTTCGGCCACCGCCTTTTTGGCAGCAGTTTTCTTCTCGGCTGCCTCAGCCTCGGCCTTCTTCAGCGCAGCCTTGACGCCCTCGACCTCCGCGGCTGTAGGTGCAGTCAACAAAACACCATGTGGTCAGTATACAATCCGGAACGTAACTGTCCGGCGGTGTTGACTATGAATTTTGACAGGGGCTTACCTTGCGCCTCATCAAGCCGTTAGTTGACGAGGTCAAGCTCTTCATCGGAGCGTTTAAGCTTCCGATCCATCTTCTCCAGCATAGCGGGTTTAGAAGCCGCAGCAAAGGGCGATGCCTGTGATATCAAATCAATCATGATACTTTAATTACTGTCCTATGAACTTTTGATCCTCTGTAAGGTTTCCGCAACCCTCACAGAGTCTCGGGGGCTGTTATGCACAAGGCCTACTAAAGCTCTAAGCTAAAAGCTAAATCCGTCCGGCGAAGAAAAATCATTACTTGACTTACCTCAAAGCCTGTTAAAAGGCCTTGGACCGCATCACTCAGTCCGGTGTTGACGGACCGAACGCTCTGAAGAACCGCACCCGTAAGGGCGCGGTGTTCAGCGACAATGACGGAGCTGTTCACCAACTCCTCCATCGTGTCCGGCCAGCCTGCTGCCGCCCGATTATGGGTGTTCGGCGCGGGCGACGGAACCTCGGCTCCCCCTTCATTCGAAGGAGGGATTGGCTACTCCGAGGGCCTTGGGGGCTCCGATTCGGTCGACTGGGAGGGCCCGGACGGTCCGAACTCCCCTCCTGTATTCGCCAGGAGCGACACACCCTCCTGGTCTTCAGTGACCCAGGCATCAGCCTCGGCCATGATTGTGTCACCCCCTTCCCCGTGTTCGGACGGGGAGGGGATCCTTCGGGACAGCACCTCCCCGACTTCTTCGGGGACCAGGGGAGGCGCGGAGCGCGATCTTGATCTGTTGTCCACCAATTTGGCGAGCGGAGAGGTCCTCTCCGAGGTCTGCTTGGCAGGGTGGCCGCACGGTGGGCTGTGATACCACACATGCAGTTTCCGTCAGTAAGGAACTGATAAAATGAAGTAAGCAAAAGATGTCGAGGTCCATACCTCGTGACGGGGGGCTTGACCCTGAGATCCTTCTCCAGGATCTCTTCGGATGCCACCGACTCCTCGTCAAAGTCCGAACTGTCGGGCAAGACCAACTTGGGTCTGCACTGCCTCTTCGAGGCCCGTGGAGGTTGCTCCTCCTCGACGTCTTCGGACACCGCCCTCTTCTTGGAGTGGGAGGAGGTGCTTTCCTCCTCATCTTCTTCCTCTTCCCCGTCTTGGGCAGACGGGGCCGCAACGTCTCCGGCCTTGGTGTCCGGACGAGCTCTTCGACGGAGGCCTTCCCTGGCCTCCGGCTGATCCTTCTTCTTTTTTCCTTTTTTCTCTGGCGCCTTGTAAGGCGCCACAACCAGCAGCTCCTCTAGTTGAGCTGTCCGAGGTTCTTCGGGCAGTGAAGCCGGGCTGCTGATCTTCTTGGCCTTCTCAAGCCATGCCTATGGAGGCAACAAAAAAAAAGCTTAGACCGAACTTCGTGCAGTGTGACCACCCGAATATAAATCGGTCGAAAGATCAATTACCTTCTTCGGGGGATTTGCGGCGTCAAGACCAGTGTCTTCGTTTTTGGCCGGCCACTCCTCTTGGGGCTTGAACAACAGCTTCCACACCTTGTCGTGGGTGGTGCCAAAGAAATACTGCACGGTGGCCGGATCCCTAGACTTGTAAGACCACATGGGGGTGGCCCTCTACTGACAAGGAAGGAGGCAGCGACCGAGCATTATCTAGACCACATTGGTCAGCTTGGCGCCTGTCTCCATCACGTTGGTGATGCGTTTTTGCAAAATCTTCACCTCATCGACGGATCCCCAGTTAAGGACTTTCTTGGTCCATGAGGTCAACCTCGTTGGGGGTCTAGATCTGAATTCGGGAGCCGCCGTTGAGGCCGCATCCCGTGGTTCCGTAATGTAGAGCCACTCCTTCTGCCACACCTTGACGGTGTCGATGAATGTGCCCTCTGGCCATTGAACTCGGGTGAGCTTGCTGATCATCGCCCCACTGCAGTCCGCCTGGGCACCGCCGACTACCTTCGTCTTGATGTTGAACACCTTAAGCCATAGGCCGAAATGCGGCAGGACTCGCAAACGATGATGAAGGCTGAGATGTGGAGTAGGGAGTTGGGGGCTAGATCATGGAAGTCCATCCCATAAAAGAACATCAAACCCCAAACGAAGGGGTGCAGGGGAAATCTCAGCCCCCGGATAAAATGGGGGAGGAACACTATCCTCTTGCCTGGCTTGGGCATGGGGATGACCTGGCGCTCCTCAGGGGCCCGGTGGGCGATGTTGGCCGATAAGTAGCCGGCTCGCTTCAGCTCCTCGATGTCATTGTTGGTGACAATGGAGGTGTCCCTCTTGCCATTGGCGCAGATCCGACCATGGCCGAAGCTATGGAAGAGCTAGGAAGGGATTCGCCGCAAAGGAATAAGGCAGGGCACTGGAGCTTTGGAGATTGCAAAGGCAACATTGGGAGGTGGAAGAAGGCGTAAGATGGCAACTGTAGCTGTTCCCCTTTTTATAGACCGCGGAGAGGCCGAGGGTGGGACAATCAAAATCATTGATCACATCCCCCAAAAAATGGGGCACGATCTCTGCCTTGATGAGATATGCCAATGGAGGGGCTGCTCCGAACCGCGCATCTAGAACTTCCAGTCGTTCAGTGTTATGACCGGACGCGGCCCTTCGTCAAAAAGTTGTCGGATGAGGGCACTATTCATATTGGAGCACTTTGGCTTTAGGGCTAAGCAAAGCCGACACTCCAGATGCCGGACACTACTCGACTCCGAACACGCACAGGACAGAATGGAGAACTTGCCTCGCAAGCCGAAGACTACGGAATATATGGATGCCGATCACAAACCCTGGCATTGGAGGCTAGTTCGGGGGCTACTGAGGGAGTCCTGGATTAAGGGGTCCTCAGGCCGCCGGCCCATTGATTATGGGCCGAACTAACGGGCTAGTGTGGAGCCAAGCTAGGGCGTGAACCGGTGACCGAACCCAAGATCTTCGGAGCCGTGGTGTGCCCTCCAAGTTGAGATTTAGCGTGATCTTTCCTTTGTTGTAACGACCGTATGTAACCCTAACCCTATTGGTGTCTATATAAACCGGAGGGTTTTAGTCTCTAAGGATAGAGCAACATCCAATCCCTCATCAACCTAGGTTTTAGCTCACCTGATCTCGAGGTAGATCGACTTTGTAATCATACCATACACATCAAATACAATCAAGCAGGACGTAGGGTTTTACCTCTTAGAGAGGGCCCGAACCTGGGTAAACACCGTGTTGGTCGTCCCTTGTTCCCCATCCATCCTAGATCCACAGCTCGGGACCCCCTACCCGAGATTAGCCGGTTTTGACACCGACACACACCTATGCAACTCTGACTTCAAATCTTATTTCTTCTGGAGTTATCATATGAAACAAGCAAAACCATTTTTTAGCGAAGCATGATGGTGCTACAGGATCTGGTACACATCCTACACTCTTGTATAACCTTGTAAGTACCTGTTCTCTGGTACAATAGCAAGGTTGATTCCTCTCATTTGATCAACCATTCGTCGTGCCAAAAATGCAGAGGGGGAAGAAAGGGGCACATGGCCTGCACATCCAGGCAAGTGGTAACATGGACTTCTACATGGAACATCCCAAGCGCAAGCAGAGCTGCAGTGAGCCTTTACAACAAGCTAGCGTAAGTCCCTGCATTTCATTTAATTCATACTGGCCTACGTGTATGATTGGGGTAGTGGAATGTATTCCAGTGGTGCTTTTGATTTACCCAATAATGGTTGAATTACTTGTTTCTATGAACTAAGTTAGCCAATAATGAGAAGGATGCCAGTCTTTTCATCCTATTGTAGATTGCTTAGATCTAGATATGCCAAATATAATCGCATGAAATATACAGTAAAAGCCAGTGTGATGTGTGTTGCTACAACTAGTCTGACAACCCGTCCTCATATAACATATCAAGGTCGCACCATCTAATCAGATTAACAATTCGACTTACCAAAATGCAGTGTGGGAAGAAAGGCGTATTGGGACTGCATATCCAAGCAAGTGATACTATGGACTTCTTCGTAGAACCTTGTAAGTGAAAAAGAAGTTGCAGTGTGCCTGTACAAAGAGTCAGCATAAATTCGGTTACTTGCTTCTCGGAATTTTAGTTAGCCACTGATTACAAAATTGTTCAATTCCCTTGCTTGGCTTAATTTAGTTTGCTACTGATTACATAATGGCATAGCTTGTTAATCCTATTATAGACTGCACCTATCTATGTGTTTGTTAATTACTGTTTATAGAATTACCTATTTTCCTGAACATAAATAGCTACTTAAGGATGTAGACAGCTGGTCATATCTACTTCTAGGGTGCAACAAGATTCATGTGTAATTTACCATCTGATAACCTATTTGTTTAAATGGTTTGCTATTATGACTTCTAGCACTAGTAATGTTTGCATGTTCATCGACATACAACTGTCAGGTTTATATGAGGGACACCGTATTTTTAACTTATATATATATATGTGTCAGAATCATTTTTCTTACATCAATGAAATTTACATATGTCTATGTTGCTGGTAAGCTATACCGACTTGTTACTTTAATACATTGCCAAAAACATGATAGTTTTTACTAGTTCATGTGTAATTAAATACGTTGCCAAAACTGGTTAGTTTTACTAGTTTGATGTTAGTTTCTTATGGCTCTTGCAACACTTTATTTATGCTTGCTAACTTTCAAGTTTTCCGCATCCAATTGAAACTCTGATGGCACAACAGGTATGTTTTGAAAAACTTCCCTTTTTAATTGGTTTGTTTTTGTAACCTATTGCTCTAATCGTGTTACCAACTTCAACTTTTCAGGATCCAATTAGAACTCCAATTGCACAACAGGTACATTTGCAAGAACTTATTTGTGTAATAGGTTTGCAGCTATAACTTGTTGCTCTAATCAAGTTACCCACTACTCAACTTTTCAGGATCCAAGAGAAACTCCAACGGCACAATAGGTGCCTTTTGTAAAATTTGTTTGTTTAACTGCTTTCTGCTGCAACCGGTTGCTCTCATAATGTTAATAACTTATTCTTTTTAGCATCTAATTGAAACTCTTTAATTCCTTGTTTGTTTAACTAGGTTGCTATTCTCACTCCCAGTTGAGATGTTTTGGTAACTTCAACTTCTCCCAATTCAATCGGAACTGTAATGGCAAAACTGGTTAGCCAAGATCAAAGAGCGAGGTCCCCATGGACGTTGGATCATCCCATAGCAGTGGCACCGCCCCAACCATGCATCATGAATTGCGAACTGCGGATGCTCTAGAGGCTACTGCTGATGCTCTAGAGGCTAAACTAATGGTAGAAAGAGAGTGTGCTTCTGCACATAGAGATGAAGTTGACATGTTGAGGAAGCAAACAACATAATCACAAGCACTACTCATAAAAACCATTAAATATTTGGTGGATTTCAAAATGAAGCAAGTTGAGACTGACTGCATTGTTATGGTCCTAGAGGAAAAAATGAAATTAAAATCCCACTTGGTAAATCATAGGTGAAATGTTTTTTCCATCATTGAATGACCTTTGTGTTGTTTGTTCATGTAATTGATCGAACCATTTGTTTTAGAGATCATGTAATAATTGTTTCTTGTTTTTTGGTCTCTATTTTTTAGCATGAGTCTATAATAATTGATAAGATTGTGAGACATTTCATTTTTTGTTGAGGCAATGACATTTCATTTGATTTGCTATGCTAGACCTGCAAATATGCCAATCGGGCTGAATGTGCATTCAACAAAAATAGTAGAATATATCGGCCTTAAGTGGCACGCATCTGAAAAGGCCAAGATGTTGTACTAGTTTTGCTAAAAAAAGATGCTCTTCTAGCCAAAAATAGTACATCGGCTTGGCTTATGTATGTTAGTTGATATTATTGATCCATATACTCTATATGTGGTCATATGTCTGTTAGTTTTCTATATTATTGGTTGACTTAGTATTTTGAATTTTGAGACATCGTTTGGCTTCTGAAATTCACATCTAAATGGGAGTACACTATATGATGCGTGTGTCATACATGTTACACTTGAGTTGAACATAAAGTGGTTTCAAATATTCAAATTCACCTAAAACTGGATTCAACCTTCTGAATTCGAGTATCTTGGCATTTGCAAATCATATTCATATATAAAGGTGGAATACATCTTTGTTGTGCTTTTGAAGATATATATAAAACATAAATGATTTGTAAAGATTCGTATAAGAATACAACATGGATTCAAATTTAGTTGCCAGGGTAAAAGTGAATGCTTATTCTCCCAAAATATGAAAGAAGCGGCAAAATACCCACTCCCACGCTAGCTGCGCGAAACCAGTGTTTGCGAGATGGAAATTACTGTCTACCCCCGACACGCACAACCTATCGGCCGAATTTCTACTTCTCTCAATAGGGGTAGGATTGTAACTTCACTTAGACATGACATGACCGCCTTTCATCCCATTCATACATGATGGGCGCCAAAACTCATTTGGTCCAAGCTCGTCCCAAAGACCTCTCTCTCCCTCCATTTCCCCATTCATACACGGTGGGCGCCAAACAAACTATCATTGTCCAAAATCGATCTTGTCAAATATTTTAAATAGGGCAGGTTTGTAACTTCACTCATACGTGACACAACCGCCCTACCTATCATCCCCGTTCATATACCGTGGGCGCCAACCTTGGGCGCCAAAATACCCTCTCCTCTCGTGAAGTCGTTCTCAGCAAATATTGGGGAGATGCGAGATTACCTTCCTATCCCCAACCGACGAGATGTCCGAAATTTAAAACAGGGCCTAAGTTCGTAACTTTCCCATATTTCAGACAAGTGCATCCCAAAGACATGGTTCCCCCTACCTCTCTCCCTCCATTTTCCCATTCATACACTGTCGGTGCCAGAACACCATCTCCACACAAGCCTCCTCCTCCAGCATGCTAGTGCGCCTACCCAGACCGGGTCATCCACTGCAAGAGATTGACGTTTCTCATCCACAGCGCTGGACCAGGAGCCTTGCCTCGCATACACTCGCTTCATCCGCATTGTCGTCCACCTTGCTGGGGCTGCTCCGACAACCTTCTCGTTCACCGCAACAGGACTTATCCCCCGGTGACTCCATCTACCATCGCAGATCTGCTTCCATGCCACCGACAGCCATCGCACCCCCGATGCCTACATGGCGCCGCAAGACAGGTGGTACTCCTTCATATCCGTTGAACCTTTTGATCTCAACCAGAAAATAGATCGTCACTTGTTTACAGTTCTTTGTTTTCAGCTCTTAGAATCTTAGTTGTTAGTTCAAAGCAAACATTTGTTGCTAAGTAGCCTTTGTGCGGTTTGTAGTTTCAGATCTGCCATGGCACAATCATAATAGGGCTTAATTGATCATGCTTAGAAATGCATGTGCACCACCGAGGCGGATCCATAGGGTGGCCATGGTGGGCCGCGGCCCACCCTGGGATTTTGGGTCGGCCCAGACCCCGATTCCCTTTATTCTGCTGCGCTTCCGATCTCTACTCGCCGTCTTCCTCGCCAGCGACTTGCCGTCGCCAGATGACATGACTTTAGGAGGAGACACCGGACTAATAGGAGGTCAGGAGCCACTTGCCCAACACCGTCACCGCTGCCCGGGCGCACTGGTGTGGCTAGCTTCCTACTCCGTTGAGGGCTCAGGCGTGCAGCACCCACTCAAGCAACCCGATTTATCCTGAGATGCATCCTCAACACTCAGCAACCACTTCCCATCACCCATTTTTTAATTGATTAATTACTCCTTAGGTAGGGCTGTCATTAGGGTTTGTTGTGTAGTGAGCGCTACCTACACTTAATGGTTCAGATGTTTCAGTAATCTTTAGTACGTGTAAAGTTGACAGGGTTTCAAAATTCATGGCCTAGAAACAAACACTATTCATGTTGTATTGTTGGTCATAGTGACATTGACCGAGATTACTACTACATGCCAGGTTTGTTGACAATTTTTACTTGTCTTTCTTACTCATTCAATATGATATCAAATTATTCACTTTGATTAGTAGCAAAGAAAAGCGCTAGCCCAACTTCTTGATTCATATTTTGGGAGGTCTCTTACTGCAGTTACGATTCTGCATACTTGTCCTAGTAAGCTCACAAGTAATGATTGATTGACTAGCTCTATACTTGCCTTGTCATATTTGTTCTCAATATTGTTTTAGGGTGGAATACCCTGTTTCAAAATCTTGGAACCATAGACATCAGTAAATAGTATTTCTCCGTGTGATCTCTTCCATCATGTGTGTGCAATAAACAATGCATTGTATAGAATGAAAAGTGTTATATCTACCTTTTACATAGACTATGATCTTTTACATGGAATACAATATGCCTACTTGCTTTGTTTCACACTAACAACACTCCACCATTGAAGCTAAACATTATGCCACTCATAATTCCAAAGTTTATTTGTTCAAATACGAATTAGATATGATGATAATGTTCCTTCAGTTTTGAAATTTGTGTCTGCCCCTTATAGATATATTGGAGGTTTGTATTTCTGTGTGTGGTCTGCTTAGCACGGTTGGCGGATGAACTTTGTACACGCGGGGGTTTTGTCACAGCCTAGCATTAGCCTTGGCTTGTCTTAGCATCTCATCATGTTATCATCATGTTAAGTTCATGAAAGTTGAATTGAGGTTAGTTGAAAACCCTCAGAAATCAGTTCAGAAATAATCAACATTAAAATCTCATCAAAGAAGCCCAAGAAAATGTTCCTGTTAAACCTTGAAAAATATTGGCAAGAATAAAATTCAAACCAATATTTTTGGAGGCTTTAAAATATTTATTTTGGGCCTTTGATTTAAAGCATAAACTATTTGAATTGGAATTATTTCTTTTAAAAAAGAGATACATGTCCAATAATCCTGAAACTTTATGAGTGGATCTGGTATTATCTCTACATACCACATGAATATTTTCAGGAGCAACAAAAATGATTTAGTATTTCTACTAAATCCAAAACTACAGAAAAAATAGAAAACAGAAACAAAAATGAGAGAGAGAGAGAGAGAGAACAGCACCTGGGTCACTTACCTGGCCTGGCACTGTGCCGGCCCAGCTCACTGGCCCTCCCAGTCATCTTCTTCACGGCGCCAGGACGACAGCGCGCGCGTGGCCGACGCTTGCGAGCATGCTCCGCGCCACCTCCTGCTTGCCGATGAGCCCCTGGACGCATGGCCGACTTCCTCGGTGTCGTCCCAATCCCTGCAGCTCGCGCACTCTTCCCCCTGCTCTCTCCCTCGCCGTTCCCCACCTCACCGAACGCGCCCGCCGCCACCGACGAGCACCACCGCGGCCATCGCCTCTCCCTCGTTCCCTCGAGCAGTCCAGAAGCTCCGCCTCGACATCCTAGACCTAATCGCCAAGTCAAGCATCGTCGGACGCCCTGCATCGCCGGCTACCTCGTCTTCTTCTTCCTTCGGCCACCGAGATCGCCGATGACCTTGCGCCCTCTCCAACGCCTCCTCGAGCCCGCTGAGTAGCTCCTCGCAACCGCCGTGAGCTCCTACCCCTAACCCCCCCTCTCCTTTGCCCTGTTTGCACGCCATAGCCGTCGTCTCACCCGTGACCGATCGCGCCGCCGCCTGAGCTCCCCGCCGCCGTGGCCACTTCCACTGGAGCTCAAAACCGAGCGCATCACCACGCTCAGCGCGTCACCACGGGCCCGTAGCAACCACCCGTTGCTCCTGCCGTGCCCTGCGGCGTCGAATCCGTCGATGTCCGAACTCCGGTGCCGCCCCACTCGTCGGTGCCATCGACTCCAGCCACCCCGCCCCCTCTCGTGTGCTTCCCTGGATGCGGCGCACGCCCAGCTCCACGTAGAGCCTTTCCACGTGTTGTTTGGCCACCCGTAGCTCAAATCTGAGCCGCTCTGCCGTCATTTTGGTCGCCACCGGCCAGGCTCTGACGACTGCCGATGTGGCCGTCATTACCGCTAACCCCCACCAGCTAAACACCCCCCTAATAGCCACTGATGGCGGGCCCAGCCACAGGGTCAAACCCTTGTCAGCATCGGGTTTGACCGGGATTAACCCTGTGTCACTGACCAGTGGGACCCACTGGTCAGGTTTGGCCTAGACCGGGTCAGTTGACCTGCTAACCTCAGCCTGACGTAATGCTGACACAGTAAATGTTTTTTGGAGTTTTAAATAAATCAGAAATGATTTATTTATTTCAGAAAATGCCTAAAACTTCTAAAAATCATAGAAAATCAACCGTAACTCCAAATGAAATAATTTATATATGAAAAATTATCAGAAAAATCCAAAGAATCTGTTTATGGAATTTCCATGCATGTTTGAGCCACTTATGCCTGCTGATCAGGTCAAAACAAATAAATGGCATTTGAATTTTCACATATGGAGTTTGAATTTGAATCTAGTGTTCAAACCAACTCCATTTAAATCGTTGCTAGCTGCATCAGCTCAAATCACAGCATATTGCCATGTCACATTCATGCATCATATTGTTGCATTGCATTGATTGTGTTTCCTCTCTGTTGCCTGTAATTGTCCCCCCTCAGTAGACATTGTTCCGGTGATGAGTTCGATGACACCGATGAAGAGCTATACTATCTTCAGAAGTGCCAGGCAAGCAAACCCCCCCCTTGAGCATTCCGATACAATCCCACTCTCTCACTCCTGCTCTCTTTTACTGCATTAGGACAACAATGATTCAACGGTTACATGCTGCGGTAGTTGAACCCTTTCCTCTGCATGACCTGTCTTTGCCATAGTAAATAGTTGAAACCCACTAGCATGAGTAGGAGTTGTTTGAGCCATGATGTGCCTACTCATTTTTGCTTGCTTGTCATGCCTGCTATTGCTTAGAGTTGTGTCAGGTCTGATTCATCGGGGATGAATTGGAATGTGGTCATCATGTCCTACTGATGAGAGCTAAGTGTGTGAACAAGATTTGGTAAAGGTAGCGGTGAGAGGCCATGTAGGAGTACATGGTGGGTTGTCTCATTGAAACCGTCCTCAGGAACCGAGTTCTGTGTTTGTGATCCAAGAACAGCTACTACCACACGTTGGGCCCTGAAATATGACCCCGCTCGACTTATTAACCCCCCTGTCTTCTGTCCAGGAGTTGCAAGTAGTTTCTGGTGTTTGTAGTGTGCTGGAGGCCGTGCGTAGTGCTGACCGGAGGGGTGGGCTATGATGCGGTAGGCAAGTGGCAAGGTGTACCGGGTCGCCCGTTTGGTGCGTCGGGAACCCTGCACACATCGTTCGGGGCCATAGTGGAAACCTCGGCCGGACTCCCTGCGGATGGAACCTGAATAGGCGATAAATCAGGACTAGAGACTTGTGTGGTTAGTCAGGTCGTGGTCTACACCCACGTTGGCTTTTGCTTGAAGTCTGCCGAGCACATGTCGTGTGCAGACGCTAAGTGGTGGAAACATGTGTGAAGAAGTACACTACTGCAGGGTTATAAATGATCTATTCGAATAGCCGCGTCCACGGTAATGGACTACTGGGTTGCTTATGCAGTTCATAGACAAGTGAAAGTGGATACTCTAAAATGCGCAAGATAAGCGTGAGTGCTATGGATGGCCTTCTCGTAGGGAGATGGGAGCGGATCCATAGTGGTGTATTGATATTGTGAATATGTGGACTCGTGTGCGCCACCTCAAAACGGTTACTTGCAGACGTAGTATAGGATAGCCACCGAATCAAAGTTGGCTTGCTGCAGTTAAACTCCACCACCCCTTTGTTGATACTGTTGCATATGTAGCTAGTTCTGATGTAAGTCTTGCTGGGTACATTTGTACTCACGTTTGCTTAATTTATGTTTTGCAGAGAGACTTCAGTCTCACTAGTAGTTCCGTGTGGACTTCGATGTTTAGCTTGTTACATCAGCTACGATCTTGTACCCTTGGGAGGGTCTTCTAGATAGTCAGGCTTCTCAGTCTTTTCCATTTGTAGTTGTCTGTACTCAGACATGTTATGCTTCCGTTGCTTGTATGCTCTGTATGTTGGGTCATGTGACCTCTGTTTGTAATAAATGCTATGTGGCTCTTCTGGGCCTTTATCTATATGAGTTGTTGAGTTATGTTGTGATGCCATGTTGTACAGCACATACTTGCATGTTATGCGTACGTGTAATGTGTATTGCTATGTGTGGGATCCGACAATCTAGTTGTTTATTCTTGGTAGCCTCTCTTATGTGGAAATGTCTCCTAGTGCATCCACTGAGCCATGGTAGCTTGCTACTGCTCCGGAACACATGGGATGATCGGCATGTGTCCTTCTTTGCTCATGTGTCTGTCCCTTCAGGGAAATGTCACGCGGTGCTTTACCGGAGTCCTGTTAGCTTGCTACAGCCCAGTTTCACTCGCTGCTGACCGACACATGCATTGCTGGGTCATGTATGCCTGTCCCTGTAAGTTTGTGCCACCTTGGGTTTACGACTAGTCATGTCGGCCTGGGTTCTCTATCATATGGATGCTAGTGACACTATCATATACGTGAGCTAAAAGGCGCAAACGGTCCCTGGCCAGGTAAGGTGGCACCCGTGGGAATACCGTGCGTGAGGCCGCAAAGTGATATGATGTGTTACATGCTAGATCGGAGTGACTTAGGATTGGGGTCCTGACAGTTTTGGTATCAGAGCCTGACTGCCTATAGGATTACCAAGCCAAACTGGTCAAAGTTGATTCTAGTAATTCTTTAGTTATATAAGGGAATTGATTGTGGAAAGGAACGTAAGGCTCTTTTTACTCCTTTACCTTATGTCCTTCTGATCTGAGTCATCCTCTTCTTTTCTATGGGGATTAAGAACTAGGCTTCTCATCTTTCTATCAGGATCACGTGTTACTAATCCGTAGACTTATAGGATTGATGGTTTCAAGCCTCAGTTCATTTCCTACTACTTCCGTATGTTGATAATTGATCTCGAAACCTTGATATTGTGATGTTGAGTGGTTATGCCACCATTTTTGGAGGATGTCTCAAAATCATTTTGAGCATTTAAAGCCGTTATGCTGTCCGAGTCATCCCAGGTTCCTAAATAGTCTGATGCATTTGCAAATCCCTTCTTCCCATTCCCGATGTTCCTTTGGGCCGGATTAACCACACTAATCAGTGTGTTGAGGTACTTCATTGCCTCGACATATATGTTGAAGCTACTATTATGACATTAGGGTATCCTAGAGAACCACCTAGTAATCTAGCTATGTTTTGTATTCCCAATGTGATAATTCTGGCAATCATTCTCGAAAGCATCCCGTGATGTTATTAGTTAGTAGGTATTCTTTTCCTGGGTTCTTGAACCCAAGATTCACCCTACCTACCTCGTGTTGATAGTGTTGGCTAGTTCCTTGAGGATATTAGTAACCTTTGTGATAGTCTTCGAGGTCCGGGGTATATCGTTCTTCCAATACCATGAACCATTAAGGCAGAAGTTCTTTTGGACCAAAAGATCACAACTAGGGTGCTCTTGATGAGTTCTCCATTACATTTGTGACTCTGCCAGTCCTACCTTCTGCATGGGTTATCAGGAAGAAACATGTTGAGCCTTGTTCGACATGTTAATCTATTCATCCACAACTTAGAAAAATCATATGTTCCTTGAGTTGTCCCTCTTCAGTTGTATTCTGACCTCTGTCTATCAATTGATAGTCAAGAGTATGTGTGCATTCATGTTCATCGTTGTCTTTTACTCTTGAGGTCCGTCAAGCCATTCTATTCCGGAATGACTAGGAGAAACAAACTCCAGTACCTTATCCATTTCTAGGATTGGGTCAAAGCAGTTGTGTTGGGGATATTATTACTGGGTGTAAACCGGCCAGGAGAGGCCGGGTTATCCCCATAATGAGTTATTTATATTTGAAGCCCATGAAGACAAGGAGTATGGCGCTTTATGAAGGCCCAGGGCCCAAAGGCGGATTAAGGGCTTGTAGGTGTAAACCGCCATATTATATGTAACTTGTCTTGTAAGATAAGAAAAGAGTAGCAACCCAGCCGGACACGTTTATGAGCCGGCCTCGAGATTCTGTAAACCGCCAGGTGTCAACCTGTGTATATAAAGGGATGACCCGGCGGCGGTTTGGGGGGACAACAATTCGAGAGCCAGGCATAGCGGATTCGCTCCCTGGTCATAGAAACCCTAGCAATTCCACAACAACTAGATTAGGCCTTTACCTTCACCGCAAGGGGCCGAACCAGTATAAACTCTCTGCGTCCCTTGTCCGCTTTAACCCCTTTAAGCTAACCCGTCGCGATGGCTCCACGACTAAGTCCTTTCTCTAGGACATCTGCCGTGACAAGACCACGACAGTTGGCGCCCACCGTGGGGCTATCGCACGATGGTTTCGAGTTCTTAGAGGGCAGCTTCGAAGGACTCAAGGGATACGCTATGGGCTGGATGACCAAAAGTTGTCGCGGCAAGCTCTACATCGACGACGCAGGCTGGGGCCCCGAGGCCGGTTCGATTGAGTACGGGTACCGGGTCCCCTTCGGCGGCATTCACGTGTTCATTGGCAAGATTGGCGAACTGGGCCCTGAGCCGGACATCTGCACCGACATCGTCGAAATGGCTCAGCGTGCGAAATCTACCCGGGTTAAGCCTGTCATGAAGCGTGCCTTCGTGGGAGTCATCCACGGAGTGGAATCTGAAGATGGATCAGAATATGATGGCGAAACCATTGTTTATTCCAGTGACGAGTCATCTACTGGAGAGACCGAGTCATTGTACCAGCTACAGGATGGCCAGTTTGGTGGTTGTTCCGATGGCGACAGTATTCCGGACTCCTTTGACCCGCCAAGCCGGGTTGCGATCTTCATGGCCGGTACATAGTCAGCGCCACAATCTTCGACCGCTGCGGTGATGATCTCCGGTTCAGCAGCGGCGACGGCAGCTGGGGCAGGAGGCCCTACGCCACCACCGGCTCAGGCTCTGTCCGATTTATTCGACACCTTGGTAGCACTGTTAGCGGCCGAAGTCAGCCCGGCGGATCAGGAGCGGCACAATGCAGAAGTGGTGAAGGTGAAGGATTAGATAGCCCAAGCTAGGGTGGATTTGGCAGCTGAAAACACCAGGATGGCTGCAGAGCGGGCCGAGTTAGATGCACAGGCCTATCGGCTTACGTTGGATCAGAACGCGTCAAATGATGTAATGAGGAGAAGGTACCGATCTCACCTGCCTCCGGTTTACGAAGCCAGGAATCTCTTCAATACGCTAGGGGCCGGAACCAGCAACCAGCCAGTGGTAAACCCGGTAGAAGCGCCTGGAACGGGGACGCCGGTTCAGCCACGCGCAATGGATCCGCCTCTTCAGAATATCCCATCCCAGCATGTGCCCATGCCTCCGGGTCATTACTCCAACCCCTTGGATAACATAGTCGCGGCCGCTTCACGATTGGCAGCCCTTCCAGTCGATGGTGAGTCCCCTGTAGCGGTGGAGACGTGACAGGCTAGGGAGCTCCTTCAGACAGCTTTGACTCAGCAATAGGCTTATTCGTACAGTCGCGAGAGGATTCATTCCACCCCCCGCCCAAGCCGGAGTTACAGCAGGCATGTTGATGAATCGGCTGTGTCTAGCAGTGCCCGCAACCGTAATCCGCCACGAGGCCTTAACCCGGTGGGTGGCGGTGTTGATGCTCAGGATGTGGTGGACCGTGCTAGGGCACATCGAGAGGCTGAGTTAGCAGCACAGAATGTGGCCCGTCAGCTTACTCCGGTTCGTCCAACAACTTCGGTGGAACCAGGGGTTACCTCCAGTTCTTTAGGGGTGCCGTGTCTCATCCCAGCATTACGCAATGTACGGCTGCCCAAGGACTTCAAGGGCCCACGTAAAGTGCCGAATTACACTGCCGATTTATCCCCTGAGTCGTGGGTGGAGAGTTATGAGATGGCGATGGAGATGCTGGACGTAGATGACGCGGCATGTGCTAAGTACTTCACCATGATGTTGGAAGGGACAACTCGCACTTGGTTGAAAAACCTACCAGCTAACTCCATTGGGTCATGGGCCGAGCTAAGAGCCCGGTTTATTCAGAATTTCAAAGACACGTGCAAACAGCCCATGTCAATTGTGGATTTAGCTGCCTGTGTCTAGGAGGAAGGAGAATCAACAACCCATTGGGTGTGCCGGGTTTCAGAGATTTTGCATTCATCGGACCGCATCAACGCTGATACGGCCGTTTTGACGTTGGAAGGCAATTGCCGGTTTACGCCTCTTAAGTTGAAGCTGGGACGGCTCAAACGCCATTGCAATGACATGGGGACACTTATGGCAGCTCTGGTGAAATATGCCGACTCTGATAGTACCAAGGACCCTGAATCTGATGATGACAAGAAAGGAAAGGGAAAGAAGGGTGGCAGCACCAAAGGGCAGCAGCATAACTCGGCGGGGCATGGAAACAGCGGTAAGCGTAAAGCGGATAATAGTTCAGATTTTGTAGCTAATACCAACGCGCAGGGTAATGGTCAGCGTCGGAAGGGTAAACCACCCCCGCGTGGAAGAGAACCAAGTCCCAATCCGGACCGCCTGAATTACCTGTTGAACCAGCCCTGCCCAAAGCACGGATCGCGGGACAAGCCGGCCACGCACCTTTGGAAGGATTGTTATATTATGCGAGAATTCAAAGATTCAGATTTTTTCCGGAATGATAATGGACCGGCTGGCGGTTCAGGCCCCGGGTCTCATGGGCCGGGTTATGGTGGAGGCAGTTCCGGTTCAGGATTCCATGGTAATCAAAGCGGACATGGCAATCAAGGCAATCAAGGCAACCAAGGTGGTTATAATCATCAGGGGAACCAACAGCAGCAGCAGTAGTCGGGTTACCAGAGGAACCCGAAGTAGTTAAACAGTGGACAGTACCATGTCTTCACCACCAGCCTGTGCAAGCGCGATCAGAAGCTTCATAAAAGGGCAGTGAACTCCGTTGAACCGGCGGTGCCCCGTTACTTACGCTGGTCTGAACAGCCCATTGTGTGGAGTCGAGAGGATCATCCACCTCGGGTTGATAATCCGGGTCATCTGGCGTTGGTGGTGGCACCTCAGGTGGGAGGTTACAAGTTCACTAAAGTACTCATGGATGGGGGGAGTAGTATCAATATCCTTTACTATGAAACCTTCCGTCGCATGGGGTTAACAGATAAAAATCTTAAACCGTCCAGCACGGTCTTCCATGGTGTGGTGCCTGGTAAATCGGCATATCCGGTCGGTAAGATAGCTCTGGAGGTTGCTTTTGGTGATGAGCATGATTCAAGATCAGAAACATTGACCTTTGAAGTGTTGAAAATCAAGAGCCCGTATCATGCCCTGTTTGGGCGGCCGGATTATGCTAAATTCATGGCGAGGCCCTGTTATGTCTATCTGCAGCTCAAGATGTCGGGTCATAAGGGGACCATCACGATACATGGGAGTCGTAAGATCGCTTTGGAATGTGAAGAAGGTGATGCGGCTTATGCTGAGTCGGTTTGTGTAACAGAGGAGTTGAAGTTTTACAAAGACATTGTTGATCTGGCAGATATCACTTCCTTGAAGAAGCCAACTACAGAGCATGATCCGGCCTTGAAGTTTAAGTCGGCTGATGAGACTAAGCTGGTTGATTTCGTTCCTGGTGATTCATCCCAGCAGTTCAGCATCAGCGCTACCTTGGATCGGAAATAGGAAAGCGCGCTCATCGAGTTCATTCATGAGAACCGGGACATCTTTGCGTGGAAGCCTTCTGACATGCCAGGTGTACCGAGGGAACTCGCTGAGCACACTCTTAATGTTGATCCCAAGTTTAAACCGGTCAAGCAGTTTCTCCGCCGGTTCAATGAAGAAAGACGCAAGGCTATTGGTGAGGAAGTGACCAGGCTCTTGGCAGCTGGCTTTATTGTTGAGGTATTTCATCCTGAGTGGTTGGCTAATCCGGTGTTAGTACTTAAGAAGAACGGCACTTGGCGTATGTGTGTGGACTACACAGATTTGAACAAGGCTTGTCCAGCGGATCCTTTTGCCCTCCCTCGTATTGATCAAATCATTGATGCTACGGCGGGTTGCGAGCGTTTGAGTTTTCTGGATGCTTATTCTGGCTACCATCAGATCAAAATGGCAGTTAAGGACCAGGAGAAGACAGTTTTCATAACTCCCTTTGGAGCCTTCTGCTATGTGTCTATGCCCTTTGGGCTAAAGAGTGCCCAGGCGACTTATCAGCGCTGTGTGCAGAATTGTCTTCATGATCAGATCGACCGCAATGTTCATGCTTATGTGGATGATATTGTGGTGAAATCCAGAGAGAAGAAGACGTTGATAGATGACTTGAAGGAGACCTTTGATAACCTCCGGGTTTATAAGATGATGCTTAATCGGGCCAAATGTGTCTTTGGTGTACCGGCAGGCAAGCTCTTGGGCTTTCTGGTGTCTAATAGGGGCATTGAAGCTAATCCAGAGAAAATCAAGGCCATAACTTCTTTGGCTAAATCGAAGTGCATCAATGATGTTCAATGCTTGGCAGGCCGGATTGCAGCCTTGAGCCGGTTTATCAGTCGCCTCGGGGAGAAGGCTATCCCTTTATATCAGATGCTGAAGAAGACGGATAATTTTGTCTGGAGCGATGCCGCCAATGAAGCGTTTGAGGATTTAAAGCAGCAGCTAGCCGAGCCGCCTGTCCTTGCTGCTCCTGTTGATAAAGAGCCTTTGCTGTTATATGTGGCTGCCAATGCCCGGGCAGTTAGCGTGGCTATTGTGGTGGAGCGCAAGGAGACCGGAAAGGAGTATTCGGTTCAACGGCCGGTTTATTACGTCAGTGAGGAACTTATTGAGTCTAAGCAAAGGTACCCACATTGGCAGAAGCTGGTGTATGGAGTTTTTATGGCGAGCCGGAAGCTTAAGCAATATTTCCAGGGTCATCCCATCACTGTGGTTAGCTCTGCTCCTTTGGGGGAAATAATCCATAACAGGGAAGCGACTGGCCGGATTGCCAAGTGGGCCATTGAGCTTGGACCTCACGGGTTAAATTATGTGCCTCGGACGGCAATCAAATCACAAGCATTGGTGGATTTCATCAATGATTGGACAGAGTTACAGGCGCCAGAAGAGAAGCCGGATCATACTTATTGGACTATTCATTTTGATGGGTCCAGGCAAATTGAGGGCTCGGGGGTTGGAGTCGTATTAACTTCCCCACGAGGTGATAAGTTTTGTTATGTTCTCCGTTTAATGTTCCCTTGCACTAACAATGCAGCTGAATATGAGGCCTTACTCCACGGTCTTCGGATGGCTAAGGAGATGAATTTGAGCCGGGTTAAGTGCTTCGGTGACTCGGACCTGGTGGCTCAACAAGTGTCTGGTACTTGGGATTCTAAGGATCCGCTCATGGCTGCATATCGTCGAGAGGTGGATATTATTGCAGGTCACTTCAAAGGCTATCAGGTTGATCATGTGGACTGGCGGAAGAATGAAGCGGCGGACGCTTTAAGCCGTTTGGGTTCCCAGCGTAAGCCGGTTCCACCCAACGTCTTTTTGGATGTGCTGCATAATCCGTCGGTTAAACTTCCCACAGAGGAGGATCTGGCTATTCTTGATCCGGAGGCTCAATTGGTGGCAGCACTTCATGTTATTCCGGATTGGACCGTCCCATATCTGGCGTACATGAACCGGGGCGAGTTACCAGAGGATGAGACTTTGGCCAGACAGATAATCCGGCGATCCAAGTCAATGACTATTGTCAATGGCGAATTACATCACTGCAGTGTAACAGGGGCGTTTCAACAATGTGTATCTCCGGAAGAGGGCCGTGAGATCCTGCGTGAGATCCATGAAGGGGATTGTGGTCACCATGCCGGTTCAAAGTCCCTGGTAGCTAAAGCTTTTCGTCATGGTTTTTATTGGCTGACGGCTCATGCTGATGCGGAAGACTTGGTGAAAAAGTGCGATGGTTGTCAGAAGTTTTCACGCTGAGCTCATGTTCCGGCCCAGAAATTGAGGATGATTCCAATCACTTGGCCGTTTGCAACTTGGGGGCTGGATATGGTTGGGCCCTTGAAGAGATCCAAGGACAAGAAGACCCACCTTTTGGTGGCGGTTGATAAGTTTACTAAGTGGGTGGAGGCAGAGCCAGTCAGTAAGTGTGATGCAGCTACGGCGGTTCAATTCATCAAGAAGGTGATTTTCCGGTTTGGCTTTCCGCACAGCATTATAACTGATAATGGTACTAATCTGTCCAAAGGTGCTATGAAAGAGTTCTGGCAGCGTGAGCACATCCGACTTGACGTATCTTCAGTGGCTCACCCCCAATCTAATGGTCAAGCCGAGAGAGCCAATCAGGAGATCTTGAGAGGCATCAAGCCCCGGCTTATGGTTCCTTTGCAACGGACGCCGGGTTGTTGGGTGGAGGAGTTACCTTCTGTGTTATGGAGCATCAATACCACACCCAACAGGTCTATGGGTTACACACCTTTCTTCATGGTCTACGGAGCAGAGGCGGTTCTCCGAGTGACATCCGTCATGACTCGCCTCGTGTGGCGGCTTATGTTGAAGCTGATAATGAAAAGGCACGGCAGGAAGCACTTAACCTGTTAGATGAGGAGCGTGACATTGCAACAGCCCGTTCGGCGAGTTATCAGCAAGATCTGCGTCGTTATCACAGCCGCCGGGTTAGAACCAGAACTTTTCAAGAAGGCGATCTGGTGCTCCGACTCATCCAGGATCAGACGGATATGCACAAGTTATCCCCGCCTTGGGAAGGACCCTTTGTGGTCAGCAAGAACCTGCACAACGGGTCATACTACCTAATCGATGTTCGAGAGCACAAAGGCTCACGTAAATCGAAGGAGGAGACCCACCGGCCGTGGAATATCGCTCATCTACGGCCTTACTATACCTGAGCCCTATGCTCTGCTATGTACATAGTTATGACAATGTATATATTATGATCAATATAATAAATCGGAGCCTCAGCTAAAGCGGGGTATCTGTTGTTTTTTCTTACATCAGGTGTGGTTACATGGAGGTTTCTGCTTATAAAGCGGCGTCCGGTTTACACCTTGATTCGGCTTATCAAGCCATATATATAAATCACTTGGTGGCTTGTTCGTATTTGAACCTTAGCTACACCTCTTGATAGGCGCAAGGCCACCAGAAAAATCACTTGGGGGCTTGGTCATATTCGAACCATAGCTACACCTCTTGATTGGCTCAGAGCCAAAAAGAAAAATTACTTACGGGCCAAAGAGAGTGTTCCAAAAGAACAACTCAAACATAGGCACCCACTGAGCACAGCACAAAATATTGCTCGAGGATTCTTTGCTATCGTAATGAATAAAGAATCTACACTTGTAATAGGCTATCAAGCCACGGCTTGGAAGCCTGGTGTATACACCTAAAACCCCGGGTTAGCCTGCCTTTTTTAAGTAAGTCGCTCCATCCAGGTAAACCTGGTATGACCCGTCGAACTTCGACAAGTCAATCTCATAAGACCCTGAACTTGTCAAAGTTAAAACGACGATTGGTTAAAGATTGAGGTCCATCTTAAAAGGCTTTGTAAAATGGTTTAACTCAGCGGCCTGGGAGCCCATGAAAAGCCTCGAATTTGGGGCCTGGCAGCCCGTGAAAAGCCTCGACTACAAGTTTTCATATGCTTTTATTTGCCAAGTTTTTTCTCCTTTGATGAGATTTATGATGATTTTGGTAAACCGGCGTTAATTAACCCGGCTCGGCTTTCAACTACAAGTTGTCAGTACATGATTAGTCATAATCCGGTGCTTATTAACCCGGTCTGGTTTTGACTATAAGTCGCCAGTGTTATATATGAATAATCCGGTGTTTTTTCACAACCCGGTACGGGTTTATCATAAACCGGCACAATATGGAAGGAGTTATCAATACTCATGATTAGGGGTATCACCCTTACTACAAAAGTTGGTCAACCTACGATGTGATTCAATGTCACAGGTATCATTTATTTTCATATTTGATTATTTTTAATAGCCTTGTTTATAAACCCAGGCTATATGTTTGGGCACCATGACCCGTCCGGTGGTAAACCGCCAGGACAAGTTCAACTTTTTGTATGCAGGAACAGCCTGAATAAATCGCTCTGGATTATGAACATTATATATCTTAAGCATGGTGAATTAACGATATAAGGCAAAGTAAATATGCACGATGGCATAGCAGACCAAGTGTTTAAACTAGCCTATTACAACGCGTTTCAGTGCCCAAAAGAGTAATTGTTTTTTGGCAAGTATTGCAGCACGCGGAAGGTTAAATCGGCCTCCGGATCATGACTCGTCACCGGGCTGCCCTAACGGTTGTGGATCGCCTTGCGCCGGTTCATCCTCTTCCTCTCTACCCAGCGGCTGGAAGTCAATGGTGGCCCAATCGATCCCAGTTAAGGCTTGGAACACAGCTTCATCGCTTATAAGTGTGGACGGTTCAACGTCAGGGGCATAGGTGTGTTAAAGATTGGCGGGATAAGATTTTGAGCCTCAGGGGTTGGTGCAGCAACCCGTTTGTTGTTGACATCATAACTCACCTGGTAATATGAAAGATCAGTTTCTTCAGCCAGTTGGCAAGCCAGTGGACGTACTTCCCAGTTTATTGCTCGGAGGTCCTCATGGCCAAATTCTGATCCGTCTTCTTTTAAGCTTCGATAGCCTTTAGCCACATCCACCGGATCAAGATCAGGCACCCATGCTTTTACTCGGGTTAGTGCAGTCAGAGCACCAGCCCTGGCAGCAGATCTCTTTAGCTCTTCTACCCGGACAGTCAGCATTGACAACCTTTCTAAGGTCTCCTTGATTAAAGTTGGGGGCGGCTTGTTGTGAGAAGCAGTGCAGATGATCCATTGCGCGCCGGTATATAACTGCTCTATAAGAGTATAGGCAGCCTTCAGCTTCTTCTGTACGTCAGAGCCCAGATGACTAATGCGAGTTCCTGCGCCATTACAAACATCAGTAAGCCGGCAATGTATGGGATGATATGTTGAAAATTTAAAGCTAGGATATTTACCAAACACAGTAGCAGTCATGGCATGTATTTGCCGCTTTACACCAGTTAGCTCGTCTACCACCGGTTTAAGAGCTGCTTCTGCGTCCTCGGCTCTTTTTTGCAATGCGGATTTTTCTGTGTCCCAATCCGCCCGCTCCTTGTTGAAACTCTCCTTCAGCTTTTCCATAGCGGCTAAGGCACTGGTAAGCTCATCTTTGGTTTTGGAGGTTTCTGCCTGCTGGGACTTGATGTTTTCTTGCAGATCAGCGGTTTGAGTTTCCTTTTTGCTCAGCTCAGCCTATAAGAGACAAACATATCATGAATTGGCAGTGCATATTTGAAGTACCAAGCACATAACAAGTTATGCACCTGATACTTGGGGGCTAATGCATATTTGCTCGTAATCAGAAATTTCTGCAAGTCCCAAGTGCGATACAAGTATTACTCTTGGCACTTGGGGGCTAATGTATGCTTGCTCAAAGTGACATTATCAGTATTCTTCTAAAAGTCCCGGTTCATCTTCATCAGTTAAACCGGCCCTTGGGGACTATTCCGGCGAAAGTTGTAATATTGCAATTCTAAGGTACCGTTTCATCTTAGAAAGATAACCCGGCCCTTGGAGGCTAAGCATGCAAAGTTGAGATATTACAAAGTCCCAGTTTAGATGACTATCATAAACCGACACCTGGGGGCTACTGGAGTTAATATTTGGAATTGAACACAAGAGAGAAGCAGTTATGTAGTTACCTCATATCGCTCCTTCATTAGATTCACTAAACCGGCTTCAAAGTCGCGGCTTGTGTACAGGCGGTTTAAAAAACCAGAATGGATGTCTTGGGCGTTGAGGTGAGCATAGGTTGACAAATCTGTGTTCCATTTGCCTTTGCCCATAGCAGAAACCTCGTCCATGGCACTATGCTTCGATAAAGCAACAGGATTGCCAGGAGCGGTGTGGCCGACGCCAGTAATCATAATATCATCTTCTTTATCATCAGCAGCCTTCACGGGAGTTGACGGTTTATCAGCAGCCTTAGCTGGGCTGGCCGACTTATCATCCGCGTGAGCCGGGCTAGTCGGTTTATCAGTGTGGCCTGTGGTGTCAACTTCTGTTTGTTCAACTATGAAGTTATAATCTTGAGGCGGTGGATCATCATGTGTAACATCAGTATTTGATCTTTCCGGATCTGGAGTCTTCTCCGGTTCAATATCCACATTGTCATCAGACGGTTTATTTAACCGGGCCTTCTTACTGGGTCTAGGCTTGGCACTGAGAAGAACAAACATAAAGATCAGTACAGTATGCAAACATAACACATTAAGGATAAGATTAAAGCATAACCTACCCAGGGACCGTCTTGAGGGTTGGAAGTTGTGTGGCCGTTGACTCGCCAGAGGACGAATTAGGTGTTCCCTGATAATTTGAATCAGACGGATTAAGAGGCTGTCAAAAACAACCCGCCTTGGGGCAAGAAATATCAGGAGTATAAGAGACCTCTGATCGACGTTTCCGGACCGGAGTGTTCGGTAAACCGGCAGAGGTAACTACCTGGCCACTGTGCCGGGTTGTGTGGCGGGCTTCATGTTGCTGCTTCTTCAAAAGAAAGTTTGGGTCCAAGTAAGCTAAGGGGTGAGAAAATTTTATTTTCCGGTTTGCTTGATGGATTTTCTGTGTTGGCAGAGGGTCTGAACCGGAAGAAAGGATAATTACCTCTGCATCGTCAGCCTGGCTGCCTTCAGCGTCATCCTGATAACAGTCATTGTCAATAAGGTGTATGAAAAAAGAACCAAGAGAGTCAAGTTCTACCTCTGAGTCTGGATTAGCCAGATCCGCATCAGCATTTGGTTCAGAAGATTTAGTGGTCCTCTTCTTGGCAGGTTTCTTGGTGACCTTGGTCTTCGGGCGAAGTGGTTTTACCGGTTTATCCTGTGGTTTGGCCGGTTTATCCTGTGGTTTTTTCTTCCAGAATGGGTCATCGCCCTGTGAAAGATGGACAAAATTTTGAGACTATCTGAAAAGGGGTAAACTAAAACAAGAAAGTTGTGATTCTTACAGTTGGCGGTTTACTGGAGACGCAGAAAGGCTTAACCCGGTCTGGCTACAGACAGCTTCCGGTTCATTCAGTATTTTCTTGACAGCCTCAGTAACTTCGGCTTCTGTTAGCTGAATGTCGATGTGTCGTTGAGGGTCTTTCAAATCCCCTGTGTACTCACACATTAAACCGGGGCGCCGGCTTAAGGGCAGAACGCTCCAAGATATCCAACAGCGAACAAAGTCGACACCTGTCAAACCGTTTGCCATAAAGGCTCTGAGCTTTGACAGTTGTGGTGCATAGTTGGACCGTTCCTTGGCAGTCAGCCTTTGAGGGAAGGGATGAGTGTTGCTAAGCCGGTGGGGACGGTAACCCGGCAGAGGATTTTCATCAGTTGGAGATGTGTCTTTGCAGTAAAACCAAGTCTGATTCCAGTCCTTGGGGTGACTTTGAAGCTTGGCATGAGGGAAGCTGACATCCTTCCTCTTATGAATTGCCATTCCACCAAGCTCATTGTTGGGTCCGTCTGTGAACTCTGTGCGACGGTTTAAATAAAAGAAATCCCTGAACAGTTCAACTGTGGGCTCCTCTTGAAGATAGGCCTCACAAAATACTTGGAAATTGCAAATATTGGACACAGAGTTTGGTCCAATATCTTGAGGGTGGAGTTGGAAGCTGGCCAGCACATCCCGGAAATTTTTTGAACCGGGAGGGCTAAAGCCTCGACCCAGATGGTCAGTAAATACAACTACCTCTCCGTCCTTGGGTTCAGGAGGATTTTCCGGACCAGGGGCCCTCCAGTGGATGATTTCTTTCTTGGCTAAAGCACCAGTTGTGACACATCTGTTTAATTGCTCTTCAGTAACCCGGGAAGGAACCCAGTTGCATTCATAAACTTGTTTGGCCATTTCAATGGGAAGCTGAAACATATTTATTGCCGGTTTAAGATTTATGACGGGCGAGCATAAAGCAATGCAAGATAAGCAGAAGCAGAGGTATATGCATATTGTTAAACCGGAGTTTGATATTACTGAACCAGAGTGTGACAATGGAGAAGGTGCAAAGATCAATGAATCGGCGGTTTAAGAGGGGACTAATGATGCATACTGGATTATTGTTCTTTGACAAAGCTAAACCACCTATATTGGTACCTAAGTGAGGGAAAAACAGATTTCACAGACTGGTAAGATAAATTCAGATCTGTGGCGTGGCAGAAAACAGAAATATATTCAGACCTAAAATATAGGTGCTTCAACAGTTCATCAGATTCAGATGAGTTTTTCTATATGAAGAGGATGCTCTAATGAGGAAAAAGGGGCTATGACTACGACCGCACAAGAAATATCAGATCCAAATTAGCCATTTATGGTACTAAGAAGAACAAGGACGAACAGCGCCGGAGCAATGAACTCCGACGAACACCGAAACCCTAATGGTGAATCTGGAGAAAGAGAAAAGGAACTTACAGATGCTGATGGAGCAGCGAAGGAGCACCGTGTTTTTTCTGGTCCGTTCAGGTTGATGCAGCGGCCAGAGTTGAGGAAGAAGGCGGAGCTTGACGACGGCGGCTGCGTGTGATGGTCAGGTCGGCGCGAGGAAGAAGGAGAAAGACGAAAGAGGCAAGGGGGGAAAATGAAAAGGGCCCCCGGCCTTATTTATAAAGGTGAAGAGATAAGTGACAGACGCGAGAATCGAGGAGCCCAAAGGTTGGATATGAGATAGAGCTGTCGCCTCGATTCTCGGAGGCTCATTTTAAATAATAGGTGATGTCATGGCAATTTATTATGATCCTGGAAGATGATGTCATGGCGGTCTACAAGACTTAGGCGAAGGTTTTGAAGAAGAAATTTTCTTAAGTGTTGGAGATCGACATGAACGAGTTCAAATCAATCTGGGGCCTAATGTTGGGGATATTATTACTGGGTGTAAACCGGCCAGGAGAGGCCGGGTTATCCCCATAATGAGTTATTTATATTTGAAGCCCATGAAGACAAGGAGTATGGCGCTTTATGAAGGCTCAGGGCCCAAAGGCAGATTAAGGGCTTGTAGGTGTAAGCCGCCATATTATATGTAACTTGTCTTGTAAGATAAGAAAAGAGTAGCGACCGAGCCGGACACGTTTATGAGCCGGCCTCGGGATTCTGCAAACCGCCGGGCGTCAACCTGTGTATATAAAGGGACGACCCGGCGGCGGTTTGGGGGGACAACAATTCGAGAGCCAGGCATAGCGGATTCGCTCCCTGGTCATCGAAACCCTAGCAATTCCACAACAACTGGATTAGGCCTTTACCTTCACCGCAAGGGGCCGAACCAGTATAAACTCTCTGCGTCCCTTGTCCGCTTTAACCCCTTTAAGCTAACCCGTCGCGATGGCTCCACGACTAAGTCCTTTCTCTAGGACATCTGCCGTGACAAGACCACGACAAGTTGTATTCCGCAGATCAAAATGTCACTCCAGCTTTTGTTCTGCTCTACCCTGGAGTATTACCCCCTTTATGTCAGGACTATCATGAGAATTGCACCACCTCTTATGAATTCTTGACGCAGTGATACTTCTCGCCATCATTATTCCTTCCTCGGTTCCCGTGTTGTTGCAACCGGAATACCGACAAGTGAACCATGATGTGTAAAATCAATACTCCTAGCAACCCTGTTGCTTGGTAGTTAATGGATGATAAATTTCATTCTCAGCATGTTGGTTATTGAATCACCATACTACAATTGATCGTGCTACCTAGTCCATTTTTCCTGGTGCACTCCTCGATTGATGAGTTAGGATTGTGCAAATTCCTTGCTTATTTGATCACATCATCTTGCCTTGAAAGCAAGATTGCTCCCAAGCTTAATAACATATCGGTGGTTTGTGATTTTCCAGATATCCTCTCGGAAGTATTACCAGGTTGTTCCCTGACCGTTATGTTGAGTCCGTGATCAAGTTGGTTTTCTTGTAACCACCCTTTTCTCCAAGAATCTGTGTTGGATACCTCTGAACTAAATGGTTAAGCTAAACAACAACTTGGAGAGTTGGGAGATAAAAGCTTAATCGACTTAGTTCATCACTAAGGGATATCTTTTTGTGTGTGTGTTGAAGAAAGATGATGTCCTCATTGATTGATCCTCGTGATCAGTTGCCGGCGCTATTGTCTTCTCCAATCTTTGATTTGAGCATGGGCTATCGTCAAATCAAACCAGAACCAACGATGTTCGTAATGTTGTCTTACTCGTGGTTGTTTCCTCGAGCATACACCATTATATCTTTTGGGTCTGACCAATGCTATCACCTTGTTCACATAATTGTGGAACTCCATTTTTATGGAAACCTGGAGGAATTGTTGTTGAGCCCATCGACAACATCCTTATCTTCTCCATGATTTTGTTGAACATTAAGTTAGTGTTGGAAACTTTTATAAGCATTATCTTTATGTCCCGTTCATGAAGCATATGTTCGGATGAAAGAAGTGGCTTCCTCTAATACATGTGCAATTGATGCAAGTTGCCGCAGTGAATTCGAGAAAGTCAATGTTGCTTCCTTTGGAATCATCCCAAGTCAGTCATGCATGTGTGAAGTATACATTGGTTTGTGAGATTAGCTACCTTCATTCCATATGTATCCCTAGCATACCAAGCCACTGATTGACTTGTTCTAGGAGAAGAAGTTCCTTCTTAAGATCTGGACTTATGCAAGGACTTCGATATCCTCGATGATGGTTCCCCACCTGAACTCGGTAGTATTTTATCGCAAGACTACTATGTGATCATGCTTGTCTGGGATAGCGTGTTCACATGTGTGTAGCAGAACCAACTCATGTTTTGGAGCTTGCCTCCGTAGTTCATTTCTCGAGAATCTCGCAACGTCATCTCGTCAGTTTGTGTTGCCAACTTTCTTTTCCAGACATGTAGTCTGAAGTATCCTATCACCAACCGGATCTGAATCTCAGGTAGATATGATGGTTGGAACATTCCCAGCATTTGCATTTTGTTCCCAGCTTGCACCGCCATTGTGCCAAATTCCCATGGGCTGCCCTTCTCAGTAATGCTGTTCAGGATCATCTTCAAAAGTGGTCCTACCATGGGTCCCATCCATTTCCGATGATAAGCAAAAATCATCCATTGCGGTGTCTTCAATAAGGTAGTCCACATCATCCATTCCAGTCCGGGTATGCCATTCCTTTGAACTCCACCAAATGATCCTTTGCGAATTGCGTTAGGCTGGCATAGAGAGTTTCAATGATCTATGTATCAAAAGTAATTATTTTTGCCACTTAAAGGAATATTCTACGAGTCACCTCTTCTAGGGTGCCCCGTTATGGAATCATGGCAATTTATCTCCTCGCTACATTGAAACTCATTCACCATCTTGTTAATCATGGAATTGTTGTCTACCAAACTGAACCTTCGTCATCTGTTATCTTTCATGCCTCGCAATGTATGCTTTGTGCCTCAGCTTAAGAGATGTTTCAATGTCTCATTCCGTGAGTTGATCTTGAGTTGCTCGATCTACTAGAAGATCGATTCCTGTAGAGTTTCTTCCTATCGTCATCGTGTTGAACAAAGATCTCGAAAGCAGAGACGTCAAGATCAATATGATGCAATGGATCAACATCTTCGAGAAGTGCAATCCAGATCATGAAGATTGTGTGGCCTTGTGTCCCCTCTGTCTTTTTACCTCACGTCTTGAATCTCGGGACGAGATTCTTGTTTAGTGGGGGTGAGTTTTCACAGCCTAGCATTAGCCTTGGCTTGTCTTTGCATCTCATCATGTTATCATCATGTTAAGTTCATGAAAGTTGAATTGAGGTTAGTTGAAAACCCTTAGAAATCAGTTCAGAAATAATCAACGCTAAAATCTCATCAAAGAAGCCCAAGAAAATGTTCCTGTTAAACCTTGAAAAATATTGGCAAGAATAAAATTCAAACCAATATTTTTGGAGGCTTTAAAATATTTATTTTGGGCCTTTGATTTAAAGCATAAACTATTTGAATTGGATTTATTTCTTTTATAAAAGAGATACATGTCTAATAATCCTGAAATTTTATGAGTGGCTCTAGTATTATATCTACAGACCACATGAATATTTTCAGGAGCAAGAAATATGATTTAGTATTTCTACTAAATCCAAAACTACAGAAAAAAATAGAAAACAGAAACAAAAATGAGAGAGAGAGAGAGAACAACACCTGGGCCACTAACCAGGCCTGGCACAGTGCCGGCCCAGCTCACTGGCCCTGCCAGTCATCTTCCTCACGGCGCAAGGAGGACAGCGTGCGTGTGGCCGACGCGTGCGAGAATGCTCCACGCCACCTCCTGCTTGCCGACGAGCCCCTGGACGCGTGGCCGACTTCCTCGGTGTCGTCCGAATCCCTGCAGCTCGCACACTCTTCCCCCTGCTCTCTCCCTCGCCGTTCCCCACCTCACCGAACGCGCCCGCCACCGCCGACGAGCACCACCGCGGCCATCGCCTCTCCCTCGTTCCCTCGAGCAATCCAGAAGCTCCGCCTCGACATCCTAGACCTACTCGCCAAGTCAAGCATCGTCGGACACCCTCCATCGCCGGCTACCTTGTCTTCTTCTTCCTTCGGCCGCTAAGATCGCCGACGACCTTGCGCCCTCTCCGACGCCTCCCCGAGCCAGCTAAGCAGCTCCTCGCAACCGCCGTGAGCTCCTCCCCCTAACCCCCCTCTCCTTTGCCCTGTTTTCACGCCGTAGCCGTCGTCTCACCCGTGACCGATCGCGCCGCCGCCTGAGCTCCCCGCCGCCATGGCCACTTCCACTGGAGCTTGAAACCGAGCGCATCACCACGCTCAGCGCGTCACCACGGGCCCGTAGCAACCACCCGTTGCTCCTGCCGTGCCCTGCGGCGTCGAATCCGTCAATGTCCGAACTCCGGCGCCGCCCCACTTGTCGGTGCCGTCGACTCCAGCCACCCCGCGCCCTCTCGTGTGCTTCCTTGGATGCGGCGCATGCCCAGCTCCACGTAGAGCCTTTCCGGGTGTTTTTTGGCCGCCCGTAGCTCAAATCCGAGCCACTCTGCCGTCGTTTTGGTCGCCGCCGGCCAGGCTCCGGCGCCTGCCGACATGGCCGTCATTAGCACTAACCCCCACCAGCTAAACACCCCCCTAATAGCCACTGACGGCGGGCCCAGCCACAGGGTCAAACCCCTGTCAGCATCGGGTTTGACCGGGATTAACACTGTGTCACTGACAAGTCGGACCCACTAGTCAGGTTTGACCTAGACCGGGTCAGTTGACCTGCTGACCTCAGCCTGACGTAATGCTGATGCAGTAAATGTTTTCTGGAGTTTTAAATAGATCAGAAATGATTTATTTATTTCAGAAAATGCCTAAAACTTCTAAAAATCATAGAAAATCAACCGTAACTCCAAATGAAATAATTTATATATGAAAAATTATCAGAAAAATCCAAAGAATCCTTTTATGGCATTTCCATGCATGTTTGAGCAACTTATGCCTGCTGATCAGGTCAAAACAAATAAATGGCATTTGAATTTTCACATCTGGAGTTTGAATTTGAATCTAGTGTTCAAACCAACTCCATTTAAATCGTTGCTAGCTGCATCAGCTCAAATCACAGCATATTGCCATGTCATATTCATGCATCATATTGTTGCATTGCATTGATTGTGTTTCCTCTCTATTGCCGGTAATTGTCCCCCCTCAGTAGACATTGTTCCGGCGATTAGTTCGATGACACCGATGAAGAGCTATACTATCTTCAGAAGTGCCAGGCAAGCAAACCCCCCTTGAGCATTCCGATACAATCCCACTCTCTCACTCCTGCTCTCTTTTACTACATTAGGACAACAATGATTCAACTGTTACTTGATGCGGTAGTTGAACCCCTTTCCTCTGCATGACCTATCTTTGCCACAGTAAATAGTTGAAACCCACTAGCATGAGTAGGAGTTGTTTGAGCCATGATGTGCCTACTCATTTTTGCTTGCTTGTCATGCCTGCTATTGCTTAGAGTTGTGTCAGGTCTGATTCATCGGGGATGAATTGGAATGTGGTCATCATGTCCTACTGATGAGAGCTAAGTGTGTGAACATGATTTGGTAAAGGTAGCGGTGAGAGGCCATGTAGGAGTACATGGTGGGTTGTCTCATTGAAACCGTCCTCAGGAACTGAGTTTTGTGTTTGTGATCCAAGAACAGCTACTACCACATGTTGGGCCCTGAAATATGACCCCGCTCGACTTATTAAACCCCCCTGTCCTCTGTCCAGGAGTTGCAAGTAGTTTCTGGTGTTTGTAGTGTGCTGGAGGCCGTGCGTAGCGCTGACCAGAGGGGTAGGCTATGATGCGGTAGGCAAGTGGCACGGTGCTTCGGGTCGCCCGTTTGGTGCCCCGGGAACCCTGCACACATCGTTCAGGGCCGTAGTGGAAACCTTGGCCGGACTCCCTGCGGATGGAACCTGAATAGGCAATAAACCTGGACTAGAGACTTGTGTGGTTAGTCAGGTCATGGTCTACACCCACGTCGGCTTTCACTTAAAGTATGACGAGCACATGTCGTGTGCAGACGCTAAGTGGTGGAAACATGTGTGAAGAAGTACACCCCTGCAGGGTTATAAATGATCTATTCGAATAGCCGTGTTCACGGTAATGGACTACTGGGTTGCTTATGCAGTTCATAGACAAGTGAAAGTGGATACTCTAAAATGTGCAAGATAAGCGTGAGTGCTATGGATGGCCTTCTCGTAGGGAGACAGGAGCGGATCCATAGTGGTGTGTTGATATGGTGAATATGTGGACTCGTGTGCGCCACCTCAAAACGGTTACTTGCAGACGTAGTATAGGATAGCCACTGAGTCAAAGCTGGCTTGCTGCAGTTAAACTCCACCATCCCTTTGTTGATACTGATGCATATGTAGCTAGTTCTGATGTAAGTCTTGCTGGGTACATTTGTACTCAGGTTTTCTTAATTTATGTTTTGCAGAGAGACTTCAGTCTCACTAGTAGTTCCGCGTGGACTTCGATGTTTAGCTTGTTACCATAGCTATGATCTTGTACCCTTGGGAGGGTCTTGTAGATAGTCAGGCTTCTCAGTCTTTTCCATTTGTAGTTGTCTGTACTCAGACATGTTATGCTTCCGTTGCTTGTATGCTCTGTATGTTGGGTCATGTGACCCCTGTTTGTAATAAATGCTATGTGGCTCTTCTGGGTCTTTATCTATATGAGATGTTGAGTTATGTTGTGATGCCATGTTGTATAGCACATTCTTGCATGTTATGCGTACGTGTAACATGTATTGCTATGTGTGGGATCCGACAATCTAGTTGTTTATTCTTGGTAGCCTCTCTTATGTGGAAATGTCTCCTAGTGCTTCCACTGAGCCATGGTAGCTTGCTACTGCTCCGGAACACATGGGATGATCGGCATGTGTCCTTCTTTTCTCATGTGTCTGTCCCTTTGGGGAAATGTCACGCGGTGCTTACCGAAGTCCTATTAGCTTGCTACAGCTTGGTTTCACTCGCTGCTGACTGACACATGCATTGCTGGGTCATGTATGTATGTCCCTGTAAGTTTGTGCCACCTTGGGTTTACGACTAGTCATGTCGGCCCGGGTTCTCTGTCATATGGATGCTAGCGACACTATCATATACGTGAGCTAAAAGGCGTAAATGGTCCCAGGCCAGGTAAGGTGGCACCCGTGGGAATACCGTGCATGAGGCCGCAAAGTGATAAGATGTGTTACATGCTAGATCGGTGTGACTTAGGATCGGGGTCCTGACAGGTTTGTAGGGAGACACTATTGGAGTAGAATCCACAATGCATTCCATAGATAATCTGACTACTTTTTATGTTTTCACAAATCTCAGATAATGAACATCACCATAATGATTATGAGCTTGTGTGCAGGAGAAGAATAAAGCAGAACAATGCCATGGCTGTAAAACTTGGCATTAAGGGACTGAGGTCCAATCTGGATGCAATGGAATGCACACGCTCTCCACCTGCAGATTTGTGTTCAGAATATGATAACAATGATTGTGAGCTAGAGGGAGACCAAAGTCAATGTAGCTCCCTAGTGGAGGAGTCAAAGGTAGATGCCCTATCTTATTCACCCATCAAGGTGCTTGCTCTAACTTTGCAAGGTTATATTGGTCGCACATATCTTGCAAATGATGCTTTGCATTGCTTCTACTTTGTTGCACCACCATTTTCTTAGTTTACACATCATATATGTGAATATTCCCTGCCTATCCATTTTTAGTACATATTCCATCTGCCATCATACCCTATTTTTTCATTCAAATGATGTTCTTGTGTATCAGACCACTACTAAAGGATACTGCTAACGCGCACTACAATCAGAGACCCTTCAACGAAACTGTAGGTGATGCATTAATCGCAAAGGGTGGTGTAAGAAAACCGTAAAAAATGATACGAACTATTTGCGATGGCGGAGACATCAAACATGATTCAGATTAGAGTTGCATGTGCGATCCGTGGCATACAGTTCACTCGGATGAACTGTTTGCGATGAGCATAACAATAGAAATGGTCAACCAAATGAAGGTGTGTGCGATATATGGCATGCAGTTCACATGGATGAACTATTTCTGATTAGCCAACATAACATAAAAGATCGGCCAGATCAACGTGTGTGCGATAGACGGCATACAGTTCACTCGGATGAACTATTTGTGATGAGCGAAAACAACAAAAACGGCCAGCCAGATCAAAGTGTGTGCGATAAACGGCATACAGTTCACACAGATGAACTGTTTGCGATTAGCCACACCAAACAGAAATGGTCAGACAGATCAAGGTCTATGCACTATACGGGCACACATTCTAATTAAAAGAAGTGTGTGTGATGGTAATAATGAGCGCGCACAGTTGATGGAACAAGTCGTGTGCTGGCATCACCGATTGCGGTGCATCCTATGGTGCAATGGCCACGTACGCTTCCGAGAATGCATGACCACGTTACGCCATTCGGGAATCATGCGCACATCAAAACTGGAACCTTCAATAAATTTTGAGCTTGCTTCTCATCACATTCCAAATTACCACGCTATAATTAATTGCAAACTTGTTTGCACCAATCAAAACCAAAACAGTTTCCCTTTTAGCAGCCTAGTGTATTATTAGGTTGTAAGTACTACCCACTCCAAGATGACTGCACATTCCTCCTCGATTCCTCATCAACCAAAACAAACAAGTATTTTCTTCGTCATTCCTTCCGTCTGCCATGGCCTGCATGAGTTCTGGGTGGAGAAATTACCAGTGAGAAGCAAGCATGGAAGCGGAAGCACAAGAGATGTCTCGCCTCGCTGGGAAAGCAGCCAGCATGTCCTGCCATGCCGCCGAAGTAGCACGGAGGTCCTGCCGCGCCGCTGAAGCAACACAGGGGTCCCGCCGCACCGTCGAAGTAGCAGACTGGTCCGGTCATGCCACCGAAGCAGCACAGATGTCCCGTCGCGCTATAGATGCAGCAGAGAGGTCCCCCCGCACCACGGCGGCCTGGAAAGATCTCGCGCAGGCAATGCTCAATAACCTAATGGATTAGATCTCCGACTGGGTGAAGCTGCAGGAGGAGATGAATGCGTTATCCGGGGACTAAGGGATGACAAGGTGAAGCTCCGCACCGTGTGCGACCTGCTGAGGGCGAAGATCACCGAAAGGGCGAAGCAGCACAAGGAGACCACTGCCTTGTTGAAGAAGACGAGCGTCATCATCAAGAAACTTATGGACGAGAATGCCATGCTTCTCATCGAGCACGAAAGGCTAGTGGAGGAATCCGTGCCTGCTGCCAAGCGACATATTGAGGACATGAAAGAGATCATCACTGCTCCCTGTGAGAATTAGTCGTGGAGCCGATGAAGAAAGGTGTTGGAGGAACTCCGCGCCCTGCAACAACGCATCAAGAAAGTAGAGAGCAGCAACCCAGATTGTTGTCTGCGTCTTCCTTCTTCTTTTGCCCCTGTGTCTTTCGGGCGTTGCCACATGTGGCATTTTTAATTAGCTTCCTAAATATGTAAGACAATTATTATCCGTTGCCATCGTCATTATATTTATATCAGTCTTGCTAAGTCTCAGTCAATGCTATATATGTCCGTCAGATCTTAAATCCAGATCCGTGCAATTTTTTTTTCAGATTTTCCTTTTTCTCTCTTAAATCTCAGTCGAGTGAGACATAGCCACACCATTAAGCGCCTATAAAACAGGGGCTTGGGTGCCATTAATGGAGAGTTAGGAGAGAGGTGGGCGGTGGATGGAGGTCAATGGGACCACCTCTCGATAAGCATGCACAGGGGTCTGCTCGCACGCCTCCCGTACTCAAATAGCTACCCGTACGGCGCCTCCTAGCCAATAAAAAAGGGGACGCGTGGTGGCACGTAAATGGTTAGTAGAATGCCTGCGGTTTCAATAATACTTATGTTTTATTGTAACGTGGAAGCTATTGTTGCAAAATGACTTTGTTGGTTGTTAATGTTTAACACAACATGTTGGTGCCATGTGAAGGCAGCATGCTGAGTTTCATGATTTTTAGGCGAGTTTTGGATTTACAGGAATTTAAAAACAAAGTTTCTCAATGTTTCCGGCCGACCATGATGCCCAGATGTTTGAAATTCATTCCCATTTCATGCATGGGTCCTAAACATTCACTCAAGGACACATATATGATTTTTTAACCCATTTTGGCGCACGAGAGCATGTGCATCTAGTGCAATTTTGAATTATCCACATTAAATGCCTAGAAAACTCAAATAATGTATAAAAAGGCAAAACGAACCCTGAATAATTCCAGAATTTAGCACGGAACTCCTATTGGTCTATGTTGGCTCCTTCAAAAAATTAAGGCGGGAAGAGTCAGCGTATGTCGTTTTGGACACAAAGGTGACAGGTTCCCTCTCAGAACCACGATCCTTCTTGAGAGAAGCTCTGGCTTGCAAGAATATTATATAAAAACTTGTCCCAAATCAGACGAATTTTTTACAACAACATGTTGGTGCCATGTCATGAGACCATGCCAAGTTTCATGATTTTCAGGCAAGTTTTGGATTTACGGGAATTTAAAAACCAAGTTTCTCAATGTTTCCGACCGAGCGACGACACCCAGATGTTCGAAATTCATTTCCATTTATTGCAAGGGACCTAACCATTCACTCAAGGACACACACATGATTTTTCAACCAACTTTGGTGCACTAGAGCATGTGCCTGTAGTTCAAATTTGAATTATGCACATTAAATGCCTAGAAAACTCAATTGATGTATAAAAAGGACAGAAGAACCCGGATTAATTCCAAAATTTAGCACGGTACTCCTACTGGTCTATGTTGCCTCTGTAAATAAATCAAGGCAGAAAGAGGTGGTGTATGTCATTTCGCACACAGAGGTGACACGTCGCCTCTGGGAACCATGAAGCTTCTTGATAGAAGCTCCGGTTTGTAAGAAGCTTATACAAAAACTTGTCGCAACTCAGACAATTTTTTTACCACAACATGTTGGTGCCATTTCAAGATACCATGCCAGGTTTCATGATTTTTAGGGGATTTTTGGATTTATAGCAATTTAAAAACCAAGTATCTCAATGTTTACGGCCGAGCCACGTTGCTGAGGTGTTTAAAATTCATTCCCATTTCTTGCATGGGACCTAAACATTCACCCAAGGACACATATATGATTTTTCAAATTATTTCGGTGCGCTGGAGCATGTGCTAGTAGTTAAAATTAGAATTATGCACACTAAAGGCCTAGAAACTCAATTGATGTATAAAAAAGGCCAAACGAACCCTGAATAATTCCAAATTTTTACACGACACTCATATAGTTGCATGTTCACTGCAGATATATGTTCTAGCTATTCAAAAACCGGCCTTTCCCTCCGTAACACCATTTTGTCTTTCAAATCAGAATGAAAAAGTCAGGTACACCACAAACAGTTTACTAGCAAGAATCATGTGCGATGCGATACAAAATATCTAGGCACACCCTCTTGTATGGCTTACACTGGAAGCATCGTCACCTACAGTCCATCGCCCGTGCTTCAACCACACTTGTGTGCCAGTTTCTCGTGGCACCGAGCGAAAATGTTCGGCAATAGCAGAAATATCTAGCTCCCCACCCCTACCCCCCGACCAAAAGCCACATTTCCACTGTTCCTCCTTCCTTTCCAAGTTCAAACCTTCACTGCTTACTTGCAGTGCTGCCTCCTCACAACCGGCCTTTCTTCTTGCTACGTGGCCTCGTCAATATAGTTAGGTAATCCACACCCCATCCCCATCCTCCCCTTTCTTCTCCATCCCACATGCCCCGACCGACGGCGCGACACCTTCCGCCCAAATCACTGCCCCGTCCTCTAAATAAGCACCGCCCATAGCCATTTTGCATGTAGTATAGCGAGGAGTTCAGGAGCATCTGGCAGCGGAGAGGAAAATCGCGGCCTCATGTTGTAGCGCCCAAGATGCAATTCTATCCCGATCACGTGATGAATTCATGATTGGGGCAGAATCACATTTCGAGCGCATAGCAAGGTGGATATCATTACAACATACCATGTACTAAATAGATGAGAATACCATATAAAGGCTTACACTCGCCACAAGCTACAACATGAATACATCATTACATCAATACATAGCAATCATCATACAAAAGAGCAGGATCAGACTACGGATGAAATCAAACAAAAAGAAGAATGGCATCCACCCTGCTAATCCCAGGCTCCCAACCCGGAACCCATCTTATTATCGTCGAAGAGGAGGAAGAAGAAGAACTCCAAAAGCAAACATGCATCGCTCTCACGTCAAAGCATCGCTTTACCTGTACCTGCACCTGTAACTAGCAACACTATAAGAGGGGCTGAGCAAAGCGGTAACATAGCCAAACAACGGTTTGCTGGGATGGTGGAAGGTTAGAGGCTTATCATGGCAATTGGGAGGCTGACAAACAAGTGGTAGGTAGTGAGACATAGCGATAGCATCGAGACAACCAGCAAAGCAAAGAAAGTAGTGATATCCAAGGTATTGATCATCTTGACTGAAATCCCACTAGGAAGAAGACTGAATCCATGAAGTAGACGAACGGGCATAGTCGAACGAATCCTCACACTACAAAATTTAACCGAGAACTATCGAGAAGAAGCACCACCAGAAAGAAGAAACAAACAAGCATAAACATGGCATGATGCACAACCAAGTATGATGCATGTCCGATTTAATTAAGTGGAGCATAAATGTGGCAAGAGCAACAATCACATACTACAAATTAAGTGGAGCTCAATATGCAACGAGTTGCATATTGACGAAACACCACATATAATTATTTAGTTCGCCCTCGTTTATGCTACTCATCAATATTAAATGTTGGTTAACATGCCAAGGTGTGAAGCATATGTTAAGTACAAATATAGGCAAGTTTAAATTAGGTCGGATACAACAAACAACAATTCCAAAAAATTCCTATGTGCATTGTGGCGCCCTGCCTGATTACCACTGTAGCCAGATGGTCGCCGCGCATACCAGCCCAGGAAATCACTCTGGCATGCGCGTTTACAACAAGTATCAAGAACACAAGCATTTCTATTAATGGATATATAAGTCTTACATGATATATTACATGAGTCATGGCAGCGAAAAAGCTCTCTCTAAGGCAGCATGGTCTTGGTGCGGCTCCAATCCACAGGGATCTGACTGGGTTACACTTCTAGCCCGCGAACGCTGCGGCTCCTCGACGATGAACGACGGATCCTTATGTGAACCTGGCCACGTTAAAGGCCGCTGAGTACTTTTGAATGTACTCGCAAGCAAACCAAACTAACATATACACCAAGCAATGCAATACATGGCATTCAAGCATGCATTTGTTATTAGAGCATCATTAATTATCATGGCATAGCATACCTATCTAGCAATATTAATTATTATGATGTAACAGGATTATTTAGCAAGATAACTACTAAGGTAAATATAATAAAAAAAGCATATCAAGTAAATAATCCATATTCCGAACAATATCAGGATCCAATCCAACTCTTTTGGTCATCTGACCATCTCTTTCATAGCCATTCCCTGGCTATCATATCATATCCCTGACATCATCCGATGTCTATGCATCTCCACTGCAAGTATGATAAACTTACTCTCTTACGGGTTGTCCCACAATCCTCGGAATACTCATGAGTGGCTGAGTACCTCCGATCATAAGACAAGTTCTTCCATCATTATTATCTTTGTTACGGTTGACCACCTAGTGAGGTCTTGACGGACTGTCCAATACCGTGGAAGCGGCTATTCGAATAGATTTTTCACTCTGCAGAGGTTGCGCACTTTACCCACACCATGGAGCACCTGGCCTCGTGATCCCATTCGGGTGGACGAGTGTCCCTCCAACAAAACCTGCCTAACCCGTGACTCCTTCATCGTACCACCGGCAATCATTCTCCCCCGGAGTCAAGCCCTGGGTGGCCCCTGTGTCACCCCGTGACACCTGCCACCATCGTGGCCAAACAAACTGTCCCAAACGGGGATGCCGACAAATATCTCAACTGGGCTCACAAGGGTATCGCCGCCTACTGGGTTAGGGCAGCGCGAGCGCATAACCTTCAATGTTTGGTGGTACCGGTAAAAGAGCACGCAATCAGACCAAGTCAAGGCCGTCCCATACCGGCAAATGTGGTTGCACGGGTAAGTCCGGACAGGTGACTCTGGATCAACCGACTAGGTTTAGCTTTAGCCAGTACTTAGCAAGCATGGATATTCATCATGAATAGCTTAACATGGCGGTACCAATGTATGAGGTAACAACCGTGGAAACATAACAACCTATCGCCACATAACATCACAATGAGTCATTAGTGAAACAAGATTTAAATGGCAAGTTATCACTTTACAAGTTCTAGCTGTAAGTTACGACCATCGGAACCCTTGCATAAAACCGGCAAAGAAACCAGTAGCCACCAGAATGGTCTTTACAACTCAGATCTGGGGCATTACCGGAATAACTCAAGGCCGGCTCAAGACGGCTTGAAAGCAGCTCATAGCATGAGACGGTGTTGATAAAAAGAATGTAGCAGTTCCCTAAGACGGCCGAAAAATAGCTTAGAGCATAGGGTCACTAATACAGAAAGAAATTCAACAACTGTCCAAGACGGCCGCAAAACAGCTCAGAACACGGCCAGTTGTTGAAAAGAGAACATAAAATCGGCATCCACCCGGACGGCCGAAAGCAACTGAGACACAGGCGTGGTGCCATCATCAAAGAAAGTACAAACAAGGGTTCGTCAGGGTCACATACAGCCCACTACTATGCAGACAAGCATAAGTAGACTAATTTAATCATGCAAGAATAACACAGAGCAATGCTTTAGGGCATATATCAGTTGGTCGCCTTGCTTGGGGGTGAAGGAATACTCCAGGAGAAGTGCGGAGAGTCCACGGAAGGGATCGCCGGAAACCGTTCTCTCACGGAGGGGGCTGTTTAGAGGCATGGGCAAAATGGTCATTTTCGTTGTGTGACAACCTTGTGAAAATGATACCAACAGAACGGCTCGACGAACTGAAGATGTGAGCGTTGGTTTCACCTGAATCAGGGTTACGAGGAAAAAGATATGAGGTGTTGAAGTTGAAGGACCTCTTTGTAAATAAACTATTTACTTCTGGGTCCCTAGCTGATTTTTTTCCGGAAAAGAATAAAAGAACCGTTGATACCGGGTTGTGTGGGCCGAAAGTGGCCGGCGCTTGGGCGCTGAATGGGCCGCGGAGCCGCTGTAGTCGCTGGGCCAGCCCACCAGTGGTGCCACTTATCCAGCGTGGCGGGCGGGACCGAGCGGCTGTCGCCGACATGTGGGCCCTACATGGACCCTCTCTCTCCTCCCTCCTTTTCTTTCTTCTTCCTCTGCTTTGCCCCGATGAGCGCAACTGAACAGCGGAGGCCGCCGGCGCCGTCGCTCGTCCGGCCGACTCCGGCCACCATTCGAGCCGCTCGGGTCACCGACGTGCTCGCGAAGCCCAGCCGCATCCACTTCGCCAGGACAAGAACGTCGAGGAAGCCGGGGTGGGGCATTCCATCTGCTATGGCGGCAACCGACATTGGGCAAAGTTGAGGCGGCCGCTATGGTCGCGATGACAAGGAGCTGGGGTACCGGAGCGCTAGGCGGTGCAGGGGAGGTTGCCTTGGAGAGGTTTAGGGGACGAGAGGAGTTAAAGATAGCTCGAATTTGAGCAGGGGTTAGGCGGCGATGGTTCGGCCGTGGGGCAGATTTGAGCACCAGGGCTCGCTCCCTTGGGCACGGGAGGGTCTAGGGGGAAGAAGAGGTGGTGGAGTGAGCTCGAGGGGCTCGGGGCACGGCTATATATAGCCAGTCGGAGCGAGCAGATGAGGATGGCCGCGGTGGCGATCTCATCGACGCACTGGCGCTTCCGGCAAGGTGGCGAGCGTCGAGTGGTGCCGACCAGACCCAGGGGTGAGCTGGACCGCGTCGCAACAGTGGGGAAGGAAGGAGCCAAGGAGGAACACGACGGCGGCAAGTCACGGGTGTGATAGTGGCGAAGCTCGTCGCGGCGCGGTGAGGAAGAAATTGGAGGGGAAGAAGGGTCGAGAGTTGATACGTGGGTGCTATGGAACCGCTGGACACGCTCACACAAGCGGAGGCTGGCCGGAGGAGACGGCACGGAGACAACAGACTGCAAAGCGCAGGTTCTGTATGCTCATTGCGTGGTCACCACGTGCATGGCGTGCCCTCGAAGCCTTCTGCCTGTCTAAGCTTGTTCAACAGGTCCCTTGCTGCTCAAATAGATAAGAGAAGGGATTGGAACCAACTAGTTAGCTCTGAGGAGAGTAAAACTTGCAAAAAAGATCCTGACAGCAAGGTGTTTATAGAGATTTCTGGAGAGATCACTGAGTGAAATGAGCTGGTTCTTGGCATGGAGCAATGATCTACCAAGGTGACTACCATGGTAAATTTTTGGGGCCATTTGGATAAGAATTAAGGACACTTGCTGTAGAATGGACCCCAATGGTCAGAAATCAAACTTTGATGTGGCACTTACATACTAGCTTGCATTGAGCCGAAATTTGGAGGAGGTGAATGATTTGAACATATGAAGCCACTGTAAAAGTTTCATACCATTTGGGTACACCAAAATGGTACTTGCTTCACAGAGCTTCCAAATGGACAGAAACTTAGGAAAAATGTTGTCGGAGAATGGATGGATGGATTGAGCTGTTTTTTTTATTTTCATGAGTGATTTATCAATATTAATCACCATGAAAAATTTCAGCTCAAATAGATCAAGGGTTCAAGCACTTCCTTTGCAATTTGCCCAACTGGACAGAATATACACATTGATGTTGTGCTCAAAATTTGAACTATGGAACTTGGGTTTTTGATGGAAATGGTGAATACATGGATAGGAGAAGCTCCGAAATTTATTTGGGATTCTTCCTGGCTACCAAAATGGTAGTTCCTTTAGAAACTACCCAAAATGCAATATTGGCATTAAATAGGAAAATGCAATTTCCCTTATTTAATTATGGCCAATATTTTTATGGGAGCTCAATATGATCACAAAGAATATCTCCACAAGTTTTCGTGAACTTTGGAGATGGATAGATATTTTCCTAGATTTAATTCCTTTAACTGGCAGAAAAAGGAATTAATTTTAAATGAAAAATATTGAAAATGACTTGGCAATATTTTTTCATATCCAGTGTTTATAGATATGGGATGATCATTGGGAAAAGTTTAGGAGGCAATAGGTCAAGGGAAATTGGGGTTCCTTTGTAACGGAAGAGATTAGGGTTTCCCTTCCGGTAACTCGGAAGGTAGGGTTTCGGTGGAAAAACCCTGAGAATATATCTTGGGTGGTAAGGTTGGACTAGAGAGAATCTCTGGTTGGATAGGGCAGGCAAGGTTAAATGACCATCTTCATATACCCAAGAGCTAGAGAAATCCGATAACACCGAGAAAAAAGACGGTAGTCAAATCCCGCGAAGAAAAAAAAGGGGAGCGAGAACCAGGGTGTTACAAACCTACCCCCCTTAAGAAAATCTTGTCCTCGAGATTTCCGAGCTTACCTCCCGGTGAAGGGGGACTTACCTGTGTGCGACTTGGATCCATCAGCTGTCTCTTGTCTTCGTTGGCTCAATGACCTTTTAACTGCCTCTTCTGATGGACCAGGTGTTGTCTCTGCGCACAACTTTCCTTGAATCCTTCTCTTTCCTATCAGGTGTACCTTTCATCCGGATAGTGTTGTTGTTGGGTGGGGTAGCGGGTAATACCAACAAACAGCTTGGTTTCCTTGGCCTGGAAGCGACTGCCTCGGATTTTATTGCGATACTTCATACTCTGACTGTCATGGGCAAGACATCCTTTCCTAGTACCAGGGCTCACATACTCGTATGGCCTCGAGTGAGTGGGAGTGGCTTTCTTTTTGCCGTGTCAGAATACTCAGTCTGGCTGCGGGTTCCGTACTGACATTTCCTTTTGCCTTCGGCATTCTGACTTTGTCCTTAGGTGATCCACAATTCAAGGAACAACGTGACCGAGCTATTGTTGCTATATTCCCAACTGAAATGTCAGGCATGATCACAAAGTAATCATAGACAGTAATCTCTTATTCCACTGATATCATGACGCCTACGAGCTGTTGGTGCTGATGCGCTTTGAGCCATTCTATCTGAATGTCTTGTTTCAAACTCTGTCGCTTCTGGAGATGGCTATGTCATATATAGCCTCTGTAGTCCTTGCTATGACCACTGAGCTGAGCATAGTACCGCTATCATCCGGTGTATCTTTCGGAGCATAGCCTCCTATCTTAGTTGATGGCCCATATTCATAATGAGTGCGGCAAGCTCCCTTGTAACCGCAGGTAGTGCATTGTTGTGGCCGCATATGCAAGAGTCTGGCAAGGTTTGGTAATAATACCTTGTCTGTGAAACTGTATCTTGCTGACCGTCATGGAGGTTGTTTGTCCACAACTTCTTGATTCTTGAGGATTCCTTTGATGGACCTGTAATGACCTGCCAACGCGGCTTCTTGATTGTTTTCCCGGCTTGTCGGGCTTGTTCTAACAACTTACTCTTGCATATCTCGTAGGGGTTACTGTATTCTTATCCTCTTTGAACTATGGGGCCAATGCTTCTCTGAACACAGTCATTCCCATGTACGAGTGGCTCGCATGAACTGATCAACTGGACTGCATGCTCATAATATATGCAGGTGTAGGATAAATCCTTTCATAACCATTGAGTTCTGAGGCAGATGTAGGTCCAGACTAGTTCGTGCTTCTGACAAGCTTGTTGTGGGCACAATGGTGTGTTGAAGAAGGTTGAATTCCTTATGCTCAAAGCTTCTGCCAGGTAGTGTGCTGAAGAAGGCCGGGTATCGTACCTCCAAAGCTTTCCTTCATGGGGCTTGCTGTGGAAGGTCAGGTGCCTTATGCCGGAAGTTTTTCCGCGGTAGCACGCTGTGGAAGATGGGAGTGCCGTACCCCAGAAGATTTTCTCACCAAGTGGCATTCCGAGGAAGATTGGCAGTCTGGTGTCGTAAGCTCTTCTCGGTAGCTTGCGGAGGAAGGCTGGGTTCCTTATACCAGAAGCCTTTTACTGTGTACGTAGTCGGATCTATGGCCGATTCTGGCTTCCTTTCGAAGTATCCGGAATTTTACCCATAGCGAAGCCAAACTTGGTATAGGCCATACCTTGACTGCAGATATTCTGTTGTCATGCACACCGCTTGTCCTTCTGCTGGTCTGATCCTTACTGCTGTAAAGGTTGCAGAACTGATGCAGACCTCATGTTGTTAATTAGTTCGGAATACCTTTTGCATTCAAACAAGTGTTGCCGATAAGCAGTTGATGGATAATTCCCTTTGATTTAGCTGAGCTTCCAAGCATGTTAGGTGCTCCTTGATTCTGGCAACCGTGAACTTATCCATTTTTCTTGCAAAACTTGTCATAGTGCTCGGAAAATTTTGCATACACACCGGTGAACTTCGTAATATGCTTTGCACTTTGTACCAACGTACCAGAGTTTTGTTGTTGTTCTTGGCACATTCACATTCTTGAAACATGTCTTCGGTAGGTAATACATGGTTCTTGGATCCATTGAGAAAGACTCGGTTCACCTCACCGACTGAAATAATCCTTGTGTCGCGGATGGAATAATTTGTCCTTACTGATGTCCATTCTTAGTAGCTCATCTGACTGCTCCTTAGGTGGGATCTGCTCTTAGGCAAACTTTCTCAGGTATATTCTGGCCTTGTTTGTTGCAAACAAAAAGTCTACTTCTGACCCATTCTTCATTCTTGACAGATCCGGTGCTGCTATTCTGAATACTAGGCAGTTGGCTTGGCCTGACTCTTCTTGAATGTGGATTATTGGGTATTATGCAAGTTGCATGTTGGTCTTCTTGACGGCACTTGGGGATGGATCCAGTCGGAGCGAAGAAATGGAACCAACCAAAGAAACAAGAACCGCGAAAACCAAGAAGCAAATAAAGCTCAAATTTTGCGGACCTTACACACATGGCCGAAGATCCACTACTAGTATAGCGCACTCGATGCACCTCTAAGGATTTAGAAGTGAAACCACACAATGCTCCTGGTAGCACTGGTGTCAAGCTCCTACTACTTCCTTAGGGAACATCAACCTCTCGACGCACGACCATAGCCTAAAATGGCTTAGTCAACGATTCTATGGTTGTCGGGGAAAGATGGAATTTATAAGCGTTTTCCCAACGGAAACTAGAGTTAAGAAGAGAATGCCATGGTTAGCAAGCAGGGTAAGGATATCTGGTTTACCTAGGGGTTCAGGGCTCACGGGTCGTTGCCGGGTGCGAGCATTTCACACCGGAAGCAAAGGCCATGAAAGTTGGGTCTAATGGAGCCAAAAACCTATGGGGTTGCCTTATGATCAATAGTAGCCATTCCTGCTTGGCAAAAGATGGCTGAAATCCATCTGGGCTTTCTACTGAGCACAACACAATGAAGTCTGGGTAGGGTAACCTATAGTCAGCCTGGCTGCTCTGATACCATCCATTGTGGCGCCCCGCCTGATTACCACTGTAGCCAGACGGTCGCCGCGCATACTAGCCTAGGAAATCACTCTGGCATGCGCGTTTACAACAAGTATCAAGAAGACAGGCATTTCTATTAATGGATATATAAGTCTTACATGATATATTACATGAGTGATGGGAGCGGAAAAGCTCTATCTAAGGCAGCATGGTCTTGGTGCGGCTCCAATCCACAGGGATCTAACTGGGTTACTCTTCTAGCCTGCGAACTCTCTGGCTCCTCGACGATGAACGGCGGATCCTTATGTGAACCTGGCCACGTTAAAGGCCGCTGAGTACTTTTGAATGTACTCGCAAGCAAACCAAACTAACATATACACCAAGCAATGCAATCCATGGCATTCAAGCATGTCTTCGTTATTAGAGCATCATTAATTATCATGGCATAGAATACCTATCTAGCAATATTAATCATTATGATGTAACAGGATTATTTAGCAAGATAACTACTAAGGTAACTATAATAAAGAAAAGCATATCAAGTAAATAATCCATATTTCGAACAATATCAGGATCCAATCCAACTCTTTTGGTCATCTGACCATCTCTTTCATAGGCATTCCCTGGCTATCATATCATATCCCTGACATCATCCGATGTCTATGCATCTCCACTACAAGTCTGATAAACTTACTCTCTTATGGGTTGTCCCACAACCCTCGAAATACTCATGAGTCGCTGAGTACCTTCGATCATAAGACAAGTTCTTCCATCATTATTATCTTTGTTACGGTTGACCACCTAGTGAGGTCTGGATGGACTGTCCAATATCGTGGACGCGACTATTCGAATAGATTTTTCACTCTGCAGAGGTTGCGCACTTTACCCACACCACGGAGCACCTGGCCTCGTGATCCCATTCGGGTGGACCAGTGTCGCTCCAACAAAACCTGCCTAACCCGTGACTCCATCACTGTACCACCGGCAATCATTCTCCCCCGGAGTAAAGCCCTGGGTGGCCCCTATGTCACCTCGTGACACCTACCACCTTTGTTGCCAAACAAACTGTCCCAAACGGGGACGCCGACAAATATCTCAACTGGGCTCACAAGGTTATCGCCGCCTACCGGGCCAGGGCAGCGCGCACGACCTTCCCTGGTTGGTTGTACCGGTAAAAGAGCATGTGATCAGACCAAGTCTAGGCTGTCCCATACCGGTAAATGTGGTTGCATGGGTAAGTCCGGACAGGTGACTCTGGATCAACCGACTAGGTTTAGCTTTAGCCAGTACTTAGCAAGCATGGATATTCATCATGAATAGCTTAACATGGTGGTAGCTATGTATGAGGTAACAACTGTGGAAACATAACAACCTATCTCCACATAATATCACAATGATTCATTAGTGAAACAAGATTTAAATGGAAAGTTATCACTTTACAAGTTCTAGCTGTAAGTTACGACCATCGGAACCCTTGCATAAAACCGGCAAAGAAACCAGTAGCCACCAGAACGGTCTTTACAACTCAGATCTAGGACATTACCGGAATAACTCAACCCCGACTCAAGACAGCTGGAAAGCAGCTCAGAGCATGAGACGGTGTTGATAAAAAGAATGTAGCTGTTCCCTAAGACGGCCGAAAAACAGCTCAGAGCATAGGGTCAATACTACAGAAAGAAATTCAACAACTGTCCGAGACGGCCGCAAAACAGCTCAGAACATGGCCAGTTGTTGAAAAGAGAACATAAAATCGGCATCCACCCCGGACGGCCGAAAGCAGCTCAGACACAGGCGTGGTGCCGTCATCGAAGAAAGTATAAACAAGGGTTCGTCAGGGTCACATACAGCCCACTACTACGCAGACAAGCATAAGTAGACTAATTTAAACACACAAGAATAACACAGAGCAATGCTTTAGGGCATATATCAGATGGTCTGCTTGCCTGGGGGTGAAGGAATACTCCGGGAGAAGTGCGGAGAGTCCGCGGAAGGGATCGCCGGAAACCGTTCTCTCTCGGAGGGGGCTGTTTAGAGGCATGGGCAAAATGGTCATTTTCACTGTGTGACAACCTTGTGAAAATGATACCAACAGAACGGGCTCGATGAACTGAAGATGTGAGCGTTGGTTTCACCTGAATCAGGGTTACGAGGAAAAAGATATGAGGTGTTGAAGTTGAAGGACCTCTCTTTAAATAAACTATTTACTTCTAGGTCCCTGGATGATTTTTTTTTCTGGAAAAGAATAAAGGAATTGTTGATACCGGGTTGTGTGGGCCGAAAGTGGCCGGCGCCTGGGCGCTGGATGGGCCGCGGAGCCGCTGCGGTCGCTGGGCCGGCCCACCAGTGGTGCCACTTATCCAGCGTAGCAGGCGGGACAGAGCGGCTGTCGCCGACACGCGGGCCCCACGTGGACCCTCTCTATCCTCCCTCCTTTTCTTTCTTCTTCCTCTGCTTTGCCCCGATGAGCGCAATAGAACAACGGAGGCCGCCGGCGCCGTCGCTCGTCCGACCGACTCCGGCCAACATTCAAGCCGCTCGGGCCACCGGCGTGCTCGCGAAGCCCAGCCCCATCCACTTCGCCAAGACACGAACGTCGAGGAAGCCGGGATTGGGCGCTCCATCGGCCATGGCGGCAACCGACATCGGCAAAGTTGAGGCGGCCGCTATGGTCGCGACGATGAGGAGCTGGGGTACCGGAGCGCTAGGCGGTGGATGGGAGGTTGGCTTCGAGAGGTTTAGCGGACGGGAGGAGCTAAAGATAGCTCGAATTTGAACAGGGGTAAGGCGGCGATGGTTCAGCCGTGGAGCGGATTTGAGCACCAGGGCTCGCTCCCTTGGGCAGTGGAGGGTCTAGGGGGAAGAAGAGGTGGTGGAGTGAGCTCGAGATGCTCGGGGCACGGCTATATATAGCCAGCAGGAGCGAGCAGATGAGGATGGCCGCGGTGGCGATCTCATCGGCCCACTGGCGCTTCCGGTGAGGTGGCGAGCATCGAGTGGTGTCGACCTGACCCAGGGGTGAGCTAGACCGCGTCGCAACAGTGGGGAAGGAAGGAGCCAAGGAGGAACATGACAGTGGCAAGTCACGGGCGTGACAGTGGCAGAGATCGTTGCGGCGCGGCGAGGAAGAAGCTGGAGGGGAAGAAGGGTTGAGAGTGGATACGTGGGTGCTGCGGAACCACTGGACACGCTCAGACAACCGGAGGCTGGCCGGAGGCAACGGCACGGAGACAACAGAGTGCAGAGCGCAGGTTCCGGATGCTCATTGCATGGTCACCACGTGCATGGCATGCTCTCAAAGGCTTCTGCCTGTCTAAGCTTGTCCAACAGGTCCCTTGCTGCTCAAATAGATAAGAGAAGGGATTGGAACCAACTAGTTAGCTCTGAGGAGAGTAAAACTTGTAGAAAAAGATTCTGACAGCAAGGTGTTTGTAGATATTTCTAGAGAGATCACTGAGTGAAATGAGCTGGTTCTTGGCATGGAGCAATGATCTACCAAGGTGACTACCCTGGTAAATTTTGGGGCCATTTGGATAAGAATTGAGGACACTTGCTATGGAATTGACCCCACTGGTCAGAAATGCAAACTTTGATGTGGCACTTACATACTAGCTTGCGTTGAGCTGAAATTTGGAGGAGGTGAATGATTTGAACATATGAAGCCACTGTAAAAGTTTTGTACCATTTGGGTACACCAAAATGGTACTTGCTTCACAGAGCTTGCAAATGGACAAAAACTTAGGAAAAATGTTGTGGGAGAATGGATGGATGGATTGAGCTGTTTTTTGGTTTTCATGAGTGATTTATCAATATTAATCACCATGAAAATTTTCAGCTCAAATAGATCAAGGGTTCCAGCACTTCCTTTGCAATTTGCACAACTGGACAGAATATGCAAATTGATGTTGTGCTCAAAATTTGAACTATGGAACTTGGGTTTTTGATGGAAATGGTGAATACATGGATAGGAGAAGCTCCACAATTTATTTGGGATTCTTCTTGGCTACCAAAATGGTAGTTCCTTTAGAAACTACCCAAAATGCAATATTGGCATTAAATAGGAAAATGCAATTTCCCTTATTTAATTATGGCCAATATTTTTATGGGAGCTCAATATGATCACAAAGAGTATCTCCACAAGATTTCATGAACTTTGGAGATGGATAGATATTTTCCTGGATTTAATTCCTTTAACTGGCAGAAAAAGGAATTTATTTTAAATGAAAAATATTGCAAATGACTTGGCAATATTTTTGCATATCCAGTGTTTATAGATGTGGGATGATCATTGGGAATAGTTTAGGAGGCAACAGGTCAAAGGAAATTGGGGTTCCTTTGTAACGGAAGAGATTAGGGTTTCCCTTCCGGCAACTCGGAAGGTAGGGTTTCGGTGGCTAAACCCTGAGAATATACCTTGGGTGGCAAGGTTGGACTGGAGAGAATCTCTGGTTGGATAGGGAAGGCAAGGTTAAATGACCATCTTCATATACCCAAGAGCTAGAGAAATCCGATAACACCGAGAAAAAAGACGGGAGTCAAATCCCGCGAAGGAAAAAAACAGGGAGCGAGAACTAGGGTGTTACATAAATATTTCGAATTTCATACTATTCTGCCTAAAACACAATTTTAGTGTTGTTAAACATGCAAAGTAAGTGTACCATGTGAATCTACATGTTTTCTAATTAAGCTACATATATAATTTATTTAATTCGAAGCTACGGTTATTTAGTTATAAATAAACCATTTTAGCATGTCTTTTATGCAAATTAATGCAAACAACAATTTTGAACATTTTTAACATGGGTGATAGTTGCATATTATGAAACTACAAGAAATTCTTAGCATTTTAGATATATGAATAATTTTAATCTGATGCACGGTTTGTGAGTTATTAAAAGCATGAGGATGACATATTCAAGTTGCGTGCAATCTTTTGAAAATGTTTACATCAAGCATGATATGAAGCATTTGTCGCCATGACAGAATGAAAGAGGTGCCACAGCAGCGATAACGGAAATGGTGCCACGACAACATTCCGATGATTTGGGAACTCGTTGAGATATCGGTGCAAAAGATCAAGTGCGGATGTGCGAAGCATGCAAGGGTGACGGGGAGTGATCCCGAATTCCGGGTGTCCCACATGTCGGTGGCATGGCAAACAAGGAACGTGCAAGGGGCAATTCAGAACGGTGAAACATAGGGTACATCTCATACAACACATGCATTCGTTTGCGGGCTTCGTCTCGGTGGTTATACCTTCGAAGCATGCATTTTTGAAGTGGATCGAGTCGGTGCGTTGTAGATGTCCACGAGGTCATCGTGGAAGTAGTGGTTGATTCATCTGCGTCATATCTATAATTTTTGATTGTTTCATGCCAATATTCTACAAGTTTCATATTACTTTTGGCAACATTTTATATTATTTTTGGGACTAACATGTTGATCCAGTGCCCAGTGCCAGTTCCTGTTTGTTGCATCTTTTTTGTTTCGGAGAATATCCATATCAAACAAAGTCCAAACATGATAAAATTTTATGGAGAATTATTTTGGAATATATTTGAATTTTGGGAAGCGGAATCAACGCGAGACGATGCCCGAGGGGCCCACAAGCTCAAGGGGCATGCCCACGGCATGTGGCAAGCTTGTGGCCACCCCTGTAAGGCGGTTGGTTCCCTTCTTCGGCCACAAGAAAGCTAATATCGGGATAAAAATCATGTTAAAATTTTAGCCTGGTCAGAGTTACGGATCTCCGGGAATTTATGAAACGGTGAAAGGCCAGAAAATAGGAACGTGAAACAGAAGGGAAACATAGAGATAGATCCAATCTCGGAAGGGCTCCCACCCCTCTGCCGCCATGGAGGCCAAGTACCAGAGGGGAAACCCTCCTCCCATCTAAGGGGAAGGTCAGGAAAGAAGAAGAAGAAGGGGGGCTCTCTCCCCCTCTCTCCCGGTGGCGTCAAAACGCCACCGAGGCCATCATCGCGACGACAATCTAGACCAACAACATCGCCGCTGTCATCACCAACTCTCTCCCCCTCTATGCAGCAGTGTAACCGAGGGAGTCCTGGGTTAAGGGGTCCTCGGGCCGCCGGCCCATTGCTTATGGGCCAGACTGATGGGCTACTATGGAGCCAAGCTAGGGCATGGACCCGCGAACGGATAGAAGATCTTCAGAGCCGTGGTGTGCCCTCTAAGTTAAGACATAGCGTGATCTTTCCTTTATTGTACCGACCATACGTAACCCTAACCCTACTGGTGTCTATATAAACTGGAGGGTTTTAGTCTTTAGGGTTAGAGCAACATCCAATACCCTTTCAACCTAGGGTTTAGCTCGCCTGATCGCGAGGTAGATCGACTCCGTAATCATACCATACACATCAAATACAATCAAGCAGGACTTAGGGTTTTACCTCCTAGAGAGGGCCCGAACCTGGGTAAACATCTTGTTCTTCGTCCCATGTTCCCCATTGATCCTAGATCCACAGCTCGGGACCCCTACCCGAGATCCGCCGGGTTTGACACCGACAATGGTGCTTTCATTGAGTGTTCTGCTATTGGGTCACTGAAGGATCAATGGCTCGCCGGATCATCAGAGATGGCGTCAGCTTCGGGGACCTCTTTGTCCCCGGCCAGCTCTTCGCGTTCGGCAGCATCGTGCTGCATGCCAACCCAATTGGTCATCTAGACCAAATTAATAATTCCGCCCCGAGCACCGGATTAGATTCGGCAACTTGGAGTACGTCGCGGACGCTCGAGGCGATGTGGTCTTTGCCGGATTCACAGCCTCACCCGATAGCCCTATGGGCCCCGCAGTACCTGCTCCAGAGCTTTCTCCTGATCCGATCTAAGGATTGGCCTCAACCCCTCAGCCGGCCTCGATTTTGGACAGCTCCACCCTGTCCAGGGGCCAGGAATTCCCTTCAACAACACCAATGATGCCCCATCGAGGACCCAACTTCAGGCCTCAGCGCAGAAGCGGTGTTCGAACGCCAAGAGTCACTCTCGGCCGAACCCTCTCCTCACGACACAGATTTGGCCTTGAGCCGCAGTGACGGGTCGACGTTCGGAAATCAGGAATTATCCCTGGCCGAACTCCCCCTCACTGTCGTGGTATAACATGGCCACCTATGGGACCATCGGCCCCTTGTGGTTCAGCAACGGGGAAGAGCACATTGCACAAAGAGCGGAGAGCGTAAAGCAGCACGGCAGCGATGACACGAGCAGTTTTTACCCAGGTTCGGGCCGCTGCTAGGCGTAAAACCCTACTCCTGCTTTGGTGGATTGATGAAAGGACCGTGGTGGAGACGCAACACTCTAGCCCGGCAAGGTCGCCTTGGGACGAGAGCAGCTACGCGCGTATGAGTGTACGTTAGTCCCAATCCTTTGTAAGGTTGCCACAGCCCTCCTTTTATAGGTCAAGGGGTCACCACAATGGCAAATTAGTCATTACGTACTGATTGGATAGCAAACAATGCTATCATACCTAACTCTGCAAATAGGACAAGGCGCATTAAATGCACTGCTTAGAGTCACATCGTGGGTGTAGCCCGGCAGCCTTGCCGCGCCATTCAGCCACCTTCTCGCCTATCTGCGTGACACGTCTCCTGGACGGGTGTCACTTAGGGGTGATCTTCCTCGGAAATGGTTGTCACATGCCAAATAACAGCCACTTAATCACTTGGGGGCTCGACACTGCACCGATAGGTGACTTGCATTGCTGTGAGGTGGAGCGGTGGCGCCTTGGCGGGATAGTCCGCCCTCGGCGTCCCCGGCAGGCTTGCCGGGGGAGTCTTGAGACTTGTCCTTTGGGTGTCCTCGACCCCACCAGGCTTGCCTGCCCGGCAAGGGAGGTTTTTCCTCAGTGATATCATGCTCACTTGGTTGGTCTTGGTCTTCTTGATCCGCCCTTTGATTTCTCAAAGAGCTATCTCTTCGGCTTGGTCTCGTCTTGGATGTTGCAACTTTGCTCTTGAGCCTGTGTATAGTCCGGGCAACACATGCCTGGGGTTTTTTGCACCGACAGGAGCCCCCGGGCCTGGCCCGAATGCGCTGCCGGGCGTCGTCGAGGTAGGGCTTGTCTAGTACACAAGCGAGGGGGTTGTGGTAGCTCATCCTTTGAGATCTTCTTTGCTTCTTCATTAACCTGTGCTTGAGTCAGTTTCCGGTTTTTCTGCGCGTCGTGTAAGATGCTATGAGGGAGCTGCAAGCCACGATCCGTGGGTTACCCACGTCCCACATTCACGGGGCGGTAACTGCCATTCCACTAGCTTCTCTGCTTCTGGCATTTTCGCCACGTATGCTGCATGCATTGCACAGGATTGGTGGCGGACGCGGGGAGCGTGGAAATGAGTACCATGGCAGAAAGCCAGGCACCATGGATTGGCGCAGGGGGTCGGCCTTGATTCCAAGGGTTGCTGATGGTGCGGGGGAGCCGGATTGGCAGAGAGGGGTGGTTGCCTACCCTAAGTGAGGAGCCAGCCCCCGGCACTGTTTGCCTATAAAAGGGGACGCGGGCGAGGTGCTGGCTCACACCCATCTCCTCCTTCTTTCTTCTGACATTGCTCCTTCATCATGGTGAGGGGAAGAGGGTGCAGCGGTAATCCAGTAGGGGCGACGAGGGCTTCTGCTCGACAGCGCATCCCTCCTCCCCTTGGGGACACGAAAGCAGAGCCCGCCGCGAGGGGAGGCAGGAGAGGACGAGGTCGTGGTCGCCGCGGCGCTCGGGCCTGAGGAGGATGAGGTGGGGCTTTGATCGCATCTCCTCCTGCTGCTCAAGATCCTAATGAAGGCCACATCACGAACCAGCCGCTAGAGTTCATCGTCAAGCTGCGAGGACCCCTGTAGCCGCCTTCGGCTTCCTACTCCATTCGCAAGGGTGATGGAGATCGAGCAGCTGCTGGGGTTGAGGCTGCACATGAGAGGCTATTGTAATGGCAGCATGCGGGCGGACGTAGAGTTCCCCGCTCCTCATGTCATGCTTCTCCGGTGTGGTTGGAAGACTTTTGCTCGTGCCCATAGCTTGGCGGCCGGGCACGTCCTCCATTTCGAGTTAATGGACGCCACCCTGCTCTCAGTCAAGGTCTTCGGACGCTCAGGTGCTCGCTTAGGGTGCTGCGCGGAGAGCTCGACCGATGACAAAAGCTCCTCCTCAAGTGATAGTGACGAGGAGGACAGTGACGGCGATGAGGACGGCACTGATGGAGAGGACGACAGCTCTGACTCTGGCTGAACACCAGCTGCACAATCACCGTCAAGCGGTAGCACCATCATCTGCACCTGCATCTCCTCTCCGGCAAGGCGATTTACCAGGGAGTTGGACGTGGAGGTGTGGATGGTGTCTCTGGCTCCTCCAGCAGCCTTCCAGCTGGGCCCCGGTAGGCTTCATCATGGGCTATGGCTTCGTTCGCCCTGCCGCGTCCTGCTAGCCCTGGTGGCGGTGGCCAGGGGGTCGTCTCCGCCGCTCTCTTCACCATCACCTTTGCCCGTGCCCTCTCCATCTTGTTAGGCTCCTTGTCTTGGGGCCTGATGGGGTCAGGCTGGGCTTCTGCCCAGGCACCCCTTTTGCCCTCTTTGCCTCCTGCGGTAGTTCCTAGGAGGAGAGGGACAAGAAAGGGATTACGGGGCACTTATCTTTTTCCAGTCTAAAATGTGTAGGCATTTGCCAAACTTTTGTCTAAATTATGTAATCTTCTTTATCCATGTTTGTGTCCTGTAAGATCTGTACTTGCTTATCGCATATTAATGAAAAAGACAAGCCTTGCCTGGTACTAGTGCATGTGTCATGTCCATGCAGAGGCGAGATGCCTCTATACGTTTAGTAAACAAGTTTTCTCCGGCAAGCTATCTTGCCGATGCCTTTCGTTTGTTGCCGCGGGGCTTAGCCTGCCGGGCACAAAACCATGGAAACGGACCAGCTCCTCGTCGAACCCCCTCCGTCAAAGGTCACTACAACCACGCTGACTGAAGCAACATTAGGGATGCAGCACGGGACCACCCATGCTTCGAAGGTGACGAGGTTTTCATATGCACAAGTTTTCACCTTACAAAACATGTATGGATAAGAAATAACTTATCTGCTTGGCTTGTCGAGGACTGATATGTAGGCTTGTCTTTATTTCTTCTCTTCGGGACAAGGTCCACAGCAAGAACCCTGCAGCTTAGTGCAGAGGAAAACAAATGCTACATGTGCCCTGATCTACATGATCATGCAACGCTCATGTTATGCTTATGCATGCATGCAAGTTTTAGGGGGCCCCAACGCTTCGTTTATTGATCTGTTGCTCAGGGTCTGCGCCTGGCTTTGTACAAAGGGTTGCATGCAACATCGGCAAGGCTTGTACAGAAGGGTGGCTGCCGGGCAGGGCCCGACAGCCGCGCCTTACGGGTAGAACTTAAGGAGATGCTCAATGTTCCATGAGTTTTGCAACTGAATGCCATCTCCGGTCTCCAGACGGACTGCGTTGGGTCTGGTGACTCGTACTACACGGTAAGGGCCTTCCCATTTCAGCATCAACTTGTTTGCACCCTTGGCGGACTGAACACGCCTAAGGACAAGGTCGCCTTCCTCAAAGCTTCGGGCATGAACCCTGCGGCTGTGATAGTGACGCAGGGCTTGCTGGTAGCGTGCAGCACGCGTAGCAGTCCGGAGATGGTTCTCCTCAAGTAGGACAGCATCGTCACGCCGATGATGTTCTTGCGCTACTTCATCGTAGGCAAGTACTCGAGGTGATCTGTATATGAGTTCCGTGGGCATCACTGCTTCTGCCCCATAGACTAGGGAGAAGGGAGTCTGGCCGGTAGCTCGATTTGGTGTCATACGGAGGGACCAAAGAACCACTGGCAGCTCGTCGATCCATCGCCTGCCACACTTCTACAGCCAATCAAATGTTCTTGTCTTGAGTCCTCGCATCACTTCCGCGTTCGCCCTCTCAGCTTGTTCGGTGCTTCTGGGATGAGCAATAGAGGCAAATGAGACCTTGCTTCCGAGGGCATGAATGTATTGCATGAAGGCGCGGCTTGTGAATTGGGTGCCATTGTCAGTGATGACTCTGGCGGGTACTCCGAAACGGCGCACCAATCCTTTCAAGAACTTGATACCTAACTGTGCGGTCACCTTCCTCACGAGCTCCACTTCCGGCCACTTTATGAACTTGTCGATGGCGACGTACAAGAACTCAAAGCGCCTGGTAGCTCGGGGCAAGGGGCCCAAGATGTTGAGCCCCCAGACCGAAAAGGGCCATGAGAAAGGGATCGTCTGGAGAGCTTAAGCAGGTTGATGGATATTCTTGGAGTGGAACTGGCAGGCTTCACATCTAGTGACTAGCTCGATTGCATCTTGGAGGGCCGTGGGCCAGTAGAAACCTTGCCGGAAAGCCTTTCCGACCAGGGCCCTTGATCCAATATGGGAGCCGCACATGCCTTTGTGTATCTCCGCCAGCAGTTCCTTCCCTTCTTCCCAGCAAACGCACTTCAAATTCACACCGTTGGGCCTCCTTCTGTATAGTACGTCATCGACGAACTGATACATACTGGCCCTCCGGGCTACTTTTTCAGCTTCTTGCTCTTTGGGAAGTTCTCCTGTTTGGAGGTAACGGACTATGTGTCGTGCCCAAGTTGGAGCCTAAGGCTCGACAACAAGGATCAGTGGCACCTCCTCGTTCGTGGGAGCACACGCCTCAACCACGAGAATTGGAAGTTCGGCGGGAGGGTGCTGCTTGCCAAGCGAAGTGGAGTTGTTCCCGCCAACCTCTCTGCCAGGGGCTTCAGGAAGCTCTGCCGGGAGAGGCTTGCCAGACTCCAGTTTTCTCCTCTTTCTGGCCATTGTTGCCTGGGATACGGAGGGCTGAGTCAGGTGGAGAACAAAAGTGAAAGCACAAGTGATCTCTATGAAAGCACAAGTGCTCCCTGGGTGATTTTGGTAATTAATGTCAACATATCTCTTATTGGACTAATATTTTCATCTAGTATATTTCAGATAGTTCAATGATGGCGTGGCCTGGACAAGAGGATGTGGAACCCCTTCAAAATGCTAAGGACAAAGATTGGCAAAAGCTCAAGACTCTTCATCTCTATTTTAGTGATCCAAGATCACATTGAGTCCATAGGAAAAGCCAATACTATTAAAAGGGGATGAGGTGTTGCTTAATGGTCTACTTGCTCAAAGTGCTTAGTGATATGCTCCAAAGCCCTCAACCACTTTCTCAATTCCAAATATGTCCTAAACCTAAAGTCAAACTCGGCCCCACCGATTTGATCTATCTGGCACCACCGAGTTCCTTTGACATAGCCACTGCCAGAAACCCTAATCAGTTCGGTCTCACCGATAGGTATCTCGGTCTCACCGAGATGGCAATGCAAACTCTCTAATTCCCTTCGTAACATTTCGGTCTTACTGAGCTAAGCGATCGGTCTCCCCGAGTTCGCTTGCAAACTCTCTGTTGCCTGTTGTAATTATTTCGGTCTCACCGAGACGTGCAACCGGTCACACCGAGTTTGCCTGACCAACTCTTTGTTTGCTCATTGCTGAAATCGGTCTCATCGATTTCATGCAATCGGTCACACCGAGATGAGGTTTTGCCCTAACCCTAGCACATCGGTCCCACCAAGTTGATCATATCGGTCCCACCAAAATCCTAACGTTCACATTTTGAACTGAATCGGTCTCACCGAGTTCTTCTGTTCGGTCTGACCGAGTTGGGTCAAATGTGTGTAACGGCAAGATTTTGTGTGGAGGCTATATATACCCCTCCACCCCCTTCTCTAGTCAAGAGAGAGCCATCAGAACGTGCCTACACTGCCACTACTCATTTTCTGAGGGAGAACCACCTACTTATGTGTTGAGACCAAGACATTCCAATCCAACCACAAGAAGCTTGATCTCTAGCCTTCCCCAAGTTGCTTTCCACTCAAATAATCTTTCCACCATAGCCAAATCTGTGAGAGAGAGTTGAGTGTTGGGGAGACTATCATTTGAAGCACAAGAGCAAGGAGTTCATCATCAACACACCATTTATTACCTTTTGGAGAGTGGTGTCTCCTAGATTGGTTAGGTGTCACTTGGGAGCCTCCGTCAAGATTGTGGAGTTGAGCCAAGGAGTTTGTAAGGGCAAGGAGATCGCCTACTTCATGAAGATCTACCCGAGTGAGGCAAGTCCTTCATGGGCGATGGCCATGGTGGGATAGACAAGGTTGCTTCTTCGTCGACCCTTCGTGGATGGAGCCCTTCGTGGACTCGCACAACCGTTACCCTTCATGGATTGAAGTCTCCATCAACGTGGATGTATGATAGCACCACCTATCGGAACCACGCCAAAAATCTCCGTGTCTCCAATTGCATTTGCACACTCCAATCCCATCCCTTTACTTTCTTGCAAATTGCATGCTTTACTTTCCGCTGCTCATATACTCTTATCATGCTTGCTTGAAATGTATTGTGAATGCTTAAACTTATGCTAAAACTCCACCTCAACTTGAAGAACTTAAAAACTGCTACTTTTGCTTGTTGAGGGTCTAATCACCCCCCTCTAGACCCCTCTCCTCGATCCTTTCAATTGGTATCAGAGCATTGGTCTCCATTGCTTTGGTTTAATCACCATTGGAGGAAGATGGATGAGTCTACGATTGGGAGTATTAGACATAGAGTACCTTTACTTGATGGAGAGTTCTATCATGATTGGAAAAATGAGATGCTTGAGATTTTCAATGAATATCACTTGAACAAGTACATTACTACCCCTTGTGCGCCTCCTATTGATCCTTTGCATCCTACCCCCGATGAGTCTCTTGACATGATGTGCAATCTTAGAACTGTTAATCTTATCATTAGAGGATTGCCTAGAAACTTGATTGTGTGCTTGCCTACACTTGAATGTGCTTACACTATATGTAGATATCTCGAGAAATGCTTTCCAAACTATTCCTTGAAAAATCAAGATGAGATTCTTCAAAAGTCCATTGCTTTAAATAAGATGAATTCTAGTGATCCTAAGTTTGGTGATTGTTTATTTGAGCTTCGTGACCTCATGCAAGCCAAAGGAGATGTTGGAATCATTAGTGACATCATCTCTCAAGTTATTAGAATTCATAAATATGAACATTGTCATGGTCATAAATCTAATGAGTTACCTTCTCTAGGTAATGATCATTCATATGATGATGATGTTGAACATGGATGTTATGACGAGGATGATGATAGTGACTTTGATCTTGAAGAGTCTATGAGGCACTTTGGTCTTATGGCTAACCTTCGTGGTTACATGGCCGGAGGAAAGGAATGGGTTCTTGACAGTGGATGTATAGATCACATGACCGGAGACAAGGATATGTTTCGTGAGCTTGCTAAAAATGACGGCCCTCGAAAGTATGTCACTTTTGGTGATAACTCAAAGGGTAAGGTGGTTGGCCTTGGTAAGGTGGCCATCTCACATGACAGCTCCATCCAAAATGTTATGCTCGTTGAATCTCTTGGCTACAATTTACTTTCCGTATCTAGACTAGCCGATTTCGGTCTCAATGTTCTATTCACTGAAGTAGATTGCCAAGTGTTTCGAAGAGATAATCATAATATGGTCTTCACCGGTATACGTAGAGGTGATCTATACATTGTTGACTTCACTAAAAAGGCTCGACCTAGAACCTTCTTAATTGCTAAATCTTCTAAAGGTTGGTTGTGGCATCGAAGGTTAGGTCATGTGGGCATGCGAAATCTTGATAAGCTTATTAAAGGTGATCATATCTTTGGTGTTAAGATGTTGTATTTGACAAGGATAGACTTTGCAGCGCTTGTCAAGCAGGAAAACAAGTTGGAGGAAGTCATCCCGTGAAAAACATCATGACCACGAGAAGACCGCTTGAGCTACTTCATATGGATCTTTTTGGTCCCAATGCATACAAGAGTCTCGGTGGTAACTCGTTTGGTTTGGTCATAGTTGACGATTTTTCAAGATTTATGTGGGTGTTCTTTCTTGATGATAAATCGCAGGTCCAAAAGATCTTCAAGAACTTCGCTAGGAAGGCCCAAAATCAATTTGAAGTGAAGATCAAGAAGGTTCGCAGCGACAATGGAACGGAGTTCAAGAACGCAAATGTGGATACCTTTCTTGACGAAGAAGGGATTTCACATGAATTCTCGGCTACATACACACCTCAACAAAATGGAGTTGTTGAGAGGAAGAACCGGACACTCATTGAAATGGCAAGAATGATGCTTGATGAATACAAGACGCCAAAACACTTTTGGGCGGAAGCGGTTGAGACAGCTTGTCATGCAACAAACCGACTATATCTTCACAAGCTACTCGGCAAGACGGCATACGAGCTTCTCACCGGTAACAAACCCCAAGTTGGATACTTTCGAGTATTTGGCTCAAAGTGCTACATTCTTGATAAGCATTATCGTTCGAAATTTGCTCCTAAATCTCATGAAGGTTTCCTACTCGATTATGGCTCAAACTCTCACACTTACCGTGTCAACAACAATTTCACCCGAAAGGTTGAAGAGACGGTAGATGTGAAGTTTGATGAATCTAGCGGCTCGCAAGTAGAGCAATTGCCAATTGATGTAGGTGATAAAGATCCCTCGGAAGCAATACAAGACTTGTCTATTGGCAAGATTCGCCCAACGGAGGTGAAGGAGAGTACCTCGTCCATTCAAGTGGAAGCCTCAACTTCACACCAAGGTGAACCACAAGTTGACTTGGAGGCATCCACAAGTGGAACACGTCAAGATGAAGGAAACGAGGAAGTACACCAAGATGAACCTCATTGACCTCCTTCTCCACCTCCACAAGAGAATGTCAACGCCAACAACAATGAAGGAAGACAAGAGGAAGAACAAGATGATGAAGAGGATGTTCCACCCCAACCCAAACAAAAGCTCTCGCGAGTTAGAGCAAGAGTTTCAAGAGATCATCCCGTTGAACAAATCTTCGATGATATTCAAACCGGAAGAATTACTCGATCTAAGTCTCGCTTAGCTAAATTTTGTGAACATTACTCATTCATTTCTAACATTGGACCTATGAAGGTTGAAGAAGCTCTTGATGATCCGGATTTGGTGAACGCCATGCACGAAAAGCTACACAATTTCGAGAGCAATCAAGTGTGGACGCTTGTTGAAAAGCACAATGTCATTGGAACCAAATGGGTGTTTCGGAATAAGCAAGATGAAGATGGACAAGTTGTACGCAACAAGGCCCGTCTCGTCGCCCAAGGTTACACACAAGTCAAAGGTATGGACTATGGTGAGACATATGCCCCCGTAACTAGACTTGAGTCCATACGCATCTTACTTGCTTATGCCAATCATCATGATATCACTCTATACCAAATGGACATTAAGAGTGCCTTTCTTAATGGAGAAATTGAGGAGGAAGTCTATGTTAAACAACCTCCCGGCTTTGTTAATCCCAAGAAACCTAATCATGTTTACAAACTTCACAAAGCTCTTTATGGTCTTAAACAAGCTCCTACAGCATGGTATAAATGCTTGACTAAGCTTCTTATTGAAAAAGGCTTTGAGATTGGAAAGATTGATTCTACACTTTTTACTAAAAGGATTAATGGTGAATTATTTGTGTGCCAAATTTATGTGGATGATATCATATTTGGTTCAACTAACCCTCATTTTAGTGAAAAGTTTGGAAGGCTAATGTCAAAGAAGTTTGAGATGTCTATGATGAGTGAACTAAAATTCTTTCTTGGTTTGCAAATCAAGCAAACTAAGGAGGGTACTTTTGTCTCTCAAACAAAGAATACCAAGGACTTATTTAAGAAGTTCAACATGCAAGAAAGCAAAGGTATGAAGACACCCATGCCTACTACTGGACATCTTGACGTGACAAAGGATGGCAAACCGGTTGACCAAAAGGTTTACCTCTCTATGATTGGTTCATTGTTATATCTATGTGCCTCCCGTCCCGATATTATGCTAAGTGTGTGCATGTGTGCACGATATCAAGCGGCCCCTAAAGAATGTCATCTTAAGGCTGTGAAAAGGATAGTGAGATACTTAATTCATACACCAAACTTTGGCATTTGGTACCCTAAGAGGTCTTCTCTTGATCTTGTTGGCTACTCCGATTCGGACTATGCCGGTGACAAGGTTGATAGAAAGTCCACTTCGGGAACTTGTCAATTTCTTGGTAGATCTCTTGTGTCTTGGTCCTCCAAGAAACAAAACTCAGTATCCTTATCCACCGCCGAAGGGGAATACATTGCCGCCAGTTCATGTTGTGCTCAATTACATTGGATGACCCAAACTCTTAAAGATTATGAGATATATGTGAAACATGTTCCATTGCTTTGTGATAATGAAAGTGCTATTAAGATTGCTCACAATCCCATGCAACATTCTCGAACTAAGCATATTGAAGTTCGTCATCATTTCATTCGAGATCATGTTGCTAAAGGAGACATCGATCTTAAGCATGTTCATACCGATAAGCAATTGGCGGATATATTCACCAAACCGCTTGATGATAAAGTATTTTTTCGTTTGAGAGGTGAATTGAACATCACTGATGCGTCAAACTTGGAGTAGAAACTCCATGTGGATACATGCAAGGCATGAGCCTTTGACTAATCCTTGATATTTCTCTTACGATGATGATCATATGTCTTGGATCTATACTTGTACCCTTGCATGTTATCTAACCCTTGTAGGTACTTGGATAAGCCCAAATCTATGAGATTGCAAGCCACTCACATCTAGAGCGATCTCTACATCACCAAGTCTCTACAATATGGTGGTTGAAGACAAGGAAGCTTGAATTCACTCAACATATCCTTTGACAATTTCTATATATCAAATTTCATTTGGTATCAAGTTTCATGATTGTCATTTTGGATACACAAGTGCTCTTCCTTGCAAGACTAACCCATGTAGGAAGATGAACTCAAACTAGAAGTGGTGCTCCCAACTCTTAATGAACTACATCAACCTTGAGCATCCAACACAAGTTCGACTACATGATCAAGATCAACAGCACCACCCAAGGTATGTTATTCCATCTTAGAGAAGCTTTACCACAAGTCATGGGTCAAAGCAACTCAACAAGATGAGAATACATCAAAATGCTTAAACGAAAAATGGTAACCCCATTTTGAGCTCAAACGATGAGTATGACCTACGATCAAGAGTTATCACTTGACTCCTCAGTCAATATACTCTAATATAGGTGACTTTGTCGCCGACACTTTCTAGATGAAGTTCTCTATTGTTTCTTTGTGTTCTTGCATATGTTTCTTGCTTGTTTGTTCCCCTTTTAATAAAAGAAAAAAAACTTCATCTAGATCCTATCTTTTATTTTTCTCTGCATTTTCTGCATCTAATTCATTGCAAATCCTTTAGTTAATTCCTTGCAAATATTTGTGAGATCTTATTTGCCAAGGGAGCTGAGGTGACAAAATTTTCCTCTGTACTGAACTCAGCCTCACCGATTCACGCCAATCGGCTAGACCGAACTACAAGAACATCTTGTAGATAGTTCATCGATGCAACCGACAAGGACTAACCCGGTCTGACCGATTTGCATCATCTATGACACTGCCAACTCGGTGTCACCGATGAAAATGAATCAGCGTTACCGATTTCACTACTGAGAAAACTTTTTGCCATTACAAACATCATTTCTTCTCCAGCTCCACTCGATGATTCTTATCCTCTACTCGCATCTTAAACTACATGCTGCTTTGTAATGTGACTCAAGGACCAAACCTATTTGACTCATGCTCCAGAAGACCCTTCTTGGAAATTGATGTCAAAGGGGGAGAGAGAGCACATCAAAGCTTATCACATGGGAGAGAAAAGCACATCTCCAGATGCTTATTAACAATAGAGGAGAGAAGTCACATGTCTTTAAGAGGGGAAAGACATGTTAATGTATGTTTATTTTTGCTCTGATTTTTCTTGCTCTGATTTTCTCTTACCCTACCTTCTCCCATTATCCAATATTAGATTCAGGGGGAGAGGGAGTTCACATCTAAGGGAAGAAAATATTTGGAATTCATTGCATATCTTTAATCTTTGGGGACATGTCTATACCCAAATAGAGTACTAAGTACTCACTTACTACATGTGATCCCAGTCTTGGTACTCTTGTGGTTTTCTGAACTTGCTTTGTTTAGTAGTGTTTCTGTGTTATCTAACCCTGTTTTCTCAGAGTCATCTCATCCAATGCCAGCTCAAGACCACAAGGTAAGTATATGCATCACACTCATGTGCATGATGATCTCTTGCTGATGTACATATTGTTTGCAAGAAGAACCCATGAACATGAAGGTACATTCCCTGTATCTACATCATTTGCTCTGATGCATATAGCCAAGATACATGTAACTCATTGCTTGCTCTAACATGCTTATGCATTCACATGTTCTTATTTTCTATCTTCACATGATTGCATACATGTAGGGGGATCCTATGCATGTTACATGTCCTTCTAAAGCTTTACTTGTTGCCTTTCATATCCTAATCTAAAGCTTTGATGTATGTTGTCATCAATTACCAAAAAGGGGGAGATTGAAAGCACAAGTGCTCTCTATGAAAGCACAAGTGCTCCCTTGGTGATTTTGGTAATTAATGTCAACATATCTCTTGTTGGACTAATATTTTCATCTAGTATATTTCAGATAGTTCAACGATGGCGTGGCCTAGACAAGAGGATGTGGAACCCCTTCAAAATTCTAAGGACAAAGATTGGCAAAAGCTCAAGACTCTTCATCTCTATTTTAGTGATCCAAGATCATATTGAGTCCATAGGAAAAGCCAATACTATTAAAAGGGGATGAGGTGTTGCTTAATGGTCTACTTGCTCAAAGTGCTTAGTGATATGCTCCAAAGCCCTCAACCAATTTCTCAATTCCAAATATGTCCTAAACCTAAGGTCAAACTCGGCCCCACCGATTTGATCTATCTGGCGCCACCGAGTTCCTTTGACATAGCCACTGCGAGAAACCATAATCAGTTTGGTCTCACCAATAGGTATCTCGGTCTCACTGAGATGGCAATGCAAACTCTCTATTTCCCTTCGTAACATTTTGGTCTTACCGAGATGAGCGATCGGTCTCACCGAGTTCGCCTTGCAAACTCTCTGTTGCCTGTTGTAATTATTTCGGTCTCACCGAGACATGCAACCGGTCACACCGAGTTCGCCTGACCAAGTCTCTGTTTGCTCGTTGCTGAAATCGGTCTCACCGAGTTCATGCAATCGGTCACACCGAGATGAGGTTTTTCCCTAACACTAGCACATCGGTCCCACCGAGTTGATCATATCGGTCCCACCGAAAATCCTAACGTTCACATTTTGAACTAAATCGATCTCACCGAGTTCTTCTATTCGGTCTGACTGAGTTGGGTCAAATGTGTGTAATGGCTAGATTTTGTGTGGAGGCTATATATACCCCTCCACCCCCTTCTCTATTCAAGAGAGAGCCATCAGAACATGCCTACACTTCCACTACTCATTTTCTGAGAGAGAACCACCTACTCCTATGTTGAGACCAAGACATTCCAATCCAACCACAAGAATCTTGTTCTCTAGCCTTCCCCAAGTTGCTTTCCACTCAAATCATCTTTCCACCATAGCCAAATCTGCGAGAGAGAGTTGAGTGTTGGGGAGACTATCATTTGAAGCACAAGAGAAAGGGGTTCATCATCAACACACCATTTATTACCTTTTGGAGAGTGGTGTCTCCTAGATTGGTTAGGTGTCACTTGGGAGCCTCTGTCAAGATTGTGGAGTTGAACCAAGGAGTTTGTAAGGGCATGGAGATCGCCTACTTCGTGAACATCTACCCGAGTGAGGCAAGTCCTTCTTGGGCGATGGCCATGGTGGGATAGACAAGGTTGCTTCTTCGTGGACCCTTCGTGGGTGGAGCCCTCCGTGGACTCGCGCAACCGTTACCCTTCGTGGGTTGAAGTCTCCATCAACGTGAATGTATGATAGCACCACCTATCGGAACCACGCCAAAAATCTCCGTGTCTCCAATTGCGTTTGCACACTCCAATCCCATCCCTTTACTTTCTTGCAAATTGCATGCTTTACTTTCCGCTGCTCATATACTCTTATCATGCTTGCTTGAAATGTATTGTGAATGCTTAAACTTGTGCTAAAACTCCACCTCAACTTGAAGAACTTAAAAGCTGCTACTTTTGCTTGTTGAGGGTCTAAACACCCCCCTCTAGACCCCTCTTCTCGATCCTTTCAAAAAGTCCTTGGTTCCACAGGAAGCTTTTGCGCAGCGCACTTTGACAGATGATCAGCAATGCTGTTTTCCACACGGGGTACGTGCTCTATTTGCAATCCGTCAATGCGCTCGTCCAGCTTTCTCACTTCTTCCATGTATGCCTCCATCAATGGACTTTTATAATCCTAGTTTACTTGCCTCACCACAAGTTGTGAGTCTCCACGAATGATCAACTTCTTGATTCCCAGTTCTTTTGCGATCCTGAGCCCAGCAAGGAGTCCTTCATATACTGTGGTGTTGTTGGTTGCCTTCTCCCGAGGGAAGCATTTGAACCACATACTTGAGGTGCTCCCCAGTGGGTGCGACGAGAAGCACGCCAGCTCCCGCATCTTGTAGGGAGAAGGCACCATCAAAGTACATGATCCAATCTTGGGGCGCTTCCCTACCGGGAATAATTGTCTCCAGTGTCTCTTCATCTGGAGTTGGTGTCCATTCTGCAATAAACTCCGCCAACGCTCTGCTCTGAATAGTTGATGTGCTCTTAAACCTCAAACCAAAGCTTGATAACTCCAAAGCCCACTCCACTATTCTGCCAGTGGCCTCAGGGTTCCTCGGGATGTGTTGTAAGGGGAAGCGGGTAACAACCGTGATTTCGTGGGCTTGGTAGTAGTGGTGCAGTTTCCTTGAGGCCATGATGAGGCCAAAGATCAACTTTTACATGCCAGAGTACCTTGATCTAGCCCCCTGCAGTAGGGAACTGACAAAGTACACTGGCCGCTGCACCACCTTCTTCCTTGCCGCGATTCTAGAATTGCCTCCCCTGCCCTGCTCTTCTTGTTGCATTTCTTGTTCTTCTTCTTCTGATTGGTGACGTCGTCGTCATCCCCTGAGTCAACATCGAAGCCATCTTCTTCACCGGGGAGACGCCTCACCTCCTCTATTCAGGCACACTTATCCGCCAAAGTGTACAGCTCATTCGCGGTCTAGGGCAACCGGATGTTCATCTTGGAACGTATCCTGCGGTTGCGTATGTTGGACTGGAATGCAGCTATCACAGCTACTGGGTGGATGTCCGGAATGTTCCTGTGCACCTGGCTGAACCTCCGCATGTATTTCTGCAAAGTCTCTCCTTCCTTCTGTGGGAGGAGCTGCAAGTCGCTGGGCCGCCCTGGTTCTTGATGACCGCCCATGAAGGCGCCAACAAATTCATGGCACAGGTCAGCCCAGGTCAAGATGGAGTTCTCCGGCAAGTGCATTATCCATGACCTCACGTTTGGCTTGAGTGCCAAAGGGAAGTAGTTGGCGAATACCTTCTTATCTCTTCCTCCGATGGCTTGAACAACAATTGTAGTGGTTTTGTCACGACAGATGTCCTAGTGTGAGGACTTAGTCGTGAGGCCAACACATCTATGTGGTAGCTTGAGAGGGGTTGAGTAGGACGAGAGACGCAAGGTTTTACCCAGGTTCCGCCCCTCACGGTGGAGGTAAAAGCCTACATCCTACTTCATTGATATTCATCATGATGCTCACGATTACAAGGGTGCTCTTTTACTACCTTTCCCTCGAGAGCTATTGACTTGTCTGTCTAAACTTATCCAAACCCCCCCCCCCTCTTGGGGTGCCCTGCCCTTCCATATATAAGTTGGAGGGACGGGTTACATGTGGAGTCCTAGTAGGATTAGGAATATTCTATTACAAGTGGAATCCTTGTCTTGCTTCCCTTGCAAGGGGAATATTCCTTATGTCTTCTTTCTCAAGCCGGCCCACCATCACGTGAGTCGGCCTTCCCATGAGCCTCCTTATGGGCCGTTGGGTCTTGTCGTTCATCTGACCCGCCCGCCGGGTCACTAATGAACCGCAAAGCTTGGGCGAGTTACCCGTGAGTCGCCAGGTCCGGCCGGGTCGCCAGTGAGTCGCCAAGCTCCAGCCGGGTGATACATCAAGCCGGGTTATACCGCGGGGTATATCCCCGACATTAGCCTCCAGTTTAATTTGGATTTATCCATGTTAAACTGATCCTGCAAAATAAACACAAGAACAAATTTGACAGGTTGTGCGCCGGGTCAAACATTCTTCTGAGCCGGCTTCTGTTCATCATTAAGTCCTTGTCATTTCCTTCTCCTGGAGTTTTCGGGTCAATAGGCCAGCCTCATAGTCAATTTGCTTGTAGAAAAGTATTGTGAAAAAGAGTCCATTTGAGTCGGCCTCCAATGCTCTGACATGACAAAAATATTGGTCTTGAAATATTCATATGATGTTCAGCTGGTTTGAAGATGTAGAGCTTGGCGAGTTATGATTGCCAAAATTGTCGGGTTATAAAAACTGATGATTCCGGTCATGATTGTTATAGACGCCAGGTCATGATTGTTGCTGACGCCGGGTCAATCTTATGGCGACTTTGGTGCTTGCTTTTGTAAATATAGCTTCCAATCATTGAGTTAGCTCTCCGTGCCCTTCTATGAATAGCTCGGAGGAGATAAACTTTGCAAATTCCTCCAATAAGAACATGATACCTGGTTTGCTCAAAACTGAAAATTTGAAGATGTTCCCCTCTTATATGCATATCACCTGTAGCCCCCAAGTCTTAAGAGCATAACATAGTAATAGCTTAAGACTTGCTTTAATATAAATGCTGCAACTTTGGAGAAATCCAGGTTGTTCATCTAAGCCACCAGTCATAAACTGAATTTTTTGTACTTCACATGTGTAGCCCCCAAGTGTCGGGTTGTCTTGCCTGCAGCAACCTGGGACTTGTAATTGCCTTACGCTCATAAAACTTCAACCAGTGTAGCCCCCAAGGTCCGGGTCATTATGCAATAATGAGCAGGGACTTTTGCAGATCTGATTATATACTTGAGGAGCAATGTGTCGCCCCCAAGTGTCAGTTCAGTATGATAATACTGGGCTGGGACTCATCTCCCTGAGATAACCGGGTCCGTTGACAATTTGATGGTTTGAAAAGCAACTTACATTAGCCCCCAAGTGCCGTGGTGCATGCTTGCGGTGACATGGGACTTGCATACTTGATATAATTCGGAATTTGAATAATGTAGCCCCCAAGTGCCGGGTCATGTGCCTACAGCGACTCGGGACTATTCCTTCCTTTGTAGAATAAATCATATCCACTATCCGGACAATATTGCTGAATGCTTTGCATATCAATGTTGAACCATGCTCATCGATGTCAGCTGGTATTTTTGGATGAAGGAATAATAACCATTGCTCTGATGGGGCCTTCGAAAACCTCAATAATCCAATACTGGTTATGATAACCATAATGAAATCCCAGCCATGTTTGGCTATTAAATATTTGAATAACATAACCTGGTATAAAAACCTCAATCATTCAATACTTGTTATGACAACCATAATGAAAATCCAGCCAGGTTTGGCTATTAAAGATTTGAATACTTTGTCTGTTGACAAGTAAATCCGGAGTTAAATACCTGGTGGCTCTTGCCGATGGAGACTTAATGAGCATCCATTGTACTCCGGGATGTAACCCGGCGGCTTATAGCCTTTGTAAGAATCAAGAACCGATAACTCCTGCAAACAGAGATGTTATAAAAATTACAGATATGCACAACAATATAATTCATGAGTCGGCTTTTAAGGCTCGAATCCAGGGCGGGTTATAACCCAGAGACTTATGGTCATAAACAATCGTTGAAAAGATTGTAATGGCGACTTGTAGCCAAAATTTAAACTGGCGACTTAAAGTCAAAAGCTAGGATGGGTGACAAACCCAAAGACTTGTAGTCTTATCCAGCTATTGAAGAAATCATGAATATGGCTAATGAGGCAAAACATCCTGGCGACTTAAAGTCACACGCCAGGGCGGGTGACAACCCGAAATACTCAAACATGAGCCACAACATACTGGCGACTCAAAGTCAAAAGCTAGGGCAGGTGACAACCCAAAATACTCAAACATGAGCCACAACATACTGGCGACTTAAATTCAAAAGCTAGGGCGGGTGATAACCCCAAAAACTTGTAGCCTCATAACCAGGCCGTTCAAACCAAACATACTGGCGACTTAAAGTCCATAGCCAGGGCGGGTTACCAAACCCAAAATTCTCAAACATGAGTCATACAATCGGAGCTTTATGACCCGGATTGTCAAAATTCACTTAACAGAAAAAATCTTTAGGAGAAACAAATCCAAAGGACTCAAGAGAAAAAATTCAAAAAATCTCAAATAATTGCCTGGCCGGCTTACCAAAGTACAACCAAGCATGTTGGCTCACAGGGCCATGTGCTTTCAAGGGCCGCACAGCCGTGGTTCATCCTAGCTCACTGTAAGTCGGCCATAATGTGAGACAAAACCGTCGTTTTAACCTTGGCAAGTTCAGGGTCTTTAAGAAGATTGACTTGCCAAGAGTTCGGTGGGTCACCTGGCGGAGTAGCAAGTTGCAAACAGGCGGGATGAAACCATAATTTGGAGTCCACGCCTGGTCAAGAGGGTATGAAAGCTAAACCCGGTGGGTTGGAAGCCCCCAAGTGACCTTATGATCAACCAATAAAGACTCAAATACACAGAAATGAAACGACAGAGGCCTCGAATTTCAGGGATGCCAGCTTTATTAAGTTGATCATAATATGATAAGCCCATAAGGCAGGATACCCATGTTGGAACCGCGCATCATAGCAGCAAGTTCTCTTTGGTAACCTTTAATTTTTCCTGAGAACTCGAACTTGCGAGAGGTGTATTCTTCTTGAACCGGATGTTGAGTCGGATATTAAGAGCTCAAAACTTTACGAGAGAATAGATTTCCCTTGAGCCAGATTTTGAACCGGAATCTCTTTTGATAACCCGAAACTCTTCCATTGAGCCGGAACTTTTTGATTGCCAGGCCCTTTTTAAGCCGAAATTTTTTTTGACAGCCTTTAAATTTTCACCAATGTGGCAGTAACTCCCAAGACCGGGTTATTTTCCCTCCAATGACCCGGGGTTCTTGAATTTGCTGAAACTGGCAACATTTGCTGAGTCATATCCATGTAGCCCCCGAGTCTTAAGACGACTCGAGGAGTTGGTTTAAGATTCTCCATACTTGATCGTGATATAAACCGGCATATAGTTGAATAGCGTAATGCTGGAATATGTTGAAGCTGGAGACAAGGTGGCGAGTTGATGATCTCCACAACACTCATTGTATATCCTTAGCATTGATACCGAAAGGTTGAGGTCGACCGTGGCGGGTTATAAATGACCATGTATGATTTGTGTCAGCAATCCGACCAGTGGTTCATCCCAGCTGGTTGTTGAAGTTTCAACAAAACGCAGTGGTGGCGACTTCTGCGCCTGTCCATTGAGGCATCTGGTGCAGGCAGTAGCTGATAATATATCATTGGCTCAAGAGTTGTTGGAATAGACCGTCCTGCAGGAGCAGCAACTTGCATGCGCTCACTAAACAGCTCATGCAGATAGGTGCAGCTCCGGTGTGTTGATGTAGACCAGACCGCGGGGGCGGACAGTAAAGACGACCACGGCATCATAGACTGCACGGACACGGGCGAGCCAGCCGCGGGCACGGACAGATGAGTCGGCCATGGCATTGTAAGCCGGTGAGGACGGGCGAGTCAATCGCAGGCGCGGCAAGCCACACGGACGGCGAGTCAGCCACGTCGTGTTGATGTAGACTAGGCTGCAGAGGCCGCTGCTTTCACATACATTCATTGAGCATTATGGCACAGTCAGATGCTGGCGCATAATAATGGTGGCGCGAGCTATATATCCATGACACGTCCATCGCTCTTGTATTAAACAACTGTTCTGCATCAAAAAACATCACAAGCCAGAGTAATTGTTCTTAAAAAAATAAAAAATGTATCAATAAAAATTGACCGGATGGGTTTCACCTGATTCATTCGGACGACAGGCGATCAAAACACAGTATCCGTGGATCACCTCAGGTACCAGGCAAATGTCAACTTTCTCGCTTGACAGGGCAGCATGCATTGTGATAAATCCACCGCTTCTTCCCATCAACTCCACTTATCCGCTACCATGAAATTCAAAATGTGCCTCAATATATAAAATTGATGGCTCTTTGTGCTGCTTCCACTGCAGTATCAAATCCAAATGTTTTGTCCATCAGTAGTATGTCATTATTAACTGTGGTTGAGAGACCAATAATCAACACTTTCAGTTTTCTCTTCTAGTACTTGGCATGTATCGCATAAGCTCCAGCATGAGTCCCATTCCCATTTAGTGCAAAGAGCATGTTTAAACCTCCTGCCTGGATGCCGTTGACAATGTCTGAAATACTTGCCCCGTCATGAGAAACTCCATAACAATGTTTTTCACTTGATGATTCAAAATATATTTGTGTCTGGGGGCCTGCCCGGTGTATCCATCGTTCAACCCAGCTGCAATCAGGGTTAGTTCAGTAAGCTCCAGCAGATGCTGGTAAAGCAAACTTGATAAACTGTGAAAGTGCTCTGTCGTCATCATTAACACAGCCATTCCACGACTCTTTCGAAGAAACATCAACATTATTCAACACTCCGGCAGCGAGGCGACTCAATATGGCTCCGGTGTCTCGGAGCAGACCGGCGGCTCAATACGCAGCCAAACAGCGACTCAACACGGCAGGGGCAGCTCAACGCGGCCCTGGCGACTCAACACAGCCCCAGTGACTCTACGCGTGGCAGTGGCTGCTGCCATGGCGGCTTGGTCGTAGTGAAGACACTGGCTCGAGGAGTCCCCCACGAGGCAGGGGCGGCTCAATGCTGCTCCAGCGGGGTGGAGCGAACGGAGGTGCGGCCACGGTAGCAGAGGGTTTGCCAGCGAGAGGAGGCAGCCGGGTTGGCCTGCAGCAGTGGAGGCAGAGGCGGCCGGCGGCTTGCAAGCGGCAGGCGACTCGGCGGACCCGCGACCGCCCAGCGGCAGCTCGCAGCAATAGGGGCGGCTTACGCATAGGCGATGGCGATGCCGGGCGGCACGCATGTGTGTTTAGGCGGTCAGGCGGGGAGAGGCAGAAGGCCGACGCGGCTCGGCCACGGCCAAGGAGGAAACGGGACCGAGGCGACGGAGGCCGGGGCGGCTCGAGCGCGACGGGCCACAGCGCAAGAGGAGGAGGTGGAGGGCAGCAAAGCAGCCGGCGGCTCTCCCCCGTGGTTGTTGAAGCGGGCGGCTCAAGGTAGAGGCAGAGACCAGCAATGGCGGCTCGCGGCGGCGCCTCAGTCGCTGGTGAAGGCGGCTTGGACGGCCGCATGGGCGGAGGTGCTTGGGAAGCGGCCGATCGGCAGAAACGCGGCGACTCAGAGAAAAAGTGTGGCCAGCAGGCTCGGAGTCGGGCCACCGCAGAGGCCAGCCGGCGGAGACGGAATCCGAGTTAAATCCATATCCAGGTCCTCCTCAAAATTGTGGTCGGTTTGACAAATCCATGTCCGTGTCTTTTTGGGTCGTGGCCACTGCGAAAGCCTCGAACGCTGGGGACTCGTACCGACCGCCGTCCTGCGTTTTTCTGTTGTACATGCGAGCGATAGCGCTAGTAGTTTGGATCTAGCTAGCTTTTTACATCTTGACTCCGTTGTTTGTTGGCATTTAATATAGATCGAGTTGCACCAGTCATGGATTTCTCCTCTGTAGGTTTTGACGGATGCGCATCTGCCGCCGTTGTTGCTTCACGCGTATACGTAGCTGTAGGTACCAAAAAGTGGACGGTCCAGACGCGGTGATTGGACAGCCGCCCAAAAGCAATCGGACCCGACCAATTCTTCACGGATATCCGTGATGGCTTCATGTCAAACTCGGCAGAAAACTGCAATTGGACGGATCGCATAGACGGCGGCGACGGACAGACAGCACCCTCATTTCTTTTTCCTTTTGAACTCAAAACCTTGTACTACCAGCTCCAAAATTAATCAAGATTCTAATCAAAATGATGGATTCGCCGGCTCTTCCCAAGGTTATTCCATGCCGGGTTACCGTGCGTGGTTGTTTCGCGTCAGTCTTCTTCATCCAATCAATTGCGAGCTTCTCGATCCCTTGAAGTGATCCCTGCAAAAACTCAACATCACCGTGTGCAGGTCTCATGGTGGGCGCCAATTGTCGTGGTTTTGTCGTGGCAGATGTCCTAGTGTGAGGACTTAGTCGTGAGGCCAACGCATCTACGTGGTAGCTTGAGAGGGGTTGAGTAGGATGAGAGACGCGAGGTTTTACCCAGGTTCGGCCCCTCACGGTGAAGGTAAAAGCCTACATCCTGCTTCATTGATATTCATCATGATGCTCACGATTACAAGGATGCTCTTTCGCTACCTTTCCCTCGAGAGTTATTGACTTGTCTGTCTAAACTTATCCAACCCCCCCCCCCCCCCCCCCCCCCCCCCCCTCTTGGGGTGCCTTGCCCCTCTTTATATAAGCTGGAGGGATGGGTTACATGTGGAGTCCTATTAGGATTATGAATATTCTATTACAAGTGGAGTCCTAGTCTTGCTTCCCTTGCAAGGGGAATATTCCTTATATCTTCTTTCTCAAGTCGGCCCACCATCACGTGAGTCGGCCTTCCCATCAGCCTCCTTATGGGCCATTGAGTCTTGTCGTTCGTCTGACCCGCCCGCCGGGTCACTAATGAACCACAAAGCTTGGGCGAGTTACCCGTGAGTCGCCAGGTCCGGGCGGGTCACCAGTGAGTCGCCAAGCTCCAGCCGGGTCATACATCAGGCCGGGTTACACCGTGGGGTATATCCCCGACAGCAATGGTGTAGATGCTCAAGAACTCTGCCGGGTTCAATCTTTCATCGTATTTTTCTGGTATCTCTGGCTTAAACATACGGGCAGATGACCAACGGACTTGCCGCAGCTCGCGAGTGAAGGCGGGGCACCCAACCTCGAAAGGCAGGTATTCGTCTCCACCGGGCACGGGCTCGTCGACGTCGGGGCCATTGCGCCTATCAGACTGGCTGCGGGTTTCGCGGCGTCGTTCGATGGTGACGCGTGTGTCCTCCCTCCGCCCGTCTTCCAGGACTCGTCGCTGGTCTCGACGTGCCCGGGGATCAGACGAAGCCATCAATACGTTGTCGGGTTCGTGGCCGCGTGGGTCTGGCTGTGGCCCCTGCGTTGGCTGCCGCGGAGGGGATTGCACAGTGGGGGTTGTAGGGTAACGCAGCAGAAAACAAAAATTTCCGACCTACGCACCAGCCCAGGACCACTATGGAGACTGCATACAAGGTTTGATCATTTTCGTTACCGACTCGTAGCGCAGCGGAAGTAGAGTCGATGACGATCGGCGGTGCAGATCCCCGCAGCTAGGATTTACAACCTCCCAACCGCGAGGATGTACTCCCTCATCTGCCCCTCGGACAGCCCTCCGGGAGGCGGTCGAACAGTCCCCGAATGGTGTCGCAGACAGCCCTTCGGGAGGACTCATAGAACTCGGACCGTCACTTGGACAGCCCTTCGGGAGGCACTCTCAAACTTGGACCGTCACTTGGACAGCCCTTCGGGAGGCACTCACGAACAGCCCCTCGGGCACTAAGATCGAAACTACGACCTCTCTACAGAGTTGCACACATACGGTGTCATCTATCCGGCAGGGCTTCGCCGTCCAGAACTAGTTCCCACCGGAACCCAGACAGCCTTTCGGCTCTACGAAACTCTTTTCGTGGGAGGGAGAGAGAAGCCAGATTATTGCATGGCACTTGTATGTGAGAATGAGTGAGTTTGGGCAGCCCCCTCCACCTCTATTTATAGGAGAAGGAGGGGTGGAGGGGCTGAAATTTCAGCCACATCCATCCATGTCATCTCCAAGATATTTTGGAGCAAAAGCCCAAAAAGGTGGCTTTTCAAAAAGTAACCCAAAAAGCACTTTCACTATTCACGACAACATTTTTCAGCGTCCGTTCGAACTGAAAATATTTATGTGGGCTTAGAACATTTCCAGTACCCACAAAAATAATTTTCAACGCGTTCTGAAACAATTCCAGATTAGTGATTTTCATCTGCGAAAAGCATCTGAAGTGGTTCCGGCAGCTCCGGAACATTTCCGGTTTTCATCCCAGAAAATTCCAGAAAGTTTCCAGAATGATTCTGGCACCCTCCAAGAATTATCAGTCATGTGCCGAAACCAATTTGACTTAATGGAATACCCCGAAACAACTTTTCAGTTTCACCGAAACTCATCCAGTGTTCTCTCTGCGGAACTTTTCTGCTGTCCGAAACTTTTTCGGTGTCCGAAACTTTTCCGGTGATTTTCTCTCAGACTCCCTGTCTAGTATTCAGCAGATAGATGACCCTTAAGCGTGTGACCCTATAGGTTCGGTGAAGTATAGACATGACACGGAACCCCTTCCGATCAATGATCAACATCGGAGCCGTGGACACCCATATTGACCCCTATACCCACACGAATGAATATTCGAGTGAACCTCCAGTTGCCGTGTGCTATTCCTGTTGCTTCGCGATATGTTACAAATAACCGAGGTGAGACATGATGGCATCCCCGTGGGTCAACAACTTGTCCACTATGCCAGTTACCTCGTTACCGGTATTTGTTCTCTTTTCTCGTTCCCGTGTTCCGGCATCCCCGTGATGAAATCACAAAGTGTCTGGCCAGACGATGATGGATACCGTAACACCAAGAGGGCCCAGAGATATCTCTCCATCGTCGGAGGAGCAAATCCCAATCTCGAGCTATCAAGTTACTTGACACACTTTTCCATGAACCCGTAAGCCGCCGTAATAGCCACCCATTTACGGATGACGTTTAACAAACCCCAAAGTTCATGAATCAAGCATGAAGAAACTCGATACTCTCATGGTCTAAGGAATCATGCAAACGTTAACCATCTCTGTGTTATTAACCATTAACTTGTGACGAAAGTATCCCATAGCATAACATCAATTCGGGTCGATTCAACACAAATGTTCTTCTAACATTGTGCCCTCAAAGTTGCCGGCATAGTCATGCCCATGATCAGGAAAACAGAACCATCATGCAACACTTGAGCTAGTCTCAGAGGCCAGACTAGGAATACATTTTACCGTTTATTATTCCACACGTGCATATGAGTCTTCCTCCGAGCCTCGTGGTTATTGTAGACTCGAGAACCATAGCAGTTATAGCATGGAACATAAACCTAATTATGAACAGGGAGATAATCAATAACATTTATTATTGCCTCTAGGGCATATCTCCTACAGGGGTGGCCCCTTCGGTACGGTCAGCAGCTCGGGCTGTTGTCACCGCCCGTGGAGGCCGTGGAGGGCCTCCCCGCTGTGATCCTTCCGCCTCAGCGAAACCAATCAAGCTCTGAATGGTGGCTCTCCACTCATCCATCTGATTGGCCGCTAGCGGAAATCTCAATAGGAGCTGGGCCCGTGCCATGGCTTCCGAAGCGGTGCTCGGCATAGATGACGACGTAGATCGCGACGTCGCCTGGCTTCTGACGGTGCTGGTAGCGATGGCGCCGTGCTCTCGTCACCGTGAGCCGGTCGCCAGGGGGCGTGGTGACGAGGTGGATGCGCTTGGGGATTGGCGACCCCATTCGGCGCATCGTCTCGGCTAGCTTGTCCTGGGGGTGGCGCGTGCCCTGTAGCCGCACCCGCAGCGGGGGCAGCCAGAGGGTTGCGGTTCACCCCAGAGCGAGCGCCATTGCTGCGGCTGCATTCCTCAGTGGGGCGGAGAGGTGGAGATGGAATAATCTCTCCACCCGCATCCTGTGGATCATGGCCGCTGGGATGCTGTTGACGCTGTCCTTCTCCGGCGCCTCCCGCTCCTGTTTCGGCCGCAGGGGGAATGGCGACGATGCCGCCTGCGCCGGCCATGTCCCCCGCAGCGCCCACGTCCCCGTGCGCCTCCGTAGCCCCCACGGCATCAGTGGCCACATACGAAGGGGCCTTCGAGGTGGACGGATGAGCTCCAGCACCGGACTTTTTCTTGGGCGCCATGGATGATGAAGCCGTTGATGAAGAAAACGATGATGAAGATGACGCGCTGCTTAGACCCTCGGGTTCGCGCAAGCGCTTCCCCCTACCTGGCGCGCCAAAGATGTCGTGGTATAACACGGCCACCTATGGGACCATCGGCCCCTTGTGGTTCGGCAAGGGGGAAGAGCACATTGCACAAAGAGCTGAGAGCGTAGAGCAGCACGGCAACGATGACATGAGCAGTTTTTACCCAGGTTTGGGCCGCCGCGAGGCGTAAAACCCTACTCCTGCTTTGGTGGATTGATGAAAGGACCATGGTGGAGACGCAACGCTCTAGCCCGGCAAGGTCGCCTTGGGACAAGAGCAGCTACCCGCGTATGAGTGTACGGGGGTCCCAATCCTTTCTAAGGTTGCCACGACCCTCCTTTTACATGTCAAGGGGTCACCACAATGGCAAATCAATCATTACGTACTGATTGGATAGCAAACAGTGCTATCATACCTAACTCTGCAGATAGGACAAGGCGCATTAAGTGCACCGCTTAGTGTCACATCATGGCTGTCGCCCGGCAGCCTTGCCGCACCATTCAGCCACTTTCTCGCCTGTCTGCGTGACACGTCTCCTGGATAGGTGTCACTTAGGGGTGATCTTCCTCGGAGTTGGCTGCCACATGCCAAATAATAGCCACTTAATCACTTGGGGGCTCGACACCGCACCGATAGGTGACTTGCATTGCTGTGAGGTGGAGCGGTGGCGCCTTGGCGGGATAGTCCGCCCTCGGCGTCCCTGGCAGGCTTGCCGGGGGAGTCTGGAGACTTGTCCTTTGGGTGTCCTCAACCCCGCCAGGCTCGCCTGCCGGGCAAGGGAGGTTTTTCCTCAGTGATATCTTGCTCACTTGGTTGGTCTTGGTCTTCTTGATCCGCCCTTTGATTTCTCAAAGAGCTATCTCTTCGGCTTGGTCTCGCCTTGGATGTTGCAACCTTGCTCTTGAGCCTGTGTACAGTCCGGGCAACACACGCCTGGGGTTTGTTGCACCGACACTCACCCACTTGGCCTTGAGCCCCAATACGGAGACAGCATCCGAAGACCAGGTTTCATCCTCGGTCTCTCATGCCTATCCGGCCGCGAGCCCGACCCGGGGCCTTGAGGTCAACTCGGCCCTGGAAGTGCAGGATTCAGTTCGGACCTGGATCACCCCTCGCCCCGCCACAATGGAGACTGGTCCTGAGCAGCTGCCACATGCCAGGTTGGCAAGCCTCGCCTTGTTAAACGAGGCACTTCACCGAATCCAGATGATGGCTATTCGAGATGACTCGCCCTCGACCTGCAGTCAGCAGCCCCTCGAGGTGAATTACAGGGAATTTTATGACCCGGCCACCACCCACCTAGTAGTCACAGTCGAGGACTTAACCGACATGTTGGATTACACCTCCAAAAACGGCGATTCCATAGATGAAGACAGTGGAGCCACGGCCAATGCCGGCGCCGCTCCCCCTGTCACCGACTGCTAGACGGCCACGTCCACTTACGACGTCTACATGGTGGACACTTCGAAAGATGATGGCGGCACCCCCGGGAAGGATAACGACAGGCACGTCGATGAGCCGCCAAAACACCGCAGACAACACCGCCGCTCCAAGGCACGTCAAAGCCAGGCGAGCAACACGGACACCAAAGAGAATGGCACTTCGGACAATGCTGGCAACCTTGGTGACCCCGGTGCCGACCGACAACCAGAAGATGACCACAAGGAGCATGAGGACCCGCTCAATCTTGATGATCTCAATGACTCCGAAGACAGTAACTACCTCCCCCTTTCCGAAGAGGAGGTCAGTTTGGGTGACGAAGATTTCATCGTCCCCGAAGACCCGCTGGATCAAGAGCGGTTTAAACGGTAGCTCATTACCACCGCACGTAGCCTGAAGAAACAGCGGCAAAAAAAAAAGCCGAATAGGACACCCTCAATGACAAATGGAATAAGGTCCTAACTGCCGAAGAGGAGTACGGCCACGAATGACAGACCAAGAGCTACCTAAAGTGAAGACTACTGCCGCAATTCGACGACGAGGCCATAGAGCAGGCACCTGCAAGGCACACTCAGGCAGAATAGCCGGACCGCCCCCCTCGAGGACAGGACAGGACAACTGATAAAGCCGAACAACCTCCTGCTCCACCTCGCCGTCAAGGCAAGGAGCCATTAAAACCAGTTTATGAGTACGACCTACGCCACGACCTGGATGCTCGGGCAGGTCTGACAAGGTCCATTTACAGACCCAAATATAATCCTCACGTTAGACGGGACGGATACCAAGCCTTGCTAGACCGAAATGACAGAGCCCGAGAACAGCAATGAGTCCTGATGTCAGACGATCTCCGGTGCGACGTAGCCCGAGTCAGGGGCGCCGCTCATCCTCTGTGTTTCACAGATAGGGTGATGCAGCACCAATTCCCAAAAGGATTCAAACCTGTAAATATCGAGCCATACGATGGGACAACAGATCCGGCCGTATGGATTGAAGACTTTCTGTTGCACATTCATATGGTACGAGGAGACGATTTCCACGCCATCAAGTATTTACTGTTAAAGCTCAAGGGTCCATTGAGACACTGGTTAAATAGCCTCCTCGAAGACTCCATAGGATGTTGGGAAGAGCTCGTGGTTGCCTTTCGAGCTAACTGTCAGGGCACTTATGTCCGGCCTCCGGACGCCGATGACCTAAGCCACATAATCCAAAAGCCCGGAGAGTCAGCCCGGAAATTTTGGAATCGGTTTTTGACTAAGAAAAACCAGATCGTCGATTGTCTGGACGCCGAAGCTATAGCCGCCTTTAAGCATAGTATTCGAGATGAATGGCTAGCACATCAGCTCGGCCAGGACAAGCCGAGGACAATGGCAGCGCTTACCTCCATGATGACCCGCTTCTGCGCTGGAGAGGATAGTTGGCTGGCTCACAGAAGCACCAACCCAGAAGCCCTCAGCACCTCTGAAGTCTGGGACGGGAACGGAAAGCCATGGCGCAACAAGAACAAGCATCACCACAACAACGATGAAGTCGACGAGGTGGCAGTAAATGCCGGATTCCGTAATCCGAAGTGCGGGTCACAGAAAAAGCCTTCTAAAGGAAACCAGGACGGACCAACCAAGTTGGATGCAATCTTGGACAGGCCCTGCCAGATCCATTGCACCCCTGAGAAGCCCGCTAACAACACCAACCGTAACTATTGGGTGAAAAAACAAGCTGTCAAGCTCACGGCCGAGGACCCTGGCAGAAGTCCTCAGAGCAAGGACGATGAGGAGCCCCGCAGGCCAAACAGTGGAGGCCAAAAATCCTTCCCTCCTGAGGTCAAGACGGTGAACATGATCTACGCCACCCATATACCAAGAAAGGAGAGGAAGCATGCGCTACAAGATGTATACGCAGTCGAGTCCATAGCGCCAAAATTTAACTCCTGGTCGGCTTGCCCGATCACATTCGACTGCAGGGACCATCCGACCAGTATCCGTCATGGAGGATCGGCGGCCCTGGTACTCGACCCCATTGTCGATGTGTACCACCTCACAAGAGTCCTTATGGACGGAGGCAGTAGCCTCAATCTGATTTATGCAGACACAATGAGGAAGATGGGGATCGATCCATCAAGGATCAAACCTAGCAACACCACCTTCACATGGTTATTCTGGGCGTAGAGGCCCGCTGCTCAGGCACGATGACTCTGGAAGTAGTTTTCAGCTCGCCAGACAACTTCCGCGGTGAAGACTTGATCTTCGATATTGCCCCATTCCACAGTGGCTACCATGCCCTCTTGGGCGGAATGGCGGTTGCCAAATTCAACACCGTCCCGCATTACATATACCTTAAGCTGAACATGCCTGGTCCTTCGGGCGGCATAATGATCAACGGCAACACAGAGTGCTCAATCCGGACCGAGGAACATACCGCGGCCCTGGCAGCCGAAGACCAAGCCGGCGCCAATGGGCCTAGGTATTAGCCCGCCGTAAAGGCCAAAGATACAAGTAAATGGGCTCGAGCCTGATCCCCATCATGGGAGCCCGCCTGTGTTCATCGCAAATAGGGACACACGCCCCACGGCACGCCCAACATAGTCACGCTCTACATGCCTTGTCAGCACAACTTCGCGCTCAAGATACCCTGGGTAGCCGTGGGGCCTACATCAAACAACAACACCGCGTGTTCGGCTTAACCGAACTATGGGATTACCATGTCCTCGGACGGTAGCGGGTATGGCGCTAGACTCGCCCCGCATCAAGCTGTGACGACACGGCTACCTCTCAAGGTTCCTCTTCAAGGCCGGCCCCCCTCGCCGGCATGCATTTTTCTAAATTTACGTCCCCCCTCCCCTACCTAGCAGAAGCAAAGGCGTAGACATGCAGCATGGCACAGTTGAGGCTTCGACCCACGCATCAAGGCCCCGTGTAAACCTTTCCTCTGCAAAATTCTCTTTTCTTACTTATAATAAATGCCTTGGCAGTTCAAATTGTATGGATAGACGTCCTGAGCTTATGGAAAATAAAAACACCTTTTACGGTGTTCGGGCATCCGTATTGTGTGGCCCTTTTCTTTTTATGTTTTCCGCTCTTCGAACAGCTTGGCAGGCACACATTGTGTAACAAATACAAATTGGTTTATTGACCAAGAGCTTGATCTCTTCATCAGCTCCACGTACCAAGTCCAACACCACTTTCCGCTGTGTTTCCGGCGTCTCAGATATTGCACTATATGCATCAGTTCCGAACTATGTCTTGGGTCAATAGTTGGGTTGCCCGGCTCCTGTGTTTACCTTCTTACATTCCGCACATTCGGCTAAGAAGGTAAAGGGCGAACCCCTGCGACTGTACTTCTTGATAGCCCAGCTAAGCACCTCCTGGGAGAAAGCCGAAAGCTGACCGTCGTAGTATGCGTGAACTGGTCGGCGATCCGATAACAAGTGTTAAACTCAAAAATCATTTGCGATTTATCCGTGTCATACGCAGGGTTAGTCCTAGCACAAACCACGTGATTACAACAGCATGCCTCGGCCCCCTCGTACATCACAAAGCATTGGGGGCTAGTCATTAGCTCCCGTAGTCAAGCTCCTATGGCTAAGTGAAAGCAATAAAGCCGCATAGTCCGATTGCCTAGTCTCTCTCACGCACTACCACCTTCGGGCACCAAGACATCAGTTAAGGGTAATAGTGCGGAGACGAAACACCCCTCATATTATTCACTTGGGGGCTGAAGCCGACGACTGGTAACTTTCAGAATAAACAAATGGCCGCACAGGAGTCAAAATAAAATCACAATAGTATAAAACATACAAACAGGCCACATTATAAAGCACAAGGTCCAGTTGACAACTTAATACAATCAGTCAATGATTACATCTTTGGAACACTAGCCCTCTATCGCCCGAGCCCCATCCATAACTTGTGGGAAGTATAGTTCGGGGCGGCGATGCTCTTTTCCAACTGGCGGGGGACCAGTGGCCATATCCATTGGCCTGATCTTAGGCCAATGAACCATGGTCTTTGCAAAGTCCAGCCTAGCTCTCTCGAGGCATGCAGAGTACTTCACTGCATCAATCCGGGGCGACGCGTCATGAAGCTTCTGCACCAGGCCTAAGTAGTTGCTCGGAATTGGCTCTATGAGCCACAGCCAGACACAAAGGTCCTTCCTGGCTGGCCCGGCCATCCGATGCGGCTCCATCAGCTGTTTCATCTGGTCACTAAGGAGGGGAGGATGCTCAGGCGCCTGGAACTGCGCCCAAAAAAGCCACCGCTCGGTGTTGCCCTCCCGCGTGGCATAGTACTCCATCGCATCCGCCACATTCCTTGGAAGCTCGGCGAAAACGCCTGTGGAGCGCCAGACCCACGTCAGCAATGCTAACCTGTTGCCTCCAAAAACACTCTGAAGCAAGTATGGCTTACAATCCGTGATTTTCCTCACTTGGCGGAGCTCCTCTCGGGCACCCCGCACTTTTGTTCTGGTCTCCTGGAGCTCTTTTTCCACCTTGGATAGCTAGCAGGACCGCTCTATCTGTTTCTGCTCAAGGTCCTCACATTTCATGACGGCATCCTTGAGATCCTGTTGCACTTCGGCCACCGCCTTTTTGGCAGCCGCCTTCTTTTCGGCCGCCTCGGCCTCGGCCTTCCTCAGCGCAGCCTTGAGGCCCTCGACCTCCGCGGCAGCAGCTGCAGTCACCAAAACACCATGGGCTTAGCATACAATCCGGCACATAACTGTCTGACGGTATAAACTATGCATGTCGATAGGGTCTTACCATGCACCTCATCAAGCCACTTGTTGACAAGGTCAAGCTCTGTATCAGAGCGTTTCAGCTTCCGATCCATCTCCTCCAGCACTGCGGCATTCACAGTCGCCGCCAAGGACGATGCCTGCAATATCAAACCAATCATGACGCCTTAACTATTGCCCTAGGGATAATTGATCCTATGTAAGGTTTTTTGCAATCCTCACAGAGTCTCGGGGGCTGTAATGCACAAGGCATGCTCAAACTCTAGTAAAAGGCTAAATTCGTTCTACAGGGAAAGTGCATCACTTGACTCACCTCGAAGCCTGTTAGGCCGTGGACAGCATCGTTCAGTCTGCTGTTGACGGACCGAACACTTTGTAGAACCGCACCCATAAGGGCGCAGTGCTCGGCGACGATGATAGAGTTGTTCACCAACTCCTCCATCGCATCCAGCCTGCCTGCCGCCGCCCGGTTGTTGGCGTTTGGTGCAAGTGGTGGGACCTCGGCTCCCCCTCAGTCAGAAGGCGGGATCGGTACCTCTGAGGGCCTTGGGGGCTCCGGTGCGGCTGGTTGGGAGGGCACGGACAATCTGGACTCCCCTCCCGTGTCCACCAGGAGAGACGCATCCTCCTGGTCTTTGGTGACCGAGGCATCGGCCTTGGCCATGATCTTGTCACCGCCCTCCCCTGTGTTCGGATGGGGAGGGATCCTTCAGGATAACACCTCCCTGGGCTCTTCAGGGACCAAGGGAGGCGCGAAGTGTGACGCTGACCCGCTATCCGCTAACTCGGCGGGCGGAGAGGTTCCCTCCAAGGTTGGCCCGGCAGGGTGGCCACATGGGGGGCTATCACGCGATCAGATTCTATCAATAAAAGACCGGTAAAATGAAGTAAGCAGGAGATGTTGAGGTGCATACCTTGTGGGCGGGGGCTTGACCCTGAGGTCCTTCTCCGGGACCTCTTCGGACGCCACAGAATCCTCATCAGAGTCTGAGCTATCGGGTAGGACAACCTTGGGTCTGCACTGCCTCTTCGGGGCCCGAAGAGGTTGCTCCTCCTCGACGTCCTCGGACGCACCCCTCTTCTTGGAGTGGGAGGAGGCGCTTTCCTCCTCGCCTTCTTCCTCCTCCCCGTCTTGGGCAAATGGGGTAGTAGCGTCTCCGGCCTTGGTGTCCGGACGACCTCTTCGATGGAGGCCTTCCTTGGCCTCCAACAGATCTTTCTTCTTCTTTCCCTTCCTCTCTGGCGCCTTGTAAGGCACCATGACCAACAACTCCTCCAGTTGAGCTGTCCGAGGCTCTTCAGGCAGCGGAGCCGGACTATTGATCTTCATGGCCTTCTCGAGCCAACCCTATAGAGGCAACAAAAAGAAGTTTAGAGTGGACTTCGCACTATGCGAGCGACAACACATAAAACGGGCAAAAGCTCAATTACCTTCTTCGGGGGAGTTTTGGCGTCAAGGCCAATGTCTTCTTCCTCGGCCGGCCATTACTTCTAGGGCTTAAACAGCAACTTTCACATCTTGTCGTGGGTGGTGCCGAAGAAGTACTACACAGTGGCCGGGTCCTCGGACTTGTAGGCCCACATCGGAGCAGCCCTCTGCTGACAGGGGAAGAGGCGGCGATCGAGCATTATGTGGACCACATTGGTTAGCTTGGCACCGGTCTCCATGACGTTGGAGATGCATTTTTGCAGCATCTTCACCTTGTCGGCGGATCCCCAGTTAAGACCTTTCCTGGTCCACTAGGTCAATCTCGTGGGGGGTCCGGATCTGAATTCGGGAGTCGCTGCCCAGGCCGCCTCCCGTGGTTCTGTGATGTAGAACCATTCCTTCTGCCAAATCTTGACGGTCTCGATGAATATGCCCTCTGGCCATTGAACTCGGGTGAGCTTGCTGATCATCGCTCCACCGCAATCCGCCTGGGCGCCGTCGACTATCTTTGACTTGACGTTGAATACCTTCAGCCACAAGCCAAAATGCGGCTGGACTCGCAGAAGGGCCTTGCAGACGATTATGAAGGCTGACATGTGGAGGAAGGAGTTGGGGGCTAGATCATGAAAGTCCTACCCATAAAAGAACATCAACCCCCAAATGAAGGGGTGCAGAGGAAATTCCAGCCCCCGGATAAAGTGGGGGAGGAACACCACCCTCTTGCCTGGCTTGGGCGTGGGGACGACCTGGCCCTCCTCGGGGGCCCGGTGAGCGATGTCGACCGACAAGTAGCCGACTCGCTTTAGCTCCTCGATGTCGCTGTTGGTGATGATGGAGGCTTCCCACTTGCCGTTGGCACCGGATCCGGCCATGGCCAAAGCTGGGAGGAAGCTGGGAAGGGACTCTCTGCAGAAAGGAAAGGCAGGGCGCTGGAGCTCTGGGGATTAAAAAAGTGACAGTGAGAGGTGGAAGAAGGCGTAGGCTGGTAACTGCAGCTATTCCCCTTTTATGGGCCGCGGAAAGGCCAAGGGTTCCTTTATCCATGCCATGGGCCTCTCCACTTGCCGATATGCTCGCGACGTTATGCGCGGGTGAGATGATCGAGATTATTGATCATCTCCCCTAAAAAGCGGGGCATGATCTCCACCTTGATGAGACATGCCAATGGAGGGGCGGCCTCGAACCGCGCATCGAGAACTTCCAGCCATTCGGTGTTATGACCGGATGCGACCCTTCGCCAAAAAGTTGTCATATGAGGGCACTGTTCATATTGGAGCGCCTTGACCTTCAGGGATAAGCAAAGCTAATGCTCCGGACTCCGCATACTACTCAACTCCAAGCACGCACATGACAGAATGGAGAACTCGCCACGCAAGCCGAATACTACGGGATATGAGGATGCCGATCACAAACCCTGGCATTAGAGGCTAGTTCGAGGGCTACTGAGGGAGTCCTGGGTTAAGGGGTCCTCGGGCCACCGGCCCATTGCTTATGGGCCAGACTGATGGGCTACTATGGAGCCAAGGTAGGGTGTGGACCCGTGACCGGATAGAAGATCTTCGGAGCCGTGGTGTGCCCTCCAAGTCAAGACTTAGCGTGATCTTTCCTTTATTGTAACCGACCGTACGTAACCCTAACCCTACTGGTGTCTATACAAACTTGAGAGTTTGTCTTTAGGGTTAGAGCAACATCCAATACCCTATCAACCTAGGGTTTAGCTTGCCTGGTCTCGAGGTAGATCGACTCTGTAATCATACCATGCACATTAAATACAATCAAGCAGGACGTAAGGTTTTATCTCCTAGATAGGGCCCGAACCGTTGCCGCTGGCCGTAAGAGCTCCCGCCACAACCGAGTGGAATTCCCATGTGTAGTCTTGGTGGAACGATTACCTGAGGGGCCGTCTGGCCATCACACCCTCAAGCTGCCCGTGCGTATCACGGCAGCATGTATCTTCCTTTATGTAATGATCTTTTCATGCATTAGTAAAACTTCATTTTCTAAAAATTGTTGCAAGTGCTTGTCATCAAGACCCTTCAGGGAGATGTGCAGGTTCGCAATGTTCCTTTTGTGTAATCTACAGACGACGACACGACAACCAGCGTACTCCTAAAAAGCTAAGTTAAAACGCTCCACGAGCCCTCTTTTAGCACATCCAGTGTTTTTTCCCTTGTAGCTTGGCAAGAGCCAGCCATTCCCTTCCTACGCATGTGGCTTGCACGTCAAAGGGGGGCTTCGCAAGCATCGCACCTCGAAAGCCCTTGCCATCTTGCGGAGCCCTGCGCCCTCTGGCCTTGCTAGGCACATGTCCTAGCATACCAGTGACGACTGCAGTATGCTCGGGAGCTGGGTCTTGGCGACGTATAGCACCAAAGCAAGCAAAATAAAGAGAAACAAGACGCGCAAGGAAGCAAGCATGGAAAGAAAACACCATCGAATGTCTTCACGCCCCCATAGGGCCATCCTACTCTATTACAGAGAATGGAAGGTAAAGACTCAAGCAGTTGAGCTGTCATTAGAGATGCTGGCACCGACAGCACCTTCGCCTTCGCCGGGCTCCTCCCCAACGGGCGCGAACCGCTCCACCAGATTCGCCACGTGCTCTTCCACGTCCATCGCGAGGATGTCTCGGAGCTCTTCCGGAACGGGGCGCAACACCTTGCCAAAGTCGAAGTCGGCGTCGACCCGCAGCAGATTCCTGAAGACACGGGCTGACGCCTGGCGCAGGAGGTCGCGACACTCCCCGTCCAGGAGCTCGTTCCACCGGGCAGCGCCTACCTCCAGCCGGCCCATGAGCTTGGAGAAGAAGACCATGTAGCTGGCGTCATCGGTCTCACAAGGATCCGCCACCCCCTCATCGGAAAAGGTGGCCACGGCATTGCAGGCACGCGTCATGAGCTCCCGAAACATCTTGGAGCGCTGATGCTGCTCCCCTCACTTCCGGGAGGCCTCGTCCCGAGCCTTCTCCACCATGTTGCTGACGTCTCCAACATGGGCTTAAAGGTCCTCCACCTCGCGATGGGTCGAGGCCTCGAGCTCCACCGCGTCCCGCTTCTCGGCCTCCCCCGCCCCAAGCCACCGCTTGAGGCTGTAGATTTCGGCCTCAAGCTCATCGCGCCTTTTCGTAAAGAGGTTCTCCTACTTCTTCATGATCGTGGAGTGGGTAGCGGCGAGCGCCTTGGTCTTTCGCTCGACCTTCTCCTGGGCCTTCCGGTCGGCCTCCGCCTTGTATTTCGTCTGCCTCTCCTCGAGCAGTGCATTGGCCTTCGCTATACGGGCGGCGCAGGAGGCCTCGTCGGCTGCCGCAGTGCACTCCAGGTTCTCGAGGTGCTCGCACTCCTTCTCCCACTCAGGGGTCATCAACGCAAGCTTGCTCTCCTGGATCCCCATGTCCAGCTCCCGGACAGACACCATGCTCTCGCACTTGGGGAGTGCCTCCTCTCGAGGGGCGAGGCGGGCATCACGAGCAACGACATGCTCCATGAAGGCCTTCTCCGTGGCCTCCGCATCAGCAAACCGTCGGGCGGCTCGTCCGCGTCCCGGATCGCCCCGTCAAGGAGCTCCTTGGCCTTCTGGGCTGCCTCTTCGCGTTTGTCCTGTGCGGCTCCCTCACGTCGGGCCCCAGCTTGACGGCCACACATAGCTACCGCCAACCCTCCGCAAGGCACGCCCGCTCCTGTCGAAGGTTCACCTCCTCGGCCATGAGGTCGGCCTCAAGGCTGGAGAGGGTTGACCTAGCATGGCGCAGAGTCCCACAGTGCAGTTGAGCGCCAGGGCCCAGGGTGCGCCCGGCTCCTCTTCCCCCTCTGTTTTCATCGGCTGTGAGGGCCCGGGGCCTGCAGTCCCTCCTAGCCCAACAGGGTCTTCGCCCACGGGAACCTCCTCCCTCGCCAGGGGCGGGAAGTTCCCCTTGGCCCAGGCATCCGCCTCTGCATGGCCAGGGCTTGGCATAGCCACCTGATACGTCTCCAACATATCTATAATTTTTTATTGTTCCATGCTATTATATTATCTGTTTTGGATGTTTTTATGCATTAATATGCTATTTTATATTATTTTTGGGACTAACTTATTAACCTAGAGACCAGTGCCAGTTTCTGTTTTTTCCTTGTTTTTGACTTTTACAGAAAAGGAATATCAAATGGAGTCCAAACAGAATAAAACTTTACGATGATTTTTGTTGGACCAGAAGACACCCAAAAGACTTGGGGAGAGGGCCAGATGAGTCCGGAGGAGACTACAAGCCCTCAGGGCGCGCCCTAGGGGGCGCCCCTGGCTTGTGGGCTCCTCGGAGGTCCTCTAACCCTAATTCCACCTCGATATATTGCCAAATATTCCCTGAACATCAGGAGCGTCCACCCAAATACTTTTGCGCTGCCGCAAGCCTCTGTTCCCGGGAGATCCCATCTTGGGGCCTTTTCCGGCACTTTGCCGGAGGGGGATTCGATCATGGAGGGCCTCTACATCAACCTTGCTGCCCTTCCGATGAAGCGTGAGTAGGTTACCACAGACCTAAGGGTCCATAGCTAGTAGCTAGATTGCATCTTCTCTCTCTTTGATCTTCAATACAATGTTCTCATCGATGTTCTTGGAGTTCTATCCGATGTAATCTTCTTTTGCGGTGCGTTTGTTGAGATCCGATGAATTGTAGATTTATTATCAGATTATTTATGAATATTATTTGAGTCTTCTCTAAACTCTTTTATGCATTATTAAGATATCTTTGTATTTCTCCTTGAATTATCGGTTTGGTTTGGCCAACTAGATTGGTTTTTCTTGCAATGGGAGAGGTGCTTAGTTTTGGGTTCAATCTTGTGGTGTCCTCACCTAGTGACAGAAGGGGTAGCGAGGCCCGTATTGTATTGTTGGCATCAAGGATAAAAAGATGGGGTTTATGTCATATTGCTTGAGTTTATCCCCCTACATCATACCATCTTACTTAAAGCGTTGCTCTATTCTTGTGAACTTAATACTCTAGATGCAGGCAGGAGTCGGTCGATGTGTGGTGTAACAGTAGTAGATGCAGAATCATTTTTGTCTACTTGTCACGGATGTGATGCCTATATTTATGATCATTGCCTTAGATATCGTCATAATTATGTGCTTTTCTGTCAATTGCTCAACAGTAATTTGCTTACCCATGGTATGTTTTCTTTCAAGAGAGAAGCCTCTAGTGAAACCTATGGCCGCCGGGTCTATTTTCCATCATATATTTTCAGATCTATAAACCAAAAAGCCCCAAAATACCTTGCTGCAATTTATTTATATTTACTTTGGTTTGCTCTTTTATTTATCTTTTATACCTATCTCTATTAGATCTCACTCTTGTTCATGACCATGAAGGGATTGACAACCCCTTTTTCGCGTTGTGTGCAAGTGTTTGTTAGTTTGTGTATGTGCATATATTAGAGACTTGCTTGTGCCCCCTACTTGATTGATACCTTGGTTCTTAATTGAGGGAAATACTTATCTCTACTTTGCAGCATCACCCTTTCCTCTTCAAGGGAAAAATCAACGCAAGCTCAAGAAGCAGCAGGAAGAATTTCTGGCGCCGTTGCCAGGGAGGTTCTGCATCAAGCCTACCAAGTACCCATCATAAACTCTCATCTCTTGCACTTACATTATTTGCCATTTGCCTCTCGTTTTCCTCTCTCCCACTTCTAAAACGTTTTTAGAAAAATACAAAAATATTGGCCTTTTTATTCGCCCTACTTTCGTTTGTCCTTTTCGTTTGTCCTTTTCGTTTGCTTTCTGTTTGCTTGTGTGCTAGATTGCTTGCTTTGTCACGATGTCTCAATAAAATACCAAGTTGTGTGATTTTTCCAACACTCATAATAATCATTTTATTAGTACTCCGATTGCTCCCGACACTAGTGCGGAATCTTATGAAATTAATGCCGCTTTGTTGAATCTTATTATGAAAGAACAATTTTCCGGTAGTTCTAATGAAGATGTTGCATCCTATCTAAATACTTTTGTAGAGTTGTGTGAGATGCAAAAGAAAAAAGATGTGGATAATGATATTGTTAAATTGAAGCTATTTTCGTTCTCACTATGAGATCGTGCTAAAACTTGGTTTTCATCTTTGCCTAAAAATAGTATTGATTCATGGAATAATTGAAAAGATGCTTTTATTTGCAAGTACATTCCTCTCACTAAGATCATCTCCCTTAGGAACAATATAATGAATTTTAAGCAACTTGATCATGAACATGTTGCACAATCTTGGGAGAGGATGAAATTGATGATAAGAAATTGCCCTACTCATGGTTTAAGTTTATGGATGATCATACAATTTTTTTATGCCGGATTGAATTTTGCATCTAGAAATCTTTTAGATTCTGTCGCGGGAGGTACTTTTATGGAAATTACATTAGGAGAAGCTACTAAACTCCTATATAATATTATGGAAAATTACTCTCAATGGCATACCGAAAGATCTTCCACTAGTAAAAAAGTGCATGCAATTAAAGAAATTAACACTTTGAGTGGAAAGATGGATGAAATTATGAAATTGTTTGCTAGTAAGAGTGCTCCTATTGATCCTAATTATATTCCTTTTTCCACCTTGATTGAGAATAATAATGAATCTATGGATGTGAATTTTGTTGGTAGGAACAATTTTGGTAATAATGCATATATAGGTAATTTCAACCCTAGGCCGTTTCCTAGTAATTCCTCTAATAATTATGGTAATTACTACAAAAAATTCTTATGGAAATTATAATAAAATACACTCTGCTCTTGGGAATAATATTAAAGATTTCATTAATTCTCAAAAGAACTTCAATGCTATGGTAGAAGAAAAATTGCTTAAGATTGATGATTTGGCTAGGAACATTGATAGAATTTCTCATGAGATTGATTCTTTAAAGGTTAGATCCATGCCACCTAAGATTGATATTAATGAGTCTCTGAAAGTTAATAAAATTTCTATGGATGAATGTAAAGAGAGAACCACTAGGATGCGTGCTAACAGAGATTGGCTAGAAAAAGCATGTCCTTCTAGTTTTTGTGAAAATAACGATGAAGATCTTAAAGTGATTGGTGTGACTCCTATGGAATGTTTGTTTGCTAATATAAATCTTGATAAATATGGGAATGGGGATGAGTCAACTTTAGCTAGAAGGCGTCCCAATAATTTGGAGGGTGAAGATCTTAATGAAAAAATTGATAAAAGTGGGATTGGAGAGGTCAAATCTTTAAGTAGCGATGAACCCACTCTTTTGGATTTCAAGGACTTTAATTATGATAATTGTTCTTTGATAGATTGTATTTCCTTGTTGCAATCCATGCTTAATTCACCTCATGCTTACAATCAAAATAAAGCTTTTACTAAACATATCGTTGATGCTATGATGAAATCGTTTGAAGAAAAACTTGAGTTGGAAGTTTCTATCCCTATAAAGCTTTATGATGAGTGGGAACCTACTATTAAGATTAAAATTAAATATTATGAGTGGAATGCTTTGTGTGATTTGGGTGCTAGCGTTTCCACTATTCTGAAAACTTTATGTGATTTGCTAGGTTTCCATAAACATGATGATTGTTCTTTGAATTTGCATCTAGCGGATTCCACTATTAAGAAACCTATGAGAAGGATTAATGATGTTCTTATTGTTGCAAATAGGAATTATCTGCCCGTAGATTTTATTGTGCTTGATATAGATTGCAATCCTATATGTCCTATTATTCTTGGTAGACCTTTCCTTAGAACGATTGGTGCAATTATTGATATGAAAGAAGGAAACATTAGATTTCAATTCCCATTAAGTAAGGGCAAGGAACACTTTCCAAGTAAGAAATTAAGTTGCCATATGAATCTATTATGAGGGCTACTTATGGATTGCATACCAAAGATGACAATACCTAGATCTATGTTTTATGCCTAGCTAGGGGCGTTAAACAATAGCACTTGTTGGGAGGCAACCCATTTTTTTGTGTTTTTTATTTTTGGTTCTGCTTTTCAATAAATACACATTATTACCTCTGTAGTAATTGTGTTTTGGTGTTTTAATAAGTGTTTGAGCCAAGTAAGAGCTTTGGGATGGTCTATGGTGATAGTTGATTTGATCTTTGCTGAAAAACAGAAACTTTTTCGTTCATTTCCAGAAATTTAGAAAATCACAGAAACGTGATTTTGATCTAAATTTTTACACAAGATTGATATACAAATTTCCTAATTTTTTAGAATTTTTGGAGTTACAGAAGTATACGAAATTTCCAGATTACTACAGACTGTTCTGTTTTGATAGATTCTGTTTTCTATGTGTTGTTTGCTTATTTTGATGAATCTATGGGTAGTATCGGGGGTATGAACCATGGCTAAGTTGGAATACAGTAGATATAACACCAATATAAATTTAGAATGAGTTCACAACAGTACCTAAAGTGGTGATTTATTTTATTATACTAAAGGATCTTACGAGTTTTCTGTTGAGTTTTGTGTTCTGAAGTTTTCATGTTTTGGGTAAAGATTTGATGGGCTATGGAATAAGGAGTGGCAAGATCCTAAGCTTGGGGATTCCCAAGGGACCCCAAGGTAATATTCAAGTAAAACAAAGCATCTAAGCTTGGGGATGCCCTGGATGGCATCCCCTCTTTCGTCTTCAATTCATTGGTAAATTTGCTTGAGGCTATATTTTTATTCACCACGTGATATGTGTTTTGCTTGGAGCGTCTTGTGTGATATGAGTCTTTGATTTTTAGTTTCCCACAATCATCCTTGCTGTACACACCTTTTGAGAGGGACATGTTTTAATCATGAATTTATTAGAATACTCTATCTGCTTCACTTATATCTTTTGAGCTAGGCAGTTTGCTATCTAGTGCTTCACTTATATATTTTTAGAGCACGACGGTGGCTTTATTTTATAGAAATTTTTGAACTCTCATGCTTCAATTATATTATTTTGAGAGTCTTAAACAGCATGGTAATTTGCTTAGGTTATGAAATTAGTCCTAATATGATGGGCATCCAAGAGGGATATAATAAAAACTTTCATATAAAGAGCATTGAATATATGAGAAGTTTGATTCCTTGCATTTGTTTTGAGATATAAAGATGGTGATATTAGAGTCATGCTAGTGAGTAATTTTGGATTGGTAGAAATACTTGTGTTAAAGTTTGTGATTCCTGTAGCATGCACGTATGGTGAACCGTTATGTGATGAAGTCGGAGCATGATTTATTCTTTGTTTATCTTCCTTATGAGTGGCGGTCGGGGATGAACGATGGCCTTTTCCTACCAATCTATCCCCCTAGAAGCATGCATGTAGTACTTTGTTTCGATGAATAATAGACTTTTGCAATATGTATGTGAGTTCTTTGTGACTAATGTTGAGTCCATGGATTATACGCACTCTAACCCTTCCACCATTGCTAGCCTCTCTAGTACCGCGCAACTTTCTCCGGTGCAATAAACCCACCATATACCCTTCCTCAAAACAGCCACCATATCTACCTATTATGGCATTTCCATAGCCATTTCGAGATATATTGCCATGCAACTTCCACCGCTCTGTTTTATTACGACACATACCATCATTTTCATATTGCTTTGCATGATCATGTAGTTGGCATAGTATTTGTGGCTTGGCCACCGTTCATATTTTTTATGCATGTCACTCTTGATGATTGCACATCCCGGTATAGTACCGGAGGCATTCATATAGAGTCATATTTTTTTCTAGTATTGATTTGTAATTCTTGAGTTGTAAGTAAATAAAAGTGTGATGATCATCATTATTAGAGAATTGTCCCATGTGAGGAAAGGATGATGGAAGCTATGATTCCCTCACAATTTGGGATGAGTCTCCGTACTTTAAAAAAATAATAAAAGAGGCCAAAGAAGCGCAAATAAAGAAAAGGCCAAAGAAGCCCAAACAAAAAAATGAGAGAAAAAGAGAGAAGGGACAATGTTACTATCCTTTTTCCACACTTGTGCTTCGAAATAGCACCATGTTCTTCATGACAGAGAGTCTCCTATTTTGTCACTTTCATATACTAGTGGGAATTTTTCATTATAGAACTTGGCTTGTATATTCCAATGATGAGCTTCCTCAAATTGCCCTAGGTCTTCATGAGCAAGCAAGTTGGATGCACACTCACTTAGTTTCTTTTTGAGCATTCATACACTTATAGCTCTAGTGCATCTGTTGCATGGCAATCCCTACTCACTTGCATGGATATCAATTGATGGGCATCTCCATAGCGCATTAATTTGCCTAGTTGATGTGAGACTTTCTCCTTCCTTTTTGTCTTCTCCACAACCACCATATTCTATTCCACCTATAGTGCTATATCCATGGCTCACGCTCATGTATTGCGTGAAAGTTGAAAAAGTTTGAGAACACCAAAAGTATGAAACAATTGCTTGGCTTGTCATCGGGGTTGTGCATGATGAAATACTTTGTGTGATGAAGATGGAGAATAGCCATACTATATGATTTTGTAGGGATAACTTTCTTTGGCCATGTTATTTTGAGAAGACATGATTGCTTTGTTAGTATGATTGAAGTATTATTGTTTTTATGTCAATATTAAAATTTTGTTTTGAATCTTATTGATCTGAATATTCTTGCCACAATTAAGAAAATTGCATTGATAAATATGTTAGGTAGCATTTCACATCAAAATTTTGTTTTTATCATTTACCTACTCACGGACGAGTAGGAATTAAGCTTGGGGATGCTTGATACGTCTCCAACATATCTATAATTTTTTGTTCCATACTATTATATTATTTGTTTTGGATGTTTTTATGTATTAATATGCTATTTTATTTTATTTTTCAGACTAACTTATTAACCTAGAGCCCAGTGCCAGTTTCTGTTTTTTTCCTTGTTTTTGACTTTTACAGAGAAGGAATATCAAACGGAGTCCAAACGGAATAAAACTTTACGATGATTGTTCTTGGACCAGAAGACACCCAGAAGACTTGGGGAGAGGGCCATAGGAGTCCCGAGGAGGCCACAAGCTCTCAAGGCGCGCCCCAGGGCGGCGCCCCTGGCTTGTGGGCCCCTCGGAGGTCCTCTAACCCAAATTCCACCTCTATATATTCTCAAATATTCCCCGAACATCAGAAGCGTCCACCCAAATACTTTTCCACCGCCGCAAGCCTCTGTTCCATGAGATCCCATCTTGGGTCCTTTTCCGGTGCTCTGCCGGAGGGGGATTCGATCACGAAGGGCCTATACATCAACCTTGCTACCCTTCCGATGAAGCGTGAGTAGTTCACCAAAGACCTAAGGGTCCATAGCTAGTAGCTAGATGGCTTCTTCTCTCTCTTTGAGCTTCAATACAATGTTCTCCTCGATGTTCTTGGAGTTCTATCTGATGTAATCTTCTTTTGCAGTGCGTTTGTTGAGATCCAAGGAATTGTGGATTTATGATCAAATTATTTATGAATATTATTTCAGTTTTCTCTGAACTCTTTTATGCATGATTAAGATATCTTTGTATTTCTCTTCTAACTATCGGTTTGGTTTGGCCAACTAGATTGGTTTTTCTTGCAATGGAAGAGGTGCTTAGTTTTGGGTTCAATCTTGTGGTGTCCTCACCCAGTGACAGAAGGGGTAGCGAGGCACGTATTGTATTGTTGGCATCAAGGATAAAAAGATGGGGTTTATGTCATATTGCTTGAGTTTATCCCTCTACATCATGTCATCTTACTTAAAGCCTTGCTCTGTTCTTATGAACTTCATATTATAGATGCAGGCAGGAGTCAGTCAACGTGTGGAGTAATAGTAGTAGATGCAGAATCGTTTCGGTCTACTTGTCATGGATGTGATGCCTATATTCATGATCATTGCCTTAGATATTGTCATAATTATGCCATTTTCTGTCAATTGCTCAACAGTAATTTGTTTACCCACGGTATGTTTTCTCTCAAGAGAGAAGCCTCTAGTGAAACCTATGGCCCCCGGGTCTATTTTCCATCATATATTTTCAGATCTATAAACCAAAAAACCCAAAAATACCTTGCTGCAATTTATTTATATTTACTTTAGTTTGCTCTTTTATTTACCTTTTATACCTATCTCTATTAGATCTCACTCTTCTTCGTGACTATGAAGGGATTGACAACCCCTTTTTCGCGTTGTGTGCAAGTGTTTGTTAGTTTGTCTAGGTGCATATATTGGAGACTTGCTTGTGCCTCCTACTGGATTGATACCTTGGTTATTAACTGAGGGAAATACTTATGTCTACTTTGTTGCATCACCCATTCCTCTTCAAGGGAAAAATCAACGCAAGCTCATGATGTAGTACCAACTCCGGCACTTGTCGCACCGGAAAGTGCTCGGGGCTCATAGGGACCATTTTGTTAGCGCCCGCTGCCCTTCTTAGTGCGGGGTCCTCCGAGGGACGCGGCCTCACGGTGTTCCCTGGGGTGTCGCCTTTCCCTACGTCGGGCGCCTCCGGCGCCATTCCCCCGCAAGGCCCACCTACTTCCGTAGACGGGGTTGCCTACTCGCATGGCTGGTAGGGGGGTGCGCTGCGTGCCCGCTTTCACCGTCCGCCCCACGCCCCTCTAGACTAGGCAAGGGCACCGACGGCTCTTCATTCTGCACCTCCGGTTGGGGATGGTCATCTTCATGGCCTTATCTGCCCCGGGAACCATCTTCTTCTTTGACGGAGGGCCCCTGTGCCTGCAGGAAAACTCAGCCCGACTCTCGTGTGAGAGGAGAGAAAGCACAAATGAAGGGACAGAGCGAGAGGAACTTACTCGTCCAGCGGAACCAATTTCCTCTTCTTCAGTGCCCAGTTGGAGTGGCCGCCGCTGCCGTGGCCCCGGGCCGAGTCGGGCTGGCCCCCGAAGCCTCACTGTGGGGCCCGTCAGAGCCCCCTCACGGGGCCTCAACCGGTGCGCCATCCTCGTGAAGTGCATCGCCGTGACCCGGGGCCTCCTCGTCCTCCGAAGGTGCGGCTCGGGAGGGCACGACCCTAAACCCCTCGAGGTCATCAGCATTGTCATCGCTGACATCGACTAGGAGATGGCGGCTGCCCGTCCGGGGAGCTGTCCCCTCTCTCCTCGATGGCATGCGTCAACGCCACGAAGCCTGTGATGTGTAGTACGCAACTTTATTCTTGTAGACTTGTGTTGGGCCTCCAAGCGTAGAGTTTTGTAGGACAGTAGCAATTTCCCCTCAAGTGGATGACCTCTGGTTTATCAATCCATGGGAGGTGTAGGATGAAGATGGTCTCTCTCAAACAACCCTGCAACCAAATAATAAAGAGTCCCTTATGTCCCCAACACACCATATACAATGGTAAATTCTATAGGTGCACTAGTTCAGCGAAGAGATGGTGATAGAAGTGTAGTATGGATAGTAGATATAGGTTTTTGTAATCTGAAAATAAAAAAACAGCAAGGTAGCAATTGATAAAAGTTAGCACAAACAGTATAGCAATGCTTAGAAACAAGGCCTAGGGTTCATACTTTCGCTAGTGCAATCTCTCAAGAATGCTAACATAATTGAATCATATGGCAATCCCTCAATGTGCGACAAAGAATCACTTCAAAGTTCTTATCTAGCGGAGAATGTACGAAGAAATTATTTGTAGGGTATGAAACCACCTCAAAGTTATCCTTTCCGATCAATCTTTTGAGTTGTTCCTATAAGTGTCACAAACAACCCTAAAGTTCGTACTAAAATAACACCATATGATACACATCAACCAACTCTAATGTCACCTAGATACTCCAATGTCACCACAAGTATCCGTGAGTTGATTATACAATATGCATCAAACAACTTTAGATTCATAATATTCAATCCAACACAAACAACTTCAAAGAGTGCCCCAAGATTTCTATCGGAGAAAGTAGACTTGAGTACCAAAACATACATCAAGTGAATCATATAATACCCCATTGTGACCACGGGTTTTCATATGCAAGACATGCATCAAGTGTTCTCAAATCCATAAAGTGTTCTATCCGATAATAGTGAAACCTCAAAGGTAAAAACTCAATTCATCACAACAAGATAGAGAGGGAGAAACACCATATGATCCAACTATATTAACAAAGGTCGCAGTACATCAAGATCGTGCCAAATCAAGAACACGAGAGAGAGAGAGAGAGATAGATATCAAACACATAGCTACTTGTACATACCCTCAGCCTCGAGGGTGAACTACTACCTCGTCATGGTGGTCGCCGGGATGATGAAGATGGCCTCTAGTGATGATTTCCCCTTTCGGTAGGGTGCCGAAACGGGCTCCCGATTGAGTTTTCATGGATATAGAGGCTTGCGGCAGCGGAACTTCTCATCAAGGGTTATTTCCGGGGTTTTTTGTATTTATAGAATTTTTTGGCGTCGGTCTCATGCTAAGATGGGCTTTGAGGGGCCCACTACCCACTAGGGCCAGCCTGCCCCTGGCGCGCCCTGATTGATAGTGGGGCCCTCGTGGCTCTTCTAGCCCTCCCACGAAGCTTCTAGTGCCTCTTTTCTTCGAAAAAAATCATCAAAAAGTTTCGCTACATTTGAAGAACTTTGATTTATACACAAAAAACAACACCACGGTAGTTCTACTGAAAACAGTGTCAGTCCAGGTTAGTTCCATTTAAATCATATAAAATTGCACCCAAACCATATAAAATTGTTGTAAACATGGCATGAATACTTCATAAATTATATATACAGTGGAGACGTTTCAGCATCCCCAAGCTTAATTCCTCCTTGTCCTCGAGTATGTAAATGATAAAAGAAATAATTTATGAAGTGTGAATGCTAGCATAGTGTATAGGTTTAATCAATGATAATTCAATCACTTTTCCTAGCATCATAACATCAACTCTTTCTCATAAAACTCATCATGATAAAGTAGCAATCAATTCACATGTTATGGTTCAAACAATGCATTCTCTAGAAACTTAACAACCTATGTTCTCAGTCACCAAGCAATTGCAATTCAACTTATTCAAAAAAGTCTAATAAGAGCTCCACATACTCAATTATCATATAGTATTCTATGATTGCTAGTACTCAAAGAATATTTTTAGAACAAACGGCATCCATCGGACACAGAGAAAGATAGGGGCTTAATGTTTCACCTACCAACTCATTTATCATCTAGATAATTGTCAACAATAATAATTCATGATCAAATATATTTGACTGGCCATATGTGCCTAGATCTTTCCCCACCACATGATGCTTACCAACTAGGGAATAATTGAGGTTCAAATGAGAATGCATACTATTGACTCTTGCATAAAAGTAAATACTAAAAAGTAAAAGATAGGCCCTTCATAGAGGGAAGCAGAGGTTGTCATGCGCTTTTTATTTTTTGATGCACAAGCTCTTAATGCAAAGGAACATCATGTTATATTGCCCCTTGTGATAGCAACCTTTATTATGTAGTCTGTCGCTTTTATTTCTTTACCATCACAAGTTCGTACAACGCTTATTTTCCCTTGCAATAAAGATCATACATATTTAGGAGGAATTTTTATTGCTTTTTGCACCAATGACAACTTACTTGAAGGATCTTATTCAATCCATATGTAGATATGGTGGACTCTCATGGCAAGAAACTGAGTTTAAGGGTTTTTGGATGCACAAGTAGTACCTCTATCGGTGTAGTGAACATGGGGTGTTCATTACACCTGGACACGCACCGGCGAGTTGCAGCCTCCAGGCGGGAAGGGCATGGCAGGGGAGCTAGCCTTCCTGGGAGAAGACAACTGGGAACAAGCACAAGACTATCCAAAAAGCATTCGAGTCAATAATTGGAAGGCGGAAGACCAATGGCCGAAGCCCCAGCAAGATTCTTGCTGGTGAGCCCCGGCAAGATTCTTGCTGGTGAGCCCCAGCAAGAGCAAGATTCTTGCTGGTGAGCCCCGGCAAGATTCTTTGCTGGTGAGCCCCGGCAAGATTCTTGCTGATGAGCCCTGGCAAGGCTTGGCGCCCGGCAAGGATTGGTGCCCGGCAAGGATCGGCGCCTGGCGAGATCCTGCCACTATGCCACCGCTCCGGCACAGCGACAAAGCCCGACATTCTGGGTCCTTCTCTGGATGCGTGGCAACGTGCCAGTGGAGGAGAGCTTAAGCGGTGCTGATGGGATGGCCCCTTTTTCCATCCCCAAGAAAGTAAGGACACCTAAACGGACACCTCACGGTGCATTAAATGCGTTTGTCCTAATTCGTCAGGGGTTAGGTATGATACCCTGTAGCTACTTTACACCTCAATGTATGTACATTTTGCCACTGTGGAGACCCCTTTGAGCATATAAAAGGAGGCCCAAGGCAACTGCTATAGAGGAGGAGAACTTCTGGCCCATTCTGCATGCGTAGCTGCTCTTTGAACATACTGTTCATTGCGAGCGCTCCTGAAGGCTGGGCTCAAGAACATCAATAAGAACACAAAGCAGGAGTAGGGTTTTACGCTGATCAACGGCCCGAACCTGGGTAAAAACTTCCCGCGTCGATCACTGGTTCTGCTCTTTGCGTATACCTCTCCCCCTGCCGAATCGTAAAGGGATCTCTCGGGATCCCATAGGTGTCGTGCCCCGACATCTTTGGCGCGCCAGGTAGGGGGATCGAGGTTGCGCGAACCTGATCCAGCGGTCGGCGCGTCTGCTTCATCGTCCATGGCGACTTCGCTCCACATACAGAAAGCTAAGTTCTAAAACTTTAATGCCTTTTGCTGATTTGATTTTATCCATGATGATGTTCTTTGCCCATAACCTGTGCGCAAAGGAGCACTCTTGAGACATTCTGCGCTCCGGGTTGTTCTGGTCTGCCTAGCAACACCTGTGCAGCCGCGTTTGTTCTTGGAGTGTGAAGCTCTCGAGGAGGCGGCGTCCTCGATAGGCTGCTAACTAGGATCCATTCCTAAGCGCCATTGACTAGGACGTGCGCGATCGAGATGCATTCCGGCAAGCGTAGGGGACAACTGTGCAAAAACAAAAACATGTGGAGAAGAGCTCTAAATAAAGTTACGCACAAGTTAAAATGCTTTTAAGATGCTAATTAACTTGTCGTATTTAAACGCAGTTGTGGCCCAGGGGCTGGCAGCGTCCTCTGGACCAATCTTCTCGATGTCGAGAATGATGAAGTTCTCCGCCATAAGCCTTCCTGGCAACAAGCTTGCCGAAAGCCAGCATCGAGAACGACGAAGTCCTCCGTCATGAGCTTTCCCGGCAACTCCTTGCCGGAAGCTAGCGTCGAGAATATCAAAGTTCTCCGCTAAAGTCAAAAGTTTCCCGACAACCACCCTTTGAGCAAAAAAATAAGCTCAGGGGCTGGCAGCGCCCTCGCAAGAAAAGCTAAGTTGCCAAGATTTATTACATTCATTTTGCTATCCTCACTTGCTTCTTATACCTAAACACGAAGGAGCCCTCTCGGGGCTAATTGCGCCCCTAGTTGTCTCGAGTCCGCTCAACAATTCAGGTGGCTGCATAAGCACCGAGGAGGTAAACCTTTCCGGGAGGCAGCGTTCCCGGCAAGTTGCTTAGGACCCGTTCCTCAAGCACTGCCGACTGGAGCATGCGCACCGGAAAGGTTTCCGGCGAGCGTGGGTTGCCTTGATTAATTCTTTGTCCTTGTACATCAACCTGCACGTGGAGGAACCTTGTCGTGGTTAGCCCGCGCTCTAGCTTCGCCTCGAGTCCGCTCGGCAAGCTTAGCAGCTGCATTCTGGCCCGGCAAGTCGCCTTGCCGGCGGCGGCACTTCCAGCAGGCTGCTAAAGACCCGCATCTAGCGCTCGCGGCAAACGTGCGCACCGGCAAGGTTTCCAGACAGCGTAGGGACTAAAATAAGTGCAACGACTGAATTAATCAAGGGGGAAGCATACATTCATTCAGCATAAAGTAACATGCATTGCATGCATAAAGATTGATTTAACTAAGATAAATTGCTTCTTTATATGCGCCATTGCAGCAACCGGCCGGCAAGACGGCAGTGAGACATTCGCGGTAGACGGCTGCGGCAGCAGGGGTGACTATATGGATCGAGCACCGCACCCGCAGTACCCTATATGGGGAAAGTTCGGGGACTGGCTCCTCGTCGCACAGTGTGTCACTTCCTTTCGGGCACACGACTCCTGTTGCCGTCTTGCTCTGTCTGCCCACGCTGCCGGCAAGCCCAAGGCCCGGCAAACCGCAAACTCTCTTGCGTCATCACCAGCATGCAGTTAAAAGTCAAGAGTAATGGTTACTTCTCACCGCGCGTGTACCGGTGCATGTTTTTGGGCCTAGCCCAGACAAGCACTGTGCGCGTTTGTCCGGCCCAGGCCCGGGGGCTCCTGTCGGTGTAGTGAACAGGGGGTGTTCATTACACCTGGACACGCACCGGTGAGTTGCAGCCTCCAGGCGGGAAGGGCATGGCAGGGGAGCGAGCCTTCCTGGGAGAAGACAACTGGGAACAAGCACAAGACTATCCAAAAAGCATTCGAGTCAATAATTGGAAGGCGGAAGACCAATGGCCGAAGCCCCAGCAAGATTCTTGCTGGTGAGCCCCGGCAAGATACTTGCTGGTGAGCCCCGGCAAGATTCTTGCTGGTGAGCCCCGACAAGATTCTTGCTGGTGAGGCCCAGCAAGATTCTTGCTGGTGAGCCCCGGCAAGATTCTTGCTGATGAGCCCCGGCAAGGCTTGGCGCCCGGCAAGGATTGGTGCCCGGCAAGGATCGGCGCTTGGCGAGATTCTGCCACTATGCCACCGCTCCGGCACAGCGACAAAGCCCGACATTCTGGGTCCTTCCCTGGATGCGTGGCAACGCGCCAGTGGAGGAGAGCTTAAGCGGTGCTGATGGGATGGCCCCTTTTTCCATCCCCAAGAAAGTAAGGACACCTAAACGGACACCTCACGGTGCATTAAATGCGTTTGTCCTAATTCCTCAGGGGTTAGGTATGATACCCTATAGCTACTTTACACCTCAATGTATGTACATTTTGCCACTGTGGAGACCCCTTTGAGCATATAAAAGGAGGCCCAAGGCAACTGCTACAGAGGAGAACTTCTGGCCCATTCTGCATGCGTAGCTGCTCTTTAAACGTATTGTTCATTGCGAGCGCTCCTGAAGGCTGGGCTCAAGAACATCAATAATAACACAAAGCAGGAGTAGGGTTTTACGCTGATCAGCGGCCCGAACCTGGGTAAAAACTTCCCGCGTCGATCACTGGTTCTGCTCTTTGCGTATACCTCTCCCCCCACCGAATCGTAAAGGGATCTCTCGGGATCCCATAGGTGTCGTGCCCCGACAACCTCTACTTAGTACAATTTTTTGGCTAGCAAAAGATCCTAAGCAAGCACCACATGTTGGAGGATCCATAACAATATAACTTATATGCAAACATACCCAAACATAACTCATTACGTTGTCTTCCTTGTCCAACTTCAACTAATTTGCTCAAGTTTGAAAATAATTAATTGGTATTCACAATCATAAAAGATGTCCAAGATAATATATTTATATATGAAAGTTCTCTTCCTTATACTCATCATTCATGAATTGCTTGTATGACCAATATTGTGATTGTAAAACTTCAATAGATTTTGCTTTCTAAACCCAATGTGAAGATAATACTAGGTATGATACAAGCATATGAAGCATTTATAATTTCAACTTTATGATATTCAACCCATTCAACAATTTACTCTTAGGATATAAGTGAAGCACGAGAGTAAATGAAAAACTACTCCAAAAAAATACAAGTGAAGATCAAGTGAGTAGTTAAGTAAATAAGTAGCTATTGAGGACTCTCTCTTATTAAAAAAATTCAGACCTTAAGTATTTTAATCAAACATCAAAGAAAAAAAATGACATTCCAAGGATAGCACACAACGTGTGAAGAAGCAAAAACTGAGCTCAACTGAGACTAACCAATAATTGTTGATGAAGAAAGCTGGGATGCCTACCGGGGCGTCCCCAAGCTCAGATGCTTGAGACTTCTTGAAATATTATCTTGGGATGCCTTGGGCATCCCCAAGCTTGAGCTCTTGTGTCTCCTTAATTCCTTTCATATCACGGTTTCTCTAAAATCTCAAAAACTTCATCCACACAAAACTCAACAAGGACTCGTGAGATCAGTTAGTATAAATCAATGCAACACCTTATCATTCTCTACTGTAACAAATCACTAAAATTATAATTTAACATTGCATACTAAATGCCTCTGCATATTTAATACTCATATCCTCAAATAGAATCATTAAACAAGCAAACATATGCAAACAATGCAAATATAACAACAATCTATCTAAACAGGGCAGCTTGTAAAGAATGCAAGAAGATTCATACTTATCTAACACCAAAAATTCTGAAAAATTACCACACTGTAGAAATTTTTTAATAGCTCATCATGTAAAAATTTCAAGATTTTATCATGTTCTGACTATTCATAAATATTCAAAACATAACAACAAAGTTTCTGCTTCCAAACATCAACATATAAACTTGCAAAATAAGCATGGTAAAGGCTATACTTGACATTTTTATTGAAATAAAAGATGCAAAACATTACTATAAATAACAGCAAGCAAATCCTAATAGAATAAAATGACACTCCAAGCAAAACTCATATCATGTGACAAATAAAAATATAGCTCCAAGTGAGGTTACCAATAATGTTGGAGACGAAAGAGCGGATGCCTTCCGGGGCATCCCCAAACTTAGTTGTTTGAGCCTTCCTTGAATATTAACTTGGGGTGCCTTCGGCATCCCCAAGCTTTGGTTCTTGCCACTCTTCATTCTTCTCATATCAATATCTCACCCAAAACTTGAAAACTTCAATCACACAAAACTTAATGGAACTTCGTGAGATGGGTTAGTATAGTAAAACAAATCATTCACTTGGGTACTGTAAAAGACAAGATTCATAATTGTTTCCACATAATGCCTACTGTATGATACGTCTCCATCATATCTATAATTTTTTATTGTTTCATGCCAATATTATACAAGTTTCACATACTTTTGGCAAAATTTTATATGATTTATTGGACTATCCTATTGATATAGTGCCCAGTGCCAGTTCCTGTTTTTTGCATGTTTTTTGTTTCACAGAATATCCATATCAAACGAAGTCCAAACACGATAAAAATTTACGGAGGATTATTTTGGAATATTTATGATTTTTGGGAGGTGGAATCAACGCAAACGGGGGCGCACAGAGACCACAACCCACCAGGGCGTGCCGAGCACCCCCTGGCGCGCCCAGGTATCTTGTGTCCTCCTCGAACGTCGGTTGGGGCCCTTCTTCTATCGCAAGAAATATAATTTATGGAAAAAATCATGTAAATTTTTTAGCGCAATCTGAGTTACGAATCTCCGGGAATTTAAGAAACGGTGAAGGGCCAGATCAGGGGAACACGAAATAGAAGAGAACAGAGAGGGAGATCCAATCTTGGAGGGGCTCCTGCCCCTCTGCCACCATGGAGGCCATGGACCAGAGGGGGAACTCTCCTCCCATCTAGTGGGGAGGCCAAGGAAGAAGAAGAAGGAGGGGGGCTCTCTCCCCCTCTCTCCCGGTGGCGCTGGAGTGCCGCCGGGGCTAGGATCATGAAGGCGATCTACATAAACAATCTTGCCGTCAACACCAACTATCTCCCCCTCTATGCAGCGGTGTAACATCCCTTCTCCCCACTGTAATCTCTATTTAAACATGGTGCTCAACTCCATATATTATTTCCCAATGATATTTGGCTATCCTATGATGTTTGAGTAGATCCGTTTTATCCTATGGGTTAATCGTGATCTTGGTTGGTATGAGTGTATATTTTATTTATGGTGCTGTCCTACGATGCCCTCCATCTCGCGCAAACGTGAGGGCCCCCCCGCTGTAGGGTGTTGCAATATGTTCATGATTCGCTTATGGTGGGTTGCGAGAGTGACAGAAGCTTAAACCCGAGTAAGTGGGTTGTTGCGTATGGGATAAAGAGGACTTGATACTTAATACTATGGTTGGGTTTCATGACCTTAATGATCATTAGTAGGTTCAGATGCTTGCTAGGGGTCCAATCATAAGTGCATATGAGCCAAGTAGAGAAAGTATGTTAGCTCATGCCTCTCCCTCATATAAAATTACAAGAATGATTACCGGTACTTGTTATCGATTGCCTAGGGACAAATGACTTTCTTGTTGACAAAAGCTATCCACTTTTATTACCTTGCAATTTATTCGTAGTTTTATTCTCGCAAAGTACTCATAGTTTTATTCTTGCAAAATAGTTTCATACTTGTTCTAGGTAAAGCAAATGTTAAAGTATGCGTAGAGTTGTATCGGTGGTCGATAGAACTTGAGGGAATATTTGTTCTACCTTTAGCTCCTCGTTGGGTTCGACACTCTTATTTATCGAAGAAGACTACAAACGATCTCCTATACTTGTGGGTTATCAAGACCTTTTTCTGGCGCCGTTGCTGGGGAGCAATAGCGTAGGGTGAATATTCTCGTTTGTGATTGTTTGCCTTATCACTAAGTAGGTTTTATTTTGTGCTCTTGTTTTCTATATTTAGTTATGGATATGGAACACGAAACACCAAAAAAATTAGTTGTACTTGCTACTCATGGAGATGAGGAACCTCCTAAAACCCTCGATTCTCGTTATGTGAAAAATATTATGCACTACTTTGATAATCCCGAGAAAACCCCGTTCAACTTGATAATGGGAGTAACATTGGACCAACGTGAATACTTTAGGGATTATCGCTTGACACAAAAAGGGAAATTATTATGGGATCAAATTGATAGGTTGCATTGGTATGCTTGGGATTTATGCCAGAGATATGATTATACTTGTTGCTCTAGGATGAACGCTCCGCACCTTCCCTTTACATGCAAATTTAATGATAATGAAACCTTGGCTTCTTATGCCAATGGTAGATATGATTATTATGATGTGGAACGAATAGAAGAATTTGTTGCTTTTAAGGGTGCTTATGAAATTGAATCTTTGTTTTTAAAGTATGAAGCTTTTGATGTTGATGTTTATAGACCTGAAAATTTTGCCATCCTTAAATATTGCTATGAAAATTATAAATACAATTCCAATATTGTTATATTTATTGATAAAGTCTCTGCTGTCCAAGAAGAGACTAATATTTTGCAGGAGTCTATGGAAGAAGAAATTGATGAAACTATGAGCTCATTGGATGAAAAAGATGATGAGGAGAGCGAAGAACAAAAGGAGGAAGAACGGATTAGCTACCCGTGCCCACCTTCTAATGAGAGTAACTCTTCAACTCAGACATTATTTAATTTCCCTTCATGCTTACCAAAGGATGAATGTTATGATAATTGCTATGATCCCGTTGATTCTTTTGAAATATCCCTTTTTGATAAACTTAATGCTTGCTATGCTTGTGGCCAAGATGCCAATATGAATTATGCTCATGGAGATGAACTTGCTATAGTTCCTTATGTTAAGAATGAGATTGTTGCTATTGCACCCACACATGATAGTCCTATTATCTTTTTGAGTTCTCCAAACTACACTATATCGAAGAAGTTTGCTCTTATTAAGGATTATATTGATGGGTTGCGTTTTGCTACTACACATGATGATTTTGATGAATATAATATGCATGTGCTTGCTGCTTCTACTTGCAATTATTATGAGAGAGGAACTATATCTCCACCTCTCTATGTTTCCAACATGATAAAATTGCAAGAAACTGCTTATGCTATGTATTGGCCTTTACTTGATGTACATGAATTGTTCTTGTATGACATGCCATGCATAGGAAGAGAGTTATACTTTGTCATTGCATGATATATGTTGCTTTGTGCTCACTACTAAATGCCAAATCATTGTTAATTAAAATTGGCTTTGATATACCTTGGGATCAGGGTGGATTCATTACTTGAGCACTTTATGCCTAGCTTAATGGCTTTAAAAAAGTGTTGCCAGGGATACAACCCAAAAGTTTTATAGAGTCATTTTATTCTGTTGAGTGCTTTTATAAAGTTTAAAAACAAAAAAAATATAGAGGGGAACTTAAAACTTCACAAAAAGAAAGGTGAAAGTGAGAGAGACAAGCACTGTGAAAGTGGGAGCTAGCCTTGAACTTTGTTCATGCCCATGGAAACTTTGTGAATCTCAATTACAGAAAATTTTCAACAAAAATAATTATCCCCTTGTAAAAATCCATTGTATTATAAAAATAATGTGCCAAGATTTGCCTTTAGGATGATTAGATTGCTTATTGGTATGTGCGGTGCAAAAACAGAAATTTTGGCTGTAGTGCGCGATTATACATTTTTTACTGGAATGTCAAAGGTGTCTGAAACTTTTTTCACCGTATTTATATACAAATTATTTATTTTTTCCTAATTTTTCAGAAGTTTTAGGGTTACATAAGTATGGTGAATGTTCAGATCTTTATAGACTGTCCTGTTTTCACTGATTGCTGTTATAGCTTCATTATTTGCGTATGTTTGAAATCTTGTTGAGCCCCCTTTGACTTGGGGCCATAGAATTGTGATAAAATACAGTGGGTAATGTTTGATTATAATTATACAATAATGTTATAGTAGTACATGATGGGATTTGACTGCCATATTCACTAACCCCGCCACTAAAAGTTCTGTTAAGTTTTGTGTGGATGAAGTGATCAAAGATTGAGGAGGTCTCGATATGATGAGAAGGAGGAGAGGAAAGAGCTCAAGCTTGGGGATTCCCAAGGAACCCCAAGTAAATATTCAAGGAGACTCAAGCATCTAAGCTTGGGGATCCCTCGGAAGGCATCCCATCTTTCTTCAACAAGTATCGGTATGTTTTCGTCTTCGTTTCATTCATATGATATGTGTAAATCTTGGAGCGTCTTGTGTGTTTAGTTTTCATTTTTATTTATACACCATGCTGGTATGAGATAGTCCATCATTGATTTATAGAATGCTTATTTCACTTCACTTATATCTTTTGAGTATGGCTTTATAGAATGCTTCATGTGCTTCACTTATATCATTTGAAGTTTGGATTGCCTGTTTCTCTTCACATAGAAAACCGTTATTTGTAGAATGCTCTTTTGCTTCACTTATATTTATGAGAGCTTGATCTTTTGTAGAAAGAATTAAACTCTCTTGCTTCACTTATATCTATTTAGAGAGTCAACGGGAATTGGTCAATTGCATGGTTAGTCATAAAATCCTACATAAAACTTGTGGATCACTGTATATGATATGTTTGATTCCTTGCAATAGTTTTGCGATATAGAGATGGAATATGTGGGCGGTACTAGTAAACGGTTGTGGTTAGTAAGAATATTGGTGTTAAGGTTTGTGATTCCCGAAGCATGCACGTATAGTCTCTCGTTATGCTATGAAGTTGGAGCATGATTTATTACTGATTGTCTTCCTTATGAGTGGCGGTCGAGGACGAGCGATGGTCTTTTCCTACCAATCTATCCCCCTAGGGGCATGCATAGTAGTACTTTGCTTTGAGGGCTAATAAAATATTGCAATAAGTATATGAGTTCTTTATGACTAATGTGAGTCCATGGATTATACGCACTCTTACCTTTCCGCAATTTGCTAGCCTCTACGGTACCGTGCATTGCCCTTTCTCACCTCGAGAGTCGGTGCAAACTTCGCCGGTGCATCCAAACCCCGTGATATGATACGCTCTATCACACATAAGCCTTATTCTATCTTCCTCAAAACAGACACCATACCTACCTATTATGGCCTTTCCATAGCCATGCCGAGATATATTGCCATGCAACTTCCACCGCTTCCGTTTTGATGACTTGAGCATTCATTGTCATATTGCTTTGCATGATCGTAAGATAGCTAGCATGATAATTTCCATGGCTTGTCCGTTTTTTGATATCGTTGTTATGCTAGATCATTGCACATCCTGGTACACTGCCAGAGGCATTCATATAGAGTCATACTTTGTTATAGGTATGGTGTTGTAATTTTTATTTCTTTTGAGTTATATGTAAATAGAAGTGTGATAATCATCATTATTCATTTTTAGAGCATTGCCCAAGTGAGGAAAGGATGATGGAGACTATGATTCCCCCACAAGTCGGGATGAGACTCCGGACAATGAGAGAAAAGAAGAAAAAAAAATAAAAGAAAAAAACAAAGAGAGAAGGGGCATCTAGTTCCACACTTGTGCTTCAAAGTAGCACCATGTTTTTCATATAGAGAGCCTCATATGTTGTCACTTTCATATACTAGTGGGAAATTTTCATTATAGGATTAGATGCACACCCACTTATTTTCATGTTGAGCTTTCATACACTTATAGTTCTTAGTGCATTCGTTGTATGTCAATCCCTACTCCTCACGTTGATATCAATTGATGGGCATCTCCATAGCCCGTTTGTTAGCCGCGTCGATGTGAGACTTTCTTACTTTTTTGTCTTCTCTATATTTACCCCTATCATAATACTCTATTCCACCCATGGTGCTATATCCATGGATTGCGCTCATCTATTGCGTGAGGGTTGAAAAAGCTGAAGCGCGTTAAAAAGTATGAACCAATTGCTCGGCTTGTCATCGGGGTTGTGCATGATAAATACTTTGTGTTAAGAAGACAGAGCATGACAAGACTATATGATTTTGTAGGGATAGCTTTTTTTAGCGTTGATATTTTGAAAGACACAATTGTTTGTTGGGATGCCTGAGTATTGATGGCTTTACGTCAAATTATAGACTATTGCTTTGAATCACTTATGTCTTAATATTCATGCCATGACTAGACATATGATCAAGTTTATATTAGGTAGCATTCCACATCAAAAATTATCTTTTTTATCATTTACCTACTCAAGGACGAGCAGGAATTAAGCTTGGGGATGCTGATATGTCTTTGTCTTATCTGTAATTTTTGATTGTTTCATGCTAATATTATATAACTTTCACATACTTTTGGCAACATTTTATACGATTTATTGGACTAACCTATTGATCCAGTGCCCAGTGCCAGTTCCTGTTTTTTTGCATGTTTTTTGTTTCGTAGAATATCCATATCAAACAAAGTCCAAATGCGACAAAAATTTATGAATAATTATTTTGCAATATTTATGATTTTTGGGAGGTGGAATCAACGCAAACGGGGGCCCACAGTGACCACAACCCACCAGGGCGTGCCCAGGTATCTTGTGCCTTCCTCGAACATCGGTTGGGGCCCTTCTTCTGGTGCAAGAAATATAATTTATGGAAAAAAATCATGTAAAAAATTTAGCGCAATCGGAGTTACGGATCTCCGAGAATTTAAGAAATGGTGAAGGGCCAGATCTGGGGAACATGAAACAGAAGAGAACAGAGAGGGAGATCCAATGTCGGAGGGGTTCCTGCCCCTCCGCCACCATGGAGGCCATGGACTAGAGGGGGAACTATCCTCCCATCTAGGGGGTAGGCCAAGGAAGAAGAAGAAGGAGGGGGGGCTCTCTCCCCCTCTCTCCCCATGGCGCCGGAGTGCTGCCGAGGCTAGGATCGTGACGGCGATCTACATCAACAATCTGGCTACTGTCAACACCAACTATCTCCCCCTCTATGCAGCGGTGTAACATCCCTTCTCCCCGCTGTAATCTCTACTTAAACATGGTGCTCAACTCCATATATTATTTCCCAATGATATTTGGCTATCCTATGATGTTTGAGTAGATCCGTTTTGTCCTATGGGTTAATCATGATCTTGGTTGGTTTGAGTGTATATTTTATTTATGGTGCTGTCCTACGGTGCCCTCTGTCTCGCGCAAACGTGAGGGGCCCCCGCTGTATGGTGTTGCAATATGTTCATGATTCGCTTATGGTGGGTTGCGAGAGTGACAGAAGCTTAAACCCGAGTAAGTGGGTTGTTGCGTATGGGATAAAGAGGACTTGATACTTAATGCTATGGTTGGGTTTCACGACCTTAATGATCTTTAGTAGTTGCGGATGCTTGCTAGGGGTCCAATCATAAGTGCATATGATCCAAGTAGAGAAAGTATGTTAGCTCATGCCTCTCCCTCATATAAAATTACAAGAATGATTACCGGCACTTGTTATCGATTGCCTAGGGACAAATGACTTTCTTGTTGACAAAAGCTATCCACTTTTATTACCTTGCAATTTATTTGTAGTTTTATTCTCGCAAAGTACTCATATTTTTATTCATGCAAAATAGTTTCATACTTGTTCTAGGTAAAGCGAACGTTAAGCGTGCATAGAGTTGTATCTGTGGTCGATAGAAATCAAGGGAATATTTGTTCTACCTTTAGCTCCTCGTTGGGTTCGACACTCTTATTTATCAAAGAAGGATACAAATGATCCCGTATACTTGTGGGTTATCACTGTACTCTATAATTTCCACAATTTATATTAAGCAATATAAGCCATAGATACCATAAAACAAGCAAACTATGCATTGCAAACAGAATCTGTCAAAAATAGAACAGTCTGTAAAGATCTGATTAATGACTATACTTTTAACTCCAAAATTTCTGAATAGGATAGCATAGGCAAGTTGTATATCAATAATGTGTCAAAAATTCAGAATTGTTTGGTGCTCCAGTGATTTTAAACAATTCTGTTACTGGGCGCAAAAGTTTCTGTTTTTGCACAGAGTCAAGTCAACTACCATCCCCACTATCCCAAAGGCTTTACTTGGTACTTTATTGAAACAAAGGCTATAAAACAATGATTAGTACAGTAGCTTAATCATGTGAACACACAAAAATAGTAGTATGTCTTGGGTTGTCTCCCAACAAGAGCTTTTCTTTAATGTGTTCTAGCTAGGCATGATGATTTCAATGATGCTCACATAAAAGATAAGAATTGAAACATAATGGGAGCATTATGAAGCATATGACTAGCACATTTATGCCTAACCCACTTCCTATGCATAGGTATTTTGTGAGCAAACAAATTATTGGAGCAAGAATCAACTAGCATAGGAAGGCAAAACAAGTGCAACTTCAAAAATTTCAACATAAAGAGAGGAAACTTGATATTATTGACATATGTAAAAGCATATGTTCCTCTCTCATAATAATTTTCAGTAGAATCATGAATGAATTCAACAATATAACTATCACATAAAGCATTCTTTTCATGATCCACATACATAAAATATTTATTACTCTCCATATAAGCAAATTTATTCTCATGAATAGTAGTGGGAGCAAATTGAACAAAATAACTATCATGAGATATTTGATTGACATAATCAAATTGATAATTAAAATCATGATGACAGGTTCATAGTTATCATTATTCTTTATAGCATACATGTCATCACCATAATTATCATAGATAGCAACTTTGTTGTCATAGTCAATTGAAACCTCTTCAAAAATAGTGAAATCATCATTAAATAAAGTCATGACCTCTCCAAATCTACTTTCATAAATATTAAAATGAGATTCAACACCCTCCAAAATAGTGGGATAATTATTACCTAGAATTGGCACTCTTCCAAACCCACTTTCATCAATATAATAATCATAAATAGGAGGCATGCTATCATCATAGTAAATTTGGTAATCAAAACTTGGGGGACTAAAACATCACCTTCATCAAACATAACATCCCCAAGCTTATGGCTTTGCATATCATTAGCATCATGGATATTCAAAGAATTCATACTAGCAACATTGCAATCATGCTTATCATTGAAAGATTTTATGCCAAACATTTTATTGAATTCTTCTTCTATCAATTGAGCACAATTTTCTGATCCATCGTTTTCAAGAAAGACATTATAAAGAAGAATAATATGAGGCAACCAAAATTCCATTTTTTTTGTTTTCTTTTATAAACCAAACTAGTGATAAACAAGAAACTAAAAGATTCAATTACAAGATCTAAAGATATACCTTCAAGCACTCACCTCCCCAGCAACGGCGACAGAAAATAGCTTGATGTCTAGTACGCAACTTTATTCTTGTAGACTCGTGTTGGGCTTTCAAGCGTAGAGTTTTGTAGGACAGTAGAAATTTTCCCTCAAGTGAATGACCTAAGGTTTATCAATCCGTGGGAGGCATAGGATGGCGATGGTCTCTCTCAAACAACCATGCAACCAAATAAAAAAGAGTCTCTTGTGTCCCCCGAGACATCAAATACAATGGTCAATTGTATAGGTGCACTAGTTCGGTGAAGAGATGGTGATACAAGTGTAGTATGGATAGTAGGTATAGGTTTTTGTAATCTGAAAATAAAAAACAGCAAGGTAGCAATTGATAAAAGTGAGCACAGATGGTATAGCAATACTTAGAAACAAGGCCCAGGGTTCATACTTTTGCTAGTGCAATCTCTCAACAATGCTAACATAATTGAATCATATTGCAATCCCTCAACATGCGACAAAGAATCACTCCAAAGTTTTTATCTAGCGGAGAACATACGAAGAAATTGTTTGTAGGGTACGAAACCACCTCAAAGTTATCCTTTCCAATCATTCTTTGGAGCTATTCCTATAAGTATCACAAACAGGCCTAGAGTTTGTACTAAAATAACACCATATGACACACACCATACTCCAGTGTCACCACAAGTATCCATGAGTTTATTATACGATATGCATCAAACAACTTTAGATTCATAATATTCAATACAATACAAAGAACTTCAAAGACTGCCCCAATATTTCTACCGGAGAAAGTAGGACGAAAACGTGCATCAACCCCTATGCATAGATTACCCCATTGTCACCTCGGGAATCCGCGAGTTGAGTATCAAAAAATACATCAAGTGAATCAATATAATACCCCATTGTCACCATGGGTATTCATATGCAAGACATACATCAAGTGTTCTCAAATCCATAAAAGTATTAAATTCGATAATAGTGAAAATAAAAGAGATTTTTTGTATTTGATTGCAGGGTTGTTTGAGAGAGACCATCTTCATCCTACACCTCCCACGGATTGATAAACCTCAGGTCATCGACTTGAGGGAAAATTGCTACTGTCCTACAAAACTCCGCGCTTGGAGGCCCAACACGAGTCTACAAGAATAAGTTGTGTAGTAGACATCAACCTCCAACAAGTTCTTCAGCTATAAGATGGAGGAGAACAGCTCCGTCAGTGAGCATGTACTCAAAATGTCTAGGTACTACAACTGCTTGAATTAGTTGGGAGTTAATCTTCTGGACGAAGTAGCGATTGATAGAGTTCTTCGTTCACTGCCACCAAGCTATAAGTGCTTCGTGATGAACTATAACATAAAAGGGATGAAGAAAACTATACCTGAGCTCTTCACGATGCTTAAGGTCACGGAGGTATCAATCAAGAAAGAGCATCAAGTGTTGTTGGTCAACAAGATCACCAGTTTGAAAAAGAAAAGCAAGGGAACTTCAAGAAGAATGGCAAACTAGTTGCCGCTCGCATGAAGAAACCCAAGGCTGGACCCAAACCTGAGACTGAGTGCTTCTATTGAAAGGGGGATGGACACTAGAAGCGGAACTGCCACAAGTACCTGGCAGATAAGAAGGTTGGCAACGTCAAAAAAGGTATATTTTATATACATGTTATTGATGTGTGCCTTACTAGTGCTCGTAGTAGCACCTGGGTATTTGATAATGGTTCGGTAATATTCGTAACTCGAAATAGGAGCTGTGGAATAAACAGTGACTAGCTAAGGACGAGGCGACGATGCGCGTTCGAAATGTCTCCAAGCTACCTCATCCAGAGCTCCGTTCCAGCACCCTGCCGAATGGAGAAAGTCATCACCGGAGGCCATCTTCATCATCCCCGCTGCTTCCATGATGAGGTGGGAGTAGTTGACCCTCGGGGCTAAGGGTATGTACCAGTAGCTATGTGTTTAATCTCTCTCTGTCTCTCGTGTTCTTGATTTGGCATGATCTTGATGTACCACATGCTCTATTAATATAGTTGAATCATATGATGTTCTCCCCTCTCTATATTTGTTGTGATGAATTGAGTCTTGCTCTTTGAGGGTTCATTATGTTGGATTGAATATTGGATTTAAGATCACATGATATATGTCTTGCATGCGGATACCCGTGGTGACAATGGGGTATTCTATTGAGTCAACTGATATATGTTTTGGTAATGAACTTGCGGATTCCCGTGGTGACATTGGGGTAATCTAGGTACATATGTTGATACACATTTTCGTCCTACGTTTTATGATAGAAACATTGGAGTGATTCTTTGTCGCACGTAGAGGGATTGTTATATGATTCAATTATGCTAGCACTGCTGGGAGATTGCACTAGTGAAAGTATGAACCCCAGGCCTCGTTTCCAAGCATTGCAATACCTTTTGTGCTCACTTTTATTACTTTCTACCTTGCTGTTTTTATTATTTCAGATTACAAAAACCTATATCTACTATCCATACTACACTTGTATCACCATCTCTTCGCCGAACTAGTGCACCTATACAATTTACCATTGTATTGGGTGTGTTTGGGACATAAGAGAATTCTTGTTTTTTATTGCATGGTTGTTTGAGAGAGACCATATTCATCCTACACCTCCCATGGATTGATAAACCTTAGGTCAACTTGAGGGAAATTTTCTACTGTCCTACAAAACTCTGCACTTGGAGGCACAACAGAGTCTACAAGAAGAAAGTTGCGTAGTATACATCAAGCTATTTCTAACGGCACTACTAGGGAGGTGAGTGCTTGAAGGTATATCTTTAGATATTGCAACTGAATCTTTTAGTTTCTTGTTTGTCACTAGTTTCATTTATAAAAGAAAACTACAAAAAAATTTGAAGTGAGGTTTCCTCAAATTTTTCATCTTTATAAAGTGTTTCTTGAAAATGATGGATCAGAAAATTGTGCCAAATGTTAGAAGAAGAATTCAATAAAATGTATGGCATAAAATCCTTGAATGATAAGCATGATTGCAATGTTATTAGTATGTCTTCTTTGAATACCCATGATGCTAATGATATGCAAACCGATAAGCCTGGGGATGCTATGTCTGATGAAGATGATCTTTTTAGCCCCCCCCCCAAGTTTTGATGAGCAAATTTATTATGATGATTGCATGCCTCCTATTTATGATATGTACAATGATGAAAGTGGGTTTGGAAGAGTGTCGACTCTAGGTAACAATGATCCCCCTAATTTGGAGGGTGTTGAATCTTATTACAATATTGATAAAAGTGGATTCAGAGAGGTCATGACTTTATTTAGTAATGATTCCAGTATTTTGGAAGAGGTTTCAATTAATTATGACAACAAAGTTGCTATCTATGATGATTATTGTGATGACATGTATGTTATAAATAATAATGATAGCCATGAAACTTGTCATCATTTTAATGCTCAAATTGATTATGTAAATCAAGTGTCATATGATAGTTATTTCATTGAATTTGCTCCCACTATTATTGATGAGAGTAAATTTTCTTATGTGGAGAGTAATAAAATTTCTATGCTTGTGGATCATGAAAAGAATGCTTTATGTGATAGTTATATTGTTGAATTTGTTCATGATGCTACTAAAAATTATTATGAGAGGGTGACGGTGTCCTGGATTAGGGGGTGCTAACTTGGTCGGCCCATGTTCCTTGGGTTGTGCCGATGGGCCTTCGTTCATTCTCAATATGCACTCCGGAAGCCGTATGCAGGGGGCGTGATCGACTACATCTATCGAAGACTTCGTATACTCCAAGTCTTCTCCTACTACCTCATGACTAAATACCAACCTTGTATCCCTAGATACACTACCTGGTGTGTATATAAGCCAAAGGGTTTAGCCCATAGAGGGGACATTAACGCAATATCATTCACCTAGCCCTAGAGTTATAACACATCTAAAGATCTCGAGGTAGATCAACTCTATATTTGATACTTCTCCATTGATATGAACAAGAGGAGGAAGTAGGGTTTTACCTCCATCAAGAGGGCCCGAACCTGGGTAAAACAACGTCCCATTATTCCTGTTACCATATGTCCGAGATCCACAGCTCGGGACCCCCTACCCAGAGGTCTGCTGGTTTTTACACCGACACTGGTGCTTTCATTGAGAGTTCCGCTGTGAGACCGAAAGAAGGATCGATGGGATTTTCAGTCAACGACCCCAAACTCGCATGCATGATTGCCATGCCCGAAACTTCAGTCATGGAACCGCTTTCACACAAGCCTGAGGCACGCCAAGACACGTCTTCGGCTCTTGCCGGAAACTCCTTCAAGGATGAAGGGCTGAGGTACTTTTTGGAAAGTGACTTAGATAGCGGCCGACTAGAGGCAGCCAGTGAGACTAATCTTCAAATCAGTTCAGCCGATCCGACGGCCGCAGACTTGATACGGAATGAGGATGCTACGGCTTCGAAACCGCGGTCCCTAGAGATCGAAACACACCCTCCCACCTCTCACATCGAGTATCACCCTGCTAACTCAGGCCCACCAGACATCTGGGATCTGGCCTATGTGCAACACCTCCCTGATGAATCGATCAGGGAATTTTGGGCTAGTTTCTTGTCTGTCAAAAATAAGATACCGAATTACCAGGACTCCGATATAATTACGGCTTTCCAGCACGAATGCAATGACAAAGGCATTTTGAACGTCCTTGCTCGTCGTTGTGTTCAAACACTCCCAGAATTATCTGGTCTAGTGTCCAGATTCGGCACCATTGAAGATGCTTGGCTGGACGGAGGAAGCACATATTCGATCTGTGAAAACAATCCGAAACACGACAGACACGCACCTCGGTGCAAGCCACATAAGCGGAGCATGCCGACCAAGCGACCTCGAAAGAATAAGAAAACCTCCGGTCACCCCGGGATCACCCTTGACGGCTTTCTAGATAAACCATGCCCAATTGATACGTCTCCGTCATATCTATACTTTTTGATTGTTTCATGCCAATATTCTACAACTTTCATATACGTTTGGCAACTTTTAATATTATTTTTGGGACTAGCATATTGATCCAGTGCCCAGTGCGAATTCCTGTTTGTTGCATATTTTTTGTTTCGTAGAATATCCATACCAAATGATGTCCAAATGCGATAAAAACTTACAGAGTTTTTTTTGGAATATATGTGTTTTTTGGGAATTGGAATCAACACGAGACGATGCCCGATGGGCCCATAAGCCATGGAGGCGCGCCCCCTCCCCAGGGCGCGGCCAAGAGGCTTGTGGCCACCCTGTAAGGCGGTTGGCTCCCTTCTTCGGCCGCCAGAAAGCTAATATCCGGATAAAAATCGTGTTAAAATTTCATCCCAATCGGAGTTACAGATCTCCGGTGATTTAAGAAATGGTGAAAGGCCAGAATCTAAGAAGGCAGAAACAGAAGGAAACAAAGAGAGAGATCCAATCTCGGAGAGGCTCCCGACCATCCGCCGCCATGGAGGCCATGGAGCAGAGGGGAAACCCTCCTCCCATCTAGGGGGGAGGTCAAGGAAGCAGAATAAGGAGGAGGGCTCTCTCCCCCTCTCTCCCGGTGGCGCAGGAACGCCGCCGGGGCAATCATCGTGTGACGGCGATCTACTCCAACAACTCCGTCATCTTCACCAACAACTCCATCACCTTCCCCCATCTATCTACAGCGGTCCACTCTCCCGCAACCCGCTGTACCCTCTACTTGAACATGGTGCTTTATGCTTCATATTTTTATCCAATGATGTGTTGCCATCCTATGATGTCTGAGTAGATTTTTGTTGTCCTATCGGTGATTGGTGAATATGATTGGTTTAATTTGCTTGTGGTTATGTTGCTGTCCTTTGGTGCCTATCATATGAGTGCGTGTGTGGATCAGACCATAGGGTTAGTTGTATGTTGATAGGACTATGTATTGGAGGGCAAGGGTGACAACAACTTCAGCCTAGCATAGAAATTGGTGCATACGGGATTGAAGGGGGACCAATATATCTTAATGCTATGGTTGGGTTTTACCTTAATGAACGTTAGTAGTTGCGGATGCTTGCTAATAATTCCAATCATAAGTGCATAGAATTCCAAGTAAGGGATGACATGCTAGCAGTGGCCTCTCCCACATAAAACTTGCTATCGGTCTAGTAACGTAGTCAATTGCTTAGGGACAATTCCGCAACTCCTACCACCACTTCTCCACACTCGCTATAGTAAATTAATTTTTTATTTATCTAAACAGCCCCTAGTTTTTATTTTCGTGCTCTTTATTATCTTGCAAACCTATCCTACAACACCTACAAAGTACTTCTAGTTTCATACTTGTTCTAGGTAAAGCGAACGTTAAGCGTGCATAGAGTTGTATCTGTGGTCGATAGAAATCGAGGGAATATTTTTTCTACCTTTAGCTCCTCGTTGGGTTCGACACTCTTACTTATCGAAAGAGGATACAACTGATCCCCTATACTTGTGGGTTATCAAGACCTTTTTCTGGCGCCGTTGCCAGGGAGCAATAGTGTGGGGTGAATATTCTCATGTGTTCTTGTTTGCTTTATCACTAAGTAGATTTTATATGCTATTCTAAGTTGTTCTCTAACTTTAGTTATGGATATGGAACACGAAATACCAAAAAAATTAGGTGTACTTGCTACTCATGGAGATGGGGAACCTCCTAAAACCCTCGATGCTCGCTATGTGGAAAATATTAAACACTAGTTTTATAATCCTGAGAAAACCCCATTCAACTTCATAATGGGAGACACCTTGGATCAACGTGAATAATTTAGGGATTATCGGTTGACTCTGAAAGGGAAACTGTTATGGGATCAAATTCATATGTTGCATTGGTATGCTTGGAATTTATGCCGGAGATATGATTATACTTGTTGCTCTAGGATGAAGGCTCCACACCTTCCCTTTTCATGTAAATTTACTGATAATGAAACCTTGGCTTCTTATGCTAATGGTATATATGATTACTATGATGTGGAACAAATAGAAGAATTTGTTGCTTTTAAGGGTGCTTGTGAAATTGAATCTTTGTTTGAAAAGTGTAAAAATTATGATGATGCTGTTTACAGACCTGAAAATTTTGCTATACTTAAATATTGCCATGAGAATTATGAATATAATGCCGATATTAATGAGTTTATTGAGAAAGTCTCCGCTGTCCAAGAAGAGAATAATATTTTGCAGGAATCTGTGGAAGAAGAAATTGATGACACTACGAGCTCATTAGATGAAAAAGATGAGGAGGAGAGCGAAGAACAAAGGTAGGAAGAGCCGATTGATCACCCATGCCCACCTTCTAATGAGAGTAACTCTTCAACTCATCCATTGTTTAATTTCCCTTCATGCTTACCGAAGGATGATTGCTATGATAATTGCTATGATCCCTTGGCTTCGCTTGAAATATCTCTTTTTGATGAAATTGATGCTTGCTATGGTTGTGGCCATGATGCCAATATGAATGATGCTTATGGAGATGAACTTGCTATAGTTCCTTATGTTAAGAATGAAATTGTTCCTATTGCACCCACTCATGATAGTCTTATTATCTTTTTGAAATCTCACAACTACACTATACCGAAGAAGTTTGCGCTTATTAAGGATTATATTGATGGGTTGCGTTTTACTGTTACAATGATTTTGATAGATATAATATGCATGTGCTTGCTGCTACTACTTGCAATTATTATGAGAGAGGAACTACATCTCCGCCTCTCTATGTTTCCAACACAATAAAATTGCAAGAAATTGCTTATGCTATGTATTGGCCATTACTTAATGTGCATGAATTGTTCTTTGATGACATGACGATGCATAGGAAGAGAGTTAGACTTTGTCATTATGTGATATATGTTTCTTTGTGGTCACTACTAAATTACAAATCATTGCTAATTAAAATTGGCTTTGATATACCTTGGGATCCGGGTGGATCAATTACTTGAGCACTTTATGCCTAGCTTAATGGCTTTAAAGAAAGCGCTGCCAGGGAGACAACCCAGAAGTTTTAGAGAGTCATTTTATTCTGTTGTGTGGTTTAAAAAAGGTTTAAAAAAATATAGAGGGGAACCTAAAACTTTTTCAAAAAGAAAAGTGAAAGTAAGAAAGACGAGCACTGTTGAAGTGGGGGAGCTCCTTGAACTTTGTTCATGCCCATGGAAACTTTGCAAATTTTAAACTACATAAAATTTTTAACAAAAATAATTATCCCCTTGTACAAATCCATTGTATTATAAAAATAATGTGCCAGAATTTGCCTTTAGGATGATTAGATTGCTTGTTTGGTATGTGTAGTGGAAAAACAGAAACTTTGGCTGTAGCGCGTGAATTTACATTTTTTACTCGAATGTCAAAAGTTTCTGAAATTTTTACAAAGTACTGCTATAATTTTTTTTCCTAATTTTCAGAATTTTTGGAGTTACAGAATTATGGTGAATGTTCAGATTACTACAGAGTGTCCTGCTTAAGATAGATTCTGTTTTTGATGCATAGTTTTGCTAGTTTTGATGAAACTATAGATTTTATCGGTGGTATAAGCCATGGAGAAGTTATAATACAGTAGTTAAAATGCAAAAACAAAATATGAATGGGTTTTCAATAGTACTTAAAGTGGTAATTTGTTTTATTATACTAACGGATCTCACGAGGGTTTTGTTAAGTTTTGTGTGATTGAAGTTTTCACGTTTTGGGTGAGACCACGATGGATGAAGGAATAAGAAGTGGCATGAGCCTAAGCTTGGTGATGCCTGAGGCACCCCAAGGTAATATTCAAGGACTCCCAAGCAACTAAGCTTGGGGATGCCCCGGAAGGCATCCCCTCTTTCTTCTAACGACCATCGGTAATTTTACTTGGAGCTATATTTTTATTCGTCACATGATATGCGTAAATCCTTGGAGCATCTTTTATGTTTATTTTTCCTTTTTATTTTATGCACCATGCTGGTATGAGATAGTCCTTGGTTGATTTATAGAATGCTCTTTTCACTTCACTTATATCTTTTGAGTATGGCTTTATAGAATGCTTCATGTGCTTCACTTATATCATTTGAAGTTTGGATTGCCTGTTTCTCTACACATAAAAACCGCCATTTGAAGAATGCTCTTTTCCTTCACTTATATTTGTTAGAGCATGGGCATATCTTTTGTAGAAATAATTAAACTCTCATGCTTCGCTTATATCTATTTAGAGCGTCAACATGAATTGGTCATTCACATGGTTAGTCATAAATCCTACATAAAAACTTGTAGATCGCTGAATATGATATGTTTGATTCCTTGCAATAGTTTTGCAATATAAAGATGGTGAGATTAGAGTCATGCTAGTGAGTAATTGTGGATTGGTAGAAATACTTGTGTTATGGTTTGTGATTCCCGAAGCAAGCACGTATGGTGAACCGTTATGTGATGAAGTCGGAGCATGATTTATTTTTGATTGTCTTCCTTATGAGTGGCGGTCGGGGACGAGCAATGGTCTTTTCCTACCAATCTACCCCGCTAGGAGCATGCATATTAGTACTTTGTTTTGATGGCTAATAAACTTTTGCAATTAGTATGTGAGTTCTTTATGACTAATGTTGAGTCCATGGAATATATGCACTCTCACCCTTCCATCATTGCTAGCCTCTTCGGTACCGTGCATTGCCCTTTCTCACCTCGAGAGTTGGTGCAAACTTCGTCGGTGCATCCAAACCCCATGATATGATATGCTCTATCACACATAAGCCTCCTTATATCTTCCTCAAAACAGCCACCATACCTACCTATCATGGCATTTCCATAGCCATTCCGAGATATATTGCCATGCAACTTCCATCATCATCATATACATGACTTGAGCATTCATTGTCATATTGCTTTGCATGATCATAAGATAGTTGGCATGATATTTTCATGGCTTGTCCCTTTTTTGATATCTTTGCTATGCTAGATCATTGCACATCCTGGTACACTGCCAGAGGCATTCATATAGAGTCATACTTTGTTCTAGATATCGAGTTGTAATATTGAGTTGTAAGTAAATAAAAGTGTGATGATCATCATTATTAGAGCATTGTCCCAGTGAGGAAAGGATGATGGAGACTATGATTCCCCCACAAGTCGGGATGAGACTCTGAACGAGAAAAAAAAGGGGCAAAAAAAGAGAGAGAGCTCAAAAAAAAAAACAAAACAAAAAAATGACAGAAAAAGAGAGAAGGGGTAATTCTACTATCCTTTTACACACTTGTGCTTCAGAGTAGCACCATGTTCTTCATATAGAGAGTCTCTTGAGTTATCACTTTCATATACTAGTGGGACTTTTCATTACAGAACTTGGCTTGCATATTCCGATGATGGGCTTCCTCAAATGCCCGAGGTCTTCATGAGCAAGCAAGTTGGTTGCACACCCACTTAGTTTTCAGTTTGAGCATTCATACACTTATAGCTCTTAGTGTATCCATTGCATGGCAATCCCTACTGCTCGCATTGATATCAATTGACGAACATCCCCATAACCCATTGATTAGCCGCGTCGATGTGAGACTTTGTCCTTTTTTTGTCTTCTCCACACAACCTCCACCATCATATTCTATTCCACCTATAGTGCTATATCCATGGCTCACGCTCATGTATTGCGTGAAAGTTGAAAAGGCTTGAGAACATTAAAAGTATGAAACAATTGCTTGGCTTGTCATCGGGGTTGTGCATGATGAAATACTTTGTGTGATGAAGATGGAGCATAGCCAGACTATATGATTTTGTAGGGATAACTTTCTTTGGCCATGTTATTTTGAGAAGACATGATTGCTTTATTAGTATGCTTGAAGTATTATTGTCTTAATGTCAAATGATAGACTATTGCTTTGAATCACTCTTGTCTTAATATTCATGCCATGATTAGATTATATGATCAAGATTATGCTAGGTAGCATTCCACATCAAAAATTATCTTTTTTATCATTTACCTACTCGAGGGCGAGCAGGAATGAAGCTTGGGGATGCTGATACGTCTCCATCGTATCTATAATTTTTGATTGTTTTATGCCAATATTCTACAACTATCATATACTTTTGGCAACTTTTTATATTATTTTTGGGCCTAACATATTGATCCAGTGCCCAGTGCGAGTTCCTGTTTGTTGCATGTTTTTTGTTTCACAAAATATCCATACCAAACTAAGTCCAAACACGATAAAAACTGACAGAGATTTTTTTGGAATATATGTGATTTTTGGGAATTGGAATCTACGCGAGACAATGCCCGAGGGGCCCACTAGCCCTGGAGGCGCACCTCCCTCCCCAGGGCGCGGCCAGGAGGCTTGTGGCCACCCCGTAAGGCGGTTGATGCCCCTCTTCGGCCGCAAGAAAGCTAATATCCGGATAAAAATCATGTTAAAATTTGAGCCCAATCGGAGTTACCGATCTCCAGGAATTTAAGAAACGGTGAAAGGCCAGAATCTGGGAAGGCAGAAACAGAAGGAAACAGAGAGAGAGATCCAATCTAGGAGGGGCTCCCGCCCCTTCGCCTCCATGGAGGACATGGACCAGAGGGGAAACCCTCCTCCCATCTAGGGGGGAGGTCAAGGAAGAAGAAGAAGGAGGGGGGCTCTCTACCGCTCTCTCCCGGTGGCGCCGCCGGGGCAATCATCTTCCCCCATCGTATGACGGTGATCTTCTTCAACAACTCTGCCATCTTCACCAACACCTCCGTCACCTTCCTGCATCTATCTATAGCAGTCCACTCTCCCGCAACCCGTTGTACTCTCTACTTGAACATGGTGCTTTATGCTTCATATTATTATCCAATGATGTGTTGCCATCCTATGATGTCTGAGTAGATTTTTGTTGTCCTATCGGTGATTGGTGAATTGCTATGATTGGTTTAATTTGCTTGTGGTTATGTTGCTGTCATTTGGTGCCCATCATATGAGCGCGCGTGTGGATCAGACCATAGGGTTATTCTTATGTTGATAGGACTATGTATTGGAGGGCAAGGGTGACAGCAGCTTCAGCCTAGCATAGAAATTGATGCATACGGGTTTGAAGGGGGACCAATATATCTGAATGTAATGGTTGGGTTTTACCTTAATGAACGTTAGTAGTTGCGGATGCTTGCTAATAGTTCCAATCATAAGTGCATAGAATTCCAAGTAAGGGATGACATGCTAGCAGTGGCCTCTCCCACATAAAACTTGCTATCGGTCTAGTAACGTAGTCAATTGCTTAGGGACAATTTCGCAACTCCTACCACAACTTTTCCACACTCGCTATACTAAATTAGTTGCTTATTTATCTAAATAGCCCCTAGTTTTTATTTCTGTGCTCTTTATTATCTTGCAAACCTATCCTACAATACCTACAAAGTACTTCTAGTTTCATAGTTGTTCTAGGTAAAGCGAACGTTAAACGTGCGTAGAGTTGTATCGGTGGTCGATAGAACTTGAGGGAATATTTGTTCTACCATTAGCTCCTCATTGGGTTCGACACTCTTACTTCTCGAAAGAGGCTACAACTGATCCCCTATACTTGTAGGTTATCACCAATACATGTTGTTCTGATTAATTCCTGCCCGACTCATAGCCTTCGTGACTGTTAGGAGGTAAGGCTTGTAGCCAAAGGTGGACCCTCCTAGCAGGCACCTCCAGTCATCCAGAACAAACCTTGGATGAAGACGCGGTCATGATGATTTACGAGACCTTTGCGTCCAACAACCAGTGCAAATGAGCCCTGTGGGAGATCAATTCCATCCAGCAGGTGCCAACTCAAGGTGCGTGGATAGACACACCGATCACTTTTGATCATAACGATCAGCCAATGTCAACCACAAATAGGTGCCCCGCTACGCTGGTCCTCAACCCAATCATAGACAGCTCCTGACTTCGGAAGGTCCTCATGGACGGAGGCAGCAGCTTGAATCTGATGTATGCAGATACTCTGGATAAAATGCACATCAATAAATCATGCATAGAATAGAGTAGCACCACCTTTAAAGGTATAGTACCAGGGCGAGAAGCACGCTGCAGTGGAAAAATAACCTTGGAAGTAGTCTTCGAAACACCGGATAATTACCACTCCAAAGAGATCACGATCCATATCACCACTTTCAAGACCGGATATCACACCCTTCTCGGTCGGGACTCCTTCTCCAAATTTCCCAACCAGTACCACACTACGGCTACATGAACCTCAAAATGCTGGGCCCAAATGGGATCATCACCATCTCAAGCGACCTCGACACGGCACTTAAAGCAGAGAACAAAATCGCATCCCTCGCCCTTGAGTCTTTGTTTGAAGCCCTCGCGGCCGAGGAGCTAACCACGCTACACGCCGAAGTCGACTGAGATGATGTCATCCTCGACAAACGACCGAAGTCCACTTCATTCAACCGGCCAAAAAATTGTCAAATTTCAACTACACCCTATAGACCAAGCTAAAACAATGTCCATAGGGCCAAACCTTGATCCAGAGAATGCTGAGGCTCTACACAATTTCCTCAGGGAAAACTGGGACATATTCGCTTGGCACCTTTCTAACATGCCAGGAATACCCCGCAGGCTCATAGAACACAACCTGAACATATTAAAGGGCTACAAGCCTGTCGAACAAACACTTCGGCATTTCTCCGAACCCAAGCGTCAAGCAATGGGTGAGGAACTGGCTAAACTACTGGAGGCCGGGTTCATCCGAGATATAGAATACCCCGACTGGCTAGCCAATTTGGTCATCGTACCAACGAAGGATAGGTCCTGGCGTTTGTGTGTCGATTTTAAAGACCTCAAGAAAGCCTGCCCCACAGACCCCTTTCCCCTATGATGAATTGACCAAATTGTAGATGCCACAGCAGGCCATGATTCGCTGTGCTTCCTGGATGCTTACTCAAGATATCATCAAATAATGATGAAAGAAACTAACCAGGCAGCAACAACATTCATCACACCTTACGGGCCGTTCTGCTTTAAGATGATGCCCTTCGGACTAAAGAACATCGGCACCACGTACCAACGCATGATTCAAACATGCCTGGAGAAACACATCAGGAAGACCGTCGAGGCCTACATAGACGATGTGGTTGTTAAAACCAAACACGTTGGACAGTTGGTAGACAACCTCCACGACACATTCGCTAGCCTACGGGAATATCAAATTAAACTGAATCTGGAGAAATGCGTTTGGAGTCCTGGCTGGCAAACTCCTTGGTTTCATCATATCTAGCCGAGGAATCGAGGCCAATCTGGCCAAAATCTGAGCCTTGGACCGATTGGAGGTACTGATAGAGCTCAAACATGTACAAAAACTGACAGGCTGCATGGCGGCGTTAAGTCGCTTTATATCACGACTCGAGGAAAAAGCCTTGCCTCTATACAGGCTGTTGAAGCAAGCAAAGACATTTAATAGGACAAAGTAGTCCGCAGCAGCCCTGGAAGACATCAAAGCTCTCCTCGCCGCCAATCCCATCCTGGCAGCACCAGGTATATGTGAACCCATGATATTATACATCTCGGCCACAAACTAGGTGGTTAGCGCAGTACTCATTTTCGAACAAGACATGGAGGGTCACAAGTTCTAGGTCCAAAGGCCCATTTATTAGGTCTCTGAGGTCTTAACCCCATGCAAGACACGACACCCTCACTACCCAAAAATAGCCTACGCCGTCTTCATGGCCTCACAAAAACTTCGGCACTACTTTCAAGAATGCTCGATGACCGTGGCATGCGACATCCCATTAAGTGACATAATTAACAACATGGATGCAATGGGGTGTATAGCCAACTGGGCCACAGTGCTCCTACCTTTTGAAATTGCCTATCGACCATGCCGAGCTATTAAATCTCAGGTGTTGGCGGACTTCATGGTCGAATGGACGGAACCCGAGCTCCCTTGAGAGTACAACACTTATTCACATTGGAACACGTATTTCTATGGTTCAAAAATGATTGCTGGCCCAAGGGATGGCATTGTACTAACATCACCCATGGGCGACAATATCTGATATGTGCTGCAAATTATGTACATGGATTCCAGCAACGCGGCCGAATACGAAGCCCTTTTACACGGACTCCGGATAGCAGTCTCCATGGGTGTCAAACGCCTGGAGGTCCGAGGTGACTCCAACCTCGCCATCTCGTAAGTCAACAACGAATTCGACGCAAAAGACCCAAAGATGCCATCTTACAGGAATGTCGTCTGAAAAATCTCAGCGAGATTCGAGGGGCTGGAATTTCACCACATACCCCGGGATAGCAACCATGCCACACATATACTCGCCCGTATGGGCACAGAGTGGGATAAGGTCCCGGACAATACTTTCCTCGAACAGCTCTTCAAGCCATCTGTGCTCTGGGAGGATGACAAATGAACATCGGAGTCAACCGACATCGGAAAAAATGCCCCGCCCGAAGAGGACGACGGACAGGCCATAATGGGCGGCTCGATTATCCAGGAAACAGCTTCCGCACACAAAGTCATGGCAGTCATTGCATCATGGACTGAACGGCTCCTTGCATACCTGCTCCATAAAGAGCGGCCTGTCGACCAAACTGACGCACGTCGCATCGTAAGGCAATCTAAATCCTATAAGGTTCACGAAGGAGATCTTTACAAGATGAGCAGTACTGGTGTCCGCCAGCGATGTATATTCAAGCAGGAAGGAAGACTCTTACTTCAGGAGATACACTCCAGCATGAGCGGACATCAAGCCACTGCTCAGACCTTGGTCAGGAAGGCCTTCCAAGCTGGTTTCTATTGGCCGACCGCAGGCGCCGACGCTGTCGCAATCAGGGATCTGGGGACCCAAAGGTTTGAACACTTGGGTGAGCTCCTTCTTTCCGCCTCGTCCCTACCTGCAGCTAACCACGGTGATGCTACGGCGAGAGCGAGCTAGCGGGAGCGGATCGGTGGCACAGCGGTTACCCTGGTTCGGACCACCTTGCGGTGTAAAACCCTACTCCTGCTTGGATGGGATTGCTCTAGAGGGAGAGTGGGAATACAAGGGATGAGGATCAAGTCGTTGTCCTCTCTACGGTGGCACCCTTCCCTCCTTTTATATCTGCCTTGGTCCGCTTCCCCCGAAAACATTGGTGGGAAGGGTTGCCACACAACGACAATTTTGAGGGGTGACAGGGGCACAGTCTATCCTAACAAAAGGTGGTCTTCATCTGAAAAGCCATCGTCCATGACGCGCAGGTGGGCTCGGGGAAGACCTCCTCCCTGTGCATCGGCCGTCTTGGCCTTCTTTCACCGATCGGGTAACCTTTTGGGGTTGCTTTGGGAACCAGCTTGCCGGCCCTGCTCCCTTAGCATAAAAGAGGAAATCCTCCTCATTCGTGCCTGCTGGCACGGCCTTTGGTGCCATTCGTCGCCGCGCGCATCACCCACATGGTGGGCACGAGACCGCGTGACCGAACCAAACGACACTTGACTTACAGCCTCTAGGAGGATGCCTCAGGTGGCGACCTCGGGAGGCTGTCTCGCGAGAGGGCTTCATGAGGCTCTTGGTGAAGCCGCCTAGTCTGCTCAAGATGCCTGCTGAGGGGGCCTCATGAGGAGTCTTCATCATGACACTTGTTGGGCCCTCGCCATGCGCCGTGACTTGGGCCGAAGGCAGACGGGCCTAGATACTCTAGGTTCCATAGGCCTGACAGTAGCCCCCGGGCCCGTGGCACGCATGTTCCCGCCTATAGGGGTCGAAACGGTGCCGGTCATAACCGCCGGCAAGCCAGGCACGATGCGTGGCACATGATGGAACGGGGGACACCACCACATCTCCCACGATGCCTCGACAACCGTCTGATCTGGCATAAAGCCTGCCCGCACATGGTACGAGGCCATCATTTCCTTCCTTGTTCGCATCCGCTCTCCTGTGCCTTCCTTCTCGTGCACGACTCCTCGCGATCCCACTCTCGAGTGCCGCATCTCTCCCCATCCCACTTGCAGCTCTGCGATGCGCGAATGGCGCCCGCTGGCAAGAAAGGAAAGGCCATGACTCCGGCCCCAACCGCGCCCGTCATCGGGGCAGCGCTCTTGCGCTCCACCATCACCGATATGGGGGACTTGGACGCTGTGCTCCTGCTGGTGGCCAGCGATCAGAACGAGGGGCAGGCGACCAAGATTTGGTCGGGATCGCGAGTGCGGAGCGGCCTGGGGGCAACCGCCTACCTCTTCTTCCTCCACAGTGTTTAAGCCGGGTTCATCCCACCGTTCTCGGATTTCGTCTACGCCATCCTCTCTCACTATCGGATCCACATCGTTCATCTCGAACCAAACTCCGTCCTTCTCCTGGCCATGTTCTCCTTCTACTACGAGGCCTTGGTGGGCGTGATGCCCTCGATGGCGCTCTTCCGCCATTTCTTCAGCTTGCAACTGACCACGGTAGAGCATCACTCAGGATGCATCTCCTTTCTCGCCGTCAAGGGAATGGAGAGCGGCATCATCAGCCTGAAGGTCACGAAGAAGTTCGAGGGCTATCGGTAGTGCTGGGTCTATATGGACGCGCACCAGACCAGCCCACTTCTGATGATCTCGACACATCCAGTCGAGAAGAACCCCAGGTGGGGATTAGAAGCTCACTGACCCATGGATGGTCGCGCACCAGGACGCGAAGTTGTCAGGGGTGATGGTCGTCAGGGAGTACCTGCGGTGGCGCATCATGCCACTCCAACAGCACTCACGACCCGTGTGGGAGTATAGCGACATGAAGGACACGATGAGGTTGCACGCTGGTGGCCTGAAGCATGAGGCGCTAGACGGGGTCCTGGTGACCCTGCTCGACCGTCCCGCCGAGGACCCTCCTGAGGACGCGCTCCCCCTGTACCACTATCAGGAGATGGCGGAATTGGTCGCGGACATGCCCCTCTTTGACCGGTGGGGACTCATGCCGGAGGGCCACGTCGAGCCCTGTGACAACCCCCTTATGGCGATGCTGGACTCCAGTGGCAGCAACAGTGCTGAAGACTCAGAGAAAACCATGGAGGACGGTGCCGACCGAGCGCCACCGCACCCCCGCCGCCAGCTCATTTGCGACCTCGGCGGCAATGATGCCTACTGGCATCGCTGGCAAGGCAGGGTCAGGCACCATGGCCGTCCAGTCGCCTGTGGCGGGGGTGGACCTTGGTGAGAAGATGACTGACCCTTCATCGGTAGAAACCCTCCAGAGAGTGGGGACTTCCCAGGCCCTTAAGGAAGGCGACGACGAGTCCGGGTTCGCCGAGAACACCCCTGAGGGCCCGAAAAGAGGTGCCGGTGCGGTGCTTGAAGATGGCGGTGATGCGTCGACTGCCACGGAGAAGAAGAGGCAATGGTTCGCCTGCGACGAGTAAGTCACCGCACCCATTCCCGTGTCTTATGCTTGTACTCCTTGAATGAGTCTGGGCTGACCGCGTTTGTACAGGCAGTCCATCAATGACCATAAAAAGAAGAGGAAGACGATGGGGGTGAAGGCGGCCCTTGGCACGAAGGTGGCGCCGACGCATGCTAGAAGCACCGGGGGCGTGAGGAGGCCTCCTCCCGCCCCGACGCCGACATGTGGCACTCAGGTGTCGAGGACGAGCTGATTGCCCCTCCAGAGGTTCGTGAGGGCGTGACCGCCAAGGCCGCGGCAGGCTGACCTTAGGCGCTTCCCTCCGGAAGCAGGGACGCGTCCCTCACGGGACCCGACACGGAGGAAGGTGCGGCGACGGGGAAGGATAAGGCGCTTGATCCCCCACCCGTTTCACCCCTACATGTAGCGGTCAATGATGCGGGGCATGCAGTAGAAAATCGTTAGGCCGCGCCCGCTTGCAAGGGCCCTGAGGCCGGCGTGGCGAGCGCCCACAGCATACCGCCGGAGCCGAGCGCGGGGGAAATCTTAGCGTGCCCCACGCTCCAGGCGAGCATTGTCGGTGCCTCCTCGGCCGCGACGACTGCGGGCAACGAGGGGCCGAGCCCGGACCGAGCCCGGACCGAGCCCTTGCGCTTATGAGCCGCCGCCTCTTACTCGGGCGCGGAGCCTTGAGTGACGCCAAGGCCGTGCTCGATCGACTCAGGACAGACTTCCAGGACCCTGATGCGTGTCTTGCCGAGGAGCACCTGAGGCTCGTTGCCAGGTGGCGCCAGCTTGACGTCACCGTGAAGACGGGCCAGAGCCAGAATGAGGTTGTCCTCACGAAGAGAGAGAAGGAAGCCGCTGAGGTGAAGGTGGCTTATGTGAATTCGCTCGCGGAGGCCGAGGCGGCCGCCAAGTGCCACGAGGAGGCGAAGGCCCACTTGAAGGCGCTCCAGTACGATCGGGCTACGTAGTCGTAGCTGCTGCATTCGCGAGAAGATGACCGGAAAACCCGTGATGCAAAGCTCGCGGCCAGCGAGACGGACCTCGCGAGGGCATTGGCCAAGAATGCCATGGAGCGCGAACGTCTGGAGGCGCTGGGGTGCCACGTGACTAACGCTTAGGAGGCCCATGCGAAGCACATCTCAGAAGCCAATGCCCAGCTGGAGGCTAAGGAGAAGAAGGTCCAAGCGGATGCCGATGCGAAGGCAGCAGCGGACCGCTCGAAGCTCGCTGAAGAGAATGGCAAGGAACTGAAGCTGCGGGAGGACGCCTTCGAGGTGGAGCGCGAGAAACTTCGGCAGAAAATTGCTGGTCTCAAAGTGGCGCTCAACGAGTCGGAGACCCACCAGGCGGCTGCACGGCAAGCCCAAGCTGACGCCGAGGCCAAGCTCGCTCCATGTCGACTTCAGACGAGGGGTGCTACCAGCCCCGCCGAGCAGGCCGTGGGCAAGGTGGATCGGGAGCAGAAGAAGCAGCTCGAACGCCTCGTGGTGCTCCCCTCTCTTGAGCTTCGAGCCCACGGCGCTCTGAGTTCCATCTATAGGGAGAGGCTTGAAGCCCCCATCATGCCCCGCCACGCTGACTACATCGAATTCTCCACCAAGCTCGTCGAGCGGCTCGAAGACGGGGCCCGGAAGGTGGATGGCATCTTGGAGGAGGAATGCCGCGACCTCCTCTTTATGCGGCAACCCGCGTCTTTAGCCACCTTCTCCACGGTGATCCCGACTTCGACTTTGACAAGGTGATAGCTCCCATTCCCAAAGAATTCCGTGATGGCCTCACGGAGGCCATAGAAGCCCATGTGGACGTGCTACTCTGGAAGTTGTCCTGCGACAACGATGTGGGCTCCGACGAGGTTGAGGAAGGTGACGGTAGGGGCGACGGTAGTGCTTCCTCCTAAAGCTCCTCTTTATTATCCTGTAACAGACCAATACGGCCTGGCGGAGGCTTGAAGACCTAATGATGTGATGAACGCTCGTATCCCTGCGAGGCCTTCTCCTGAGGCTTGTTTTTTCCTTTTTGCCTGCCTTTACGCTCTACGTCGTTAGGACCCAGCCCCCGCACGGGCCTCTGCCATCGCTGGTATGTCAGGTCGCGATGCCTGAGCAAGGCCAGGAGTTGAGGGGCATCGAGAGCTAGTGAGGGTTCCTGAGGCTCGATGCTCGGTGAGCCCCCCTTTGATGCACAAGTGGCTCACACGAAGGAAAAACCAACACTCGTGAGGTTGCCCAAAGGGGAGGCTCGAGAGAAGGTAAGGGTGGCTCATGAGGTATTTAGACTTAGCTTTGCGGAGTGCGGAACCCGGTGGGCCATTCGTCGACGGGGCGTGTCTCACGAGGCTTTAGCTCGCAAGACCTCCTGCTGAAGTGGTTGCCTTGGGCTGACCCCCGAGGCAAGTGCACACAAAAAACCGCACAAGGAAGGTTGCACTGCAGGGGAGCGATGCACGCTCATTAGCTTGCTCATGAGTGTCTCATGAGGAGATAAGACACCAAGGACCTTGGTGGGGTGGCGTGCAGGGGAGCAGGCCCGCGAGCCAAAGCCCAGTTGCTTGGGTTTTTTAGTGCTGCTGGGACTGACCCGAGCACAGGCACCATGTCTAGCCCCCGCTCGGGAGAGGTTAGGAGGGAGGTTGTGAGCGAGTGGGGCTCCCGAGATAACAACTCAATGAAACACATGATGGAAGGGAAACCGAAGCTTTACTGAAGCAACACCACAAATTCTGTTACACAGCAAAAAGAGATGCAGTTGCCATGTCCGACACGGGTCAGCTTGAGGTTGGTGCGTCCTCAGTTACACATCCAAAACAAAAAGGAGGGGCTATCGTGTCTGGCACGGGTCAGCATGAGGTTGGTGCAGCCCGTGGGGCGCCCTTAGTAGATTGTTTCGCCAGTGCGGAGGATGGGGCTTCCACCAGGATGTGTGTATGATCGCGGCTCGATTGTTCTGCCGGCGTAGAGCATAGGGCTTCCACTTGGGCGTGGGCGGGAGCTCTCGCGCTCCCGTTGGGTGAGCGCATTGAGAGTCTCCGAGGCGTTTACAACCCATTTCGTTCGTATGCGTGAGGGTCACGGGCAGAACTGGCGGAGGTGTTGGATGTTCCAGGCATTAGGCACAAGAACTCCGTCCTCCGTCTCCTGCTGGGCGGGGTCTAGCCTGGAGACATGAGTAATCCTGAAAGCGCTCTCTAACATGGGCGAGAGTTTGAGGAGTCCATAATCTGGCCGGCGCCGGGCATCAAATGGGGCTGCTGAGGGCAAGCCTTGTTGAGGCTCGCGAAGTCAACGCACATGTGCCCCTTGCTACCCTTCTTGGGGACGACGATCAGGTTGGTTGGCCGCACGGGGTGATGCTCCCCAAGGATGGCTCCAGCTCCCTGCAGCTTGTTGGTTCCCTGGACAATGAACTCTTGCTTCTCGGGCGCCTGGCGCCACACTTCTTGCTTCATGGGGCGCGCGCTGAGGCACACCACTAAGTGGTGCTCGACCACCTTCCTTGGCACATAGGACAAGCCGGATGCTCTCCCAGAGAAAATACCCGAGCTGGCTCGAAGGGAGGTGACTAGCACGCCTTCCTATGCGGGAGGAGGGCAGGCGGCGATGGTGAGGGCGGCGCTCGAGCCGTTGCCGTCAACTGACGCCTTCTTTGTCTCGGTGCGGGCTTGGGAGACCAGCAAATTCTTCTTCGCGGGGCGGCCTTGGGAGGCTTGAAAACGTCCTCGCCATCCGAATGCACAGCTGCAGGGGCCTTGTAGGCAAGCTCGAGGGAGCAGACCACGTCCTTCTCATCGCAGGCGATAGTCATGACGCCGCTGCAGCCAGGCATCTTGAGGATGTTGTAGTTGTGGTGGGTTGCCGCCATGAACTTGGCTAGTGTCTGGTACCCCAGGATGGCATTGTACGATAGGCCAATGTGCGCCACGTCGAAGTCGATGAGCTCAGTGTGGTAGTTATGGCTGGTACCAAAGGTGATGGGGAGGCGCACTTGCTCGAGGGGGATGGTTGACCTGTTAGTCATCTCAAAGATGGGCCTGGTGGGCATCAGCTGGTCCTAGGGCACTTGGAGCATCTCGAAGGTCTCGATGGAGATCATGTTGAGGCCGGCACCCCCGTCGATGAGGGTCTTGGTGACCGTGACGCTGTTGATGGTGGGGGTGCACAGCATGGGGAGCATGCCTGCGGTGGCCGTGGACTTGGGGTGGTCCTTGGGATCGAAGGTGATGTTGTATTGTGACCACTTGAGGGGCCATGCAGCCTCAGGCCTCGGGAGGGCGGCGTTCGCCTCATGAGTGAACTGCTTGAAGAGGCGATTGGACGCGGGGGCCTGAGATCCCCCGAGGATGCAGGATATCACGCGAGGCTCCTGGTAGCCCCCAACACCCTCGTCAAGCTGATTGGTGTCGTTCCTCCTGGGTGGTGGCGGTAGTGGTGGAAGGGCTTCGTTGGCCTTAGGATTCGCCTCGTGAGGCTGATCGCGCCAGGCGCCCTCACGAGGCTGGTCACACCAGCCTTAGCGAGGGTTGTCGTTGCCATTGCGGCAGTCACCTCTACGGCCCAAGCGTTCGTCGCGGAGCATCTTGGGTGCGCACGTTGTGGTAGATGCAGAACGTGTGGTTGTCCTTCTCGGGTTCATCGAGGTCACAGCCGTGCTACTGCTTGGGCTCCGCCGCATGTGCGGCAGGGCCTTTGCGCATGACCTCCTTGCCCTTAGCCTTGGCGGCGTCGAGTGTCGAGTTGGGGTCATTGTGGACGAAGAGGCGACCCTCTTTAGCCCTGGTGCACTTGTCGGCGAGGTCAAACAGCTTAAGCACCGAGTCCAACTCACCGTTGATGGCGAGCTTCTTGAGCATCTTAACGTCGGTGATGCCAGTGGAGAACGCAGAGATGAAAACCGTGTCTGAGGCACGCGGAATCTTGTTGCACACCTGGCTGAAGCGCTGGATGTACTTGTGGAGGGTCTCTCCGGGGCACTGCCACACATGTCGCAGGTCGTTGATGGTGAGCGGGCGGTCGTGCGTGCCCTTGAAGTTAGCGATGAGCTGGTCGCAGAGCTCGCTCCACGAAAAGATTGAAGCCTCAGGCAGGTTCATGAGCCAAGAGCACGGGCTGTCCTTGAGGGCCATGGGGAACCAGTTCGCCATGACATTGTCGTCGCCGTTCATCATCTTGATGCTCAGCGCATAGAGCTGAAGGAGCTCCGCGGGGTTGGGAATGTTCTCGTAACGAAGTGGTAGCTCCAACTTGAACTTCGTGGGCCAGACCACCCGGCGGAGCTCGTGGGTGAACGCTCGGTAGCCCACACCGCTCGAAGGAAGGCCACCTGCAAGGGCGGCACGGTTCTAGCGCTCGGCCGATGTGACCTCCGGGACCGCTTGGTCCTGGCGTTGGCGATGCTGCTCTAGGAGCACACGCGCATCAGGCGACACGCGATGGAGATCTGGCAGCCAACCTCATTCAGTCTAGCAGGGGCGCTCCATGGGACGGGTTTCGTACCCACGCGTCACGCCGGGGCTCGCCAGGATCACTACTCAGAGGAGGTGGCGGAGGCGCAATGTGCGCCACGTCTCTGGCACGAGACGTCGGAGGGCGCAATGAGTGAGAGGGCGCCGAGGCATCTCCGGCGGCGTTGACGAGCTTTGAGATGCGGCCAAGCCAAGCGCCATAGACGGCGTCAGCTGGATGGTAGCGGAGCAGCTCGCGCACCATGAGCAGCGTGGCCTGCGTGTTCGGTGGCCCATGACAGGCGAGGGAGGAAGAGGTCATGGCGGTACGGCCATCCGACTGCACCGAGAAGTGCATGGAGGAGTCCTGCCGCTCATGAGCAGATGGGTCAGTGGCACCGGTAGCTGCGGCCCCAGCATGGCGGCGGCTGTTGTCATGGCCCACAGGTTCCATCTGGGCGACGCGACCAGCCCGACGCTCGGCACGCTCGGGACGGGCATCGGGCATGATGCTGACGGGGTGGAGGGCATAGCAGAGCGGAAGAACGGCATCGCACCCCTATCTAGCATGCCAAATGTTGGAATCGGGGCTCCGGGTACCCAAAGGTTCGAACACTGGAGTAAACTCGTTCTTATCGCCTCATCCCTACCTACAGCTAATCACGGCGAGGCTACAGCGAGAGCGAGCTAGCGGGAGCGGATCAGTGTCACATCGGTTACCCAGGTTTGGGCCACCTTGCCATGTAAAACCCTACTCCTTCTTGGATGGGATTGCTCTGGAGGGAGAGTGAGGTTGAGGATCAAGTCGTCATCCTCTCTACGGTGGCACCCTACCCACCTTTTATATCTGCCTTGGTCCTCTTCCCCCAAAACATTGGCGGGAAGGGTTGCCACACAACGGCAATTTTGAAGGGGGGTAGAGGCCCTGTCTATCCTGATAAAAGGTGGTCTTCGTCTGCAAAGCCACTTTCCATGACACGCCAGTGGGCTCAGGGATGACCTCTGCCCTGCGTGCCATCGTGTTGGTCTTCTTGCATTGATCGGGCAACCTTCGGGGGTTGCTTTGGGAACCAGCTTGCTGGCCTTGCTCCCTTAGCACAACAGAGGAAATCCTCCTCATCTGCGCCTGGCTCCGGGAGGGTGCCTCAGGAGGCGACCTCGGGAGGCCGCCTTGCGAGAGGGCCTCGCGAGGCTCCTGGTGAAGCCACCTAGTCTGCTCAAGATGCCTACTGAGGGGGCCTCGTGAGGAGTCTTGATCGTGATGCTCATTAGTGGGCCACTCGTTGGGCCCTCGCCATGCGCCATGCCCTGGGCCAAAGGCAGGTGGGCCTGGATACCCTGGGTTCCATAGGCCCGACAGACACATCGACTTTTGTACTACATTTCCCAGTCTGTCAAGTATTTGCCAAACTATGCCAGATGGCCCCTACGGTCCTTCACACTACTCCCGTCACCAGGCCTTTTGCGGTCTAGGGGCTCGATATGCTCGGTCCACTCAAGGGCGGATCGAACAAAAACAAATACTTACTTGTCGTGGTGGCCAAATTCACCAAGTGGATCGAACCAAAACCAGTTACCTCGGCCGAAGCCGTGCAAGTAATTGGATTCATCTTCGAGGTAGTACACTATTATGGTATCCCCCACAGTCTAATCACAGACAACAGGACAAACTTCACGGCCAAAGAGGTCAAAGCATGGTGCACAAAAATGGGCATCAAGCTCAATTATGCGTACGTATACCACCCACAGTCTAATGGGCAAGTGGAGTGGGCCAATGGACTAATCCTTAGTGGCATCAAGCCAAGGCTATTGTCCTCCTTTAAAAAAGGCGAATGCAAATGGATAGAGGAACTCGATTCTGTCCTATGGGGCTTGCGCACCACACCAAACAGATCCACTAGATATATGATGTTTTTAGGGTGTACGGCGCCAAGGCAGTACTCCCTTGCGACATCATACATGACGCACCTTGGGTACGCATGTATGAAGAGCTAGAGGCCAAGCTGGATCAGCAAGATGCCCTGGACGCTCTTGAAGAAGAGTGCAATGTTGCTCGAGCAAGATCAGCTATCTATCCACAGCAGGCCCGATGCTACCACAGTAGGGAGGTCCGTGCAAAGGACTTCAACGTCTGGGACCTCATCATGAGGCTACATCCAGAGAAACAGAAGCACAAACTTTCCCCTAGATGGGATGGGCCATTCAATATTGACCAGGTTCTAATCGGTGGAGCTTACCGAATTCGAGATCCAGAGGACGCTCGTCTAGAGCCCAACCCCTGGAATCTGGCGCTACTCTGACGTCTCTATGGTTGACCCCCTGAACACTACTCATGTACATAACTTACCTTTCCCTTTTTTGATGTCTTTTTACACCTCGGAGCATTTTTGAATGACCTCGAGAAATAATATAGCATGTTCTTTTCAAAACACGCGTCGTTCCACCTCTTACACATTATTCTCTTTGAAGGCAACATATGCATCGATTTGAATGAAGATTTGGCCAAGCTGGGTTGCCCGGCTCCTGTGCTTGCCCCTTACGTTCCCGATACTTTGGCTAAGGGGCAAAGGGAGCACCACTGTGATTGTTACTCCTGGGTCAGCCGGCGCAGTACCTCAGACGGACAAAACCGAAAGCTAGCATTCTTAAAATACAAATCGGTCAGCCTTGACATAGGGTTAATGTGGAAGGGGTCTTTTAAACCCCGACCAGGGCTTTACCTCCGAGGTCACCCGTCTTTGGACCTATGTGCTCGACACAGCCACACAAGGAAAGGAACTGTTGGAAGAACAATATTCCTTGGAAAATGTTTCTTACGTTAAATAGTAATATAACATGACTTTCCGCCACCCTCTTGTTTTTCGAGCCGTATAGCCTGATTGCCTTGTCACCAGAAGCACCTAGTCTGATTACTTTGGCTAGTAGTATGGGGCACTCCTCGTCCATTAGTCGAGGAGGTGGAAGCCAATGGCTGGCTTACAGAGTTCGGAAGCGCGGTATGAATATTGACCTAAAGTACTTCGATACATAGAGTCATACAACTTATTACACATGGTCTAGTCCATCTATTATGGTGTCTAGAGCATAATCCTTCTCTGAAAACCGAGCAGCAGGCATAACACTCCAGTACACACGACTAGTGGGTATTTCCTCCCCGTCAGGCCCTATGGGTCCTACCTCGGGTAGTTCCGTCATTTTCAGACTTGTATAATGGGTCTTCACCATGTCCCAGGCCTTTCTCGCACCTTCTGAATAGCCGAACACCTTCCAAGCCTGGATCCAGCTCCGAGCTCTTTTCAGCTGTTCGGCCAGTACAGCCATATCTTCGGGCAACTGTACCACCTCGAGCCATAAAGCCTGAAACACGTCCTTCATCGATTTCCATGCACTTTCATGCACAACGGATAGATGAGCTGCCCTGTCTTCGAGCGTCGAACCTTGGGAATCAGGGGGTAAGCTGGATAGAGAAGCTGCCAAAAGGAACCGACTAGCCTGCTAATCACCTCAGCTAAACCTCATTCATAACAGATTGTCAAACATCACAACTTACCAAAAATCATATCGTCTGTTCGATGATTCTTCAATTCAGCAGCAGCCAATTGTGCTTTTAAGCTCTTAATTTACTGTGCTTGCCAGGTGTTTTCTGCCCTTAGCGCATTGACACCATCCACCCTTTGAGTAACCACATGCTGGTTTGCCTGACACTGCGACTCCGCATACATCAAATCCTCACGGGCCTCCTTAAGATCTCTCATGAGATGACCTAGGGCATCCACTGCTACAAGGGATTATGATGGCAGGCTATCTCACGCTCTCGATGGCATTAATAAACTCCAGAAGAAGCATGTAGCGTGCGCCTCCCTGGTGAACTTCTTCACGTGCTCTACCTCGGCCAAGGTGGCATCCAATTTCCCTTTTGTGTGGGTAAGCACCTCGGACAGCTGATCATTCTTTAATCAAGCCTCCTATCAAAGGCGGTAGGCACTGTTAGTGTTCAAGCCTTGCTATGGTCACACATGCCCATACCAAGCCTTAGGGGCTACTACCATAATTTGTAGTCTTGTTTGTCTTCAAACAAATAAGGAAATATGTGAAACCCTGATGCAACAAGAATTCGAGTGAATCCTTACCCGTAAACCTCGTGACAAGACATCCAACAACTGATCAAAGGCACCTCGGGTCGCCCTGAGGTATGCATCCACCGCGCCAAGGACATTGAACTCCTAGTTCGAGAAGGCCGAATTCCTTAGAGAGGCTTTTTGCCGATGATAATTCATGGCACATTCGATGTCGGACGGAGTAGCTGAGCTGGTCACCAAGTCTTCGGGCTGAGGGACCTCGGGGACAATTCCCGCGGGAGTTCGTGTGTCCATCTCCCTATGCAGAGCCGCAGTTTCCTTGGCTCTCACACCTGTTTCCACGAAGGAAAGCGAGGGCTGCCTGCGAATGATCGAAGAAGTTAAGGTTTGAGAGGGTACCTCTACACAAGCAACGATCAAAGAATTACCTGGTAACTGAGCGGGCACTTTCGCCCACCCCCATGACCTTGGGATGCGCTTCTTGTGCCTCTCGTGGGGGCCTCTCTTGTGGATCCGCTTCTCTGCGTGAACATTTTGAACACTGCCCCTTTGGAGGAGAAGTCAGACGACTATGGGCTGGAGGGCGAGCAACTCGCTTTCGATTAGAGGAAGGGGCGTTACCGATGAAGTTAGCCTCATCCCTAGTGCGTCAGGGGTAACGGCCACCCTTGAGCCATCAAGGCTCTCCAGATAAAACTTTCTCCCCTCATAAATAAGGGCTAGATCTTCTTCCTCATTGAAGACGGGGTCTTCCGCCCGACATTGCAACTCTGCCTCAGGAGCTAGGCTGCTTATGTCCTCAAGCCAACGCCTCCATCTCTGTTTAGGAACCAATAAATGGCGGATCAGATATTGAAACAACTCGGATAGACAAGGAATTCAGAAAGCACTTACTATGTTGGCAGAACTGTTGCCGGGCAAAGTCCTCCGCCGTCCCTTGATAGATGTCGGCCAGCGCTACTCGAAAGGCTGCTTGTTCAAAGAAACTTTCTCGGATGGTTCGCGAGGAGTCGTCAGTCCCGTTGAACTCACACAACAGATGAGGAGGTTGCCGAAGTGGTTGGACTCTTCGGTTTTTCACCGTGGCCGTTACATCGATTATGGTGAGACCAGTGCTTGTCAACTGCTTCACTTGAGCTGCCAGCCTGTTACCTTGGCACTCTCCTCTAAGGTTGGGCCCTGTGGCCTCCAGCTTTAACGCCTCTTCGGGGGCTCCATGGAGAACAAGGGGAGTCTGGGCCGAACTGGATCCAGGAGGGGAACATCTTCTATGTAAAACCACTCTGTCAGGCCTGACATCGAAATCCTCGCGAGGTGTGCCTAACGGGTATTCGGTCCCCTCGATTCGGTAAATGTCGGCTGCCCCAACCTCATAAAACTTCTCGGTAGGGGATGAGGGCATTATGCAGAAATACCTTCGCCACAGCCCAAATGTGCCACACATCCAAGGTGCATCTCGCAAAGGGCAACATACCCCGCGATATGTAAAATAGAGTTGGGGGTGAACTGATGAAGCTGCAGCTCATAGAACTCTAGCAGACCCCGGAGGAAGGGGTGAATGGGAAACCCTAAGCCATGCAGTAAGAAGGAGACGAAGCATACACTCTCGCCCTCTCAAGCAGACGGGTGATTCTCTGCGTGCACTTGACCGTTCATGGATGTCAATCCTGCGTGGGTTGCCGTAAGATCTCTGGCAGATATCCTTGCTTGGCTAGACACTCCAAATGAAGGCACGAGATGGCGCAACTGCCCCTAATCACCTCTAACAGGGCCGTGAGGGCACCTCGAAGAACCTGCGTCCCTCGCCATGAAAAAACATCGAGGATAGACTTGAGAGAAGGGTAGCACATGCACGATTTGCTGAGAAAGGATGGGTTGGGGTTGTCTGGTGAATTTGCATGACCAACCCATGAATAAAAAGGGGGAAGAGGGCAACACTTTGAGGTTTCGCCATAAAGCGGCTCGCTTCCTTGTAAAAGTATGGTTCCGAAAGTCAGGAAACCAGGGCCACGTGTGGCAGAGCCAGGTCCACTTGGAGGAACTGATAATTTCCAAAGACTACTTGGAGAGGAACTCGCCTATCGAGCGAAAGACTCCGGAACCAAAGTCCCGCAGTGTTGCCCTCAACATCGAAGACCCATTCAGGGGCTACTGACGGTGTCCTGGATTAGGGGGTGCTAACCTGGTTGGCCCATGTTCCTCGGATGAGGCCGATGGGCCTTCATTCATTCTCAAGACGAACTCTGGAAGTCGTACGTAGGGGGAGTGATTGACTTGACTACATCTATCGAAGACTTGTCGTATACTCCAAGACTTCTCCTACCGCCTCATGACTAGATACTGACCTTATAACCCTAGATACCCTACCTGGTGTGTATATAAGCCAAAGGGTTTAGACCGTAGAGGGAACATCAACGCAATATCATTCACCTAGCCCTAGAGTTAGAACACATTTGACGATCTCGAGGTAGATCAACTCTGTACTTCATACTTATCCATTGAATTAAACAAGAGCAGGAAGTGGGGTTTTACCTCCATCAAGAGGACCCGAACCTGGGTAAAACATCGTCCCTTTGTTCCTGTACCATCTGTCCAAGATCCACAGCTCGGGACCCCTTACCCCGAGGTATGCTGGTTTTTACATCGACAGAGGGGAATATATGCTTATATATATTGCAACAACATCAAGTTTCCTCTCTATGTGTTGAAAGTTTTGAAGTTATACTTATTTTGCGTTCCTATGCTAGTTGGTTCTTGCTACAATAAGTTGTTTGCTTATAAAATTACTATGCATAGGAAGTGGGTTAGGCTTAAATGTGGTTGCTATATTTCTCATGATGCTCCTGTTATGTTTCAATTCTTTACTTTTATGTGAGCATCATTGAAATCAACATGCCTAGCTAAAAAGACATTAGAGAGAACCGCTTGTTGGGAGATAAACCAATATTTACCCCTATTGTTTTTGTGTGTTCACATGATTAAGCTACTGTAGTAACCATGTTTTATAGCTTTTGTTTTCAATAATGTGCCAAGTAAAGCCTTTGGGATGATTTGGATGATAGTTGCATTGATTCTGTGCAAAAACAGAAACTTATGTGCCTAGTATTGGAATTACTACAATTAACTAGGATGCGATAAAATTCTAATTTTTTACACATGATTGGTATACAAATTTCCTACGTTTTCCTATTTTTTCAGAATATTTGAAGTTACAGAAGTATGGTTATTGTTCAGATCATTACATACTATTTGGTTTTTGACAGATTCTATTTTCAATGCATAGTTTGCTTGTTTTATAGTTTCTGTGGCTTATATTGGTGAATATAAATTGTAGAAATGATAGAGTACGGTAGGAATTATGTGAGAACAATTATGAATCATGTCTTGACAGTACTAAAGTGAATGATTTCTTCTTTATCTATACCTACTAATAAAGTAAGGTGCGTTTCTCCGAATTTTTCATCCATTCACCGCTGAAACGTGTATCATATTTTTTATCCGAGGTGGTACTAAATTTTGTTGTGCGTTCTTACGCTAGAACAATAGTTCAAGCAGAATTTGGGGTGGCCCAGCAAAGCCAGCCGACTTATTTTTTTGGCCACGCACTAGGCCAAAAAAAGCAAAAATAGTTGGAAGAAACTTGAGTCGAACTCTCGCACTTAGCATCAACGTGCTGGGAGATGATGCCAACTGAGCTAGCTCAGTGATGTGCTAACAAGTAGGGCTCGGCTCCCTATATTTATTAAGAAAGACTTGCATGGGCCAACTCCCTGGATAGCTACACTAGTGTGCCTTACGGGCCGGCAGCCACTCCTCAAAAATAGTCATCTATGTTGGACTTGTTATATGATGTGTGCATGTTATTTTGTCAGTAATCCCACCTCGCCCTGTTACACCGATTCACATATGTCTATATACGTTTTCAATTTCTCTGTAACATCAACCAGCCGTCTCAAGAAAGACACAAATAGTGAGCTGAGAAAGAGAAAGGAAGCATAGGAAAATGAGAGAAGACGTTGGGCTGCTCGACGTACTACATGAGGGAAGGCGCCATATTCGGACACGGCGAGGACGAGAAGCAGGTCTGCTCAGACACGACAACGCTTGATCCTGAAAGACAGGAAACAAGTTGAGGGAATACGTGTATTGATGGAGTACTGCACGTCATACTCGGACACGGCAAGGACAAGATACGAGGCTTCTCGGAATTAACGGCGAAGGCGTACCACACATGAACGCACACGTACATACAAACTTTGGTAGCCTTAAAACATGCACGTACAATAATGGCCTAGATACAAGTTCTAATCATTTACTTCTTCAATTAGTTTTCTCATCCATCCAAAGCTCTTTTCTTATTTTACCTAGACTAGAGGTTCTTGATTAGAAAATAGTACATCATTATGATCCCACTTAGTTCATTAGAAATTACTTCTTATTGCAATAATTTTCATGAGTTCTGTGCCATCTTTCATTGCTCGGCCAGACAATTAGCTGCCCATAATCATCTTATATGCATATGCCATCATAAGCATTTGTTTATGCAAAAATACCAAATGTACATTTTCTAGAAAAAAATGATTTCACTATTTTCTATGTGTATACATACAAGAAGCGGCTATTTATATTTTGGAGATTGTGTTAATGTGCAGAAAGTTTGTGCTCTTACGGACAATTAGTTTTTTAGAGAATGCAGTATTATGGATTGTGCGTCTTGTACTTAAGTGGTTGTTTGGATAGCGATGATTAGTTATCCATTTTTGCAAAACGAGTTTTAGCAGGATTTTTAGGAGAATCGGTGTTACTAACTTTTCCATTAAGAATAGACATGCAAAAAAAATCATGTTTGGGTCTAGTTTGAACTTTGGATAAATATGAAGTCATCATGCCAAAAACGGACGTTGATCCACTCCAGGTTAGGCTGCACCCACATACATGTCATCGTATCAGGTTGTTAGTTCATTAAAATCATGCATTATTAAAATGCATTTTTAGAAAAAGTGTCGTACCCGTTTTTCAAACATAGTTAAGAGTATCCAAACACAATTTTAGTTTATTAGGACCTAAACACTACTAGGGAAAACTGTATACACAGAAGCTTATCAGTAGTGCTGGCTAAAAGGAGGCGCTACTGCTACTTAGCAGTAGCACGTTGTCATAAAGGGCACTGCTACTAGCCACATAGCAGTAGCGCGGCAAGAAGAAAACGCGCTACTACTATAATTGCCACACCGTTGCCGACAGGCTAGGTATAGTAGTAGCGCTCTTGTGCAAACTGCGCTACTGCTAACAAAATAGTAGTAGCGCATTTTTAAGGTAGGGCGCTACTGCTAAGTTTGAACTTGGCCACATGGCGGGCCCCACTTAGCAGTAGCGCGTCATCCAGGAGTGCGCTACTGCTACTTTTTAACAGCAGCGCGTTTTCCATTCCCACGCTACTGCTAAAGCGCAGCCACCACCTTTTCCACCCCCTCCCCCTCCCCCATCCTCTCTTCCTTTCACTTTCCCCTAGCTCCCACCTCCTCTCTCCCTCACTTTGCTTCTTCCTCACTACTTCTCCCCCCATTACTCTCTTTCTTCTACCTCTCTTTCTCTCTCTTTATTGATCCTAGCTAACTACACCACCTCCATTAATGCAACTCCTTTCTCTTTTTCTCCCCCTCCACTATTAAAGTCATCTCCTTCTCCAACTAGCTAGGTAGATCTACCCATTTAATGAAGTGACCTATGTACCTCCCAAACTAGGTCCAGCCATGTCAAGAAGTAAACTTTGTCCACTTTTGATCATTCCCTAGGTGTGTGGCGACACCGATTGACATCATCGTCACCGTGCTCGATCTCGAGATAGGCGATTAAAATTTTATACTTTTGCAAGAATGGAAATATGTGTATGTGTGTGATATGACATAATCGGGGGATATGATGGAAATTGTCTGTGTGGCATGAGTTGCCGCCAAATTGTGCTTGAGTTGCCTATGTTTTGCCGAAATGTCGATTTATTACCGTTTCAGCGAATTTCGGGCAAACTCTATATGTCCTATTTTTAGGGAAGGTCATGCCAAATTTTTGTATGACTTTGATGCATGCATGCATTTTTATAATCAATTTGTTTATTATTACTGCGCAGGCGTTCATGCTGGTCAGTGGAACGGTGGTGGAAAGGTGGTTGCGGTCGGCGGTGCAGGACATGAATGAAAATAACGGGACAGAGATTTGATGTTCGTGTTGAAGATGCAAAGGAGAAGTTTGGCTCGACCCCTATGAGGATGGTCGTTTGATGGCACACCTGCTCATGACTGGTTTCATGGACGGCTATACTCGGTGCATAATTTAAGATGATGATGAGGAGGAGGAGGATGCCGACGGGGCAGCCAGTGATGACACGGGGCAAGATGAAGAGATGACCGATAATGGCGGCGGAGAAGGGGCGCACATGGCGGCGGGGAAGAGGCCGGACATGGCGGCGAAGAAAACATGGACTACACGCCGCAGACTTTGTCGCTACTAAGTTCAATCATGCAGGACCCTCATGTTCGAGACCTGCTTCGCAAGGAGACGAGTACTGACAGAGCTGCTTCTAGAGAGGAGGCCAAGCTGGAGCAACTGGTGGTAGACTCGAACACTCCATTGTATGATGGTTGCGATCCCGAGGTGACCCGCTTGAGTTTCACGCTCGAACTTCTGAAGACAAAGGCTAAAAACAAATGGACCGACACTAGGCTCAATGAGCTTCTCAAGTACTTAAAGGATGTTCTTCCCGCGGGGAATCTATGTCTTACTAGTGTGGATGAGGCCAAGAAGATTGTGTGCCCTCTTGATCTGCCGCACATTAGATACCATGCATGCATCAACGATTGCATCATTTATCGGAAGGAGCACGCAAAAAAAACTAGCTGTCCGGTGTGCAATACTTCCCGATACAAGAAGGCAAGAAAGAAATCTCCTGAGAAAGTTGTATGGTACTTACCGATCACTCCCCGTCTGCAACATTATTTTGTAGATCCCAAGGAAGCAAAGCTCATGCGTTGGCACGCGGAGAGGAAAAAGCCCGACGATGGAGATGATCCGAAGCTGAGACACCTCACGGATGCAAACCAGTGGAGAGCGTTCAATGGCGAATATCGATATTTTGCATGTGATGCAAGGAACATTGTGCTTGGCGTGTGTACCGATGGCATGAATCCGTTTGGCAACCAGAACACCAACCATAGCAAATGGCCCATATTTGTATGGATGTACAACATCCCCCTTGTTTGTGCATGAAGTCGAAGTACATACACATGTGCATGCTGACTCAAGGGCCAAAACAACCAGGAAATAATATTAAACTGTATCTGGGGCTACTTCAAGAGGAGTTAGACACGCTATGGAAAACACCTGCCAAGACATGGGACACCATTAAAGGCGAGTATTTCTATATGAGAGTTGCGCTGATCACGATGGTGCACGACTATCTCGGTTACGGCTATGTCGCAGGCTAGGTGTGCCACGGATATTGCGGATGCACGCGGTGCATGGATGATGCGACGTCTGAGCAGCTAACGTCAACAAAAGAAGGTGGGTCTGGGAAAATCATGTACATGGGGCATCGAAGATGGCTCGAGAAGGACGACCCATGGAGAAATCATGGAGATCTATTCAATGATGAGGCTGAGCATCGAGGACCTCCACATAAGCGGAGCGGCGCCGAAATCGATGAGTTGTTGAAAAACTGGGAATAGTGCCCCGTGCCGGGAAAGATGATGAAAAAGGCGTCGGAGCCGCTGCTAAAGGTATGGAAGACGAGGTTTGTTTTCTGGGACTTGGAGTACTGGCACAAACTCGACACACCTCATTGCCTTGATCAAATGCATATCTATAAGAATGTCCTTGAGAGCTTGCTTGCGACACTGATGAACATGCTGGATAAGACCAAGGATGGGCCGAAGGCAAGAAAAGACTTGCAAGATTTGAAAATCAGGGAAGATCTGGATATGCCGCCCCATAAGAAGTCAGAGGAGACAGAGACGGAGACGGAGGCACGGGAGAAGAAGGGGAAAAAGTAAAGGAAGAGGTCATGAAGAGAGAACAAGTCTCGCAAATCTGTGTGGCGGATCCATACTACATGCACGATTCCTTCTTGAGTCTCTGCGACTTTGAGCATAGAACTGCTAGGGAGTAGCTCGAAAACTTCATGATATGGAATAAGGACCAGGAAATTGTCGTCCTGCCTTATCATCCAAAGTAAGTCAGTGTTGGACAATCCTTTCGTATATTTCAATCCTTCCTTCTCGCTCATGCGGAGAATAATTTGAGGTGTTTTTTCCCCGCAGCAACGGGCGCGCCGTCCTTATCGTTCTTTACCCACGAGTCTCCCATGCCATGTATTTTGACCCTAGCAGAGACTACGAGAAGAAGGACTACACCCACTGTCGGTGCAACAAACCCTGGGTCCATTGCCCGGACTGTGCATAGGCCAGAAGACAAGATCACAGCACCAAGATCAGATTGAAGCACAAGGGATCAGTTCTTCAAAGAACCAAGAAGAGCCAGAGGAGCAAGATATCGCTAAGGAAAGAACCTCCCTTGCCGGGCAGGTGAGCCTGGCGAGGTTGGGTTTGCCCCGGAAGCAAGCTTCTAGATCGTCCCGACAGGCCTGCCGGGACTAGCAGAGGCAAGACACGCCACCTCTCAACCTCACAAGCGACCCAAGTCCTCGATCAGTGCGGTGGCAAGCCCCTAAGTGACTAAGTGGCTGCTTCTTGGCACATGGCAGCCACTTCCTACAGCAAACACCTCCGTATGACACCCGTCCTGAGACGTGTCAAGCAAACAAGTGCGAAGCTGGCAAAATAGCCCGGCAAGGGTTGCCGGGCACGCTATGATGTGACGCTAGACGGCGCATTTAATGCGTTCTATCAGCCTGTAGAGTTAGGTGTGATAGCACTGTTTGCTATCTAATCAGTGCGTAAAGACTGATTTGCCACTGTGGTGACCCCTTAATCTATAAAAAGGAGGCCCATGGCGACCGTAGAAAGGGTTGGTGGGTTGGCTGGTTCAGACCCTCAGACATCCATACGCGCATAGCCACTCTCACCCTGAGGCAACCTTGCCGGGCAAGTGTGCTACGCTCGCCACCATATTTCCACTATCAATCCACCAAAGCAGGAGTAGGGTTTTACGCCAAACGGCGGCCTGAACCTGGGTAAAACTGGCCGTGTGATCTTGGCCGCGCTGTGCTATGCTTCTCTGCTCTTTGTGCAACGTGCCTATCCCCCCGCCGAACCAAAAAGGGGCTCATGGCCCCATAGGAGGCCGTGGTTTCCCACGACACCCACGTAATGAATGTTCTAGATGATGCTCTCCACGGCTTCAGCTTGAGGGGTGGGCACTTGCAGATCAGGAAACAAAGGAATCGCAAGCCGGGTTTCTCGCATAAAACTAAATTCTGCTACATCCATGTCCCGAAACAAAGCATGAACGATGGATTCTACCTCCTCCATCTCATGATGGAGTTCAGAAGGGATCACCAACAGCTTTGCATGACAAGCAGAAGCGATGATCAAATCCGCAAGTGAGTAGAATCCCAAGGAGTAGCGGATTATAAACTTAGAGATGACTTCTTTCGCATCCAGAGGGACATTGCGATGATCATCATGAAAGAAGTCATCGAACAGAAGGGGATGTTCCCCCACGGCCCTACATCACGAGCTGACGTCCGAACTCGCATAGACATGCAACGTCAGGACCTCACGCCGTTCAAGAAGCTAGGGTGCATCCTCGATGATATGGATGGATGGAACTTCTAGTGATTTACGATGCCGATGATGATGATATGTGTCGGTTGAACTTGTATACTTTCTATAGAGATGAAACTTTGTGATGTCCACGGTCCCTACCAAACTTGCGTAACGCTACTTTGTTAGTTTGGGTACGTTGACCTGCGTACCTCAAGTTAATTAGATTGCATATGATGAAACTGCGTTGATTATTTATGTTTACTATATGTTGCATCTATTTGTTAACCCTTTCTTCTTCGTGCTGCTCAAGTATAATTTGTTGCATATGATTGTACATTCTCTTGATGAAGATGCATCTCTAACAGGTACCTAGATCCTTGATGGCAAAGAAGTGGTGCTATGTCGTGTACATTGGGAAGGTTCCGGGAGTGTACGATGAGTGGTCCGAGTGTTAGGCGCAAGTGGAGCGGTTCTCGGGCGCCAGCCATAAAGGGTTCAAAAGAAGACAAGAAGCAGAAGCTAGTTACTTGAGGTTCATGCTAGCGCTAGAGAGGAATCATAACCGCCGCCTCATGTACTACATAGTTCTGCTCTTCTCATGTATATCATTGTTTAGATGGATGACGATGTAGTTGCAAGTATTCGAGACTTGTGTCACTATTTCAAGATGATGACGAGAGACCACTTTGTGTTGGATGATGATTATGATTATGATGATGACATGATTTGATGAGACTATTTGTATGTGTATGCTATGATTACATTTGTATGTGTATGATATGCTAGAGATTATTGTATAAAGCATGTACAAATACAAAAGAAATATGCAGGAATTTTTTTCAGAAACTAATAACAATAACATTAGCGAGGGGTATGAAGTTAGCAGCAGAGTGCACTTAGCAGTAGCGTTGTTTAAAGTAAAGTGCTACAGTTATTAGCCGTAGCGCGTTTCAGTGAAGCCCGCTACTGCTACCCATATATAGCAGCAGCGCGGGTCAAAACGCGCTACTCCTAAAAGTTAGCTGTAGCGCCGTATCAGTAGCACGGTAGGTTTTTCCCTAGTAGTGAAAACATATACATACTTAACTGGTTCTCTAAATACTTGCTAACCAAACAACCCCTAAATGTTGTAGTTAAAAGAAATACATTCTAACCGTTTTCCCATAACAAATTAGCCCTAGCGAGGGTTAAAACCAAATATATGTCTAACCATTTGCCCATACCAAAGTGATACGTCTCTAACGTATCTATAATTTTTTATTGTTCCATGCGGTTATATTATCATTCTTGGATGTTTTACAATCATTTTATGGCAACTTTATATCATTTTTTGGGACTAACCTATTGATATACTGCCCAGTGCCAATTGCTGTTTTTTTGCTTGTTTTTTACTTCACAGGAAATCAATACCAAATGGAGTCCAAACGCCGCGAAACTTTTTGGTGATTTTTTCTGGACCAGAAGACACAAGTTGGGCCAAGAAAGTACCTGAGGGGGCCTCCGAGGGGAGCACAACCCACCAGGGCGCGCCTGGGGGCCCAGGCGCACCCAGGTGTGTTGTGCCCACCTCCGCCGCCTCCCGCACCGCCTCTTTGCTCTATAAATACCCCAATGTTCCAAAAACCCTAAGGGAGTCGACGAAAAACAATTCCAGCCACCGCAAGTTCCAGAAACCACAGATCCAATCTAGACACCATCACGGAGGGGTTCATCATCCTCATTGGTGCCTCTCCGATGATGCCTGAGTAGTTCATTGTAGACCTACGGGTCTGTAGGTAGTAGCTAGATGGCTTCCTCTCTCTGTTTTGATTCTCAATACAATGGTCTCTTGGAGATCTATTTGATGTAACTCTTTTTTGCGGTGTGTTTGTTGGGATCCGATGAACTTTGAGTTTATGATCAGATCTATGTTTTTATTGATGAAAGTTATTTGAGTCATTTGATCTCTTATATGCATGATTACTTATAGCCTTGTATTTCTTCTTCGAATCTTTGGTTTAGTTAGGCCAACTAGATCGATTTTTCTTGCCATGGGAAGAGGTGCTTTGTGATGGGTTCGATCCTACGGTACTTGATCCCAGTGACAGAAGGAGAACCGACACGTATGTATCATTGCTATTAAGGATAACAAGATGGGGTCTATTTCTACATAAATAGATCTTGTCTACATCATGTCATCGTTCTTATTGCATTACTCCGTTTCTCCATGAACTTAATACACAAGATGCATGCTGGATAGCGGTCGATGTGTGGAGTAATAGTAGTAGATGCAGGCAGGAGCCGGTCTACTAATCTTGGACGTGATGCCTATATAATGATCATTGCCTGGATATCATCATAATTATTTGAAGTTCTATCAATTGCCCAATAGTATTTTGTTTACCCACCGTATGCTATTTTTCTCGAGAGAAGCCACTAGTGAAATCTACGGCCCCCGGGTCTATTTTCCTCATCATATATTTTTAGATCTATTTTGCTATTTGCCTTTTTATTTATTTGCCACTTTTATTTTCAGATCTATATTATCAAGAACCCAAAAATACCTCGCTGAATTTTATTTTCTTTTATTTGCATCTATCAATCTATTACAACTTTCTCACGTCCGTTTGCCAATTTCTGGCACCATTACCCGAAAGGGATTGACAACCCCTTTAGCACGTCAGGTTGCAGGTATTTGTTCTTTGTGTGCAGGTGCTGTTTACGTAGTGTTGCTTGGTTCTCCTACTGGTTCGATAACCTTGGTCTCATCCCTGAGGGAAATACCTACCGTTGTTGTGCTGCATCATCCCTTCCTCTTTGGGGAAATACTAACGTAGTTCAAGCAAACATCAAAAGGAATTTCTGGCGCCGTTGCCGGGGAGGATCAAGTCAAGATAATCTCCTGTCAACGTGCGAATTTCTGGCGCCGTTGCCGGGGAGACATCATCAACATCTACCAGGTTCCTAATCACAAATCTCATCTCCTTGCAATTTACATTATTTGCCATTTGCCTCTCGTTTTCCTCTCCCCTACTTCACCAAAATATTGCCATTTTTATTCGCCCCTCTTTTTCGTTCACCGTTTTCTCGTCAGATCTCATGTTTGCTTGTGTTGCCATGTGCCTTCTATTTGCTTGCATCTTCGCTTGCTAAAAATCTATTGTTATGGATCCTCATCCACTAGCTAATCTTTTCAAAAGATCCAATTATGATGAACCAATTGCTAGTGAATTGAGTTCACTAGATTAACTTTATGAAGTTTTGCTTGAGATTTATGAATCTGAAAATTGTGATGAAGTGTTAAACGAAGGAATTTATAAAGTGATTCATGATAGCTCCTTGAATGAAAAGCATGTTTGCAATGATGTTATTATAAATTCTATTAATGTCAATTGTGCTAATAATATGCAAAACCCCAAGCTTGGGGATGCTAATTTTGATATGTCCACTACTTGTTGCAATGATCATGATTGGGGTGATAATGTTTCTTATGATCTTGAAAATTTATTTAAGCCTCATGATGAATATGATATTGATAATAATGTTTGCAATAATATTGAAAGTGGGTTTGGCAGAGTGCCAACTTTATGTATTAATGATCCCACTACTTTGGAGAATTATCAATCTTGTGAATTTTTTGATAAAAGTGGGATTGGAGAGGTCATGACTTTATTTGATGATAATCCCACTATTTTGGAAGAGTGTCAACTTTGCATGCATGTTGATCATGAAGTGAAAATTTTATATGATAGATATATTGTTGAATTTGATTATGATCCTACATGTAATTATTATGAGAGAGGAAAATATAGTTGTACAAATTTTCATGTTACTGATTTACCTCTCGTTATGTTGAGATTGCTATTGTTTCTTTCTTCTTCATCGCGTATGCTAAATATTTCTTGCCTTGATAATTTGTTTGCCTACAAAATGCCTATGCATAGGAAGCATGTTAGACTTAAATGTGTTTTTCACAAGTTTTATGATGCTCTCTTTATGCTACAATGCTTGTCTTTCATGTGAGCATCATTGAAATCTTATGCCTAGCTACGGGCATAAAACGATAGCGCTTGTTGGGAGGCAACCCAATGAATAAAATTTATTTTAATCTTTTTCTTTCTGTTCTTGAGTGTTTGCACAATTATGCTACTGTTATGATTGTGTTCTTTATGTTTTAGTTAGTTTTCGTGCCAAGCAAAGCCTTTGGGATAGCTTTGGTGATAGTTGATTTGATCGTGTTGGAAAACAGAAACTTCTGCGTCCAGTAAAATAATTTTACAAATTCACAGATGTGACAAAAAATTCTGAATTTTTTACACAAGATTTATATACAAATTTCCTAAGTTTTCCTAAATTTTAAGAATGTTTGGAGGTACATAAGTATGAGAACAATTTGTATCTTCGCAGACTGTTCTGTTTTTGACAGATTCTGTTTTCTTTGCATTGTGTGCTTATTTTGATGAATCTATGGTTTGTATTGGAGGTTATAAGCCATGGTAAAGTTAGAATACAGTAGATATAATGCAAGAAAAAAATTTGAATGGGGTTTCTACAGTACTTAAAGTAAACATTAGTTTTCTTATACTAACGGATCTCACGAAGGTTTTGTTGAGTTTTGTGTGATTGAAGTTTTCAAGTTTTGGGTGAGATTACGATGGATGAAGGAATAAGGAGTAACAAGAGCCTAATCTTGGGGATGCCCCATGGCACCCCAAGCCATTACCCAAAGAGAAGCAAGCAACTAAGCTTGGGGATGCCCGAGTGGCATCCCCTCTTTCTTCTAACGACCATCGGTATTTTACTTGGAGCTATATTTTTATTCGTCACATATCATGAGTTTTGCTTGGAGCGTCTTGTATGATATGAGTCTTTGCTTGTTTTGCTTTTTATTTTTATTCATGAATCCTTGATGGAGACACCTATTTGAGACAGCCAAAATTATGCTATGACTTGTTAGAATTGCTCTCTATGCTTCACTTAAACCTTTATGAGCTTTGGAATTGCTCTAGTGCTTCACTTATATCTTTTTTAGCACGATGTGCTTTAGTATTTTTGAAGAAATGCACTCATGCTTCACTTAGATTTATTTGAGAGTTAGATTTTTTTTTTAGAAATTCTCTCTTGCTTCACTTAAATTATTTTGAGAGAAGAAAATTTTATGCTAATGTTCTTCACTTAGATTTGTTTGAGCTATCAAAAGCAACAAATGAAATTAGTCCCAAAGTAATAGATATTCAAGAGGGATATAATAAAAACTTTCATGAAGATCATTGGACAAAATAAACTTGATTCCTTGTAATATTTTTGTGATATGTTGATATAATATGTGAGTCATGTTGATGAGTAATTATGCTTTAGTAAGAATATTGGTGTTAAGGTTTGTGATTCCCTATGCAAGCACGAAAGTCAATAGTTATGCAATGAAATTACATCCTACTTGTGGTGCATTATTCAGTGTTAGTTATGCTTAATGCTCGCTTATGAGATTTTTTTCGTTTCTTGGTTGGATGCTTCTCAATCTTTTGCTAGCCTTCATTTGCACTAAGTATGATCACCACTTGTGCACCCAAAAACCTTATACCAATTTTGCCATATGAGTCCACTATACCTACCTATATGCGGTATTTCCGTGCTGTTCCAAGCAAATTTGTATGTGCCATCTCTAATTTCAAAATAAATTTCTCTTTTGTGTGCTCGTACCGCTCATGAAATGGTAGGGGGTGGCTGATATATTTCCATGCTAGATGTGTTTTTCTCAAGATGAGTGTTTATTCACTTGTCATTGCACAAGAGTACGGCAAAGATATTAGGGATGCCCAGTCCCGAAATGAAAAATTAATTTACTTTATGTTGTCAAATAATAAATTCCTTGGAAAGTGTTGGTATGGAAGGCACCCGTGGATACGGCTAGCCATGGAAAGTGAAAGTATGGTTGAAAAAGGAATAAACTTTATTTTCTGTTTGGGAACCGGCTATGATATATCTAGCATGGAAAGTATTGGGAACTACTCGATCATTTTCGTTGACAGGAAAAGCATGCCACCCAAAATGTTTTATCTCTACTTTTTCGCTTTGACCTCTGGCACCTCTACAAATCCCTACTTACCTCTGCGAAGGGCCTTTCTTTTACTTTATGCAATTTTTATTTTATTTTGAGTCTCCATCTTCTCTTATAAAGCACCAACTAAGGGGCACTATGATCGTACTTGAGCATTGGGTGTAGCTAATATGCGAGTGTGTTTCATGAATGGATCAATGATTGAGCATAATGGGCAAGGGATAACTTGCTTTAGTGTTGATATTTTGAAAGACATGGTTGCTTGTTGATATGCTTGAGTATTGAAATCTTCATGTCAAAACTAGACTATTGCTTTGAATCATATAAAAGTCCAAATTTCCATGCTACAAAGAAAAGAATATGTGATGAACATGTTAGGCAGCATTCCACATAAAAAATTCTGTTTTTACCATTTACCTACTCGAGGACGAGCAGGAATTAAGCTTGGGGCGTGTGCTTTGTGATGGGTTCGATCTTACGGTGCTTGATCCCAGTGACAGAAGGGTAACCGACACGTATGTATCGTTGCAATTAAGGATAACAAGATGGGGTCTATTTCTACATAAATAGATCTTGTCTACATCATGTCATCATTCTTATTGCATTACTCCGTTTCTCCATGAACTTAATACACTAGATGCATGCTGGATAGCGGTCGATGTGTGGAGTAATAGTAGTAGATGCAGGCAGGAGTCGGTCTACTAATCTTGGACGTGATGCCTATATATTGATCATTGCCTGGATATCGTCATAATTATTTGAAGTTCTATCAATTGCCCAACAGTAATTTGTTTACCCACCGTATGCTATTTTTCTCGAGAGAAGCCACTAGTGAAATCTACGGCCCCCGGGTCTATTTTCCTCATCATATATTTTCAGATCTATTTTGCTATTTGCCTTTTTATTTATTTGCCACTTTTATTTTCAGATCTATATTATCAAAAACCCAAAAATACCTCACTGAATTTTATTTGCTTTTATTTGCATCTATCAATCTATTACAACTTTCTCACGTCCGTTTGCCAATTTCTGGCGCCGTTACCCGAAAGGGATTGACAACCCCTTTAACACGTCGGGTTGCAAGTATTTGTTCTTTGTGTGCAGGTGCTGTTTACATAGTGTTGCTTGGTTCTCCTACTGGTTCGATAACCTTGGTCTCATCATTGAGGGAAATACCTACCGTTGCTGTGCTGCATCATCCCTTCCTCTCTGGGGAAATATCGACGTAGTTCAAGCAAACATCACAAAGCAGCCCTACCGACGGAGTCAGCCACCTGTGAATGTGTGAGCATCAACGTCGGTGGACATAGAAGCATCCCGTAGTAGATTTTGAGCACCGGCACGTGGCTAGCTCATGTTCGACCTTGTCACTTTGGACTCATAGGGTGTCGGCATTCTGGGAACCAGGGTACCCAGACTTGCCTGCCTGCGGCCCATGGTGTGGCTTCATCGACGGCCTGGTATGGCCGATCTACAAGACTACCAAGACAAGACCCTCGCCGAGGGGCCAAGCCTCGTGAGGGAGACGACGCCAAGACCTCCCGAGGGAGCGACCTCCCCAGGCTGCCTCTTGAGGAGCGGAGATTCCTATGCAAGTGCCCAAACCTCATGAGGTTGCAGTGACGCAAGCTATGACGACCAAGGCCAGGCGGGCGCAGAGAAGACAGTTTCCTCTTTGGTGCTAAGGAGGCAAGCGCAGGCGTGGGTTCCCGAGTACTCAGGCAAAGGTTTCCATTCCTGTGCAATGAGACCAAGACCACCAGGACGGCAGGATGGATGTCATCACCGAGCCCACCGCAGCGTCACGCCAGAAGCTTTGCAGGCGAAGACCACCTTTAGTCAGGAAAAGATGTACTACTTGTCCCCTTTCAAATTGGCCGTTCTGGGATCCCTTCCTGCCTAAGTTTCGAGGGAAGAGGACCAAGGCCACTATAAATATAGGTTAGCCACCACCGTAGAAGGGGTCGACTCATTCTCACCCTTGAGCCCTCACGAGGTTGTTCATCCTCTGTACTTGTTCATCCTCAGCCCCTCGCGAAGCCAATCCACCACAAAGCAGGAGTAGGGTATTACACCGCAAGGTGGCCCGAACCTGGGTAAACTGCTGAGTTCATCTTCTTCCTTGTTCCTCTAGCTAGGCCATAGGGTGACTAGTTGGCAGGCTTGAGAGGTTGAGTTCTTCGCACACGCCCCAGAGTTCGAACCTTCTTGGATCTGCGGAGCCCTGAATCCAACATTTGGCGCACCAGGTAAGGGCGTGTCGAAGCTCTGCTTCTCCATCGGCTGCGCTCCGCCCGTGCTGTGTGGTTCCCATGGTAGGCGCCGCCCCACCCGCCGAGCCGCCCAGTGCACTCAGAGACATCATGGGCCACCGAGCCTTTTCCCCCGCCCTGCGGCAGGTGCGGTGGCCGCCGAAGTTCAGGCCGGCGCTGCATCCGCGGTACAACGGCGCGGGGGATCCCACGGAGTTCCTTCGCCTCTACGAGCTGAGCATCGAGGCGGCGAACGGCGATGACAAGGCCATGGCGAACTGGCTCCCCATGGCTCTCATGGGCGTGCCACGCTCCTGGATCCTTAGCCTACCGGAGTCTTCGGTGGCCTCATGGGAAGAGCTGCGCAATCAGTTCATCGCGCGCTTCGCGGCACTGGCGCCCCACGCCGTTGTGGCCATTCTTGGTGGGTCGCAGGCGCCAGCCTCAAGACGCCATGTCAAGTAGCTCTTCCGACAGTTGGGGGCCGCCCAGCCACGGCCGGGGGCTACTTTGGGCCGGGCAGCGCCTTAGACCGACATCACCTTCGACTCCAGGGATCACCCCAAGACTACGGTCGGCGCCGGCGTGCTCCCCTTGCTATGCACCCCCACCATCAGTAGTGTCACGGTCAACAGAACCCTCATCGACGGCGGCAGAAGCCTCAACGTCCTCTCCGTGGAAGCCTTCGACCTGCTCCAGGTGCCTTACGACCGGCTTGCCCCCACCAGACCCTTCTCAGGGGTGCTCGATGGCTCCATCATTCCCCTGGGGCAGTTCCGCCTCCCCGTCACCTTCGGCACGCGCTGCAACTACCGCACCGAGCTTATTGACTTCGATGTCGCCCGCATCAGCCTCCCGTACAATGCCATCATTGGGTATCCAGCCCTGGCCAAGTTCATGGCGGCAACGCACCCCGGCTACAACATCATCAAGATACCTGGGAGCAGCGGCATCCTTACTATGGTGGGAGACGCCAAGGATGCACTCCTAGCCCTCAAGCTCACTTTCAAGGCCGCAACGGCCGTGCTGCTAGATGTGGAGGGCGCTCTGGAGATCCCAGAGGCCACGTCTGTGAAGAAGAAGCAGTTGTTCTCTCAGGACCGGACCGAGCCGAAGCAAGTGCCGGTCGACGACGGGGCTCAGGACACACCTTCACCATCGGCGCCGGCCTCCCCCCGGACCAAGAAGAGGCGCTGGTTGGTTTCCTCCGTGCGAACAAAGATGTATTTGCATGGGAGGCAACGGACCTGATTGGTGTCCTGCGAGACGTGATTGAGCACCATTTGATGGTGTGTCCCGGCGCGCGCCAGGTGAAGCAAAAGGCACGGCGACAAGTGTAACACCCCATGTCATTAGGCACAGTAAGCACTTTTGATAATGACAAGTCAGCATGGTTAACAGTGCCAAATCATCATTTGCATCATATTGCATTTCAACTCCTAAGTCAAAATTCAAAGTTAAATGAAAGAGGAAAATAAAAGTTGTGCAACATAGAAACTAAAATGTTCAATAAATAACAAATATTACAGAGCCAATTCTAAAATTGTAACCAACATTTAATAAATTAATTAGGTGACCCATACCACTTTTAACAGTGGCTGGAAATAATATTTAATAGCCTTTTAATTAGTCTAGATCAAATATGAAATGATGTTTTGCCCAAACTAGTTTTTGGTGTTAGGGTATAGTGCACTGATATTTAAGGACTAGCTCACACTTTTTACAAAAACCATTTGTGGCCCAAATAATTAACAAATCAGAAAAGAAAGAAATAGAAAAAGAGAAAAGGAAAAAGGCCTAAAGAAGCTACTGTGCACTTGGCCTGCTCGCTACAGCCGCGGCCCAGCCCACCCCGCGCCTCCTCCCACATCTCACTGCTCACCGCTGCCCCGCTGTCAAACGCGCACGCGCACGCACCCCAGGCCCCCCATCTCCCTCGCTCGCCAGCGTGCGCCGTGCCCTCTCACCGTGGATAAGAGACCGCCCCGACCCCTCTGGCGAACCCTAGCCGCCCCGTTCGCCCTCCTCCTCGTTCCTCCCCACCTCGCCCGACGCCGCCATGGCTGCGCCACCGTGAAGCTCGCGCCCACCGTCGCCCGTTCACCGCCCCGATAAGTCCAACAGCTCCGCCTCGCTCCTCCGTTTCGTCTACGCCGCCAGATCGAGCCCCGGAGGCCCTGCAGCGCCGAACCCCTTCCGAACGCATCTCTGACCGCCGCCGTTCGTCTCCGTCTCCGTCGACCTCTGCTGCTCCTAAGCTCACACGGGCCTTTCTTGGCCGCTCGGTGAGCTCCTCCCTCCTTCTGTTACTCCTTTCCGCGACCACATTTGCCCTTAGCCCGCTCGCCACCATTACCAAACCCCTACCTCTGCCACTGCTCATCGCCGGCGTCGATCCGGTGACCAAACGGCCTCGCAACCAAGCCCGTTGCATTCGCCGCATCGTGTAGACGTCGTAGCCAGCTCGCGCCGCTCGTTTTGCGCCCCGTAGCCCCGATCCCGAAGACGACCGAACTCCGGCGTCCGCCTCGCCACTCGCCGTCGACGCTACCGACCACCGCAGCCTCAGCCGCCACCCCAGTTCGCTTCGCCATCGTCTGCTCGTTCGAACGAGCCCGACCGCGCGCGATTTGGCCCCCTGTGGACGAATCCCGACGCTGCTCCACCGCTCGCCGGCGCGCTCGGGCTCGCCGGAGCATTCTCCGGCGGCCGACTCCGATGTGGCACACGGGTCCCACCCCCTGGGTCACTGCCTGGTGGCCCCACGGCCCGAGTTGACCAGTTGACTTGGTCAACTGGCTGACTAGGCACTGCCTAGTCACTGACTGGTGGGGCCCCCTTCCCTGTGTCTATGACATTTGGGCCCCCCCTTGTCAGGTGCCTAATTAACTAATTAGATAAATTAAAATAATTAAAATCCTAATCAGTCACTGACTGCTGGGCCCCACCTGTTAATTAATCCAATTAATTAATTTAACCCCTCAGTTAATGTCACAGTGTATGACATGTGGGTCCCACCTGTCAGGTTTGACTCTGGTCAACCAGAGTTGACCTGCTGACGTCACCCTGACCTCATGCTGACGTCATCATTCACTATTCTGGATAATTCGAATTTAAATTAATAATTAAATTCAGAAAATTTTTAAAACTTTAGAAAATCATATTAAATAAACCGTAACTCTGATGAAAATAATTTATATATGAAACTTGCTCAGAATTCCGATACGAACCCGAATACGCCCTCCGTATTCCCATCATATGCCCCTAGCTATATGAACATTGAACTTTTAGACCGATTTCGATAAATGAATAGTGGCCATTGTTGATTAAATAAATCTGAAGAAATTCCTAAATTAACTAAATCATTTAGTTAGGCAGAAGAACACCCCAGCATATCATTTAGGCATGTCATACATATTGTTTGCATTACTGCCATGAATTTATTGTTTCTCTCCCCCTCCTTCTCTCTCGATAGACGCCGAGACCGACGATGCTGCACCTGGGTACGACTACACTACCGACGAGCAGCCCGTTGGCGATCTCTCTCTCTTGCCAGAGCAACCAGGCAAGCCCCCCCCCCCCCTTGAGCATCCAGATATCGCCCATTCCATTTCTCCTACTTGCATTAGATTTTGCTACTGTTAATGTATGCTCCTATTCTGATGCATAGCCTGCTGTTGTAACCTGTTCATTGTTACCTTACCTGCCTATGATAAACTGTTTAGTATAGGTTGGTAGTGAACCATTAGTGACCCCACCACCTTATCCTTGTTGCCCCTGCTTGATCATCGACGACTCAATCAACGTGATCGTCGACCAGAGACCAACACCTCTCTTCACACCGCCTTAGTTGTACGACTCTGCGTAGTAACTATCGAGTGCCGAGGGTGATAACTCGTAACGCACTCCCGATGAATACTCTGCAGTGTAGCTGTTCGGTCGTGGTCATCGAGGGTGATTCCTCCTTCTCCACTTCCGATACGACTCTGTCGTTCAACCGTCAGTGTGAACCTCGAGGGTGATGCTTCATACGTTCACCCTGATGATTTCGTCGAGTGGAATCCGCTGAGGGTGATTCCTCGGGTTTCCCCCTTGATGTTATGACCACACGATTACTTGACCTTTGATACAGGCGGGTCCACCCTGATGGGTACCCACTGGGGATATATGATGTCGGGTGTGCCGGAAGGGCACTCGAGTGTGATATTGTGGCGGAGCATCAAAGACTCTGATTGTCTCCGCGTGATACTAATTGAGCCTATTGGATTTGGGTTTGTGATCTGAGTGGGTCGACGTGCCCTATACGCACTACCACCACGCGGTATAATGGTTATGGGACCCTCTGCGAAGTACGTTTCTCCCGAAAGCTCGTCTGACGTCACGATTCACCGTGCGGGCTGATTGTTGGGATTGGGCTGGATACTTCACTGACGAGCTCTGTGTCACGCCTGCACCCCGGCCAGTCTCGCAACGCGTAGGGTGCCTAGGGCGATGGCCCAAGACCTCTGGGTGCATAGGTTAGTCCGGCATGCTGACCTCTCTGCCGAGCCTAGGTAGGGCGCTGCTTCGTGTTGATCTTCCGAGGACGGGCATTACCCAGCAAGTATGTCCGGCCAGAGTTGATCGAGCGTGTTGGGTAACAGTAGTGCACTCCTGCAGGGATGAATCATCTATCGATAGCCGGTCCTATGGTAAAGGACGCTTAGTTTGTGTATTCCGATCTACTACTTGAACTGGATACTTGTTACTTAATTGAAGCTTCGGGATCGCTTTCTCGCTTGGGAGTCGAGGAAGGATCTTTAAGCTGTACTTCAACATGTTTGCTAAATAAAATGCTATTCTTCTCTCTTCTACTGCTGCAAGATGATGGCCTCGAGAAGAAGTTTGAAGATGCTAGTCTTCGATAGGACTAGGCCTTCTCTCTATTCTGGCATTTCTGCAGCCTAGTCCACTTATACAGCCTTTCTCCATTGATAATGTTGCATATGTAGTATAGATCCTTGCTTGCTGAGTACTTCGGATGAGTACTCACGGTTGCTTTACTTTCTCTTTTCCCCATACCCCACCTTGGTGATACATCAGACGATGGAGTCCAGGAGCCAGATGCCACCACCGGAGCTTACTACCAGGAGGGTCCAGAGGGCACTTACTACTGGATCGAGCCAGCCGACCAGGAGTAGATTCGGAGGCTCCCAGGCAGGAGGCCAAAGCCTTTCGATCTAGTGTCGCTGTTTGTGCTAGCCTTCTGAAGGCAAAACTTGTCTAACTATGTCTGTACTCAGATAATATTGTATGACTGACTTATGTATTCGGATCTTCGGATCCCTGGTCTATAATATTGTGGATCTCCATTTAAATTGTGTTAGAGTTGTGTTGTGATATCTTCCCGTGAGTCCCTGTGCTTTATCGTACACGTTTGCGTGTATGATTAGTGTACGATTGAGTCGGGGGCACCACAAGTTGGTATCAGAGCCGACTGCCTGTAGGAAGCCCCCTTCCAATTCCTTGGCCGAAGTTGAGTCTAGAAACCGAAAAACTAATTTACTAACATGGCTGTGTGGCTTACGGGCCCACTTCGCCAACTGGGTGGTATTAGGATCTTTTACTCCTCGTCTATACTCTGGGACTCTGATCTCTCTTCTACTCGGGTTAAATAAATTTTACTAACGCTGACACTTTGGATCTCGTAAATCCCGTCTACCCAGAGAGCTGGATATCTGTGCGATTTCCCTGTCATTGATCTGATTAGTCTGATAATCATTTTCCTTTCCATTGTTTTGTTTAACCTTTCTCTCCGAGTTTGATTAAACTTCTCATTGTCATTTCACAAATCTGAATTTCCTCTGTTTCAGATGGACCGTTTGTTTCCACCACGTCCTACGACACAGCTTGTGCTTCGCACTTGGGCTCGTGATGCCCCTGGGTTTCTAGCTGTCTTGATCGCTCTCATGACTAGACTTGGCTACCGTTGGTATCCTGAGTACTTGGTTTATGAGGATTACCGCGAGTTCAATCAGGAGCAGTACCATGCTGATGTTCGTATCTATGATCAGCAAAATGACTCAGACACCGAGCTACACCTTTTCCATGGTATCGGCGTGACGATTGAGATGGCAGTCCATGATGCCGCCTACTCTGCTGTCGCACGTCTCCGAGGACAGTTCAGCGATATCTTGGATGACTCTGAGTTCCGATACATTTCGTATGCCCCTGCTAGAGATGCTAGTGGATACTACACAGCTATCTGTGCCCCGTACGAGCCTCGTTGCTATGACCCGCGCGTTCCGATTCAGTGCACTCAGGCTTTGGATCGCACTGTTCGGGCTCTTGCCGTCGAGTTGGTTGCCACTCGAGCACGTCTCTACGATGCTATGACGTAGTTGCTACCCGCTGTTCACGCAGGGATACATCCTGAGCACATCCTTTATCTGCGCAGGACTCAGATGTATGCTGGCATTGATTGGCCTGCTGTTGGAGGTCATATACCTGCACCTGGACCTCTTCTTACAGCTTGAGACCGGATTCTGCATCAGAGTGCACATGGAGCGCAGGATCCTTCCGCGACGAACATTCGTCGTCCGCACTTGCAGTTACCCCGTTTCAGTGGTTTTCTCCGACGTTGATGTAGCCTTTGCTATGTCTCGTTGTGTACTTCCCTACCGCGTGCCTGCGCGCCGCCTAGTATGTCTAGCTTTTGAAATTGCGCCGTTATGCTGTCCGCATGTACCCGACTCTGTGTATAGATCTGTATGTCTTAATTACCTACTGATATGTATCTGTTACACTACTTAAATTGCTGTCGAGTTACATCATGCTTGTCACTAAACGCTCGCAATTGCTTTTACTAAACTACCCCCTGTTGATGCTTAGCAGGATGGTTAGACCAGGTGGTCGTGGTCGTGGTAACCCTGAACACCCACCACCGCCAGACTATATGGCAGCTATGATGCAATAGTTTGAGCTTGACCGCCAGTTCATGACTGGAATCATGGCTCAGTTTCCACATCAGAACAACTAGAACCAGAACCCAGCTTCAATAACTTTGATAGAGTTTATGCGACTTAACCCAACTCAGTTCTGCAACTATGACAAGCCACTGGATGCTGATGACTGGCTCCGCGACATCAATCACGAGATGGAGTCTGCTAATGTCGCCCCTGCCAACTTCGCGGCCTTTTTCTTAAAGGGACCCGCAGCTCAACGGTGGGACACACACAAGCGTACTCTGCCTGTTGGAACAGTCATCACCTGGTATGAGTTCAAGGCTGCTTTCCATACATGTTACATCCCTCAGGAAATTATGGAACGCATGAAGACACAGTTCCGTAACCTCACTCAGGGCAACAAGACTGTCGAAGCTTTTCAGCGGGAATTTCTAGACCTCTCCCGCTATGCTGAAGAAGACATCGCCACAGATGCACGCAGACAGGAGAAGTTCCGTAATGGACTACACCCCGACCTCAAGCTTGCACTAGCTGCTCAAGACTTCAACGACTTTTTAACTCTAACGAACAAGGCAATTCTTGTTGAGACCGCTCAGATGGAATACAAGGACTCGCAGAAGCGCTATCATGATGCTGGCTCATCTTCGGGCTCAGCATCGAAGCGTCGAGTTTGGATTCCCAACAATGTGATCCGTCCCAATACCTCTGCACCAAAGAACAACTATGCTACGCCGCGTCTGCCTCCTCCACCACCGAGGCAGCCAAAAGCTCAAGCTATTCAAAACAATGCTCCTCTTCGTCCTGAATATGGTCCGTGCTTCAAGTGCCGCAAACCAGGTCACCAGGCTAAAGACTGCCGCCAAACTCAGAATCAGTTAGCTTTTCCTCGTGCTGGCCGTGGCAATGGTCGTGGCAACAATCAGACCCGCAACTATAATACTGGGTCTGCTGCACATGGTCGTGGACACGCTTACAACATTGACATTGAAGAAGTCCAGGATCAACCTGCTACTGTGATGGGTACGCTTCTCGTTAACTCAGTACCTGCTTCTGTTTTATTTGATTCAGGAGCATCACATTCATTCATCTCTGGAAAATTTGCATTCATGCATGGCATTCGATATGAGAAAATGCATACTCCGTTAGTCGTTAAAACTCCCGGAGGTCATTGTCATGCTGACGTGATAGCACCTGATGTTACCATTGAAATTAAAGGGTTGGAATTCCTTGCCTCACCCATCGTCTTGAAGTCTTCCACCATAGACCTCATACTCGGAATGGATTGGTTGAAAGCTCACATTGCTTCGATCAATTGTGCCACTAAAGTCGTCCAACTTCTTCACCCCTCCGATGAGATAGTGAACTATACCGCCTGCATTACACGGGACGCAGAAGCTCAGATATATGTTCTGAATGCTTTGAACACCTCACCTCTGGATGGGACCGAGAACGTTCCTGTCGTTCGAGATTTTCCAGACGTCTTTCCAGAAGAACTTCCAGGAATACCCCCGGCTAGAGCTGTCGAGTTTGTCATTGACTTGAAGCCTGGCACTGTCCCTATTGCCAAGCGCCCTTATAAGATGCCTCTGCATCATCTACTCGAGCTTAAGGAAGAAATCGACAAGTCGCTTAAGAGTGGTTTCATCCGCCCTAGTTCCTCTGCTTGGGGAGCACCTTCACTCTTCGTTAAGAAGAAGGATGGAACTAACTATTTGGTTCAGGATTATCGACCCATTAACCAAGCCACAATCCAGAATAAATACCCACTGCCCTAGATCAATGATCTTTATGATCAACTCGCTGGATCATCGGTGTTCTCTAAACTTGACTTCAGGTTGGGTTATCACCAGATCCGTGTCCGTGAAGAGGATATTCCCAAGACTGCATTCGTCACTCGTTATGGCTCCTATGAATACACCGTTATGTCATTTGGCCTAACGAATGCTCCAGCAACTTTCTCCCGTCTGATGAATTATATATTCATGGATGACCTCGACAAATTTGTCGTGGTTTATTTGGATGATATCATTATATATTCTAAGAATAAAGAAGAACATGCTGAACACCTCCGTTTGGTACTAGAAAGGCTCCGAGAACACCAGTTGTATGCCAAGTATTCCAAATGTGAATTTTGGCTTTCTGAAGTAACTTACCTTGGTCATGTGATTTCCAAGGATGGAATTGCTGTTAACCCCGAACGAGTTTAGGCTATTCTTGACTGGACTCCTCCGAAGAATGTTAAGCAAGTCAGAAGTTTTCTCGGACTTGCTAGTTATTGCCGTCGATTCGTTGAGAACTTTTCCAAGATTGCAAAACCATTGACAAATCTGCTTCACAAAGGTGTTAAATTTGAGTGGACAGAAAAATGTCAAGAAAGCTTTCAGACACTAAAAGATAAATTGACATCTGCCCCAGTCTTAGCACCCCCGGATTCCCAAAAGGATTTCGTGATATACTGTGATGCCTCCCGTCAAGGATTAGGATGTGTCCTAATGCAAGAACGCAAGGTGATTGCTTATGCCTCCCGACAATTGCGTCCCCACGAAGAAAATTACCCAGTGCACGATCTCGAACTTTCTGCGGTTATTTATGCCCTGAAGCTATGGCGACATTACCTTCTCGGTAATCATTGCGAGATATATACGGATCATCAAAGTTTGAAGTATTTATATACTCAACCAGATCTGAACCTTCCTCAACAAAGATGGCTCGAGACAATAGCCGATTATGATATGAATATTTCATACACCCCTGGCAAGGCTAATGTAATGGCCGATGCTTTGAGCCGTAAGGCTTATTGCAACAATCTTACGGTTCAGGAAACACAACCTCTTCTTTATGAAGAGCTTCGCAAATTGAACCTCCATATTGTTCCACCGGGTTATCTCAATACCCTGGTTGTCGAACCAGATTTAGAACACAGCATCAAGACTATGCAACGGTATGACTCTGAAGTAGAAAGGATCAAGCGATACCTCGAAAAAGGAAAGCTGTCGGAATTCCATCTTGATAAAGATGGGATCCTATTCTTCCAACACTGTCTCTTCGTACCCAAGTTTAAGGATGAGAAAGAACACGTTATGAAGGAAGCTCATGACACTCCTCTGTCAATTCATCCTGGTAGGACAAAGATGTACCGTGACATTTGTCAGAGATACTAGTGACCTAATATGAAGCGAGATATTGCTCGTTATGTTTCTGAGTGTGATGTTTGCCCCCGCATTAAAGCAGAACATCAAAGGCCCGCTGGAACTCTGCAACCCCTTGCAATTCCTGAATGGAAATGGGACAAGGTCGAAATGGATTTCATTACTGGTTTTCCCAGATCTCAGAAGGGTCATGATGCTATTTTTGTCGTCATTGACCGATTCTCAAAGGTTGCTCACTTTCTGCCAGTTAAGGAGACAATCACTGCTAGGCAGTTAGCAGACTTGTATGTTTCCTGAATTGTGTCACTCCACGATGTTCCGTTGGAGATCAGTTCTGATCGTGGCAGCCTCTTCACCTCCAGATTCTGGAATAGTTTCCAAGAAGCTATGGGAACTCATCTGTCTTTCAGCACCGCTTTTCACCCTCAGTCACAGGGTCAAGTTGAACGAGTTAATCAAGTGCTCGAAGATATGCTTCGAGCTTGTGTCATCTCCTTCGGTAAGAAATGGGAGGAATCTCTCCCGTATGCTGAATTCTCTTACAACAATAGCTATCAGGCTAGTCTGAAGATGGCACAGTTTGAAGTTCTTTACAGACGTAAGTGTCGAACCCCTCTGAATTGGTCAGAGACTGGGGAACGCTCACTCGTCGGACCGGACATTATTCAGCAAGCTGAAGAACAAGTCCGCATTGTCCGTGAACATTTGAAAACTGCTCAGTCTCGTCAGAAGAGCACCTATGACCGAAAGCACCAGGAAATGGTCTATCAACCTGGTGAGCAAGCTTACCTCCACGTCACTCCGTTGAAAGGCACTCATAGGTTCGGAATCAAAGGCAAGTTAGCTCCTCGCTACATTGGCCCGTTCCGTATTCTTGCCCGTCGAGGAGAAGTGGCATATCAGTTGCAATTGCCGCCAAACCTTTCAGAAGTACATGATGTCTTTCATGTATCCCAACTCCGTCGCTGCTTCAAGGATCCTATTCGAGTTGTGGATCACGAAATGCCTGAATTACGGGAAGATCTGTCTTATCCAGAATATCCCATCCATGTTCTTGATGAAGCTGAACGTCAGACTTGTCAAAAGTCAATCAAATTCCTCAAAGTTCAGTGGTCGAATCATTATGAAGATGAGGCCACTTGGGAACGCGAGGATCGTCTTCGCGAAGAATACCCCGCTTTCTTTCAGTCTTCCTCTTAATTCTCGGGACGAGAATTCTTGATAGATGAGGAGAATTGTAACACCCCATGTCATTAGCCACAGTAATCACTTTTGATAATGACAAGTCAGCATGGTTAACAGTGCCAAATCATCATTTGCATCATATTGCATTTCAACTCCTAAGTCAAAATTCAAAGTTAAATGAAAGAGGAAAATAAAAGTTGTGCAACATAGTAACTAAAATGTTCAATAAATAACAAATATTACGGAGCCAATTCTAAAATTGTAACCAACATTTAATAAATTAATTAGGTGACCCATACCTCTTTTAACAGTGGCTGGAAATAATATTTAATAGCCTTTTAATTAATCTAGATCAAATATGAAATGATGTTTTGCCCAAACTAGTTTTTGGTGTTAGGGTATAGTGCACTGATATTTAAGGACTAGCTCACACTTTTTACAAAATCCATTTGGGGCCCAAATAATTAAAAAATCAGAAAAGAAAGAAACAGAAAAAGAGAAAAGGAAAAAGGCCTAAAGAAGCTACTGCGCACTTGGCCTGCTCGCTACAGCCACGGCCCAGCCCACCCCGCGCCTCCTCCCACCTCTCACTGCTCACCGCCGCCCCGCTGTCGAACGCGCACGCGCGCGCACCCCAGGCCCCCCCTCTCCCTCGCTCGCCAGCGCGCGCCGCGCCCTCTCGCTGTGGATAAGAGACCGCCCCGACCCCTCTGGCGAACCCTAGCAGCCCCGTTCGCCCTCCTCGTTTCTCCCCACCTCGCCCGACGACGCCATGGCTGCGCCACCGTGAAGCTCGCGCCCACCATCGCCCGTTCACCGCCCCGATAAGTCCAACAGCTCCGCCTCGCTCCTCCGCTTCGTCTACGCCGCCGGATTGAGCCCCGGAGGCCCTGCAGTGCCGAACCCCTTCCGAACGCATCCCGACTGCCGCCGTTCGTCTCCATCTCCGTCGACCTCTGCTGCTCCTAAGCTCACACGGGCCTTTCTTGGCCGCTCGGTGAGCTCCTCCCTCCTTCTGTTACTCCTTTCTGCGGCCGCATTTGCCCCTAGCCCGCTCGCCGCCATTACCGAACCCCTGCCTCCGCCACTGCTCGTCGCCGGAGTTGATCCGGTGACCAAACGGCCTCGCAACCAGGCCCGTTGCATTCGCCGCATCGTGTAGACGTCGTAGCCACCTCGCGCCGCTCGTTCTGCGCCCCGTAGCCCCGATCCCGAAGACGACCGAACTCCGGCGTTCGCCTCTCCGCTCGCCGTCGACGCTACCGACCACCGCAACCTCAGCCGCCACCCCAATTCGCTTCGCCATCATCTGCTCGTTCGAACGAGCCCGGCCGCGCGCGATTTGGCCCCCTATGGACGAATCCCGACGCTGCTCCGCCGCTCGCCGCAGCACTCGGGCTCGCCGGAGCGTTCTCCGGCGGCCGACTCCGACGTGGCACGCGGGTCCCACCCCCTGGGTCACTGCCTGGTGGCCCCACGGCCCCAGTTGACCAGTTGACTTGGTCAACTGGCTGACTGGGCACTGCCCAGTCACTGACTTGTGGGGCCCCCTTCCCTGTGTCTATGACATATGGGCCCCCCCTTGTCAGGTGCCTAATTAACTAATTAGATAAATAAAAATAATTAAAATCCTAATCAGTCACTAACTGCTGGGCCCCACCTGTTAAATAATCCAATTAATTAATTTAACCCCTCAGTTAATGTCACAGTGTATGACATGTGGGTCCCACCTGTCAGGTTTGACTCTGGTCAACCAGAGTTGACCTGCTGACGTCACCCTGACCTCATGCTGACGTCATCATTCACTATTCTGGATAATTCGAATTTAAATTAATAATTAAATTCAGAAAATGTTTAAAACTTTAGAAAATCATCTTAAATAAACCATAACCCTGATGAAAATAATTTATATATGAAACTTGCTCAGAATTCCGATACGAACCCGAATATGCCCTCCGTATTCCCATCAGATGCACCTAGCTATATGAACATTGAACTTTTAGACCAATTTCGATAAATTAATAGTGTCCATTGTTGATTAAATAAATCCGAAGAAATTACTAAATTAACTAAATCATTTAGTTAGGCAGTAGAACACCCCAGCATATCATTTAGGCATGTCATACATATTGTTTGCATTACTGCCGTGAATTTATTGTTTCTCTCCCCCTCCTTCTCTCTCGATAGACGCCGAGACCGACGACGCTGCACCTGGGTACGACTACACTACCGACGAGCAGCCCGTTGGCGATCTCTCTCTCTTGCCAGAGCAACCAGGCAAGCCCCCCTCCTTGAGCATCCAGATATCGCCCATTCCATTTCTCCTGCTTGCATTAGATTTTGCTACTGTTAATGTATGCTCCTATTCTGATGCATAGCCTGCTGTTGTAACCTGTTCATTGTTACCTTACCTGCCTATGATAAACTGTTTAGTATAGGTTGGTAGTGAACCATCAGTGACCCCACCACCTTATCCTTGTTGCCCCTGCTTGATCATTGACGACTCGATCAACGTGATCGTCGACCAGAGACCGACACCTCACTTCACACCCCCTTAGTTGTACGACTCTGCATAGTAACTATCGAGTGCCGAGGGTGATACCTCGTAACGCACTCCCGATGAATACTCTACAGTGTAGCTGTTCGGTCGTGGTCATCGAGGGTGATTCCTCCTTCTCCACTTCCGATAAGACTCTGTCGTGCAACCCTCAGTGTGAACCTCTAGGGTGATGCCTCATACGTTCACCCTGATGATTTCGTCGAGTGGAATCCGCCGACGGTGATTCCTCGGGTTTCCCCCTTGATGTTATGACCACACGATTACTTGACCTTTGATACAGGCGGATCCACCCTGGTGGGTACCCGCTGGGGATCTATGATGTCCGGTGTGCCGGAAGGGCACTCGAGTGTGATATTGTGGCGGAGCATCAGAGACTCTGATTGTCTCCGCGTGATACTAATTGAGCCTATTGGATTTGGGTTTGTGATCTGAGTGGGTCGACGTGCCCTATACGCACTACCACCACGCGGGATAATGGTTATGGGACCCTCTGCGAAGTACGTTTCTCCCGAAAGGTCGTCTGACGTCACGATTCACCGTGCGGGCTGATTGTTGGGATTGGGCTGGATACTTCACTGACGAGCTCAGTGTCGCGCCTGCACCCCGGCCAGTCTCGCAACGCGCAGGGTGCCCAGGGCGATGGCCCAGGACCTCTGGGTGCATAGGTTAGTCCGGCGTGCTGACCTCTCTAGCGAGCCTAGGTAGGGCGCTGCTTCGTGTTGATCTTTCGAGGACAGGCATTACCCAGCAAGTATGTCCGGCCAGAGTTGATCAAGCGTGTTGGGTAACAGTAGTGCACCTCTGCAGGGATGAATCATCTATCGATAGTCGTTCCTACGGTAAAGGTTGCTCAGTTTGTGTATTCCGATCTACTACTTGAACTGGATACTTGTTACTTAATTGAAGCTTCGGGATTGCTTTCTCGCTTGCGAGTCGAGGAAGGATCTTTAAGCTGTACTTCAACATGTTTGCTAAATAAAATGCTATTCTACTCTCTTCTACTGCTGCAAGATGATGGCCTCGAGAAGAAGTTTGAAGATGCTAGTCTTCGATAGGACTAGGCCTTCTCTCTATTCTGGCATTTCTGCAGCCCAGTCCACTTATACAGCCTTTCTCCATTGATAATGTTGCATATGTAGTATAGATCCTTGCTTGCTGAGTACTTCGGATGAGTACTCACGGTTGCTTTACTTTCTCTTTTCCCCATACCCCACCTTGATGATACATCAGACGATGGAGTCCAGGAGCCAGATGCCACCACCGGAGCTTACTACCAGGAAAGTCCAGAGGGCACTTACTACTGGATCGAGCCAGCCGACCAGGAGTAGGATCGGAGGCTCCCTAGCAGGAGGCCAACGCCTTTCGATCTAGTGTCGTTGTTTGTGCTAGCCTTCTGAAGGCAAAACTTGTCTAACTATGTCTGTACTCAGATAATATTGTATGACTGACTTATGTATTCGGATCTTCGGATCCCTGGTCTGTAATATTTTGGATCTCCATTTAAATTGTGTTAGAGTTGTGTTGTGATATCTTCCCGTGAGTCCCTGTGCTTGATCGTACATGTTTGCGTGTGTGATTAGTGTACGATTGAGTCGGGGGCACCACAGCAAGCCCCAGAGATGCAATCATTCATCGTCCAGGAGGTTCACAAGCTGCAAGAAGCCGGCGTCATCTGGGAAGTACGGCACCCAGATTGGTTGGCCAACCCGGTCATCGTTCCTAAAAAGGGGGGAAAGGAGCGCATGTGCGTCGACTTCACGAGCCTCAACAAAGCTTGCCCTCGGGACCCTTTCCCTCTTCTGCACATCGACCAAATCATTGACTCCACCGCCGAGTGTGACTTGATGTGCTTCCTGGACGCTTTCTCGGGCTACCACTAGATCAAGATGGTGGTGCAGGACATCGAGAAAACGGCCTTCCTTTCCCCGTGCGGGGTGTACTGCTACACCTGCATGCCGTTTGGGCTGCGCAACGCCGGCGCGACCTTCCAGCGATTGATGCACATCACCCTGGGTAGGCAGCTCGGGAGGAATGCCGAGGCGTACATCGATGACATAGTGGTCAAGTCATGGGGAAGCAAGAACCCTTGTCAAAGATCTGGAGGAAACGTTCACCAACCTGTGCAAGGTAAACCTGCGGCTCAATCCTGAGAAGTGCGTGTTTGGCGTCCCGTCCGGCAAGCTGCTGGGTTTCTTGGTGTCGCACAGAGGGATCGAGGCTAACCCAGAGAAGATCAAGGCAATAGAAAGAATGAGCCCGCCGCAGACCCTCAAGGAAATGTAGAAGCTCGTGGGCTGCGTGACTTCGTTGGGACGCTTCATCTCCAAGCTCGGAGAGCGCGCCCTCCCGTTTTTCAAGCTGATGAAGAATAACGGCCCGTTCAATTGGACTCCGGAGGCTGAGGCGGCCTTTCAAAACCTCAAGAGGTATCTCACCAGCCCTCCGGTGATGGTGGCGCCTCGACCTCTTGAGCCCCTAGTGCTTTACCTGGCCGCCACACCCCACTCGGCTAGCACGGCACTCGTGGCGGTCCGGGAAGAACGTGCAGGTGCAGGTGCGCGGTGCAGCGCCATGTCTGCAGCCGCGCCATTGCCACCTCAGGACGGCGCTCCTGAGGCCTCGACTAGCCCACCAGACGGTGAGGCTCCTGAGGCCTTCACGCCTCAGGCAGGGCCAGACGCCATCGACACCTCTTCCCTGGTCGAGCACCCTGTGTACTTCATCAGCACGGTGTTGCGTGATGCATGCGCGCTACCCCATGCCGCAAAAGCTCCTGCTCGCGCTCCTCGTCGCCTTCAGGAAACTGCGACACTACTTCCAAGGCCATCCCATCAAGGTCGTCTCTGCATACCCCTTGGAGAAGGTGCTCCGCAGCCCCAATGCCGCGGGGAGGGTTGCTGAGTGGAACATAGAGCTGCAGGCATTACAGCTCGAGTTCAGCAACACCAGGGTCATCAAGGGCGCGACCCTCGCTGACTTTGTGGTGGAATGGACTGACGCCCCTAACCGAGGGGTGGATGGAGACAACTCCCTCACGCCCAGAGATGAGGCGCCCGATGGCTGGGTCATGTACTTCGACGGCGCGTTTGCACACCGGGGTGCGGGGGCTGGAGCCGTACTCATCCCGCCTACCCAGGACAAGCACTACTACGCCGTGTAGCTCTGCTTCCAGCATGGCGAGAAGGTCTCCAACAACATCGCGGAATACGAGGGCCTGATTGTCAGCCATAGGGCTACGGCGGCCCTAGGGGTCAAGCGTCTTACCATCACGGGAGACTCTCAGCTCCTCGTCAACTTCTCCAACAAGGAGTACAAGCCCAAGGACGAGCACATGGAGGCATACCTGGAAGAGGTACACAAAATTGAAAAATGATTCTTGGGTTTGGAGTTGCAGCATGCCCTTCATGGCACGAACAAGGAGGCGGACGACATAGCCAAGAGAGCGTCACGACGCGAGCCCCAGAAGCCTGGCGTCTTCGAGGAATGGCTCTTCAAGCCATCGGCGGCCCCCTCCATTGCGGGCCCGGCGCTGCTCCGAGAGGAACTGCTCATGGCCCCCTCTTCAGGTGCTCCAGCCTGCGGTCCGACCTCTGGAGCCCGCCTGCTCCTGGCGCTTGAACCTCAGGAGGGGTGCTGGACCAAGGAGTTCAAGGCGTACTTGCTCCAAGGCACCTTGCCGAAGAAGGAGGAAGACGCAGAACGTGTGGCCCATCAGGCCACTGCTTGCTGCTTGCAGGATGGCGAGCTCTAACGAAGGCGCCAAAACGACGTCACGCTGCGATGCATCTCCAAGGAGCAAGGACGCGAGCTGTTGACTGACATCCACGGCAGGGATTGTGGGCATCACTCTTCGTCACGCACCCTCATGGGCAAGGTGTTCCGCAGCGGTTTCTACTGGCCCACGGCGCTCAACGATGCCACTGAGCTGGTGAGATCATGTGAGGCCTGTCAATTCCATGCCAAGCAGATCACCAGCCCGCTGAGGGCCTCCAGACCATTCCACTCTCGTGGCCGTTTGCGGTTTGGTGGCTGGATATCCTCGGCCCGTTTCCCCGAGCGGCTGGGGGCTACCGCTACCTCTACGTCGCCATCGACAAGTTCACCAAGTGGGCGGAGGTGGAGCCCGTGCGCACCATCCCAGTGGGCTCGGCCGTCAAGTTCATCAAGGGCCTCGAGAGCTGCTTTGGGGTCCCCAACCATGTCATCACTGACAATGGCTCTTAGTTCATGAGTAACCTCTTCAAATCATATTGTGCTAACCTTGGAACGCAGATATGCTACGCTTCGGTGGCGCACCTGCGGAGCAATGTCCAAGCCGAACGCGCCAACGCGGAGGTCCTGAGGGGCCTCAAGGCGAGGAGCTTCAAGAAGCAACTCGAGGCCTGCGGCAGGGGTTGGATCAATGAGCTTCAGTCTGTGCTGTGGTCCATCTGCACCACCGCGACTAAACCCACGGGCGAGACACCGTTCTTCCTCATCTACGGGGCTGAGGCGGTCCTCCTTCATGAGGTCAAACATCGCTCCCCGCAGGTCTTGACTTTGACGAGGCACGCCAGCACGCCTCGCGGGGGATGGACCTCGTACTTGGGGAGGAGGGCCACCGCCAAGCCTCGCTCCGTGCCGCGAGGTACCAGCAGGCGCTGCGGCGGTATCACTGCCGTAGCGTCCGCTCCAGGACCCTCGAGGTGGGTGACCTCGTCCTAAGACGGGTGCTCTCTTGGGAGGGGCTTCACAAGCTCTTGCCTATGTGGGAGGTCCTGTTCAGGATTGCTTGTGTCTCCAGGCCTGGCGCCACGCGCCTGGAGACACAGGACGGGGTCCCCACCCAGAATGCCTGGAACATCCAGCACCTCCGGAAATTCTATCCGTGACCAACAAGTGCCATGCACCTCTCAAGTCTCCGCTCGTGACACTCTCACGTAATAATGAGTGGGGCTGTACACGCCCCGGAGTCTTCTGAGTGCCACCCCTGGGCCTCACGGGGGCTCCCACCCATGTCCTAGTGGAAGCCCCATGCTCCGCGCTGGCGGGAAGACCAGAAGACTAGTATAGGTGTCGGACGCGGCTGTTCTTTTCGCTTGCTTTCTATAGCCGATTTGCGACTTCTTGGAATGAAATTTGAAGTTCTCACGTCCTTATTTGAAAGGGTTGGGAATTTTTTCTCCTCGTAGCATTCGCTCTTTTAGGTCTCATTTTAGGGAGAGTGAAAGTTGCCCGTCGTTCTTCCTCGCGCGTCTCGTGCGTGGGGGCTGGGCACGGTGTGTACGCTTGGGCTCGCCTGCGAACACACCTCACCAAAGCCTTGGTGTCCTGGCCTTTGGCGTCTTAATCCTTGCGCGATGCCCTCAAACGAGCCAACGGGCATGCACGCCCCCCTGAGTCCATGCCTCTGGGCTTCATGACACGGCGTACCAGCGGCCCTCACTCGGGGGCTCACGCGGGGCACGGCACCTCCAGAGGTCCCCAAAGAACGCAGCCACCGGATGCCTCCTGAGGCCTGAGGACCTTTGGATCCTTAAGAAGGAAACCCCTGGTAGGACCTCTCTGGAACGAGGGGTGCGTAGGAGGTACGAGCTCCAGGGAAGCGTGCTCCGCGGCATGGGAATATACCGCAAGCACCCTAAGCTAAGTCATCCCAATCACGATTGGCAAGAACCCGTCAATTAGTAGAACACAGATGTCAGGACGCAATATAAAAAGATAATATAACGGCGCAAGCGCCACGGTTCATTACATGCCCCGGCAGGGCTTTCTACTTTTTTTATGCAGGAAAAAGAAAGAAGCAAAACCGGCCGCGCGACCACCGCGGCTCCCAAGACCCGGCTCCAGCAACACCCGTGCTCAGTCGGAGTCCTCCGCCTACTTCGCTAGGGCACGGTGGCGAGGCAGCTTGTCGCCCTCCCCGGTCCGAGCTTGGCGGCGTGGTGGCTTGTCATAGTCGCTCGTGCTCTCCCCAGAGGAGGAGCCGCCGCTGCTGGAGGCATCGTGACCGTCGCCAAGGGCAAGTTCACCGCCAGAGATGCTACCGCCCCTCCGGCTGTCGTCGTCGGAGGGGTGGATGCCTTCATCATCACTGTCGCTCTCCGGGCAGCACCCCAGGCGCCTGCCGTCCTCCCCGAAGACCCTGATGTAGAGGATTGCATCGCCGTCGTGCCTGAAGTGGAGGGTACACCTCCCCTGCAGGCCGCGTGCGCGAGCGAACGGCTGCCACCCGCGGTTCAGGAACACGTTGCCGGCGGGGGTGACCTCGACCTCCACCCACGAGGCCCTACTGCAGCAGCCATCGGCCTGCAGCCAGAGGCCGCCAGGTCCCCTGGCCGGCAGCGCACCTGCGAAGAAGCGTGGGAGCTGGAACCAGGCGCCCGCAGGCCTCTCCGCCCACACCACAAGCTCCGAGGGTGCATCGGCCGAAAGGGATCACGGGCGCGGTATCCGAATGGCTGCCGCATGCTTCCCTCCTTGGCCGCGGCCACCCCGGCCGCAGGAGCCCCAGCCGTGGGAGGGAGCGCCCCCACGACTGCCGGAGGCGGCGCCAGCCTTTGAAGGGGTGCGCCCACACCCTTGGGGAGCCATCGCTGGCCCCTCACCTCCTGGCCTTGTCCCAGGCATCGTGACTTGACATATCATTTATGGCTGAGGCTTCCTCGGGGCTGGGTCCAAGCGACGTAGAGCATTAAGGCAATCACAAAGAATCGGGCAAACCTAACAAAAGGCGTTCTGCTCGAACTTAAATTCTGACCCCAAAACCATTAAGATAAAGGTGCAAGCACCACGATTCCTTACACGTCCCTATGGGGTCCATATTATCCAGTGCAGGGAAAGAGAAAAAACAAAAGGAAACCTCCTCGCGAAGGCCGCCGCCCTCAAGGAACCGACTCTAGTGCTGCATGTGCCTAGTCATAATCCTCCTTGATGCGGGGGCGTGGGGGATCGTCGGAGTCATCACCGCTCCCGCTTCCCCCAGAGGACGTGCTGCCGCTGTCGCTGCTGCTATCGCCAGAGGAGTGGCCGCTGCTGCCACTGTCGGTCTCCATGCAGCAATCCAGGTGGATGCCGTCCTCCTCGAAGGTCTTCGTGAAGAGCGTCGCGGCCCCGTCATAGTTGAAGTGGAGGACGTGCCCCTCCTTTAAGTCACGGGCGAGGGCGAACGACTTCCACCCCCGCTTCAGGAACATGAAGCCGGGGGAGGTAAAATCGGTCACCACCCATGAGGTGCTGTTGCAGTAGCCGTCCGGTTGCAGCCACAAGCCCAGAGGAGCGGGCTCCTCCATCTCCTCTACAAAGGAGACCTGGAGCCGAAGCCAGGTCAGGGGCTGGCAGTCTATCCCCACGATGAACTTGCGGGCCGAGTCGACGGAGTGGCTTCTCGCCCGGGGTGGCCGGGCGGCTGCACTGTCCCTTCCCCCTCGGTCGCGGCCACCTCGGCCCCCGCACCCACGGGTTGAGTTCTTCCCGCGGCTTCCCGAGCCGGCATAGGCTGACAATGGAGTATGCCCGCATCCCTAGGGAGGCTCCCCGAGCGCGGCGGTGGACTTGCGAGGGCGTCCTCGCCCCCTCGCTAGCTTCGGCAGCTCTGTTTCATCCAGCGCCGCCTTCCCTTTCTTAGCGGCAGAGAACCTCCTCAAAGGCGCCATGACAACGGTGACGAAGGGTGGAGACGGAAAGGTGAGAAGATGGAGATGGGCCAAGGGGTCCGACCCCTTGCCCTTACATAGCACTCGAACGAGGCCGGTCCGTGCCCCTTCGCCTTCGGAGCAATGATGGCCCCACGCTGCGCGCACGCTTTATGTTAGCCTGGGCAGTTGCCGAGGCATCATGGGGAAGTGGGGGCATGCCGCGCCCTGTCGTGCACCACGTGTCGCGCCTCATCTGCGGGCGGTTAGGGCCCGTGCCGTTTCGCCCCTCCAACTGGCGGAATCGTGCGCGCTGTTGGCCCGGGGGCTACTGTCGGGCCCGTGCGACTGGGGGTACCCAGGATCGTCTACCCGCAGCCCAAGATGCGGTGTGTGCCATGGTCCCAGCGCAGCCCATCTTCAAGGCTTCACGAGCAGGACCCTCGCGAGGGCCCTCGCCTCGCGAGGTGTTCGTCAGCAAGCATCGTCAAGAGCTCCCCGAGGGCCTCACGCATGGCAGCCTCCCGAGTCCCCTCGCAGGGCAGATATGTCTAGGCTCGCCAAGCCCCGCCTTGCACTGCACATGGGTGATGCGAGCCACGACGGGCGGAGCTAGAAGGGCGCCAGCTGGCGCGGATAAGGATGTTTTCCTCTTTCATGCTAAGGGAGCAAGGACAGCATGCCAGTTCCCGAAGCCATCCCCAATGGTTGCCACTTTGGTGCAAGAAGACCAGGACGACGGTCTCGCCAGGACGGAGGTTATCACCGAGCCCAGCAGCGCATCATGGCAGGAAGCTTTAGCAGGCGGACACCACCTTTAGTCGGGATAAGCTGTACTGTTGCCCCCGTTCGGAATTGGCCATTGTGGCAACCCTTCCCGCCTAGTGTTTTCGGGGGAAGAGGACCAGGGCCAGTATTATTATAGCTAGGGCGCCACCTTAGACGGGGATGAGATCCCGGATCAATTCATGAAGCCTCCTGAGGCCACAGCCCCTTGTACTCGCATACTCATCCTCCCTTGCGAGGCAATCCATCCACAAAGCAGGAGTACGGTCTTACACCGCAAGGTGGCCCGAACCTGTGTAAACTATTGTGTCTGTGTTCTTCTTCCCTCCCGCTCGAGCATGCCGGAGCATCACCGTGAGGTAGTGAGCAACAAGCTAGAGCGTAGCAGAGTTCTGTGAGCACACCCTAGAGTTCGAACCTTTCTTGGGTCCCCGGAGCCCCATTTCTGACGCTCACCTCCTGGCCTTGCCCATGCATCATGACCTGACATACCAGTGAACGTCGATCCCCGTTCGGGGGCTGTGTTCTAATGACATAGAGCACGAAAGCAGGTGTGAAGGAAAAAGGAGCCCCATGAGGACACAAATGTCGTTTGGTACATCATTAAGGATTCCAGCAAAATGTTCCTCATGCCCCACGGGGTCACAAATAAGTATCAGCAGGAAAGAAAAGAGGGTCGACCTAAGGATACGCGACGCTACTGCCATCACCATCGTCGCCCTCATGCTCCTCGGCCCCGCTCTGGTCTTCGCAGCCGTCATGGGTGAACCATGCGCTCAGTGCATCCACGTGGTCCTCCACCCATTCCTCGAGGGCGTCATGGATTACTTCAGGTATGGGGGCTATCACGGCCTCAAAGTCGAAGCAGGGGTCAGAGCGGAAGAGATGGCTGAAGGCGCGCGTTGATTCTTGGGCAAGGAGGTCACGGCTTTCCTCTTCGACGAGTTTACCCACCTTCTTCGCGCCCCCTTCAAGTCGCTCCACAACCTTAGTGAAATAGGCGAGCTAGCCGGCGTCGTCAGGCACGAGCGGGCTGGAGAAGTCCTCCTTGTAGATGGAGCTCAGGGCACGGTGAGCCCTCAACTCGAGGTCGTGGAACATCTTGGAGCGCGTGTGCTGCAGCCCCCGAGCGCGGTTCGCTTCATCCAGCGCCTGTTCCACGAGGGACGTAATGCCCCCCACTTTCTCCTAAAGTGTGCGAGCTTGGCCTTGGCAACGGCTTCAGCTGCCAGCATGGTTTCTTGCCGCATGTCTGCTTTAGCCAGCCTATTCTTGAGGTCGTCTATCTCGCCCCTTAGCTCGCCATGCTTCGATCAGTGGGGGCCGCTCCCCGAAAGCCACAAGGGTCCTCGGGACAACTCCCTCTTGGTGGTCCCAGAGCCAGAAGGCTTCGAGGGTGCTACAGCCCTGGCCGCGGCAGCGGAGGGCGGAGGCGACCCGTCTCCTCGGGCCGCCCTTCAACACACCCCTACACTAGTGGACACCAACAAAGGGGAAGTGGGGGCGTCCCGCACTTACTTGTGCACCATGCGTCACGCCTGACCCGCAGGCGGTTAGGGCCCGCGCCATTTCGCCCCCTCCCTCGATGGCGGTGTCATGCATGCCGCGGGCCCGAGGGCTACTGTCGGGCCGGTTGGACTGGGGGTACCCAGGCCCGTCTGCCTACGGCTCAAGACGCGGCATGTGCCATGGGCCTAGCGTGGCCCATCTTCAAGGCTTCAGGAGCAAGACTCTCGCGAGGGCCCCCGCCTCGCGAGGTGTTCGTCAGCAAGCTCGTCAAGAGCTCCCCGAGGGCCTTGCCAGAGCAGCCTCCCGAGGGCACTCGCTGGGCGGATATGTCTAGGCTCTCCAGCCCCGCCTCGCGCTGCACGTGGGTGACGCGATCCACGACAGGCGTAGCCAGATGGGCTCCAGCAGGCGCGGATAAGGATGTTTTCCTCTTTCATGCTAATGGAGCAAGGAAAGCACGCTGGTTCCCGAAGCAATCCCCAATGGTTGCCACTTTGGTGCAAGAAGACCAAGACGGCGGGCTCGCCAGGACGAAGGTCATCATCGAGCCCATCGGCACGTCATGGTAGGAAGCTTTAGCAGGCGGAGACCACCTTTAGTCAGGATAGGTTGTACTATTGTCCCCCTTCGAAATTGGCCGTTGTGGAAGCCCTTCCAGCCTAGTGTTTTGGGGGGGAGAGGACCAGGGCCAGTATAAGTATAGCTAGGGCGCCACCTTAGAGGGAGATCGGATCCTAGATCGACTCCTGAAGCCTCCCGAGGCCACAGCCCCTTGTACTTGCATACTCATCCTCCCTCGTGAGGCAATCCATCCACAAAGTAGGATTAGGGTCTTACACCGCAAGGTGGCCCGAACCTGGGTAAACTGCTGTGTCCGTGTTCTTCTTCCCTCCCGCTCGACCACGCAGGACCATCGCTGTGACATAGTGAGCTGAGAGGCCGTACTTAGCAAGGTTCTGTGAGCACACCCTAGAGTTCGAACCTTTCTTGGGTCCCCGGAGCCCCGTTTTTGACATATACCTTATTTATCGCAACAGATATAATCAATAAGTGTGTGGAGTCTCACCAACGCTAATGACAAGTTGAGTGTAGACCATAACCCTATATCGTACCCTTACTCATAGAAATATCTGCAACATGAGACCTTGTAGCCATGTAGGTACATTGAATGTACTGGCAAGATCACAATAAGAAAGTAGACGATAAAACTATTTTATATGCCATATGGCTTTGTGGCTCTGTGTCTGAGTTTTTGCGTAAAAGCTGGTTTTCTTTAGCCTACATCAAAGGATTGTCAAGAAACCTTCACTACAGAGTTATCTAATATGACATGGTTCCGCCAACTGATGTCTCATAGCCCATATCATCATATGTTGCCCACAATTAATTATCTGTCCGGTGTTGAGAGTTTAGAGATAGATCCAAGTCCATAGGCTCAAATTGTCCGTGACCGGGGACACGGCTAATCGATTAGGTTTTTAACTCTGCAGAGTGTTGTGCACTTTACCCACAAGATTCGATCCCTCTTTTTACATTGTCGCACTTCATGGTGTTTGAGAACAAGATGACCGAAACATTGTCTTTCCAGGAGTTTCCCTAACCACTGTCAGTGCCAATCCCATCCTACCGTAGTTCTACTTCTCGTAGCACGGGACCAGTCAGAGTCACTATGATGACCAAACAAGCCAGAGCCCATAATGACTTGTGGCTACACAGGTAAGCTTCCAGGCATGAAGTCTTCATCAGTCTCTTTGAGTCTGGGTGGAACTTTCCTCATGAGTACTGTCCTACTCCAAGTTGCCACACAACCAATTTACACCAGTGGTGAGTATTGAAATCTTGTCTCGGGTCTCAAAGTCGTGAGGTCTTGAAGATGCAGCCCAAAGAATGCAGGTCTTGAAATTTGCCATCATGAAGTTGTCGTCATTGGCGTAGAGTCCTCCTTCTCACACCACTCCCGAGCACTCATACCAATCCCCGTCTACGATAGCATAGCTTAAAAGTAACTAACGTTCCCGGGGCTCAGTATCAGGGTGTGGGCTCCTACCTCATGCTACTACCCAACTACAAGTATCAATATCACTACTAGAGGATATGTTGCAAAGGTGACACTAGATGCAATCAAAACATAGGTATGAAAAGCATGGTCAAAGTGAACTTGCCTGGTATTACTTGATGAAGATTATAATGCTCTCAGAAAATGACTTGGTAGAACTATTCATCATTCCGATGAAATCTATATTAAACAAGCATGGCATTCATATAAGCGTTCAATCTAGCACTCAGTACTAGCAATCAATATAACAATCAATAAATAAAAGCAACAGGGAAAAATCAATATGAAAAACCAAATAAAAATTCAAAAAGGAAACTTCAAAGAAATCAATAAAGAATTTTCTAAATAAAACTCTATGACACACACAAAAAAGTTTTTGTCCCAAATGAAAACTTAACAACAAATAAAACTCTAAAATAATAAACTAACAAAAAAGAAAATATAAAACAAGTAAGTTAACAACAGATATTTTCATAAAATGTTACTAGCAAAAGAAACAAATAAAAAGATTTTAGAAAACCTATTTATGACCTATACAAGTTTATATACAAAACTAAAGAAAAAAGTAATAAAATTATTTTAACTAAAATAAAAAGTGGCTACTATTGACTAACAGAATCAAAGCAAAACTTGTAAAAAATGACAAAAGAAAATAATTAAAACAATTAAAACTAAAGGAAATAGAATTTAACCTAGCAAATACTAAAATAGTACTTTTTTGTAAAATAATTTTTTTTAAATAAACCAAAAATAAAAGTTGAAGTGCTACTCGATAAACAACTAATCTAGTGACTAACTGCAAAAAGATTCAAATTAAAATAAAATTTTAACTCAAGTTGTTCACAAATTAATGTTTGAAGCAAATTTGTGCAACTTCAATATTAAACTATTCAAATTTGAAACCTATATGTACTAATGAAAATGCAAGAAGTTATAAAACTAAAGCAAAAGAGAATCACTCAAAAATACATAAAAACTTCAAATATATTGCTATTCTAAAAACAAAACTAATTCTGTAAATAAAACAAAAAAAAGGAAAAAGTAAAACTATTCGCAACGGACAGGGGCATACTTGGCGTGCCGTGAGTGGGTGATGGGGACGTCCAATCTAACACTACGGGCAGATGGCCGAAATCTACATAAAAAATGTTCTTGCTAAAATAATAAAAACAAATATCAAATGGGGCCGTTGGATTAGAGAGTGGGGCTCGAGGCTCACCGCGGGGCTGGTCGATGACGAGACGGCTCAGGCATTGGCGGTGACGGCGCTCCGAAGATCATCAGTGTCAACGGATGGCACGAGACGATGCAGGAGAGCGAGGTGAACCCAACGGTGGTCGAGGCGTCGTCGGAGGTGGTCGAAAGAGATGGCGGCAAGCTTGATGGTGGTGATGGCGTTCGGTGGTGGGCGGGGGCTGGTGTTCCGGTCGTTGGGAGAGGTCGGGGCGGTCGTCCAGGCGATGCAGGGGAGTGAGATGAGTGCAGAGGTGGTCTCGAGAGGTGGCGAGGGGGCCAGGAGGCGGCTCTAGGGCATCAATGGCGACGACGAGTGGCCTATTCTCCGGTGAGCAATTCCGGCATCGAGAGGGGGTCGGGGTTAGTGCTTTACGGCTGAATAGGCCGTGGGAGGCGAGGTTAATATAGGGGGGCTTCATTGGGGCTGGGGCGGCTCCAGAAGGAAAGAAATCGTGGCGGTGGTGCGGTTTGGCGAGAGAAGGAAGGAAGAAGAAGAAAGAAGGAAGGAGAAGATCACATCGAACGGTGGGTTCCACGCGTCTGCGACTAAAGTAGAAAGGAAAGGAGAGCGGGCGACCGCTCAGAAAAAATCAGGCGCTGGGAAACTGGAGTGGGCTGGCGCGCTGGATTGGCTAGGCCAGCCTACTAGTGGGCTGCGGCCATTTTCAAAAAGAAAAGTCCTTTTCCTATTTTTGAAATCATGCAAATAGAAAAACTAAATAAAGCAAAAAAAACAATAAGACATTTACATAGGCATATTATATATCAAAATTTTCAGAATTTTTTTTCCTAAAACATGAACTATTTTTCAAAGTCCAATAAAATACTCAAAAATTCTAATAATGCAAACAGTGCTACTTCTGCATTTAAAATCAATAAAAAATATTTTTTAAATACCAAAATGATTTCAAATTTAGTTTTTCCCATTATTCTGTTAAACAGAATCATTTTACCCTAATTTTCATATATTTTATTTTCGGAGAAAAATAATTTGAATAAAACCAAATAACTCCTAAGTACTTTTGAATTTCAATTCAAACCACTTTCAAATCTTTTCTGTTTTTTCTTATTCAAATATATTTCAAATTTGCCCCTTGTTTGGAGTGTCATATTGCTCCTCTCTTTATTTCGAAATTGGTCAATGGAATTTGAAATTATTCAAAATGGAAAGGATTCCAAATGGAATTCAAAATGCTTTAACTCCGCAGTCTCTTTCATTTAAAGTTGGAGAAGTCATTTCATCCCCTCTCTTGAAGGTCCTTGAGTGGCATGAAGTTTGAATTTCTTTCAAATGTGATTTCAAATCATTTCAAATAGAAACTCTTTTGGGAAAGTCCTTTTATTCCCTCTCATTCAACTTTCAAAAGGTTTCAAATTTCCACTCAATTTCACTCAATTAGTCACACATCAGTCAGACCAACAATCAAAATTATTTATTTAATATAACATTCCAAAATTTAGAATTTTGGGATGTTACAAACTACCACCCTTAAGATGAATCTTGTCCTCGAGATTCGGAGAGGCTAGAAGAAGGTTTGGTTTGGGGGGTCTTCAAAAAAATCTATTTGATTGTCACAATGGTCTGGGGGGCTACCACCTTTAGAAGCATGTTAACGGTTCCAAAAAAAAACTCATGTAATCCATCCTTTGGGTTGGCAATGTCGGTCTTCTCAGATCTTCGGGATAACTCCTACTCTGGGCTCTTCCAGTAGAGGCATACCCTTTTCTTCAAAATCTTGTGTCCTTTCATCATGGTAACATTCTTCCGAGACTGGGTCTTCTTAGCTGACAGGTCGGTCGCTAATACCAAACAACTATCGATATCTCATGGTGGTCAACAATTTATGGTTTCTCCTACAGGAAATGGGCCTGGGATTGGCAACGGTTGGTAATGGTTGCCTGTACAGGGTTCCATCGGCCTGCCATTCTAAGGTTTTGGCTTGTCGTGTTGACACTCTTCAAGGGTTTTTAAGTCTCTCTCATTTTCCATCAACATATGATAGTTCATGATAGAAGTCTCTGGTATGGGGGCCAATCCATCCCGTACTTGAATCATTACTACATACGCAGACAGTGAATCACGTATTCTAACACTTGGGCATCCTCACAAGCTTTGCAGAAATTCTCTTGTCGATGAACTAAGTTCGGATAGATCCATTAATTTTGCAAGTTGAACAAAATATCTATCATTTCTTCACAGCTCTTGGGTTTTCATATCCTCCTAAGAACGTCTGTTGATCAAATACAACTTTTTCCAAATTTCTTCCTTCAACAAGGCAGTGCTCGCTCCTTATTAACTCCTGGGCCTGTGGGTTATGGGCCCACTTCAATACTTGTATAAATTTAACTCATACTCTGAGTTACTATTGTTCCATATTCCCACATTACACCTTCTTTAAACTCAATAATACTTCATTCCTTCATACTCTTGGTGTTACCATCCTAACAAAAAAAAATCCAACTTATTTTGTCCAAACTCCACTCTGTGGAATACATTTTCGTTTCCATTGGTCAAGTGTTCACTGCTACTTGTGAGCTGCGTTGTGATTTCCCCGAAGAGGAGTGGATGATGCAGTACAGTAGAGATAAGTATTTCCCTCAGTTATGAAAACAAGGTTATCAATCCAGTAGGAGAACTAAGCAACACTATGTAAACATCACCTGCACAGAAACAACAAGTACTTGCAACCCAACGCTTAGAGGGGTTGTCAATCCCTCTATGGTTACGACCAAGATTAAATTGTATAGTTTTTGATAGATAGATCTGACAAAAATACAAAATAAAATAAATAAAAGAAAATTGCATCTACGTATTTTTGGTTTTAATAAATGATTGAAAATAGACCCGGGAGCCATAGTTTTCACTAGATGCTTCTCTCGAGAAAATAGCATACGGTGGGTAGACAAATTACTGTTGGGCAATTGACAGAAAAGCAAATAATTATGATTTATGATGAAACCCAAGCCAATGATCATGTATATAGGCATCACGTCCGAGACAAGTAGATCAAAACGATTCTACATCTACTACTATTTCTCCACACATTAACCGCTATCCATCATGCATCTAGTGTATTAAGTTCATGAAAGAACGGAGTAACGCCTTAAGCAAGATGACATGATGTAGACAAGATAAACTCACATATGAAATAAATCCCATCTTGTTACCCTTAATAGCAATGATACATGCGTGTCATGTCTCTTTCTGTCACTGAGATTGAGCACCACAAGATCGAACCCATCACAAAGCACCCCTTCCCATGGGAATATAAATCAATCTAGTTGGCCAAACCAAAACAATAAATCGAAGAAAAAATACTAGGCTATAATCATCATGCATAAAAGAGTTCAGAGAAAACTCAAATAATATTCATGGATAGATTTGATCACAAACTCACAATTCATCGGATCCCAACAAACACACCGCAAAAAGTCATTACATCAAATAGATCTCCAAGAACAGCGAGGAGAACATTGTATTGAAGGTCATAAAGAGAGAAGAAGCCATCTAGCTACTAACTATGGACCCATAGGTCCGTGGTAAACTAATCAGGCATCATAGGAGGGGTAGCAAGGATGATGAAGAACCCCTCCATGATCGTTTCCCCCTCCAGCAAAGTTCCAGAAAGGGTCCCCAGATGGGATATCTCGAGAATAGAGGCATGCGGCGGCGGAAAAAGTATTTCGTGGACTCCCTGGTAGGTTTCTGATTTTAGGGTATTTATAGAGGCGGAGGTAGGTCAAATGGAGGCTTGTGGGCCCCACTACCCACCAGGGCGCGCCCCAGGCCCCTGGCACGCCCTGGTGCCTAGTGGGCCCCTCCTTTGTCTTCTCTTCCTTGCCGAAGCTTCCAGGGTCTCTTATTGCCATAAAAAATCTCCAAAAAGTTTCGTGCTATTTGGACTTCGTTTGGTACTGATATTCTGCAAAGTCAAGAACAGCAACTGGCACTGGGCACTAAGTTAGTAGTTTAGTCCCAAAAATTGATATAAAGTTGCTTGTAAATGTATATAAAACATCCAAGATTGATAATGTAATAGCATGGAACAATAAAAAATTATAGATACATTGGAGACGTATCAAGCATCCCCAAGCTTAATTCCTGCTCGTCCTCAAGTAGGTAAATGATAAAAACATAATTTTTTGATGTGGAATGCTACCTATCATATTCATCATTTATATCATGGACATTTGGACTTGGATGATTCAAAGCAATAGTCTATAATTTGACATGAATACATCAATACTCAAGCATATCAACAAGCAACCATGTGTTTCAAAATATCAATGCTAAAGAAAGTTATCCCTAGCCCATTATGCTCAGTCATTGATCCATTCGTGAAACACACTCAAATATTAGCTACATCCAATGCACAAGTATGAGAATAGTGTTCCCTAGTTGGTGATTTATAAGAGAAGACGGAGACTCAGATTTAAATTTTTTTTGCATAAAAGTAAATAGATAGGGCCTTCGCAGAGGGAAGCAAAGATTTGTAGAGGTGCCAGAGCTCATAGCTTAAATTGTGAGATAATTTTTTTTGAGAAGCATGCTTTTCCTGTCAACGAAAACGACAGAGAATTCCCAATATCTTCCATGCTAGATAAATCATAGGCGGTTCCCAAACAGAAAGTAAATTTTATTTCCTTTCCACCATTCTCACACAATCCATGGCTAGCTGTATCCATGGCTGCCTTCCATACCAACACTTTCCAAGGAATTTATTAATAACAACATATATTTTTTTTTCATTTCAGGACTGGGCATCCCTATTACCTGCCACGCTCTCATGCAATGACAAGTGAATAAACACTCATCTTGAGAATAAAATACCTAGCACGGAAAATATTGGCCACCCCCTACCGATTCAGGAGCAGTACAGGCACACAAAACGGAAATTCATTTTGAATATTAGAGTTGGCACATACAAATTTTCTTGGAACGGCATGGAAATACCATATATTGGTAGGTATGGTGGACTCATTTGGCACCACTTTGGTCTAGGGAGTTGGATGCACAAGAAGCATTCCCACTTAGTACAAATGAAGGCTCGACAATAGATTGAGAAGCCACCAACCAAAAAATGAAAACGGTCATAAACACACATTAAACATAACTAACATAGAATAATGCACCATAGGTAGGATATAACTTCGTTGCATAACTATTGACTTTCATGCTTGCATAGGGAATCACAAACCTTAACACCAATATTCTTACTAAAACATAATTACTCACCAACATGACTCACATATCATTATCTTCATATCGCAAAACTATTTCAAGGAATCAAGTTTATAATATCCAATGATTTTTATGAAAGTTTTTATTATATCCCCCTTGGATATCTATCACTCTCGGACCAAATTCATATCTCGTGCAAATTACCATTGGTATTATAAACTCTCAAAAAGATTAAGTGAAGCATGAGAGCAAAAATATTTCTTCAATTTTTTTTTCATATATCAACTCCCAAAATAATAATAAGTGAAGCATGAGAGTGCATTTCTTTAAAATTTACCAACTCTCAAAATAATATAAGTGAAGCATGAAAGTTAATTTCTTTAAAATATAATCATATCAACTCTCAAAATAATATAAGTGAATCATGAGAGTTCAAGTATTTATGCAAAATTTAATTGCCACCATGCTCTAAGAGATTTAAGTGAAGCACATAGAGCAATTGCCTAGCTCAAAAATTTAAATGAATCACATAGAGCAATTCTAACAAATCATGATAACATATGGCTCTCTCAAATAAGTGTGTCCAAAAAGGATGATTGTGACAAAATAAATGGCAAACAAAGCAAAGACTCGTATCATACAAGACGCTCCAAGCAAAACTCATGATATGTGACGAATAAAAATATAGCTCCAAGTAAAATTAACGATGGTCGTTAGAAGATAGAGGGGATGCCTTACGGGGCATCCCCAAGTTTAGTTGCTTGGGAGTCCTTGAATATTACCCTGGGGTACCTCTGGCATCCCCAAGCTTAGGCTCTTGCCACTCCTTATTCCTTCATCCATCGTGATCTCACCCAAAACTTGAAAACTTCAATAACACAATACTTAACAAAACCTTCGTGAGATCCGTTAGTATAAGAAAATAAATCACTACTTTAGGTACTGTTGAAAGCCCATTCATATTTTGTTATTGCATTATACCTACTGTATTCTGACTTTACCATGGCTTATACCCCCGATACAATCCATAGATTCATCAAAATAAGCACACAATGCAACGAAAATATAATCTGTCAAAAAGAGAATAGTCTGTAGAAACCTAAATTAAGCTCATACTTCTGTAACTCCAAATTTTTTGAAAAACTAGGATTATGTGGGAAATTTGTATATAAATCATGTGTAAAAAAATTCAGAATTTTTCCATGTTCCAGCAAATTTTGATAATTCTACTACTGGACGCAAAACCTTCTGTTTTCCAACAGAATCAAGTCAACTATCACCCAAACCATCCTAAATGCTTTACTTGGCACAAACAGTAATTAAAACATTAAAACACAATCACAACAGTAGCATAATTGTGTATTTATTGAAAAACAGCAAGGAAAACAAAAAAATTAAAATATAACTATTGGGTTGCCTCCCAACAAGCCCTCTTGTTTTACGTCCCTAGCTAGGCATAATGCAAAGTTTCAACTGTTTCCATCTTTGGTCTCCAATTCCTCAATTACACAACCATAATTCCTAGGAGTTCTAGCATATATATTTTTAATAATCACACTCCTAGGAACAAAATCAAGAGACTTATTTTTATATATTGGTTCCTTTATCAAATCAACAAAATTGGGGTGAAGTCTAGTCATTTTAAGATCTTCGTTATTGTTGCTAGTCGTGGCACCCTTGTCTTTAGGAACATAAATAAACTTGCAATTCTTGCTAGGAGGAGTTTTTTCAATAGTAAGCATAACCCAAATTTTTAATAATTTCTTCCAACTTATCGATCCTAGCGGGACTTTGTTCTACTCTTTCATTAATTATTGGTTCTTTCTCCTTTTGCATCTTTAGAGTAATTCCTACCTTTGATCCAAATTGGGTGACATGGTTATGAATCTTTTTATCCAAATTGTCAATATGCTCTACGGTAGGCATCTTCTTTTCAATAGCATCTAACCTTTGCATAACATGCTCCAAAGTTAAAACCGTTTCATTAACAGGCATAGGTGGTGTTCCCACTAAATTTCCCATAGCATTAAAAGCATCCATTGAGGGACACATCAAGAAATTCCCTCCAGTAATAGTGTCAAGCACAAATCTATACCAAGTAGTAAATCCCAAATAAAAATTACGAAGAATAATGGTAGTAGATTGCTTACGAGTTGATCTATTATGAGCATTGCAAATCCTATACCAAGCATCTTTTAAATTCTCATCTCCCCTTTGCTTAAAATTGAGAACTTCATTCTCAGGGGTGCACGTAGCAAGGGAAGAACTAGCCATAACGATAAAGTGGGCAAGCAAGCAAACACTCAAAACACGTAAAAAGGCAAATGGGAAAATATTTTTGTGTTTTTGTAAAAAAAAATTTAGAAGTGTGGGAGATGAAAACGAGACGCAAATGGAAAATAAAGTAAATGCAAGGAGATGAAAGTTTATGCATAGGTACTTGATAGATGTTGATGATGTCTCCTCGGCAACGGCGCCTGAAAATCTTCCTGCTACTTGTGAGCTGCGTTGGGATTTCCCTGAAGAGAAGATGATGATGCAGTATAGTAGAGATAAGTATTTCCCTTAGTTATGAAACCAAGGTTATAAATCCAGTAGGAAAACCAATCAACACTATGTAAACAACACCTGCGCACAAACAACAAATACTTGCAACCCAACGCGTAGAGGGGTTGTCAATCCCTTAACGGTTATGAGCAAGATTAAATTATATAGTTTTTGATAGATAGATCTGACAAAAATATAAAATAAAATAAATAAAAGAAAATTGCAGCAAGGTATTTTTTGGTTTTAATATATGATAGAAAATAGACCCGGGGGCCATCGTTTTTACTAGAGGCTTCTCTCGAGAAAATAACATACGGTGGGTAGACAAATTACTGTTGGGCAATTGACAGAAAAGCAAATAATTATGATTTATGATGATTTCTAAGGCAATGATCATGTATATAGGCATCACATCTGAGACAAGTAGACCGAAATGATTCTGCATCTACTACTATTACTCCAGATATCGAACGCTATCCAACATGCATCTAGTGTATTAAGTTCATGAAAGAACGGAGTAACGCCTTAAGCAAGATGACATGATGTAGACAAGATAAACTCATGTATGAAATAAATCCCATCTTGTTACCCTTAATAGCAATGATACATGCGTGTCATGTCTCTTTTTGTCACTGAGATTGAGCACCGCAAGATCGAACCCATCACAAAGCACCCCTTCCTATGGCAAGATAAATCAATCTAGTTGGCCAAACCAAACCAATAAATCAGAGAAGAAATACTAGGCTATAATAATCATGCATAAAAGAGTTCAGAGAAAACTCAAATAATATTCATGGATAGATCTGATCATAAACTCACAATTCATCTGATCCCAACAAACACACCGCAAAAAGTCATTACATCAAATAGATCTCCAAGAACATCGAGGAGAACATTGTATAAAGATAAAAAAGAGAGAAGAAGCCATCTAGCTACTAACTATGGAGCCATAGGTCCGTGGTAAACTACTCACGCATCATCGGAGGGGCAGCAAGGATGATGAAGAACCCCTCTGTGATCGTTTCCCCCTCCGGCAGAGTGCGAGAAAGGGTCCCCAGATGGGATCTCTCAAGAACAGAGGCTTGCGGCGGTAGAAAAAGTATTTCATGGACCCGTTGGTAGGTTTTCTGATTTTAGGGTATTTATAGAGGCGGAGGTAGGTCAAACAAAGTCTTGTGGGACCCACTACCCAACAGGGCTCGCCCTGGTGCCTAGTGGGCCCCTCCTTCATCTTCTCGTTCCTTCCTGAAGCTTCCAGGGTCTCTTATTGCCAGAAAAAATCTCCAAAAAGTTTCGTTGCATTTGTACTTCATTTGGTACTGATATTCTCCAAAGTCAAAAACAAGCAAAAAACAACAACTGGCACTGGGCACTAAGTTAGTAGGTTAGTCCCAAAAAATGATATAAAATTTCTTGTAAATGTATATAAAACATCCAAGATTGATCATATAATAGCATGGAACAATAAAAAATTATAGATGCGTTGGAGACGTATCATTCACATAGAGGAGTATCACCATTAAAATAACATCACTCGTTCATCCATAAATCATATTCTTTTCATATCAAATCCTTTATTACATCCTTAACCATTTCTCAAACCTCCAAATTCAAAAGTACTTTATTACAAATTCTGCCATCCACATAGTTTTGTATGGTCAAGCATAACTTCCAACTTTATCCATTTTCCTTTCTTGAAGATGCTTTATTCCAACTAGAATTGTGCGATGTGCTCCTTGAAAAAATCAGTCTTTTGTATCATCATGGTGGCCGTGAGCTTCATCTCCATTATCTCTACATGCACCTCTCTCAGGTATTCCAGAGTATGATAGAGTCTTGCTTCAATTATTTCTCCAATCTGACGTATGGCTTCCATGGCAGCTTCATGAATAGAGTCGAAGAAAGTTGCTCGTGGTACATGAGAAAAAAAGTATTGACCCATAGTCTTTGGGCAAAATACTTTCACACGGTGAAGGTGTACCTCCACATACCAAAGTTCAACTCCATTTTCCATGAAGGGGTAGCCCTTGTAGACTGCATCTCCTTCAAGATGAATATGCTTCATCATATCCTTCAGGATCTTTGGGTAATCATGATTGCTAGTCAGGGTCATGATCATTTCCGGGCCCTTGAGGAAAGACTCATAAAGGGTTGTCATCTACATGTGTAAGAAAATGGGTACTCAGAATAAGGTATTGTTGTCATCTAAAATAGTTTTGTGGTCAGCTTGTCCATGGGTTCATGGCTTTGGATTGGGAGAGATAGAGAGAGAAATACCCACCCACAATCAACAAACAATTCCTAGCTCGAGGTTTCTACCATTTGTAATGGGCTGATTTACTATGGTTTCATTGCAAAGTCTTCATTTAAGGTCTTCAATAATGCTTGGGAATTTCCAATTACTGATGCTTCTCCCATATTAAGGCCTCCTATTACCCTTCTGTAACTTACGTCTCTCAAGGTTGAAATAAATACAAACATCTGAATATCGTATCTTAAGGTATAATCTATCCAATCACTCAATAAACACAAAAGATAATAGCAACCAATCATTCATTTATTCAATCAATACTATAGTATCGCCACCCACATAAGTTGGCATGGTCAGATACTTTAATCGCAAAACGTTCATCTTTATTCTCTCACTGTGGGGTTACTACTAAGCTAGCTAATCTAGGACTTGATCCTTGTCTACACTGGGCTTCTTCTGATCAGACTTGATCCTCTCAACTTCTTCTTCCAGATTATCCCTATTGACGCGGAGTTTCTTGTGATGTCCCTCTATTTCCTGGAGTTGGTCTTTGAGCTTCTGGATCTCAACATCCTTGCCATGAGCCATGGTTCGACTGTCCTTCAGTTCCTCGTATCCTCGGGATCTCGAGAATCTGCTCCTCCAACTTGACTACCTTCAGCTTCTGGGTCTTGACCTCTTCTCATAGTGCTTCATTGTCAAACAAGCCTTCCAGAAGGTCCATCTGAAGATTCTTGACGTATTGTTCCAGATCCTAGTTATACACCAACAGTGGGGAGAACTTCATGTTCTGACCATTCGTTAGGGCAATGGTTGGTCCATCAACCTTCTGCCATCCAACCTTTCTAAAGTAGTGTTTTTCCAGTGCAGCACGATGATGATAGCATAAGTGTGCAATAGCATCATGGACGGCAGTGTTTATGCCCATATCACAGTCATGATTTAATGTTCCAAAGGTGATGTCTCCAGTCTTGGGGTCTTCTTTGCATCCAAAAACTTGAGTCTTGACTCGCCATGATCCAGACATCCTCTTAGTCGCCTTGATATCAGATATCGGCAGCTTCAGCGGCCTGACTAGCTCCACAAGGAATGGGCCTCCAAGAACATCCTTGTAGTGCTCTCTTTCATTCAGAATGTAGCTCTCCATCTATAATTTGAAATACGAAAGGTTTAGTAAAAGAATTCAAGAGTTATGAGAGTAGTATAAAATAAAAGTTGTTCCTATCGGGGTCTTCCTATTACTAAGCCTTTTTCTAGGGTCATGTCCTAGAGTCAACATGTTCTCTAATACCATCGCTGTAGCGACCCAGCCCAATACGGTCAAGTGTCTATGCTTTCTGTGCCATCCCTGGATCATTATGCTAGCACACATAGTACTTTGATGAAATACCATAACATCACATGTAAAATAAATACAGTACATCCAGAGTATACCTTATTTATCACAGTGGAAATAATCAATAAGGGCGTGGAGTCCCACCAACACCAACGGCAAGTTGAGTGTCGACCGTAACCCTATATCGTACCCTTATTCGTCGTAGAAATATTGGCAACATGAGACGTTGCGGCCGTGTAGGTCAATACATTGAATGTACCAGCAAGATCACAATAAGAAGGCAGATGATAAAACTATTCTATATGCAATATGACTTTGTGGCTTTGTGTCTGAGTTTTTGCATAAAAGCTGGTTTTATTTTTCCTACTTCAAAGGATTGTCAAGGAAGCTTCACTACAGAGTTATCTAATATGACATGGTTCCGCCAACTGATGTCTCATAGCCCATATCATCATAAGTTGCCTACAATTAATTATCAGTCCGGTGTTGAGAGTTCAGAGATAGATCCAAGTCCAGAGGCTCAAATCGTCCATAACCAAGGACACAACTAATCGATTAGGTTTTTAACTCTACAGAGTGTTGTGCACTTTACCCACAAGATTCGATCCCTCTTTTTTACATTCTCTCACTTCAAGGTGTTTGAGAACAAGATGACCAAAACATGGTCTTTCAAGGAGTCCCTAACCACTGCCAGTGCCCATCCTATCCTACCTAGTTCTACTTCTCATAGCACCGGACCAGTCAGAGTCACTACGATGGTCAACCAAGCCAGAGCCCATAATGACTTGTGGCTGCACAGGTAAGGTTCTGGGCATGAAGTATTCATCCGTCTCTTTGAGTCTGGGTGGAAGTTTCCTCATGAGTACTACCCTACACCAGGTCACTAGGCCAACCACTAGGTACTCAGCGGTGCCACACAACCAATTTCCACCTAATAGAGTGCATTGAAATCTTGTCTTGGGTCTCGAAGTCTTGAGGTCTTGAAGATGAAGGCCTTGAAGAATGCAGATCTTGAAATTTGCCATCATGAAGTTGTTGTCATTGACGTAGAGTCCTCCTTCTCACACCACTTCTGAGCACTCATACCAATCCCCGTCTATTATAGCGTAGCTTAAAAGTAACTAATGTTCCCGGGGCTCAGTATCAGGGTGTGGGTTCCTACCTCATGCTACTACCCAACTACAAATATCGATATCACTACTAGAGGAAATGTTGCAAAGGTGACACTAAATGCAATAAAAACATAGGTATGAAAAGCATGGTCAAAGTGAACTTGCCTGGTATTACTTGATGAAGATTATAATGCTCTCAGAAAATGACTTGGTAGAACTATTCGTCACTCTGATGAAATCTATATTAAACAAGCATGGTATTAATATAAGCATTCAATCTAGCACTCAATACAACAATAAATAAATAAAAGCAATAAGGAAAAATCAATATGGAAAACCAAATTAAAATTCAAAAAGGAAACTTCAAAGAAAACTATAAAGAATCTTCTAAAGAAAACTCTATGACACAAACAAAATAGTTTTTGTCCTAAATAAAAAATTAACAAAAAATAAAAATCTAAAATAATAAATTAACAGAAAATAAAATATAAAACTACTAAGTTAAGAGGAGGTATTTTTCATAAAATCTTACTGGCAAAAGAAACAAATAAAAGCTTTTATAAAACCCTATTTATGACCTATACAAGTTTTACTACAAAACTAAAGAAACAAAATAATAAAATTAATTTAACTACAAATAAAAGTGGCTACCATTGAATAATAGAATCGAAGCAAAACTTGTCAAAAATGACAAAAGAAGATAATTAAAAACAATAAAAACTAAAGGAAATATAATTTAACCTAGCAAATACTAAAATAGTACTGTTTTTTAGATAATTTTTTTAAAATAAACCAAAAATAAAAGTTGAAGTGTTGTTCGATAAACAAGTAATCTGGTGACCGAGTGCAAAAAGAATCATATCAAAATAAAATTTTAAACTCAAGTTATTCACAAATTAAGGTTTGAAGCAAATTTGAGAAAATTCAAATTTAAACTATTCAAATTTGAAAACTATTTGCACTAACAAAAACTACAAGAAATTATAAAACTAATGCAAAAAGAATCACTCAAAAATATGTAAACACATAAACAATATAGGTATTCCAAAAACAAAACTAATTCTATAAATAAAACAAAAGCAGAAAAAGAAAACCTATTCACAACGGACAGGGGTACACGTGGTGTGCCGTGAGTGGGCGATGGCGTCCTCCGATCTAACACTACGGGCGGACGGACAAAATCTATATAAAAACAATTCACGCTAAAATAATAAAACAAAGATCAAAGGGGGCCGTTGGATCAGATCATGGGGCTGGGGTCTCACCGTGGTGGTGGTCGACTGCGAGGGTGCTCGTACATCGACGGTGACGGCGCTCCGGCAATCCTTGGTGTCAGCAGATTACACGAGATGGTGCAAGAGAGTGAGGCGATCCAAACAAGGTGTCGTCGGTGGTGGTCGGAAGAGACGGCGGCAATGGCGATCAGTGGTGGGCGGGGGATGGTCTTCCGGTCGTCGGGGAGGTCAGGGTGGTTGTCCAGGTGAAGCAGAGATGTGAGAGGAGTGCATGGGTGGTCTTGGTAGGTGGCGAGGTGGTCGGGTGGGGGCTCCAGGGAATCAATGGCGGTGGCTGGCTCGTTCTCCGGTCAGCAATTTCTGTGTCGAGAGGGGGTCGGCGTTAGGGCTTCAGGGTGGAATCGGCCGTGGGAGGCGAGGTTTATATAGGGGGATTCCTTGGGGTAGGGGGCGGCTCTAGAAGGAAAGTGATCGCGACGGCGGTGCGGTTCAGCGAGAGAAGGTAGGAAGAAGAAGAATAAAGAAGGAAGGAAAAGATCGCGTCACCAGTGAGCCACAAGTGAGGGAGGGGCCCCACCAGTGAGCCACAAGCTCAAGTGTCCCCCCTGGGGTGCGCCATGTGAGCTCATGGCTGCACCAGTAGGCCTCCATGGCTCCCCTTCTCCTATATGATGCCATTTTCTCTAGAAAAAATTAGAAGGAGATTTCCGGGATGAAGTGCCACTCTGTCGAGGCGTAACCTACGCAGGAGCAGTTTTACTCTCCGGTGGAGCGATTCCGCCAGGGATACTTCCCTCCGGGAGGTGGAAATCGAAGCCATCGACATCACCAACGATCCTCTCATCATGGGAGGACCATATTCATCAACATCTTCACCAGCACCATCTCCTCTCAAACCCTAGTTCATCTCTTGTATTCAATCTTTGTCCCAAATCCTCAGATTGGTACCTGTGGTTTGCTAGTAGTGTTGATTAGACCTTGTAGTTGATGCTAGTTGTTTTATTTGGTGGAAGATTATATATTCAGATCCTTAAGCATATTCCATACACCTCTGATCTTGAACAAGGATATGATTTGTGAGTAGTTACTTTTGCTCTTGAGGACATGAGAGAAGTCTTGTTATAAGTAATCATGTGAAGTTAGTATTCGTTCATTATTTTGATGATATGTATGTTGTTCTTCCTTTAGTGGTGTCATGTAAACATCGACTAAATGGCACTTCACCATATTTGGACCTAAGGGAAGGCATTGGGGAGTAATAAGTAAATGATGGGTTGTAAGAGTGACTGAAACTTAAACCGTAGTTTATGTGTTATTCCGTAAGGGGCTGATTTGGATCCATATGTTTCATGTTATGGTTAGATTTATCTTAATTCTTCTTTCGTAGTTGCGAATTCTTGTGACAGGGGGTAATCATCAGTGGTTTCTTTTTCAAGTAAGAACAACACCCTAGCACCGGTCCACCCACATATCAAATTATCAAGGTAGTGAACACGAATCAACTAAACATGATTGATGTCTACTACACAACTTATTCTTGTAGACTCATGTTGGGTCTCCAAGCGTAGAGTTTTGTAGGACAGCAGGAAATTTCCCTCAAGTGGATGACCTAAGGTTTATCAATCCGGGGGAGGCGTAGGATGAAGATGGTCTCTCTCAAACAACCCTACAATCAAATACCAGAGATTTCTTGTGTCCCCAACACACCCAATACAATGGTAAATTGTATAATTGCAATAGTTCAACGAAGAGATGGTGATACACGTGTAGTATGGATAGTAGATATAGGATTTTGTAATATGAAATAATAAAAATAGCAAGGTAGAAGTCAATAAAAGTGAGCACAAACAGTATTGCCATGCTTGGAAACAAGACCTAGGTTCATACTTTCACTAGTGCAATCTCTCAACACTGCTAACATAATTGAATCATATAACAATCCCTCAACGTGCGACAAAGAATCACTCCAAAGTTCCTATCAGAGAACGTAGGATGGACACATGTATCAACCTATGTGCCTAGGTTACCCCAATGTCACCACGGGAATCCGCAAGTTGATTACCAAAACATATATGAACTGACTCAATAAAATACCCCATTGTCATCATGGGTATCCACATGCAAGATATACATCAAGTGATCTCAAATCCAATATTCAATCCAACATAACGAAACCTCAAAGAGAAAGACTTAGTTCATCACACCAAAGATAGAGAGGGAAAAACACCATATGATCCTACTATATTACAAAGCCCATGGTTACATCAAGATCGTGCTATTTCAAGAACACGAGAGAGAGAGAGATCAAAGACATAGCTACTGGTACATACCCTGAGCTCCGAGGGTGAACTACTCCCTCCTTGTCATTGAGAAGGCCTCCAATTAAGATCGCTTCGGTACAGAGGCTTGCGGTTACGGAGTTGAAGTTCTTGGTTTCTTTCTGGGGTTTTTGGTATTTATAGGAATCTTTCGCGTCGGTTTCATGTCAGGGGGCAGACGAGGAAGCGACAAGCTTGGTAGGCGTGCCCTGGTAGGGTGGGGGACCCGCGCCCTGTGAGCTTGTCATGTCCTCGTGGCTCTTCTGTTCGTTCCTTGAAGCTTCGGGGGTCTCTTTTTATCCATAAAAAATCATCATAAATTTCTAGCCCAATCTGGGAACTTTTATTTCTGCACAAAAAACAACACCACGGTAGTTCTGCTGAAAACAGCGTCAGTCCGGGTTAGTTCCATTTAAATCATATAAAAGTACACCAAAACCATATAAAATTGGTGTAAACATGGCATGAATACTTCATAAATTGTAGATACGTTGGAGACGTATCAGCATCCCCAAGATTAATTACTGCTCGTACTCAAGTAGATAAATGATAAAAGAAATAATTTATGAAGTGTGAATGCTAGCATAGTGCATAAGTTTGATCAATGATAATTTCAATACCTTTTCCTAGCATCATAACATCAAATCTTTCTCATAAAACTCATCATGATAAAGTAGCAATCAATTCACATGTTATGGTTCAAACAATGCATTCTATTGAAACTTAACAACCTATATTCTTAGTCACCAAGCAATCTCAATTCAACTTGTTTTCAACATAGACTAAGTAAGAGCTCCACATACTCAATTATCATACAGTCTTCTATGATTGCTAGTACTCAAAGCATATATTTAGAACAAATAGCATCCATCGAACACAGAGAAAGATAGGGGCTTAATGTTCTGCCTCCCAAGTCATTTATCATAGAGATAATTGTCAACAATTTTAATTCATGGTCGAATATATTTGACTGGATATATGTGTCTGGATCTTTACCCACCACACGGTGCTTGCCAACTAAAGAACAATTGAGATTGAAATGAGAATGAATACTTGTTAACTCTTGCATAAAAGTAAAAGCTGAAAATTAAAAGATAGGCCTTCGCAGAGGGAAGCAGAGGTTGTCATGCGCTTTTGATTTTTTTGATGTGAAAGCCCTTAATGTGAAGGAACGTCACTTTATATTGCCCCTTGCGATAGCAACCTTTATTATGCTACCAGCCGCTTTTATTTCTTTACCATGACAAGTTCGTACAAAGCTTATTTTCCCTTGCAATAATATATCATACATATTTAGGGGCAATTTTTATTGCTTTTTGCATCGATGACAACTTACTTGAAGGATCTTATTCAATCCATAGGTAGATATGGTGGACACTCATGGCAAGAAACAGAGTTTAAGGGTTTTGGATGCACAAGTAGTACTTCAACTTAGTATGAAATTTTGGCTAGTAAAGATCATAAACAAGCACCACATGTTGGAGGATCTATAACAATATAACTTTTATGGAAATATACCCAAACATAACTCATTACATTATATTCCTTGTCCAACTTCAACTAATTTGATCAAGTTTAAAAATAATTAATGGGTATTTACAATCATAAAAGATGTCCAAGATAATATATTTGTATGTGAAAGTTCTCTTCCTTGTACTAATCATTCATGTATTGCTTGTATGACCAATACTGTCATTGTCAAACATCAATAGATTGTACTTGCTAAACCCAATGTGGAACTACTACTAGGCATGATAGAAGCATATGAAGCACATATAATTTCAACTTTATGATATTCAATTCACTTAATAATTTACTCTTAGGATATAAGTGAAGCACAAGAGTAAATGACAAACTACTCCAAGCAGATATAAGTGAAGATCAAATGAGTAGTTAAATAATTAAGTAGCTATGTGAGGAATCTCTCTCATTTAAAATTTTCAGATCTAAGTACTTTATTTAAACAACAAACAAATATAAAAATAGCACTCCAAGTATAGCACATATCATGTGAACAAGTAAAAAATTAGGCTCAACAAAAACTAACCGATAGTTGCTGATGAAGAAATGTGGGATGCCTACGGGGGCATCCCCAAGCTTAGATGTTTGAGACTTCTTGAAATGTTAACTTGAGATGACTTGGGCATCCCCAAGCTTGATCTCTTGTGTCTCCTTAATTCCTCTCATATCAGGGTTTCCCTAAATCCTAAAAACTTCACCCACACAAAACTCAACAAGAACTCGTGAGATAAGTTAGTATAAATCAATGCAAAACCATATCATTCTCTACTAGAAAAAATTAATGAAATTATAATTTAACATTGCATACTAAATGCCTTTGCATATTAAATACTCCTATCATCAAATAGAATCATTAAACAAGCAAACATAATAACAATCTGTCTAAACAGAACAATTTGTAAAGGATGAAAGAAGATTCATACTTATTTAACTCCAAAAATTCTGTAAAATTACCACACTGTAGAAAATTTGTGATATCTTACTATGTAAAAATTTCAAGATTTTATCACATTCTGAATTTTCTGAAGATTTCAGACAATAATAGAAAACTTTCTGTTTTCAAACAGCAACTTATGTACTTGCAAACTGAGCATGGTAAAGGCTATACTTGACACTTTTATTGAAATAAAAGATACAAAACATTATTCTAAATAACATAAAGAAAATCCTAATAAAGTAAAATGATGCTCCAAGAAAAACAAATATCATGTGATGAATAAAAATATAGCACCAAGTGAGGTTACCGATGATGTTGAAGAAGAAAGAGGGGATGCCTTCCACGGCATCCCCAAGCTTGGACGATTGGGTATTCCTTCAATATTACCTTGGGGTGCCTTGGGCATCCCCAATCTTAGGGTCTTGCTACTCTTTATTCTCCTCATATCAATGTCTCACCAAAAACTAGAAAACTTCAATCACACAAAACTTAACCGAACTTCGTGAGATAGGTTAATATGATAAAGAGCAAATCATTCACTTTGGAACTTTAAAGACAAGATTCATAATTATTCTTACATAATGATTACTATAATCTATCATTTCTACAATTTATATTTACCAATATAAGCGTTAGGAACTATAAAAGAAGCAAACTATGCATTAAAAACAGAATCTGTCAAAAACATAATTGTTTGTAATGATCTGAACAAATACCATACTTCAGTAACTCCAAAAATTCTGAAAAATTAGGGCAACATAGGAAAAATTTCAGAATTTTATCACATCCCAGTGAATTATAGTAAATCCTGCACTAGGGGTAAAAGTTTTTGTTTTTGCATAAAATCAATTCAACTATCATCCAAATCACCACAAAGGCTTTACTTGGCACATTATTGAAACAAAGGCTATAAAACATAATTACTATAGTAGCTTAATCATGTGAACACACAAAAACAGTAGATATACATATTGGGTTGTCTCCCAACAAGCACTTTTCTTTAAGGCCTTTTAGCTAGGCATGATGATTTTAATGATGCTCACATAAGAATAGGAATTGAAACATATAAGAGAGCGTCGTGAATCACATGACAAGAACATTTAAGCCAAACCCACTGTCGGGGCCCCGATCCTAAGCCACACAGGTCTAGCATGTAACACATCATATCACTTTGCGACCTCAAGCACGGTATTCCCACGACTGCAACCTTAGCTTGGCCGGGACCGTTTGTGCCTTTTGGCTCACGTATACGATTGTGTCGCTAGCATCCATATGACAGAGAATCCGAGCCGACATGACTAGTCGTAAATGCAAGGTGGCACAAACTTTTAGGGACAGGCATACGTAACCCAGCAATGAACGTGTCGGTCATCAACCTATGAACCCAAGTCATAGCAAGCTACAAGGACTTAAAGGAACAACGCATGACATTTCCCTGAAGGGACAGACACAGGAACAAAGAAGGATACATGCCGGCCAACCTAATTGTTCTGGAGCAGTAGTGAACTACCATGGCTCAGTGGAAGCACGAGGAGACATTTCCCCATAAGGAAGGCTACCAAGAATAAACAACTAGGTGTCGGATCCCACACATTGCAATACATGTTACACGTACGCATAACATGCAAGTATGTGTTGTACAACATGGCATCACAACATAACTCAACAACCCTTATAGATAAAGGCCCAGAAGAGCCATCATAGCATTTATTACAAACACCGGGTCTCATGACCCTTCACACAAAGTCATACAAGCCAAGCGGAAGCATGAAACTTGTCTAATTACAGACAACTGAGAATATAGAAAGCTAGCAGGCCTGACTATCTACAACCCTTCCAAGGGTACAAGATCATAGTTGAGGTAACAAGCAACTCGTCGAAGTCCACACAGAACAACTAGTGAGACCGAAGTCTCCTCTGCAATACATAAATTAAGCAAACGTGAGTACAAAGGTACTCAACAAGACTTACATAAGAACTACCTAGTATGCATCAGTTTCAATAAGGGACAGTGGGGTTTAGCTGCAGCAAGCCAGCTTTGACTCAGTGGCTATCCTGTACTATGAGTACTAGTAACTTCTTTGAGGTGAGAAAGCATACACGAGTCCACTTGCTAATCACCACAACAATACTCAACTGTGGATCCGTCCATGTCTCCATACGAGAAGGCCATCCATAGCACTCACCCTTATGTTGCGCATTTTAGAGTATCCGGTTTAAGTTGTCTATGAACAATGTAGCATTCCAAGTAGTCCATATCCGTGGACGCGGCTATTCAAATAGATAATTAACCCTACAGGGTGAACTTCTTCACACATGCTCTCACCACTTATCACCATGTACACGACATGTATCTTGGCAACCTTCAAGCAGAGGCCTGGCGAGGGTGTCGGCCACGACCTGACTAACCACACATGACTCTAGTCCAGGTTTATCGCCTATCTGAGGTTGAATCCGCAAAGCAAGTCCGGCCGAAGTTTCTATCACGGCATCAAACGATGAGAACAGGGTTCCCAAGAGCACCAATCGGGTGACACTTGGTACATCGTGTCTTGTGCCTGCAGCAACAAGCTCACCCCGTCGGGCACTGCTACGCACGGCCCCTAGCACAGCCTACAAACACCAGAAACTAGTTGCAACTCCTGGACAGAGATCAAGCCAGCTAATAAGTCGAGAGGGACAATTAAGTATCCCAACGTGTGGTAGTAACTGTTCTTGGACCACAAACACATAACTCAGTTCTTAAGGACGATCTCAATGAGACAACCTACCATGTACTCCTACATGGCCTCTCATCGCTACCTTTACCAAGTCGGGTTCAGACACTTAACTCTCAACATCAGGACATAACAGACCACTCCAATCCATCCCAGATGAATCATACCTGACACAACTCTAAGCAATAGCAAGCATGGCACGGATAAGAACACATCATGGGCTCAAGCAACTCCTACAGATGCTAGTGGGTTTCAACTATTTACTGTGGCAAAGACAGGTCATGCAGAGGAATGGGTTCAACTACCACAACAGAAAGTAGCAGTTGAATCGTTGTTGTGCTAATGTAGTAAAAGAGAGTAGAAGCAAGAGAGTGGGGTTGTATCGGAATGATCAAGGGGGATTGCTTGCTTGGGGAATCAATAGGGTAGTACTGGTCCTCAGACAGGGGCTCGGTGCCACTCGCAGGAGCAGTTCTGGCAATCAATACACAACAAATGCAACATTATGATGCATGAATATGACATGTCGGGAATGCTGTGGATTGTGCTAATGCAACTAGCAACAAGTGCATTGGAGTCCATTTGATCCAAGGGTTCAAATGCAAACTCTAGTTTAAGCATTTAAAATACCATTTGAATGTTTTCACTTATATAGTAAGTATAAGTTGGTTTTTCATGCATGAAAATGTTACAGATGGATCTTGTATTTTTCTGACGACTTTTCATATATAATTTATTTCATTCTAAGCTACAGTTAAATTTCTATGAATTTCTAAAGTTTAAACAATTTTTTGGATTTTATAAATCATTTCTGAAATATAAAATTGGCAGAAAAGAGGTTATGACATCATCATGAGGTCATCCTAGCGTCAGCCAGTCAACTGGGATGCCCTGGTCAAACCTGACCAGTGGGGCCCACTGGTCAGTGACTCAGTCACTAAACAGGGTTAATTAGTGTTAAAAAATTAACCTAAACCAAAATTAGTCAGGGGCAGGGCCCACATGTCATTAACTCCAGGGGGTCAACACGGGCTAATCCCGTCAGCGGTTAGCCGCCGGCGAGGACTGCGGATGTTCGGTGCCTCGGAAACGCACTACAGAGCATCGTTCGAGGCGTTCTTGGGCTCTCTGGAATGCTGGCACGATGGCGTGTCTGATGGTGGCCTTGGCCAGGGCTAGTGTGGTCGGGTTCGACGGCAACGAGCTCGTTTGCGGCCGCCTGAGTTTAGGCGACCACGGGTTAGATGCTGCAGTGAGCAAGCAGGCTAATTTTCGCGCTAGGCATGCTCTATGGGCACTGCGAACGCGTTGGGCTCACCGGGGTGACCAAATGGTCACCGGAGCTACGCCGACAGTGAGCTCAGGCGGCGGCGTGCTACGGCCATCTACGAAACGATGGCTACGGCGAGCGGCAAGGCACGGGGTTAGGAGGAAAATGTGCGGGAGCTCACGGTGGGTCGAATGATGTAGACAGCGAGCTCGGGGAGGCGGAGACAGCAGCGAATCGACGGGCGCGGCCTTCGACGATTGAGAAGGAAGAAGGTGGAGTAGCTGCCAATGCAGCCCATCCCATCGCTTGGGGCCAGGGTGGGGCGAAGTAGCGGTCGTCGACGGTTCTTGCAGGCACGGAGGGGCGGCGAGGGTAGCACGATGGCGGCAGCGATCTCGAGCACACATCGGCCATGGCATCAGGGGGCGAAGGAGAGAGCAGGGGAAGGACTGAGAGGGCCGGCTCAATCGGTACGACACTGAGGAGAAGATCAGCGGCATCGTGCTATCTCGGGGACGCAGGCAAGCAGCTCGCGTGGCGCGTTGTGCGTGCGCCCGTGTCGGGCACGCGCTCGGCATCCGACTGGCGCAGCAGAGACGATGACTGGCAGTGGCCAACTTGGCTGGGCCGTGCTCGGCCAGGCCAGGTAAGCGCCAGGTAACTCCCTCTCTCTCTCTCCCCTAATTCTTTCTGTTTTCTATTTATTTCCTTCTGTTTTGTTTTAGCTAGGGCACTAAAACATTTTTGATAATTTTGAAACTTTTTGTAGGCTCTCACTAAAATATTCCAGAGGCCCTCTACAAGTTTCAAAATATTTGGAGTTGTTTAAATATATAGAGAGTTTAAATGGCCCCAATTCAAATATGGTCTGATTTAATTCAAAGCCCATTTTGGTCCTGCAAAAATCTGCATCATTTATGGTTAGGGCTTTCACATTTTTCCCTAAATCATGAACATTTTTTAAGGGCATTTCAGGTTCATTGAAAAAATATTTTAGTAAACCCTAGTTGATTAAAGTGGTGATAGGGCTTATGCCATCCCCATTTCAAGTTTCATGCAAGTTTAAACATGATGCAACACAAGAATCTAACCTAGTGCATTACCAAAATCTAGGGATGTGACAACTCGCCCCCACTCAAAAGAATCTCATCCCGAGATTCAGGGGAAGAGTGTGGGGTACTCCGGTCGAAGTCGAACTTCTCGTTCCTAGGTAGCTTCTCTCTCAGAATGGTGAGACCACTGAACCATGAGAAACTTGATGTTCTGACATCGAGTGACATGCTCTGCCTGATCAAGAATGCGAACCGGGTACTCTCGATAAGTGAGGTTATCTTGGAGAGCAAGTGTTTCGTGGTCCACTCCGCGGATGGGATTCGAGAAGCAACGCCTGAGTTGAGAGACATGGAAAACATCATGGACTCGAGAAAGATGTGGGGGTAGTTCCAATTGGTAGGCAACCTCCCCTCATTTAGCGAGAATGAGAAAAGGACCAATGTAACAAGGAGATAACTGCCCTTGATATCGAAACGATGGGTACCCTTTAAAGAAGTAACCCGAAGGTAAGCCTTGTCGCCAACATCATAAGCCACTTCCTTATGACGACGGTCATACTAGCTCTTTTAACGAGACTAGGCTGTTTTTAGATTCTCACAGATAATGCGAACTTGCTCTTCTGATTCCTGGATCATATCTGGTCCAAAGAATTGCCTTTCACCGGTTTCAGACCAGTTCAAAGGTGTTCAACATCTTCGTCCATAAAGAATCTCAAAAGGTGCTTTCTTAAGACTGGATTGGTAGCTATTGTTGTAAACAAACTCGGCGAAAGGAAGGCATTTCTCCCAATCCATACCGAATGAGATAACGCAAGCTCTAAGTATGCCTTCGAGAATTTGATTGCCCCTTTCCACCTGACCACTTGACCGAGGGTGGAAAGCGGTACTGAAAGAAAGATGGGTTCCCATGGTAGTCTAGAAGCTCTCCCAGAAATGAGAAGTGAAAAGACTACCACGGTCAGAATTGATCTCTAGTGGAACACCATGTAATGACACTATTCGAGAAATATATAGGTTAGCTAGTTGACTAGCATTGATACTCTCTCGAATAGGTAGGAAGTGAGCCAGCATTATTCCCTTTCTTGGTCCTGGGAAAGCCGGTGATGAAATCCATACCAACTTTGTCACATTTCCACTCAGGAATAGCTAAAGGTTGAAGGGTGCCAGCAGGCCTCTGAGGCTCTGCCTTAACGTCACAACAAATGTCACAGTTGGCAATGAACTCGGCAATTTCTCTCTTCATCCTAGTCCACCAAAACCTCTGGCGTAGGTCCTGATACATCTTAGTACTACTAGGATGAATCATGAGAATAGATTCATGAGCCTCCTTAAGGATCAACTCCCGAAGATGTTGGCTCCTGGGAAACACAAAGCGGTTCTCAAGGAAGACAACACCTCGATCATCTACAGAAAAGCTACCAGCAACTCGCTTCTTAATGTTCTTCTTGATCCGGTTAATACCCGAATCATACAGCTGGACAACTTTGATATGATCCTCAAGGGTAGGTTTCGCCACCAGTGTAGAAAGGTAGCCATGAGGAACAATGTGAAGGTTAAGTTTACGGCATTCCTCATGGAGAAGTGGTTGGCCTTGTTGCAACATGAGGTTGTTGCAATATGACTTACGACTCAATGCATCAGCCATGACATTGGCCTTGCCTGGGGTGTAGGTTATGCCTACGTCGTAATCTGTGATCAACTCTACCCAACGTCTCTAGCTGAGATTTAGATCCGTCTGCGTGAATATATACTTGAGACTCTGGTGATTAGTGTAGATCTCGCAATGATTACCAAGAAGGTAATGTCGCCATGTCTTAAGTGCATGGACTATGGCCGCAAGCTCTAGATCATGTGTAGGATAATTCTCCTCATGTGGATGCAACTGTCGAGATGCATAGGCAATCACATGGCGATCTTGCATGAGAATGCAACCTAGTCCCTGTCGTGAGGCATCACAGTGGATAACAAAGTCCTTAGAGAAATCCGGTGGCACAAGTATGGGAGCAGAAGTCAAGCGTCTTTTCAATTCCTAAAAACTGTGCTCACACTATGGGGACCACTCAAACTTTTTATCTTTCTTGAGAAGTTCTGTGAGAGGTTTGGCCACTTTGGAGAAATTCTCAACAAAGCTACGATGGTAACTTGCTAGACCAAGGAAACTCCTAACTTGTTTAACCGATTCAGGTGGAGTCCAATCAAGAATGGCCTGAACTGTCTCAGGGTTGATAGCAATGCCCTTACCAGAAATCACATGTCCTAGATAGGTCACTTCTGGCAACCAAAATTCACACTTGGAGAACTCAGCATAATGGCGGTGCTCTCGGAGTTTTTCTAGCACAAGTCTGAGATGTTCGGCATGCTCTTCCTCATTCTTTGAGTAAATAAGAATATCATTGAGGTAAACCATGATGAATTTATCTAAATATTCCATGAAGATTGAGTTCATCAAGCGGGAGAATGTGGTTGGAGCATTAGATAAACCGAAGGACATGATGGTGTACTCGTACTGGCCATAATGAGTGACAAAAGCCGTCTTGGGAATGTCCCCGTTTCTGATTTTGATTTGGTGGTAGCCTAACCTCAATTCCATCTTAGAAAAGATTGAGGATCCAGTGAGCTGATCAAACAGGTTGTTGATCCTGGGGAGCAGATACTTGTTCTTTATCGTGACCAAATTAATGGGACGATAATCTACAACCATCCGATCCGTACCATCCTTATTCTTGACGAAGAGGATGGGACAAGCCCAAGGAGAAGAACTAGGACGGATGAAACCCTTTTGCAAGGACTCATCAAGCAACTGCTTAAGCTCAGCTAGCTCTAAGGGTGCCATCTTATAAGGTCTCCTAGAAATTGCGGCGGTTCCTGGGATAAGATCTATGACAAACTCTACATCTCTGTTAGGTGGAATGCCTTGCAGTTCCTCTGGGAAGACATCCGGAAAGTCACAGACTACAGAAATATCTTCCAGGTCTGGGAGAGGACTAGCATTAAGTGAATAGAGCTGGCGCTTTGCAACTCTAGTAGAAAAAGTGACAACCTTGCCAGATGGATGGGTAAGCTGAATAGACCTAGTGGAACAATCAATCTTGGCATAATGAGCTGACATCTAGTCCATACAAAAGATGATGTTAATATCCAAAGACTTGAGAGATATAAGTGATGCAAGGAATACAAGTCTATCGACAATAATTTCATTTCCATGGCAAACGCTAGAAGTTTGCCACTTGGAACGAGGGGTTTGAATGAATAGTGGAGAGGACATGTCACAAAATGACATGTTGTGCAATCTAGCATAGCTTTCAGAAATGAAGGAGTGAGATGCTCCAGTATAAAAGATAACCGATGCTGGATGACAATTGACAAGGAGTGTACCAAGAATGACATTCAGATCATCATGAGCTTCTTCAACTGAGGCGTGATGCACACGTACAGATACAATGGGAGCTGGCTTGGCACTGATCATCTCGCGTGATGGTTTACCATGGTCAACAGACTTCTTAGACCTGGGTGGAGCATAACTGACCTGAGAGCAGTCACGTGCATAATGTCCTGGCTCTCAGCATGTAAAGCATGTCCTTGAAGTAGGACGTGGACCCGCATTGGCAGGCGGTCCACCAATAGGCCTGGGTGGAGCATGCGGCTGTACTTGGTGAGGTGCCACATAAGATGGCCTCAGTGCATATCCGGGTGGAAGGGCAGAGTTCGGAAACCAAATCCGGTGCTTCTGAGAACTAGATCCGGGGGAAAAATCAAGTCACGGGTGTGCTTACGAGACTCCTCGTAAGTGAGTTGAGCGGTCTCTGCATTAATGGCCTTGTTCACAAGAGACCGGAATGTATCGCAATGGTGCAAATGAAGATCACGGCTCAACTTAGGGTTGAGACCCTTACAGAACCTAGCCTGCTTCTTGGCGTCCATGGACACTTCCTCTGTGGCATAGCGGGTGAGGTTCTCAAAGTCTCTGCTGTAAGAATCAACAACCATCTTACCCTGGGTGAAACTACCAAAATCTTCTCTCTTGCGGTCGATGAGAGCCTGAGGAATGTGATGCTCACGGAAAGCCTCAGTGAAATCTGTCCAGGTAGGAATCTGGCCAGCTGGAAGCATAGCCTCATTGTTGTGCCACCAAAGACTAGCAGGACCTTCCAGGTGATATGTAGCATAGGTGACCTTGTCACCTTCAACTACATTTGCGGAACGTAGCTTATGAGTGATGCTACAGAGCCAGTCCTCTGCATCGAAAGGCTGGTGATGGAAACCAACTTATCATTCTGATGTGCGGTGTTCTGCTCAATCCGCGCCAACAAGCGGTTAGTCTCATGCTTGTTTCTCTCAACCTCAAACATGAACTATACCATCGAAGGCTGGTCGGGAGGATCCTCATCCCTACCATCTCCGTGGTTCTGACTACGAGCAACAGAACCCCAGGTAACCGACAACATCCTGAGGAACAAAACCATGGAAAACAAGGATGGATCAGCATCAACATAAGGATGCTTAATGTAATGCAAAAGCATTAGAATCTCTCGAATCCCTAGGATAATTTGGGCAGCATAACAGCAGTAAAAAGCTCAAAATGGGACTTCCTGCAAAATATGGGGTAGTCCCATACTCGACATAATCACTCAAGGTTATGTGATTGTACTAAACAAACTACACAGGAAGTACTCGAAAACTAGAATATGACTCTGATCAACCAATCCTGTGAGTCTATGGAATAGTAACTCGTGATCCTGATAGACAGAACGGAAAGCCTAGTTCCTTAACCACATAGGAAAGATAGGATGACTCAGATCAAAAGGACATAAGGTATAAGGAGTAAAAAGAGCCTTACGTTCCCTTCCACAATCAATTCCCTTATATAACTAAAGAATTTCTAGACTCAACTTTGACCAGTTTGGCTTGGTAATCCTACAGGTAGTCATGCTCTGATACCAAAGCTGTCGGGACCCCGATCCTAAGCCACACAGGTCTAGCATGTAACACATCATATCACTTTGCAGCCTCACGCACGGTATTCCCACGGCTGCAGCCTTACCTTGGCCGGGACCGTTTGCGCCTTTTGGCTCACGTATATGATTGTGTCGCTTGCATCCATATGATAGAGAACCCAGGCCGACATGACTAGTCATAAACCCAAGGTGGCACAAACTTACAGGGACAAGCATACGTAACAAAGCAATGAACGTGTCGGTCATCAACGTATGAACCCAAGTCGTAGCAAGCTAAAAGGACTTAAAGGAACAATGCGTCACATTTCCCCGAAGGGACAGCCAGAGGAAAAAAGAATGATGCATGCCGGCCAACCTAAGTGTTCCGCAGCAGTAGCGAACTACCATGGCTGAGTGGAAGCACCAGGAGACATTTCCCCATAAGGAAGGCTACCAAGAATAAACAACTAGGTGTCGGATCCCACACATTGCAATACATGTTACACGTACACATAACATGCAAGTATGTGTTGTACAACATGGCATCACAACATAACTCAACAACTCTTATTGATAAAGGGCCAGAAAAGCCATCATAGCATTTATTACAAACAGCGGGTCTCATGACCCTTCACACAAAGTCATACAAGCCAAGCGGAAGCATGAAACTTGTCTAAGTACAGACAACTAAAAATATAGAAAGCTAGCAGGCCTGAATATCTACAACCCTTCCAAGGGTACAAGATCATAGCTGAGGTAACAAGCTACTCGTCGAAGTCCACGTGGAACTACTAGTGAGACCGAAGTCTCCTCTGCAAAACATAAATTAAGCAAACGTGAGTACAAAGGTACTCAACAAGACTTACATCAGAACTATCTAGTATGCATCAATTTCAATAAGGGGGTGGTGGGGTTTAGCTGCAGCAAGCCAGCTTTGACTTAGTGGCTATCCTGTACTACGACTACAAGTAATTGCTTTGAGGTGAGAAAGCACACATGAGTCCACTAGCTAATCACCACAACAATACTCAACTATGGGTCCGTCCCCATCTCCATATGAGAAGGCCATCCATAGCACCCACGCTTATCTTGCGCATTTTAGAGTATCTGGTTTAAGTTGTCTATGAACAATGTAGCGTTCCAAGTAGTCCATATCCATGGATGCAGCTATTCGAATAGATCATTAACCCTGCAGGGGTGTACTTCTTCACACACGCTCTCACCACTTATCACCATGTACACGACATGTATCCCGGCAACCTTCAAGCGGAGGCCTGGCGAGGGTGTCGGCTACGACCTGACTAACCGCACATGACTCTAGTCCAGGTTTATCGCCTATCTGAGGTTGAATCCGCAAAGGAAGTCTGGCCAAAGTTTCTATCATGGCCTCGAACGATGAGAACAGGGTTCCCAAGAGCTCCAATCGGGTGACACTTGGTACATCATGCCTCGTGCCTGCCGCAACAAGCTCACCCGATCGGCCAACGCTACGCACGGCCCCTAGCATAGCCTACAAACACCAGAAACTAGTTGCAACTCCTGGACAGAGATCAAGGCGGCTAATAAGTCGAGAGGGTCAATTAAGTATCCCAACATGTGGTAGTAACTGTTCTTGGATCACAAACACAGAACTCAATTCTTAAGGACAATCTCAATGAGACAACCCACCATGTACTCCTAGCTAGCCTCTCATCGCTACCTTTACCAAATCGGGTTCACACTTAACTCTCAACATCAGGACATAACATACCACTCCAATCCATCCCAGATGAATCAAACCTGACACAACTCTAAGCAATAGCAAACATGGCATGGATAAGAACACATCATGGGCTCAAGCAACTCCTACACATGCTAGTGGGTTTCAACTATTTACTATGGCAAAGACAGGTCGTGCAGAGGAATGGGTTCAACTACCGCAACAGAAAGTAGAAGTTGAATCATTGTTGTCCTAATGCAGTAAAAGAGAGCAGAAGCAAGTGAGTGGGGTTGTATCGGAATGATCAAGGGGGATTGCTTGCCTAGGGAATCAACAGGGTAGTACTGGTCCTCAGACAGGGGCTCGGTGCCACTCGCAGGAGCAGGACCTATCGAGAGGGACAGTTCCTGCAATCAATACACAACAAATGCAACATTATGATGCATGAATATGACATGGCAGGAATTCCGTGGATTGTGCTAATGCAACTAGCAACAAGTGCATTGGAGTCCATTTGAACCAAGGGCTCAAATGCAAACTCTAGTTTAAGCATTTAAAATGCCATTTGAATGTTTTCACTTATACAGCAAGTATAAGTTGGTTTTTCATGCATGAAAGTTTTATAGATGGATCCCTTGAATTTTTCTGATGATTTTTCATATATAATTTATTTCATTCTGAGCTACAGTTAAATTTCTATGAATTTCTGAAGTTTAAACTGTTTTCTGGATTTTATAAATCATTTATGAAATATAAAATCGCCAGAAAAGAGGTTATGACATCAGCATGAGGTCATCCTAACATTAGGCAGTCAACTGGGCTGCCCTAGTCAAACCTGACCAACGGGTGCCCACTCGTCAGTGACTCAATCACTAATAAGGTTAATTAGTGTAAAAGAATTAACCGAAACCAAAATTAGTCATGGGCAGGGCCGACATGTCATTGACTCCAGAGGGGTCAAAACCGGTCAACACAGGCTAATCCCGCTGGCAGTTAGCCACCGGCAAGGACAACAACTATCCGTTGCCTCAAAAACGCGCTACAGAGCACCGTTCGAGGCGTTCTTGGGCTCTCTGGAACACTGGCACGATGGCGTGTCTCATGGTGGCCTTGGCCAGGGCTAGGGTGGTCGGGTTCAATGGCGACGAGCTCGTTTGCGGCCGCCGAAGTTCGGGCGACCGTGGGTTAGATGCTGCACCGAGCAAGCGGGCTATTTTTCACGCTAGACATGCTCTATGGGGCACTACGAACACGTTGGGCTCGCCGGGGTGACCAAATGGTCACCGGAGCTACGCCGACGGTGAGCTCAGGCGGTGGTGTGCTACGGCCATCTACGAAATGATGGCTATGGCGAGCGGCAAGCCACTGGGTTAGGGGGAAAACATGCAGGAGCTCACGATGGGTCGGATGAGGTAGACGGCGAGCTCGGGTTGGCAGAGACGGTGGCGAATCGACGGGCACGGCCTTCAGCGACCGAGGAAGAAGAAGGTGGAGTAGCCGGCGATGCAGGCCATCCCAGTGCTCGGGGCCAGGGTGGGGCGAAGCAGCAGTCGTCGGTGGTTCTTGCTGGCACGGAGGGGTGATGAGGGGAGCACGGTGGGTGCGGCTATGGCGGCGATGAGCTTGAGCACGCGTCAGCCATGGCATGAGGGGGGGAAAGGAGAGAGCAGGGGAAGGACTAAGAGGGCCGGATCAATCGGTACGGCACCGAGGAGAAGATCCGCGGCGTCGCGCTATCCCGGGGACGCAGGCAGGCAGCTCACGCGACGCGCTGTGCGTGCGCGCGTGTGGGGCACACGCTCGGCATCCGACTGGCGCGGTGGAGATGACGACTAGCAGCGGCCAGCTAGGCTGGGCCGTGCTGGGCCAGGCCAATTAAGCGCCAGGTAACTCCCTCTCTCTCTTCCCTAATTCTTTCTGTTTTCTATTTATTTCCTTTTGTTTTCTTTTAGCTAGGGCACTAAAACATTTTAGATAAATTTGAAACTTTTTGTGGGCTCTCACTGAAATATTTTAGAGGCCCTCTGCAAGTTTCAAAATATTTGGAGCTGTTTAAATATATAGGGAGTTTAAATGGCCCCAATTCAAATATGGTCTGATTTAATTCAAACCCCATTTTGGTCCTGCAAAAATGTGCATCATTTATGGTTAGGGCTTGCACCTTTTTCCCTAAGTCATGAACATTTTTGAAGGGCATTTCAGGTTAATTGAAAAAATATTTTAGTAAACCCTAGTTGATTAAAGTGGTGCTAGAGCTTATGCCATCCCCATTTCAAGTTTCATGCAAGTTTAAACATGATGCAACACAAGAATCTAGCCTAGTGCATTACCAGAAGCTAGGGATGTGACACCCACTTCCTATGCACAGGATTTTGTGAGCAAACAATTTATGGGAGCAATAATCAACAAGCATAGGAAGGCAAAAAGAAGTATAACTTTCAACACATAGAGAGGGAACTTGATATTATTAAGAAGCCTACAAGCATATGTTCCTTTCTCATAATAATTTTTAGTAGCATCATGAACGAATTTAATAATATAACTATCACATAAAGCATTCTTTTCATGATCCACATGGATAAAAAAATTATTACTCTTCACATAAATCAAATTTATTCTCATCAATAATAGTAGGAGAAAACTCAACAAAGTAACTATCATATGACACTTGATTGACATAACCCAATTGAACATTAAAATCATGATGACAAGTTTCATGGTTATCATTACTTTTTATAGCATGCATGTCATCACCATAATCATCATAGATAGGGACTTTGTTGTCATAATCAATTCAAACCTCTTCTGAAATAGTGGAATCATCCTTAAATAAAGTCATGACCTCTCCAAATCCACTTTCATAATTATTACAATAAGATTGAACACCCTCCAAAATAGTGGGATCATTACTTCCTAGAGTTGACACTCTTCCAAACCCACTTTCATCATTGTAATTATAATAAATAGGAGGCATGCAATCATCATAATAAATTTGCTCATCAAAACTTGGGGGACTAAAAATATCATTTTCATCAAATATAGCATCCCCAAGCTTATGGCTTTGCATATCATTAGCATCCTGGATATTCATATAAAGCATACTAACAACATTGCAATCATGCATATTATTCGAAGATTTTATGCCAAACATTTTATTGAATTCTTCTTTAACACTTCAGCACAATTTTCCAACCATCATTTTCAAGAAAGACATAAAGCATTTGAGGCCACCTCAATTCCAATTTTTTTAGTTTTCTTTTATAAACCAAACTAGTGATAAAACAAGAAATTAAAAGTTTCAATTGCAAGATCTAAAGATATACCTTCAAGCACTCACCTCCACGGAAATGGCACCAGAAAAGAGCAGGATGTCTACTACACAACTTATTCTTGTAGAGTCATGTTGGGCCTCCAAGCATAGAGTTTTGTAGGACAACAGCAATTTTCCCTGAAGTGGATGACCTAAGGTTTATCAATCCGTGGGAGGCGTAGGATGAAGATGGTCTCTGTCAAACAACCCTGCAATCAAATACAAGAGATCTCTTGTGTCCCCAGCACACCCAATTAAGTGGTAAATTGTATAGGTGCACTAGTTCGGCGAAGAGATGGTGATACAAGTGTAGTATGGATAGTAGATATAGGTTTTTATAATAAACAATAATAAAAACAGCAAGGTACAATCGATAAAAGTGAGCACAAACAGTATTGCAATGTTTGGAAACAAGGCCTAAGGTTCATACTTTCACGAGCGCAATCTCTCAGCAATGCTAACATAATTGAATCATATAACAATCCCTCAATGTGCGACAAAGAATCACTCCAAAGTTTCTATCGGAGAAAGTAGGACAAAAACATGTATCAACCTATGTGCCTAGATTACCCCATTGTCACTATGGGAATCCGCATGTTGATTACCAAAACATATATCAAGTGACTCGGTAGAATACCCCATTGTCACCACGGGTATCCACATGCAAGACATACATCAAGTAATCCCAAATCCAATATTAAATCCAACATAACGAAACCTCAAAGAGCAAGACTCAATTCATCACACGAAAGATAGAGAGGGGAAAACACCTTATGATCCAACTATATTAACAAAGCCCATGTGTCAGTGTGAAATCCGGCAGACCTCGGGGTAGGGGGACCCGAGCTGTGGATCTCGGATCAATGTTAATAGGAACAAGGGAGACAATGTTTACCCAGGTTCGGGCCATATTGATGGAGGTAAAACCGTACATCCTGCTCTTGTTTATATTGATGGAAATGTATCAAGTATAGAGTTGATGTACCTCGAGATCATGAGTTGTGTTCTACCTCTAGGGCTAGGTGAATGTAATTGTGATTCCCCTCCCTCTATGGGCTAAACCACTTTGGCTTTTATACACGCCAGGTAGAGTATGTAGGGTTATATGGTCAGTATCCTTAGGATGGCATGGAGACGGTAGGGAATATCTTGGGAGTATACGTCAAGTATTCGGCAGGGGCAGTCTTGATCATGCCTAGGCTCACATCTTTTGTATTCCATCAATGAAGAGAACAAGGGCCCATCGGCCCATCCAAGGACTATGGGCCGGATAGGTTAGTACCCCCCATATCCAGCACACCATCAGTAGCCCCTAAATTGGTCTTCAACGCCGAGGAGGACATTCTGAACCTCGGTTCCGGAGTCTTGGCTCGACAGGCGAGTTCCTCTCCCGTATCTTCTTCGGTTCAGCTCCGAAGTCTTTGATCCTATGGTTTACTCGAAGCCCATTTCCACAACATGTGGCACAAAATCCTTGTCCTTGAACGCCATGTATCCTTAGGAAACTTGGCCGCTTTATGGTGGGAGGTCAAGGCGTCAACTCTTTTCTTTCTTATTTTTAACCGCATAATTCAGGGAAGGGACAGAACGCACCCCTACTCCAAACATCACCAATCCATGTGTGCCCTTCTCTTCTACTCCCAGATCCAACCCAGAGAGTTTGAACAATGGCGAGCAATGTGGGTTCCTTGAGGTGACTTCACGGCCCCATCAAGGGCAATTCGGGGAGCTGCTCTATCCCTCATCTCCAACTAGAGCACCTGGCTTCCCAAGGCTATCTGCCAGATTCAAATCTAGCCTCCACTCATCCAGGATTGATGTCCATGAACGGGCAAGTGCACGCAGAGAACCATCCATCCCCTCATGAGGGCGAACGGGTATGCTTCCTTCCCTTCCTCCTCTGTGGCCTGGGATTTCCAATCCACCCCATTCTCCGGGGTTTGCTCGAATTTTACGGGCTCCAACTCCACCACCTCACCACCAACTCTATTGTACACATTGCTGGGTTTGTAGCCCTATGCGAGATGCACCTCGGATGCAAAGTGAACTTCGGGCTCTAGCGGAGGTATTCTTGCATAATGCCATGCTCCCTGACCGAGGTGTTGTTCGAGGTGGGGGCTGCCAAGGTCTGTCCAATTGAAGGGACCAACTACCCCCAGGTGTTCCTCAGGAGGATACCAAATTCTTGTCGTTCGAGTGGTTTTATATAGACGACGTCCCGCTATATGACCCAGTTCGGCCCGGGCTCCCTGGTTTCTCCTTGGAGCCCCTAAAGAAGCGCTATAGCTGGAGACTGCAGACTGTTGCTCAGGAGGATGTCGCCAACGTCGTCAACCTGGCAATGCAAGTGACGCTGTTGACCAATACTAGCCTTACTATCATAGACGTCATGGCTGCGGCAATCAGCCGAAGAGTCCAACCACTTAGGCAATGCCCTCACTTACTCTGCATGTACAATGGAACTAATGACACCTCCCGATCCGTTCGAGCGAATCTTGACGACTCGACAATCCTTGGGGCCACTCTAGCCTGCATATATCAAGGATCGGCAGAGGAGTTCGCAAGACAACAGTTTCGAGACAGGCTTTCTTACTATAATCCTGTAAATAGTGAGTTTCCTCAGCCCTTCTTATTCATTCATGTTATCTTTCATGGCTAATTTTCCTGACCAGTCCTTTATTGAACTTGGATAGAGATGGAGACGCTGGGTCCAAACCTGAGTAGCCCTGCGCTCAAGCCGGAGACACATCGCTGGGCAGACGACCTATTCAACAAGGACGAAGAATTGTCCCTTATATATGAAGAGGGGAAATTCTTTCTTGAGAGCCTCGACGGCTCAAGAGTTGCCGTCACTCCGGATGCGCCGGGAACATGGCCGGCCTCCTCGATAAAGTTCCCCTCCTCTACTCGAAAGAGAGCCTCTCGTCCCGAAGCCCCTAGTCCTCAGACTCGACTCCAAAGGGATGATGCACAAAAAGTCCGCACGAAGGACCGACCCCTCAAAAGAGCCTATTGCAGGGACACATGGGGCTCGGGTGCGTACATCAACTATGGAGACAGACCGAAATACTTCCTTGGCTTGCAGGTAATATTATTGTGTTTTCGAGAATGATTTATCACAGGTCTTAATTCTTTCAGCTCTATCATAGGCAATCCGTTCCTACACAGTCAACGGAGGGCCGAAGAGTTGACAGGACGTCGACTCTGAATAGTGGTGCGGGCCCCTCTCTACCTCGGGTATTGCTCCCGAGGTACCTCGAATAGAGGATTTGGGGACCTGTTCGGCTACCACCTCCGAGGTCCAGAGCACCATGAACCACCGATGAGGAAAGCCGCTTAAAGGGATTCTGCTTTTATGAATCAAGAGTTTAATTCTCTTAGCTTGGTGGATGCCTACCTCGGAGTGACCTGATCTGTCTTTGAGGAGGCAATGGGCGTTTTATCATAGGGTCTACACGTAAGATGTTATCCGTGGCCAAATTATTTCGGTCATCACTTTGTGTTCAGTCATAATTTGTTTGCTTAAAGGCAAACTTAAACTGTCGAGCATGGCAGTAGCCCCTAAGGCTTGATACACGTACTTGTGACCGTATTGAGGCTTGATACTAAAGGAATATTATGTTTTTATAGGGAGCTCGGGAGAGAAACATCTAACTCACTGAGGTGCTTGACTAGACGAAGGGGAAGCTGAACGCTACTCTAGCTGAAGTGGAGCGTGTAAAAGAATTTACCAGAGAAGCACATGCAAGTGTCTCTGCTTCTCCCCTTACATGGCTGTGGTACAATTATCCCGAAGTCGTATGACATAGCGCATTTCACAGCGCAAGCTCTTGGTCACCTTGAAAGAGATCTCAAGCAAGCCCGTGAAGAGCTGAATATTGTGGAATCACAGCGACAAGCTGGACAACATGTGTTAACCCAAAGAAGGGATGATATGAATGAACTTAGAGCTGAAAATGCTCAACAGGCTCAAGAGGTTGAGAATCTTAAGGCCCAACTTGCAGCCGCTCAAGAGAAAGAGTGGCAGACATGTCAAACAATTTTTGGTAATCATCTGTATCCATTGTAAGATGCTCACATCGCAATGTAATTGCTGGACTAACATGTATTTTCTTAGCAGTTTCCCTAGCCGGACGGCCTCTTGAGGCTACTAAACAATTGCCCAAGGATGCCATGACTCATCTAGGCGGGGTGCATGAAGATGCTCAGAAGGCAATGAAGGGAGTGTTTAAGGCGTTATGGCCCGAGGAGCAGCATGTGCCTGCTGATATGGCGGTCCTTGCCGAGTGTATGAAGAGAGCTCGGTGCTAGATCCAAGCCTGGAAGATATCATCTTACCGCGAGGGAGCTAGGGAGGCATGGGCCATGATGAAGACTCGATAAACCGACACAGACACTGCACATCTGGCTGAGGTAGGTCCTATGGGGCCTGATAGGAAATACCCACAAGCCTTGTGTATGAAGATGTTATGCCTGCTGCTTGCTTTTCGCTGAAAGACTTAGATAGCTTGATAGATGGACTAGACCAAGTGTAATTGAATATTTGTGTATGACTCTATGTCAGTGCAACAAACCCTGGGTCTGTTTCCCAGACCGTGCACAGGCCCAAGATCAAGATTGCAACATCCAAGACAAGGCCAAAATAAAGAGATAGGCTTTTTAAGGAATCAAAGGGCAGGTTGAGAAGACCAAGTCAACCCAAGAAGCAAGACAACGCTAAGGCAAAACCTCCCTTGCTGGGCAGGAGAGCCTGGCGAGGTCAAGGTTGCCCCGAAAGCAAGCCTCAGGATCACCCCAGCAGGCCTGCCGGGGCATATGAAGGCAAAACACTCCGCCAAGGCTTCACCCCCACCTCACAGTGATGCAAGTCACCAATCAATGCGGTGTCATGCCCCAAGATGACTAAGTGGCTGCCTTTTGCCACATGGCAACCATTTCCTACAGGAATCACTTCCAGATGAAACCCGTCCTGTGACGTGTCATGCATACAGGAGAGAAGGTGGCCAAACAGCCCGGCAAGGCATGCCGGGCAGGCCATGATGTGACACTGAGCGGCACATTTAATGCGTACTGCTCTGTCTGCAGAGTAGATATGATAGCACTGTTCGCTATCTAATCAGTACACAATGACTGATTTGCTACTGTAGTGACCCCTTGATCAATGAAAGGAGGCCCATGGCAACCATAGAAAGGATTCGGACCCCTGTACACTCATACGCGCGTAGCTGCTCTCCCCGCAAGGCAACCCTGTCGGGCAAGAGCGCTGCGTTTCCACCACCATCATCCACCATCAATCCACCAAAGCAGGAGTAGGGTTTTACGCCTCGTCGTGGCCCGAACCTGGGTAAAACTGCCCGTGTGATCTCTGCCGCACTACGCTCCGCTCCTCCGCTCTTTGTGCAATGTGCTCAGTCCCCCTGCCGAACCAAAAGGGGCCCTTGGCCCCATAGGTGGCTGTGGTTTCCCATGACATCTTTGGCGCGCCAGGTAGGGGGCTGCGCTTGCGCGAACCCGAGAAGTGTACAAAGCGCGTCATCTTCACCTCCATCTTCTTCATCAACGGCTCCATCATCCATGGCGCCCAAGAAGAAGCCCGGCGCTGCAGCTCATCCATCCACCTCGAAGGCCCTGCCGCACGTGCCTGTCGATGCCGCGGGGGTTACGGGGACGCCTGGATGTGCAGACCCCGCGGGGGACATGGTCGGTGCGGGCGGCGTCGCTACCACCTCCCCTGCGGCCAAAGCTGGAGCGGGAGGCATTGGAGAAGCACAACACCAACTACATTCCAGCGGCCATGCCCCACGAGGTATGGGAGGAGAGATCACTCCATCTGCACCCCTCCGTTCGGCCGAGGGGCACAGCCGCAGCGGGGGTACTCGCTCTGGGGGGAATCGCAACTCCCCGACCGCTCCCGCCGCGGGAGCGGCCGTAGAACATGCGCCACCCACGGAACGAGCCGACCCAACCGCTACGCCAAACGGAGCCGCTGGCCCTCAAGCGCCTCCACCTCGTCCACACGCCATCCAGGAGGCTGGCTCACGACAACGAGAGCACGACACGACCACTACCGGCACCACCAGGTGCCGGGCGACGTTACGGTCTTCATCGACATCCATGCCAAGCACCGCTTCGGAGGCCATGGCACGGGCTCAGCTACTGTTGAAATTTCCGCCGGCAGCCGATCAGATGGATGAGTGGAGAGCCACCATTCAGAGTCTGATTGGCTTCACCGAGTCGGGAGGATCGCAGCAGGCTGGCCCGCCACGGCCTCCCCAGGCAGCGGCAACGGCCCACGCTGCTGGCCGTGCGGATGGGGCCACTCCTACGGTGCAGTCCCCTCCGCGGGAGCCGGCGCGGGAGCCGCGTGACCAAGAACCTGACGACGTCTCGATGGCTTCGTCCGAGCCTCGAGCGCGTCAAGGCCCACGGCGAGTCCTATAGGACAGGCGAAGGGAAGGCGCGCATGTCAACACCGAGCGACACCGCGACGCCCACCGCCAGTCCGACAGGCATGATGGCCCCGACGTCGACGAGCCCGCACTCGCCGACGGCGGGTACCTGCCTTTCGAGGTTGGGTGCCCTGCCTTCACCCGCGAGTTGCGGCAAGTCCGTTGGCCGTCCACTCGCACGTTCAAGCCAGAGATACCAGAGAAGTATGACGGAAGACTGAGCCCGGCAGAGTTCTTGAGCATCTACACCATCGTTGTTCAAGCTGCCGGGGGAAGAGATTAGAAGGTATTCGCCAACTACTTCCCTTTGGCATTCAAGCCAAATGTGAGGTCTTGGCTGATGCACTTGTCGGAGAACTCCATTTCGACCTGGGCTGACTTGTGCCATGAGTTCGTTGGCGCCTTCATGGGCGGCCATCAAGAACTAGGGCGGCCCAGCGACTTGCAGCTCCTCCCACAGAAGGAAGGCGAGAGCCTGCGAAAATACATGCAGAGATTCAGCAGAGTCCACAGGAATATTCTAGACATCCACCCGGTAGCTATGATAGCTGCGTTCCAGTCCAACGTGCACAATCGTTGGTTACGTTCCAAGATGAACGTTCGATTGCCCAAGACTGTGAAGGAGCTTTACACTCTAGTGGATAAGTGTGCTCGAATAGAGGAGGGGAGGAAGCTCCCCGGAGAAGAGGATGGCATCGACATCAATTCAGAAGATGGTGACGAGGCCGCCAGTCAAAAGAAGAAGAATAAGAAGCACCACAAAAGGCACAAGGATAAGGCAGTGATGACCATTGAGGGATCGGGTATGCCTAGTACCGGCAAGAAAGCCAAGGCTGAGATACCCGGCAAGGAGGTTGCCGCGTACACTGACTGCCGGGAAGCTGCGGCTGCCGAGAAGGCTGGGAAAGGCGATGGCCCGTATTGCAAGATCCATCGGACGAAGGGCCACGATCTCCAGGAGTGTCATCAGGTTGAGCAGCTTGTCAAGAAGCAGAGGGCTGAATATGAGAAGTGAGATAAAGAGAAAGGTCAGAATGGCGCTGGCGGAAAGGGCCGGGGTGGTGGAGGAAGCCGCCCCGGTAAGGCTCCTCAGAATCAAGGGAAACCTGCCAGAGGCCGTGAGAAGGAGGATTGCAATGATGAGAGTGATGGAGGAGATGAAGAGGAAACCAGCGAGCAGGGATTCCAGAAAGCCACTGATGCCCTGTGCATTGACGGGGGTGCATCTTTGCACTCCTCTCACCGCCAACTTAAATGGTGGGCGCATGAAGTCAATGTTGTGGAGCCAGCGGCAGACTCTCGAAGACCGCTCAAGTGGTCCCGCATGCCCATCATCTTCGACGAAGAGGACCACCCTGACCGCACCACCGCGGTAGGATGCTTGTTGTTGTTGGTATCATCAACAATCCGCAACCTCAAAGTCACAAAGATGCTGGTTAACGGGGGGGGGGGGGGGGGGCAGGGTTGAATCTGATTTCTTCAAAGGTCATCAGCAAACTCCAGATAGCAGAAGAAGAACTCAAAGTAACTGGTACGTTTCAAGGGATCAAACCCGGCAGGAGTTGTCCTAATGGGAAAATCACGTTACCGGTGACATTTGGGGGGGGGGGGGAGTTGAACAACCGGATGATACGTCTCCATCGTATCTACTTTTCCAAACTCTTTTGCCCTTGTTTTTTACTCTACTTTGCATGATTTGAATGGAACTAACCCGGACTGACGCTGTTTTCAGCAGAATTGCCTTGGTGTTATTTTTGTGCAGAAATAAAAGTTCTCGGAATGACATGAAACTTAACGGAGAATATTTTTGGAATAAATAAAAAATATTGGCGAAAGAATCAACAGAGAGGGACCCACCTGCTGTCCACAAGGGTGCAGGGCGCGCCCACCCCCCTAGGGCGCGCCCCCTGCCTTGTGGGTCCCCTGGACATCCACCGACCTCAACTCCAACTCCATATATTCATGTTCGGGGAGAAAAAAATCAGAGAGAAGGATTCATCACGTTTTACGGTATGGAGCCGCCGTCACCTCTTGTTCTTCATCGGGAGGCCAGATCTGGAGTCTGTTCGGGGCTCCAGAGAGGGGAAATCGACACCATCATCATCATCAACCATCCTCCATCACCAATTTCATGATGCTCACCGCCGTGCGTGAGTAATTCCATTGTAGGCTTGCTGGACGGTGATGGGTTGGATGAGATTTATCATGTAATCGAGTTAGTTTTGTTAGGGTTTGATCCCTAGTATCCACTATGTTCTAAGATTGATGTTGCTATGACTTTGCTATGCTTAATGCTTGTCACTAGGGCCCGAGTGCCATGATTTCAGATCTAAACCTATTATGTTTTCATGAATATATATGTGTTCTTGATCCTATCTTGCAAGTTATAGCCACCTACTATGCGTTATGATCCGGCAACCCTGGAGTGACAATAGTCGGGACACTTCCCGGTGATGACCGTAGTTTGAGGAGTTCATGTATTCACTAAGTGCTAATGCTTTGGTCCGGTTCTCTATTAAAAGGAGGCCTTAATATCCCTTAGTTTCCATTAGGACCCCGCTGCCACGCGAGGGTAGGACAAAAGATGTCATGCAAGTTCTTTTCCATAAGCACGTATGACTATATACGGAATACATGCCTACATTTTATTAATGAATTGGAGCTAGTGCTGTGTCACCCTAGGTTATAACTGTTGCATGATGAATGCCATCCGACATAATTATCCATTATTGATCCATTGCCTACAAGCTTTTCATATATTGATCTTTGCTATGTTACTTTTCCGTTGCCACTGTTACAATTGCTACAAAACTGTTACTGTTACTTTTGCCACTGTTACCGTTACTTCCATACAACTTTGCTACTAAATACTCTGTTGCAGATATTAAGTCTTTCAGGTGTGGTTGAATTGACAACTCAACTGCTAATACTTGAGAAAATTCTTTGGCTCCCCTTGTGTCGAATCAATAAATTTGGGTTGAATACTCTACCCTCGAAAACTGTTGTGATCCCCTATACTTGTGGGTTATCAAGACCTTTTTCTGGCATCGTTGCCGGGGAGCATAGCTCTATTCTCTGAGTCACTTGGGATTTATATCTTTTGATCACTATGAGGAATTTGAAAGATACTAGAACCAAGATTTTTCCCTCTAGTACGAGGGGAGGTAAGGAACTGCCATCTAGCTCTGCACTTGATTCACCTTCTGTTTTTGAGTAAGCTTGCGACACCTACACCTGCTATTGATTCTGATATGTTGCATGTTATTGATGATGCTACTTCTACTATGAATGATGCTTATGATGCTACTACTTTGCTTGATAAAACTGTGCCACTGGGTGAATTACTTGATGAACATCTTGCTAGAGTTAGAACTATTGACTATGCTGAAGATGATGATATTTCTGAATCTGATGAAATTATTGAAACTGAACACTTTGAAACACCTGATAAGACTAGCTCTCCTAGGTATGAACTTCCTGTTGTACCTAAGGGTTATATTATGGATGAAGAAACTGCTAGAGACTTTTTTGCTTGTAATGATAGAGATGATCTTAAGAAACTGTTAGCTAAGCTGAAAGAAAAGTCTTTGAATGCTAGAATGCAATATGATCCTAAGTTTGCTACTTCACCTATCTTTGTTACTGATAAGGATTATGAATTCTCTGTCGATCCTGAGTTAATTACTTTGGTTGAATCTGATCCTTTCTATGGCTATGAATCTGAAACTGTTGTCGCACATCTTACTAAATTGAATGATATAGCCACCCTATTTACTCATGAGAAAAAAATTCGCTATTACTATATTCTTAAGTTGTTTCCTTTCTCGTTAAAGGGTGATGCTAAGTTATGGTTTAATTCTCTTGCTCCTGGTTGTGTGCGTAGTCCCCAGGATATAATTTACTACTTCTCTGAAAAATATTTCCCTGCTCATAAGAAACAAGCTGCTTTAAAGGAAATATTTAACTTTGTGCAAATTGAAGAAGAGAGTCTCCCACAAGCTTGGGGGAGTCTTCTCCAATTACTTAATGCTTTGCCTGATCATCCTCTCAAGAAAAATGAAATACTTGATATCTTTTATAATGGACTAACCGATGCTTCTAGGGACCACCTAGATAGTTGTGCTGGTTGTGTTTTCAGGGAACGAACTGTTGAGCAAGCTGAATTGCTATTGAATAGTATATTGAGTAATGATAATAATTGGACACTTCCTGAACCAACTCCTAAGCCAACTCCGAAGAAAAGAGGTATTCTATTCCTCAGTCCTGTAGATATGCAAGAGGCAAAGAAATCTATGAAAGAAAAAGGTATTAAAGCTGAAGATGTTAAGAATCTACCACCTATTGAAGAAATACATGGTCTTAATAACCCGACACAGGTAGTAGAGGTATATTCTCTCTATATATTTGATGAAGGTGATATTCCTCATAATAAGTCTGCTAGTCAATGCTTGGATGAGTTTGATAATTTTATTGTTAAACAAGAAAATTTCGATGCTTATGTTAGTAGACAATTGAAACGTAATGCTCACATGCTTGACTGCTTGGGTGATTATATGAGTAGAACTATTAATGATCTTAAGCTTATTAGTAAGCATGCTTCCATGGTTAAAACTCAAGTAGAACAAGTACTTAAGGCACAAGATGATTTTCTTAATGAGTTGAATAGTAAGAACAATGATAATGTTGTTAGGGTTATGACTAGAGGTGGTAAAATGACTCAGGAACCTTTGTATCCTGAGGGCCATCCTAAGAGAATTGAGCAAGATTCTCAGAGAATTAATACTGATGCACCTAGTCCTAGTAATAAAAAGAAAAAGAAAACTGATAGGACTTTGCATGCTTCTAGTGAACCTGTTATAGACACACCTGAGAATCCAAATGATATTTCTATTTATGATGCTGAGACAGAATCTGGTGATGAACATGAACTTAGTGATAATGTTAATGGTGATGTTCATGTTGATGCTCAACCTAGTAATGATAACGATGTGGAGGTAGAACCTGATGTTGATCTTGATAACTCACAATCAAAGAATAAAGGTTATGATAAGAGAGACTTCATTGCTAGGAAACATGGTAAAGAAAGAGAACCATGGGTTCAGAAACCCATGCCCTTTCCTCCTAAACCATCCAAGAGAAAAGGATGATGAGACTTTTGAGCGCTTTACTGAAATGATTAGGCCTATCTTTTTGCGTATGCGTTTGACTGATATGCTGAAAATGTCTCCTTATGCTAAGTATATGAAAGATATTGTCACAAATAAAAGAAAGATACCTGAAGCTGAAATTTCCACCATGCTTGCTAATTATACTTTTAAGGGTGGAATACCAAAGAAACTTGGAGATCCAGGAGTACCAACTATACCATGCTCCATTAAAAGAAACTATGTTAAAACTGCTTTATGTGATTTGGGAGCCGGTGTTAGTGTTATGCCTTTCTCTTTATATCGTAGACTTGAATTGAATAACTTGACACCTACTGAAATCTCTTTGCAAATGGCTGATAAATCAACTGCTATACCCATCGGTATTTGTGAGGATGTGCCTGTTGTGGTTGCAAACGTTACTATCTTAACGGACTTTGTTATTCTTGATATTCCCGAGGACGATAGTATGTCGATCATCCTTGGTAGACCCTTTTTGAATACTGCAGGGGCTGTTATTGACTGTAGAGAAGGCAATGTCACTTTTCATGTTAATGGTAATGAGCATACGGTACACTTTCCGAAGAAACAATCTCAAGTTCATAGTACCAATTCTATTGGAAAAAATTCAACTATTACTATCGGAGGTTTTGAATTTCCTCTCCCTACTGTCAAAAAGGAATATGATATTCTTATTGTTGGGGATATGCATATCCCCGTTGAGGTAACCTAGTGTTATTCAAAAATTCTCCGGTTTCATGTTATTCGAAAGAGGTTTGTTAATAAGACTTGATCAACCTTGTTAACGGATTCCTTTTGATAAGCTTGAGATGGATGAATTTAGAAAGCACAACTCTCTGTACTTACTTTTTACTTTCTGCTACTTAGGATAAATAAAGCAAAAATAGTATTATCTGTCTATTTTCTGAATTATCCATGCAATAAAAATATCCCGAAAATAAAAGTTCTCCAAATGCCCTGAAAATTTAGTATGATTTTTTATAGAATATTTTAGAATTTCTGGCACTGAGATTGCACCTGGGGGCTGCACCAGTGGACCACAAGGGTGGAGGGCGTGCCCCCTACCTTGTGGGTACCACTTAGGCCCCCCTCACTTATTCCAGCAACCATCCAGTTCGTCTTCCTCCAGAAAAAATCATCCCATTGCTCAAACCCATGTTCTAGCTCATCTTGCTGCCATTTTCGATCTCCTTGTGTAAAGCTTCATTTGCAAAACTATTTTGGGGGATTGTTCTTCGGTATGTGACTCCTCCAATGGTCCAATTAGTTTTTGTTCTAGTGCTTTATTTATTGCAAATTTTTGCTATTGTGGAGTCCTTGTTCTTGAGCTTGCATGTCAAATTTTTATGGTCCAAAGTAGTTTTGATGCATGATTTAGCCTCTAGACACTTGTAGGAGTAGTTGCTATCAATCTTGTTGAGTTTCGTTCAATTTTATTTTGAGTCGCTAAAAATTTCAGAAATTTTTCAGAGGAAGAAAAATGTTGAGGAAAATGTACCAAGGTGGTTCCTCGAGGAAGCAAGCACCGAGGCTCGCGATATGTGAACCAGACCTTGAACCACCAAGGGAATCTCAAGTGTGGCCTTGTGAATGTCTGTCAGATGAATTCATGGTCCGTGCAGGTTTCAAGGATGAGTTTGATGCGTACGTGCAAAATGCTGAACTGGGGGCCTTCTTGTCAGATAAGTGTCCCCAATACTATCAACTCACTGATTCATTTGTGAGAAGGTTTAAATTTACATCTCAGCGCAATACTCATACTGTCCTATTTGATCTTTACTAGTCAATGTGTACATGCAATGCATGTTAATTTGGAAGTATATTAAGTGCATGCGGATATTAAGTAGGATATTATTTGCGTGTTATTATTTGATTAGCACTATATTTGGCATGAAATTAACTACACGCTAAACGTGTTGAGCGCTCGACATTGAAGCAGTCTAGGTCATTGGATTGACATGATTTGATGGCCGAGATTAATTGGATCTGCCCCTTTGGGTCTTTTTATATTGGTATAGATGATGAATCATATACCATGGACCTTGAAGATTTTAATACTGCTTGCAAAATCCCACAATGGGGCATTCATAGCGAGCCTTGTAAAACTTAGTGCAAGGATTTCCTTGCTAGCATTACTGTGGGAGAAACTAGACATATTACACAAGCCTCCATGGGGAGTATTCATTTTCCTGCCATACATTATTTTGCTCTCTTCATAGGTAGATGCATTAATGGTAAACATGATCATGGCCACCTCTGCGCAGCGGATCTTAGTGTCCTTAAGTGTGAAGTGTTGGGTGATAAACGATATAACTTGGGGGCCATTATTGCGAGGAGGTTACATCTTAATGCTGAAGATGGAGATTTATTTGGTGGGATTTATGCAACCCGTTTAGCAAATTATCTTGGAGTACCCATAAGGGGGAATGACATTGAGTTACCACCTGCTTTTCTTGATTATAATGCTTTGGTTCGCTACCAGTTTCTTTTGAGGAATGAACAGTCCCTCCTATAACGACTAATCTTTGACCGACAGCGCGCTGTCCATATTACTCTTCTTGGTCCTGCCTTCTTTAACTTTCAGGCCAGAGGGAGATATTTTATAACTAGAGAGGAGGCAAACGAGTATGAGAGAGAGGTTTAGGCCACTCGCCTCCATGCTGCAGCCCTTCAGGCAGTAGCTGCTGCGTCACAGTACAACCCCGACTACAAATTTGGATATCCGCCGGGCCAGCCGTGGCCCTAGACCAACTTAGGCCAAAAGCCTAAGCTTGGGGGAGTACGTATTTCTCATCGACATTATATTCATGTTCACACACTCATTCCAGTTGTTAGTGTTCATACTTTTTCATTGTATTATCCATGTTAGTTTATTTTCTTTTTCCTGCTTTCTTCTTGTGTGTTTGAAAAACCTTAAGAAAAACCAAAAAAAAATTAGTTGTAGCCTATTTCCTTTCCATGTTTATTTAGTAGTAGTATTAACGAAAACCCAAAAAGATTTCTTGTCCTTCTTTTGCTTGTTGGGAGCTTTCCTCTGTAAATAGTTTTTCTTGTTCTTGTTTTACCTTCTTCAGAAAAACAAAAACTCCAAAAACATTTCAGTGTGTTTCTTTGAAATTCTTTTCTTTTCTTTGGGGGTCGAGAGGAGAAGACCACGATGAAAATGTTGAGTGGCTCTCATATGCATTATTGTTGATCTAACAAAGAGCCCATATTACCTTGTCTTCTCCTTTGAATAAATGTTTGCAGATTCGAGCTTAGTCCAATGCACGTGCACTATTACTATTATCCACATCATTCGGTTGTGCAAGTGAAAGGCAATAATGACGATATATGATGAAATGATTGAGATGAGGAAAATCTAGTATGAACTCAACCTATCTTATTTTTCTAAATATGATTAGTTCATCGTTCTTGATTCAGCCTACTATGAATGAAACATGTTTGCAATGACAATTAGAGATTATAGTTACTCATGCCATGCTTAATTAGCTAGGGTTTATAATGGTTTACCTTGCGTGCCAACATGCTTTTCAAACGGTTGTGATGTAGTATGATAGGATGGTATCCTCCTTTGAATGATTTGAGTGGCTTGACTTGGCACATGTTCACGCATGTAGTTGAAACAAAATCAACATAGCCTCCACGATATTTATGTTCATGGTGATTTATATCCTACTCATGCTTGCACTCAATGCTGGTTAATCTCAATGCATGTTTATGGCTGTTGTCGCTCTATAGTTGGTCGCTCCTCAATCTCTTGCTAGCCTTCACTTGTACTAAGCGGGAATACTGCTTGTGCATCCACTTCCATAAACCCAAATTTGTTCCATATGAGTCCACCATACCTACCTATATGTGGTATTTACCTGCCATTCCAAGTAAATTTGCATGTGCCAAACTCTAAACCGTCAAATAATAATCTATTTTTTATTCCCAAATCGCTCATGTAGCAACCGAGGGCTGTTAGTATCTTCCATGCTAGGTGGGTTATTCTCATGATGAGTGGACTCCGCTCGTCATTCACGAGAAAATGGCTGGTAATCGGGATGCCCAGTCCCATGCTCATATCAAATCAAATTATAATTGCAAACAAAACTCCCCCAGGATTGTTGTTAGTTGGACGGTACCCATTGTTTCGGACCATCCGTGGAATGTCCTTGTTGGTGGTGGGGGAGTATAAACTTGACCATTCTGTTTGGGAACCGCCTATAATGTATGTAGCATGGAATATACCGAGATCTCTTGGTCGTTATGTTGACAATGAAAGCATACCGCTCAAAATTATATTCATCTCTGTTTCAAAAAGCTTGAGCTCTCGCACCTCTGCAAATCCATGCTTCCCTCTGCGAAGGGCCTATCTATTTAGTTTTATGCTGAGTCATCATCCTCTTATAAAAAGCACTAGTTAGAGAGCGCCATTGTCATTTGTATGAGTTGTTATTAATTGATATTGAGTATGACTGTGACTGGATCTATTTTGCCATGAATTAGAATGTCTAGTCAGTCCTTGATCTTCAGGGGTGCTCTGCATTTATGTTTTGCGGTCTCAGAAAGGGCTAGCGAGATACCATTCTGTTATATCATATCATGATTGTTTTGAAAAAGTGTTGTCATCCGAGATTTATTATTATTGCTCGTTAGTTGATTATGCCATTGTATGAGTAAATGTGAGACCTAAATGTTATAGTGAATATGGTTAGTTTATAATCTTTGCTGAAAACTTGAATGGTGGCTTTACATATTTGCAACAACAAGATCAAACAGAGTTTGTAAAAGTTTTTCTTTATAACTTTCAGTTTATCAACTGAATTGCTTGAGGACAAGCAATGGGTTACGCTTGGGGGAGTTGATACGTCTCCATCGTATCTACTTTTCCAAACTCTTTTGCCCTTGTTTTGGACTCCAATTTGCATGATTTGAATGGAACTAACCCGGACTGAGGCTGTTTTCAGCAGAATTGCCTTGGTGTTATTTTTGTGCAGAAATAAAAGTTCTCGGAATGACCTGAAACTTCACGGAGAATATTTTTGGAATAAACAAAAAATATTGGTGAAAGAATCAACAGAGGGGGACCCACCTGCTATCCACAAGGGTGCAGGGCGCGCCCCCTGCCTTGTGGGTCCCCTGGACCTCCACCGACCTCAACTCCAACTCCATATATTCATGTTCAGGGAGAAAAAAATCAGAGAGAAGGATTCATCGTGTTTTACGATACGGAGCCGCCGTCACCTCCTGTTCTTCATCGGGAGGCCAGATCTGGAGTCCGTTCGGGGCTCCAGAGAGGGGAAATCGACGCCATCATCATCATCAACCATCCTCCATCATCAATTTCATGATGCTTACCGCCGTGCTTGAGTAATTCCATGGTAGGCTTACTGGACGGTGATGGGTTGGATGAGATTTATCATGTAATCAAGTTAGTTTTGTTAGGGTTTAATCCCTAGTATCCACTATGTTCTAAGATTGATGTTGCTATGACTTTGCTATGCTTAATGCTTGTCACTAGGGCCCGAGTGCCATGATTTCAGATCTGAACCTATTATGTTTTCATGAATATATATGTGTTCTTGATCCTATATTGCAAGTTATAGTCACCTACTACGCGTTATGATCCGGTAACCCTGGAGTGACAATAGTCGGGACACTTCTCGGTGATGACCGTAGTTTGAGGAGTTCATGTATTCACTAAGTGCTAATGCTTTGGTCCGGTTCTCTATTAAAAGGAGGCCTTAATATCCCTTAGTTTCCATTAGGACCCCGCTGCCACGGGAGGGTAGGACAAAAGATGTCATGCAAGTTCTTTTCCATAAGCAAGTATGACTATATACGGAATACATGCCTACATTATATTGATGAATTTGAGCTAGTTCTGTGTCACCCTAGGTTATAACTATTGCATGATGAATGCCATCCGACATAATTATCCATCATTGATCCATTGCCTATGAGCTTTTCACATATTGATCTTTGCTACGTTACTTTTCTGTTGCCACTGTTACAATTGCTACAAAACTGTTACTGTTACTTTTGCCACTGTTACCGTTACTTCCATACTACTTTGCTACTAAATACTCTGTTATAGATATTAAGTCTTTCATGTGCGGTTGAATTGACAACTCAGCTGCTAATACTTGATTATATTCTTTGGCTCCCCTTGTGTCGAATCAATAAATTTGGGTTTAATACTCTACCCTCGAAAATGGTTGCGATCCCCTATACTTGTGGGTTATCACCGGACTGAGAAGATCGTGTTTGATGTGGTTGACCTCCCCCTGCCATACAATGGAATCCTTGGTCGCCCAGCTTTGGCCAAGTTCATGGCGGCATCCCACTATGCCTCCAACACCTTGAAGATGCCAGGGCCGGTGGGCGTCATTTCCATTCCATCAGACGAGAAGGACGCAATTATTTGGGTGGACAAGATGTACTGGGATGCAATCGCGGCAGAGGCCACTAAAGCTGCAATCCCCGCCAAGGAAAGTAATGGAAAGAAGAAGGCTAACAGGGACGCCGACAAGGAATCCGAGAAGCGCACCTCTTCGGGGTATGCTGCGTCTGTTGATGACTCTCCGGAGAGTTCCAATAGCAAGAGATCCAAGGTTTCTGCACCCGCTGTGAAACAGGTCCCGACAGGGCTGGCTTGCGCTGGTGGTACTTTCACCATCAGTGCCACCCTCGATGACAAATAGGAAAGTGTCGGCGTGCGACACCTATGGGACCCTCATGGAATCCCTTTACGATTCGGCGGGGGGAGAGGTGTGCGCAAAGAGCAGAACCAACGATCGACGCGGGGCGATTTTACCCAGGTTCGGGCCGCTGATCCGCGTAAAACCCTACTCCTGCCTTGTTTAATTATGAGTGTTCTTGAGCCCAGGCTCCAGGAGCGCTCGCAATGAACAGTACGTTCAAAGAGCAGCTACACATGCAGAATGGGCTAAAAGATCCTCCTCCCCTGTAGCAGTCACCTTGGGCCTCCTTTTATACGCTCAAAGGGGTCACCACAGTGGCAAAATGTACATACATTGAGGTGTAAAGTAGCTACAGGGTCATCATACCTAACCCCTAATGGATTAGGACGAATGCATTTAATGCATCATGAGGTGTCCGTTTAGGTGTCCCTTAGCTTCTTGGGGATGGAAAAAGGGGCCGTCCCATCGGCACCGCTTATACTCACCCACCGTTGGTGCCTTGACATGCATCCAGGAGGACAAAACCCATCTGACTGGTTTGGTCGCTGCACTGGAGCGCTGGCAGCTTGGCGGGGTCATCTTGCTGGGATCAAGCTTGCCGGGATCATCTTGCCGGGGCTCATCAGCAAGAATCTTGCCGCGGCTCACCAGCAAGAATCTTGCCGGGGCTCACCAGCAAGAATCTTGCCGGGGCTCTCCAGCAAGAATCTTGCTGGGGCTTCGGCCTTTGGTCTTCTGCCTTCCAATTATTGACTCGAATGCTTTTTGGATAGTCTTGTGCTTGTTCCCAGTTGTCTTCTCCCAGGAAGGCTCGCTCCCCTACCATGCCCTTCCTGCCTGGGGGCTGCAACTCGCCAGTGCGTGTCTAGGGGTAATGAACACCCCCTGTTCACTACACCGACAGAAAGCGCGCTCGTTGCCTTCCTATGGGCGAATGTCGATGTGTTTGCCTGGCAACCATCTGACATCCCTGTTGTTCCCAGGAAGGTAATCGAGCACCACCTTGCTGTCGGCCCACTTGCCCGACCCATCAAGCAGATGGTCCGGAAGCAAGCTTTGGAGCGGCAGCAGTTTATTGCCGAGGAGATCAAGAAACTTGAGGCAGCTGGTCTGGTTAGAGGAGTGTTGCATCCAACGTGGTTAGCAAATCCAGTGGTGGTATGCAAGGCCAATGGGAAGTGGAGGCTGTGCTTAGATTTTACGGATCTGAACAAGGGATGCCCGAAGGACCCATTTCCCTTGCCGCGCATTGACCAGATTGTGAATTCAACCTCCGGGTGCGACCTGCTTTCCTTCCTGGATGCCTACTCTGGATATCATCAGATCTTCATGTCCAAGGAAGACGAAGAGAAGACTGCGTTCACCACCCCATGTGGCACATACTGCTTCATGCGGATGCCTTTCGGGTTGAAGAGCGCTGGGTCTACTTTCGCAAGAGCAGTCCAGATTGGTTTCGGGTCACAGTTGCACAGGAACGTTGAGGCTTACATGGATGATATTGTGGTCAAGACCAAGGATAGATCAACCCTCATCCAGGATTTAGAAGAGAGGTTTGCTAATCTGCGCAAGATCAACTTGAAGCTAAATCCGGAGAAGTGTGTGTTTGGCATTCCTTCCGGCAAGCTACTTGGCTTCTTTGTGTCCCACCGAGGGATAGAGGCCAACCCCGACAAGATCAAGGCTATCGAGCAGATTCAAGCACCCAAGACAATCAAGGACGTGAGGCGTTTGACTGGATGTGTTGCCGCGCTTAGCAGGTTCATTTCCAAGTCTGTCGAGCGTGCCTTCTCATTCTTCAAGGTTTTGAAAAAGGCAGGGCCCATGGAGTGGACCACCGAGGAAGACGCCGCACTACAAGATTTGAAGGCCTACCTTTCCTCTGTGCCCACTTTGGTTGTTCCAAAACCTCAAGAGCCGTTGCTGCTATACTTGGCGGCAACTAATCAGGTGGTTAGCGCAGCACTGGTGGCGCAGAGGGAAGTGGATGGAGCAGCATACGCAGCTAGTGTCCCTTCCGGGGAGGAAAGTGAACACACCCCAGCTAGGTCAGATGCAGATCAAGGTAGAGAAGAGCAAAGCAGCGGAAGCAGTTCTCTGGTCATGGCAAAGAAGAAAGTTGTGCAGCGCCCAATATACTTCGTCAGCTCCCTGTTGCAGGGGGCTAGATCAAGGTACTGTGGCATGCAAAAATTGATCTTTGGCCTTGTCATGGCCTCAAGGAAACTGCGCCACTACTTCCAAGCCCATGAGATCACAGTTGTCACCCGTTTCCCTTTGCAACGGATACTCCGAAACCCTAAGGCTATCGGCAGGATAGTGGAGTGGGCTTTGGAGTTATCCAGCTTTGGTTTGAAGTTTGAGAGAACATCAACCATTCAGAGCACCTGATGAAGAGGTATTGGAGACAGTTATCCCCGGCAAGGAAGCGCCCCAAGAATGGATCATGTATTTCGATGGTGCCTTCTCCCTACAAGGTGCAGGGGCTGGTGTGCTTCTCGTTGCTCCCACCAGAGAGCACCTGAAGTACATCGTCCAGATGCATTTTTCCCGGGAGGAAGCTACCAACAATACAACAGAGTATGAAGGGCCCCTTGCCGGGCTCAGAATTGCAATAGAACTGGGGATCAAGAAGCTGATCATCCACGGAGAACCACAACTTGTGGTGAGACAAGTCAACAAGGATTACCAAAGTACACTGATGGAGGCATACATTGAGGAAGTGAGAAAGTTGGAGGAGCGCTTTGACGGATTGCAAACAGAGCACGTACACTGTGCGGAAAACAGCATCGCTGATCATCTGTCAAAGTGCGCTGCGTAGAAGCTCCCTGTGGAACCAGGAACTTTTGTTGTCCATCTGATGTAGCCCTCCGTATCCCCGGCAACAATGGCCAGAAAGAGGAGGAAACTGGACTCCGGCAAGCCTCTCCCGGTACAACCTCTCGAGGATCCCGGCAGAAAGCTTGTCGTGTACAACTCCCCTTCGGTCACTGAGTTGCATCCTCCCGCCAGGCCACCGGTCCCCGCGGTCGAGGATTGCACTCTCATAGATGAGGAGGTGCCATTAGTCCTCGTTGCCAAGCAACAGGCTTCGCCTTGGGCAAGGCACATAGTCCATTTCCTCCAAACTGGAGAACTTCCCGAAGAGCAAGAAGAAGCTGAAAGAGTAGCCCGGAGGGCCAGTATGTATTAGTTTGTTGACAACACGCTGTACAGAAGGAGGCCCAATGGTGTGAACTGCTGGCGGAGATACACAAGGGTATGTGCGGCTCCCACATTGGATCAAGGGCATTGGTTGGGAAAGCTTTCCGGCAAGGATTCTACTGGCCCACAGCCCTCCAAGATGCGGTCGAGCTTGTCACCAAGTTTGAAGCCTACCAGTTCCATTCCAAGAACATCCACGTACCTGCCCAAGCTCTTCAGACAATCTCTTTTTCATGGCTATTTTCAGTCTCGGGGCTCGATATCCTTGGCCCTTTCCCCCATGCTGCCGGGGGCTTTGAATTCTTGTTCGTTGCAATCGACAAGTTTGCAAAGTGGCCGGAAGTAGAGCCCGTGAGAAAGGTGACTGCTCAATCAGCTATCAAGTTCTTGAAAGGATTGGTGTGCCACATCAGAGTTCCTGCCCAGATCATCATTGACAACGGCACCCAGTTCATGAGTCGCACCTTCATGCAATACGTTCATGCCCTCGGAAGCAAAATCTTGTTCGCCTCTGTGGCCCATCCAAGGAGCAACGGGCAAGCTGAGAGGGCGAACGTTGAAGTGTTGCGAGGACTCAAGACGAGAACTTTCGATAGGCTACAGAAGTGCGGCAGGTGGTGGATTGATGAGCTGCCGGTGGTTCTTTGGTCCCTCGGAACGACACCAAATCGAGCTACCAGGCGGACTCCCTTCTCCCTAGTCTATGGGGCAGAAGCAGTTATCCCCACGGAACTCATTTACGGGTCACCTCGAGTGCTTGCCTACGATGAAGTATCGCAAGATCAGCACTGGCGTGATGACACTGTGCTACTCGAGGAGAACCGTCTCCGGGCTACAACGGGTGCTGCATGCTATCAGCAAGCCCTGCATCGCTATCACAGCCACAGGGTTCATGCCCGGTGTTTTGAGGAAGGCGACCTTGTCCTTATGCGCGTTCAGTCCGCCAGGGGTGCAAACAAGTTGACGCCGAAGTGGGAAGGCCCTTACCGGGTAGTACGAGTCACCAGACCTGGCGCGGTCCGTCTGGAGACCGGAGATGGCATTCAGTTGCAAAACTCATGGAACATTGAGCATCTCCGCAAGTTCTACCCGTAAGGCGCGGCTGTCGGGCCCTACCCAGTAGCCACCCTTTTGTACAGGCCTTGCCTTTGTTGCATGTAACCCCTTGTACAAAGCCAGGTGCAGACCCTGAGCAACAGAGAAATAAATGAAGCGCTGGGGGGCCCCCGACAAATTGCATGCATGGATAAGCATATCATGAGCATTGCATGTTCATGTAGAATAGATCGCATGAGGCATCATTTTTCATCTGCATCATACTGCAGGCTCCTACCGTGGATTCGGTCCCAAAAAAGGAGAAGAGTAGACAAGCCTACATTGCCATCCCCGGCAAGCCCAAACAGATAAGTTCTTTCTCTTATCCATACAAGTTCTGTAAGTAAAAACTTGTGCATGGGAAAACCTCGCCGCTTTCAAGACTTAGGTGCTCCCGTCCATTGACTATAATGTTGCTTCGGTCGGGGAGGTTGTAGTGGCCTTTGGCGAGAAAGTTGGCGGGGGGCTGGTCCCTCTTCATGATTTGTGCCCGGCAGGCCCAGCCCCGTGGCAGCAACTTGAGGGTACCAGCAGGATAGCCTACCAGGAAAAACTTGTTTACTTAAGCGTAAAGAGGCATTCTCCCTCTACATGGACATGTTACATGCACAAGTGCCCGGCAAGGTTTATCTTTTTCATTAACATGCGGATCGACAAGTACAGACCTTACAGAACACAAACATGGACAACATAGATTACATAATTTGAACTAAAGTTTGGCAAGTGCCTACATATTTTAGATTGAAAAAAGATAAATGCTCATGATCCCCTTTTCTACTCCGTCCTTCCCTTCTTCGAAACGACAGGGGGAAACGAAGAAGACGGAGGGAAGGCCCGGCTGGGATTCGACGCCTCCCCAGGATCAGGATGACGCCGTTCTCGTGTTAGGAGAAAGAAACCAGAGGGCAGGTGTGGATGGTGATGCTGCCGGAAGCCCAACCAGTGGTGATGGTGCTACCGGCAAGCATGCCTAGTCGGAGCGGCCGCCCCCGCTCTTGACGAGTTGTGGGTCACCGCCACCTCCTTTACCACAGTCGCTCGAAGCTCCCGCCACGCCAACCAGGGCGAACACCAAGCGCTCCGAGTAACTCCATAGAGAGCATGGTCATCTCCAGTGCCCCGAAGACAAGGGGCCGCCACCCTTTAAAGAAGCACACATAGGGACGAGGAGCTCGCCCATACGCCGGGCGGGCGGTGCCCTGAGAGGAGGAATCCACCATTACCGGTACCGAACCACCTTTGCGGTCTCCCTCCGGTGTCACAGGAAAAGGAGGACTAGGCCACGATCGACTACCCACGCCTCATGTCCATTATGGGCCTCGGCGTGGTGTCGCTTGCGTTGCCCCTCACTAAGATTGGAGCTCCGGGCGGCCCGGTGACGAGCACACCGGAGTCGCTACCTCCGGTGCTACCACCGCGCCGCCCGCACACCCCCCCTGAGGCCTGCGTGAAGACAGGAAGAGGATTCTGCCCCAGCACTCGATGCCGTCGACCCCAAGCTAGGGCCCGGGGCTTGGCCCCAAGCTCACCTCTTTGGCATACCTCAGGAGGAAGCAGAGAATGAAGAAGGTGAGTGGACGAATACTCCAACTCCTCCCCCATCCCTCCTTTTATAGACGGGCCAGGGTCGGGAGCCACTCCCTCAGCGGGGGACTGCCGTCCTCCTCCACCAATCCATGAAGAACAGGCCCCTGCCTTAACGCTCTCCCGCACCACGCGCCTCCATTACCTACCCCACTCAATGCATGCAGCATACGTGGCCTGGGATAAGGGCGTGGTGGGAAGAGTGAATTGGCAGTTACTCACCCGTGCGTTAAAGTCATTCACGGGCCATTACAAGAGTGGCCCCACCATAATTGGCGTTACGCAACGGGCGGAAGAACCGGAAGCTGATCCGAGCTCAGATTAATGAAGAAGCAAAGAAAATCTCAAAGGGCGAGTAGCTATTTCCCCTCGCCTGTGCACAAGTTAGGGACTACCCCGACGATGCCCGGCAGCATGTTCGAGCCAGGCCCGGGGGCTCCTGTCGGTGCAACAAACCCTGGGTCTGTTGCCCAGACCGTGCATAGGCCCAAGATCAAGATTGCAACATCCAAGACAAGGCCAAGATAAAGAGATAGGCTTTTTGAGGAATCAAAGGGCAGGTTGAGAAGACCATGTCAAGCCAAGAAGCAAGACACCGCTAAGGGAAAACCTCCCTTGCCGGGCAGGAGAGTCTGGCGAGGTCAAGGTTGCCCCAAAAGCAAGCCTCAGGATCGCCCTGGCAGGCCTGCCGGGGCATACGAAGGCAAAATACCCCGCCATGGCTTCACCGCCCCACCTCACAGCGACGCAAGTCACCGATCGGTGCGGTGTCAAGCCCGAAGATGACTAAGTGGCTGGCTTTTGCCACATGGCAGCCATTTCCTACAGGAATCACCTCCAGATGACACCCGTCCTACGACGTGTCATGCAGATAGGAGAGAAGGTGGCCAAACAGCCCGGCAAGGCATGCCGGGCAGGCCATGATGTGACACTGAGCGGCGCATTTAATGCGTACTGCTCTGTCTGTAGAGTAGATATGATAGCACTGTTCGCTATCTAATCAGTACACAATAACTGATTTGCCACAGTGGTGACCCCTTGATCTATAAAAGGAGGCCCATGGCAACCATAGAAAGGATTCGGACCCCTGTACACTCATACGCGCGTAGCTGCTCTCCCCCCAGGCAACCCTGTCGGGCAAGAGCACTGCGTTTCCACCACCATCCACCATCAATCCACCAAAGCAGGAGTAGGGTTTTACGCCTCGCAGTGGCCCGAACCTGGGTAAAGCTGCCCATGTGATCTCTGCCGCGCTATGCTGCGCTCCTCCACTCTTTGTGCAACGTGCTCAGTCCCCCTGCCGAATCAAAAGGGGCCCTTGGCCCCATAGGTGGCCGTGGTTTCTCACGACACTCTATGTATTAAGGTACTTTACGTCATTATTCAGTCTGCACAGCCGAACTCTGTCAACCAGCCATCGGCTTCTACCTCCTCGTCCAGTGGCCGAGGAGTGTCCCCTACTACTGGCCGAAGTAACTGGTCTAGGTGTTTCAGGGGCGAGGCAATCCAGCTATATGGCTCAAAAAACTGGAGTGGGTCAGAAAGTTATGTTATATTATTGTTTAACGTAAGAAACATCTTCCAAGGAAAATAGTTCTTCCAACAGTTCCTTTCCTCCGGTTATTCTGCTGAGCACTTTTGTCCGAAGATGGGTTTCCTCGAGGGTAAAGCCCTTGGTCAGGGTTTGAAAGACCCCATCCATTCTATTCCTATGTCCTAGCCAACCAATTTGAAAACTTAGGAATGCTAGCTTTTGGCTTTGTCCGTCTGAGGTACCGCTCTTGATAACCCGGGAGTAACAATCACAGCGATGACAAATAGGTTTGTGTAAGTGCATCAAGTGCCCCCTTAGTGGTTTTGGAGTATTGATGACAAATAGGTTGAGGAACTAATGAGTTTGTGAGTATACAAAGGTGACAGAGTCACAGAAGATTTGGTTTAACACATGGAAGACGACCCCTAAAAATATATTCCTTCAAGTGAAGAAATTGATGATGAAAGTGGTACGGCCTTTGAAGAAATTGATGTGAAGACTTTGAAGCTTGAACACTTTGTTTCATAGTTTCTTTTCTTCTTCTTTGAGTCATAAAAAAACCGTACTGGTAATGGGGGTCTAGGTGAATCATATTTCACATTTCCAAAGTGATGCTCAAACCGATTCGAACCTATACAAAAAATCCGCTTCGAGTGAATCCTTTGGAAATCTCCGGTGCAGTTGACGCAATTGCTAGCGACAGTGAGGAAGTTCACCTGGTCGCTGACGAATTTGGTCATGCTGAGGAGTTAGGAGTTCGCCAGTGCATTCTGCCTAAAAGTGAGGAAATTGAGTGCCCCGACGAATTTGAGAGTTCAAATTCTGACTGTTGTTGCGCCATGTGCCAGCTGTCGAGTGGATCCTTATCCTGACAACGGTCGAATCAGAGAAGGGCGTGTATGACAATTCATGTCGGGTTGCCCCTGGCTATAAATAGCCGCCCCCACAATCACTAGTTGGTTGGCTACTCCGAGAGAACTTGACACGTGTCATAAGAGAGCAACCCATCCTCCGACGACTTTGAGAGAATCCTAAGTGAGGAAAAACCCAGAGCCAAAGTGATTGAGCATCACTGAAGAGATTGATCTCCGTGATCCGATGCTTGTTACCTTTTAAGACTGTCATTCTTCTTGACGGTTAGGCGTCAAGTTTTGAGTACACCAAGAGTCATTGTGGTGTGCCGGTGAACAAGTCTGTGAAGGTTTTGGAAGTCTACCTGGAATACTTACCATGAGTGATTGGGCGAGGACAAGGTGACCTTTGCTCAAGAGGAATACGGTGAGGACTGTGTGTCCTCTGAGTTGCGAATCAGCAGCCTCAACCAGACGTACAGTTGATGCAGCAACTGGAACTGGTCTATGAAATTCCATTGTCTTCACCGAGCCAACCTTGTTTCAAATTCATCAACCCTCTCTTACTTTATTCCGCTGCTGAAGAATTTGTGATCTGTGGTGTGACAAATTTGAACTGAAGAATTTCATATCACTCTCATTCATTTCCTTAGTTCATTTTGTTCATGTTTGTATGAATGCATGATTTCATGTTCTTCACTCTTTCGTATCCTAATTGCATGTACTCTTATTCTGTGATGACTTAGGTTTCCCATGTGTTTCTATTTCTTCACTCTGATCTTCATCAAATTCTTCAGAGTTTGATGAATTTCTAGAAATCTCCCATTCACCCCCACTCTGGGAGTAGACCCGCACTTTCAATTGGTATTAGAGTAAGGTATTCCCTTGTTCGGTGTGATTTTGGTTTAACCACCTTGAGTTTTAGTTATCTCGACCGCAGGTATGATCAAGATTTCTGCTGCGTGCCCTATCTTCGAAGGCAAAGACTATCCTTACTAGAAGAACAAGATGCACATGCATCTTGAGGCAATCGACAATGACCTCTGGTTCGTCGTTGAGAATGGCGTTCCCACTGTTTCCCCGAGCATCAATGCAACTGATGTGAAGAGATTCAAGCAACTCGACTCTCAAGCCAAGAACATCATATGTGGACATATCAACAAAGGGCAGTATGGCCAAGTGAGTGCACTCGAAACATCAAAGCTGATATGGGATAGGCTCTCCAAGGTCAATGGGGGAGTTTCCACTCAACGTGACTCTCGAGTTGATGTGCTTCACAATCTCTTCAATCGCCTCAAGAGGCTTGATAATGAAAAAGTTCAGCAAACTTTCGATCGCCTCACAGATATCTCAAATGAGCTACAAGCTCTGGGTGTTGCTGATACCACTGACCACAAGGTGGTGAAGAAATTGCTGAGGTCTCTTGATAGATCCTTTGATACCTTCGCCCTGATGATACAAGAGCGTCCTGATTACAAGTCACTTGATCCCACTGATATTCTTGAGAGGCTCAATACTCATGAATTTCAACAAGCTGAGAAGAGAGATATGTATGGTCCCAGCTATGGATGACCTCGCGCTCTGAAGGCAAAGGCAAAAGCAAAGGAAATTTCTTCATCTGAAGAAGAAGAAGTATCTGAATGCAGTACAGATGATGCTGAGGAAATTGGCAAAGAGCTGACTATGCTCATGCGGAAGTTCCAGAAGTTCTCCAAAAGGAACCAGTTTGGGAAGTCTTCAAAGTATGATTCAAAGAACACTAAAGCTTCTACTTGTGACTACGACAAAAGAACTTGCCATAAATGCAAGAAGACTGGTCATTACATTGCTGATTGCCCCCTCTGGAAAAAGGGGTCAAAGAAGAAAAGATCTAGCAAGGATGATGATTCCGATGACAAGAAGAAGAAGTCATCAAAGTCATCATCAAAGAAGAAAGCACCTCCGGCAGAGCTCACGCTTCCATTGGAAAGGAAATGGATTCTGAGGAAGAATCTGAGGAAGCTGAGGAATCTGACTCTAGGGTTGCAAGATTGGCCCTCACTACGGAGTTTATCAGCAAGTCTATCTTCACCCATGAAGAAAAGGGTGACTCCACCAACATTGAAGAGTGTGCTGATGACTACACTCCCCCCTATTGCTTCATGGCAAGAGTTGCCAAGGTAACCTCATGAGAAGCTTACTTTAATACTTCAAGTGATGATGACTCTGAATGTGAAGCAAAACCTAGCTACAAGAAACTTGTTAAAATTGTAAATGAATAACAAAATGCCATGGAAAAGATTCAAAAACTGCTAGACAAAAGTGATGATCTGTTAGATGAGGAAATGGATCACAGTCAAGGTTTGTCTGAGGATCTCAGACGCATAAAGTCACAATATGACAAACTTGAAAGTCGTCATGTGTCCCTCTCAGCCGAACGTGAGAAGTTGTCCTATGAATTTCTTCAAAGGAAGCAAGAGCTTGAGAAGCTAAGAGCTGATACGTCTCCAATGTATCTATAATTTTTGATTGTTCCATGCTATTATATTATCTGTTTTGGATGTTTTATATGCATTAATATGCTATTTTATATTATTTTTGGGACTAACTTATTAACCTAGAGCCTAGTGCCAGTTTTTGTTTTTTCCTTGTTTTTGAGTTTTACAGAAAAGGAATATCAATCGGAGTCCAAATGGAATAAAACTTTACGATGATTTTTCTTGGACCAGAAGATTTCCACGGAGCTTGGAGAGGGGGCCAGAAGAGTCCTGAGGGAACCACAAGCCCTGAGGCCGCGCCCTAGGGGGGAGGCGCCTCCCTGGTTGTGGGCCCCTCGGGAGTCCTCCAACCCTAATTCTTGTGCTATAAATTCCCAAATATTCCCAAACCAACAGAAGCGTCCACCAAAATACTTTTCCGCCATCGCAAGCCTCTGTTCCCGTGAGATCCCATCTTGGGGCCTTTTCCGGGACCCTGCCGAAGGGGGTTTCGATCATGGAGGGCCTCTAGATTAACCTTGCTGCCCTTCCGATGATGCATGAGTAGTTTACCACAGACCTACGGGTCCATAGCTAGTAGCTAGATGGCTTCTTCTCTCTCTTTGATCTTCAATACAATGTTCTCCTCGATGTTCTTGGAGATCTATTTGATGTAATATTCTTTTGCGGTGTGTTTGTCAAGATCCGATGAATTGTGGATTTATGTTCAGATTATCAATGAATATTATTTGAGTCTTTTCTGAACTCTTTTATGCATGATTTACTATCTTTTTATTTCTCTTCGAATTATCGGTTTGGTTTGGCTAACTAGATTGATTTTTCTTGCAATGGGAGAGGTGCTTAGTTTTAGGTTCAATCTTGCGGTGTCCTCACCCAGTGACAGAGAGGCACGTATTGTATGGTTGCCATCAAGGGTAAAAAGATGGGGTTTTCATCATATTCCTTGAGTTTATCCCTCTACATCATGTCATCTTACTTAAAGCGTTGCTCTGTTCTTATGAAGTTAATACTCTAGATGCAGGCATGAGTCGGTCGATGTGTGGAGTAATAGTAGTAGATGCAGAATCGTTTCGGTCTATTGAAACGGACGTGATGCCTATATTCATAATCATTGCCTGGGATATCGTCATAACTTTGCGCTTTTCTATCAATTGCTCGACAGTAATTTGTTCACCCACTGTATTATTTTCTTTCAAGAGAGAAGCCTCTAGTGAAACCTATGGCCCCCGGGTCTATTTTCCATCATATATTTTCAGATCTATAAACCAAAAAAGCCAGAAATACCTTGCTGCAATTTATTTGTTTTTTTTTTACGTTTTAGTAATCCTTTATACCTATCTATATTAGATCTCACTCTTGTTCGAGACCGTGAAGGGATTGACAACCCCTTTTTGCGTTGAGTGCAAGTGTTTGTTAGTTTGTGCAGGTGCATAGATTGGAGACTTGCTTGTGCCTCCTACTGGATTGATACCTTGGTTCTAAACTGAGGGAAATACTTATCTCTACTTTGCTGCATCACCATTTCCTCTTCAAGGAAAAAATTAACACAAGCTCAAGAAGTGGCTAGAGTGTCGCATGATGATCTTCAAAAACACAACGATTCATTACTTGCTCAATATATCAGCCCTTCTTAGGAAGAATTTGTTGCTCCATGCTTAAAATGCCTTGAATGTGATAATGAAAATTCTTCAGCTGAATGTTCAAATGTTTCAACTACTGCTATTTCTTCAAATATCTTTGTGGTTTCAATCCCCTCATCTGAGGAAACCACAAGTGTCACTGACGAAATGCAGGTCTGAAGGAATTGTACGTCACAGGCATGTACAAAAGCCTCAAAGGGCACCAAAACCTTTGTGATGTGCTCAAGAAGCAGATTCTCAACAGGAACCCCAAGAAAGAGGGTACTACTTTTGAGAGAAAGCTGAATGCTGATGGTTCTTATTGGAAACCTAAGAAGTATCCCAAAACCACATGGGTTGCTGCAAAAGGACCACTAGTTGATCCATCCACTCTATCTGGCTTTACATGTGATACTCCACATTTTTCTGATGAGTCATTTGACTTCAACTATAAGCTATTCAAAAATCAGAATGGTGAAGTATTTGCTAGATTTGTTGGTACTAACTGCAGGAATGGTTCACAAGTGAAGAAAATCTGGGTGCCCAAATCTGTCCTTCAAAATCTTCAGGTGAATGTTATCATGACACCACCGAAGAAAAGGAACTATCCCAGGGCAAATTATTCACGTGGACCAAAGTCGTCAAATGGACGCATGTCAACTCATGCTCGTACTAACACTTCTGTGCAGGGAAACAAACTGAGATATGATTAATATGTGCATTATTCTTCAAATCACTATGTGCACAAAATTGCTAAGAATTTCTCTGCATATTCTTATGAGTACTATACTCCTCCTGTGAAGAGAAATGCATATTCTTCAATGCCTAAGTTCTCTATCAATGCTTTGCGCTACATTTCTTCTCAGCCACACATTCAGATGTGGGTGGTTAAGAAGATACGACAAGCAAATCAACTCAACGAAGAACGAAGAACAAGCAGGGGACACGAGATTTTAACATGGAAAACCCCTCCAACACGAAGGGGAAAAAACCACGGGCGCCAGCCAGCCAAACTTCACTATATTGGGGGAGGTTACAAACGCCGGGGATTTACAACTGATCAACGTATCCCGTGTGGTGGCTTAAAAGAGGTATATATAACACAGGTGACCTAGGTCAATACTGATCCGTATCGCAGGGGGGCTTCGCCCCCCCGCACCCCACAGGCTTCCCTATAGGGGGCGGCCCATTGGTTAACTTTAGACTTGCTACACTCTACTTTGGCCCAAGCTTACCGGCGACGGGCCTCGCTTCGCTCGCTCGTCAGAAGTTAGCCTTCCTCTTTATACTTGAATTTGGAGCATAACATGACAAAAACTCCACCTTGACACAAATTCCATCTTCTAGCATGAATGAGAACCTCCTCCCTGAACAACAAAGAAAATACTTTTGGCACCAAACAACCACTAGGGCTAATGAGTTATACCAACTAAGTCTGAGCAAAGCTCAAACTTAGCAACAGGAACTGGCTTTGTCAACATATCAGCGGGATTATCATGAGTACTAATCTTGCATACCTTCAGTTTACCTTGCTCAACAACGTCTCGAACATAATGTTATTTGACATCAATGTGCTTTGTTCTCTCATGGAACATCTGATCCTTAGTGAGGTAAATGGCACTCTGACTGTCACAAAACAAGTTAATGCAAGAATTATGTAACACCCTGGATTTTGCCTATTTTCTTTTTCTTTTGATTTGGCCCAGATTCGCTTTTCTGAGGCATAGTGATCTTGCAACCTGGAGGGATCACCCTTGATTCATCTTCCTGAGTGGCCTGCCAACTTCAAAATCATCCCAAGACCATGTCATTTCCATCTTGGACCAACCCCAATATTCTTTTCTTGGGAAAATTCATTTTTCTATTAAAGGAATAACCCTGTTTGTCCTAGGTTGTAAAGCAACCCACATTTCCATCATTCCCAAGATTCCTAGATAATTCTCATAAATTGTTTGGGTCATATCTTCCACAAATATGTCAAACCCTTCCTTGTCATGTTCAATAATATTTCACAAATATTCCTTTTCTGATTCTACCCTAGCTGCCAAGTTGAGAAGCAAGTACCCTTTATATTTGCTTGCCAACTTTTTGGGAATTCTTTCCTATCCATATAATTGTGACATGCCAAAATTCAACTTCATTTGGCTATTAAATCTCCTTTGGCTAATTTCCAAAGTTTCTGGTCAACTGGGAGCTTTGTGAAGCAAGTGCTATCTAGGAGCATCCAAATGAGTTCAAATTTTGCAAGAATCTTCGTATTCTCAAATAATGACTCTACACCAAGTTTCAACCCTATCTAACAATCTATGTGAGCACAGCCTCAAATCTTGGCTTTTGGTCAGATTTTCACATTGTGAAGCAACTATATTTTATATTGCTCCATAATTGCTGAAAATTTACCAGAGCATTCTACTACCCATATAACCTATCTTCACAAAAGTTGGGCTCATTTCATCTTCCCAATAATTCCCTAGAATTTTTCTAAGATTCCGGTCAGAGAGGTTCCTTGCGAAGGAAGTACCATTTTGGCTTGTCCAAATGGCATGAAATTTTTATGGCACTCTCATATGACCAAATCATCATGTTATACCAAATTTCAGCCCAATGGGCTACTCCATGTGAGTGGCACATGAAGATTGAGTTTCTGGACCAGATTGGTCAGTTGCAAAGCAACCCTATTAAATCTTGGTCCATTTCTTTCCAAACTCCACAGGATTGTAGTCCTTCCTACCTTAAACCTCCCAGACATCACTTTTGGTTCTTATCACCTTCCTGTTCATCACATAGGTGTGGTCAAGTTTGCTACAGCAAACTTCCAGTGAAGCCTCACATCTACTCTTGGCTTCTTTTGGTGATCTTTCACTTTCAGGCTGCCTTGGGGAGCAAGGACTTCGCCCCAGACAAGGTTTGCCAGCCCCTCTAGTCCTATCTTTGCCAGTGCACGCGGTGACCACGCGTTTGGCATGCCAGTCAGTGCGCTCTGGCAATGAAACCGCTCTGTTCCGTCCGTTCCCTCGCTCCCTCGCCACCTCTCCATGTCCAGGAGGTTTGTCTCATCGTCGCCCATCTCGTGGAAGCCTCTCCCCCTCAAGTTTCTTCTCCGACGCGCCGCGACGAGTTCCGCCACTATTCTGCCCATGAGCCGTCGTTGTTTTCTCCTCTGTCCTCATTCCCCTCGAGCTCTCACGAAGCTCCTACGAGCTCCTCCACTCTCCCAGAGTCCCTGCCGACATCGCCTCCTCCTTCCGCGTGTCACCGGAGCTCCACGAAGGTGATAAGCTCGCCACGGTGGCCGTCCCTATCCGTTTCCGCCGGCCGCATATAAATGGGCTGTACCTGAGCCTCCCCGAGCACCCCCAACCTCTCAGCCCCCTCCCCTCTTCCTCTAGCACACACCAGTGCCCGAGCCAGACCGATTCCCTCGCCAGAGCTCCTGGATTTCCGGCGAGCTCGCCTCTCTGCTCCATCGCCTACTCCCTCACCTGCACCCTCCCGCGCCCCGTGCGACCCAGGGATGGACACACCATACTCCGGCGGCCATCCCCGTCCCCTCGCCCGTCCAAATACCCCGCCAGAGCCACCCAATCACCGAGCTCCGCCGCCCTCTGCCTTTGCCCACCGCCGCTCTCCCAGCCGCCCCCGCCGCCTGAGACACCCACCGATGGATGCGGTGCAGACTGGTGACCTCGGCCGTCCACTCGGTCGCCCGCAAGGCCCACAGGAGCGCCGGCGAGCTGCCGGAGCCGAAGCTCTTGCCGCCGCATTGGGAAACAGAGGAGGAGGTAGGAGAAGGACGCGGGAGGAGAAAGAAGGGCGGGGTGGACCCCGCGTGTCGGTGATAGCCGCTCGGTCCCACTGTGGAAATGGGATAAATGGCGATGTCGCAGGTGGGCCGGCCCAGCAGCAGCGGCGGCCTGGCTGGCGCCCATTAGCAGTAGCAGTCACCGCACATTCGGCCCGAGGCAGCCCAGAATCAACAGTGCGATTTCTCTTTTTCTAGAAAAAAAACAGCCAGGGACCCAGAAGTAAATACTTTTCTTATAGAAAGGTCCTTGGCAGTCAAACCCTCACAACTTTTCCTCCGCAACTCCGATTGAGGTGATTCCAAAGCCCACTTCTTCATCTCATCAAGCCCGTCATGTTGGTATCATTTTCACTATGTGGTCCCACTGTGGAAATGACCATTTTGCCCTTGCCCGTAAACAGCCCCCTTCGGGAGAGAACTATTTTCGACAATCATTCCCGCGGACTCTCTGCACTCCTTCCTGATGATTCCTTCATCCCGAGGCAAGCCACAAGTCTCATCTGCATAATTGCATTCCAATGTCATAGTTTAACTATTCACTTTAACAACAAGTATGAGTTATTTGTGAAATGAATTGGAATATACAATGCTTGAGTAATTTCCTGGATAGGTGACTACCATGTTGAGTACCGGATTGTTAGTGACTAGTAGTTTACCCACTCATTGATGCCATGATGTGGAGATTACCATCTATGATTATTTAGGATTTCATCCGGCAGTTCATGGAGATGAGTTAGTAGCAGTGGCTTAAGCATACTGGTTACTGAATTTCTAGCCAGATATCGTTTTGACTTGGATTGCTATGATATCGGAGTGTCAGCCATGATAGAGATTGTTCGGTGATTAGATACTTCATGGTTGATCCAGAGTCACCTGTCTGGACTTATCCGTGCAGCCACATTTGCCGGTATGGGACGGCCTTGACTTGGTCTGATCGCGTGCTCTTTCACCGGTACCGCCTGACAGGGAAGGTTATGCGTGCGTGCTACCCTGGCCCGGTAGGCGGCGATAAACTTGTGAGCCCAGTTCAGTTATATGGTACCATGTCCCCGTTTGGGACAGTTTGTTAGCCACGATGGTGGCAGGTGTCACGAGGTGACACAGGGGCCACCCAGGGCAGGACTCCGGGGGAAAATTATTGCCGATGGTACGATGGGAGAGTCACGGGTCAGGCAGGTTTCGTTGGAGCAACGCTGGTCCTCCCGAATGGGATCACGAGGTCAGGTGCTCCATGATGTGGCTAAAGTTCGCAACCTCTGCAGAGTGTAAAATCTATTTGAATAGCCGTGTCCACGGTATTGGACAGTCCGTCCAGACCTCTTTAGGTGGTCAACCATAGTAGTGATAATGATGGAAGAACTTACTTATGATCGGAAGTACTCGGTGGATCGTGAGTATTCTGAGGGTTGTGAGGCAACCCGGAAGAGAATAAGTTTGTCAGACTTGCGGTGCAGATGGTATTAGGTATATGATATGTCAGCCAAGTGATGGCAATGAGATGAGTGGTTGCATGACCACATGATTGGACTTGGAACAGATTCAGATTCGATCCTGAGATTATTCGGAGTATGGATTAAATATGCTTTACCTTACTGCATCTACTTCAGTAGCTATCTTGCTATGATGTTGTCTTGCCTTAATGCTGATGTTTGTTGTGAGCTTGCGAGTACATTCAAAGTACTCACCTGGCATGTCATGCCAGTTTGCAGGTCATGCCATGATTGCTTGCTTGTCGAGGATCCCGAGTTTGCGACCTAGGATACGCGTTCTAGCGAGAGTCCCTGCGGAGTGGAGTCCATCACCACCGTCGCTGTTCTGCTGCCGAGAGAGTTACTCTACTGTTAGCATAGAGCTACCCCGGGAAGGCTTAGTGTCGCCGTGCCGATGTAATCCTTGTACCCTTGTAACCATATCCATTGTAATAAAGAGCTGATTTGTTCTATGCCAACAATGCCGTATTCCAGAGGAGTTATCCCTGGGCTGGAATACGGGGCGTTCCGGTCTTCTCTAAGCCGGGGTGTCACAGGCGTTGGTATCAGAGCAGGTCTGGCTATTGGACGCGTGGTCTAGGCGCCAGCGTTAGTAACCGGTAGTATAGGATCCAGTTGGTTTGCTGCACTTGTTTGTTGCATTTGCTTGTGCATAGCATGCATATAGATTATTTATCTTGTCACTAACGGTTGATCTGGTGAGTGTAGGTGGCGTCGGTTTCGATTCATCACCTGCGCTCTCCAGTTGCATATTTTCTCCTTGGTGTGGTGTCATCTTCGTCCCAGCGGAGTGATGCCAAGGTGCTTGGTGGTGTCGATCCCTTGTCGGAAAGATGCACCGGTGATAGATAAGTTCTATCCCGAATCGTGCCATTCCACTAGCCGCTTCGGCAACCCTTACTGATCCTTGTTATCAGAAAAGGGCAATGCCTGCAAGCCTTTCTCTCCACCACTAACTCATTCCGCCACCTATTCTTTGGACGTGTATGGTTTTATTCCGTATGCTTGATGATGATGTGGTCGTAACTTCTGTGCTCCGACCCCTGATCACCAAGTTCGTCCTTGCCACCTTATCCGTCCAGATGGAACCGGTGTTAAGCCCGTAATTGGTGTAGCCTTGTTTACACCAACTTTCTTCCACACATTGATTCACTTTCGTGCACATCGCCATAGCATGTTAGACCGTAATACCGGAGTTCTTGCGAGATTTGTGTGCTTAAGTAGGAATGCATATTATTGCTATGAATAGCTGTAGAATGTGATATTGCTTGTGTGTGTGGTTTTGCCACTTTGTGTGCTTTTGTTTAGACGTTTCTTTTGCTTCTTTATTTGGGCCCTTGGTGTTACCTTATTTTCCCCTTATGGAAGTTGCTCACCGACCCTGAACCCAAAGAGTCAGTGAAGAGACAGCCATTTGGAAGCTCAGCTCAGCAATATGGAATTTTCAGCAGACTGTGTTATATCGGGAATATTGGGCCTGAATAGAAATGATATCCTGGCCGGATTGGTTATCAGCATCAAGTATACATCAGTACAACTTTCACAGCAGTAATGATCGCACCAGCAAGAAGGCAAAGATGTGTGCATGATCAACAGTACATTCCATGCCAAATGTATGGTTCATATACAAGGTTTGAGTCTGCTATGAGTACAATTTGAACTCTGCTATGTCTTGAAAGCAAGCTAGCATGTGCTATGAACCTAGTGTTCAGCAAGAAGGATAGCCGAATACCCTGTAGGCATAATAGTGAGCTGTTTGGGACGCAGATGAACCCTTGCCCGTCTTTCTTTGGTGACGGCACCACGCCTGTGTTCTGAGCTGTTTCCGGCCGTCCGGGGTGGATGCCGACTTTTATTTCTCTTGTCAGCAACTGGCCCGTGTTCTGAGCTGCTTTTCGGCCGTCTCGGGCAGCTGTTGAATTTCTCTCCGTAGCAGTGACCCTATGCTCTGAGCTGTTCTTTGGCCGTCTTAGGGAACTGCTACTTTCTTCTTATCGACACCGTCTCATGCTCTCAGCTGCTTTTCAGCCGTCTTGAGTTGGGGTTGAGTTATTCCAGTAATGTCCCAAATCTGAGTTGTAAAGACCGTTCTGGTGGCTACTGGTTTATTTGCCGGTTTTATTCAAGGGTTCAGACGGTCGTTACCCTACTGCTACAACTTGTAAAGTAATATGCCTATCGGAATATTGCACCTGACAACACTGATGGTCACATGGAGAATCAAGAACACATAAAGCCAAGTTCTTTCAGCAAAGGGTCTAGTGAAGCAAACCACCCCGAAATAAGGCAGGCAGTCACATGAACTCAGTGGGAGCATTATACAAAGGTAAAAACGAAACCCGAGTTGGAAACGATTTCCTCAAGTGGAAATATTCATGTTTGATCCCTGAGCAACCAAATCTCAAGGACAAGATTTCTTTAAGGTAGGTTTGTAACACCCTGGATTTTGCCCATTTTCTTTTTCTTTTGATTTGGCCCGGATTCGCTTTTCTGTGGCTTAGTGATCTTGCAACCTAGAGGGATCACCTATGATTCATCTTCTAGAGTGGCTTGCCAACTTCAAAATCATCCCAAGACCATGTCATTTCCATCTTGGACCAACCCCAATATTCTTTTCTTGGGAAAATTCCTTTTTCTATTAAAGGAATAACCCTGTCTGTCCTGGGTCGTGAAGCAACCCACATTTCCATCATTCCAAAGATTCCAAAATAATTCTCATAAATTGTTTGGGTCATATCTTCCACAAATATGTCAAAACCCTTCCTTGTCATGTTCAATAATATTTCACAAATATTTCTTTTCTGATTCTGCCCTAGCTGCCAAGTTGAGAAGCAAGTACCCTTTATATTTGCTTGATTGGTCTCAAACTTTTTGGGCATTCTTTCCTATCCATATAATTGCCACATGCCAAAATTCAACTTCATTTGGCTATTAAATCTCCTTTGGCTAATTTCCAAAGTTTCTGGTCAACTGGGAGCTTTGTGAAGCAAGTGCTATCTAGGAGCATCCAACTGAGTTCAAATTTTGCAAGAATCTTCATATGCTCAAATAATGACTCTACACCAAGTTTCAACCCTATCCAACAATCTATGTGAGCACAGCCTCAAATCTTGGCTTCTGGTCAGATTTTCACATTGTGAAGCAACTATATTTTATATTGCTCCATAATTGCTAAAAATTTACCAGAGCATTCTACTACCCATATAACCTATCTTCACAAAGTTGGGCTCATTTCATCTTCCCAATAATTCCCTAGAATTTTTCTAAGATTCCGGTCAGAGAGGTTCCTTGTGAAGGAAGTACCATTTTGGCTTGTCCAAATGGCATGAAATTTTTATGGCACTCTCATATGACCAAATCATCATGTTATACCAAATTTCAGCCAAATGGGCTACTCCATGTGAGTGGCACATCAAGATTGAGTTTCTGGACCAGATTGGTTACTTGCAAAGCAAACATATTAAATCTTGGTCCATTTCTCTCCAAACTCCACAGGATTGTAGTCCTTCCTACCTTAAACCTCCCAGACATCACTTTTGGTTCTTATCACCTTCCTGTTCATCACAGAGGTGTGGTCAAGTTTGCTACAGCAAACTTCCAGTGAAGCCTCACATCTACACTTGGCTTCTTTTGGTGATCTTTCACTTTCAGGCTGCCTTGGGGAGCAAGGACTTCGCCCCAGACAAGGTTTGCCAGCCCCTCTAGTCCTATCTTTGCCAGTACACGTGGTGTCCACGCGTTTGGCATGCCAGTCAGCGCGCTCTGGCAATGAAACCGCTCTGTTTCATCTGTTCCCTCGCTCCCTTGCCACCTCTCCATGTCCAGGAGGTTCGTATCGTCGTCGCCCATCTCCTGGAAGCCTCTCCCCCTCCAGTTTCTTCTCCGACGCGCCGCGACGAGCTCCACCACTATTCTGCCCATGAGCCCTCGTCATTTTCTCCTCTGTCCTCATTCCCCTCGAGCTCTCCTGAAGCTCCTATGAGCTCCTCCACTCTCCCGGAGTCCCTGCCGACATCGCCTCCTCCTTCCGCGTGTCACCGGAGCTCCAGGAAGGTGATAAGCTCACCACGATGGCCGTCCCTATCCGCTTCCACCGGCCGCCTATAAATGGGTCGTACCTGAGCCTCCCCGAGCACCCCAACCTCTCAGCCCCCTCCCCTCTTCCTCTAGCGCATGCCAGTGCCCGAGCCTGACCGATTCCCTCGCCGGAGCTCCTGGATTTCCGGCGAGCTCGCCTCTCTGCGCCATCGCCTACTCCCTCACTCGCACCCTCCCGCGCCCCGTGCGACCCAGGGATGGACACACCAAACTCCGGCGACCATCCTCGTCCCTTCACCCGTCCAAATACCCCGCCGGAGCCACCAAATCGCCGAGCTCCGCCGCCCTCTGCCTCTGCCCACCGCCACACTCCCAGCCGCCCCGGCCGCCTGAGACACCCACCAGTGGATGCGGTGCAGACTGGTGACCTCGGCCGTCCACTCGGTCGCCCGCAAGTCCCACCGGAGCGCCGGCGAGCTGCCGGAGCCGAAGCTCTTGCCACCGCAAAAGGAAACAGAGGAGGAGGTAGGAGAAGGATGCGGGAGGAGAGAGAAGGGTGGGGTGGACCCCGCGTGTCGGTGACAGCCGCTTGGTTCCGCCTCGCCACGCTGGATAAGTGGCGATGGCGCAGGTGGGCCGGCCCAGCTGCAGCGGCGGCCTGGCTGGCGCACAGTAGCAGCAGCAGTCGCCGCATATTTGGCCCGAGGCAGCCCAGAATCAACAGTGTGATTTCTCTTTTTTACAGAAAAACAGCCAGGGACCCAGAAGTAAATACTTTTCTTACAGAAAGGTCTTTGGCAGTCTAACCCTCACAACTTTTCCTCCGCAACTCCGATTGAGGTGATTCCAAAGCCCACTTCTTCGTCTCATCGAGCCCGTCATGTTGGTATCATTTTCACTATGTGGTCCCACTGTGGAAATGACCATTTTTCCCTTGCCCGTAAACAGCCCCCTCTGGCAGAGAACTGTTTCCGGCAATCATTCTCGCGAACTCATCGCACTCCTTCCCGATGATTCCTTCATCCCCAGGCAAGCCACAACTCTCATCTGCATAATCGCATTGCAATGTCATAGTTTAACTATTCACTTTAACAGCAAGTATGAGTTATTTGTGAAATGAATTGGAATATACAATGCTTGAGTAATTTCCTGGATAGGTGACTACCATGTTGAGTACCGGATTGTTAGTGACTAGTAGTTTACCCACTCGTTGATGCCGTGATGTGGAGATTACCGTCTATGATTATTTAGGATTTCATCCGGCAGTTCGTGGAGGTGAGTTAGTAGCAGTGGCTTAAGCATACTGGTTACCGGATTTCTATCCAGATATCATTTTAACTTGGATTGCTATGATATCGGATTGTCAGCCATTATAGAGATTGTTTGGAGATTAGATACTTCATGGTTGATCCAGTGTCACCTGTCCGGACTTATCCGTGCAGCCACATTTGCCGGTATGGGACGGCCTTGACTTGGTCTGATCGCGTGCTCTTTCACCGGTACCGCCCGACAGGGAAGGTTATGCGTGCGTGCTACCCTGGCCCGGTAGGCGGCGATAACCTTGTGAGCCCAGTTGAGTTATATGGTACCAGGTCCCCGTTTGGGACAGTTTGTTAGCCACGACGGTGGCAGGTGTCACGAGGTGACACAGGGCCACCCAGGGCAGGACTCCGTGGGAGAATGATTGCCGGTGGTACGATGGGAGAGTCACGGGTCAGGCAGGTTTCGTTGGAGCAACGCTGGTCCACCCGAATGGGATCACGAGGTTAGTTGCTCCATGGTGTGGGTAAAGTGCGCAACCTTTGCAGAGGGTAAAATCTATTCGAATAGCCGTGTCCACGGTATTGGACAGTCCGCCTAGACCTCTTTAGGTGGTCAACCATACTAGTGATAATGACGGAAGAACTCGTCTGATGATTGGAAGTACTCGGTGGATCGTGAGTATTCTGAGGGTTGTGAGGCAACCCGGAAGAGAATAAGTTTGTCAGAATTGCAGTGCAGATGGTATCAGGTATATGATATGTCAGCCATGGGATGGCAATGGGATGAGTGGTCGCATGACCACATGATTGGACTTGGAACAGATTCAGATTGGATCCTGAGATTATTCGGAGTATGGATTAAATATGCTTTACCTTACTGCATCTACTTCAGTAGCTATCTTGCTATGATGTTGTTTTGCCTTAATGCTGATGTTTGTTGTGAGCTTGCGAGTACATTCAAAGTACTCACCTGGCGTGTCATGCCAGTTTGCAGGTCATGCCATGATTGCTTGCTTGTCGAGGATCCCGAGTTTGCGACCTAGGATACGCGTTCTAGCGAGAGTCCCTGCGGAGTGGAGTCCATCACCGCCGTCGCTATTCTGCTGCCGAGAGAGTTACTCCGCTGTTAGCATAGAGCTACCCCGGGCAGGCGTAGTGTCGCCGTGCCGATGTAATCCTTGTACCCTTGTAACCATATCCATTGTAATAAAGAGCTGATTTGTTCTAGGCCAACAGTGTCGTATTCCGGAGGACTTGTCCCTGGGCTGGAATACGGGGCGTTCCGGTCTTCTCTGATCCGGGGTGTCACAAATTATCTCCACAAAGCTCAGCATACAAACCTTTTAGCCAAACTGATTCTTTACATGCTTCTGCAATACCCATGTATTCTGCTTCAGTGGTAGACTGGGCAACTACTGGCTGCAATGTTGCCCTCCAACTCACGGCACAACCACCAACAATGAACACATAACCTGTAAGGGACCTCCTCTTGTCCAAATCGCTAGAAGCAAAATCTGAATCCACATAGCCAGCTAGTCCCTCACCTATCCTGCCGAAGTGCCACGAACGTACCTGAAAATCCACTAAACAGCCTTCCAATGTTCTTTACTAGGGTTAGCCATGTATCGACTGACCAAACTCATTGCAAATGACAAATCAGGCCTAGAACACACCATGGCATACATTAATGAACTAACAGCACTAGAATATGGAACTCTTGAAATATACTCAAACTCTTCATCATTACTAGGACAATGAGAAGATGACAAATTGAAATGAGGAGCAATGGGAGTGCTTACTGACTTAGCATCATGCATGTTAAAATGATGAAGAACTTTCTTAAAATAACTCTGCTGACTAAGAAATAACAAACCAGAATTTCTGTCCCTCGTAATCTCCATACCTAGAATTTTCTTAGCAGCACCAAGATCCTTCATCTCAAACTCACTACTTAACTGTGCCTTTAAAGTAGTGATCTCTTTCTTACCCTTAGTAGCAATCAACATATCATCAACATATAACAACATATGTAAACACTGCTATCATATGCAGACCTCTTAAATCCATGTGCTATCATAAATGAATCAAACCTTTTATACCACTATCTCATAGACTGTTTCAAACCATATAGGAACCTCTTTAACTTGCAAACAAATTTCTCCTTACCAGGCACAATGAAACCTTCTGGTTGGTCTGTGTAAATCTCCTCGTCCAGTTCACCATGCATAAAAGCAGTCTTGACATCTAACTGCTCAAGCTTAAGATCATGCATAGCAACAATACCAAAAAATGCACGAATGGAACAATGCTTCACAACTGGAGAGAACACATCATTATAATCAATACCTGGTATCTGATTGAAGCCCTTAGCCACTAACCTTGCCTTAAACCTCACGGGCTCACTAGGGGACAAACCCTCCTTTCTTTTGAAGATTCATTTGCAGCGAATGGTCTTCTTATGTTTAGGCAAGCTCACAACATCCCATGTGCCATTTTTCTCAAGTGACTGCATCTCTTCCTGCATAGCAGGAATCCACTTCTCGTGGTCACCGGAAACAACTGCTTCAGTGTATGCGGATGCCTCATGGATGTTCTCAACCTGTTCTGCACAACTGAAAGCATAATGAACAATGTCACACTCTTCAATTAGGTGGTTAGTTTTCTTAATGACTCTCTTGCTCCTGCCATCTGCAAGAGACTAAACTTGTCGCTGCAAAACAGGGGTGAGTGTTGCATAACATCATCATCGTGAACCTCTGTATCTAGAGCACCATCAACATTACCATCAACATGTGCATCTGGAGCAACATCATTATCAACAATTACATGTTCCTCTTCATCAAAGTGATCCACCTGCACAGTAACTCGTTGTGGCTCTACATCAAAAGTATTTGTGGACAGATCATCATGATACATAACAAATTCATTGAAAACAACAATCCTGCTCACAAAAACCTTATTAGTTTCAGGATTCCATAACCTGTCACTACAGGAATCAGCTTATTTGCCATCTGCCACGGCGGACGGCAAAGGCACGTAAAGCGGACGGCAAAGCCCTTTGCCGTCTGCCACCGGCGGCAAACCTGCCCGGCAAAGAGAGCTACGGTAAAGAGGTTCTTTGCCGACTGCTTCATCAAAGCAGACGGCAAAGAATCTTTGCCGTCCGTGGCGGACGACAAAGAACACGGACGGTAACTAATAGGCGTTATCCATGTTAGGTGGCTAACGGCAGCCTTTGCCGTCTGCCAGTGGACGACAAACATGCCCTCCCCTTTGCCGTCCGCTGGCGGACGGCAAAGTAACCAAATGGTCAGCTCCCAGGTTGCACAGGTTGCTGCCATGTGGTCTCTTTTCCGTTGGTGGCTGATGGAAAAGAACCCTTTGCCTTCGGTGGCAGACGGCAAAGAGGCTGCATTGCCTCTTTTTCTGTTTTTTCTTATATCCAAGCATTTTCAAAGCAAATAGATGATATATATTTTTTTTTTCACAGGGCAATTACAGAGCAAACATATAAGATATCCAACACATATAACTTCATCATACATGCATAGTTCCATCCAACCATAGCAAGTTCCATGTATCGTTCCATCATACATAGCAAGTTCAACATAGAGGCATCCAACCATATATATTACAATAGTTTCATCCAACGATACATGCATAGTTCAACGATACAAAAGAAACCGAGAAAGGGATAAGAAGCACTCCATCAATGCAAGCTTTCGTCAAGTGAATGAAATCTGCAAAATGGGAAATAAGAAAGTTAGAAGAAGAATATTAGAAGAAGAAGAAGAAGAAAATGAATAAGAAGAAGAAGAAAATGAAGAAGAAGAAGAAGAAGACATTTTCGACATAAGTAAGCTAAGTATAGGTCTTTATTGAGCTAACCTAGGTAACTATGCATATTAGAGCTAACTTAGCATATTAGAGCTAACTTAGGTCATTTTGGAGCCAACTTACGTAAAATTGATCATTTTCGAGATAATTATGCTTATTATGTCATTTTCGAGGAAAATAAGCTAACTATATGACATATATGAGGTTACCAAGGTTGTTATGCCATTTCAAACCTAAGTAAGCTAATTATGCCATTTTTTACATAAGTAAGCTAAGTGTATGACATTATTGAGCAAACCTAGGTAACTAAGCATATTAGAGATAACTTAGCATATTAGAGCTAACTTAGGTCATTTCGGAGGAAACAAAGCTAAGTATAGATTATTTTGGAGCTAAGTAAGCTAATTATGCCATTTTGGAGGAAGATAAGCTAAGTCTAGGTCATTATGGTAAGCATTTTGGAGGAAATAAAGCTAAGTCTAGGTCTTTATGCATTTGGTAAGCAAAACACTAGAGAAAACTTACCGTCATCACGGAGGTGAAGCACCGCCGTAGCTTGTGCCGGTACCACCACCTGGAGAAGGATCGTGTGATGCTTGTCTGGAGGCACGCTGCACCAAAGATCATTTGCAATGTCTTGTTAGCATGATGACACTCAAATGTTAATACTAGTAACTAATGACCATTCAAATTAAACTCACCGTAGTCCCCGGAGCAATCTCTGGCATCAGCGGAGGGGTCTGACCGGCCTTCTGGCACACAGACTGCACATTTGGTTTTCACGGGTCAGTCATACTAGTTAGTAATGAAACCAACATTACGTGCATGATTTGGCTAATATGCAGAAGAAACTTACCATGAGGAGCTCGTACATGCCCTAGTTCTGCATGACATTCCATGCCCTCTCCTCCTCCATCAACCTTGCCGTCTTCTCCTCCAACTCTAGCTCCCTCTCCGCCAGAAGCGACTGGGTTCTATCTCTCTCAGTCTGAAGAGCAGCCTACAGCACCACTCCTCGTTAGCATTGTAATTATCAATGGCTGCACACACAATGTAATGCTTGAAAGAAATCTGAGTCTGTATAACTAACCTGGAAGGCGAGCTCGATTGGCAGTGGACGAGGCCTTATCTTAGGATCTGAGCTTGCTTGGCGCGCCTTAATCTCCGGGAGAGTGTGAGGACAACGGATAAGTCCATCTCCAATGGCTATCGAGCCATGGGACCTCCCACCACCAGATATCATCACCAGCTCCGGATCAAACGGCCCGCTCGGGTTAAAGTCCTCCCCTTTCCTTGCCTTCCCCTCATCTCTGTAATTCACGAGCTTGTTGTGGGAGGAGATGTTGGTGAAGTTCTCTGGATGATCGAGGTCAGACGCTGAGAATGCCTTCGCCTTCTTGAACGGGGCAGTATGGGCCATGGCATAGAGGTCGAACACCTCTGGCACCGGTGCCATATTGTATCCCGCCTAAAAGAGAGGAACATAGTATTAGTAATTAAAGGGCTCAAGCTAGCATGACAGAATGAATTGCATGAATCATGAAGCAAACCACATACCCAGTTCCGCCCGTATTGATATAAGTTGGCGCTGCCTTTACGGTGTGGCACACCTCTCATTTGGGCACGCTTGTCCTTGGCCTCTTTGTGGATGGCCCGCCATGCGTCTGAGCACCACTCATCCACCAACGCCTCCCAACAATCCATCTTATTAGCACACCATCTCAGGGGCACCTAAGTCAGTAAAGAGAAACTTGAGCGCTACGCCTACGAATCAAATCAACGAAACTAAGAACAAGGCCTTAAGAATATAGGCAATTACCTTCATGTACTCCTCCTTCTTCAGAAACTTTCCGCCGCACTTCTTCTTCGGCTTCCGAACACCACATGAGGCGAAGTAGTCTCGAACAGCCTGCACCCGAGCCTCGTGGCGTAAGTTTTGTAGTAGGCGCCTGCACTCGGCATCAATAACCCGTTCACAGGCCTCCTCGTATCCCTCCTCACACCTGTAGAAGGTCTGCAATCAAACGAGACAACATTGATTAGTACAATAACTAAGCTTATTCGAAGATTTTTAATTGTGTAAATGATAAATTACCCAAAACGTTCTGATCACCATGTCGGCCCTCGTGTGGCACAAGAGACCGTCGATGATCTCCTCCGGTGGGGCCGGGGTAGCCAAGTAGTGCTCCCAGGTCAATCCTAGCTCTGGAAGCTGACCCTCACTGGGCAACGTGACCCACCCCAGGAAGTTTTGTGGGCAAATCACACCAAGGACTTGGTTGGGCCTGCGTACATCCTGATGGTGGTCCCAACCCCTATAGTATGACAAGGCCAACGCATTAGATATTTTGAAAAAGCATGATGGCAAAAGGTACAAAAAGAGTAAATGCACTTACCTCGTTCCATTAGGCCAAATCAACCACCTCTCCTCGCGAGTCGCCGGCACAGACAGGAGCCATGTACTACCACGCTAGTAGACGGTGGCCCCCTCAACCACCTGGTCCTCACTGCTATCAGAAATCTGATGCCCGCCAGCATCAGCATGGCCACTCGACCCCTCAGGTGGATCTTGCCAGGTACCCCATCCGGACGTCACGTGGGCCCAAGCGTCCTGGCCCGAAGTCTCGTGGGTCGAAGGCCCATCGACAAGAGGCTCGTGGATCGGAGTCTCGTGGGCCGAAGACTCATGGGCCGAAGTCCCGTCGACCGGAGGCTCGTGGATCGGGGTCCGTGTAGCCTCCTCCTCAGACGTGCCCCCCTAGCAGTCATGTGCTCGGGTGACTCAGCTGGGGGTGGCGGCGAGGAAGGTGTAGGAGCCTGCCTACCTCTCCCGCGGCCACGTCCTCCCCGACCTCCTCTCTTCCTCCCTCCCCGACCTCCTCTCTCGGTGGGCAACGACGCCGACAAAGAAGCGCCCACCGGTGAAGCCATACCCTCGTACAACGCTCTCCGAAAAGGTACAGGTGGAATGGAAGTACCACTCCCACCACGCTGAGGACCAACGCCCACCATCTTTCAACACCTGTCATGACAGAAGAGTAAACGGAATTAGGACAACATAAAAAAATTGAATACTGACATGAATAATAAAATGTATATTAACTTATGAGTCAGTTTGGGTGTTTCAAGTTTCAACCCCTTGGCGACCCTCGACCCCTCGGCGACCGTCTACCCCTGACCCCTCGGCGACCCTCGACCCTCTGCCCCAACCCTCGACCCCTCGCCCCTCGCCCCCCGATCCTCGACCTTCTGCCCCGATCCTCGACCCGGTTCCGTTGGCGTCGACGCACCCCTAACCTCGACCCGGTTTCGTCGGCGCCGACGCACCCCTAACCTCCTCTTCTTGTTGTTGTTCTTCCTCCTCTTTTCTTCTTCTTCTTCTTCTTTCTTCTTCTTCTTCTTCTTCTTCTTCTTCTTCTTCTTCTTTCTTCTTCTTCCTTTCTTCTTCTTCTTCTTCTCTTCCTCTTCTCTCTTCTTCTTCTTCCTTCTTCTCTTCTCTTCTTCTCTTCTTTCTCTTTCTTCTTCTTCTTCTTCTTTCTTCTTTTCTTCTTCTTCTTCTTCTTCTTCTTCTTCTTCTTTCTTTTCTTCTTCTTCTTTTTTCTTTTCCTATCTTCTTCTTCTCTCGATTTTCTTTTTTTTTTTTTCATCCTTACTTCTTTCTTTCTTCGTAACAACCTAACTAACTAAATATAACCTAAACCTAAAAAACAAAAAAAAACATACTAAACCTAAACTAAACTAAATCTAAACTAAACTTAACCTAAACTAAACTAAATCTAAACCTAAACCTAAAAAAATAGAACTACCTAAAAACTAAATCTAACTGAAAAAAAGAGGGGGAGGGGCTCACCGAGTGGGGAGGTGGGGAGGCCGCCGCCGGGTGGGCGGCGGCGAGCGCGCGGTAGGCCGGACCGGCTTGGGCGTGGCGGGCGTCGGGCGTCCCGGAGCGGCGGGGCGGTCGGCCCGAGCGCAGGGCGTCGGGGGGAGGGGAGCTCGGTGGCAGCGTGGTGGCTGGCGGGGCGGCGTGTGGTCGGGGGCGGGGGCGGTTGGGTGCGGCAGCGGGGTGCGGTCCGGGGCGCTGTGGGGGTCGGGGGCGATCTGACTGGTGGGGCGCGATTGGGCTCGGGGGTTAGGGAGAGAGGGAACAGAGAGAGAGGAGGCGGGGGAACGGCCGTTACATAGATAAATCTTTGCCGTCCGCTAGCAGACGGCAAACAGGTGGGGCTGGTGGGCCGTCAGGGTTTGGACCTCCACTGGGCCCCACCCACCTCTTTGCCGTCTGCTAGCGGACGCCGAAGAATCTTTGCCATCCGCCAGAGGACGGCAAAGAATTGGCTGATGGCAAATAGGGTCTTTGCCGTCAGCCAGTTCTTTGCCGTCTGTTTTTTGGAAGCGGACGGCAAAGACCTTCTTTGCCATCCGCTAGCAGACGGCAAAGATCTGACTGATGGCAAATTCTCTGTTTCCAGTAGTGTGTATCCTTTTACTCCTGAACCATATCCAACAAACACACACTTAATAGCTCTAGGCTCAAGTTTTCTATTATCAACGTGTGCATATGCAGTGCAACCGAAAACTCTCAACTGTGAATAATCAGCTTGTGTACCAGACCATACCTCAATGGGAGTTTTCTTATTAAGTGGAATGGATGGTGACTTGTTCATGAGGTAGCAAGCGGTGGAGGCGGCTTTAGCCCAAAAATGTTTGCCCATGCGAGCATTGGACAACATGCAGCAAGCCCTGGAGATGATGGTTCTGTTCATGCGCTCAGCCACACCATTCTGTTGAGGAGTGTACGAGATGGTGTGGTGCCTGACGATGCCCAAGTTTCTGCAATAACTGTTAAAATCCTTTGAACAGAATTCCATACCATTGTCAGTACGAAGTATTTTTTCCTTCCTCTCAGTTTGCCTTTCTACCATAACTTTCCAATCCTTAAAGGCATCAAACACATCATATTTATTTAAAAAAAATAAGGCCACTCTATTCTGGAGTAATCATCAATAATTGTAAGAATATAATGAGCACCAGCAAGCGAGGGTTTACGGGAAGGTCCCCACAAATCAGCATGTACATAATCTAATATACCTTCTATGGTATGAACAACAACATTGAAATTTACCCTCTTGTACTTACCAAAAATGCAGTGCTCACAAAACTCCAACTCACTTATGTTGCACCCATCCAGAAGTTCCCTCCTGGTCAATTCTGCCATGCCAAGTTTACTCATATGCCCAAGACGCATATGCCAAATATTAGTTTTACTGCATTTATCAGAAGTAACAGCAGCAACAACAGTGCCAGTAATAGTGCTTCCTCTAATAGCATATAACTTAGCAGAATTCATGTCACCTATCATATGAACGAGGGAACCTTTTGTTACCTTCAACACTCCACCTGAACCGGAGTGCTTGTACCCTTTAACGTCAAGAGTAATCAGCGAGATGAGGTTTCTGGCCATGCCTGGTATGTGTCTCACATCTGTCAACGTGTGTATCATGTCATCATGTGTCCTTATCTGAACAGAACCAATGCCCACAATGTCACGTGGGTTGTCATCTCCCATACGCACAACATCTCCACTCTGCACAAACTCATAAGTACTGAACCAATCTCAGTTACAGCATATATGAAACAAACAGGCAGAATCAAGTATCCATTCATCATGACATGAAACACATCCAGCAAAAACAACTAAAGCATCATCTGAATCAGAATTATTACCAGATGTAACATTAACCTTACCATCACCTTCGGATTTGTTTTTAGGTTTCCACGTACTGTTCCTCTTCTCCTTATTTTCCAACTTCCAACACTCATCAATGAGGTGACCCTCTTTCTTACAGTACCTGCAGAATTTGTCCTTCCCAGATCCTCTGGACTTCAAACGACCTCTGTCGTTCTTGCTTTTGTCTCTGTTGTTGTTGTTGTAGTACTTTTTCTGCTCCGGCCTGCCTCGTACCTGCAAAGCTTCTCCTTTGGAGGACGATTCCTCAGATTGCAACATATCTTTCATCTTTTCCTTCTATTGAAGGGCCTCATATACATACTTCAGCAACAGTTAGTTCATCATGGCTATATAATATGGTATCTCAAATGTTTGAAAAAGAACTAGGCAGAGAGCATAAAAACAGAAGACCTAAATCTTCATCATCATACTTTATGTCCATAGACTGTAAGTCAGAAACGATCTCCTTGAAGACCGACAAGTACCGACAAGTGGTTTAGCACCGAACCACCTTCTTGCAACTTGTGCGTGAACAAATTCATCTTCATGTGCATCTTACTGGTCAGATACTTGGACATGTAGATCGACTCCAATTTCAGCCAGAAAGCTGCTACAGATTTCTCCTCCAGCACTTCTTGCAAAATATTGTTAGATAGATGAAGTTGAATCATAGACAAAGCCTTACAATCTCTGCACTTCTCATCCGCAGTCCACGCCTTCGGTTCTTTTCCACCGAAGCCATCTAGTGCTTATTCCAGATCGGGATGCGCCAGGATAGCCCTCATCTTCGCCTGCCACAAGGAAAACCTCGTGTCATAGTCTAGCAGCAGAAGATCGCACTGCACCGATGCCACATCGTCGAAACCCTAAACAGAAACAAGGCACTGATGCCACTTGATAGAGATAAGACAAGTAAATCAACTCGACGAAGAACGAAGAACAAGCAAGGGACACGAGATTTTAATGTGGAAAACCCCTCCAACACGAAGGGGAAAAAACCGCGGGAGCCACCTAGCCAAACTTCACTATATTGGGGGAGGTAACAAACGCTGGGGATTTACAACTGATCAACTTATCCCGTGTGGTGGCTTACAAGAGGTATATATAACACAGGTGACCTAGGTTAATACGGATCCGTATCGCGGGGGGGGGGGGGGGCCAAGCCCCCCGCACCCCTTCAGGCGTCCCTGTCGGAGGCGGCCCATGGGCTAACTTCAGACTCTCTACACTCCGCTTTGGCCCAAGCTTACCGGCGACGGGCCTCGCTCCGCTCGCTCGTTAGAAGTTAGCCTCCCTCTTTATACTTGAATTTGGAGCATAACATAACAGAACTAATCTCTTCTATAGGGTCAGGTCTTCAGTCACAATAAATGTCTGATGAAATTGCTGATGGCATGACATAAATGCTTGCTGGGATGCAAGCTAAACATGATGAAATGAATTCCTCATTTCACACATCCCCATGCTGCTTGTTATATGCTTACTGATGAAATTCACTGACGAAATTGATCATCATATTCTTCAACTGAAGTATATGAATTTGTAAGTGAGACTAATGCTTCTACAGGATGACACTCCAAAAGCTACTGAATGGGTTGTAGACAGTGGCTGCACAAATCACATGACTGGTGATAGGAATCTCCTCACCAATGCTCCCCTTACCCCATCACATCTGAAGCATATCACCTACGCTGACAAAGGAAAAAAAGCAAGGTATTGGGTCTAGGTAAGGTTTCAATCTCAAAGGATCGACACATGGAAAAGGTGATGCTTGTCGAGTCCTTAGGATACAATCTCATGTGTGCCGCAAAGGTCATCTTTGGCAAATATAGATGCATTGTGCTAATGGAATCTGACAAGTCCAAAGTCTTCGAAGGCTTTTGGAGAGGTGATTTGTATATTGTAGATTTCTCTCTAGGTCCTCAACCAGCCACATGTCTACTGGCAAAAGCTTCAGAGTGCTGGCTATGGCATCAATGACTTGGACATGTTGGCATGAGGAATTTGAGCACACTCGTCAAGAAGAAGCATATCATTGGCGTCGAGGGCGTAAAATTTGTCAAAGATCACCTTTGCGGTGCTTGTGAAGCTGGAAAGATGACCAGATCCAAGCACTCTGCGAGGACAATCATCACCACTTCTCGTCCCTTTGAATTACTTCACATGGGTCTCTTCGGCCCCACTCATTATGCTACACTACCAATGCAGCAGCACTCTATGGATTCATCATTGTTGATGAATATTCTCGTTACACCTGGGTGCATATCATTACTTTCAGGACTGAAGTGCAGGGCGTCTTTAGACGATTCGCTAACCATGCCATGAAGAATTATGGCATCAAGATCAAGCATATCAGAAGCAACAACGGCACCGAGTTCAAGAACACAGGCCTTGATGACTATCTTGATGAACTTGGTATCACTCATGAGCTCTCTGCTCCGTATACTCCTCAGTAGAAAGGAATTGCTGAGCGCAAGAACATGACACTCATTGAGATGGCCTGCACCATGCTTGATGAATACAAGACACCTCGTCGATGGTGGCCTGAAGCAATTGATACTTCTTGTCACATCATCGATCGGGTATATCTTCACAAATTCCTCAAGAAGACCTCATATGAGCTCCTCACTGACAAAAAGCGCAATGTAATTTATTTCAAAGTCTTTAGTGCTAAATGCTGGATTAGAGATCCTCATCACAATTCTAAATTTGCACTGAAAGCACATGAGGGTTTTATGCTTGGTTACCAAAAGGACTCGCATGCCTACGGAGTCTTCAACACTATCACAACAAGGTTGTTGAAACTGTAGATGTGTTGTTCGATGAAACTAACGGCTCGCAAAGAGAGCACCTGCCTCCTGTGCTAGATGAAATGCCTCTTGAGGAATCTATCAAGCTGATGGGCATTGGTGAAATAGTGCCCGGTGAAGAAATAGCTGAAGAAGAAGTGATCATTCCTCGTCCTGAAGAAACTGCTACTCCTGAAGAAAATGATCCTGAGGAAAATGCTCAACCTCAACAAGGCCCTCGTCCAACTCATCCACTAGTGGTGAATGAAGTGAAGATTGAGAAAACCTCGACAACATCAATGCAGCTGGTCCCCTCACCCGCTCAAGGGCTTCACATCTTGCTAACTTTTATGGGCATTATGCTTTTGTCTTTATCACAGATCCCACCAAAGTTGATGAAGCATTTCTGGAGCCTGAGTGGATTCAAGCCATGCAAGAAGAATTGCAACAATTCGAGCTCAACAATGTGTGGGAGCTTGTGAATCGACCTGATCCACACAAGCACAATATCATCAGCACTAAGTGGATCTACCGTAACAAGCAAGACGAAAATGGCCAAGTGGTAACAAATAAGGCTCATCTTGTAGCACAAGGCTACACACAGGTTGAGGGTATTGATTTCGGTGAAACTTTTGCACCTGTTGCTAGGCTTGAAGCAATTCATGTATTGCTTGCATATGCTAACCATCACAATATCCTCTTATATCAAATGGATGTGAAAAGTGCGCTCCTCAATGGTAAGCTTGAGGAAGAAGTATATGTTGCTCAACCACCAGGTTTGAGGATCCAAAGCATCCGGACAAAGTCTTCAGACTGAACAAGGCTCTCTATGGCTTCAAGCAAACCCCACGGGCTTGGTATGATACACTGCGGGAATTCCTGAAGAAAAAGGGTTTCAAACCCAGTTCACTTGATCCTAATCTTTTCACTAAGTCTTATGATGGTGAACTATTCATATGCCAAATATATGTTGATGATATTATCTTTGGTTACACTAACAAGCATTTCAGTGACGAATTTGCATACATGATGCGTGAAGAATATCATATGTCTATGATGGGAGAATTGAAATTCTTCCTTGGTCTTCAAATTCGTCAACAACGCAATGGCATCTTCATTCTCAAGAGAAATACCTCAAAGATTGCCTGAAGAAATTCAACATGCAAGACTACAAAGGCCTCAAAATTCCAATGCCTAGTAATGGTCAACTCAACACTGACGAAAATGGTAAAGATTTCAATCAGAAGGTATATCACTCCATCATTGGTTCGCTTCTCCATCGAGCGTGACCAAGACGGCCGCCCACGAGCAGTGGAACGGTGGGACGGTCGTCCGCCTCCCCCGCGCAGGGAGAGGCGCGCCTCCCCGCCGCCTATTGAGCATCCGACTCTCGGAGGCCGGCTGGGCCCCCGCGAAGGAGTCGGAGAGAACGACGCCCGCAACCGGATCGACCGCTTGGCTCGGTCCCTGGCGTTGGAAGAAGAAGATGCAATCAGCTCGCCTTGTTTAGGCACCCGCATTCGCGACGAGCCCTTCCCCAAGGGTTCTCGCTCCCTCGGGACACTCCTAAGTACAACGGCTCTGTGAAGCCGGAAGATTGGCTAGTCGACTACTCCCCTGCCGTCAACATAGCGAACGACAACAAGCGTGTCGCCGTGAAGTATGTTCCGCTCATGCTACAGGGCATGGCCCGGACATGGCTGAACAGCCTCAAGCCCTACAGCATCAACAGCTGGCTAGACTTCACCGAAGTTTTCATCCGCAAATTCACCAGCACCTACAAGCGGCCGCCCAAGCCTCGCCAGCTCTCCCTCTGCATCCAAGGCCCGATCGATTCCACCCGCGAATACTTAACGCGGTGGGCCGAGCTGCGCAACTCCTGCGAAGGGGTGCATGAGGTACAATCCATAGAATACTTCACTGCTGGGTGCCGGGAGGGCACCCTACTCAAGCACCGGCTCCTCTACGATGAGCCGGCCACCCTCGACGAGCTGCTAATCATAGCAGACAAGTACGCCACTGTTGACTACTCCATGAAGTCGGAGCTCCGAGTGGACGCATCAGGAAAGATGCTCCCTCCAGCCCCTTAGACACCGGCTGGTGATTCCAGTCGGCGCCAATAGTCAAACGACAATAAGCGCAAGACCCCGCAGTCGGCTACTACCAGCCGGCAGGTGGCGACAGTCGAAGACCAGCAGCCAGAGGAGCAGCCCGGCCCCAAACGCCAGAAGGGCGGCAAGCCTGCCTGGTTGCCCGCCTTCTCGTTTGAGCAAACCCTCGACGCTCCCTGCAAGTTACACAGCGGCGCGAAGCCGTCCAACCACACCACCCGGAAGTGCCACTGGCTCACCCGCATCGCCAGAGGCGAAGGACTGCCTCCGCCGCCTGCTGGCCCGCCACCTCCGCCTCCCCAGCAGCCGGCGGTCCAACCAGTCGGCGTGATCCAAGATGAGTTTCTTGAAGATTATGGAGCTTACGTCGTCTTCACCAGCGTGACTGACGACAGGCACAACCGGCGTCAACAGATCCGAGAAGTGAATATTGTCGCCTCTGAAGCCCCAGAGCTCATGCACTAGTCAGAGAAGCCGATCAGTTGGAGCCGAGCTGACCACCCGGAGGTGATGCCTTCTCCGGGTTCCTATGCCCTAGTGCTGGATGCCACCTTTGCGACAGAGAGGCGAGCTGCTCGTTTCTCCCGAATTCTGATAGACGGCGGAAGCAGCATCAACATCCTCTACCGCGACACCATGGAGAAATTGTGCATCAAAGAGAAACAGCTCCAGCCCAGCCGGACTGTCTTCCATGGCATTGTGCCTGGCCTATCCTGCTCACCAATCGGCAAGATCAAGATGGATGTCCTCTTCGGAGACAAGGATCACTTCCGCCGAGAGCCAATCTGGTTCGAGGTGGTCGACCTTGAGAGCCCCTACCACACGTTGCGTGGCCGGCCTGCTCTGGCCAAATTCATGGCAGCCCCCCACTACGCCTACCTCAAGATGAAGCTGCCGGGCACCAAGGGCATTATCACCATAGCCGGCGACTACCAGAAGTCTGCTGCCTCTACCACTGCCAGTAGTCGGCTGGCCGAGTCCCTTGTGATTGCTGCCGAGAGACGGCTCCTTGACCGGGTTGTGGCCATGGCCGGCGAGCAGCCGGACCTGTCGCCAGATCCCAAGGGGTCAGAAGCTCAGGGCTCTTTCCAACCGGCTAAAGAAACCAAGAAGATACCCTTGGACCCGGAGCACCCGGAGAGCTTCGCTGTCATAGGAGCCCGCCTTGACAGCAAATAGGAAAGCGAGCTCGTTGATTTCCTCCGTGAGAATCGGGACATCTTCATGTGGTCTCCAAAGAACATGCCGGGTGTACCGACGGATTTCGCCAAGCACAAGCTACATGTTAGAGCAGATGCAAAACCAATCAGGCAACCCCTCCGCCGCCTGTCGGAGGAGAAGAGAGGAATTGTTGGTGAAGAGATAGCCCGGCTTCTAGCAGCCGGCTTCATTATGGAAGTATTCTTCCCAGAGTGGCTTGCCAACCCAGTCCTTGTACTAAAGAAGAACAACAAATGGCGCATGTGTATTGACTACACTAGCCTCAACAAAGCTTGCCCGAAAGATCCGTTCGCCTTGCCTCGGATTGACCAAGTGATAGACTCCACAGCCGGATGCGAGCTGTTGAGTTTTTTGGATGCCTACTCGGGGTACCATTAGATCAAGTTAAGCCCGGCCAACCGCCTGAAGACCGCCTTCATCACACCATTCGGAGCCTTCTGCTACCTGACCATGACGTTCGGCTTGAGAAACACCGGCGCCACGTTTCAGCGTTGCATGCAGAAGTGCCTCCTCAAGCAACTTGGCAGGAATGCCCATGTTTATGTGGACGATATTGTGGTGAAGATGGAGAAGCGTGGTACCCTCCTGGAAGATCTCAAGGAAAACTTTGATAAACTGCGCTGTTTTCAAATCAAGCACAACCCAGAAAAGTGTGCCTTTGGAGTACCAGCCAGCCAGCTCCTCGGCTTCCTTGTCTCAGAGCACGGCATAGAGTGCAACCCTGTCAAGATCAAGGCCATCGAGAGGATGGAGAGGCCCACCCGACTGCGAGACATTCAGAAGTTCACCGGCTGCTTGGCATCCATCAGCCGCTTCATCAGTCGGCTGGGCGAGAAGGCTCTTCCACTGTACCATTTGATGAAGAAAACCACTCATTTCGAGTGGAACAACAAGGCGGACAAGGCTTTCCTCCAACTCAAGAAGATGTTGACCACGCCGCTCGTCCTGGCCACTCCGGCTGCCAAGGAGCCCATGCTTCTTTACATCGCCGCCACCAGCCGGGTGGTCAGTACAGTTATGGTGGTAGAGCGCCGAGAGGACAGCAAGGCACAGCCGGTCCAGAGGCCCGTCTACTACTTGAGTGAGGTGCTGTCAGCTTCCAAGCAGAACTACCCCCACTACCAAAAGTTGTGCTATGGCGTGCATTTTGCCGCCAAGAAGCTCAAGCCATACTTTCAAGAGCATCCTATCACGGTCGTCTGCACCGCCCCGCTGGCGGAGATCATAGGTAGCAGAGACACATCGGGCCGAGTGGCCAAGTGGGCCATCGAGCTGGCCCCCAACACCATCTTCTACCAGCCTCGCGCCGCCATCAAGTCCCAAGCACTGGCCGACTTCCTCGTCGACTGGGCCGAGACCCAGTACCTGCCGCCAGCACCAGACTCCACTCATTAGCGGATGCACTTTGATGGCTCGAAGATGCGCACCAGTTTGGGAGCCGGCGTTGTCCTTGCCTCTCCCAAAGGCGACAAGCTCAGATACACGCTGCAAATCCACTTTGCCGCCTCCAACAACGTGGCCAAGTACGAGGCGCTAGTACACAGATTCCGGCTGGCCAAGGAGATTGGCATCCGCCGGATTCTGTGCTACGGCGATTCGGACTTGGTGGTCCAATAGTCGTCTGGCGACTTGGACGCCAAAGATGCAAATATGGCGAGCTACCGCTTCCTCGTCCAGCAGATCAGCGGAAATTTTGATGCGTGAGAGTTCCTTCACATGCCACGGGCCGACAACGAGCAAGCAGACGCCCTAGCATGGATCGGCTCCACCAGGCAAGCCATACCAGCCGGCGTGTCCCTTCAGTGCCTCCGCAAGCCATCTATCAAGCCTTCCCCGGAATCAGAATCCATCTTCATGCCAGTTGCTCCCGAGTCAGTCGGATCCGACTCAAGGACTGCAGCAGCCAGCCCGGGGACTTCGGCAAGCAGCACGGGGACTGCAGCAGTCGCACCCGGCCCGGGGACTTCGCAACCCGGCCCGGGGGCTGTAGCAGACGGCCCGGGGAGTTCGGCAGGTGGCACGGAGACTGCGGCAGTCACACCCAGCCCGGGGACTTCGCAACCCGGCCCGGGGGCTACGGCAGCTGTCCTGAGGACCTCACCAAGCGGCTCGGGGACTGCGGCAGTCGCACCCGGCCTAGGGGTTCTTCAATCCGGCCCGGGGGCTGCAGCGGCCATCCCGGGGACTTCAACAACGCAGCAAGACGCGGCCGACTCCCCCCCGCCACCTCCCAACCCAACCGCCCTAGTTTCAGTGGCCGTAATGACAGTGGATAAAGTCGAAGCACCATCATGGGCGCATCCCATCCTCAACTTTCTGGTAAGCGGAGAGCTGCCAGTTGATGAGATCTCGGCCCGGCAGGTGCAACGCCGGGCAGGAGCTTACACGATAGTAAACAGAGAGCTTGTCAGGCGCAGTGTGACCGATGTTTTCCAACGCTGCGTCGAACGAGAGAAAGGCAAGGCAATCCTCAGAGACATACACCAAGGCGAGTGCGGCCACCACACGGCCTCCAGATCCCTTGTCGCCAAAGCTTTCCGCCATGGTTTCTTCTGGCCAACTGCTTTGGAGGACGCCAAGGATCTGGTCAAGAAATGCAAGGGGTGCCAAAAATTCAGCTCCAAGCAACATCTGCTAGCTTCTGCACTCAAGACCATCCCCCTTACCTGGCCCTTTGCCGTCTGGGGGTTGGACATGGTGGGCTCATTCAAGACAGCATGCGGTGGCATGACCCATCTGCTTGTCACCGTGGACAAATTCATCAAGTGGATTGAAGCAAAACCAATCAAGAAACTAAATGGTCTGACTGCTGTGACCTTCATTGTAGATATCACCGTCCGGTACGGTGTACCACACAGCATCATCACCGACAATGGCACTAACTTTGCCAAAGGTGCCTTAGCCCGTTTCTGCGCGACGCAGGGCATCCGACTGGACTTAGCATCCGTTGCCCATCCGCAGTCAAACGGCCAAGTAGAACGAGCAAACGGCCTCATCTTATCCGGCATCAAACCCCGACTGGTCGAGCCACTGGAGCGGTCGGCCGGCTGCTGGATCGACGAGTTGCCGGCCGTCCTCTGGAGCCTCCACACCACTCCGAACAGATCAATCGGTTTCACTCCCTTCTTCCTCGTGTACAGGGCCGAGGCCGTCATCCCAACTGACATCGAGTTCGACTCACCTCGCGTCACCATGTACAAGGAGGCGGAGGCGAAGGATGCACGAGAAGACGGCATCGATCTGCTGGAAGAAGGCCGGCTGTTAGCACTCAGCCGGTCCGCCATCTACCAGCAGAGCCTGCGCCGCTACTATAGTCGGAAGGTCAAGCCACGATCCTTCCAAGAGGGAGACCTTGTGCTCCGGCTGATCCAGCGAACAGCCGGCCAGCACAAGCTCTCGGCCCCTTGGGAAGGCCCCTTCATCATCAGCAAAGCCTTGGGCAATGACTCCTATTACCTCATCGACGCGCAGAAGCCCAGGGCGCGCAAAAGGGACGATTCCGGCAAGGAAACAGAGCGCCCATGGAACGCAAATCTCCTCCGAAGATTTTACAGTTAAATGCAGTATGTACCACGCTACCTTTTGTACTAAGGGCAAAGGCACCAGGTCCCTCGGGGAGCACTCGGGGGCTACCTTTCTTATCTGTATGATAAGTTTCATGCCTGTGAGTATGTTATTTCATTCCTCCGCCCGGCACCGGGTCCGACCAGTCGGCCCGGGGGCTTGCCGCCTTGTACTATGTTGGCTCTACCTGCAGTCGGACAAGTAGTGTGCCGGCATCTAAGCCCACCCTTGCCATAAGCCGCAGCTCGCAGAGCGACTGCCTGGCCGGCAAGAGTCAAAGGCAGGAAATGGTGCTCACATGAAAAATGGCTAAGGACAAAAGCACCCACATAGGCCAAGTCGGCTCCTCGCCTAGCCGTCCAGTTGCTGAGCAGCCGGCCGGCCGGCTTCTCACTTAAATTGCTATGTTCTAAGCGGCCAAAGTACTTGTCTTCCCAAAAATGGCCAAGTACTTGACCCGGCCAGCAGACCGAAGAATGGCTGTCTGGCCGGCAAGGCGGCAGCCAAGGGAAAGCGGCAAAGGAAAAAGCCAAAAGAACAGAAAGCAAGACAAGTCAGAGCTCGCCGAAGCACATCTTGTGCGATAATTAAATCACATAGCAAGAGGCCCTCGGCCAGCATTCAACAAAGTTTGAATACACCCCCAGCGGGTGGAACTGCGCGAATTTAACAAAGTTTGTTCTAAAGATTACCAAAGAACGAAAAAATAAGATAAGTTGGCAACCTAGGCCAAAGGAGCAACAGGCGAGTCTCGCAGGTTGGTGGAGTCGGCGGCGCCAGCTGGTGGAGTGGCCGTCTGGCGAGTCTCGGCTTGGTCGCCTTCAGCAGCAGTCAGTGCAATCGCACGCGGCTCGTTGCTCGAGGCCCGATCAAGCTGAGGCTGGGCATCTGCTCTGCCCTCTGGTGCGTCGCCTTCACCATCCTCATCTTCCTCGTCCTCGCCTTCGTCGCTTGAGGCGATTTCTTCGGCCGAGTCCTCGCCGTCATCTGGGTTCAGCCCGAACCAGTTCATCGACACCTCGGCACCCTCCTCGTCCAGCTCGGGGAAGAAGACGCTGGTGTCGGCGTACTCGGCGATCGCCACCGCACGATGGGTGAGCGCAGGCCCCACTGCCACCAACTCTTCCATGGCATCCTGCCGGAACATGGCCAACTGGGCTAGGTTCAGCCCAGGATACCATGCCTTGACGAACTCCAAGGCTCTTCGGGCGCCTGCCCGAGCGGAAGAACCCTTCCAAGCCTCGAAGCGGCCGATTGCCGCCTCCAAACAGTCGGCGGTCCGACTGGGGGTGCGTGGAGCTTGGCCGCCTGGCCAGAGGGCAGAAACCAGCTGAGACCCGGCACAGTGAAGGCGGCGGAGTAGACGGCGAATCGGCTGCAAACGCGTCCTGACGGCCAGGAGCTGCTCGTTCATGTTCCGAGGCGCGTCGGGCGGGATCTCCACTCCTTCCCTCCTACGCTGGTTGCGCCGCGCCTCGATGGCCTGGCTGACGGCGACGGCGTGGCCAGGAAAGAAGTCTACGCAAAAGAATAACAAAGATCAGAAGCTGACTCCCGATGCAGTCGGCAGCTATTCCAAAGAAAGAAGTTTACCGTCGATCATGTCCTCAATCTCGCCGTAGCCAGCGGTGAGGATCGCCTCCTTCTCGGCACACTTTGAGCGTTCGACCTCAAACTCGGCCTGAAGGGCGCCTTCCGCCTCCTTGAGCTCCTGGAGCTCCGCCTTGTGCTGGTCCGCCTGGTCCGCCAACTTCTTGGCCAGACGGTCGCACTCCAGGGCCGCCTTATGGCGCTCCTCCTCCTTGACGCGCAGCTCGGTCTAGACTTCGCCCAGATGCTGCTGCAATGTGGCGTTGGCTCCTGCAAAAATGAGAAAGAGAGGACAATCAACAAAGATGACCAAAAAAGAAAAGTGGTTGCCAGAAGGTCCGGCCCGACTGCTCAGCAGTCGGCCCGAATCTCGGGGGCTACACCCAGCGGGTGCGCTGACGCGCCCCCGCGAGGAAGAAGACAGAATGCTTACGCTGGCTTTCGGTGAGGTCGGCGGTCCGCTTAGCCAACTCCTGGACCTGGGAGTTGAAGTCGGCTGCGCGGATGTTGTGGTAGTCCTGCAACAAAGACAAAAGAAGAGAAAACAAGTTAGCACTCAGAACCTACCTTAGAGTTCCGAGCCGCCTGCTCAACAGCCGGCCCGGAACTCGGGGGCTACACCCAGTGGGTGCGCTGGCGCGCTCCCACGGAAGACTGCAAGAATCAAAAAACAAAGCAAAGAAGCATACCCGAACGGCCGTCCGCGTCGCCAAGAACGCCTTGATACACTACTGGAGGGCGGCGCCTTGGGCCTGGAGCTGGGCCTGAACGTCCTGCGCGGCCTTGTTTAGCACGCCCGTCCCGCCCCCAGGCGTCCATCCTGGTGGGGCGGCACTGGTGGCCTCTATGTCTGGGGCCGACGAGCTCGCGACCCCGATCTCCTGCGCCCGCGGCGTCGAGGCCGCCTTCGTTGCACGCCGGCGCACCAAAGGGCGGACCACAGGAGTCGCCCCCACCACCAACTCGCCACTGACCGGCGGCGCCGGTGGCACGTCAGGCCGATTGCCTCGGGGCCCGGCGGTCGGCGCTTGCGGGGGCACTTCCGCCTCCGAGACGATGGCGTCGCCTCCTCTCCTCTCCACGACCGGCTGGTCATCGCCGGCCCCTCCAGTCGGCACTGGGATCTCTGGCGCTGGTGGCGCCGCGCGCAACGGAATGACAAATCGTGGGGTGCGGCCGTGCGCGGTTTCTTCCGTTTGCGCCCTAGCGGCCGCGTCCGCCTGATCCTTGGCGGCAGCGTCCGCTTGGGCCTTGGCTGCCGCGTCCACGTCCACCCGCGCTGCCTCGGCTGCCTCCGCCTCCTGTCTTTCCGCCTCCTCCCGCTCCTCGCGCGCCTCCCGCGCGTTCCTCTCCGTCGCCGCCCGAAGGTCGGTGAGCGGGTCCACGTGGCGGGTATTGGCGGAGCCATCCACCTCCCCGATCACGGAAGCAACGGCAGACCGCTCAAGAGTGAGTGGGGCCCTGATTCAAGCAAAACAAGAGAAAACTCAGAAAAAGTTGCAAGGAAGAAGAAAGGAAAACACAACCAAGCACTTATGCGGATACCATCAGGGGCTGCTTCGGGACCCTCTAGAACTGGGCCGCTCTTGCGGCGGCCTCTTGCCGCCTGGTCGCGGCGGCCATGTTCTTGGACTTCTTTGGCCGGCTGCCGAACAGCAATGAGCTAGCTCGGCGCTTTTGCGGGCCGCCTGGTGCGGTCGGCGCGGCTGAGGAGCTCGCGCCCGCCCTGTCGGTGCCGTGCGGGCGGCGCGGCTCGTTCTCCTCCTCATCATCATCCGGCCAGTCCTCAAGGCCACCTCCTCCCCCGGAGCCGCCTGCTCCACCGCCGCCACCTGTGGCGTTGTCCTCCTCCATGGCGGCCGCCCCCAAGTCGGGGTCTTCCACGTCGCTCCTCGTTCGGTCCGGCATATACTGCTGACCGGGATCCAAAGCACCGGCGGCCGACTGGGCCGGGAGGACCTGCACCATGGCCGACTGGTCAGGCGGCAGAACAAGTAGTCGGACCAGCAAATAGAAATGAATTACAAGACTCACCGCAGGCGGCGGATGTGCGCGGTTGTATGGCCGCTCGCCGAACTGCCAGTCCACCTCCGACAGCTTGCAGTTGGAGATATAGTTGACCAGCCGGACCACCTCCATGTCCGGCAGGTCCCGTGTGCACATCCGGCACGGGTCCCGGTGCCCGCTCATGCAGCTGATGATGTGAGGCCGAGCTTGGAGGGGGAGCACCCGGTGCGTCACGAAGGCAGCCAACAAGTCCGAGCCCTTCAGGCCCTCCGACTCCGTCATCGCCTGAAGTAGGGCAAGGGCGGCGGAGGAGGCGGTCGATAGGGAACTCGGCCTGTACTACCAGTTGGCGCGCGGCTCGGCTGGCGGGCTAGCTGCGTAGGCCGGCAAGTTGACGTAGTCGCTTGTCGGGTGGATGCTCCTGACGTAGAAATAGGATTTCTGCCATAGCTTGGCCGACTGCAGCAGGAAGATGGGCGGGAAGCGGTTCCCGGTGCCCGGGCGCCGCACCGCCATGCAGGCTCCGCATTGAGCCGCCTGGCCCTTGGCGGCGGTGCCAAGTTTGAGGTAGAAGCACTCCCCCCAGAGTTCGAGGGTGGGGAGAGTGCCGAGGTACCCTTCGCACATGGTGACGAAGGCGGCCAGCAGCACCACCGTGTTCGGCGTGAGGTGGTGCGGCTAGACTCTGTAGAAGACAAGGAAGGAGCGGAGGAAGCCGCTTGCCGGAAGGCCGAAGCCGCGAAGGAAATGGGACCGGAAGAAGACGCGTTCATCGTCCTCCGGTGCCGGTGAGATTTCTGCTTAGGGGGGAACACGCACCTGCACATTCGCCTCCCGGGGCAGCCGCCGTGTTTGACGGAGGAAGGCAAGGTGGTCATCATGGACGTTGGAGCCGTCCCAGTCACCGGCTCGCGAGCGCGCCATGGATGAAGGAGCTCGTCGCAGGCGCGGCGCGGTGGCGAGCGGGCGAGGCTGCGGCGGAGCAAGGAAGCCGCAGCGAGAGGACGCTCGACGATGGTGGGCTGCGGCAGCACTTCGACGAGAGGAAAGGGCACGGCGGCAGCGGAGAAGATGAAGAACGGCGAAGGGAGAGGAGGACGCGCGTGCATCTGCCGCCCCCCTCCTCCCCCTACTTATAGCCCCAGGCGGTGAAGCTGAGGGGGCGGGGGCGTGGGGGATCGTGGGATTAACTACGCCCACTCCCCCACGTTCCCACGATTACGGCACCAGTAAAGGCAAGAATTAACTGCCGCAGGAGCCCAACCGTCCACCTCGGCCGCAGCGGATCCGTGCACGTGCCGAGGCACTATAGTGGCGGGCCCCGGCCTGCGGTGCCGTCCCGTCACGCACGTGGGCTGGCAGGCCGGCTTGACCTGATGATGCCGCGTGGCCAACATGCACGGGCGGCACACCTGACATCTGGCTGGCACGCCACCTGGTCCTCACCACGACGTTTCGAAATCGCCAGGCAGCCTGCCTGGTCATGGCCGACACCTACCAGTCGGCACATTGGAAGATGGACGAAGCAGAACACCAGGTGACCCGGAATATGAAGCTGCTAAGGCTTCTCGCCCCTTCAGCCGCGGCGCCTCATCAGCTTCGGGGACTACTGTCGGAGTAAAAGACCACGGGTAGCCCCATCAGCTCCCTTTGGTATTTCAAGACATCGGGGCAGGCTGCAGCCCTGAAACATCAAGGATAAAGGGCCGCCTTCTTGAGGCCGGCTGGTTCGAGCAGCCGGTTGCCAGGAGGCGGCGGAGTCCACAAGACGGCCATGAAGTGGGCCAACTCCTAGTAGGCGGCCTCCTGGGAAGCCGAGTCCTAGCAGGCGGCCCCTCACGCCCTCAAAGTTAGCGCCAACATAAACATGATGAGACAGGGCATGGCTACAGTACAGGCCTGCCACCCCCGAATCCAGGGCAGAACGTCGCCACTGTACAAGCGTACCAAGCGGACCACCTGCGCCCAGCGCAGGACTGCTGCCATGCCGCTCATGACATCATCCATGGCAAAAGGAGGCCATGCTCCCGCGAGGGGTGGCCAGTACGGCCCGCAGGCGGTGGGCCCTACCTGTCCGTGACAAGCCAGAAGGCCGCGAGCCCAGACCAGTCGGCTCAGTGGGAGCTCGGCTCCTGGCAGGTGGCCCTCCCCCTTCCTTGAAGTTTGTGCGCCATTAACCAGAAGAGACAGGGAGTGGCTACAGTGAAACGCCCGCCAGGCGGCGGAACTATAGCCACGCTCTCCCCGACCAAGCATGCCTCATCAGTGGCACGGCTACATTGCTACGCAGCCAACAGGACCCACAAGCGGCAGGCCCAGCTTGTCGGCCGAGTACGAGACCGCCGGGGGGACCCACCAGGCGGCGGGCCCCTGTGGTCGGCAGAGAAGCCGGCGACCAGAGACACTGACGGCCGGGTCCTATGCCCGGCCGGATTACCATTGTATCCCTAGGGGGTAGGCCTATATAAACCCCCCAGGTCACCCCATGCAAGGGGCTGGCAGTTTGCACCTTGGAAAATGCCTCGTCGAGCACACACACACACACACACACACGCAGAGAGAGTGGAGTAGAGCTAGCCTTGCCCTTCTTCCTCCTCTAGCCAAACAGCTCGAGGAGCAAGCTTGTAGCTACCCATGAAGTAGTGATCATGTGGAGACCCCGCAGAGCAGGACTAGCGGTGTTATCTCCTAGGAGAGCCCCGAACCTGGGTAAGATTCGCAAGCGTACGCGGTCTCGCCCACTCCCGCTTCTAGAGCCCGGCGACGTGCTTTTGTCCCCATCCATGATAAGCCACCCCCTGGCATATGTCGCACGATATCCCCGACATAGATCCAAAAATAATGATAGCAGGCTGATGATAGCTTTACTTTAATAAAAAGATAGATGATGATTGCTTACTATTTGTTTCCCACCCAAGATGAACAACATAGATATACCCTAGGTGAACCAGATAATAGACAGAGATACTATTCATTGTTGCCTCGATATGTGCCCCACAAGCATTTTAAAACTCAAGTTTGAACATTAACTCAGACCTGACTTGGAGTCTAAGAGGTGAATAGGATGATAAAGTAGGACGTAATATTAAGCAATGCATAACATAAGCAAAAACAAAAGAGTGCGACCTCTCTTGTGGAACCGTGTACTCCTCGGGTTCATCTGTTGAGTCGATGATGGTGATGTAGATGCGGTGGGTGCCAGCGGCTGGGAAGGAGATCTGAGGCGGCGAAAGATGGACGGGAGTCATGATGTCTGGTATGGTGGATGCTTCTGTCGATGGAGAAGCTTAGGTGAGGTGGACGACATTGCGGCAGGAGCAAGACAAACCACACAAAGTTTTCTTCGACACCTATCTATAACTGAAGTAATTCTGTAAGGGCTCCTTTGGCTTGCAGGATTCTAAAAATGCTGGGATAGGAAAAACACAGGAATAGAATAGGGATGCACGTGGGAAAAAGAGCATTTGTAAACACATGATTTCTGTCAACTTGGGTGTTTGGTTCACAGGAATTGGAAGAGCAGAGGAATGCAAAGAAACATGGCCAAATTAAAGTGAAACCATATGAAAGTGTGTACAGTTAGAATGTTATTCTGCCACTAATGCACTTAGTCTTGTTTTCATGCATAGGAAAAGTAGGTCCAGGTGGATGTTTTGCTCCATTCCTTTCAGCCAAATGCATGAATAATTGAATAGTAGAGTACCATAGGAAAATTTCCTATTGCTATGTTTTTCCTTCACTTTTTCCTTTGAACCAAATAGCCCTAATGGATCGACATGAATCTAGAGTAATAAGTGATGCGACAAGTGTACAACCTCTTTGGCGTAGCCTTGTTGACCTCAGCATCATTGGGTTCGTCACTGAAGAAGTTGCGGCAGAGGTGGCTGTCGGAGGTATGGTAGAAGATCTGAGGCGTCTGTAGACGGCATCCAGGGTACTGCTTTGTTGCGATGGATGGTTCCGTCATTGGAGCACCTCCGGCGAGACGTAAGATGTCGAGGCTGAAGCAGCACAAGACAGACATCGTTAATCTCAAGTGGGATTCTAATAGCATCTCCAATAGATGATGTAAAATACATTACCAATAAGTGGTACATGTAAAATGTACATCACCAAAAACACCCCACTACAACACATGAGGTAAAAACTGTTGACTCTGAACTTAACTGTCGAAACTGAAATTTACTATGGAATCTGAATGTTACTGTCCAAACTAAACGCACTGGTAGCAGAGATGCACTTCACATATAGTTTAGGCCGCTCGAGCACTAGTAGTAGAGAAACAGTGATTTAAATCAGCAGGCGATCGACAGGGAACACAATAGTAGATAGCAGCCGAAGTAGCAGCGCCTGGAGCAGCAGTGCGAACTAGAGCCAGAGAAGCATCTCGTGTAGCTACAGCATCCCGTGTAGCAGCATCAGTAGCGCGAGCGAGAGCAAGAGCAGAACAGTAACATGAGCAAGGGGAAGAGCAGAGCAGCAGTGTGAGCGACCAAGGGGCGTAGCAGTAGCAGCAGCACCAGAGCAGCAACGCGAGCAAGCGAGAGCCGGAGCAGCAGTAGTAGCTCCGATTGGTATGGATGCCGCCGCCGAGTGAGCCTCACACTGGGGGAGAGCCGCCATGGAGATGTCGCGGCGGCGCCAAGTATGAGGTAGCCGCGCCATGGGGGAGCGGGATCAAGCACCGGTGGCGCCGAGTGGTCAAGTTAAGGAGAAGGTGCGATGCGATGAGTGTACAACCTCTTTGGTGGTGCCGAGTAGGCCTCGGCTTCGTCCGAGGAGTCGGTGAGGATGCTGCAGTTTCGGTGGAGCTGGTTAAAGCGGCGCTGTGGGGATGGAGCAGCCGCGATAGACAAGGCGATCGTCAGAGCAGCTCCTTGGAGGCGGAGGACGGGGTGGCTGAACTGGTGGGACGACGAGATTGACGACGGATCCTCATCCAGGGCGGTGGTTGAGGGACGTTGAGCTACTGCGGTGGACGACATCGTTCGGGAAGAGGCTCCGGTAGACGGCGGAGGGTGGGGTTTCGCGGCTGGAGCAAAGAGGTTATGGCGGCCTGGGTTTTCGAATGGCGAAAAGGAGGTGATGGGAGGGGGGAACCATGACTTAGGGACGCGCTTGTCCAAAATGTAGGGTGTGTTATGAAAGTACCCCCACCGATTTGAACTAGCGGCCGTTTTGGCTCAGGGTTAGAACAGGGATTTCGCATGTCGGGATTTGGCAGCTGGAGGGAGTTTTCACGCGTGTTGTAATTTCAGGATAGCAAGGCGCGGGCTGTGAAGGCGAGAGTTTTCGGACCACAAACAAGCAAAGCGATATCTGAATTTTCTGGATAACACGACGCGGATTGAAATTTCGGGACAAGCCTAAAATGTAATAATGTACGTACCAAATAAATTCGCACTATCCTGAACAAAAAAATCAATTCACACTTCCCTCGACGAAAAAACAAAAACAAAAACTATTCGCACCACACAAAGGGAGAGTCTTGTCCCGTTTTACTGTATAAATGCTATTCAAAACTATGAATCCATGTTATGTCCAATTAAATTTTTTGCTACCTCTATAATGCATGTAACCTACTCATACGAACATTTTAGTGCATTCCAAATGTATATACTACCACTGCAATTCAAACTATATTTGAATTCGTTTCTGTATTTGAATAAGAATCTACAATCATGATTGTTGCCAAGTTAAACCATCATTTGTATATGATCTTAACAACACACCACATGATTACTATAGACTTAGATATGAACTATGTATAATATATATATGAACTCGAATTCAAAATTTTGAATACACTTGATGTTGATTCCAAATAATAGTACATTTGATGTACTAGCTAGATCTTCATAATCTAAACCATGTGTCATATGTACACTGTGTTTATCACACAAAGTATAGTGCCCCACCCCCTACATTATGACAAGTATTTAGCCCTGAGCTGCAAAAGCCACACATTATTACAAATTCAAAAAAAAATTATATATATTATATGTAGTATAACATGTTCATAACCACACCATGCATATCACCATTATATTCATGCATGCGTCAGTTTAAAACACTATGATCTCTTGTTCAAATATTCGAATCCACTTTTATAATGTATTATGATCTCTGTTCGTCTTTTACACCCACACAATCCTCTTCTCTTTGTAGCTAGCGCTAACTTTCTCTCGTGCATGCACACGCCTGCCTCCCTCTCACCCTCCCTCAGCATTCTCCCCATCGCGCACATTTGTTATATCTCTTTAGGTCGTTCACCCACGGTGTGTGTAGGCCCCGCAGCTCCTTCTTTCCTACACACCGATTGATATACCTCTCTAGCCAGGTGTACCTACCACAAACACATGCTTTCCCTCTTCTCTTCTCACCGTCCATGTCCCCCTCTGTCTAATACGGGTCGACGCACGTGCACACTCCCGCCCCTCTTTTCACCGATCTCATACTTACACTGTACACACTCCTCCCCCTCGATATAGTAGGCCTCTCGCACCATCTCCTAGCCGCATCCCATTCTCTCTATCCGTCTCTCCGGGCCTTATTTGCTTCTAACACATGCATGCATGTATACCGATCGATCTCCCTACAAGTAGCTAGGTAGACTATAACTCTTTTTCCCAACGCACGATCAACTTACCTCACTAGTTATGTCTCTCCCTTTCTCTGACACGCGATGATTGATCTTCCTATGTAGTTTTGTCTGCTTACCACAGCCATATCGTCCCCCCTCATCATCCGTGCATGCCTCCCGGCCCGTCTCTCACACGCACGTGCACAGACAGGCAGGCATCCCCTCTCTTATTGATATTGCAGTCGTACCCTTCGTTTGTCTGGCAGGCCTCTCCCACCATTTGTGAGAAGCAACTCCACCGCCAACCCTCCGACACTCTACCTCTATCTCTCTCCCAACCTTATTCCTCTCTTACACATATGCATGGATGCCGATCGCTCTCCCTCAATACATAGCTAGGTCCCTCTCCTTCTCCACACATATACCAGTCGATCTACCTCTCTATATAATTAGGTCTCTACCACCCCCCCCCCCCGCACATACACACCTATTGTCGAACATTGTAGGTAGGTATCCATGGCACAGAGACAAACTGCACCTCTCCCCTCTCACGTTCCAGTAGGCCAGCCGCCCTATATCTTTGACATGGGCACACACAAATTTGATGTCACTCTGTATCGATCGCACACCCACACACTTCATCCCTCTCTTCGGTTCTATCAATATCTCACGCCGATGATCCCTCCACTCTCTTCTCGTGGATTGCCCCCTCAATATATGATATATCCAGGCCTCTATTTCACACACATTGCACATGTTACATTTTTTGTTTGAGATATCATCGACACATTGCCTCTGCTTCGCACAAACCATCTCTCTCTCACACACACATGTACGTACCTGCACGTAGAGAATAGGTGCACGCACAACGCACATACTCACGTCTCGTTCCCAGCCACACCCACGCGGGGAGAAGGTGGAGCTCATTTCTGTACTAAAGGGCAACCCACGTGATAATTTGACGCGTGTAGCGATTGTTTACTTGAAGGAGGGTCGTGTACCACGCATACACGAAACAAAGTTTGACTTGACACGTTAGTTTTAAATAAAGTTATATTCCTCAATGGCACCTACAATGGAGCCTACCTGCCGGGGTTTGTCTCTCGTTAGACTATCTCACACAAGGCGGCGGTGTCCTCTCTCTCACCGTTGGTCACTGATCCGGCCGCATCCCGTCTGCCGGCGGAAAGGGAGGATGTGCATCGTTTCTCTGTTCGACAGCGTCGAGGCAGCACGTCCCGATCTGCGGTACCCTGTCACACCCTGATTTTCATGACACAGCATTTAGGATTAATTAAGCATAAAAATTGGATCCAACAAAAACATTTGTGTTGATTTGGTCTCTGCTTTGATTTGGATTTTTGTTTGCTGTTTGCAAGTGCTCTAAAAATCAAATAAATCCTCCAACTCTTATACTCCTTCTCCTTGATCCAAAACTTTGCCCAATGATCATGCCATGTGTATAGGACAGAATAGTATATTCTTGCAAAATAATTTGGCCAAAAAGTATTTTCTAAATTAGGTTTTCCAAAAAACCCCTGAGTTAAGGCTTGAACTACAAGTACTTAATTTGGGACGTGAAAAATCATTCAGAAATTATATTTGGATCTTATTAGATATAGGAATCCCTAAAACCACAAAAATATTATTTTAATAGTTAATTTGCTATTTTATTTAAAGGCTTTTTCATAAGGCTAGAAATGGTCTTTAATAGGTTAAAATTATTTTAAAGTTTCAAAATTATTTTAGAAAATTTAGGGAGACTCAGTGGACATATATTGTCCATATATATGAGTTTCAGCACATGGTCATGACAAAAATATTGTACAAAACCCTCCAAAACCCTTTCTGCATAATTCAAGTATTTGAAATATTTCTGTAAGAAATATTATCAAATAAATCCAGAAAAATTCTAGCAAGTCACACATGCATAATGTGATGATCTTGCCAAGTTTCATGCCCATCCAAATAGTTTTGGTGCACAAAAGTGCCCCAAAATCCTCTCTGTCTAGAACCAAATTTGAGCAACTCTACATTACCAACTGCCTCCTTTTGATCCCACATTTTTTGGACATGCTCAAATCCCCAAATGATGACACTAAACCAAGTGGTTCATCAAGCAGAATTGATTAGCTTAGCTAGATCTAAGCAAACCTGATTTTGTTGATTTCTAGGGTTTGCCAAAGTTGCATTGTCAACTTTCTTCAAATGAGCTCACACTTGGTGATCAACCCCATTTTTTCTACCATTTGATCATGTTAAATATCATGGCAAGTAGAATCTTTTCACTTGCCCAAACCAGCATCAACCACCTTCTGCCATTTTTCCTAAATCACCATTTTGACCACCTACACTATTCTCCTTGACTCCATCTTTTTACCAGAGCTTCTCCTGGTCCTATTCTTTCTCCAGTAAGTTTTGCATGACCATGGCTCAATCATTGGTGGGTGAAAACACCATTTTTATTCTCTGGACAGCCACTGTTCCTTCTCTCTCTCTCTACTCCCCTCCACCACAGAGGCATCCGAGAGCATCCAAGGTTTTTCCCTCCTTGTTCACCGTCCCCTAAAACCCCTAGACACAAAAGGACATGCCCATGGCACTAAAATAATAACATGGCATGCCGAGCTCACGCTCTGGAGCACGCTACAGTACTCTCCCACACTATAGCTGCCCATTCCGAGGCAATCCGGCGATGTAGGGCAGCAGGGTGGTGTCTGATACGTCTCCAACGTATCTATAATTTTTGATTGTTCCACGCTATTGTATTATCATTCTTGGATGTTTTACAATAATTTTATAGCGACTTTATATCATTTTTTGGGACTAACCTATTAACATAGTGCCCAGTGCCAGTTGCTGTTTTTTGCTTGTTTTTTACTTCGCAGGAAATCAATACCAAACGGAGTCCAAACGCTGCGAAAATTTTTGGTGATTTTTTCTGACCAGAAGACACAAGTTGGGCCAAGAAAGTGCCTGAGGGGGGCTCCGAGGGGTGCACAACCCACCAGGGCGCGCCTGGGGAGCACAACCCACCAGGGCGCGCCTGGGGGCCCAGGCGCGCCCAGGTGGGTTGTGCCCACCTCAGCCGCCTCCCGCACTGCCTCTTTGCTCTATGAATACCCCAATATTCCAAAAACCCTAGGGGAGTCGACGAAAATCAATTCCAGCCGCCGCAAGTTCTAGAAAACCACAGATCCAATCTAGACACCATCACGGAGGGATTCATCATCCTCATTGGTGCCTCTTCGATGATTCGTGAGTAGTTCATTGTAGACCTACGGGTCTGTAGGTAGTAGCTAGATGGCTTCCTCTCTCTCTTTTGATTCTCAGTACAATGGTCTCTTGGAGATCTATTTGATGTACCTCTTTTTGCGGTGTGGTTGTTGAGATCCGATGAACTTTGAGTTTATGATCAGATCTATCTTTTTGTCCATGAAAGTTATTTGAGTCTTTTGATCTCTTATATGCATGATTACTTATAGCCTCGTATTTCTTCTTCGAATCTTTGGTTTAGTTAGGCCAACTAGACCAATTTTTCTTGCCATGGGAAGAGGTGCTTTGTGATGGGTTCGATCTTACGGTGCTTGATCCCAGTGACAGATGGGGAACCGACACATATGTATCATTGATATTAAGGATAACAAGATGGGGTCTATTTCTACATAAATAGATCTTGTCTACATCATGTCATCATTCTTATTGCATTAATCCGTTTCTCCATGAACTTAATACACTAGATGCATGCTGGATAGCGGTCGATGTGTGGAGTAATAGTAGTAGATGCAGGCAGGAGTCAGTCTACTAATCTTGGACGTGATGCCTATATAATGATCATTGCCTGGATATCATCATAATTATTTGAAGTTCTATCAATTGCCCAACACTAATTTGTTTACCCACCGTATGCTATTTTTCTCGAGAGAAGCCACTAGTGAAATCACGGCCCCCGGGTCTATTTTCCTCATCATATATTTTCAGATCTATTTTGCTATTTTCGTTTTTATTTATTTGCCACTTTTATTTTCAGATCTATATTATCAAAAAACCAAAAATACCTTGCTGAATTTTATTTGCTTTTATTTGCATCTATCAATCTATTACAACTTCCTCACGTCCGTTTGCCAATTTCTGGCGTCGTTACCCGAAAGGGATTGACAACCCCTTTAACACGTCGGGTTGCAAGTATTTGTTCTTTGTGTGCAGGTGCTGTTTACGCAATATTGCTTGCTTCTCCTACTGGTTCGATAAACTTGGTCTCATCACTGAGGGAAATACCTACCGTTGCTGTGCTGCATCATCCATTCCTCTTTGGGGAAATACCGACGTAGTTCAAGCAAACATCAAAAGGAATTTCTGGCGCCGTTGCCGGGGAGACATCATCAACATCTACCAGGTTCCTAATCACAAATCTCATCTCCTTGCAATTTACATTATTTGCCATTTGCCTCTCGTTTTCCTCTCTCCCACTTCACAAAAATTTGCCGTTTTATTCGCCCTCTTTTTCGTTCGCCGTTTTCTCGTCAGATCTCTTAATTGCTTGAACTTGTCATCATGAGTGACTTTGGTATGGCAGAAACAGATGATGGCCTAACTCCTAAAATTGGACGATCTGGCAATTTGGATGCTAAAACTTTTGTTTTGGGGCAAGGGAATGTTATAGGAAAAGAACATATCCAAGAATTTTTCAATTGTGTTGGAAACTTAAGTCTTGACGATGTTCCTATACTTAAAAGAACTAAATCTTATGCGGAAGCTATATCAGCACTAGTGCTGAAACTTGAAAATAAATTTATCCGTACTCATCCTACCCTGCAAAGATTGTTTTACGAGTTAACTGTTATAAAGAATCCCAAAGCTAAAAGGTTGGCTACCCTTGTTCTTATGAATGAATTTGACTATATAATACGGGAAGCTAGGGAGATCTTTGATTTTTATGGTATGAATCGTGAAAAACCAGTAATAGATGAAATCCTTTACAACAGTGATTATGTGCTAAGACATTTGCTTGGGGATAATCAAATCTTTGATGAGAACCTTAAAAAGGACGTCCCCGTTTTGGATATAATCCAACAAGTTTTCAATGATGTTAATTAGCACTACTCTTGGATTGTTGCCGGAAATCAAGGGGGATATGACGATAAGCAACTTGATAGTGCTAAAGTCTCTATGGATAAGGTGTTTTATGTTGTTTTTGCAAAACCTTATGACAAAAACACCTCTAAGGAAAATGAAATTAAAGATGACAACACTTAGATCTTTGCATTATGCCTAGCTAAGGGCGTAAAACAATAGCGCTTGTTGGGAGGCAACCCAATAAATAAAATTTATTTTAGTATTTTTCTTTCTGTTCTTGAGTGTTTGCAAAATTATGCTACTGTTATGATTGTGTTCTTTATGTTTTAGTTAGTGTTTCTTCCAAGCAAAGCCTTTGGGGTAGATTTGGTGATAGTTGATTTGATCTTGTTGGAAAACAGAAACTTTTGCGTCAAGTAAAATAATTTTATAAACTCACATAAGAGACGAAAAATTCTGAATTTTTTACACATGATTTATATATCAATTTCATCTGTTTCCCTAACTTTTCAGAATTTTTGGAGTTAGATAATATGATAACAATTCATATCCTTCCAGACTGTTCTGTTTTTGACAGATTCTGTTTTCTTTGCATTGTGTGCTTATTTTGATGAATCTATGGTTTGTATTGGAGGTTATAAGCCATGGTAAAGTTAGAATATAGTATATATAATGCAAGAACAAAATTTGAATGGGTTTTCTACAGTACTTAAAGTAAAGATTAGTTTTCTTATACTAACGGATCTCATGAAGGTTTTGTTGAGTTTTGTGTGATTGAAGTTTTCAAGTTTTGGGTGAGATTACGATGGATGAAGGAATAAGGAGTAAGAAGAGCCTAAGCTTGGGGATGCCCCATGGCACCCCAAGCCATTATCCAAAGAGAAGCAAGCAACTAGGCTTGGGGATGCCCGAGTGGCATCCCCTGTTTCTTCTAACGACCATCGGTATTTTACTTGGAGCTACATTTTTATTCGTCACATATCATGTGTTTTGCTTGGAGCGTCTTGTATGATATGAGTCTTTGCTTGTTTTGATTTTTATTTTTAGTCATGAATCCTTGCCGGACACACCTATTTTAGAGAGCCAAAATTATGCTATGACTTGTTAGAATTGCTCTGTATGCTTCACTTAAATCTTTATGAGCTTTGGAATTGCTCTAGTGCTTCACTTATATCTTTTTGAGCATGGTGAGCTTTAGTATTTTTGAAGAAATGCTCTCATGCTTCACTTAGATTTATTTGAGAGTTAGTAATTTTTTTTAGAAATTCTCTCTTGCTTCACTTAAATTATTTTGAGAGAAGAAAATTTTATGCTCATGTTCTTCACTTAGATTTGTTTGAGCTATCAAAAGCAACAAATTAAATTAGTCCCAAAGTGATAGATATTCAAGAGGGATATAATAAAAACTTTCATGAAAATCATTGGACAAAATAAACATGATTTCTTGTAATAGTTTTGCGATATGTTGATATAATATGTGAGTCATGTTGATGAGTAATTATGCTTGAGTAAGAATATTGGTGTTAAGGTTTGTGATTCCCTATGCAAGCACGAAAGTCAATAGTTATGCAATGAAATTACATCCTACTTGTGGTGCATTATTCGGTGTTAGTTATGCTTAATGCTCGCTTATGAGATTTTTCGTTTCTTGGTTGGATGCTTCTCAATCTTTTGCTAGCCTTCATTTGCACTAAGTATGATCACTACTTGTGCATCCAAAATCCTTAAACCAGTTTTGCCATATGAGTCCACTATACCTACCTATATGCGGTATTTCCGTTCCATTCTAAGCAAATTTGTATGTGCCATCTCTAATTTCAAAATAAATTTCTCTTTTGTGTGCTCGTACCGCTCATGAAACGGTAGGGGGTGGCTGATATATTTCCATGCCAGATGTGTTATTCTCAAGATGAGTGTTTATTCACTTGTCATTGCACGAGAGTACGGAAAAGGTATTAGGGATGCCCAGTCCTGAAATGAAAAATGAATTTACTTTGTGTTGTCAAATAATAAATTCCTTGGAAAGTGTTGGTATGGAGGGCACCCGTGGATACGTCTAGCCATGGAAAGTGAAAGTATGGTTGAAAAGGAATAAACTTTATTTTCTGTTTGGGAACCGCCTATTATATATCTAGCATGGAAAGTATTGGGAACTACTCGATCGTTTTCGTTGACAGGAAAAGCATGCCACCCAAAATGTTTTATCTCTACTTTTTTCGCTTTGAGCTCTGGCACCTCTACAAATCCCTACTTCCCTCTGCGAAGGGCCTTTCTTTTACTTTATGCAATTTTTATTTTATTTTGAGTCTCCATCTTCTCTTATAAAGCACCAACTAAGGGGCACTATGATCGTACTTGAGCATTGGGTGTAGCTAATATGCGAGTGTGTTTCATGAATGGATCAATGATTGAGCATAATGGGCTAGGGATAACTTCTTTTAGTGTTGATATTTTTAAAGACATGGTTGCTTGTTGAGATGCTTGAGTATTGAAATCTTCATGTCAAAACTAGACTATTGCTTTGAATCATATAAAAGTCCAAATGTCCATGCTACAAAGAAAAGAATATGTGATGAACATGTTAGGCAACATTCCACATCAAAAATTATGTTTTTATTATTTACCTACTCGAGGACGAGCAGGAATTCAGTTTGGGGATGCTGATACGTCTCCAATGTATCTATAATTTTTTATTGTTCCATGTTGTTATATTATAATTCTTGGATGTTTTACAATCAGTTTACAGCAACTTTATATCATTTTTTGGGATTAACCTATTAACATAGTGCCCAGTGCTAGTTGCTGTTTTTTGCTTGTTTTTTACTTCACGGGAAATCAATACCAAACGGAGTCCAAACACAGTGAAACTTTTTGGTGATTTTTTCTGGACTAGAAGACACAAGTTGGGCCAAGAAAGTACCTGAGGGGGGCTCTGAGGGGAGCGCAACCCACCAGGGTGCGCCTGGGGGCCCAGGCACTCCCAGGTGGGTTGTGCCCACCTCGGCCGCCTCCCGCACCGCCACTTTGCTCTATGAATACCCCAATATTCCAAAAACCCTAGGGGCGTCGACGAAAATCAATTCCAGCCGCGGCAAGTTCCAGAAACCATAGATCCAATCTAGACACCATCACGGAGGGGTTCATCATCCTCATTTGTGCCTCTCCGATGATGCGTGAGTAGTTCATTGTAGACCTACGGGTCCGTAGGTAGTAGCTAGATGGCTTCCTCTCTCTATTTTGATTCTCAACACAATGGTCTCTTGGAGATCTATTTGATGTAACTCTTTTTGCGGTGTGTTTGTTGGGATCCGATGAACTTTGAGTTTATGATCAGATCTATGTTTTTATCCATGAAAGTTATTTGAGTCTTTTGATCTCTTATATGCATGATTACTTATAGCCTCGTATTTCTTCTTCGAATCTTTGGTTTAGTTAGGCCAACTAGATCGATTTTTCTTGCCATGGGAAGAGGTGCTTTATGATGGGTTCAATCTTACGGTGCATGATCCCAGTGACAGAACGGGAACCGACACGTATGTATTGTTGCTATTAAGGATAACTAGATGTGGTCTATTTCTACATAAATAGACCTTGTCTAGATCATGTCATCGTTCTTATTGCATTACTCCTTTTCTCCATGAACTTAATACACTAGATGCATGCTGGATAGCGGTCGATGTGTGGAGTAATTGTAGCAGATGCAGGCAGGAGTCGGTCTACTAATCTTGGACGTGATGCCTATATAATGATCATTGCCTGGATATCGTCATAATTATTTTAAGTTCTATCAATTGCCCAACAGTAATTTGTTTACCCACCGTATGCTATTTTTCTCGAGAGAAGCCACTAGTGAAATCTACGGCCCCCGGGTCTATTTTCCTCATCATATATTTTCAGATCTATTTTGCTATTTGACTTTTTATTTATTTGCCACTTTTATTTTCAGATCTATATTATCAAAAACCCAAAAATACCTCGCTGAATTTTATTTGCTTTTATTTGCATCTATCAATCTATTACAACTTTCTCACGTCCGTTTGCCAATTTCTGGCGCCGTTACCCGAAAGGGATTGACAACCCCTTTAACATGTCGGGTTGCAAGTATTTGTTCTTTGTGTGCAGGTGCTATTTACGTAGTGTTGCTTGGTTCTCCTACTGGTTCAATAACCTTGGTCTCATCATTGATGGAAATACCGACCGTTGCTGTGCTGCATCATCCCTTCCACTTTGGGGAAATACCGACGTAGTTCAAGCAAACATCAGTGTCCCCCGAGGTCGTCTCGGCGTCCGTGACATGGAACGCTGTCAGACCCCTCCTTCCTCGCCCTCCTCTCTCCTCTGCAGCTCGTGCCCGTCATCGCCCCATTAGGCCGGTCCCACGCTCGCATCTGTGGCCCGCCTAGAGCTCGCCCCGCTCTCCCTCTTCCTTTACCTTGACCTAGACCATGCCCACGAGCACCCCCGACATGCCCAGAGCGCCCGTTTGGCCTCTGGCAACGCCCCGGGCCATGGCCGTGAGCCCCGCCAACGACACACCTGGCCGTGCACATATGGAGCCTCCTCGAGCCCTCTCTCGTCTCCATTTGCTCTCTCTCCCTCCCATGGACCTGCTGGACCGATCCATTCTTCCACCCGTGTCCTCTACCGACCACAACGGCCGAAGCACCGCTGCCGTCCGCCACCAAAATTCATGTCACCCGAGCCCCCGTCTCTTCACCCAACCATTCCATAGCATCACCACCGCCATCCCGGAGCCCTCCTCCGCTCCATTTTTCCCTTTCCGCATCCATTTCTTCATACCCAAATGTGGCCGGCGGCCCCTGCACGCGGCCACCCACGCCATGGCCGCTACTGTCTTCCCCTGCTCACACGAGTTGCCTAGTTGGATGCTGCGCTCTCCCCCGAGCTCTCCGGCGTGCGAAGAGTCGCCGGAGGGGACCAGAGCCGCCGGCGCGGGCGCTGGCACCGCTCGGCCGGGCCTCCCCTGTCGCTCCTCTGCCTCAGGCTCGAGGTAGGGGACGACCACCCCGCCAGCTGGCAGGGGGCCCGCCTGTCAGTGGAAGTGGCGGCCTAGCCGGCCCATCGGGCGGGATAAATGGAAACGGCTTCGGCCAAATACACCTCCCCGTAGCGAAGACGTACTTTCCGTGGTCCGCGTTCAACGTCACTCCTATCTGCGCGCAGCTGAGTTGCTAGGCCGGCCCATCAGCTATCCTATGCCCAGAGCGCCTAATAAGGTTGCTGCCTTTTTACTTTCTTTTTCTTTTCCGAAAATATTGTAAAATATATAGATAAATCATCCTAAATCCAAATTTGGTGATTCAAATTTCTGATGACTCCATAAATCATTCCCTATTTAATAGGCAACAGTGAACATTTTTACAATGCCTATTTTCCACTGGATCTATTTAATAGGCCATTTATTCACATAAGTCAACTTCAAAAATCCATATTATATTCATTTCAACTCCAAATCCAGTGAAACAAATTTAAATGTTTCTAAAATCATGCCTGATTTTGATGGGTGCTTCACTCATTTTTATAAAAAGGCATTCCGTAAACTTCTTACATATTCATTATTCCCTTGATTCCACTTAGGTGAAATGTTCAAAAATCCACATTGATCCAAATCTAATGAAACCACTTTGGTTATTTTTCACCTGACCAAAGTTATCCTAGAAAAGTGGATTTCCTATTTTTAGAGCACTTTTACTTTCTGTCTTTTTGTGTTGCTTATTGTGATTGCTTTCGACGATAGTTGACGGAGTAGAAGAAGTACCTGGAGATGGACCAGAAGATTTGAAGACTTTGCTGAGCCAGGCAAGCAGCCCTTTGACCATGATGAACCCTTTTACATCATAATAGCATTTCCCGTTGTTTCATCGAATGCATGATATCTTGAATGGCAACCTTGCTAGGCTTGCCTCCATTGATACTTGCATTGTTCATGACTCTACCCTTGCTTAGAGTCATGTTGGTGGAAAGTAGATATATGCTATACTAGTTGGCTACGCAAACAGGGCAGGGTCATGCATTGAAAGAAACAAGTGTGGTTTGACAAACTTTTAAAAGTCCCAGTGGGTGCCACTGATGCCCCTGGGAGATGATGTTGAGCTAGGTCACTACTTAATGGAGAGGTAGTGTACCGAGGCATGGTGAATGTGTTGTTTCCAGACACGGATTAGATTTAAGATTTGTCGACCGTCCCAACCAAACATGCGCAACCACTCTACCCTTAAAATTGGAAAGGGCATCATTGATTACCTAGTTCGTGCTAGCATGGATGCCCGCATTACTAGTGACGAGAGTGGTGTGGTCACTCCCGGGACGGGGTCATGCTTGGATAGGTGGCCATGACTGTTTTTATAGGGCACCGGACACACCATTGGTACCCCATGCTTGTGTTTATGTGATGAATATGGGAGCGTGGCTCCACAAAAATTTATTATGTGACAATATTTGGCACGGGGGCTGCTACCAATCGAGTGGAGTCTTTGTTATTCACGGCTAGCGAATGGTAGTGATCGGGTGCTTACCCTGGGTACTTGAGGTACCACGGGTCATGGATGACACAAAAGTTCCCCGGATGTTGTGGGTGAAGTGTGCAACCTCCGCAGAGTGTCAAACTATTCGAAAAGCCATCCCACGGTCAAGGATAGTTGGGTGATGCTGCTTAGACTATGTCCATATGTTTTTGAAAGACAACACGATTTGGCAGTATAGTTAATGTGATTGGTGAGGAAGTCACCATGAGCTTGGGGATGAGTTGTCTATAACTCTTCCTCAGTGTTGATGTTTGTAAACTCCCGATAGTTGTTGCAGATGCATTCATGACTTTAATAAATGTTGATCATACTTGCATAGGAAAAACTAGCTTTCTACAAAACACCAATTTAGTAATAGAGCCTTGCATAATTATTTTGCTATCACTCTTGGGTTGCTTGCAAGTACATTCAAACGTACTCATTGGCTTGTCCCTGGTTATTTAATTGGCCAGGCCTGGAAGAGCAGGGATACTGTGAAGAGTTCTTTGGTGATGAACATGCGAGCTAGGACGCTTTCCCAGTTAGAATGCCTATAGGGTTAAGGCATATGGCATGGGTCCAAGTTATCGACAAAGATTTCCGCTGCGATGTTATATTCAAGACTTGACCATAATGGTCCTATTTGTGTAAGCCGGTATTTAATGGATTTAAACTCTTGATATTCAGTCTATGGTGTACAGTGAGCATTGATCCTTGGGATCACTGTGCACATGTAACCGGTGGCTTCGACTCTGAAGGTCAGTATCCCCACAGAGCTGGTATCAGAGCCATCTTGACTACAGAAAGCCTTCGTTAGCATGGTCCTTAGTTAGGGTAAAACTATTTCCAAAACCATCACTAATTTTCAAAAACTATCTATACTTCTCTTCCCTTCTGGGTTTTTTGAAAACTAAGATATAGTTTCCGTATTGATCTCTTCCCCTTCAAATCTTTTACAAACGGTTGCTAGTACCCTTATGTCGTGACCACTGGATTCCTTGTAATCCTCGTGGATAACCTAGAAGGAAGACGGCTTGCTAGATATTCACCCACATCTTCTGAACACAAGTTTGGCGACACCACGACAAGATGATACCAATAGAAGACACCTTCTCGAGGATTGAGGACATCAAGACCTAGAAGATGGTGACACCCTCAACACCGCCCCAGGATGATGCAACCTTGGCCTATGATTATCAGGGTGTAAGATATGCGAGATCATGATATACATCGCTAATAGAGCAACCCTGTCCTTACCGTTGTTGTGTCCGCAACCACCGGTGGATGAGAACCTCGCCATTTGGTCTGCCTCACTATAGTGAGCAGGAAAACGGTTCTCATCATCCCCAACTCTTGGTGACGATGTTGTCCTCAACGTGATCGACAGGTTGGACCTCTACCATGCCTTGTTAATGTTATTGCATAAAGGATTGCTGCCCTAGAAGCCTCGATGCCTTAGAAGACAAGAAGGCATTGTCATGATTACGTAGACAACAGAAGACCCGGACAATGGTATCCATGAAGAACCACCTTCGCCCCGTCAACTTACCAGATGAGAGGATGTCGAAGATTCTCTAGGCCCCAACCCGGACCATTTCGTCAGACAATTATGAGACTGTCGGCGTTATGGGAACCAGGGTACCCAGACTTGCCTGCCTGCGGCCCACGGCGTGGCTCCATCAATGGCCAGGTACGGCCCAGCTTCAGCAACAACAACACAAGACCCTCGCGAGGAGCCAAGCCTCGCGAGGCGGATGACACCAAGACCTCCACGAGGAGCGGCCTCCTTAGGCTGGCTCCGGAGGAGCGGAGATCTCTATGCAAGCCTCACCTCGTGAGGTCCGGATGACGTGAGCCATGACGACCAAGGCTAGACGAGCGCCAACAGGCGCAGTGTACCAATTTCCTCTTCGGTGCTAAAGAGGCAAGCGCAGGCGTGGAGTCCCGAGGAATCAGCCAAAGGTTTCCATTCCCGTGCAACAAGACCAAGACCGCCAGGACGGCAGGACGGAGGTCATCACCGAGCCCACCATGGCGTCACGACCAGAGGCTTTCGCAGGCGAAGACTACTTTTGTCAGGATAGCATGTACTAGGTGTCTCCCTTCGAATTTGGCCATTGTGGGATCCCTTCCCGCCTTTCATTTGGGAAGAGGACCAAGGCCACTATAAATAGGACTTAGCCACCACCAGAGAGGGGGAGTTCACATCGGACCCCCACTCCACCAGCTCACTCGAGCACAAGAACACCTCTCCTCCTGAGGCTGTTCGCCACTGTACTAGTTCATCCTCAGCCCCTCGAGGCCAATCCACCACAAAGCAGGAGTAGGGTTTTACACCACAAGGTGGCCCGAACCTGGGTAAACTGCTGTGTCTCTTTTCCTTACAGTTCGTCGAGCTAGGCTGTGAGATTAGTGTGTAGGCAGACTGGGGAGGACAAGTTCTTCGCACGCACCCAGAGTTCGAAACTCTCAAGGGTTTGCGGAACCCGAAATCTGACATCTGGCATGCCAGGTAGGGGTGCGTCGGAGCCTCTCTTCCGCCGATCGATCCACCATAGCTCCACTGCTTCCATGGCTGACGGTCGTCGAGCTCGTGCTGAGCACCGGGCCACCCTCGCCGCCCGCTTCACTTAGACAGCGCCTGCGGGTGACGGTTGCCCTCGCTGTCCCCCGTCTCCAGTGGCGAACACCTCCACCGGCCCCGCAGGGCACGAGCAGCAAGCTTCGTCGCTGCACCCTTCTGTGCGGCGGGATGGACGCACCGCCACCCCGTCACTGACTCCGGCTGGTTCATCGTCTCATGCTCGTCGTGGGCCGGCGAACGCGCAGGCTGCATTGCTCATGGCGCGCGAGCTCCTGCGCTACCGCCCCGTCGACGACCTCTATGAAGACTGGCTGGACCGCATCGCCGAGCTCGTCAGCGCCGCCGGGGACTCTCCTGCACCGTCTCACTCGCTGCCTCACCCGCCGCCTGCTGCGGGTGACGTAGCACACGGAGCACCTCCTCCACCTCCCCGTCAAGATGTCACCCTCGATCCAAGGCGCGAGGCCCCACAGCGCGACCCGCCGCGCAGGGCGCCGCGCGCGTGAAGATGAAAGCTGCCAGGTGGTGCAGCGGTTGCAAGAAGATGCTCGTGCACTCCCAGCACCGCCACGTCAAGACCGCGCGCCGCCTGTAGTGGTGGCGCGCGAGCGCCAAGACCAGGCTCCACCTGCACGACGGGCTCCCGTGACCACAGCGGGTTGCCGCGCATTCACTCCAGAGCTCCGCAGCATCGTCTGGCTGGGGAAGTTCAAGCCTGACCTGCCTCCGCGCTACGACGGCACCCTCGACCCTGCCGAGTTCCTGCAACTCTACGAGCTGAGCATCGAGGCAGCCAACGGCGACGAGAAGGTTATGTCGATTTGGTTTCCCATGGCCCTCAAGGATGGTGTGCGCTCGTGGCTCCTGAACCTGCCTGCGGGATCGATCTCCTCCTGGGACAAAATGCGAGAGCATTTCATCGCCAACTTCCAGGGCACTCGCGACCGTCCACCGGCTGCGGGTGACCTGCGGCGCATCAAGCAGCAGCCAGGAGAGACCTTGCAGAAGTACATCCAGCGCTTCAACAGCGTCCACCTCAAGATCCCCAAGGTGTCGGACGAGGCCATCATCTCGGCGTTCACTGATGGCGTCCACGACGTCAAGATGAAGGAGGAGCTCGCCATACATGAGGACCTGTGCAGGGCTCTGGAGATGTTCAACATGGCAACCAAGTGTGCGAGAGCCGAGGAAGGTCACCTCTCTCTCCTGGAGCTCCCAGGGGCTGACCCAGAAGACAAGAAGGCCAAAGCCAAGGACATGAAGCGCAAGGGACCGGCCGTGCTCGCGGCCGAGCCAGAGATGAAGCGCGGCTGCGACCACCCAGAGTCATCCAAGGGCAGCCACCCATTCTGCGTCTTCCACAATGTGCACAGCCACAACACCAATGACTGCCAGGAGCTCAGGGCCATCCGTGATGGGCGCCTCGGTCGTCGCCCCGAGCGCAGCGATCGAGGCTACGGCCGCGGAGGAGGCCGAGGTGGAGGATGCTGGGACGGCCACGACCCCCGCCAAGAATGGCGCGATCAGCCTCATGAGGATCGCTGGCAGGGCCAGCCTTGTGAGGGCCCCTGGAGGGACTAGCCTTGAGAGGACCGTCCTCAGGGCAACGCTGGCCTTCCTCCGCTGCCGCCACCACCAAGAAGGAATGACGACCACCACCAGGACGAGGGGGCTGGGGGCTTCCAGGAGCCTCGTGCCATCGCCTGCATCCTGGGCGGTGCTCAGGCCCCTGCCTCTTATCGCATCTTCAAGCAGTTTGCCCGTGAGGTGAACGCGGCCCTCCCTAAGTTCGAGGAAACGCATCTACTCAGGTGGTCCAAGTGCACCATCACCTTCAGCTCATCCGATCAGCTCAAGTACGCGGCAACTGCCGGCGCTCTCCCGATGCTCTGCTCTCCTACCATCAGCAACGTGCTCGTCACCAAGACTCTCATCGATGGCGGTGCGGGGCTCAATGTTCTCTCCATCGAGACATTTGACCGACTCCAGGTGCCCTACGACCAGCTGCAGCCTACCAAGCCTTTTTCAGGAGTGACCGACGGCTCCACCACCCCGATAGGGCAGATCCACCTCCCTGTCACCTTCAGCAAGCGCTACAACTACCGCACCGAGCTCATCGACTTCGACGTCACCCACATTCGCCTTCCATACAACGCCATCCTTGGGTATCTGGCCCTGGCCAAGTTCATGGCGGTGACTCATCATGGTTACAATGTCCTCAAGATACTAGGAAGCTATGGCGTCATCACGGTCGCCTGCGAGGAGAAGGACGCGGTGTGCTCTCTCGAGCACGCCTACCAGGCTGCGGTGGTCGAGAACCCAGAAGATGAAGGCTCCATCTACCCTCCTAAGGCTGTCCCCAAGAAGAAGAAGCAACTGCTCCGCCAAGGACCTCAGGAGAGCGGGGTGTCCAGTGGCACCACCTCAGGCCCTGCGCCCACTGACGGGGCGCCTCCCTCTCTCGCATAGGAAGGCATGCTCGGTGCCCCTCTCAGGCTGGGCTCGGGGGCTCTCCTCTGAAGGACCTCTGACCTGGCCAATGTCACGAGGGAGGCGCTCGGGCACCATGTGGAGGCGTACTTCAGCGCGCGCTTCCGCCAGGAAGGTACAAGGCGCGAGGTACCAGGTGCTCAGGAGTTCATCACCAAGGCGATCGAGGAGCTTCAGGAGGCAAGAGCTATGCGAGCCGACCATCGCCCACCACCCGGCGCGGCTCCTTGTCCCGGCGAGGACAGCGAGCTACGCCTCTGCGTCAACATCCCAGGGCTCAACAGGGCCGCATCTTAGGAGCACTTCTGGCCATCCCGCGCTGGCCGGTGCGAGGGTCCCCCTCACAGCTATGTTCGCATGCCTTTGGGCTTGTCGAGCGCAGCTGCTGCATTCCAGCGCCACGTGCGGGGTGTCCTGGTGGCTCATGAGGCCCAAAGCCAGGCGATCCTGTCGGAGGAGGAGATGGATCCTCGCGAGCCCCTCGGGCCCCCAGAGCCTCCCGAGGTTCAGGGCCTGGGCAGCTCATGAGGAGCGACTTCTGCAGCACGCGTATTCAGCTACTCCAACATCTCTTCAGCAACGGTGCCAGGTGACATTTTCTGGTTTGTTTAGTTGGGGGCGCCCCTCGGGCTGCATTATCCCCAAGCCGCGTGGGTCCGTCCCTGCGGCATGTATCGTTTTGCATCTATCAGAACTAGCTCTACCTTACCTATGGGTTGATTTATGTTATCACCTGCTTGCTTGGTGTTCTATCGCCTCCGTGGCCTCCCGCATTGCTGACTAGCCTCTTGCTCATTCCGCAACGCGGGCTACACATGCTGGCACGGCGCTTGTGCTCGGGTCCATCCCTGCAACGTTGACAAATCTGAGTGATCGAGCTCTGGCTCGCGGCCTGCCCCGCGCACGTCACCTCACCAGATCCTCAGTGCCTTCATCTTCTTGCGGAAAGATCAGTGGCAGGACAGCAAGCGCGATTATGAGCTATACTCTTCTCTCGGACTAACCCGCAGGAATCCATGGAGTTTAGCCACGGGTGGCCCCGCCGGCCATCCCTTTTTCACGCAATTCACTTGCACGTTAAAGGGGGGGCTCCTGAGCATCGCGCCTCAGGAGCTCTTACTGACTCTCCAGCCCTCACCCCTGGCTTTGACCACGGCATCGCGACCTGGCATACCAGCGGCGGCTGAGCCTCGCTCGAGGGTCGGGACCCGAGGATGGAGAGCACCTAGATGAGTGGGGAGAAGGGAGGTCGGCGTGAGCCCTACCTGGAAGCATCACTACCAAGGCACAATCAGGCGCTGCGCAAAGGAATTACGTCAGGCCTACTAAGATAAGTCACCCATGCATATCAGAGTGAACCTCATCGTCCGTTATTCTGATTCTCGCAATCTCGCTTCGGCAATGCCGCTTCCCTTTTCGGCCTCCAGGGAGTTGCTTGCACGCCAAAGGGGACCTCTTGAGCATCGCGCCTCAGGAGCTCTTACCGGACCTCGGGCCGCTCACCTCCTGGCCTTGACCACGGCATCGCGACCTGGCATACTAGCGACGGCTGAAGCCCACCTGGGGACTGGGACCTGCCGGCGTAGAGCACTAAGCTACCGCGAGAACGAAAAGGGGGAACCATACCGAAGCAAGATGCGCGACTGCAACATCATACTAGGAATAATAAACATTGGAGCAAAAGCATTACAGTTTTTACATACCCCCACAGGGTTTGTCACAATTCCGCGCAGGGAAACAAAAGAAGGAAACGTCAAGGGACCCCGGCTGCTGGGCATCACCGACGACGCCGAGCAGACGCCGCTGCCGCGCTCCGGACACAGCGAGAGCTCGGCGGCACGTAGCTGTCGTCACTGGACTCCGGAGAATCTCTGGGCTCGGGAGAGTCGCTGGATTCCCAGGAGTCGTCGCTGCTGCTGGAGGAGCTGCCGGAGGCGGGCTAAACGTCTGCGGCCACGCCACACAGACTGCTTCGCCCGGGGCAGCACTCCAGATGTCGGCCCTCCTCATCGAAGACCTTGAAGAACAACGTAGAGGTGCCATCGTACTCAAAGTGGATGGTGAGGGCCCCCTCTGGACAGCAGGCGCGGGCGACCTCGCCCCACGCTCGGGTCATGGAGATGTCGCCCTGGGGGACGACCTTGACCTCCGCCCCCGTGGCCAGGCCGCAGCACCCGGCGTGCTGCAGCCACAGCTCAAGTGGCCCCCTCGGCGGAATCTCCTCAGCGAAGAACCTCAGGAGCCGGATCCACGTGCGCGGTAGCATTGCCGCCCACACCATGAACTCGGGCGAGGTCCCCTCGCCATGGGATCGCCAGCCTGCTGGCTGCGCGGCCTCGGTCAGTCCGCCGAGACCCTGGCCCACGCGGCGCTGGGCATTGCTGCCCTGTTCGGAGCCCTTCGCACGGGCGTACAAAGGAAGCAGGAAGCCAGGAGGAGGCCGCTCGTACCAAGGCCGCGTCACCTCTTGCCCTTCGCCGGCATCGTAAGGGCGGCCGAGCCTCTTCTTCGGCGAAAGTGGCCTCGGCTCCTCCCGAGGGGTTTTTCCCTGCTCCACTGAAGAGAATCTCCTGATCGGCGCCATGGATGCTGCTGCAAGACGGCGAGACAAAGAAGAAGAAGAAGGAGCGGGCAACAAGAAGATAGAGATGAGTGAGGGGGGCTCTGCCCCTCCCCTCATTTATAGCCGGGAGGCCAACCGCCGGCCTCCACGATTCCACGCAATGATGGTTCTTCTTTGCATGCAGCGGAGTCTCGTCAAGACGAACAGTTGCTGAGGCGGCGTGGCGAAGCAAAGAAGCCCACATCCCATCAATTGCCACGCGTTGACCAAGGCTGCAGGCGGTTAGGGCCTGTGGCGCTCCGCACTTGCCCCTTTGCTTCGCCTAGAAGCCAAGTCGGAGCGCGCCTTGGGCCCGGGGGCTACTGTCTGTGTTCTAGGAACCAGGGTACCCAGACTTGCCTGCCTGCGGCCCACGGCGTGGTTCCATCAACGGCCTGGTGCGGCCCAACTTGAGCAACAACAACACAAGACCCTCGCGAGGGGCCAAGCCTCGTGAGGCGGACGACACCAAGACCTCCACGAGGAGCGGCCTCCTCAGGCTGGCTCCCAAGGAGTGGAGATCTCTATGCAAGCCTCACCTCGTGAGGTCCGGATGACGTGAGCCATGACGACCAAGGCCAGACGGGCGCCAGCGGGTGCAGTGTGCCAGTTTCCTCTTCGGTGCTAAAGAGGCAAGCGCAGGCGCGGAGTCCCGAGGAATCAGCCAAAGGTTTCCATTCCCGTGCAACAAGACCAAGACCGCCAGGATGGCAGGATGGAGATCATCACCGAGCCCACCATGGCGTCACGACCAGAGGCTTTCGCAGGCGAAGACTACTTTTGTCAGGATAGCATGTACTAGCTGTCTCCCTTCGAATTTGGCCGTTGTGGGATCCCTTCCCGCCTTTCATTTGGGAAGAGGACCAAGGCCACTATAAATAGGACTTAGCCACCACCAGAGAGGGGGAGTTCACATCGGACCCCCACTCCACCAGCTCACTCGAGCACAAGAACACCTCTCCTCCTGAGGCTGTTCGCCACTGTACTAGTTCATCCTCAGCCCCTCGAGGCCAATCCACCACAAAGCAGGACTAGGGTTTTACACCACAAGGTGGCCCGAACCTGGGTAAACAGCTGTGTCTCTTTTCCTTACAGTTCGTCGAGCTAGGCTGTGAGATTAGCGAGTAGGCAGACTGGGGAGGACGAGTTCTTCGCACGCACCCCATAGTTCGAACCTCTCAAGGGTTTGCGGAACCCGAAATCCGACAGAGACATGTAGCGACACATGAGAAAGACCTAGAAGACTGCACGTCCTTCTCTCTGAGTCATGAAGCCAGGCACGACCACTAAGTCCGAGAACCCCTAGGGTAGGATGGGTCGTGTATCCCCTATGCGAAGTCGAGTCCATGTGACAGTTCAAATGGAACCATGTTGTGTGTTGCTTGTTTTTGTCTGTTTGATTTTTGATATAAGTCGCACTTTTGCCTTAGGCAATAAGTACATGACTGTATCACCTACCTTATCTTATTGTTGTGTTTGGCCCTTCGACACTTGTCTAATTACACTTGCACTATAGAACCCCCCTTTAGGCACCTCCTCTATGCTACTACTTTTTTCTCACCTTTCTCGTCAACTGAAGACCAGCAAGGCAAGATGCACCAAGGATCTACCTCGACAAACAACTAGTACTAAAGACTTTGACTACGACATACTCAACCAGATGCAACCCCGTAGAGTGATGCTCTCCCCTCAAGATTGGAATCCCTTCCCTAGATAAACCTAGACCTCATGAGTTACCCTAGCCCAAACCCTTGACCAGGTGCTTAACCTATGGAATTGCAAGAGAACCAGTTGTCTTCAACAATCTATGCTTAGCACTGGGTTCGTTATGGAACTAGTGAATTAGAGCGAACAAACACATTACATCCTTAAGCTAGCACTTGATCTGATGACGCCATAGGGAAGATCATTTTGAGGATACATGATTAGTAGACTAGTGATTTGACGAGGCTATAATAGATATCTTGGAGAAGTAGATGAGACCCTTTGGTGTTATACGAGACTTTCATGATGGTAGATGAACTTGGTGGATCAAGTTGATAGAGTAGCACAATTTACTTCTTCCTTGAGTAAATTGGATTTAGTAGGACAATTATGATCACAAGCTGAGATTCTTGGAGAAATAAGAATTTGACTTGATCAGATGATATCAATAGGAGATTGATGACATTACGATAATGACTTGGGGGAACAGGTTGGAATTCTCGTAGGACATGAGATTTGGATTAAATAGGTGATCCTAGTGGAGTATAGATGTTGAGTAAGTCTACATGGTTCAGAGTAAATTGGATTTAGACTGATGATCTCGATCATGATACCATGTTTCTCGGTGGGTAATAAACTAGGGATATTGGGTTGTTGTCAGATTTAATTCAAGGATCCATATGCACCTGATAATGGAAATTTGTGGATATGCTGTGATAAGGTAGTTCTTTCTAGAATTTGGGAATTATAGGAACTCTAGAAGATTATCTGGAACACCATAGATATTGGATTTGTAAGAGTAGCGGATTATGAAGTGATTGATGGATTCATAAACCACTGAATTGGATTCGTAGGAAGGGAACAAGATCTTGGATTGGTATACAATGTGTTCTCTTAGGATAGAGCTGAACTATCATGGACGTTGGGAAAATAGGCTGAGCACTTAGATTGTGGTGTTTAATTCAAGCTTAGCAGCTTGTATGCTCTACCCATGGAATTTTACATAAGAATAACCATACATATGAGATTGGGGATAGTTGATATGTACAATTTTGTTATACCTCCTCTTGCGAGTCATGAGGATGTAAATAGCAGGAGTAATGATTGGAGTTGACCTATACGAGATCATGCTTTCGGTGGTGTAAAGTAATTTTGTTTGGAGAGTTATATAGAGTAATTGGCATCTCAGAAACTGTGCTCAAGGATGAGATGATAAACATTCACTCGCACCCTAGAATCCTTGAAACACTTGAGCTTTACCGAGCCACAGCATGGTCGGATCATGACCATGCACCTTGTCTCTAGGATTGAGAAGACCTTGGCCCATATTTAACCGTGACCACCACCAATCCCGCCTATAAGGAAGGTGGAAACGAAGTGCTAGATTACAAAGGGATGACATATTCTCGGATGAGTAACTACCTAGAGCCAATGCACTAGCTTACTTCATGTACCTTGTGAACAAGTCCTCATGGAGTACTTCGACAAGTTGGTTGTCATCTTTAATGGTGACATACTTGTCTACCCGAAGACGAAAGAAGAGCCGTTCAGCTGGTCAGAGAACATCTGAAGACCGCCATGTCAAGGAGGAAGAACTATACTAACCACCATCGTCAAGAAGTAAACTTCCGCGTCGAAATCCATGTGTATCTGCGAGCCACTCCTCTTAGAAGAACCAAACATTTCCATGTCAAAGGGAATCTCACACCAAGATTTATCGACCCCCTTCGAGATCACTACAAGACAAAGAGAAGACGGATATCATCTGGAGTTGCCACCTGAGTTGTCCAATGTGCACAACGTTTTCCACGTGTCACAACTCTGGAAGTGTTTCCAACTTCCTGTCAAGCATGATCCCTACAAGGGCATTGATCACTAAGCCATCGACCTCCAGCCCAATCTGACCTACCGCGAGAAACCCATTTGCAACCTGGATCAAGCAAAACGTCATACACGAAGCTGCACCATCAAGTGCTTCAAGGTTCAGTGGAGCAACCACACCGAGGAAGGAGCCACAGAGGAGCGTGAAGACTACCCCAGATCCAAGTTTCCGTATTCCTTGCCGCGCCTAGTTTGGGAATCTAGGGGACGAGATTCTTGTAAGTGAGGTAGGTCTGTCACACCCTAATTTTCATGACACAACATTTAGGATTAATTAAGCATAAAAATTGGGTCCAACAAAAACTTTTGTGTTGATTTGGTCTCTGCTTTGGTTTGGATTTTTGTTTGCTGTTTGCAAGTGCTCTAAAAATCAAATAAATCCTCCAACTCTTATACTCCTTCTCCTTGATCCAAAACTTTGCCCAATGACCATGCCATGTGTATAGGACAGAATAGTATATTCTTGCAAAATAATTTGGGCAAAAAGTATTTTTCTAAATGAGGTTTTCCAAAAACCCCTGAGTTAAGGCTTGAACTACAAGTACTTAATTTGGGACATGAAAAGTCTTTCTGAAATTATATTTGGATCCTATTAGATATAGAACTCCCTAAAACCACAAAAATATTATTTTAAAAGTTAATTTGCTATTTTATTTAAAGGCTTTTTCATAAGGCTGGAAATGGTCTTTAATAGGTTAGAATTATTTTAAAGTATCAAAACTATTTTAGAAAATTTAGGGAGAGTCAGTGGACATATATTGTCCATATATATGAGTTTCAACACATGGTCATGACCAAAATATTGGACAAAACCCTCCAAAACCCTTTCTGCATAATTCAAGTATTTGAAATATTTCTGTAAGAAATATTGTCAAATAAATCCAGAAAAATTCTAGCAAGTCACACATGCATAATGTGATGATCTTGCCAAGTTTCATTCCCATCCAAATAGTTTTGGTACACAAAAGTGCCCCAAAACCCTCTCTATCCAGAACCAAATTTGAGCAACTGCACATTACCAACTGTCTCCTTTTGATCCCAAATTTTTTGGACATGCTCAAATCCCCAAATGATGACACTAAACCAAGTGGTTCATCATGGAGAATTGATTAGCTTAGCTAGATCTAAGCAAACCTGATTCTAATGATTTCTATGGTTTGACAAAGTTGCATTGTCAACTTTCTTCAAATGAGCTCACACTTGGTGATCAACCCCATTTTGTTCTACCATTTGATCCTATTAAATTTCATGGCAAGTAGAATCTTTTCACTTGCCCAAACCAGCACCAAACACCTTCTGCCATTTTTCCTAAATCACCATTTTGACCACCTACACTATTCTCCTTGACTCCATCTTTTTACCAGAGCTTCTCCTAGTCCTATTTTACCTCCAGTAAGTTTTGCATGACCATGGCTCAATCATTGGTGGGTGAAAACCCCATTTTTCTTCTCAAGAAAGCCACTATTCCTTCTCTCTCTACTCCCCTCCACCACGGAGGCATCCCAGAGTATCCAAGGTTTTCCCCTCCTTGTTCACGCTCCCCTAAAACCCCAAGACAGAAAAGGACATGCCCATGGCACTAAAATAATGCCATGGCATGCCGAGCTCGTGCTCTGGAGCATGCTACAGTACTCTCCCGCACTGTAGCCGCCCATTCTGAAACAATCCGATGACCTAGGGCAGCGGGGTGGTGTCCCCCGAGGTCGCCTTGGCGTCCGCAACACGGAACGCTGTCGGCCCCCTCCTTCCTCGCCCTCCTCTCTCCTATGGAGGTCGTGCACATCGCCGCCCCGTTTGGCTAGTCCCACGCCCGCGTCTGTGGCCCGCTTAGAGCTCGCCCCGCTCTCCCTCTTCCTTTACCTCCACCTAGACCACGCCCATGAGCACCCCCGTCACGCCCCAGAGCGCCCGTTTGGCCTCTGGCGATGCCCCTGGCCATGGCCGTGAGCCCCGCCTATGACACACCTGGCCATGCACATATGGAGCCTCCCAGAGCCCTCTCTCCTCTCCATTTGCTCTCTCTCGCTCTCTCCCATGGACCTGCTGGACCGGTCCATTCTTCCTCCCGTGCCCTCTACCCACCACAATGGCCGAAGCACCGCCGCCGTCCGCCACCAAAATTCGCATCGCCCGAGCCCCCTTCTCTCCACCCAACCATTCCATAGCATCACCACCGCCATCCCGGAGACCTCCCCCGCTCCATTTTTTCCTTTCCACGTCCATTTCGCCGTACCCAACTGTGGCCAACGGCCCCCGCACGCGGCCACCCGCATAATGGCCGCTACGGTCTTCCCCTGCTCGCACGAGTTGCGTGGTTAGATGCTACGCTCTCCCTCGAGCTCGCTGGCGTGCGGAGAGTCACCGGAGGTGATTGGAGCCGCCGGTGCGAGCGCCGGCGCCGCTCGGCCGCGCTTCCCCTGTCGCTTCTCCGCGTCAGATGTGAGGTAGGGGACGACCACCCTGCCAGCTGGCAAGGGGCCCGCCTATCAGCGGTAGTGGCGGCCGAGCCGGCCCAGCGGTCGAGATAAGTGGAAACGGCTTCGTCGTCACTCCTATCTGCGCACAGCTGATGTAACACCCCAAAAATTTAATCATGTTTTTACTAAATAAAATTTGGCCAGAATTAAAAATTTGAATTTTTGCTAGGTCAATTATTAATTTTAGAACCATTTTCTGTTTCTGTTTTTCAAAATTCTTCCCTCCATATAGCAATTTTTGGAAATAATATTGGGGCTTTGGTAGTTCTCTTAAAACATTTCAATTATAGTTTAATAACCGTAAGAATTATTTTCAGAATAAAATTTGCCTCTAAACAATTCTTTTAACAGCTATTTCAATATTTTAAATGCCTCTGTTGCACTACAACTACTTTAAATAATTCTTTCAAAATTCCACAAAAATTATGAGGGGTCATGTGATGCCCATAAATCACTTTTATGCAAAAACCAAACTTGGTCTTTTGAAAAATTTGAGTGAAACAAGCTCTTTTCATTTCTGGTCCAGATCCAACTTTGCACTACAACCCCTATTTTCCTTGCTCCATTAATTCTAAATTTTTTCCCAATTATAGTCCTTGCAACAAAACCCTTAAGTCCAGAATTCCAGCTCCATTGGAATCTCTTTAGTTCACCAAATATTCTCCTACATTTTCTGTCCAGAACTGAAATTCACCAAAACTTGCACTAGCAAGTTCTTCTTTTTCCCCAGCCAACCCCACCACCCTCTCTACCATCGAAAGAGACATTCCCCTGCCAATTTTCGTATCCAACAAATCCTCGTAGGTCACCCTAGCATTCTGTCGAGCACATCATGTGCATGACAGAATATGGCAACCTCTTAAAACCACTTATGGGACTAGCTCATCCGACCAAACTAGAATGTCCAATAGTCTTGCCATCTTTGTAATCATAACCCTAGCAAAAATCAGCTTAAGTGGATCACCCTAGCTCACTCTGGCATTTCGTCGAACACATCAGGGGCATGTCCGAAGCGCGAGCAGAACACATCAGGCGGGGTATGGTTCAGTAAGTTGTTAACCCCTTTCCGTGCACACACCACATAGAGGGCTACCATGAGGGTTTCCATGTTGGTGGACTAAATCCTATCATCGGGTCAGGGGGCATGGGTGTTTCCAGTTGTGACTGAGAGGGGGGCACCCCTTGTAATCTGCGCGTATTAATAGTGATCCCATGCAGGACGTTGGTCTCTCCATCTTAAAGTTTTTCTTGAACGATGCTTTGGGTGATTCCTGGCATCGGGAAAGTTAATCTGGTGTGTGCTGGTCAGGTGTGTTTTCAACCCAAAGACCGTAATGGGAATTAGTCAGTGTCACGGTACTGACTAAAGAAATCCTTTACTTGTGGGTAAAGAGTACACCCTCTGCAGAGTTTAAACCTATTCGAATAGCCACGTCGGCGGTTAAGGGCTACAGTCTGGGTTGGTCAAGTGTCGATCTTCGGAGGAAAATAATTAAATTGAGCCTGAATTATTTTGCAAAATAATTATTGTCACCCTGATGCTACCATGAATGTTTTTGCTATGCATATTAATATTAGTGTGGTTATGCATATTATTGTGGACTAACCGTTTCTCTTATTTTATTTCCTCAGTGTCTCAGGGGCTGGCTAGAGTACCCCGGGCACTCAACTTTATTTTCAAGACCTCTCGTGGCGTCCCTCGAGTTTACAGGCGGTCCCGCCACTACTCTTGTGGACACCCGATTGGCATTTCTCTTCAAGTCCGACCGTGGTGTCACTTGACACCCGACTGGCATTTCTCTTCAAGTCCGACCGTGGCGTCACTTGACACCCAACTGGCATTTCTTTCTGAATGTCACTTGGGCTGGCTAGACTACCCGTGGCATTTACATGCGTTATTTATGACAAGTTCGATCATGACTAACATGTTATATTTACTCCCGTATCATTTTTGCTATTGTCATGTCATGATTTAGATTTGTGTCAGCATGAGCATTTTAGCATGATCCAGCATGAGCATGAGCATACGCATATAGTTTGGTTCAACATGATCGTATATTTTGTCTGCTGCATTCGGTATATCTCTTGTTCATGATGTTTGCGAGTACATTCAAACGTACTCACAGGCTTGTCACTGGCTATTTACTTGGCCAGGTCAGGAGTTCTACGAGGAGTACCACAACGACGACCGTGCAGAGCCTAGGATAGCAGCCACATGGATAGGAATTATCCAGGTCAGCTGTTCCTGTGGGAATGGAGCCCCATCAACGCTGGAGTACCATGAGTCATTTCCGTCATCCACCACTGGAATCCCTGTTGTATCATTAGACCTTTATGGTATTGTACCCAATTCTTGTAATAGCTTGGTAATCTGTAACAAGGACGTGTCCACCAGTAACAGTAATCCTGGGCTGGTGGTAACACGAGGGGTAAAATTTTCTGGGTATGTTGTGTCCCTGAAATCCGGCCGCGACAGCTGAGCTGCTGGGCCGGCCTAGCAGCTATCCTACGACCATCGCGCCTAATAAAGTTGCTACCTATTTCTTTCTTTGTATTTTCCAGAAATATTATGAAATCCATAGATAAATCATCCTAAATCCAAATTTGGTGATTCAAATTTTTTATGACTCCATAAATCATTCCCTATTTAATAGGCAACATTGAACATTTTTACAATGCCTGTTTTCCACTGGATCTATTTAATAGGCCATTTATTCACATAAGTCAACTTCAAAAATCCATATTATATTCATTTCGACTCCAAATCCAGTGAACCAAATTTATAAATGTTTCTAAAATCATGCCTGATTTTGATGGGTGCTTCACTCATTTTTATAAAAAGGCATTTTGTTAACTTCTTACATATTCATTATTCCCTTGATTTCACTTAGCTGAAATGTTCAAAAATCCTCATTGATCCAAATCTAATGAGCACTTTTACTTTCTGTCTTTTTGGGTTGCTTATTGTGATTGCTTTCGACGATAGTTGACGAAGTAGAAGAAGTACCTGGAGATGGACCAGAAGATTCGAAGACTTTGCTGAGCCAGGCAAGCAGCCCTTTGACCATGATGAACCCTTTTACATCATAATAGCATTTCCCGTTGTTTCATCAAGTGCATGATATCTTGAATGGCAACCTTGCTAGGCTTGCCTCCATTGATACTTGCATTGTTCATGACTCTACCCTTTCTTAGAGTCGTGTTGGTGGAAAGTAGATATATGCTATAGTAGTTGGCTACGCAAAACGGGGCAGGGTCATGCATTGAAAGAAACAAGTGTGGTTTGACATACTTCTGAAAGTCCCAGTGGGTGCCACTGATGCCCCTGGGAGATGATGTTGAGCTAGGTCACTACTTAATGGAGAGGTAGTGTACCGAGGCATGGTGAATGTGTTGTTTCCAGAGACGGATTAGATTTAAGATTTGTTGACCGTCCCAACCAAACATGCGCAACCACTCTACCCTTATATGGGAAAGGGCATTATTGATTACCTAGTTCGTGCTAGCATGGATGCCCGCATTACTAGTGATGGGAGTGGCATGGTCACTCTCGGGATGGGGTCGTGCTTGGATAGGCGGCCATGACTATTTTTACAGGGCATCGGACACACCATTGGTACCCCGTACTTGTGTTATGTGATGAATGTGGGAGCGTGGCTCCACAAAAAATTATTATGTGACAATGTTTGGCATGGGGGCTGCTACCAATCGAGTGGACTCTTTGTTAGTCACGGCTATGGAAAGGTAGTGATCGGGTGCTTACCCCGGGTACTTGAGGTACCGCGGGTCATGGATGACACGAAAGTTCCCCGGATCTTGTGGGTAAAGTGTGCAACCTCTGCAGAGTGTCAAACTATTCGAATAGCCGTGTCCACGGTCAATGACAGTTGGGTGGTACTGCTTAGACTATGTCCATATGTTTCTGAAAGACAACACGGTTTGGCAATATAGTTAATGTGATTCGTGAGGAAGTCACGATGAGCTTGGGGATGAGTTGTCTATAACTCTTCCTCAATGTTGATGTTTGTAAACTCCTAATACTAGTTGCAAACGCATTCATGACCTTAATAAATGTTGATCATACTTTCATAGGAAAAACTAGCTTTCTGCAAAATGCCAATTTAGTAGTAGAGCCTTGCTTAATTATTCTGCTATCACTCTTGGGTTGCTTGCGAGTACATTCAAACGTACTCATTGGCTTGTCCCTGGTTATTTAATTGGCCAGGCCTGGAAGAGCAGGGATACTGTGAAGAGTTCTTCGGTGATGAACATGCGAGCTAGGACGCTTTCCCAGTCAGAATGCCTGTAGGGTTAAGGAAGATGTCATGGGTCCAAGTTATCGACGAAGATTCCCGCTGCGATGTTATATTCAAGACATGACCATAATGGTCCTATTTGTGTAAGCCGGTATGTAATGGATGTAAACTCTTGATATTCAGTCTGTGGTGTACAGTGAGCATTGATCCTTGGGATCACTGTGCACATGTAACCGGTGGCTTCGACTGTGTAGGTCGGGGTCCCCACATACCCGCCGTTCTCTCTGACCAAGCTTCGACGCGGTATGGCCTTTGCCATTTGCTCGCTGCTGCAGTATGGGCAGATCCCACCCGCCGCCGCCCTCCTAGTTACATCCCGACGACCCCCAGGTATAGCTTCCGCCCCTCCGGCCTTGCTCCACTGCCCATCTTCCCACATCGTTGCATGTGGGAAATCTTGCATGTGGATCTTTGCTAGTTCTTTGCCCAAAAGGTATCTCGTCCAGCGTACTTTCCATGTTGCAATCTTGTCCTCACACCATTTTAGATAAACAACCGTGTTGTTGTCTTCCCTTAGGACAAGGAATATGCTTCTTTTTTGTCATTGTATGTGTCATCAGCTGTTATTGGCCAGTAATTGTTTCCTTTCTACCTCTTTTTTGCAAACAGGGCTATCCATTTCACCTCGTTGCTATTGCGAACTTTTGGTGAACTACACAAATCACTTTTTTTAAGAGTGTTTTGTGCAGTTTTGCTGAAATGTCACATGGGCAACGTTTCTACATTTCAGTGGGACCGCACAAAGGGAGATTGGTTTTGCTTTATCCTCCTCATCCAACTCCGAGGCTAATCTTCTCCGACTTTTTTCTTAATCTTCTCCAGCTAGTTAGTCTTAAGAGAGACTGCAAAGGTGACCGGCTTCTATTTGTGTGTTTATTGTTTCATCAATAGTCCTCTATTATTGTAATCACACTTACTCAATATCTTTGGAACAGGGACGCTCAGCTCTGTTTTAGTGGAACTGCATAAAATGATCGGAATATTGCATGCTCCTGACAACTACTTTTTTCCCAACATGCCTTGTTGATTTAGACAGAGCTGGGGGGAAGTTGCTGCCAATGAAAGCATGGATCAATTTTAATTTAACACCTTCTCACAACTTTTTCTTCAGTTGTGATGTAAATATTAGCTCTGATCTACTAATCATTGAGATGCATTTGCAAGGAAGTTAGTTTTTTATTTTTTCCGAAAGAGCATGGATGTTAGTTTCCTTTCTAGTATTTGATTGATGTTGTAATGAGACAACCTTCCAGCTGGAAAGACACACGAAACAAAAGCTAAAAGCTTAAGAGCATTGTACAATTTCATGTCGCTGGAAAATTATTTGTATACATCAATTATGTAAACAAATGCTGGAAGCTTGATAGCATTGCCAGAAGCCATTCAGCATCCGAGTCCATGTGCCATGCACCAAATTAGAGTGCACAACCGCATGGGAGACTCAGCCCGGTCGTTGCGCCGCACTAATAGTGAGTGATGAGTAGTCAAATCATAAGCCCCACCTTTCCCACTGTAAGTTGCTCGGAATAAGGAACCATCAACACGCTCTTCTTTGAATCTGCTCATACTAGTATGAAGGTGCAAAACCAAGTCCGCGTATGGCCTGTCGGTCAACGCGCTTCCTCTTGGCATTTCACTGACATGTGGGACCGGAGTGTGAGCAAACCGATCTCAATTGACAGCAAAATGGCCAACCTACCGCTAGGTGTCACACGGAGGCCAAGATATATTCGAGCATGGTTGATCGATGTCATCAATGAAGACGAAAACAAACTTGTCCAAGTGTTCCATGAAAACTTTGTTCATGAGGTACATGAAGTAGGCTGGGGCATTGGCTAACCCAAACGACATGATCGTGTACTCATGCAGGCCATATCGGGTTACAATTGTCGTCTTCGAAATATCTTGGGGTCTGATCTTCAATTGATAGTACCCAGACCTGAGATCGGTCTTGGAAAACACCTTGGCTCCATTGAGCTGATCAAACATGTCTTCAATCTTGGGGAGTGTGTACTTGTTCTTGATTGTGACTTCATTAAGGGAACGATAGTCAACACATGATCGAATGGTACCGTCCCTCTTTTCCACAAACAGAACAGGTGATCCCCAAGGTGACGCACTAGGGCGAATCAATCCTTTCATCAACTGCTCGACCAGTTGCTTCTTTTAATTCTGCTAACTCCTCCAATCCCATCCTATAAGGCTTCTTATAGATGGGTCCTGTTCCGGGCATGGGCTCAATGATGAACTTGATGCCACAGTCAGGAGACATTCCTGGTAACTTATTAGGAAACTCATCGGGGTACTCACATACTACTGGCACTAGCTCCAATCCAACTCCTGATAGACAGTTGACTTGCGTAATTTGAGCAGAGGAGGGTTTGGAAGCAAACTTAACTTTGACTTCTAGGTCATGGTCAACGGGTTAGCCCAGTTGGCATAGTCTAGCATGCCATGGTGCATGACGAGCCATCTCATTCCTAAGACCATGTCCAACCTCGTGATCTTAAGAAAATAGGGTCTACAGGGAGCTACATCGACACAGGGGTTAGTAGCCTTGATGAAGGTTGGAGATGCACGCTCATTGAACTCGTCCTGATGGAATGATCCTCGTCATCTTCTTTCTTGCTGTGAGCTGTTGGTGACGTCTTGGGCAATCATCTCGGAGGACTATAGTGTTGCCTTGGCGCTCCTCTTGGAAGGCTCGGAGGAGCTGAGCTGTGATCACATTTGCCTCGAAGAGGTGATGGTGGAGCTTGACTCTTGGCCTGATCCCGGCTGACCTCTGTCTGGGCAGAAGCTCATGTTCCTCATAGGTTAGCGATGTTAGTGCAGTCACGACCGACATCTTTGCGGAGCGGTCAAGGGCTCTTGATTAAGGAAGACGAAAAGGGAAAACAAGGTGGATGGGGGGTGTGCCTAGTAAGGGGGTTGGTACTATGCATGTTTAATTTAAGCAAGGGCTAGAAGGGTGAAACACATTCATGGAAAACCAAATGGGTGATGTAGCCGTTTGCAAGTTTCCAGAGGGAAAGTACGGCCTTCAAAAACACAACAAAAGCAAAGAAAAAAAAGAACATGGTTTCATCTGAACCATTATAAGGACTAGACTTCACATATGGGATACACGACCTATCCTACCTTAGGGGTTACGTACTAGCATACCCTAATCTTGAACGGTGCTGACGTGGTGGAATGCCCGGTCGTGTATTTTGTCTCTTCTAGGTCTTCCTCCTCGTCATCATCTTTCTGAGCTTCTTTATCTCTCGAGGGAGTGGGGGATTGGAGGATCTCAACATAGTGTTGCTTGCCGGTGGTGTGGTGAAGAGCCTAGGTAATCCCTTACCATCAATCGGTGCTGCCGTCTCGATGGCAAGAACCAGCGTTGCCCTCCGGGTCACTTGAAGAACCAGCTTGTCGGGGAGTCATTTGCCTTGATGAATACTTCTACATGGTACTCTGTCTTAGTGTCGTCGATCCAGTGCTCATGGTAGGTGAAAGTGGGGCTCGATGAAACTGGCACTTCTAGAGGCTATCCTAGAGGAGCACGGGAAATCCGGTGGTCAGGTGGTCTTCTGGTTTAGCGACCATTTACAAAAGTTTTGAAGAGGAAAGATTAATAAGGAGAAAACAATCTTAGGTGCAGTGGGTTTGGAAAAACTCAGAAAAGGAGAGAAGTATAGATAATTTTTTAAATAGTGATAGTTTTGAAAATAGTTTTACCCTAACTAATGACCATACTAACTAAGGCTTCCTACAGTCAGGATGGCTCTAATACCAGCTCTGTGGGGACAATGATTTATACGGTCGAAGCCACAGGTTACACGTTCACAGTGATCCCAAGGATCAATGCTCACTGTACACCACAGACTGAATACCAAAAGTTTACATTCATTACATACCGTCTTACATAAATAGGACCACTATGGTCAAGTCTTGAATAAATCATCGCAGTGGAAATCTTCGTCGATAACTTGGACCCATGCCATCTACCTTGACCCAACAAGCATTCTGACTGGGAAAGCATCCTAGTTCGCATGATCGTCACCAAAGAACTCTTCTTCGTATACCTGCTCTTTCAGGCCTGGCCAAGAAAATAGCCAGGGACAAGCCAGTGAGTACATTTGAATGTACTCACAAGCAACCCATGAATGGAAACAGAGTAAAGTATGCATGGTAATAACAATATGTTGCCATTTCTGTGGTAAGGTAGTTTTTCTTATGCAAGTATGATCAACAATAAATGAATATGTCTGCAACACGTATCAAGAGGTTACAGACATCAACCTTGAGAAAGAGTTATGCTCAACTCAGTCTTGAACTCATCGTGTCTTCTCACGATTCTCATCAACAAGTGTTCTTAATCGTGTGTGTAAAGGATTTCCGGACATAGTTTAAGTAGCACCACCTAACTGTCCATGACCGTGGACACGGCTATTTGAATAGTTTGACACTCTGCAGACGTTGTACACTTTACCCACAAAATCCAGGAAGCTTTCGTGTCATTCATGACCCGCGGTACCTCAAGTACCCGGGGTAAGCACCCGATCACTATCTTTCCCTAGGCGACACTAACATAGATTCCACTCGTTGGTACATATCCCTCGTGTGTAATCATCAAGATCTTGGGACTCTGCCCTTTTTATCATCACATCTACACGACGGGACCAACGGTGTGTCCGGTGCCCTGTCAAAACAGTCATGGCCACCTATCCAAGCACGACCCCGTCCCGAGAGTGAACTCACGTCACTCCCGTCACTAGTAATGTGGGCACCATGCCAGCATCGGACTAGGTAATCAACAATGCCCCGTCCCATAAGGGGTATTGTGGTTGTACATGTTTTGGTTGGGATGGTAGACACACCATAAATCTAATCCATCTTTTTATACACACATAATCACTTGCTTTGGTACACCACTTCTTCATCAAGTGGTGACCTAGTTCAACATCATCCCACGGGCATTAGGGGCATCCGATGGGGTTTTCGGAAGATTGTAACCAAGTTATGATCATGGCATAGATGCAACATCATGCGTTAATGCCAAGTTTTCATCGTATCTCTAAGCACAAGGTAGAGCTATGGACATGCAAGTATCAACGGGGAAGCATCAATGCAACAATCCATAACAAGGTCATCATCATTGTCATCATGCATTCGAAAAAGTATCGATGGACAAGAGAGGGGTATCATGGTCAAAGGGCTGCTTGCCTAGGTTAGCAAAGTCTTCAAATCTTCTGGTCCAACTCCAAGCACTTCGTCTATTCCGTCAACTATCGTTGAAAGCAATCACAATAAGCAACACAACAAGGCAGAAAATAAAAGTGCCCCAAAAATATGAATTTGACTTTTCTAGGACTTCTCTGGTTATAAGAAAAATAACCTGAGTGGTTTCATTGGATTTGGATCAACAGATATTTTTGAACATTTCAATATGATGGAATCAAGGGATTTAATGGATCTACAAGTTTTCTACAGAATGCCTTTATATAAAAATGAGTAAGAGTACCCATTAAATCAGGAATGATTTTAGAAACAGTTAGAAATTGGTTTCACTGGATTTGGAGTCCAAATGAATATCTTATGGATTTTTGTAGTGGACTTATGTGGATAAATGACCTATTTAATGGATCCACTGAAAGCCAAGCACAACAAAAATGTCCACTATGGCTCATTAAATAGATCTTCATTTATGGAGTCACTGGAAATTTGAATCATCAAATTTGGACATTATTTGAATACTCTAGAGATTTTACAAGCTATCTGGAAAAGAAAAAACAAGGAAAGGGCTTTACCCTTATCCAGCGCACCGGGCGGAAGATAGTAGTGGGTCGGCCAAGTGGCTCAGCTGCGTACGAGCTGTCGACGCAGGAGGCGTACTCGGGGAAATACGCCTTCCCCGAGCGAAGGCCGCAGCGGGCAGATCCCGTCTCCACTTAAACGGGGCGGGGCCCTCCCGTCAGTGGCTCAGCTCCGCTGGCCGCCCGACAGGCGGGGCCTGCTGGTAGGTTCACCCTCAACCTCCCGCGCGGGCGCAATGGGAGGCAGAGGAGGCGTTCGACGCCGGCTGCCGGCGCTATAGGGCGTCTCCGGCGATGTTCCGCCCACCGGCGTGTTCAGGAGGGAGAGCCGCATCCAACAAGGTACTCCATGAGCGAGGGGGAGGTCTGATGTGAGTGCCCCATCGGCCGTGGCGGAGGAGGCCGACGATGAGGTTGGCACGGCGAGGCAGGCACGGGGAGGAGGCAATGGAGCGCGGGATGAGTCGGTGGTGGTGATGAGATGGGGCAGGAGCGGCTATGGGGAAGAGAGAGGGGCCGAGGCGTCCAAATTTGAGCGGTGGTCGGCGGGGAAGCTCCAGCCATGGAGACGAATGGAGGGCACGGGAGTGAGAGAGGGCCAGTCCAGGAGGACTATGGGAGGGGGATAGAGCGAAGGGCGTTGAGAGGGAGTCTCGGGGTGGCCATATACAGCTAGGCGGAGGTACACCACGGACAAGGCTCACAACCACGGTTCGGGCATCGCCTGAGGCCAAACTGGCGCTCTAGGGCGTGTCCAGGGTGCTCGTGGACGTGGTCTAGGCCGAAAGAAAAGGATAGGGGGATCGGGGCAAGCTCATGGCGGGACCCAAGCTCGCGCGCCCACTGGCCTAGCTAGGTGGCGTAGGGCATGGGCAATAGGGGGTGAGAGAGAGGGGGAGAGAAGGGGGCCTGCACGGCTGTCCCGTTGCGGATGTCGAGGGCCTCGACTGGCGCGAGGGGGAGGCACGAGGTGGTCGGGGGATCTGCGGTCCAGAGCGCGTCTTTGGCTAGGATCCACGGATTTTGCGCGCACCAGCACGGCCACTTGTGTCTGGCAGTTGCAGGGGGCGTGGGCAAAAGCTGAGGGGAGCCTTGGATGCTCTGGAAAGTCAAGGAGGGAGAGAGGGATTGAGAGAGAGAGGGAAAGCTGCTGCCCAGAGAGGGAAAATGAGGTTCTCACCCCCAAGTAATTGAGGTGAGTCCATGCAACTTTTGCCAGTGGTAGAGGGGTACTAGGACATGTTGTGGTAAAAATTGTGGCTCAGGGAAAATCCATTTGGTGCCCCAAATGTTGATCACAAAATTTGTGGCAGAAGGTGTTTGATGGTGGTTTGAGCTAGTAAAAAGATTCCCCTTGCCATGAAATTTAACAGGTGTGACTGGAATCACAAATTAGTAGTGCCCACCAATTTTGAGGTCAAATGGAGAAAATGGCCAATGCAACTTTTGTAAACCCTAGAAATCAGTGGAAATGGGTTTCCCAAGATTTAGTCATGTAAATCTATTCTCCTTGATGCACCACTTGGTGTAGTGTCATCATTTAGGGATTAGAGCATGTCCACAAAATTTGGGATCAAAACGAGACAGTTGGCAATGAAGAGTTGCTCAAATTTGGTTCTGGACAGAGATGGTTTTGAGAGGGTTTGGTGGGGTTATCTTGTTCTCCATGTCATGAGACTTGGCAAGATCATCCAATAGGTCAATTCTGAAAAGGTAGAATTTTCTTGGAATTTATGGAGAAACTTTCCTTTGTAAACATTTCAAAAGCTTGAAATGTCCAAAAAGGGTTTTTGAGGGATTTGACCAATATTTTGGTCAAGACCATGTGTTGAAACTCATATATATGGACAGTATATGTCCACTGAGTCTCCCTAAATTTTCACAAATATTTTTGAAACATTAAAATAATTTTAACCTATGAAAGACCATTTCTGGACTTAGGAAAAAGCTTTTAAATAAAATAGCAAAATAATTTTTAAAATAATATTTTTGTGGTTTTTGGTAGTCCTATATCTAATAGGATTCAAACACAATTTTTGAAAGATTTTTGTCATCCTAACCTAGGTACTTGTAGTTCAAGGGTTTTGAAAAACCTAATTTAGAAAATACTTTTTGGCCAAATTATTTTTGCAAGAAAATACTATTCTATTGTATACATATGGCATGATCATTGGGCAAAGTTTTGCATCAAGGAGATGAAATACATGAGTTGGAGGATTTATTTGATTTTTAGAGCACTTTCAAACAGCAAACAAAAATCCAAAACAGAGTAGAGACCAGATCAACACAAAAGTTTTTGTTAAACCACATTTTATCATTATTTATTAGCTTAAGTCTTGCGGCATGAAAATCAGGGTGTGACACCTTCCTAGGACTCGCCATCGTTCACTGTGTTGGTTCTCTCAGCGAGGCATGGTCAACTTTGTCAACAAACGATAGCCATCGAAGAGGCATGTACGTGGAGTGGCTGATAGTAGGGACCCACATGGCCCATGGCTGCACGAAGCAAGTGCCCCTTATTATGCAAAAACAATTGCTTTCTCCCCCTGACAGGTTTGACCCACCAGCTACATCTTCGCACGCAAGGAAGTGCTTCCTTTATTACGCGGAAATAAAAAGTTTCCTCTCCCTGACAGCTGGGACCCACCAGCTTTATTATGATCCATTTCTTGAAAATATAGATTGTACCAAAGATGCTAAATTATTTTCTTTTTATTCTAACTCGAAAAAGAAGAAATAAAAAAACCAGAAAACACCTTCGCACGCAAGGAAGTGTCACCATATTACGCGCAAAAAAAATGATTCCCCCCTGCAAGCTAGGACCCACCAGATTTGGAGGCTGACTTGTGGGCCTACTAAGTTGACGCGTACGCAAGGCTTTGTCAACTTAGTCAATAAATGATTCTAGCTGCAGTGACCATTGGATGTTAATCCAATGGCCGAGCTGCGTCTTCAACCTCTGGTCTTCTTGCTCCAGCAGCCCAAACCTACGCCCGCCGTACCGCCTGCTCCAGCCTCCCGTGGCCGGCTGTGCTGCCGCGCAGGCCTCACCGCCCGACCATACTACCATTGGCCAGGCCTTCTCTCTACTCACCCACAACCCATGTTATTCTCCCGCGACGGCAGCCTTACACCGCAGCTGAACCAGTGAACCCTCACACTCCCCTCCGCGTGGGCATCCACCTGCCTCGTCTTCCCTGGCTCAGCGTCATTCCCTTCCTAGGCATCGCCGTCGTCCATCGCCTAGGTGATGTCCGCGCGGCGTGGTTAACATGGTCAACGAACAACAGCCATCGAAAGAGTAGTGTATGTGGTGAGGCTAACAGATGGACCCACCAGCTACATCTTCGCAAGCAAGGAAGTGTCAACGTACGACACCTATGGGATCCTAAAGGACCCCTTTACGGTTTGGCAGGGAGAGAGGTATGCACAAAGAGCAGAACCAACAATCGACGCGGGGCGATTTTACCCAGGTTCGGGCCGCTAATCAGCGTAAAACCATACACCTGCCTTGTTTTATTATGAGTGTTCTTGAGCCCAGGCTCCAGGAGCACTTGCGATGAACAGTACGTTCAAAGAGCAGCTACGCATGCAGAATGGGCCAGAAGATCCTCCTCCCTGTAGCAGTTGCCTTGGGCCTCCTTTTATACGCTCAAAGGGGTCACCACAGTGGCAAAATGTACATACATTGAGGTGTAAAGTAGCTACAGGGTCATCATACCTAATCCCTGACGGATTAGGACGAACGCATTTAATGCACCGTGAGGTGTCCGTTTAGGTGTCCTCACTTTCTGGGGGATGGAAAAAGGGGCCATCCCATCAGCACCGCTTAAGCTCTCCCCCACTGGTCTCCTGCCACGCATCCAGGAATGGACCTAGGATGCCAGGCTGGTTGCTGTGCTGAAGCGGCGGAACAGTGATAGAATCTTGCCGGGTTTCGTGAGCCACCCCGGCAAGATCTTGCCGGGGGCCTGGCCTTCGGTCTTCAGATCTTATTAACTCCTGATCCTTTGATTCTCGGTCTGAGTATCCCCTTGACAATCTTGCACTAATCTCCAATTACTCCCCCGGCAAGCCTTGCCGCGGGCTTGGCTACGACTGGCCGTGCACAAGTATGGGGTACTAAAGTCCCAATACTTAGTACACCGACAAGAGCCCCGGGCCTAGGCCATACACGAATGCGAAGCGTTGTTGGGCTAGGCCCAAACAGTGCATGGGCACGCGTGGCAGGGGATTAACTGCTTGCGATGATTTCGCTTACTGCATCCTCCCACTATGCACATTGAATGCGCAACGTGGGGCACGTGCGCTGAACGGCCGCGGCCGCAGCGCGCTTGTAGAAGCGTATTCTCATTGGGTAGTAAAAGAGGCGGCCTCGCTCCTTCCCCATAAAAAGGAAACCGCAGAGGCGCTGCCTATTTACCCCTTCTTTCTTCTTCTCCACCTGAAATCCGCCGTTGCCTTCCTTCTCTCGAGCTCAGAGCAAAGCTTTCCCTCATCCGCTCATCGCTTCCACGCCCGCTCCATCCTCGGCTTCCGCCCCTGCAGTTGCCATGCCGCCCAAGATCAGCAAGGGCAAGGGCAAGGAGATGAAAGCTAATGTCTCGGAGAGCGAGCTGGTGAAGATGTGGAAGAAGTTCGTCGTCTTCGCCCCGTCGCTTGACGCGAGAGCTCTGAAGAGCCGGTACCAGTGTATGTGGGCGGGGGAGACGCAGGCTCACCCCGCCACTCGCATGATTCCAGGTTCTTGTTCCCAAAGCGGACCAGACAGATACCCCTTCTTCGTCGCTTATTTCTATTGTGGGCTCTGTCCTCCATTCTCTGACTTCTTCAATGACATTATGTACACATACAGCTTCCATCTTGTTGATTTCACGCCAAATGTTGTACTGTGTATGTCCATCTTTGCTCATCTTTGTGAAAATTTTGCCGGAGTGGTTCCCAATACTGCCCTCTTACGCCATTACTTTTTCCCCCGTATCCAAAATGGGGAGGCCCTCTCTGGTTCTATCGCTTGGATTCCAAGGGCTTGGAATAAGGAAATATACCCAGAAGGGGTTTACCGCGAGAAGTGGGTCGAATGGCGGGCTAAGTGGTGCTGGATCAAGGAAGCAGATCCCCATCCGTTCTGTTTGCCTTGACAGCAGAAGGCGGTCTGGGGCAGTGACTGGAGTGATTTCGCTGCTGAAGACGAAAAGCTCACGATTGCCACCACCAGAATCCTTCGCCTGAAAGCTGCCGGGCTCACAATGGAGATGATTGGCTTCGATTTCCTCCGCCGCCGCATTGCCCCTTTGCAGAATAAAGGGAGATCAGCTTGGGAATACCGGAACGCAGCAGACATCATGAGACTGCGCCCCGGGTAGAACAACAATTTGACTGCTATGCAGCTTGGCGCTCTCTGTCAAAAGCTATTCCAGCGCGACAACAAGCATCGGTTGCCGACAAGAATTGTCCCTCTGTGCAACAACTCTGCCCTGGGGTCGATTATCGCCACCATGCCACTGTTCAACGCCCACGGTCCTGACGCGACTTGGGTCGAGCCATCCAAGGAAGAGGCACAAAGGTTCTTTGACAACTTGACGGAGAGAGCCATCCGGGAAGAAACAGACCTCATCCGAGCCACCACCGATGAAGAAGTGGCATACATCGCCACTAGGGCGGAGGAGGCGAATCTTGCCGCGGAGGCTGGTAGCACCGGCTTCACAGAATGGGAAACTAGTGACGCAGAGGTAGTGGTGGAAGGAAAACCTGCCTGGAAGGACAAGGCTGCCGGGGAACAGAGAAGCGCAGCCGCTGAGAGCTCGTCCGACGAAAACGCGGCCGAAGAAGAACCGCAAGAAGAGCTCCCAGCCCCGAAGAAGACAAAGCATGTTCTTCGAAAGGCTGCATCTGGCATCCCGGCAAGCCAACGTTCTTTGAGCAGCGAGGCTCCCGGGAAGAAGGCGGCCGGCAAGACTGCGCCGCGGCAAGGAGTCCAACAGCAACCTGCGCGGCATGCGAGACCCGCACCAGTGGCAACTGCTGAGGCGGCAGGGGCGTCTCGCACTACCGCACCGGAGGCTGAGGTGGCGGAATCACGCCAACCTCCTGCGCCTGCTACAGCCAAGCGACCCAGGACCCCTCCTCCGCCCCCTCACATGGACACAGCACCGGAGGTCGATTTCGACATCTCCAGCTTTAGCCCGGAACGAGAAGAGGAGGAGTAAGTGTCCTGTCATAGCCTTTATCTTCCAAATCTTGGAGTAATCTCATAGCCTTGCTTGTTTTGTCTCTGCAGCGATGCAGAAACCTTGGCGGAAAGGGCGGCGAAGAGGTTGAGAACTTCCACGGGCGACGAGCCCCCGGCTGGCTCTACGAGCGTGCCAGAAATTGTCGTCGTCAGCCCGGAGCTCAGCCCTCAATGCAACCCCCAGCGCAGCCCCCAGCGTGAGTTCTCCACTCGTTTTCTGCTGACGGGCGCTGAGGTTTTTATCCTTGCCGCAGATATCTTTGGGCTTGCAGGAGAAGGACGGTAGCAAGGGGAGTTATCAGGAGATACCTCCGTCGTGCCACCTCCGTCAACTACACCGCCCACAAGCGCATCCCCGGCAAGAGATCACACCGACGAGTTTGTCTTGGTTGAGGAGGAGCCGACAACCATGGGTACTGGCATCCTACCCCCGGCAACCGAGGTTGCCAGGAGGGGCGTGGCCACCTCTCAACAGCTCGATGCAGGTAACCAATTGCCTCAGAGCGCTTGCTATTCTTTCCTTTATCTCTTTTTCTTTTGTCTTCTTGAACTTCAATCTTGATCTCATTCTATTTCTCTCCTTTGTCCTTTAGAATTCCCTGAGATGGAATACATGGACATCGACGCTGTCATCGAGGATACCGCCAGGGATGTTGCCGTCGAAGCCGACAAAATCGCTGCCAGCGAGGCCACCATGGATGCCACCGTCGGAGCCGGCGGTGCCTTTGCCGATGAGGCCGCCAAGACCGCACAGGAGGAACCCGCCAAGGAATCTGCTGAAGAGGGCGGCAAGGAGGCTGGTGACCGTACTGACGGCATCCCTGCCGCAAGAGCGCCAGGTGCTACGCCGGCCACGGAGCCCCCAGCTACTGGTGAGGCGGTTGCTGAGGATCAACCGTCAACATCCGAAGTCCCCTCATCAAGCAAATATCTCAAAGTTGGCGAGAACCTTTTTGTCAACTTGCCGGGAACGGCAAGCATTGGGGCACCGGCCGAAGGAGAAACTTTTGATGAAGAAATCATCACTGCTGCTGGGCTTGAGATCATCAACAAACCAAGTGTCAGCAGCAGCAAATCTGAGGAAGATCAACTCCTTCAGGCCATGGGCGATAACTTCCGCAAGCTTCAAGCACTCCACCATTCCCAAAAAGAGAAGGTAGATTCCAGAGCTGCAGTTGTTGAAGTGGCTGAAGTAGATTTCCAAAAGCGCGTGAAGCAAACGCAAATCTGGTACACCGAGGCCTATCAAGAGCTGACTGCCAATCGGGAACAAATAAGCCAAGGCTGGAAGGAGCTCCTCTTGAAGCAATCTAACATGGAGAATGCGCAAGAGGAAGCTACGCAAAGAATTGCTGCTGAAGATGCTCTCCTGACGGAGCGTCGCATTGCGCTTGATGCTCACGAGGAAGACCTTGCCGCACATGAGCAAGCGCTCGCCGCCAAGCTCTGTAGCAAGGACGAAGAGATTGAGAAACTTGTCGCGCAGCGGACCCAGGAGCTGGAGCGGAAGCACAAAGAGGCGCTCGAAGCTGCAACTGTAGATCACGCTAGCAAGCTCAAGGAAGCCGTCGATGCTGCCAAGGCTGCAGAAGCCACCAGGAATGAGCTGAGCGACAAGGTGAAGAAGCTGGAAGTGGACCTTGAGGAGCACAGCAAAGAGCTCTCGACGCTCAAAGCCGACAGGGAGAAAACTCTCCACAGCCTGGCAGAGATGCAAGTTGCTGTGTCCGACAAGACCAAGCAGCTATCTTCAACCAACGACGCCATTGCCGATCTGAGGCTGAAGCTGACCACGTTGCAGAAGTCCCTCAAGGACGGCAGGGCCCGCGAGAAGGCCCTGTGCAAAGATCTCCAGGAAGAGAGGAACCTGCTCAAGAGCGCTGCCGCCGCCCAAGTTGACTACGAGAAGGGCGTGCAAATCTGGACTGAACGCCTTGTCGACGCTGCGGAGAAGCTCACGGCACAACTGTCAACCATGGGCCTGTCGAACTTCAAGTACTCCTCCGAAGAAAGAATATCCTCGAGCGCCAGGTTGACCATGTTCTTCGAAAGCATCGTTGATGCTCTGGAGCTGCTTCAGTCTAACCGAGCGACCCAACTGGCCAACGAATCCCGCCAACTTTGCCGGGCCGTCCTCCGCAAGGTTCTTATCAAGGTGGTGCATAATAATCCTGGTATCGACCTCACCAACGTGCTCGACCGCCTGCCAAAGGACGCAAATCTCGAGGCACTTGAGGAGCTTGTCGCGCCTATCCTTGAGAAGGTGTATTCAATCAAAATGGTCGAAGGCCAGCGTAGGGATTAGCTGCTCCACCTCTTCTTGCCGTCGCCATTCCAGGCCAAAGAAAATTAAGTCTTAAGTTAGAACTGTGGCAACTTATTCATGTAATATAACTTGCTTATGTTTGGGTACATACATGCTATTTCCCTTGTCTGATTCCTTTATGTATGGAGTTCACCCTACGCTTACTGAAAAACTTGCCGGCGCGCAACCTGCCGCGAGCGCCGGGTGCGGGACTTCAGCAGCCTGCTAGAGGTGCAGCGGCCGGCAAAACTCCTTGGAGTTCTCAGTGCAGCCACTTAAATCGTTGAGCAGACTCGAAACAAAATAAAGGCGCAACCGATTATGACAAGGGTTCCTTCCCATGCAGGTTTCCCATACAAAAGTCAAAATCGTCTAAGGAAAATAACTTCGCAATAAAGGAAACTTGCTCTAAGTTTTAGAACTTAGCTTTCTGTCGCTGTTCTTCCTACGGTAAAGTGCCAATTCTAAACGCCGCCAACTGGTACTCATATCTTCCTTCCCCCCCGGCAAACGTGCACGCGAGGAATCCTTCTTTCTTTTGAGAAAAAGAGAGAAGAGAAAATAAAGATATGGAACCTTGGCGGTCCTGTTAGAACTTACCGGGAGCAAGTGTCATACAACATCTTAGACAAACATGCATATATATATATATATATATATATGAACATGGGAATCAATAAGGAAATGCACAACACTTAAACTTATTCATCTGGGCTCAGGGTCTGCGCCTGGCTTTGTACAAAGGATTACATGCCTTGCCGGCAAGACTTGTACAAAAAGGTGGTTGCCGGGGGCCCCCGGCAACCGCGCCTTATGGGTAGAACTTGCGAAGATGTTCGATATTCCAGGAGTTGCTCACTGGAATGCCATCTTTGGTCTTCAGGCGGACAGCGCCGGGCCTGGTGACTCGTACTACCCGATAAGGGCCTTCCCACTTCCACGTCAACTTGTTTGAATTCTTGGCGGACTGAATCCGTCAAAGAACAAGGTCGCCTTCCTCAAGGCTTCGGGCATGAACTTTGCGGCTATGGTAGCGGTGCAAAGCTTGCTGGTAGCGTGCAGCTCGCACAGCAGCTTGAAGATGATTCTCCTCAAGGAGCACAGTGTAATCTTGCCGTAGTTGCTCTTGCTCGTGCTCATAATAAGCGAGCACTCGAGGTGATCCCTATATGAGTTCCGTGAGGAGAACTGCTTCCGCTCCGTAGACCAGAGCGAAGGGTGTCTGGCCGGTGGCTCGATTTGGTGTCGTTCTGATTGAGCAAAGAACCGCCGGCAACTCATCAATCCAGCGTCTTCCGCACTTTTTCAGCCTGTCAAAGGTTCCGGTCATGAGACCGCGCAGCACTTCAGCATTAGCCCTCTCCGCTTGGCCGTTGCTTCTGGGGTGAGCAACAGAGGCAAAACAAATCTTGTCGCCAAGGTCTTGGACGTACTGCATGAAGGTGCGACTTGTGAATTGCGTGCCGTTGTCGGTGATGATCCTGTTGGGCACACCGAAAAGGCAAACTATCCCTTTAAAGAACTTGACGGCTGATTGTGTTGTCACCTTCCTCACTGCTTCCACCTCCGGCCACTTTGTGAACTTGTCGATTGCAACGTACAAGTACTCAAAGCCCCCGGTAGCACGGGGGAAAGGGCCCAGTATGTCGAGCCCCCAGACCGAAAATGGCCAGGAGAGAGGGATCGTCTGAAGAGCTTGAGCTGGCTGATGTGATTTCTTCGAATGAAACTGGCACGATTCACACCTGGTTACTAGTGCAGTTGCATCCGGGAGAGCGGTGGGCCAAAAGAAACCTTGCCGGAATGCTTTCCCGACAAGTGCTCTTGATCCTATGTCAGAGCCACATACGCCTCCATGTATCTCTGCCAACAACTCTAGTCCATCCTCCCGAGGAATACACTTCAATTTCACACCGTTTGGTCTCTTTCTGTACAGGACGTCATCGACGAACTTGTACATAACAGACCGACGGGCTACTTTTTCCGCCTCTTCCTGTTCCTCCGGGAGTTCTCCTGTCTGAAGGAAATGGACAATGTGCTGCGCCCATGCTGGAGCCTGGGGCTCGACAGCTAGGACTAAAGGCATTTCTTCCGCTGGGGGAACAGTTGTCTCGACAGCGAAAGCGTGAGATTCCGCCGGAGCTTGTCGTTCCCCGGCAGGCTTGTCGTTGATCCCGGCAAGTTCCTTGCCGGTGGCTCCAGGGAGCTCTGCCAGAAAGTACTGTCTAGAATCCAACTTCCTTATCTTTTCTTGCCGCATTGATGGCCCCACGGATGGTTGAGTCAAATGGAGCACAAAAGTTCCTGGTTCCACAGGCAACTTGAGGGCAGCGCGCTTTGACAGGTCATCAGCAATACTGTTTTCGGCATGGGGAATGTGCTCCATTTGTAGACTGTCAAAGCGCTCTTCCATTTTTCTCACTTCATCCACGTAAGCTTGCATCAATGGACTCTGATAATTCATGTTTACTTGCCTGACGACAAGCTGCGAGTCGCCTCTTATGATGAGCTTCTTGATACCAAGGTGTGCCGCAATCTTGAGACCGGCAAGCAGGCCCTCGTACTCTGCGGTGTTGTTTGTCGAACTCTCCCGGGGAAAATGCATCTGGACTACATACTTGAGGTGCTCTCTAGTGGGTGCGACAAGCAGCACGCCAGCACCGGCGCCTTGCAGCGAAAAAGCCCCGTCAAAGTACATAACCCATTCCCGATCGATTTCCTTGCCGGGGAGAGTTGTTTCTTGGAACTCTTCATCTGGCGTTGGGGTCCATTCCACAATGAACTCTGCCAAGGCCCTGCTCTGAATTGCCGAAGTGCTTTCAAACTTGAGACCAAAGCTCGACAACTCCAACGCCCACTCCACAATCCTGCCGGTTGCTTCTGGATTTCGCAAAATCCATTGCAACGGAAAGCAAGTGACAACGGTGATTTCATGTGCTTGAAAATAATGGCGCAGCTTCCTCGAGGCCATAAGGAGGCCGAAGAGCAACTTTTGCACGCCAGAATATCTTGACCTGGCTCCTTGCAAAAGAGAGCTAACAAAATAAACTGGGCACTGCACCACCTTTTTCTTCTGCACTGGTTCTTCTGACTGCGCAGATCCTGTCTTGCCGGGATCAACCCTTGCTGGGAAAGATCTTGTCGCGTCGCCTGGTGGTCCTGCTGCTGGTGTTGCTTCCTCATCATCTTCTCTCTGCGCCACTAATGCAGCACTAACCACTTGATTTGTCACTGCCAGATATAGCAGCAACGGCTCTCGTGGTTTAGGCGCGACTAGTGTCGGCGGAGAAGAAAGGTATTTCTTCAAATCTTGCAGCACAGCCTCCGCTTCCGGAGTCCATTTCATTGGACCTGCCCTCTTCAAAATTTTGAAAAAGGGGAGGGCGCACTCAGCAGATTTGGAAATAAACCTGCTTAGAGCAGCAACACAGCCGGCGAGACGACGGACATCCTTGACGCGTCTTGGTGCTTCAATCTGCTCAATAGCTTTGATCTTGTCGGGTTTCGCTTTGATTCCCCATTGAGATACAAAGAATTCGAGAAGCTTGCCGGAAGGAACACCAAACACGCACTTCTCAGGATTGAGCTTTAAGTTCATCTTGCGCAGATTTGCAAATGTTTCTTCCAGATCTTGTATGAGCATCGCCTTGTCCTTGGTTTTAACCACTATGTCATCCATGTATGCCTCCATATTTCTATGGAGCTGAGGCTCAAAACCAATTTGGACAGCTCTCGCAAATGTAGAACCAGCACTTTTCAACCCGAAAGGCATTCGTATAAAACAATACGTACCACATGGGGTGATAAATGCGGTCTTTTCTTCATCTTCTTTTGCCATGAAGATCTGATGATACCCTGAGTAGGCATCAAGGAAGGACAGTAGGTCACAACCAGTAGTGGAGTCCACAATCTGATCGATGCGCGGCAAGGGAAAAGGATCTTTTGGGCAGGCTTTATTGATATCTGTATAATCAATACACAGCCTCCATTTCCCATTCGCCTAGCGCACTACAACCGGATTCGCCAACCAGGTTGGGTGAAGCACTCCTCTGACCAATCCTGCCGCTTCCAGCTTCCTGATTTCTTCGGCAATGAATTCTTGCCGCTCCAAGGCTTGCTTCCTGGCCCTCTGCTTGACGGGCCACGCGTGAGGACAGACAGCAAGGTGGTGCTCAATTACCTCCCTGGGAACACCGGGGATGTCGGACGGTTGCCATGCAAACACGTCGGCATTCGCCCGCAGGAAGGCAATGAGCGCCCTTTCCTATTTGTCATCTAGGGTGGAACTTATGGTGAAAGTTCCTCCCGTTCCGTCCTCCCTGACGGGCACCTTCTTGGTCTCTGGTGGAGCAGCCTTGGATTTCTTGTTCTTGCCGGCGGAACTCTCTGGTGCGTCCTCAACGGAAGCGCCACACTCCGAGGAGGTGCGCTTGCTGGAGTTCGCGCCAAGATTCTTGCCAGTCTTCTTCTTCCCCCCAGGAGTTCCAGCGGCAGGAGCAGATGCCTTGACGGCAGGTGCTGCAACTGCTTCTTGGTAAAGTTGGTCGGCACAGATGAGCGCATCCTTCTTATCGGAATGGATAGTAATGACACTCAACGGCCCGGGCATCTTCAATACATTATAGGCGTAGTGTGATGCCGCCATGAACTTAGCTAGCGCGGGGCGGCCAAGGATCCCATTGTACGACATAGGAATCTTGGCGACATCAAACACCACCTTCTGTGTCCTGTAGTTGAGCTCGCTACCAAATGTCATCGGTAGCGTAATCTTGCCTTTTGGCTGGGTCCTTCCTGGATTGACCCCTTGAAACGTGCCCGTTTCCTCGAGATCTTCATCAAGAATTTGGAGCCTCTTGAGCACATCCGGTGAGATTAGGTTCAGTCCGGCCCCACCGTCAACTACCATTTTCGTCACCTTGAGGTTGCGGATTGTTGGCGAGACCAACAATGGCAAGCACCCGACCGCAGTTGTGCGATCAGGATGATCCTCGGCATCGAAAATGATAGGCGTGTTGGACCACTTTAGGGGCTTACATGCATCGAACGATGGCTCTGTTGCATTAACTTCTCGCACCCACTGTTTAAGTCGATGGTGGGAAGAATGCAACGAGGCGCCTCCGTCGATGCACATGGCCTCTGTAGCTTTCTAAAATTCTTGCTCACTGGACTCATCATCTTCTCCATCAACATCATCTCCCTCTGCTTTATCACGGGCATGAGCGGGCCTCTCCCTCTGTTGCTTGGCCTTGCCACGGTGACCCCCTCAGCCACCGCGCTTCTTGTCGGACCCCTTAGCACTGTCTAGGGCCTTCTCCTTGTCCCGCTTTTCATACTCAGCTCTCTGCTTCTCGACGAGCTGCTCAACTTGCCGGCAATTTTGGAGATCATGGCCCTTGGTGCGATGGATCTTGCAATACTGCTTGCCGGAGCTTTCCGACCTGTCGGCAGCCGCCAAGGCCTGGCAGGAGGTGCACCCGGCAAGTTCCTAGCTGGGGTCGTCAACCTTGGCCTTCTTGGTGGCGCCGGGGTTGCCGGATTCCTCGGCAGCAAGCACGGCCTTGCCTCTGCGCTTCTTGTTCCGCCGCCGGCCTTTCCTTGACGGGGTTTCATCGTCTTCATCTTCTGATTCGCCCCCCGCGCCAACAGCCTCACCAGGGAGTTTCCTCCCCTCTTCAGCTCGGGCGCACTTGTCGGCCAGAGCGTAAAGCTTGGCAATACTCCTAACTTTGTTCATTGCTAGCTCTTCCCGCATTTTGCGGTTACGCACGTTCTGATGAAACGCGCTAACGACAGCGGCAGGGTGAACGTCAGGAATATTGTACTGCACCTAGCTGAATCTCTGGATAAACTTCCGCAAGGATTCGCCCTCCTTCTGAGGGATGATATGCAAATCACTCTCTTGGCCAGGAGCTTGGTGGCCTCCAACAAAGGCGCCAACAAACTGATGGCACAGATCTGACCAAGAAGAAATAGAATTCTCTGGCAGATGCATCAACCACGACCTGACCATGGGCTTGAGCACCAACGGGAAGTAGTTGGCAAGTATCTTGTCATCTCGGCCCCCGGCAGCCTACACCGCAATGGTGTAGATGCTCAGGAACTCCGAGGGGTGAGTCTTGCCGTCATCTTTCTCCGGGACCTCTAGCTTGAAGGTTCGGGAATTGGGCCACTGGACTTGCTGCAGCTCATGGGTAAACGCTGGAGTACCTACCTCATAAGGCAAGTCGCCTGCGTCCCCTGGCACAGGCTCGTCGACAGCGGGCCCTGCGCGCCTATCAGATTGATAGCGCGCTTCCCGTCGCCGCTCGATGGTGGTTCGAGCGTCCTCTTTGCTTTGTTCCTGGAGAACTTGATGCTGGTCGCGGCGCATTCGTGGATCAGACGACGCTGTGGAATCATCGTCATGGCCATCAGTCCACCGGGTTGTCGACCGCCGCTGGTGTCATGGAGGAGAGTGCACCATGGTTGCACCACCTCCGGTTTTCTCCACATCGGCTCGCACCGGATCGATGGACCGCCACTGCGAGGGCCCTGCCTCCTGTGGCCCATCTTTGTTGGTGAAGCCAATGAGGCTCTGGATAGTAGCTCGCCACTCCTCCATCTTCTCCTGAGCAGGAGGGAAATCGAGGAGCAGCTGGGCACGTGCCAAAGCTTCCGCTGGCGTAGGCGGTGGCGACAGGTGCGAGGTACATGAGGTGCTCTGACTCCTAACAGTGTTAGAAGGAGCACCGTCATGATCACGCGACCGCGCGCCACTTCTGCCGGCAGTTTGGTGTGCATGCTGGGCCTGCATACCTTGGGGTTGATGCGCAGAAGCTTTTTCATGGGGACGCTCTGAACCACCAGCGCCATGACGTTGCTCATCGTGCACGACCTGGGTAGGCCGTGATGCTTGCGCCGGCGCGGGAGCCCCAGAAGGCGCCCTCCGATCTCTGGAGTTTGTTGTGCCGCCCGTAGGCAACACAGCTCCATCTCTGGATCCAGCGGCGTGTGGGTTGCCGCTGCCGCTGCGAACGACGCCACTCGCCTGCCTTGGATCACCGGAACGTCGTGGAGGCTCTAAACCTCTTCCTTCTGCATCTACACCGGCGCCCATACGCGAGGGCACAGGCAAAACGGATGTGGATGGTTGCGCCATTGCGGCGCTCTTCTTCTTGGGTGGCATGATGATGAAGATGATGAAGAAACTAAGGCGCCGATCACTGGATCAGGTTCGCACAACCTCGATCCCCCTACCTGGCTCGCCAAAGATGTCGGCGTACGACACCTATGGGACCCTAAAGGACCCCTACCAGGCGCGCCAAAGATGTCGGCATACGACAACTATGGGATCCTAAAGGACCCCTTTACGGTTCAGCAGGGAGAGAGGTATGCACAAAGAGCAGAACCAACGATCGACGCGGGGCAATTTTACCCAGGTTCGGGCCGCTAATCAGCGTAAAACCCTACTCCTGCCTTGTTTTATTATGAGTGTTCTTGAGCCCAGGCTCCAGGAGCGCTTGCGATGAACAGTACATTCAAAGAGCAGCTACGCATGCAGAATGGGCCAGAACATCCTCCTCCCTGTAGCAGTTGCCTTGGGCCTCCTTTTATACGCTCAAAGGGATCACCACAGTGACAAAATGTACATACATTGTGGTGTAAAGTAGCTACAGGGTCATCATACCTAACCCCTGACGGATTAGGACGAACACATTTAATGCATCGTGAGGTGTCCGTTTAGGTGTCCTCACTTTCTTGGGGATGGAAAAAGGGGCCATCCCATCAGCACCGCTTAAGCTCTCCCCCATTGGTCTCCTGCCACGCATCCAGGAATGGGCCCAGGATGCCAGGCTGGTTGCTGTGCTGAAGCGGCAGAATAGTGATAGAATCTTGCCAGGCCCCAAAATCTTGCCGGGTTTCGTGAGCCACCCCGGCAAGATCTTGCCGGGGGTCCGGCCTTCGGTCTTCAGATCTTATTAACTCCTGATCCTTTGATTCTTGGTCTGAGTGTCCCCTTGACAATCTTGCACTAATCTCCAATTACTCCCGCGGCAAGCCTTGCCGCGGGCTTGGCTACGACTGCCTGTGCACAAGTATGGGGTACTAAAGTCCCACTACTTAGTACACCGACAGGAAGTGCCTCCTTATTACCCGCAAAAAAATAGATCCTCCCCCTGAAAGCTCGGACCCACCATCTATATCTTCGCACGGAAGGAAGTGCGTCCTTATCCTCCCTGACAGCTGGGACCCACCCGGTCAAAGCATACGTAGCATTGTCTATCTGGTCATGGACATTTACGTACATACTGGTTGATCGGTCTCTCTGCAACAATGAACCGTGGCCGAGCAAGCAACGACACATGTAGTAGTAGAGCCCCCGACGTAGCAGTTCAGGCAGTCCCTTCTAAACTGTGTACACGTATGTACAACCACATGCTAAAAAATATGGCCACGTATGTACATACGGGCTGGGTCTCGAACACATACTCACGCATACGTACGACCAGGGCTCGTGTACATGGAGAGGCAACGGACGACATAAATGGCGTCCTGTTCATCGGCAGCCAACCGACTGGGTTGGAACTAAGGAAACAACGTCGTGTTCATCGGGAGGCAACCGAGTGTGTCGGAATACATCATGTTCATTGGGAGCCAACTGGCTTGGACGGAACAACCGAAACAAGGTCTGGCGTACCGCAAAATAGAGGAAACGGACTTTTGTTCGAGCTCCTACGGTCGAAATGGGGTGCTGTTGATCGGGAGGGATGTGGCGTACCACAAAACGAAGGAAACGGACTTGTGTTGGAGTGCCTACGGTCGAAACGGGTCCTATTCATAGGGAGGAGTTTGTCATACCGCAAAACGGGACTCCATGGGCTTCTGTTCATCCACGATCGACTTCATCCAGCCTCCACCTGCTACTGTTCATCCACCGTCGACTTCCTCTAGCCTCCACCAGCTACTTTTCATCCACCATTGACTTCCTCCAGCCTCCACCAGCTACTGTTCATCCACGGGCTATTGTTCATCCAGCCTCCACCAAATACTGTTCAACCAGCCCTCCACAGGGTTCTGTTCATCCAGCCCCTACCGGCTTGGGTGTGTGGCGGCCTCCTCACGATCGGGGTCCTGTACATCCAGCGGCAACGACCTCTACTACCACGGGGTCCTGTTCATCCAACCCACACAGGGAACTATTCATCCAACCCCAACAACGGTCACTGTTCATCAAGAGGCAGCTGGTTCGATCGGCTTCAGTTAGAAGCAGTAGCGAAGGAATCGCTAGGGTTCAGTTAATAGCCAAGGGATCGATTGCTCGGGTTCAGTAACGTAGCTAGTGCAATCACTCGGGTTCAGTAAGAGAATGCCTCGCTTGGGTTCAGTTAGAGCCCAACGCCTCACGCATACACGCGTACGTGTACGAGAGAAACGCCTAAACTACCGGGCATCGCTCGGCCCCGACCACCCACCGTAACCAGAACTCGTCGATATTTTTCTCGCCCTCGCTTCTACCATGATTTTTCCGTCATGTTCGGCCCAACGAATGTCATGCAGCTGCGTCCCCGGCCTGCCTAGTGATTTTTTGTCATAGAAGTTGGAGCCCACCACATCTATGATGATACATGGTTTTGTCATAATTATCATCATAAGCATGACAGAAAAAAAATTCATTCAGGCAAAAATGTCATGGATGTGTCTTTTTTTTGTAGTGCATGACCTCATGAGCCGAGGTCATTTCCTGGATGGCTGACCCGCCCACTATGTCTTCTTCACTATTGTCCCCGGGTTGGGTAAATTGCCCTACATTGTTTGACTCTGATGTGTGTTTGTCCTCCTGCCGGACCATGGATCGCTTGAGGAGCCGTTCGAGGAAGGTGTTGTCCATGACTTTATCCTTCTTAGTGCCCATTTGGGCGAGGATATCGGCAGCCTGGTTGCTATCTCGGGGGATATGATGGAATTCAAGCCCCTTAAACCTGGCTGAGATTTTCAGGATGACATTCTTATAAGCTATTATCTTCAGGTCTTTTTGTTGAACTCGCCATTTACCTGGGAGATAGCGAGGTTGGAATCTCCTCGTACCTTGAGGTGTTTGACACCCATGGAGACTGCTATCCAGAGTCCGTGTAAGAGGGCTTCGTATTCGGCCGCATTGTTGGAGTCGGTATACATGATTTGTAGCATGTATCGAATGATGTCTCCTGTTGGTGATGTAAGTACGACTCCTGTCCCTAGAACAACAAGCATCTTTGAACCATCAAAATACATGGTCTAGTGCGAGTATGTGTTGTATTCTCTAGGGAGTTCGGCCTTTGTCCATTCAATTATGAAGTCTGCCAGTACCTGATATTTAATAGCTCGGTGAGGCCGGTATGTTATTTCAAAAGGTAGGAGCTCTATGGTCCATTTGGCTATACGCCCGTCGCATCCCAGTTGTTAATTATGTCACTTAAGGGGACGTCGGATGCCACGGTCACCGAACACTCCTGAAAATAGTGCTCAAGTTTTCATGACGCCATAAAGATGGTGTAAGCTATCTTTTGATAGTGAGGGTAGCATGCCTTGCACTGAGTTAAGACCTCAGAGACGTAATAAACGGGCTTTTGGACTTGGAACTTGTGGTCCTCCATATCTCGTTCTACCACGAGTACTACGCTAACCACCTGGTTCATGGCCGAGATGTACAATATCATCGGTTCACACATTGCTGGTGCTGCCAAGATGGGGTTAATGGCCAGGAGGGCTTTAATGTCTTCTAAGACCGCCGCCGCCTCCTCGGTCCATTTAAAAGTCTTTGTCTGTTTGAGAAACCTATACAGAGATAGTGATTTTTCCCCGAGCCTTGATATGAAGCGGCTTAATGCCGTAACGCAACCTGCGAGTTTTCTGAACATGCTTGAGCTCGGTTCGTACCTCTAGTTGGTCCAGAGATCATACTTTTGCTGAGTTGGCCTCGATTCCTTCACCAGGTACTATGAAGCCGAGGAGTTTGCCCGCTGGTACTCCGAAGACACATTTCTCCAGGTTGAGTTTAGTTTGGTATTCCCACAAGCTAGCAAATGTATCGTAGAGGTTGTCAACTAGTTGTCCGACTTGTTTGGTTTTGACAACCACATCGTCGATGTAGGCCTCGATGGTTTTACCGATGTGTTTTTCTAGGCATGGTTGAAGTATGCGCTGGTATGTAGCGCCGTCGTTCTTCAGCCCAAAGGGCATTGTGTTGAAAACAAGGGCCCATAGGGCATGATAAATGCTGTTGCGGCCTGGTCGGAGTCTTTCATCTTTTATTTGATGGTATCCTGAGTAGGTGATGACCCACAAGTATAAGGGATCTATCCTAGTCCTTTCAATAAGTAAGAGTGTCTAACCCAATTAGGAGCAGATGGAAATGACAAGCGGGTTTCAGCAAGGTATTTTCTGCAAGCACTGAAATTATCGGTAACAGATAGTTTTGTGATAGGATAATTTGTAACGGGTGACAAGTAACAAACGTAACTAAGGTGCATTAAGGTGGCCCAATCCTTTTTTTAGCAAAGGATAAGCCTGGATGAACTCTTATATAAAGCAAAGCGCTCCCGAGGACACATGGGAGTTATTGTCAAGTTAGTTTTCATCATGCTCATATGATTCGCGTTAGTTACTTTGATAATTTGATATGTGGGTGGACCGGTGCTTGGGTGCTGTCCTTAGTTGGACAAGACTCCCACTTGTGATTAACCCCACTCGCAAGCATCCGCAACTACGAAAGAAGATTTAAGATAAATCTAACCATAGCATGAAACACGTGGATCCAAATCAGCCCCTTACGAAGCAACACATAAACTAGGGTTTTAGCTTCTGTCACTCTAGCAACCCATCATCTACTTATTACTTCCCAATGCCTTCCCCTAGGCCCAAATCATGATGAAGTGTCATGTAGTCGACATTCACATAACACCACTAGAGGAAAGACAACATACATCTCATCAAAATATCAAACGGATACCAAATTCACATGATTCCTTATAACAAGACTTCTCCCATGTCCTCAGGAACAAACGTAACTACTCACAAAGCATATCCGTGTTCAAGATCAGAGGGGTATTGAATATCATTAAGGATCTAAACATATGATCTTCCACCAAATGAACCAACTAGCATCAACTACAAGGAGTAATCAACACTACTAGCAACCCACAGGTACCAATCTGAGGTTTTGAGACAAAGATTGAATACAAGAGATGAACTAGGGTTTGAGAGGATATGGTGCTAGTGAAGATTTTGATGGATATTGACCCCCTCTCGATGAGAGGATCGTTGGTGATGACAATGGCTTCGATTTCCCCCTCCCGGAGGGAAGTTTCCCCAGCAGAATAGCTCCGCCGGAGCCCTAGATTGCTTCTGCCCAGGTTTCGGCTAGAGACGGCGGCGCTTCATCCCGAAAGCTTCCTTATGATTTTTTCCAGGTAAAAACCCTTCATATAGCAGAAGATGGACACCGAAGACCTGCTAGGGGGCCCACAAGCCCCAGGGTCCCCTCTGGTATTTTCTTCACCCATTAATTCTTATATATTCCAAAATAATTCTCCGTAAATTTTCAGGACTTTTGGAGTTGTGCAGAATAGGTCTCTCAGATTTGCTCCTTTCAGGTCCAGAATTCCAGCTGGCGGCATTCTCCCTCTTTGTGTAAACCTTGTAAAATAAGAGAGAAAAGGCATAAGTATTATATAATAATGTGTAATAACAGCCCATAATGCATTAAATATCAACATAAAAGCATGATGCAAAATGGACGTATCAACTCCCAAGCTTTGACCTTGCTTGTCCTCAAGCGGAAACCAAAATCGATAATCATGTCCACATGTTTAGAGATAGAGATGTCGATAAAATAAAATACGGACATGAGTGCATCATGATCATCTTTAGAACAACAACATATATTGCCATATAATTTCTTATGCTAAAGTAACAATTCGTTCACAAGGTAAAGTATGAATAAAAAACTTTATTAAAAACCATCAAACTATGATCTCAGTCATTGAAGCAATTGCAATTTATCATAACATCGGAAAGAGTCAATGTAAGAGCTTTTATATAGCAAATGCACATATCAACCATCATTTAGTCTTTCATAATTGCTAACCCTCACGCGATACTTATGAGATCAAAGCCTTAATCGGACACAGAGAAAGATATGGGCTTATAACTTCGCATCCCAACAATTTACCTCATGGGTAACATCAACAATAATAGTTTATGAATATCTACATCCAAGTGGATATATATATCTGGATCTTCCCCAACATATAGCGCTTGCCAAAAAGAGAAAGTATAAAAAGAAGAGGCAATGATCACCATGCCTCTTGTATAAAGGTAGAAGGTAAAAGTAAAAGATAGGCCCTTCGCAGAGGGAGGCAGAGGTTGTCATGTGCTTTTATGGTTGGATGCACAAAATCTTCATGCAAAAGAATGTCACTTTATATTACCGCTTGTGATAAAGAACTTTATTATGCAGTCCGTCGCTTTTATTTCTTCCATATGACAAGTCCGTATAAAGCTTATTTTCCTCACACTAAAAGACCATACATAATTAGAGAGCAATTTTTATTACTTGCATCGATGACAACTTACTTGAAGGATCTTACTCAATCCATACGTAGGTATAGTTGACTCTCATGGCAAAACAGGGTTAAGGGATTTTGGATGCACAAGTAGTATCTCTACTTGTTGAAGAAGATTTGGCTAGCATAGGATGAGAAGCAAGCTCAACATGTTAGAGGATCCATGACAATATAACTTCTATTCAGATATAAGGAAACATAACCTATTATGTTGTCTTCCCTGTCCAACATCAATCTTTTAGCATATAATATTTTAATGAGTGCTCAGAATCACAAAGGATGTCCAAGATAGTATATTTATATGTGAGACCTCTCTTTCTTTATTACTTCCTATTAATTGCATCAATGACCAAAACTATGTTTGTCAACTCCCAACAAATTTTATACGACATACTTCTTATATGTGAAGTCATCACTTCCCATAAGATTATTATATAATCTTTTTATTTCTTTCATCTCTATTTTTTCTTTTTCTCAAGATCATAGCAAGAAAGCAAAGCGCTCAACTCAAAACTACTATCTATTATATAACTCTCGGACTTGATTACATAGAGGGAACACAAAACAAAACTCAAAGCTAGATCATACTAAAAACTTTATTCTACTAAACCAAGATATAACCAAAAGGATCAAACTTAAGAAAAATGATAAAGGTAAAGATGTGATGGTGATACGATACCGGGGCACCTCCCACAAGCTTGGCAATGGCCAAGGGGAGTGCCCATACCCATATACTCAAGTTTCCTTCTTCGGATGTGGTGATTATGGAGTTGATGATGTTGTGGGCTTGTCCTCCATCTTCCAGGGCATAGGTTCACCGTCATAGAATGATGAACGAGTCTTTGGAATCCTCAAATCTGCAGCCAAACTCATCCTCTTAAATCTATATTCATACTCACAGTTCCGGTTCTACAGGTCATAGATCTAGGCTTAGAGATGCTAGATTTTCTCATGAAGCTTGAAGATGGCCCTCCCAATCCCACTAGCATCTAGCTTGTGGTCATGGCTAAAATCCGTGATCATGGAGTGATTGGCGTTGAGTCCGTGCTCCACCATCCCTTTGCACTTTAACACCTCTTGCTCCACCGCTTCGAGCCTGGCCTCCACGCTTTCGGTCCTCCTTGGCCCTTGAACATCACGGATGTGAAGCACCCCCTAATGCATCTTGATGGTTTGAGGGTGTTGCAGCACCTCCGCAAGGTAGGGTTGATGACCTTCTCAAAGAACTTGTCATTAGGTGCTCTTGGAGACGTCATGGCGATCTAGATTTGTTAGGGAAAACAGCTCGAAACAAGAACAGAGGATATTGCCGTGGTACGGTGGTCAAAACCTTCCGGAGATTATATAATGATTTTTTACCGACCAAAAGAACTGTACTGCAAGAAAACGGGGTCCGGAGGGCACACGAGGTGGCCACAAGCCCGGGAGGCGCGCCCAAGGAGGTAGGGCGCGCCCCCATGGCTTGTCGCCTCGTCGTGCACTTTTTGGACTACTTTTTATTTTCCTAATTTTTTAAATATTGCCTTTGGAAAAGTTTTGGAGTCGGTTAACTTACCCTATCACATAGCTATTCCTTTTCGGGGGTCTGGAGCATTCCGGTAGGTCTCCCTCATGTACTCCTCCGGTATTATGGTATTAATAATATTGGTTTCTACATTTATGGGAGTACCTGGGATATAATGTTTGATTCTTTGTTCGTTTACCACCTTCGGGTTATTGCCCTCGGCGTTGTTGATCTTGATGGCACCGGAACGATAAACTTCCTCGACAATGTAAGGCCCTTCCCATTTAGAGAGAACTTTTCCTGCAAAAAATCCTAAACGAGAATTGTATAGCAAGACATAGTCACCTACACTGAATTCACGCTTTTGTATCCTTTTGTCATTCCATCTTTTAACTTTTTCTTTAAACAATTTGGCATTCTCGTAGGCTTGGGTTCAACATTCATCAAGTGAGCTAATGTCAAATAACCTCTTCTCACCGTCAAGTTTGAAATCATAGTTGAGCTCTTTAATTGCCGAATAAGCTTTATGTTCTAGTTCGAGAGGTAAGTGACATGCTTTTCCATAAACCATTTTATATGGAGACATACCCATAGGGTTCTTATAAGCAGTTTTATAAGCCCATAATGCATCATCTTGTTTCTTAGACCAATTCTTTCTAAATCTATTAACGTTCTTTTGCAAGATCAATTTTATTTCCCTATTACTCAATTCTACTTGACCACTAGACTGAGGATCATAAAGAGATGCAATTCTATGGTTAGCATCATACTTTGCAAGAAATTTACGGAAAGCACCATGAATAAAGTGTGAACCACCATCAGTCATTAAATATCTAGGGTCTCCAAACCTTGGAAAAATAACTTATTTAAGCATTTTAATGGAGGTGTTATGATCAGCACTACTAGTTGGAATAGATTCTACCCACTTGGTAACATAATCAGCAGCAACCAAAATATGTGTATACCCATTGGAGGAAGGAAAAGGTCCCATATAATAAAATCCCCAAATAGCAAATGGTTCAATAACAAGTGAATAATTCAGAGGCATTTCCTGACGTCTACTAATATTACCAATTCTTTGACATTCATCACAAGACAAGACAAACTTACGAGCATCTTTGAAGAGAGTAGTCCAATAAAAACCAGATCGTAATACCTTGTGTGCAATTGTATCTTCAGCATGGTGTCCTCCGTTGGCCTCGGAGTGACACTTGCATAGAATCTGTTCCTGTTGATGCTCAGGTACACAACATCTAATAACACCATCTACTCCTTCTTTATAAAGGTGTGGGTCATCCGAGAAGTAATGTCTTAAATCATAGAAAACTTTTTCTTTTGTTGGTATGTGAAACTAGGTGGCAAAAATTTAGCAACAATATAATTAGCGTAGTATGCATACCATGGAGTACTTTGAGACACTTTTTTGACAGCTAATTGTTCATCAGGAAAGCTATCATCAATAGGTAGTGGGTCATCAAGAATATTTTCTAACCTAGACAAGTTGTCTGCTACGCGGTTCTCAGCTCCTTTTCTATCAATAATATGTAAATCAAACTCTTGTAGCAAGAGAACCCACCTAATGAGTCTAGGTTTAGCATCTTTCTTTTCCATAAGATATTTAATAGCAGCATGATTAGTGTGAACAGTTACCTTAGAATCAGCAATATAAGCACTGAACTTGTGATAAGCAAATACAACTGCTAAAATTCTTTTTCAGTAGTAGCATAATTTCTTTGAGCACTGTCTAGAGTTTTACTAGCATAATGGATAACATTTAATTTCTTATCAACTCTTTCTCCTAGAACAGCACCAACAGCATAATCACTATCATCACACATAATTTCAAATGGTAGGTTCCAATCAGATGGTTGAACAATAGCTGCAGAGATTAAGGTTTTCTTAAGTATTTCAAATGCTTCTACACAATCATCATGAAAAACGAATGGAACATCTTTTTGCAAGAGATTAGTAAGAGGCCTAGAAATTTTAGAGAAGTCTTTAATAAATCTCCTATAGAAACCAGCATGACCAAGGAAACTTCTTATACCTTTGATATCTTTAGGACACGGCATTTTTTCAATAGCATCAACTTTAGCTTTATCAACTTCAATACCTCTTTCAGATATCTTATGCCCAACACAATACCTTCATTAACCATAAAGTGGCACTTCTCTGAATTCAAGCCAAGATTGGTTTCTTCACATCTCTGCAAAACTTGATCAAGGTTGCTTAAGCAATCATCAAAAGAAGTTCCGTAAACGGAGAAATCATCCATGAAAACCTCAACAATCTTTTCACAAAAGTCAGAGAATATAGCAGTCATACATCTTTGAAAAGTAGCAGGTGCATTACATAAACCAAAAGGCATACGTCTATAAGCAAAGGTACCAAAAGGGCATGTAAAAGTAGTTTTTTCTTGATCCTATTGTGACACAGGTATTTGAGAAAAACCAGAATAACCATCTAGAACGCAGAAATGTGTATGTTTTGATAGTCTTTCTAGCATTCGATCAATGAATGGTAGAGGGTAATGATCTTTCGTAGTAGCTTTATTTAACTTTCTAAAATCAATTACCATTCTATAACCTGTAACAATTCTTTGTGGAATCAATTCATTCTTATCGTTAGGGACAACAGTAATACCTCCCTTCTTAGGGACACAATGAACAAGACTTACCCATCTACTATCAGCAATAGGATAAATTATACCTGCTTCCAGAAGCTTTAATATTTCATTTCTTACCACTTCTTTCATCTTAGGATTCAACCGTCGTTGGTGATCAACGACTGGTTTAGCATCAGGTTCCATGTTAATTTTGTGTTGACATAGAGTGGGACTAATGCCCTTAAGATCACCAAGAGTATATCCAATAGCTGCACTGTGCTTCTTCAGAGTTTTCAATAATTTCTTTTCCTCATGCTCTGCAAGGTTAGCACTAATAATAACATGATATATCTTCTTCTCATCGAGATAAGCAAATTTCAAAGTATCAGGTAATTATTTCAGCTCAAACACAGGATCACTCTTGCGTGGTAGAGGATCTCCAAGAGTCACAACAGGTAAATTGTGTTTCAAAACAGGCATTTGTTTAAAGAATATCTCATATATTTCATTTCTTTCATTCATGAACATGTCATTTTCATGGTCTAGCAAATATTGTTCTAAAGGATCAATAGGAGGCACAAAAATAGAAGCAAGACCAATAATTTCATCTTTACTAGGCAATTCTTTATCATGGGGTTGTCTACGAAATTTGGAGAAATTAAACTCATGAGACACATGCCCGAAACTTACACTAACAGTTTTTTTCTCACAATCTATTTTAGCATTAACAGTGTTCAAGAAAGGTCTACCAAATATAATGGGACAAAAATCATCTTGTGGGGAACAAAGAACTAGAAAATCAGTAGGGTATTTTATTTTCCCACACAAGACTTCAACATCTCTAACAATCCCAATTGGTGAAATAGTATCTCCATTAGCAAGCTTAATAGTGACATCAATATCTTCTATTTCAGCAGGTGCAATATCATTCATAATTTCTTGATATAAAGTAAAGGGAATTGCACTCACACTAGCACCCAAATGACATAAGCCATGATAACAATGATCTCCTATTTTAATAGAGACAATAGGCATGCAAACAACAGGTCTATGTTTATCTTTTTCATCGGGTTTAGCAATTCTAGCAGCTTCATCACAGAAATAAATAACATGCCCATCAATATTATCGACCAAGAGATCTTTAACCATAGCAATACTAGGTTCAACTTTGTCGGGGTACACAAACAGGGGTGTATGTTTCCCTTGACTTGTGCACGGATGAAAGGCCTCCTCCCGGGCAACCAAGGCAATGCCAGAGAAGCAACTCTTAGTGAGATCAAAGAGCGGATCAAGAAGACCAAGGCAACCAAGATAGAAGGATCTCACCTTGGGAAGGCCTCCCTTGTCGGGCAGGAGATCCTGGCAGGGTCGAGACCGTCTCAGGGTCAAGTCCAAGATTTCCCCGGCAAGCTTGCCGTGTCCGCTAGGGGCGTCGATCCCCGCCAAGACACCACCGTTCCATCGCACAGCGATGCTCGTCACTTATCAGTACGATGTCGAGCCCCCAAGTGATTAAGTGGCCTCTGCTAAGCACGTGGCGGCCCATTGGAAGACAAGATTTATCCAAGTGACACCCGTCCAGAGGCGTGTCAAGATGATAAGCAAGAGCTGATTAGGCGGCTCGGCAGGCCTACCGGGTTTTGCCCTTAGCATGGCACCTAGCAGTGCATTTAATGCACTTTGTCCTAACTGTCAGAGTTAGGTATTATAGCACTGTTGGCTATCTAATCGGTAGATAAAGACTGTTTTGCCATTGTGGTTACCCCTTAAGCTATAAAAGGAGGTCCAAGGTGACCTAGCAAAGGATGCGGACCCTCACACACTTGTACGCGCGTAGCTACTCTCCCCGAGGCACCCTTGTCGGGCTTGAGCGCTGCATGCTCGTTGTGTTCTTCCACTCAATCCACCAAAGCAGGAGTAGGGTCTTACGCTATCCAGCGGCCTGAACCTGGGTAAAAACCACCAGTGCCACCACTGTCGTGTTGTTCCATGACTACTGGAAACAGAGAATTTGCCATCAGCCAGATCTTTGCCTTCTGCTAGCGGACGACAAAGAAGGTCTTTGCCGTCTGCTTCCAAAAAACGGATGGCAAAGAACAGGCTGACGGCAAAGACCCTATTTTCCATCAGCCAATTCTTTGTCGTCCGCTAGCGGACGGCAAAGAGGTGGGTAGGGCCCAGTGGAGGTCCAAACCCAGACGGTCCACCAGCCCCACCTCTTTGCCGTCTGCTAGCGAATGAAAAAGAATCTTCGCCGTCCGCTAGCGGACGGCAAAGATTTAACTATGTAACGGCCGTTCCCCCGCCTCCTCTCTTTGTTTTCTCTCTCTCTAATTAACCCCGACCGCGCCCCGCATCCCGCCGCTGCCCCCAACCGCCCCCGTCCCCGACCACATGCCGCCCCGGCCCGCCGCCCGCTGCCACCGCCTCTCCGGCCACCCCGCCGCTCCTGCACGCAGCCCCGGATCGCCGTCCGCCCCCCCCCCCTCCCCCCCCGCCACTCCTGCGCACCACTCCGACCCGCCGCCAGCCCCCCCCCCCCCGACACCCCACGCTCCAGGCCGCCCGACGCCCCGCCTCCCTGGCCGCCCCGATGCCTCGCCCCCCCGACACCCAGCCGGCCCGACCCGCCGGCGTCGGCCTCCTCCACCTCCCCCACTCCGATGAGCCTCCTCCCCCTCTTTTTTTCAGTTTAGTTTATAGTTTAGATTTAGTTTAGGTTTAGTTTAGGTTTTTTCTCTTCTGTTTTTTTAGGTTTATGTTTAAATTTAGTTTAGTTTAGGTTTAGTTTAGTTTAAGTTTAGTTTAGTTTAGTTTAGTTTAGTTTAGTTTAGATTTCGTTTGGTTTAGGTTTAGTTTTCTATTTTTTAGGTTTAGGTTTATATTTAGTTTAGTTTAGGTTTAGTTAAGAAGAAATAAGAAAGATGAAAAAAAAGAAAATAAGAAGTAGAACAAGAGGAAGAAGAAGAAGAAGAAGAAGAAGAAGAAGAAGAAGAAGAAGAAGAAGTAGAAGAAAAGAAGAGGAGGAAGAAGAAGAGGAGGTTAGGGGTGCACCGGCGCCGACGGAACCAGGTCGAGGTTAGGGGTGCGTCGGCACCGACAGAACCTGGTCGAGGATAAAGGTTAGGGGTCGATGGTCGATGATCTTCCGGTGATGAGCATGAAGGTGTTCGACAGGACCACCGAGGGGTAGAGGGGTCGAGGGTCTAGGGGTCGATGGTTGAGGATCTTCTGGTCCGAGTGCCGACCGACTGGTGTCGTAGCTTAAGACGAGGACGTCCCCGAGCTGAAGGTCATGAGACTGGGTGAACTGCTTCCATCCGTGCGCTAAGAACGGATGTAAGCAGTTCGCCCGCGCTGATGAACTTTAGCTCGGGCACGTCTACATCTTAAGCTATGACAACAGCCGCACCATGCTCACAGTGAAGGTGTTCGACAGGACCATCGACGGGGCGAGGGATCGAGGGTCTAGGGGTCGATGGTCGAGGATCTTCTGGTCTGAGTGCTGACCGACTGGTGTCGTAGCTTAAGATGAGGACGTCCCCCAGCTGAAGGTCATGAGTGTGGGTGAACTTCTTCCATCCGTGCATGAATAAAGGATGGAAGCAATTCGCCAGCGCTGATGACCTTCAGCTCGGGCACGTCCGCATCTTAAGATATGACAACAGCCGCACCATGCTCACAGTGAAGGTGTTCGACAGGACCACCGAGGGGGCGAGGGGTCGAGGGTCTAGGGGTCAATGGTCGAGGATCTTTCGGTCTGAGTGCTGACCGACTAGTGTCGTAGCTTAAGATGAGGACGTCCCCCAGCTAAAGGTCATGAGCGTGGGTGAACTGCTTCCATCCGTGCACGAATAACTGTTGAAGCAGTTCGCCAGCGCTGATGACCTTCAGCTCAGGCACGTCCGCATCTTAAGATACGACAACAGCCGCACCATGCTCACAGTGAAGGTGTTCGACAGGACCACCCAGGGGCGAGGGGTCGATGGTTGAGGATCTTCTGGTCCGAGTGCTGACCGACTGGTGTCGTAGCTTAAGATGAGGACGTCCCCCAGCTGAAGGTCATGAGCGTGGGGGAACTGTTTCCATCCGTGCACGAATAATGGATGGAAGTAGTTCGCCAGCACTGATCACCTTCAGCTTGGGCACGTCTACATCTTAAGCTACGACAATAGCCGCACCATGCTCACAGTGAAGGTGTTCGACAGGACCACCGAGGGGGCAAGGGGTCGAGGGTCTAGGAGTCGATGGTCGAGGGGTCGAGGGTTGAGGGTCGAGGATTACCGAGGGGTCAGGGGTCGAGGGTCGCCGAGGGGTCAGGGGTAGACGATCGCCGAGGGGTCGAGGGTCGCCGAGGGGTTGAAACTTGAAACACCCAAATTGACTCATGAGTTAATATCCATTTTATTATTCATGTCGGTATTCAATATTTTTATGTTGTACTAATTCTGTTTACTCTTCTGTCATGACAGGTGTTGAAAGATGGTGGGCGCTGGTCCTCAGCGTGGTTGTAACATCCCAATTTTCAATTTGGATGTTATTTATAGATCATTCATATGCATCCATGATTTATGCATTTTTGTTGTTTTGTTTTGGTTGCATTTTGATCCAAGAGACCTTAAGCAACTCAACGACAAATTTGAGAGAGTTGGAGGTTTCACAAAAATCCATTTTTGATTTATCAAAACTTGGAAAATTGATCAAATAATTTTTCAAAATTCTTTTCCAATTATTTTAAAATAAAGAGAGAAGATAACATGACTTCTTCAAATACAGCAAAGAAATATTGGAAATTAAATTTTGAATTTTTGGATATTTTATTTATTTTTATTCGCTAGTTTATTTATTTGTTAGCGGAGTAATTAGTACTATAAAGTTTGTTTTTAGTTTAGGCATTTAGGCCCAGAAAAATGTTCACTAGGTCATTAATAAGGCCATATTATTATGTGAATTTTTCTGGTATTTTTAGATATATACTTATATTAGTTTTTCGTGTTTTTCTCTCTCTTGAAAAAAATGTTTAAAAAAAATCATCCCCGCCGAACTGGGCTGGCCCAGCTAGTCGCCAGGCCGCAGCCCAGCCAGCCCAGCCGCGCCCCGCGCCCCGACCGACTCCGGCAGGGAGTCCGGCCGCCCGACGCCACCGCGCGACGAGTCCTGCTCGGGCACGCCTCCCCGCCGCCTTGCCCCTCGCGCAAGCCGCCCCACCCCCTCTCCTCCTTTAAATAGCCAGACCCCCCCCTCTCTCCCTCAAAGCAGCAGCAGCAGCCGCTACCGCACTCCGTGCCGCCGCCGCCCACTGTCGCCGCCGCTGGCGTGCCGCACCTCGCCGCCGGAGCCCGCCGCCACCTCGCCGCTGGAGCCCGCCGCCACCTCGCCGCCTCGCCACCGTTGCCGGAGAGCCATCGTCGCCGCCGACGTCGAAACCGCCTGAACCGGTAAAAACCGCCACCGGTCCGGTTTTCTTTTAGGTTATCTATTTTTTTTGTTCGGTTTATTTTTCGGTTCGATCTACTAAGCGAACGTTCACTCGTTTAGATCTGCCCACGAACGTTTTTGTTCGTTAGTCTCTGTTAGCGGACATTCGTCCGATAGAATTTTTCTTTTTTCTGTTTAGTTTTCGGCCAGGGACCCATCCGTAATTTTATTTTCTTCGCAGATTAGTCCCTGATCTTTAAACACTCACAACTTTTTGCTCATTTATCCAAATTCAACGAAACCAACACCAAATTCTTCGTCTCGATCCCCTCTATTCAGTTAATAAACTTGAACATGTTTTTAAAAATTTAAAATTTGGTTTCAAACAGATTTGAATTTGAACTTCTTTTGATCGTAATTTGAGTTTCGTAATTCTGATTTGACCGATTCTTTTTGCAAATCGAGGCTCTTCACTTGAACTTTATGTTTAGATCTTTTATTTGGTTTTACCTTTGCATCTTATGCTTGAGTGCTTATGTATGCTATTTTTTTATCTACGATAGAGTATCCGGAGTGCGAAGCTTGCTACTACGAATCTCTAGGGTTTACCGATCGTCAGCAAGGCAAGTTACACTTTGATCATATCCCTTTATTACCCAGTTTTTATGCATTAGTTAGATCCCCAAATATTGCATGAGTAGGATTGGGAACATGTGGTTATTGCTATGTAGTTGATGAGGTAGGAACCTATTACCTTTGATCACCCCGGGAATATACGTTATGCTCATATTGCCTAGCCATGCTCGTAGACGGGGATTGGTATGTGAGATTCATGAAAGTTGCGAGAGTATTTTATCTAAGGGAAACTTAAGGTGGCTACTTTAATACACATCTGGGTGGATTGGTTGCGGGCACCTGGGGAATCCAGTGTTGTCCTAGGAGATCCCGGGGTACCCGTGTGATCATCCTATGGAATGCCACCCAGGATCAAAGGGATCATAAGATTATTCATGCTAGAAACTTCCGTGTGCAGCCACATGTCATTATGGGCTCTGGCATAGTTGAGTAAGTTGTGGGAATCCTTTCCATGATGGGCTAGCAGATGTAGGGGAATTGTAGGTGTACCGGCCTATCTATCGGTTAAGGGGACCTCTTCGGAAAGACTGTGTCTCGATCATCCGTTTCTCAAACATCATGCAGTGCGAGAAATTCAACGGAGGAGATCGAGTCTTGTGGGGAAAAGTGCGCAAACCTCTGCAGAGTGTACAAACTAATCATGATTAGCCATGTCCCCGGTTATGGACATTTTCAGTATCTGGTACTTGAAGTATTGGTTGATCTCATCACTTTAATTAGAGAATTTGTTGGGTTGTTATTAATTATATTTATTAATTTTGGGATTGAGTTGGGGGCCTTCTCAATAAGGGCTTAAACAGGGTAGTTAAATAAAATCTATTCCTTTGTTGTAGGGAAAAATTGGCTTTATGCAAATGTTAAACTTAGAGCCTCCACCAGCCATATATTGCATGTAGTGACAACTATTATTCATCATTGCTCTATAGTGTTATATTGCCAGCATATTCCATGTGCTGACCTACACGGCTGCAACGTATCATGTTGCAGAATTTTCAGACGAAGAGTAAGGTGCGCTAGGTCGTTGTCCTGCACTCAGTTTTGCCGTGGAGTTGGATGGACTCATTTACCTTCGAAGCTTCCACAGTTACTTTATTTAGTTGGCCTTCAGCCATATTATTGTAATAATTACTCTTTATGAGACACACGATGTAATAAGTGTGTGATTGAACTCTGCTATAAATCCTCGAGTACTGTGTGTGTCAGCAATACTGATCCAGGGATGACACTTAAGCACAGAGACTTCGATCCATTGGGATCGGGTCGCTACAAGATGGTATCAGAGCACACGCTGACTGTAGGACGCGACCACTAGGAAAGGCCACAGGATACTGTTCTCTTCTCATTTCTAACTCTTCTCTATTTCTACTCTATAGATGTCGGACCCCAGGAACAAATTCACTCAGCCGGATGACGACACCCCTTTCGGACGACACTTGAAGGAAGTCACTAGGTACCTGAACATCGGCATACCAAGCTTCACCGGAACCTTCACTGCAACTTTACCAGAAGAGGAGCACTGGACGATTCAAGTTCGTGTTCCTGGAAGGACGTTTACACCAATTACCGAGCCCATCGAGTTTTCCTTTGATGCACCGACCTGGAGTTTAGGAAAGAGCATGGCCGCCCACATCACTATTGGACGCATAGGCGAGGTGTACAACAAGGATCTTAAAGACATCATCTACCAGATATGTGGATGCCGGGATGAGCAATGGGAGATGATTCGCACCAGGAAGGATGGATCTATTGCAGCCTACATACAGGAGATGAACCAGCACATTCGTCGCTATGAGAACCAGATGTGCGCTAACATGATAGATACCAAGAAGGTGATGACCCGGAACATGGAGCTGGAAGAGGAACTCAAGGCAACTCGCGATGGATACGAAGAGGAAATTGCTGTACTACTGGAGCAGAATGAAGACCTGAAGAGGAAGCTAGGAATATTCATGGGGAATCCCGAACCTAAAGTGGACATTTGTTCTGAAGACTACATCATACTAGATGACACGGACACCGACCCCGATAGCGAGGATGAAGATAGTGATGACTATGAAGACGAAGCTGGAGCTCATATTATGGAGTTTTCCACCGATCAAAATTTTTAGTCGACCACCATATTTCTATTAGCATTTTTCCAAGTAGTTAGAAGTCTTTTCGAGCTTTTGTAATTGTAGTTTAGATCAATTGTATGAATCTTGTTTGAAATTGAGTGGTGTGGATTGAATATGTTTGTCTCATGTGCATAAGGGTAGTGAAATCTCTCATTAGACCTATTCTATTCTGTTTTCACCCCTCTAACCCATCATATGCCTCCGAGACGTGACCCCGGATTCGCTTTCCCGCCAGAGCTCACCCAGTTGATCCAACAAAAGAATGCCTGGATGCAGATGCTCATTCAGAACCAAGGAAACAACAACAACAACAACAACAACCCACCGCCACCACCCCCAGTTGACAACCTAGCCCGTTTCCTAAGGTTGAATCTGCCGGTGTTCTCTAGCAGCACCGAGCCGATTGTTGCTGATGACTGGCTCCACAAGATTGGAAGGGAGCTGACCACCACAGGTTGCACTGATGCTGAGAAGGTGCGCTTTGCCCCACATCAACTGGATGGACCCGCATCCTCATGGTGGGAGAACTACACCGCCACTTTCCCCGTGGCCAATGTTACTTGGGATCAATTTCAGCAGGCCTTCCACACTGCACATGTCTCAGCTGGAGCTATGAGTATGAAGAAGCGTGAGTTCTGCAACTTACGCTAGCGGAATCATACTGTGGCGCAGTACGTGGATGAGTTCAGCAAGTTAGCACGCTACGCCCCAGATGATGTGGCCACAGATGCCCCGAAGTAGGAGAAGTTTCTTGAAGGACTGAATGATGAGCTGAGTATGCAGTTGATGGTGGCATCTTTCACCAACTACCAGGAGCTGGTAGACAGGGCCCTCATGATTGAAGGCAAGCAGCAGCAGATAGAGAGCCACAAGCGGAAGTATGGACAGGGAAAGTATAACTCTGGAGCCCAGCAGAAGCCTCGCTATTCCCCCTACTCGGGAGGACACATTCATCATACCCATGGAGGACATAACCCTGGAGGACATTCTCATCCTGGAGGAAGTGGACATAACCACAGTGGCCCTAAGAATGGAAATGGGAATGGAATTAACAGCAGTCAGAGCCGCTCCAACCCCGCGACACCCGCCAAGAAGGATCTGAGTCACGTTACCTGTTTCAAGTGCGGGAAGACCGGACACTACGCCATTGATTGTTCTGAGGCAAAGAACGGTAATGGCAATGGAAGCTCTGGAAAGAAGCCAAATCCCTTCACCAGAGGTCAGGTGAACCACGTCAACGTGGAGGAAGTTGAAGAGCAGCCTGACGCAGTTATTGGTAAGTTTTTGATTAAGTCATTTACAGCCCTTGTTCTTTTTGACACTGGTGCATCGCATTCATACATATCAAGGGGATTTGTGAATAAGTTTAAGTTGCCCACCATAGCCCTTAAGACACCTATGTTAGTAAGCTCACCAGGAGCGGAGTATATGGCTAGCCGAGGATGTTTTCAGCTGCCGTTGACCATAGGTAGGCATGTTTTTCCCACTGACCTCATTATTCTGGAATCACAAGGATTGGATGTGATACTAGGCATGGATTGGCTATCGAAGTATGGAGGAAACATCGATTGTGCTAGTAAGTCAATTCTTCTCACCACCCCAGAAGGGAAACGGATCAAGTATGTGTCTAGGCATGCGTCAAGGAGGACTCAAGTAAATTCACTCTCGGGAGTTGTTCAAGAGGAAGTGCCAGTTGTGAAGGATTATCCCGATGTATTTCCGGAGGAATTACTAGGCATGCCACCAGACCGAGACATAGAGTTTTTGATCGAGCTGTTGCCAGGCACCGGACCAATATGGAAGAGACCGTATCGGATGCCCGCAAATGATCTGGAGGAAATTAAGAAGTAGATTAAGGAGTTATTGGAGAAAGGTTATATACGACCAAGTTCATCACCGTGGGGAGCCCCAGTGCTCTTAGTTGAGAAGAAGGATGGATCTTTGAGAATGGTTGTTGATTATCGTGCGTTGAATGAGGTGACGATCCAGAACAAATACCCATTACCGATGATCAATGATTTGTTTGACCAGCTGCAAGGAGCTAAAGTATTTTCCAAGATCGATCTTCGATCAGGATACCACCAGCTGAAGATCCGAGAACAGGATATACCCAAGACATCTTTCACCACAAGGTATGGGCTATATGAGTACACGGTCATGTCTTTTGGTTTGACTAACGCCCCTGCCTACTTTATGAGTATGATGAATAAGGTGTTCATGGAGTTCTTGGATAAGTTTGTTGTGGTGTTCATTGATGATATATTGGTGTACTTGAAGAATGAAGAAGAACACAAGGAACATTTGCGCTTGGTTCTCGAGAAGCTCAGGGAACATCAGCTATATGCCAAGTTCAGCAAATGCGAGTTTTGGTTGAAGGAAGTTGGATTTCTTGAACATGTTATATTAGGAGAAGGAATAGTAGTAGACCCATCCAAGGTTAAATCTATCACCGAGTGGTTGGCACCCACCTCAGTGGGAGAGATACGCAGTTTCCTTGGACTTGCAGGATATTATCGGAGATTTACTGAGAATTTTTCCAAGATTGCGAAGCCCATGACGGAGTTACTGAAGGACAGCAAGTAAGTGGACCGAGGATTGTGAGGCCAGTTTTCAGGAGTTGAAGAAATGTTTAGTTACAGCCCCAGTGCTAATTCTTCCGAATATACGCAAGGAGTTCCAAGTATATTGCAACGCTTCTCGCCAGGGACTTGGAGGCGTTCTTATGCAAGAAGGAAGAGTTGTTTCACATGCCTCACGTCAGCTTCGACCTCATGAGTTGAATTATGCCACGCATGATTTGGAGCTAGCAGCCGTAGTGCATGCGCTCAAGACCTGGAGACATTTTCTTATCGAAAATCATTGTGATGTTTACACGGATCATAAGAGTTTGAAGTACATTTTCATGCAGAAGGAGTTGAACCTCAAGCAGAGGAGATGGCTGGAGCTCATAAAGGATTATGACATGAAATTGCATTATCATCGAGGAAAGGCCAATGTCGTAGCAGATGCGTTGAGCCGCAAGAGTTATGTTAACACGCTCATAACCGGAGGATTACCCCAGGAGTTAGCCGACGATCTTAGAGAACTTCGCTTGGAGATAGTTCCGAGAGGTTTTGTTGTGGCACTGGAAATTCCATCCACCTTACTGGGAAAGATCCGAGGAGCCCAGAAGACGGACAAGGATATTGCGGAGATAAAGGAAAGGATGAGTAAAGGAAAGGCCAAAGGTTTTCGTGAGGATGAACACGTGACTTTATGGTTTGAGGATCGCATCTATGTGCCCAATGACCCAGAGATCAGGAAGTTAATTCTTCAGGAGGCTCATGATTCGCCTTACTCGATTCACCCACGCAACACCAAGATGTATCTGGATTTGAAGGAACATTTCTGGTGGACAGGTATGAAGAAGGATATCGCCGAGTATGTAGCCGTATGCGACGTATGTCAGAGAGTCAAAGCAGAGCATCAGTAACCAGCAGGATTACTTCAGCCTTTGCCGATACCCGAATGGAAGTGGGATAAGCTTGGCATGGATTTCATCACTGGATTACCCAGGACTCGTTCAGGATATGATTCCATTTGGGTTGTAGTTGATCGCTTGACCAAAGTGGCTCACTTTATCCCCGTGAAAACCACTTATACGAGCGCGAAGTTGGCCAAGATATATATGACCAGGATCGTATGTCTGCATGGAGTTTCGAGGACCATCGTATCAGATAGAGGAACACAGTTTACATTGAAGTTTTGGAATCAGTTACACCAGACTTTGGGTACTAGGCTAGAGTTCAGTACAGCCTTTCATCCGCAGACAGATGGACAAATCGAGAGAGTCAACCAGATTCTGGAGGACATGTTGAGAGCTTGTGCGCTAGACTATGGGTCTAGTTGGGATGATAATTTGCCTTACGCGGAGTTCTCATATAACAATAGCTATCAAGCTAGTTTGAAGATGGCCCCTTTCGAAGCCTTGTACGGAAGAAGGTGCAGGACACCACTGTCGTGGGATGAAGTTGGAGATAGACAGTTGTTCGGACCAGACTTAATCAGAGATTCTGAAGAAAAAGTTAAATTGATTCGTGATAGACTCAAGATAGCCCAGTCCAGGCAGAAGAGTTATGCAGATACTAAACACAAGGAGGTAACCTATGAAGTCGGAGATAGGGCATACCTTCGTGTGTCCCCACTTCGAGGAGTTAAATGATTTGGAGTCAAAGGAAAGTTAGCACCAAGATTTGTAGGGCCATACCGAGTTTTGGAACGTATGGGTGAAGTTGCCTACAAGTTCGAATTACCCGAAGGTTTGTCAGGAGTTCATGATGTGTTTCACATTTCCCAGTTGAAAAAGTGCCATGCAGAGATGGCTGATATTCCTGTGAGAGATACAGTGCCACTGGAAGCGATTCAGTTGGATAGTGATCTGACCTATGAGGAGAAACCCGTCAAGATTCTCGAGTTTGCCAACCGAGTTACTCGCAGCAAGGTCATCAAGTTTTGCAAAGTTCAGTGGAGTCACCATACCGAGGAGGAAGCCACCTGGGAGCGCGAAGAAGACCTCCGCAAAGACCACCCACACCTTTTTGCTAGCAACCCGAATCTCAAGGGCGAGATTCATCTTAAGGGGGGTAGGTTTGTAACATCCCAATTTTCAATTTGGATGTTATTTATAGATCATTCATATGCATCCATGATTTATGCATTTTTGTTGTTTTGTTTTGGTTGCATTTTGATCCAAGAGACCTTAAGCAACTCAAGGACCAATTTGAGAGAGTTGGAGGTTTCACAAAAATCCATTTTTGATTTATCAAAACATGGAAAATAGATTAAATTATTTTTCAAAATTCTTTTCCAATTATTTTAAAATAAAGAGAGAAGATAACATGACTTCTTCAAATACAGCAAAGAAATATTGGAAATTAAATATTGAATTTTTGGATATTTTATTTGATTTTATTCGGTAGTTCATTTATTTGTTAGCGCAGTAATTAGTACTATAAAGTTTGTTTTTAGTTTAGGCATTTAGGCCCAGAAAAATGTTCACTAGGTCATTAATAAAGCCATATTATTATGTGAATTTTTCTGGTATTTTTAGATATATACTTATATTAGTTTTTCGTGTTTTTCTCTGTCTGAAAAAAAATGTTAAAAAATAAAAAAATCTTCCCCGCCGAACTGGGCCGGCCCAACTAGTCGCCAGGCCGCAGCCCTGCCAGCCCAGCCGCGCCCCGCACCCCGACCGACTCCGGCAGGGAGTCCGGCCGCCCGGCGCCGCCGCGCGCCGAGTCCGGCTCGGGCACGCCTCCCCGCCGCCTTGCCCCTCGCGCAAGCCGCCCCGCCCCCTCTCCTCCTTTAAATAGCCGGACCCCCTTTCTCTCCCTCAAAGCAGCAGCAGCAGCTGCCGCCGCACTCCGCGCCGCCGCCGCCGTGCCGCACCTCGCCGCCAGAGCCCGCCGCCACCTCGCCGCCTCGCCGCCGGAGCCCGCCGCCACCTTGCCGCCGGAGCCTGCCTCCACCTCGCCGCCTCGCCGCCGTCGCCGGAGAGTCGTCGTCGCCGCCGATGTTGAAACCGCCCGAACCGGTAAAACCGCCACCGGTCCGGTTTTCTTTTAGGTTATCGGTTTTTTTTTGTTGTTCGGTTTATTTTTCGGTTCGATCTACTTAGCGAACGTTCACTCGTTTAGATCTGCCCACGAACATTTTCGTTTGTTAGTCTCTGTTAGCGGACGTTCGTCCGATAGAATTTTTCTTTTTTCTGTTTAGTTTTCGGCCAGGGACCCATCTGTAATTTTATTTTCTTCACAGATTAGTCCCTGATATTTAAACCCTCACAACTTTTTGCTCGTTTATCGAAATCCAACGAAACCAACGCCAAATTCTTCGTCTTGATCCCCTCTATTCAGATAATCAACTTGAACATGTTTTTAAAAAATTAAAATTTGGTTTCAAACAGATTTGAATTTGAACTTCTTTTGATCGTAATTTGAGTTTCGTAATTCCGATTTGACCGATTCTTTTTGCAAATCGAAGCTCTTCACTTGAACTTTCTGTTTAGACCAATTCTTTTATTTGGTTTTACCTTTGACCGATTTAACAAATTCTTTTATTTGGTTTTACCTTTGCATCTTATGCTTGAGTGCTAATGTATGCTATTTTTTGTCTACGATAGAGTATCCGGAGTGCGAAGCTTGCTACTACGAATCTCTTGGGTTTACCAATCGTCAGCAAGGCAAGTTACACTTTGATCTTATCCCTTTATTACCCAGTTTTTATGCATTAGTTATATCCCCAAATATTGCATGAGTAGGATTGGGAACATGTGGTTATTGCTATGTAGTTGATGAGGTAGGAACCTATTACCTTTGATCACCCCGGGAATATACGTTATGCTCATATTGCCTAGCCATGCTCGTAGACGGGGATTGGTATGTGAGATTCATGAAGGTTGCGAGAGTAATTTATTTAAGGGAAACTTAAGGTGGCTACTTTAATACACATCTGGGTGGATTGGTTGCGGGCACCTGGGGAATCCAGTGTTGTCCTAGGAGATCCCGGGGTACCCGTGTGATCATCCTATGGAATGCCACCCAGGCTCAAAGGGATCATAAGATTATTCATGCTAGAAACTTCCGTGTGCAGCCACATGCCATTATGGGCTCTGCCATAGTTGAGTAAGTTGTGGGAATCCTTTCCATGATGGGCTAGCAGATGTAGGGGAATTGTAGGTGTATCGGCCTATCTATCGGTTAAGGGGACCTCTTCGGCAAGACTGTGTCTCGATCATATGTTTCTCAAACATCATGCAGTGCGAGAAATTCAACGGAGGAGATCGAGTCTTGTGGGGAAAAGTGCGCAAACCTCTGCAGAGTGTACAAACTAATCATTATTAGCCGTGTCCCCGGTTATGGACATTTTGAGTATCTGGTACTTGAAGTATTGGTTGATCTCATCACTTTAATTAGAGAATTTGTTGGGTTGTTATTAATTATATTTATTAATTTTGGGATTGAGTTGGGGGTACATTCTCAATAAGGGCTTAAACAGGGTAGTTAAATAAAATCTATTCCTTTGTTGTAGGGAAAAATTGGCTTTATGCAAATGTTAAACTTAGAGCCTCCACCAGCCATATATTGCATGTAGTGACAGCTATTATTCATCATTGCTCTATAGTGTTATCTTGCCAGCATATTCCATGTGCTGACCTACACGGCTGCAACGTATCATGTTGCAGAATTTTCAGACGAAGTGTAAGCTGCGCTAGGTCGTTGTCGTGCACTCAGTTTTGCCGTGGAGTTGGATGAACTCATTTACCTTCGAAGCTTCCGCAGTTACTTTATTTAGATGGCCTTCAGCCATATTATTGTAATAAGTACTCTTTACGAGACACACGATGTAATAAGTGTGTGATTGAACTCTGCTATAAATCCTCGAGTACTGTGTGTGTTAGCAATACCAATCCAGGGATGACACTTAAGCACAGAGAGTTCAATCCATTGGGATCGGGTCGCTACAGTGGTGGGAGTGGTACTTCCATTCCACCCGTACCTCTTCGGAGAGCGTTGTACGAGGGTATGGCTTCACCGGTGGGCGCTTCTTCATCAGCGTCGTTGCCCACCGGGAGAGGAGATCGGGGAGGGAGGAAGAGAGGAGGTCGGGGAGGACGTGTCCGCGGGAGAGGTAGGCAGGCTCCTACGCCTTCCTCGCCACCACCCCCAGCTGAGTCACCCGAGCAATTGACTGCTTGGGGGCACGTCTGAGGAGGAGGCTACGCGGACTTCGGTCCACGAGCCTCAGGTCGACGGGCCTTCGCCCCCCTCCTCTTCGGCCCACGAGACTCCGGTCCATGAGCCTCGGGTCGACGGGCCTTCGCCCCCCTCCTCTTCGGCCCACGAGACTTCGGGCCAGGATGGTTGGGCCCACGTGAATCTGCCCCAGGCTATATCCCAGGAGACGTCCGGATGGGGTACCTGGCAGGATTCGCTTGAGGGGTCGAGTGGCCATGCTGATGGTGGCGGGCATCAGATTTCTGATAGCAGTGAGGACGAGGTGGTTGAGGGGGCCACCGTCTACCAGTGTGGTAGTACACGGCTCCCGTCTGTGCCGGCGATCCGCGAGCAAAGGTGGTTGATTTGGCCTAATGGGACAAAGTAAGTGCATTTACTCTTTTTGTACCTTTTGCCATCATGTTTTTTCAAAATATCTAACGCGTTGGCCTTGTGGCCTTGTCATACTGCAGGGGTTGGGACCACCATCAGGATGTCCGCAGACCCAACCAAGTCCTTGGTGTGATTCACCAGAAAAACTTCCTGGGGTGGGTCATGTTGCCTGGTGAGGGTGAGCTTCCAGAGCTAGGATTGACCTGGGAGCACTACTTGGCTGCCCCGGCCCCGCCGGAGGAGATCATCGACGGTGTCTTGTGCCACACGATGGCCGACATGGTGATCAGAACGTTTTGGGTTATTTCTCATTTACACAATTAAAAATCTTCGAATAAGCTTAGTTATTGTACTAATCAATGTTGTCTCGTTTGATTGCAGACCTTCCACAGGTGTGAGGAGGGATACGAGGAGGCCTATGCATGGGTTATCGATGCCGAGTGCAGGCGCCTACTACGAAACTTATGCCACGAGGCTCGGGTGCAGGCTGTTCGAGACTACTTCGCCTCGCGTGGTGTTCGGAAGCCCAAGAAGAAGAACCATGGAAAGTTTCTGAAGAAGGAGGAGTACATGAAGGTAATTGCCTATATTCTTAAGGCCTTGTTCTTAGTTTCGTTGATTTGATTCGTAGACGCAGCGCTCAAGTTTCTCTTTACTAACTTAGGTGCCCCCGAGATGGTGTGCTGATAAGATGGATTGTTGGGAGGCGTTGGTGGATGAGTGGTGCTCAGAGGCATGGCGGGCCATCCACAAAGGTGCCAAGGACAAGTGTGCCCAAATGAGAGGTGTGCCACACCATCAAGGCAGCGCCAACTTATATCAATACAGGCGGAACTGGGTATGTGGTTTGCTTCATGATTCATGCAATTCAATCTATCATGCTAGCTTGAGCCCTATAATTACTAATACTATGTTCCTCTCTTTTAGGCGGGATACAATATGGCACCGGTGCCAGAGGTGTTCGACCTCTGTGCCATGGCCCATACTGCCCCGTTCACGAAGGCCAAGGCATTCTCTGCGTCTGACCTCGATCATCCAGAGAACTTCACCAACATCTCCTCCCACAACAAGCTCGTGAAGTACAGAGATGAAGGGAAGGTGAGGAAAGGGGAGGACTTTAACCCGAGCGGGCCGTTTGATCTAGAGCTGGTGATGATATCTGGTGGCGGGAGGTCCCATGGCTCGATAGCCATTGGAGATGGACTTATCCATTGTCCTCGCACTCTCCCAGAGATCAAGGTGCGCTAAACGAGCTCAGATCCTGAGATAAGGCCTCGTCCAAGGCCAATCGAGCTCGCCCTCCAGGTTAGTTATACAGACTCAGATTTCTTTCAAGCATTACATTGTGTATGCAGCCATCGATGATTACAATGCTAATGAGGAGTGCTGTTGCAGGCTGCTCTTTAGACTAAGAGAGATAGAACCTAGGTGCTTCTGGCGGAGAGGGATCTGGAGTTGGAGGAGAAGACGGCAAGGTTGATGGAGGAGGAGAGTGCACGGAATGACATGCAGAACCGGGCCATGTACGAGCTCCTCGTGGTAAGTTTCTTCTGCATATTAGCCAAATCATGCACGTAATGTTCGTTTCATTACTAACTACTATGACTGACCCGTGAAAACCAAATGTGTAGTCTGTGTGCCAGAAGGCTGGTCAGACCCCTCCGCCGATGCCAGAGATTGCTCCGGGGACCACGGTGATTTTAATTTGAATGGTCATTAGTTACTAGTATTAACATTTGACTATCGTCATGCTAACGAGACATTGCAAATGATCTTTGGTGCAGCGTGCCTCTAGACAAGCATCACATGATCCTTCTCCAGGTGGTTGTACCGGCACGAGCCACGGCGGTGCTTCACCTCCGTGATGACGGTAAGTTTTCTTTAGTGTTTTGCTTACCAAATGCATAAAGACCTAGACTTAGCTTTATTTCCTCCAAAATGCTTACCATAATGACCTAGACTTAGCTTATCTTCCTCCAAAATGACATAATTAGCTTACTTAGCTCCAAAATGATCTATACTTAGCTTTGTTTCCTCCGAAATGACCTAAGTTAGCTCTAATATGCTTACGTATCTCTAATATGCTTAGTTACCTAGGTTTGCTCAATAATGACATACACTTAGCTTACTTATGTAAAAAAAAGCATAATTAGCTTACTTAGGTTTGAAATGGCATAACAACCTTGGTAACCTCATATATGTCATATAGTTAGCTTATTTTCCTCGAAAATGACATAATAAGCCTAATTAGCTCCAAAATGATCAATTTTACCTAAGTTAGCTCTAATATGCTAAGTTTTAGCTCTAATATGCATAGTTACCTAGGTTATCTCAATAAAGACCTATACTTAGCTTACTTATGTCAAAAATGTCTTCTTCTTCTTCATTGTCTTCTACTTCTTCTTCTTCTTCATTTTCTTCTTCTTCTTCTCCTTCATTTTCTTCTTCTTCTTCTAATCTTCTTCTTCTAACTTTCTTATTTCCCATTTTGCAGATTTCATTCACTTGACGAAAGCTTGCATTGATGGAGTGCTTCTTATCCCTTTCTCTGTTTCTTTTGTATCGTTGAACTATGCATGTATCATTGGACGAAACTATTGTAATATATATGGTTGGATGCCTCTATGTGGAACTTGCTATGTATGATGGAACTATGCATGGAACTTGCTATGGTTGGATGGAACTATGCATGTATGATGAAGTTATATGTGTTGGATATCTTATATGTTTGCTCTGTAATAGCCCTGTGAAAAAAAAGTATATATCATCTATTTGCTTTGAAAATGCTTGGATATAAGAAAAAACAAAAAAATAAGGCAATGCAGCCTCTTTGCCGTCTGCCACCGATGGCAAAGGGACCACGTGGCAGCATCCTGTGCAACCTGGGAGCTGATCATTTGGTTACTTTGCCGTCCGCCAGCGGACGGCAAAGGGGAGGGCATGTTTGCCTTCTGCTAGCAGACGACAAAGGCTGCCGTTAGCCACCTAACGTGGCTAACGACTATTTGTTACCGTCCATGTTCTTTGCCGTTAGCCACAGACGGCAAAGCGCCTTTGCTGTCCGCTTCGAGGAAGCAGACGGCAAAGAACATGTTTACCGTGACCCTCTTTGCCGGGCAGGTTTGCCGTCCGTGGCAGATGGCAAAGAGCTTTCGCATCTGCTTTTGTTGCCTTTGCCATCTACCAGGGCAGATGGCAAATAAGCTAAAAACTTTATTCTACTAAACCAAGATATAACCAAAAGGATCGAACTTAAGAAAAATGATAAAGGTAAAGATGTGATGGTGATACGATACTGGGGCACCTCCCCCAAGCTTGGCAATGGCCAAGGGGAGTGCCAATACCCATATACTCAAGTTTCCTTCTTCGGAGGTGGTGATGATGGAGTTGATGATGTTGTGGGCTTGTCCTCCATCTTCCAGGGCATAGGTTCATCGTCATAGAAAGATGAACGAGTCTCCGGAATCCTCAAATCTGCAGCCAAACTCATCCTCTTAATCTATATTCATACTCACAGTTCTGGTTCTATAGGTCATAGATCTAGGCTTGGAGATGCTCGATTTTCTCATGAAGCTAGAAGATGGCCCTCCCAATCCCACTAGCATCCAGCTTGTGTCATGGGTAAAATCCGTGATCATGGAGTGATTGGCGTTGAGTCCGTGCTCCACCATCCCTTTGCACTTTAACACCTCTTGCTCCACCGCTTCGAGCCTGGACTCCACGATTTCGGTCCTCCTTGGCCCTTGAACATCACGGATGTGAAGCACCCCCTCATGCATCTCGATGGTTTGAGGGTGTTGCAGCACCTCCGCAAGGTACGGGTTGATGACCTTCTCAAAGAACTTGTCATTGGGGGCTCTTGGAGACGTCATGGCGATCTAGATCTGTTAGGGAAAATAGCTCAAAACAAGAACAGAGGATATTGCCGTGGTACGGTGGTCAAAACCTTCCAGAGATTATATAATGAATTTTTACCGACCAAAAGAACTGTACTGCAAGAAAACAGAGTCCGGAGGGCACACGAGGTGGCCACAAGCACGGGAGGCGCGCCCAAGGGGGTAGGGCGCGCCCCCATGGCTTGTCGCCTCATCGTGCACTTTTCGGACTACTTTTTATTTTCCTAATTTTTTAAATATTGCCTTTGGAAAAGTTTTGGAGTCGGTTTACTTACCCTATCACATAGCTATTCCTTTTCGGGGGTCTGGAGCGTTCCAGTAGGTCTCCCTCATGTACTCCTCTGGTGTTATGGTATTAATAATATTGGTTTCTACATTTATGGGAGTACCTGAGATATAATGTTTGATTCTTTGTCCGTTTACCACCTTCGGGTTATTGCCCTCGGCGTTGTTGATCTTGATGGCACTGGAATGATAAACTTCCTCGACAATGTAAGGCCCTTCCCATTTAGAGAGAACTTTTCCTGCAAAAAATCTTAAACGAGAATTGTATAGCAAGACATAGTCACCTACATTGAATTCACGCTTTTGTATCCTTTTGTCATGCCATCTTTTAACTTTTTCTTTAAACAATTTGGATTCTCATAGGCTTGGGTTCAACATTCGTCAAGTGAGCTAATGTCAAATAACCTCTTCTCACCGGCAAGTTTGAAATCATAGTTGAGCTCTTTAATTGCCCAATAAGCTTTATGTTCTAGTTCTAGAGGTAAGTGACATGCTTTTCCATAAACCATTTTATATGGAGATATACCCATAGGGTTCTTATAAGCAGTTCTATAAGCGCATAATGCATGATCAAGTTTCTTAGACCAATTCTTTCTAGATCTATTAACGGTCTTTTGCAAGATCAATTTTGTTTCTCTTTTACTCAATTCTACTTGACCACTAGACTGAGGATGATAAAGAGATGCAATTCTATGGTTAGCATCATACTTAGCAAGCAATTTCCGGTAAGCACCATGAATAATGTGTGAACCACCATCAGTCATTAAATATCTAGGGTCTCCAAACCTTGGAAAAATAACTTCTTTAAGCATTTTAATGGAGGTGTTATGCTCAACACTACTAGTTGTAATAGCTTCTACCCACTTGGTAACATAATCAGCAGCAACCAAAATATGTGTATACCCATTGGAGGAAGGAAAAGGTCCCATATAGTTAAATCCCCAAACAACAAATGGTTCAATAACAAGTGAATAATTCAGAGGCATTTCCTGACATCTACTAATATTACCAATTCCTTGACATTCATCACAAGACAAGACAAACTTACGAGCATCTTTGAAGAGAGTAGTCCAATAAAAATCAGATCGTAATACCTTGTGTGCAGTTGTATCTTCAGCATGGTGTCCTCCGTTGGCCTCGGAGTGACACTTGCATAGAATCTGTTCCTGTTCATGCTTAGGTACACAACATCTAATAACACCATCTAATCCTTTATAAAGATGTGGGTCATCCCAGAAGTAATGTCTTAAATCATAGAAAACTTTTTCTTTTGTTGGTATGTGAAACTAGGTGGCAAAAATTTAGCAACAACATAACTAGCGTAGTCTGCATACCATGGAGTACTTCGAGACGCTTTTATGATAGCTAATTGTTCATCAGGAAAGCTGTCATCAATAGGTAGTGGGTCATCAAGAATATTTTCTAACCTAGACAAGTTGTCTGCTACGGGGTTCTCAGCTCCTTTTCTATCAATAATATGTAAATCAAACTCTTGTAGCAAGAGAACCCACCTAATGAGTCTAGGTTTAGCATCTTTCTTTTCCATAAGATATTTAATAGCAGCATGATCAGTGTGAACGGTTACCTTAGAATCAGCAATATAAGATCTGAACTTGTCATAATCAAATACAACTGCTAAAAATTCTTTTTCAGTAGTAGCATAATTTCTTTGAGCACTGTCTTGAGTTTTACTAGCGTAATGGATAATATTTAATTTCTTATCAAATCTTTGTCCTAGAACAGCACCAACAGCATAATCACTATCATCACACATAATTTCAAATGGTAGGTTCCAATCAGATGGTTGAACAATAGGTGCAGAGATTAAGGTTTTCTTAAGTATTTCAAATGCTTCTACACAATCATCATCAAAAACAAATGGAACATCTTTTTGTAAGAGATTAGTAAGAGGCATAGAAATTTTAGAGAAGTCTTTAATAAATCTCCTATAGAAACCAGCATGACCAAGGAATCTTCTTATACCTTTGATATCTTTAGGACACGGCATTTTTTCAATAGCATCAACTTTAGCTTTATCAACTTCAATACCTCTTTCAGATATCTTATGCCCTAGCACAATACCTTCATTAACCATAAAGTGGCACTTATCTGAATTCAAGACAAGATTGGTTTCTTCACATCTCTACAAAACTTCATCAAGGTTGCTTAAGCAATCATCAAAAGAAGTTCCATAAACGGAGAAATCATCCATGAAAATCTCAGCAATCTTTTCACAAAAGTCAGAGAATATAGCAGTCATACATCTTTGAAAAGTAGCAGGTGCATTACATAAACCAAAAGGCATACGTCTATAAGCAAAGGTACCAAAAGGGCATGTAAAAGTAGTTTTTTCTTGATCCTCTTGTGACACAGGTATTTGAGAAAAACCAGAATAACCATCTAGAACGTAGAAATGTGTATGTTTTGATAGTCTTTCTAGCATTTGATCAATGAATGGTAGAGGGTAATCATCTTTCCTAGTAGCTTTATTTAACTTTCTAAAATCAATTACCATTCTATAACCTGTAACAATTCTTTGTGGAATCAATTCATTCTTATCATTAGGGACAACAGTAATACCTCCCTTCTTAGGGACACAACGAACAGGACTTACCCATCTACTATCAGCAATAGGATAAATTGTACCTGCTTCTAGAAGCTTTAATATTTCATTTCTTACCACTTCTTTCATCTTAGGATTCAACCGTCGTTGGTGATCAACGACTGGTTTAGCATCAGGTTCCATGTTAATTTTGTGTTGACATAGAGTGGGACTAATGCCCTTAAGATCACCAAGAGTATATCCAATAGCTGCACAATGCTTCTTCAGATTTTTCAATAATTTCTTTTCCTCATGCTGTGCAAGGTTAGCACTAATAATAACATGATATATCTTCTTCTCATCGAGATAAGCATATTTCAAAGTATCAGGTAATTGTTTCAGCTCAAACACAAGATCACTCTTGGGTGGTAGAGGATCTCCAAGAGTCACAACAGGTAAATTGTCTTTCAAAATAGGCATTTGTTTGAAGAATATCTCATCTATTTCATTTCTTTCAATCATGAACATGTCATTTTCATGGTCTAGCAAATATTGTTCTAAAGGATCAATAGGAGGCACGGCAATAGAAGCAAGACCAATAATTTCATCTTTACTAGGCAATTCTTTATCATGGGGTTGTCTACGAAATTTGGAGAAATTAAACTCATGAGACACATGACCGAAACTTATACTAACAGTTTCTTTCTCACAATCTATTTTAGCATAAACAGTGTTCAAGAAAGGTCTACCAAATATAATGGGACAAAAATCATTTTGTGGGGAACCAAGAACTAGAAAATCAGTAGGATATTTTATTTTCCCACACAAGACTTCAACATCTCTAACAATCCCAATCGGTGAAATAGTATCTCTATTAGCAAGCTTAATAGCGACATCAATATCTTCTATTTCAGCAGGTGCAATATCATTCATAATTTCTTGATATAAAGTAAAGGGAATTGCACTCACACTAGCACCCAAATCACATAAGACTTGATAACAATGATCTCCTATTTTAATAGAGACAACAGGCATGCCAACAACAGGTCTATGTTTATCTTATTCATCGGGTTCATCAATTCTAGTAGCTTCATCACAGAAATAAATAACATGCCCATCAATATTATCGACCAAGAGATCTTTAACCATAGCAATACTAGGTTCAACTTTGTCAGGTACACAAACAGGGGTGTATGATTCCCTTGACTTGTGCATGGACGAAAGGCATCCTCCCGGGCAACCAAGGCCAAGCCAGAGAAGCAGCTCTTAGTGAGATCAAAGAGCAGATCAAGAAGACCAAGACAACCAAGACAGAAGGATATCACCTTGGGAAGGCCTCCCTTGCCGGGCAGGAGAGCCTGGCAGGGTCGAGATCGTCTCAAGGGCAAGTCCAAGAGTTCTCCGGCAAGCTTGCCGGGTCCGCTAGGGGTGGGGATCCCCGCCAAGACACCACCGCTCCACCGCACAGCGACGCACGTCACTTATCAGTGCGGTGTCGAGCCCCCAAGTGATTAAGTGGCCTCTGCTAAGCACGTGGCGGCCCGTTGGAAGACAAGATTTATCCAAGTGACACCCGTCCAGAGGCGTGTCAAGATGATAAGCAAGAGATGATTAGGCGGCTCGGTAGGCCTACCGGGTTTCGCCCTTAGCATGGCACCTAGCAGTGCATTTAATGCACTTTGTCCTAACTGTCAGAGTTAGGTATGATAGCACTGTTGGCTATCTAATCAGTAGATAAAGACTGTTTTGCCATTGTGGTTACCCCTTAAGCTATAAAAGGAGGTCCAAGGCGACCTAGCAAAGGATTCGGACCCTCACACACTTGTACGCGCGTAGCTACTCTCCCCGAGGCAACCTTGTCGGGCTTGAGCATTGCATGCTCGTTGTGTTCTTCCACTCAATCCACCAAAGTAGAAGTAGGGTCTTACGCTATCCAGCGGCCCAAACCTGGGTAAAATCCACCAGTGCCACCACTGTCGTGTTGTTCCATGACTTCTGCTCTTTATGCAACGTGATTTCCCCCATGCCGAACCACAAGGGGCTCATGGCCCCATAGGTGATCGTGATCCCACCATGACATCTTTGGCACGCCAAGTAGGGGGAATTGCTTGTGCGAACCTGAAGTCATAAACAGCGCGTCAAGCTGCATCACCTTCTTTGTGAACACTCTCTTCGCCAACGGCTTCGGAGAAGAAAGACAATGTCGCTCCCTCACCTTGTCCTAGCCAGATTTCGTCACTCGTTTCCACCGCAGCCGCGGCAGTGACGGAAATGGAAGGCGATGGTGATACGACGACCGCAGGCGGCTCGCGTGGCGTGGCCGACATGCTACCCGCACTCGGGAAAAGAAGCGAGGCATGCGATGACGTCGCCCTCCTTGCGAGCTCCTGTCAAGCATGTTCGATGCCGAAAAGTATCATTGGGGCAAACAAGAAAAATGGTACGCGGTCGGCCCCCTCCTCCCTTCTCACTTGTCAATGATCGAACCATGTAGTGGTAGCGTCATCAGCGTCGATGAGCCCGCATGGAACTTGGTCCAGCATTTATCCCGCCAAGGGTAAATCCTGAGTGGAACGCTGGTGCGAATCCGTTGGTCGATGCCCCGGCAAGCGTGCTCCAATGAGGCCTTTCGCCTCAGCATGGCCTTCAGGCCCGCCGTCGTGAGATCATTAACAGTATAAGGAAAGGGGAGAGAGGAGCCGACCCTTCTTTTCTACCATACATCGTCAGCTACAAGCATTCCATTAGCCCCTCCAGCTCTTGCCGAGGGTGGACGCATAACTAATAAACTGCCAAGTCTTTCCCTTGTGTGCCTTGTCATTTGTTGTCTTCTCAGAACAAGTGTGGACACACGAACGGGAAGAACAATCGTGAGTGGGGAAGGAGATACTATACGTGACCAAATGCATGCCCGACAAGAGAGGGGAGCATGAACGAAAGATAAGTTAACGTGATTATTAACTTTTCTTCAAAGCTTGCGCTTGCTTATCCCACAGACAACCAAGGTTTTCATATGACTAGTCTTTCGTGTGATGGCACCTTGCTGTATTTGTTTGCGCCCCCGCTTTGTTTCGAGCTTGCTCAACGAAGTGGTCGGCAATGTCAAAGACTATTAAGGAAAAACCTGTCGGCGACATTTCCTCGCCAGCTGAATGCTAAGGACCCGTTCCTCACAGCAATCATGGCAGCATGCTACTGGTAGGCAACCAAAATATGCAAAAGAAACTAACCATACGAAAATCAATGGGTAAACGCAAGAGGGATAATATGCATTAATATAATTAAACATCAGTTCGACGAACATCAAAGCAAGAACAGTACGAGGCCTAAACACAAGACACATATTATGTTTTGTTACAGGGCACCACGGTAATAAAAGTAGCTCAAGGTTGAGCTTGGCGATCTCCGGGGACCCTTGGGACGGAGAGAACCTTGTCGGCAAGGGGACCAGCCTTCTCCGTAGCTGCTGATGTATCAGCACCCTGTGGCAACCTCTTGAAGCCATCGGCGAGGTTGAGGTTTGGGTGGCGGAAAGCAAGGTTGCTCAAGACCATGAAGAGGGCATCGCGGGCGAGCTTCCGGGACTCAGTAGCAAAGCATTCAGCTCTGTCGACGTCGTACATCTTCAAGCCTTCAATCAAACCTTAAAAGAAAAGCGTCAACTTGACACTTGGAAGTTCGTGGTTGTTGACGGAAAAAGCCCAGCTCTTCATGTCCATCTTCGAGATCTGGGCAGTGAGGCGCTCAGCGACGTCAACCATGTTTTTAATCCAGAGGTCATGCTTTTCAATCTAGTTTTGCAATTTGTCATCCGTGTCTTTTTGGAAGGCTCTTGCATTATCCAGGTCCTTCATCAGCAACTTCTCGCAAACTCTGGCAGATTTAATTTCACTCTCCAAAGTGCCAAGCCTTGCCTTCATGTCAGTAATGGTGCCGTTGGCAGTGCCGAGGTGCTGGCTCTTGGAGGAAAGCTGCGATTGCACCTCCTTCAGGAGTGTCTCTGCTTTCTGCGCTTCTTCTTTGAGAGCCACGATTTACTTGGTTCTCCCTGCAAGGTCCTCCGTCAGCTTGGCCACTTGTTGGTTAAGGTCAGTCTTGGAAGCAGACATAGCAGCAAGCTCATCGGTGACCTTCTTCAACTGAGCAGAAGAGTCAAGGGTAAGCGTGTCAAGAGCCGCTTTGTGACTGTCCTCCAGGTCCTTGGTGCGCTGCTTGACAAGAGCCTCGAGTTCTTCATCCTTGCCGCGGAGGGTGGCTTCAAGGTTCCCTTCCCGGGTAGAGATGTCCTTCTCCTTGGCGTTCAGAAGTGCTTCGCTCTCCGCCAGGCGGACCCCCCGGGCAGCAACATCCTCCTTGGCCATGGTTAACACATACTGTTGCCGCAGAAGGGATTGAAACTGTTTGCTGTGCCACTCACGGAGTTCGTTGCCCTTGTCCCTTAGTTTTTTGATCCATGAGACCGGCAGAGTCACGCTGCTCCTTGATCATTTGCGACTTCAGGCTGTACCTGCTCTGCATATCTTTGATGCATGTTGCCATGAACTCCAAGAAGGACAGGTCCATGGCTGCGCCAACAGAATCATCAGTCTCTTCAGTTCGCTGGGACAACGGTGCCAAGATGCGCTGGATCTCTTCGTCGAAGTCCACACCCACTGCAACAGATGAGCCAGGGGCTGCAAGCCCAGTCTAGGCAAGGACCAGCGCCAACTTGCTTGAGGATGGTTGTGGGACTGCGACCGGTGTGCCAAACAGGGGAAGGGGCCCCATAGTTTGTAGAGGGATCTTCTCCTCCACAACTACGTCTTGGCCAGATGTTCTTTCGGGAGCTTTCTCTATTCCTTCAAGAAATTCTTGTATGGTCCCGACAGTCTGACCTTGGCCTTCCGTGGTAGCAATTCTAGTGGCCTCCTCGGCAGCATCCTTGCCAATACTAGCCACCTCTTCCAGCAGCTCAGGTTCCTCGGCCAACGAAGCTGCAGACAAAATTAACAAGCAATAATAAAGAGATGCTACAACTCACTGAGTCGGAGACCTGGAAGCAAAGTAATTCAAATAAGAAGAGGCAAGGGCAAGCAGATTACCCAGCGGTGTTTGCCGTGGAAGGGCATCGGTCTCCCTGGCAACATCGGTTGCCGTGGTGCGGTCCGTGTCCCCTTCCTCGGTGATCATTACCTTAGCATGGGCCGACCCCTCGGTGGAGGCCCTTGCTGGTGATTTCTCTGCTTGGACGATGGGTGGGGTGGACCTCTCTTGGTGGGCCCCACCCTGGTGGATCTCCTTTCCTTCCCTGACGGGGGGTGGAGCACATTCTTCTGCGTCGCTCCTGACGGGCGGAACTTGCTCCATACTTTCGCGCCGAGGGCTGGGATGGGGGATGGGGGCTGGGCGCAGGATCCTTTGCGCTATCTTCCGCCAGAGCCGCGCTCGCCAAGGGCCCCGACGATGCCACCTGCTTGGTTCATTTGGCCCGTTGGATGAGGGGTTCTTCGTCCCTGACAAGTCAACAAGCCAGATTGAGTCAAGCAAGCATCAAGTACATAGTCCCTCAACAAGAAAAGTCAATGTTCTCCTTACTCTGGATCGATGAGCATGGAGCCCAGTGCGTATCCCGCAGGTGGCGGGGTCGCTCTTCCCCTCTTCAGGGTCAGGGGAATAGAACCTCTCGGCAGCTTTGAGCTCTTTGGTGGAGCCGGGGGCTCCGACGGGGTCGAGCTGCGCAAGGACGCTGGACTTGACTGGGGGCTGGGATTAACCCCCGTTACCGCTTGTCGCTTGGCGGGAGGAGTCTTGGCATTCGCCAGGGGAGAGGAGTGACGGAGTTCCACCTCTGGATTAGTGCCCCTGGAGCTAGACTTCTTCACCTCCTTCATTACCGTTGAGGAGGTCAAAGCCGCTGGCTTCCTGCTGGCCCGCTTGCGGGGGTGATAGTCTGGATCTGGCTCTAGAGCTTGGGGGCCTGCCGCGAGCCATTCCTCCTCCGGCTGCTTTTCCTCTTTAGCTTCGCTTTCTCCTTGGGCATCTGCAATCATGGCGAGAATGCCAACCCCGGCAGGGTCGAGCACGGCAACCTCCTCCGTGGTGTGCCCCTCGCTCCCCTCGTCCGAGGAACCTTCGCCTTCCGCTTCCTCCTCCTCCTTCTCCTCTTCTCCGGGCCTCGCCTTCCCGACAATCCGGAGAGCTTTGTCCTCCTCAATCTGCTTCTTAATGAACTCCGCCTCCGCCTTGGAGATGCGCTTGACCATATCTTTCTCCACCCTGGAAGCCCTTTCTTCCAGGCCGGAGACCCACTACATTTCTCCATCAAGTTCGGGCAACTTCCAATCACCCGCAACTCCATAAGCATTGCAATCGGGCACCCACTTCAGAATCTGGTCCCGTGCAGAATTGATATGCAGTGGGATGACCTTTGCCGGTAGATGGAATGGCCCAAGGCTGCTGAACAGTTGTTCGCACAGCTACCCATGGCCGTATATTGACAAGTTGTTGATGAGGCCCAGGTACAGACGCATTCTGTCGGCAGCATCGCCGTACTCCCAATCGAATCTGTCCCTCTTCTGCAGTGGCGCGATGCAGCGCCGGAAGAAGTTAGCCCCCACATGTTCGATGGTTAGCCCGGCAGCTTTGAGGTGGGCGATCCTGTTCAACGCCGGGCGAAGCCTGTCATCAGTAAGGCCTGGCTTGCCCCATTCGCTACCGCGTACGACGCATTCTGTCCCCGCCCTATAGTACTCTGGGTGTCTTCGTCCTGGATCCAACACCAGTCCTCCCTCCATTCCTTCCATCTGCCGTGCTGCTGGGCAGGAAGGTAATCCCAGTTCTCCTTCTTGCCCTGGGGGATCCAGCTTATGTTCCCTTAGCAGTGAGTCTTGTCTCCCACCCACGGGACGAAGAAGTGCCTAAACAAATCCACGTTGGGGGAAACTCCAACAAAGTTGTCGCACAGATGAGCAAATATTTCCATGCACGCCATTGCATTGGGCATGATATCCAAAAGGTGGAATCCATACACCACGGTCATGGCTTCGAAGAAATTAGAAGAGGGAAGGTGAGACCGCAGAGGGAGTACGCGCAAAAGAAGCGGTACGAGTTCCGTGGAACCTCTTTTCCCTCCGGCAAGACCACGGGCACTCCATGCCCCTTCGGAACTGCCCTCCCCTACATATACGCATACCTCACTATCAAGGCTTTCCCATCCAAGTTCGACGGGAAGAAGACCACATCCTCCTGCCACTTCCTGTCCAGCTCCGCCGCCCTCTTCTTCTTCCCCTCCGCTGTAGCATCCTTTGCGGTGGTCACCCGCTTCCCCCTCGCGGCGGCGGCTTTCTTTCCCATCCTTTGGTATTGCTGGAAGAATGGAAGATCTGGCAAAGCGATGGAGGTGAATGTTGGCGTGGGAACAGTTGCTTGGCTTGAGGAAGAAGATGATGGAAGGAGGAACAGATGCGAATGAGCAACGGCCCTTCGCGTTGCCTTTTTATTGGGAACAGGTGTAAGGGGCTGGCTCTTCGCTATCTTTTCTCAGGAGGTTACCATTTTATGGGTGCACTACCCATTAACTGCTACAGTCCCACGACCCCACGACCTGTGGTAATTACACAGAGTGGACATTGGATTGACTGTTCATCACGACAACCACTTCATGGGCAGCTGTTTTTCGACGCGTGTCCGTGCACTGTTTGGGGCCTAACCCAACATGCCCGGCGACACGTATGGCTCAGGCCCGGGGGCTTCTGTTAGGGTACACAAATAGGGGTGTATGTTTCCCCTGACTTGTGCATGGATGAAAGGCCCCCTCCCGGGCAACCAACGCCAAGCTAGAGAAGCAGCTCTTAGTGAGATCAAAGAGCGGATCAAGAAGACCAAGACAACCAAGACAGAAGGATATCACCTTGGGAAGGCCTCCCTTGCCGGGCAGGAGAGCCTGGCAGGGTCGAGACCGTCTCAGGGGCAAGTCCAAGATTTCGCCGGCAAGCTTGTCGGGTCCGCTAGGGGCGGGGATCCCCGCCAAGATGCCACCGCTCCACCGCACAGCGACGCAAGTCACTTATCAGTGCAGTGTCGAGCCCCCAAGTGATTAAGTGGCCTCTGCTAAGCACGTGGTGGCCCATTGGAAGACAAGATTTATCCAAGTGACACCCATCTAGAGGTGTGTCAAGATGATAAGCAAGAGATGATTAAGCGGCTCGACAGGCCTGCCGGGGTTCGCGCTCAGCATGACACCTAGCAGTGCATTTAATGCACTTTGTTCTAACTATCAGAGTTAGATATGATAGCACTATTGGCTATCTAATCAGTAGATAAAGACTGTTTTGCCATTGTGGTTACCCCTTAAGCTATAAACGGAGGTCCAAGGTGAACTAGCAAAGGATTCGAACCCTGAGACACTTGTACGCGCGTAGCTGCTCTCCCCGAGGCACCCTTGCCGGGCTTGAGTGCTGCGTGCTCATTGTGTTCTTCCACTCAATCCACCAAAGCAGGAGTAGGATCTTACGCTATCCAGCAGCCCAAACCTGGGTAAAAACCACCAGTGCAACCACCGCGTGTTGTTCCATGACTTCTGCTCTTATTGCAACATGATCTCCGCCATGCTGAACCACAAGGGGCTCATGGCCCCTTAGGTGATAGTGATCCCACCACGACAAACTTTAATTTGTTCAGGGGGTGTAGGTGTTCTTGTATAACTATTACGAACCACAACTGAAGCTTTAGCATGTTCTTTTATCCTAACAGGAAAAGGTGGTTTCTCAATATAAATAGTAGGAATAACAGGATCAACATTATAAGTAATAGTTTCTTCTTCAGCTTTGGTGGGTTCTACCATTTTCACTTCAATGGGAGGATGATACTTAAACCACTTCTCCTTAGGGAGATCAACATGAGTAGCAAAGGATTCACAGAAAGAAGCTACTATCTCAGAGTCAAGTCCATATTTAGTGCTAAATTCATGAAAAGCATCGGTATCCATAAAAGATTTAACACAATCAAACTTAAGGTTTATACCTGACTCCTTACCTTCGTTGAGCTCCCAATCTTCAGAGTTGCATTTAATTCTTTCCAAGAGATCCCATTTGAATTCATTAGTCTTCTTCTTAAAAGAAACAGTACAAGAAGTATCGAGCATGGATTGATCATTATGAGAAAGCAGAGCATAAAAATTCTGAATAATAATTTCTCTTGAGAGCTGATGATTGGGGCCTGAATATAACATTGACTTAAGCCTCCCCCAAGCTTGAGCGATAGTTTCTCCTTCATGAGGCCAACATTATATATATAATTCTGATCACGATGAATCAGATGCATAGGATAAAACTTCTGATGAAATTCCAATTTCAATCGGTTGTAATTCCAAGCTCCAATATCATCACATAGCCTATACCATGTCAATGCATTTACCTTCAAAGATTAAGGGAAGTCCTTCTTCTTGACATCATCCTCGGGCAAACCTGCAAGATTAAATAATCCACAAACTTCATCCACATAGATTAGATGCAAATCAGGATAGCAGTTTCTCTATCATTCCCGAAGGAATTTCATAATAAATATTTTCAGTAGGTGCAGTACGTTGAGGGGAAACTCTTCGCTCTTCCGGTTGAGGTGAAGATACCCCGAACAAACCCCTCAAAGGGTGATTTTCCATAGTGACAGGTGGTAGTAAATTTCAGCACATAATATAAATGTTTCCTTACCAAAGGCGCTTCACTGCCCTGCAATGGCACCAAAAAAGAGTCTTGATGACCCACAAGTATAGGGGATCTATCATAGTCCTTTCGATGAGTAAGAGTGTCAAACCCATCGAGGAGCAGAAGGAAATGACAAGCGGTTTTCAGCAAGGTATTTTCTGCAAGCACTAAAACTATCGGTAACAGATAGTTCTGTGATAGGATAATTCGTAACGGGTAACAAGTAACAAATGTATGCAGCAAGGTGTTCCAATCCTTTTTGTAGCAAAGGATAAGCCTGGACAAACTCTTATATAAAGCAAAGCACTCCCGAGGACACATGGGAGTTATTGTCAAGTTAGTTTTCATCATGCTCATATGATTCGCGTTCGTTACTTTGATAATTTGATATGTGGGTGGACCGTTGCTTGGGTGCTGTCCTTACTTGGACAAGCCTCCCACTTATGATTAACCCCTCTCGCAAGCATCCACAACTACGAAAGAAGAATTAAGATAAATCTAACCATAGCATGAAACATGTGGATCCAAATCAGCCCCTTACAAAGCAACACATAAACTAGGGTTTAAGCTTCTGTCACTCTACCAACCCATCATCTACTTATTACTTCCCAATGCCTTCCCTAGGCTCAAATCATGGTGAAGTGTCATGTAGTGGATGTTTACATAACATCACTAGTGGAAAGACAACATACATTTCATCAAAATATCGAACAAATACCAAATTCACATGATTACTTATAACAAGACTTCCCCCATGTCCTCAGGAACAAACGTAACTAATCACAAAGCATATTCATGTTCAAGATCAGAGGGGTATTGAATATCATTAAGGATCTGAACATATGATCTTCCACCAAATAAACCAACTAGCATCAACTACAAGGAGTAATCAACACTACTAGCAGCCCACAGGTACCAATATGAGGTTTTGAGACAAAGATTGAATACAAGAGATGAACTAGGGTTTGAGAGGAGGTGGTGCTGGTGAAGATGTTGATGGAGATTAACCCCCTCTTGATGAGAGGATCGTTGGTGATCATGATGGCTTTGATTTACCCCTCCCGGAGGGAAGTTTCCCCGGCAGAATACCTCCGCCGGAGCCATAGATTGCTTCTGCCCAGGTTTTGCCTCGAGACGGCGGCCCTTCGTCCCAAAAGCTTCCTTATGATTTTTTCCAGGTAAAAACCCTTCATATAGCAGAAGATGGACACCGGAGACCAGCCAGGGGGCCGACAAGCCCTAGGGGTGCCCCCAAGGGGGTAGGGCACGCCCCCCAGGCTTGTGGCCACCTGGTGGGTCCCCTCTGGTATTTTCTTCACCCATTAATTCTTATATATTCCAAAATAATTCTCCGTAAATTTTCAGGACTTTTGGAGTTGTGCAGAATAGGTCTCTCAGATTTGCTCCTTTCCGGTCCAGAATTCCAGCTGCCGGCATTCTCCCTCTTTCTGTAAACCTTGTAAAATAAGAGAGAAAATGCATAAGTATTGTACAATAATGTGTAATAACAGCCCATAATGCAATAAATATCAACATAAAAGCATGATGCAAAATGGACGTATCAGTAGGCATCCACGAAGTAGAACGAATCATGTCCGGCTGTGGCGTCCATGATCTGATCGATGCGTGGTAATGGGAAGGGGTCCATGGGGCTAGCCTTATTGAGGTCTTTGAAATGGGCGCACAAGCACTAGGACCTATCCTTCTTTGGTACCATGACCAGATTGGCGAGCCAGTCGGGGTGTTTGATGTCTCATATGAATCCGGCCTCGAAGAGCTTAGATAGTTCTTCACCCATTACTTGACGCTTGGGTTTGGACAAGTGCCGAAGTGCTTGCTTGATGGGTTTATACCCTTTTAAGATGTTCAAGCTATGTTCGGCAAGCCTACGGGGTATTCCTGGCATATCGAAAGGATGCCAGGTGAATTTGTTACAATTTTCCTTGAGGAAATTGCGCAGGGCCTCAGCAATCTTTGGCTCAAGGTTTTCCCCGATTGACGTCATTTTATTTGGATCCGTGGGGTGTACTTGAAATTTGACTATATCATCGGTCGGCTTAAACGAGGTCAACTTCAACCGTTTGTTGAGGATGACATCATCCCGATCAACTTCGGCTCGTAGCGATGTAAGTTCATCGGCCGCGAGGGCTTCAGATGGAGACTCCAGGGCGAGCGACGATGTTTTGTTCTCAGCTTTGAGTGCTCTGTCGGGGTCACTTGAGATGGTGATTATACCATTAGGGCCCGGCATTTTGAGCTTCATGTCGCCGTAGTGTGGTACTTCTTGGAACTTTGAAAAGCCATCCCGCCCGATCAGGGCGTGATATCCGCTCTTGAAAGGGGCAATATGGAACGTTACCTCTTTGGATCGGTAGTTATCCGGTGTTCGGAAGACCACATCCAAGGTGATTTTTCTGCTGCAGCGCGCCTCTCATCCCAATATTATACCCCTAAAGGTGGTTTGACTCTATTCCATGCACGATTTATCGATTTGCATCTTTTCTAGAGTATGTGTGTATATCAGGTTAAGGTTAGTGCCTCCGTCCATTAGTTCTTTCCGAAGGCGGGAACACCTATGATTCGGTTGAGTACCAGTGCGGCGAGGCACCTATTCGGAGTAGACCTTGGCTGATATTTATGATCAAAGGTGATTAGCATGTCTATCCACGTGCCCCGACCTGGCACTTGCCTAATAGAACTAACTTCCCGTAGAGCATGCTTGGGCTGGTAATTAGACATGAAGGTCTCATAAATCATCAAGACCTCGTCATCGCTCGAGAATTCCTCGGCATGCCATTGAGGAGGGCTAGGCATCCTTTGGCCACTTGCCTCACCACCCAATAGTCACGAAGGTTGTGAGTGGGGCAGGAGTTCAGCAAGGACGGAGTTCATCGGGCATGGCTTATCCAAGAAGCTGTCGATGGTTGTCCCTGGTCGGCCAGTGGTTTTCTTCTCTTTCCTAGGTTGATCAATTGGTGTAGGCAGGGCGCGGGGCTCATGCCGATGTGTGAGCCTATCGTGCTTTAATTTGTTGTTGCAGATCAAATCTGTCTTCTTCCATGCCAGCCAGGCATCTTCGATATTACAAAAAATTTACACTAGATCGGATAACTCTGAAAGTGTTTGAACGCAACGGCGGGTTAGGGCGTTTGAAATGCCTGTATCCTTGCATCCGCACTGAAAAGCTGCTATTATATCAGAGTCCTAGAAGTCTGGTATGTCATCTATGAGAGATGAAAACCTGTCCCAGAATTCCCTGATCGATTCAACAGGTAGTTGCCGTACGTAGGCACATCCCAGACATCAGGAGGGTCCGATTTATCGGGACAATATTCGATGTGGGAGGTGGGTGGGAGAGCACTTTAGGTCTTTATGGACCGCGGGCTTAACGCCTTGACGCTTTTAGCCAGAGAGGGGTGAGCAGTTGCCTAATCGGCAGAGCTGATTTGCAGATTAGACTCGCCGGCTATCTCTGGACTACTGCCGTCAAAGTTACTTTCCATGAAGTATCTCGGCCTGTCGCCCTCTATGGGGCGTTCGTCCGGGGGCCAAAAAGAGATCGTGGACCACCTCTTGCCCATGAAGGGGAAAGCGTGTTTCCATGTTGGGATTTTTGAGCACGGAGATCGTGCCATGGAGGTTGAAGTCGTTAACCAACGAACCCATCGATCCATCGTAGATCACATAGCGGAACTCTCAATGAAATCACCAGTGTCGGTGTGAAATCCGATAGACCTCGGGGTAGGGGGTCCCGAGTTGTGGATCTCGGATCGATTATAACAGGAATAGGGGAGATATTGTTCACCCAGGTTCGGGCCCTCTTGATGGACATAAAACCCTATGTCCTGCTCTTGTTTATATTGATGGAGATGTATCAAGTACCTAGTTGATCTACCTCGAGATCATGAGTTGTGTTATACCTCTAGGGCTAGGTGAATTGAATTGTGATTCCCCTCCCTCTACGTGCTAAACCCCTTGGCTTATATATACGCCGGGTAGGGTATCTAGGGTTAGATGGTCGATATCCTTAGTATCGCATGGAGGCGGTAGCGAATATCTTGGAGTATACGTCAAGTCTTCGGCAGGGGTAGTCTTGATCATGCCTAGTCTCACATCTGCTAGATTCCATCAATGAAGAGAACGAGGGCCCATCTTCCCATACAAGGACTATGGGCCGGATAGGTTAGTACCCCCATATCCAGGATACTGTCACCATGGTTACATCAAGATCGTGCTAGATCAACAACACGAGAGAGAGAGAGAGATCAAACACATAGCTACTAGTACATACCCTCAGCCCCGAGTGTGAACTAGTCCCTCCTTGTCATGGAGACCGTCGGGATGATGAAGATGGCCTCTGGTGATGATTACCCCCTCCAGCAGGGTGCCAGAGAAGGCCTGCAGATGAGATATCTTTGGTACAGAGGCTTGCAGCGAAGAGTTGAAGTTCTTGGTTTCTTTCTAGGGTTTTTGGTATTTATAAGAATTTTTGGCGTCAGTTTCACGTCAGGGGCCCCACGAGGAAGCAACAAGCTTGGTAGGCATGCCTTGGGAGGACCTGCACCCTATGAGCTTCTCGTGTCCTCGTGGCTCTTCTGGTCCTTCCTCGAAGCTTTGGGGGTCTCTTTTTGTCCATAAAAAATCACCGTAAATTTTCAGCCCAATGCGAGAACTTTTATTTCTATACAAAAAACAACACCACGGTAGTTCTGCTGAAAACAACGTCAATCCAGGTTAGTTCCATTTAAATCATACAAAAGTGCACCAAAATCACATAAACTTGTTGTAAACATGGCATGAATACTTTATAAATTACAGATACGTTGGAGACGTATCAATGATGAACGTGACTAGATGATAATTCCCATGTGTCCTCGAGAACACTTTGCTTACTATAAGAGAACTTTTCGGCTTGTCCTTTGCTACAAAAGGATTGGGCCACCTTGTTGCACCTTTTTTTAGTCTTGCTACTTGTTACTTGCTACGAATCAAGTTGCTACAAAACTATCTGTGACACGTCTCCAACGGATCTATAATTTTTTATTATTCCATGCTATTATAGTATCAATCTTGGATGTTTTATATGCATTTACAAGCTATTATATATATATATATATATATAATTTTTTGGGGCTAACCTATTAACTTAGTGCTCAGTGTCAGTTGTTGTTTTTCGCCTATTTTTGGTTTTCCGGAATATCAGTACCAAACGAAGACCAAATGGCACAAAACTTTTTGGAGATTTTTTCTAGACAAAAGATACCCTAGAAGTTTCAGGAGAGGGCCAGAAGATGAAGGAGGGGCCCATGAGGCACTAGGACATGCCCAGGGGGTAGGCGCGCCCTGGTGGCTCGTGGGGCCCATGTTCACCCGTTTGACCTAATTCTGCCTCTATAAATTCTCTAAAATCGGGAAACCAATAGAGAGGCATGCAAAATCCTTTTTTCGCCGCCGCAAGCTTCTGTTCTCGAGAGATCCCATCTGGAGGTCTTTTCTGGCACTCTGCCGGAGGGGGAATCCACCATGGAGGGGCTCTACATCAACCTTGCCGCCCGTCCGACGATCTGTGAGTAGTTTACCATAGACCTATGGGTCCATAGTTAGTAGCTAGATGGCTTCTTCTCTCTCTTTGATCTTCAATACAATGTTCTCCACGACGATGTAATCACTTTTTGCAGTGTGTTTGCCGGGATCCGATGAATTGTGAGTTTATGATCAAATTATCCTGAATATTATTTGAGTGTTCTCTGAACTCTTTTATGCATGATTATAGCTTCGTATTTCTCTCCAATCTATTGATTTGGTTTGGCCAACTAGATAGATTTTTCTTGCAATGCGATAGATTTTTCTCTGTGATTTTTCTTGCGGTGCTGAATCCCAGTGACAGAAAGGGACATGACACGTATTTGTATCATTGACATTAAGGATAAAACTATAGGGTTTATTTTTGCATGAGTTTACTTTGTCTACATCATATCATCTTGCTTAAGGCGTTACTCCGTTCTTTATGAACTTAATAATCTCGATGCATGCTGGATAGCAGCCGATGTGCGGAGTTATATTAGTAGATGCATCCAGGAGTCAGTCTACTTCTTGGATGTGATGCCTATATACATGATCATTACCTTGGATATCATCATGATTATTCGCTTTTCTACCAATTGCCCAACAGTAATTTGATTACCCATCGTATGCTTTTTTCAAGAGAGAAGCCTCTAGTGAAAACTATGGCCCCCGGGTCTACTTCTATCATATATTAAAATCCAAAAATACCTTGCTGCAATTGTTTCTTACTTTATTTATTTTGTTTTTATCTATCTATATATCTATCACTACAAATTTAATCTTTGCAAATAACTGCCAAGGGATTGACAGCCCGTTGTTCATGTTGGGTGCAAATATTTGTTATTTTTTGTGCAGATACTGCTAACGAGGTGTTTCATGGTTCTCCTACTGGATTGATAACCTTAGTTCTTAACTGAGGGAAGTACTTATCTCTACTGTACTACATCATCCTCTCCTCTTCGAGGAAATCTCAACGCAGCTCACAAGTAGCAGGAAGAATTTCTAGCGCCATTGCCTGGGAGACATCATTAACATCTATCAAGTACCTCCACATAAACTTTCATCCCCTTGCATTTGCATTATTTGCCTTTTGCCTCATGTTTTCATCTCCTCCGCCTCTAAAAAGTTTTTACAAAAGTACAAAAATATTCTCCATTCGCCTTTTGTACTTGTTTTCTTTTTGCCTGAAGTTGCTATCATGTCAGAATTTGATATGGTTATCGTTGAAAGCACTAGTGAAGATAGCACTAATGAATCCTTTGAGGAAAAGCTTAATTCTGTTGATCTCAATCATGATCCTCCAAAAATTAGCAATCCGACAAATCTTAAAACTAAAATTTATTATGTGGGAAGCGGAAACATTATTAGGAAGAATATTATGCAAGAATTCTTTAATTGCGCAGGAGTTATACCAATTATAAGAGGGTCTTTTCTTGATAAAACAAATTGCTATGTTGATGCCATTGCCATGCTAGTGGTCAAGTTAGAAAGACAATTCGTGCATATGCATCCATCCCTACAAAAGATATTTTATGAGTTCCCAAATATCCATGATCTTAAAATTAAGAAGATTGCTACTATCCTTCTTATGCATTAATTTGATCATATAATTCCTGAAGCTAGGGAATTTTTTTGCTTATTGTAAGATAAATTTTGAGCATCCTCTGATATAAGAAATTCTCCATGATAAAGACACTATACGTAGTTTGGAATCTAAAAATTATTTTGCCTATAGTGATAATCTTAGAAGGAGAGTTCCTATGCTGAAATTATTAAAACCATGTACCACCATACTTGTGATAGATTTGAATGGATTACTAAGGGAATTGATGAAGTATTTAGTAATGAGTGGTTTGAGGAGATGGCTAGCGAGCCTATTGATGATGAAATACATGTTTTATTTGAGGATGTTTATGGGGTTGATTCAGAATTTGGAGTAACGAACATTAAAATTATGGAGCAAAGTCCTGTCAATAGTTTAAGCTCTCCTATTATAAAAGAAGAGTACGATATGAGAGAATTACTAAGAAAAGTTTTATAGGATTTGATTAAAAAGGACTTGGGAATGAAAGATGGAAACACTTGAAACTATGCATTATGCCTAGCTAGGGGCGTAAAACGATAGTGCTAGTTGGGAGGCAACCCAATAGTTATCTTAATTTTCTTGTTTCTTTTTTTGTTTTTTGTGTGAACAAAATTAGGCTACTGTTATGGTTGTGTTTTTGTGTTTTAGTTTAGTGTTTGTGCCAAGTAAAGCCTTTGGGATGATTTGGATGATAGTTGCTTTCATTCTATGCAAAAAATAGACACTTTTGCGTCCAGTATCAGAATTGTTATATTTGCTGGAGCATGATAAAATTCTGAATTGTTTACACATGATTGATATACAAATTGCCCATGTTTTCTTAATTTTTTAGAATTTCTGGAGTTACGAAAGTATAGTCATTATTTGAATTACTACAGATTGTTCTATTTTTGGGAGATTCGGTTTTAGTTGCGTTGTTCGGTTGTTTTGATGAATCTATGGATTGTATCAGGGGGTATATGCCATGGTGAAGTTAGAATACAGTAGGTATAATGCAATAATAAAATATGTATGGGTTTACAACAGTACCTAAAGTAGTGATTTGCTTTATTATACTAACGGATGTCACGAAGGTTTTGTTGTGTTTTGTGTGCTGAAGTTATCAAGTTTTGAGTGAGATCACGATGGATTAAGTAATAAGGTGTGGCAAGAGCCTAAGCTTGGGGATGCCCGAGGCACCCCAAGGTAATATTCAAGGACTCCCAAGCATCTAAGCATGGGGATTCCCCGGAAGGCATCCCCTCTTTCTTCTACCGACCATTGGTAATATTACTTGGAGCTATATTTTTATTCATCACATGATATGAGTTTTGCTTGGAGCATCGTATATTATATCAGTCTTTGCTTTGTTTTCTTTTTATTTTGTCACAATCATCCTTGCTGGGCACACCTTTTTGAGAGGGACACACATTTTTTGTGATTTGTTAGAATACTCTATGTGCTTCACTTATATCTTTTGAGCTAGGCAGTTGCTCCAGTGCTTCACTTATATCTTTTAGAGCACGATGGTGATTATATTTTGAAGAAATAGATGAACTCTCATGCTTCACTTATATTATTTTGAGAGTTGACAATAGTAATGGTAAAATGACAAGATATGAATTTGTTCCTAATGTGATGGATATTCAAGAAGGATATAATAAAAACTTTCATGTAGGTCATTGGATATGATAAGTTTGATTCCTTGCAATAGTTTTCTGATACGGAGATGATAATATGTGAGTTATGCTAATGAGTAATTGTGAGTTAGTAAGAATATTGGTGTTAAGGTTTGTGATTCCCTATAGACTATAGACTATTGCTTTGAATCACTCGAATCAAAATATAGACTATTGCTTTGAATCACACGAATCCAAATATCCATGCCAGAAAAGATTATATGATGAACATGATAGGTAGCATTCCACATTAAAAATTCTGTTTTTATCATTTACCTACTTGAGGATGAGCAGGAATTAAGCTTGGGGCTGCTTCATACATCTCCAACATATCTATAATTTTTTGTTGTTTCATGCTATTATATTATCAATCTTGGATATTTTATATGCATTTACAAGCAATTATATATATCATTTTTTTGGACTAACCTATTAACTTAGTGCCCACTGCCAGGTGCTGTTTTGTGCCTGTTTTTGGTTTTCCAGAATATCAGTACCAATCCAAGTCCAAATGCCAGGAAATGTTTTGGAGATTTTCTGGACAAAAGAGACCCTAGAAGCTTCGGGAGAGGGCCAGAAGATGAAGGAGGGACCCCCAAGGCACCAGGGCACGCCCAGGGGGGTAGGCGCGCCCTGGTGGCTTGTTTCGCCCATGTTCACTCGTTTGACCTACTTCCACCTCTATAAATTCTATAAAATCGGGAAAGCAACAGAGAGCCACCCAAAATACTTTTTCCACCACCGCAAGCTTCTGTTCTCCATAGATCCCATCTGGAGGCCTTTTCCGGCACTCTGCCGCAGGGGGAATCCACCACGGAGGGGCTCTACATCAACCTTGCCGCCCTTACGATGATGTGTGAGTAGTTTACCACAGACCTACATGTCCATAGTTAGTATCTAGATGGCTTCTTCTCTCTCTTTGATCTTCAATACAATGTTCTCCTCGATGTTCTTGGAGTTCTATTAGATGTAATCACGTTTTGTGGTGTGTTTGTTGGGATCCGATGAATTGTGAGTTTATGAACAGATTATCCATGAAAATTATTTGAGTGTTCTCTGAAATCTTTTATGCATGATTATTATAGCTTCTTATTTCTCCAATCTATTGATTTGGTTTGGCCAACTAGATTGATTTTTCTTGCAATGGGAGAGGTACTTTGTGATGGGTTCGATCTTGTGATGCTCAATTCCAGTGTTAGAAAGGGACATGGCATGTATTTGTATCATTGCCATTAAGGATAAAAAGATGGGGTTTACTCATGTGTGAGTTTACTTTGTCTACATCATGTCATATTTCTCCAGGCGTTACTCCATTCTTTATGAACCTAATACTCTAGATGCATGCTGGATAGCGGTCGATGTGCGGAGTAATAGTAGCAGATGCAGACAGGAGTCGGTCTACTTGTCTCAGACGTGATACCTATATACATGATCATTGCGTTGGATATCATCATGATTATTTGCTTTTCTATCAATTGTCCAACAGTAATTTGTTTACCCACCGTATGCTATTTTCAAGAGAGAAGCGTCTAGTAAAATCTATGGCCCCCGGGTCTACTTTTATCATATATTAAAATCCAAAATACCTTGCTTCAATTGTTCTTTACTTTATTTATTTTGTGTTTTATCTATCTATCTATTACTACAAAATTTAATCTTTGCAAATAACCGCCGAGGGATTGACAACCCCTTGCTCGCTTTAGGTGCAAGTATTTGTTATTTTGTGTGCATATACTACTAATGAGGTGTTGCGTGGTTCTCCTACTGGATTGATAACCTTGGTTCTTAACTGAGGCAAATAATTTTCTCCACTATACTGCATCATCCTCTCCTCTTCGAGGAAATCCCTACGCAGCTCACAAATAGCAACCTGTCACCGCTACTTTCAGTACTTGCAGAGAATACCTTGCTAAAAATCACTTGTCATTTCCTTCTGCTCCTCGTTGGGTTTGACACTCTTACTTGTCCAAAGGACTACGATTGATACCCTATACTTGTCGGTCATCAAGATTCTTTTCTGGCACCATTGTCGGGGAGTGAAGCGCCTTCGGTAATTGGAATTTGGTAAGGAAACCTTTTTTACGTGCTGAATTTTACTGTCACTTGTCATGATGGAAAACAATCCTTTGAGGGGCTTGTTCAAGGTATCTTCACCTCAACCAGAAGCAATAAGAGTTGCTCCTGAACCTACTGAACCTATTGAAAATGTTTACTTTGAGACTCCGTTGGGTATTTTAGAGAAACTGCTAGCTAATCCTTATGCAGGAGATTCCATATACTTCTCGATATGCACCTAATTCATATCAATGAAGTTTGTGGATTTTTTAAACTTGCAGGTTCATCCAAGGATGGAGTTAAGAAGAAAGTATTACCTTTATCTTCGGGGGAAAGGCATTGTCTTGGTATAGACTAGTCGATGATACTGGAACATGGGACTGGAACCGATTGAAGCTGGAATTCCACCAGAAATTTTTATCGCATGCACTTGGTTCATCATGATCGGAATTATATATATATATATAATTTTGGTCCTTGTGAAGGAGAAAGTGCCTCTCAATCTTGTTGGAGGCTTAAACATATGATGCACACATGCCCCAATCTTGAGCTCTCAATAGAAATGATTATACAATTTTTTATTCTCGGCTTTCTCATGATGATAAAACAATGCTTGACACTTCTTCTGTTGATTCCTTTATGAAGAAAACTATTGAATTCAAATGGGATGTTATTGAAAGAATTAAATGCAACTCTGAAGATTGGGAAATCGCCAAAGGTAATGAGATAGGTATAAATATTGAATATGATTGTGGTATAATCCTTTATTGAAACAGATGCTTTTCATAAATTTAGTGCAAAATATGGACTTGACTCTGAGATAGTAGCAACTTTTTGTGAATTCTTTGCTGCTCATATTGAAGAAATTCCTAAGGAATCCACTATTGCTAAAATTGAAACAATTATTTATAATGTAAATCCAGTTGTGCCTACTTTTTATATTGAGAAACCCCCTTTTCCTGGTAGGATTAAGGAACATGCTAAAGCTAAAAATGTGGTTCATAAGAGTAATATTAGAACACCTAAATCCTCTGAACAAATTAAAGTTGAACCTAATATTGCAATGACTAAAGATCTATTGGTTGATAATATTGATGGGCATGTTATTTACTTTTGTTCTAAAGTTGTTAGAATTGCTAAACCTGTCAGAAGTGAACAAGATATGCTAGATAAGAATAAGCATGTTGTTGGCATGCCTGTTGGTTTTGTTAAGATTAGAGATGATTGCTATCATGGTTTATGTGATATGGGTGCTAGTATAAGTGCTATTCTATTTTCTTTATATCAAGAAGTTCTGAATGATATTGAACGTGTTGAGATTGAAGATATTGATGTTACTATTAAGCTTGCAAATAGAGATAGTATTTCACCAATTGTGATTGTTAGAGATGTTGACGTCTTGTGTGGTAAGATCAAATACCCTACTGATTTTCTAGTTCTTGGTTCACAATGAGATAATTTTTGTCCCATTATATTCGGTAGACCTTTCCTGAATACTGTTAATGTTGAAATTGATTATGTTAGAAAATGTTAGAGTTAAGTTCGGTGATGTATCTCATGAATTCAACTTCTCCATGTTTAGTAAGAAACCTCATGATAAAGAATTGCCTAGTAAAGATGAAATCATTGGTCTTGCTTCTATTTGTGTGCCTCCTACTGATCCATTAGAACAATATTTGCTAGACCATGAAAATGATATGCATATGAATGAAAGAAATGAAATAGATTAGATATTCTTTAAACAAGCACCTATCCTTCACCATAATTTGCATGTTGAAACTTTGGGGGATCCTCTCCCACTTAAGAGTGATCCTGTGTTTGAATTAAAGAAACTTCCTGATACATTCAAATATGCTTATCGTGATGAAAAGAAAATATATCATGTTATTATCAATGTTAACCTTTCAGAGCACGAAGAGAAAAGATTACTCAAAACTGTAAGGAGACATCATGCTGCAATTGGATATACTCTTGATGATATTAAGGGCATTAGTACCACTTTATGTCAGCACAAGATAAAAAATATGGAGCCTAACACAAAACCATTTGTTAATCATCAATGCCGCTTAAATTCCAAGTTGAAGGATGTGGTAAGAACTGAAATATTAAAGCTTCTAGAAGTAGGTATGATTTATCCTATAGCTGATAGTAGATGGGTATGTCTTGTTCATTGTGTCCCTAAGAAAGGAGGCATTCATGTTGTTCCAAATGATAAAAATGAACTTATTCCACAAAGAATTATAACCAGTTATACGGTGGTGATTGATTTAGAAAATTAAACAAAGTTACTAGAAAATATCACTACCTTTTGCCTTTCATTGGCACACACATTTCTTCTTTCTAGATGGTTATTCTATTTTTTATCAAATACCTGTATCACAAGAAGATCAAGAGAAAACTACTTTTACTTGTCCTTTTGGAACTTATGATTATAAATGTATGCCTTTTGGTTTATGTAATGCACCCGCTACCTTTCAAAGATGTATGACTACTATATTCTGTAATTTTTGTGAGAAAATTGTTGAGGTATTCATGGATGATTTCTCCATTTACAAAACATCTTTTGATGATGCTTAAGCAACCTTGACTGAGTTTTGCAGAGATGTGAAGAGACCAATCTTGTCTTGACCTTGGAGAGGTGCCACTTTTGGGTAAATGAAGGTATAGTCCTTGGGCATAAATCTTTTGAAAGAGGTATTGAAGTTGATAAAGCTAAATGCAATTGAGAAAATGCCATCCCTAAAGATATTAGAGGTATAAGAAGTTTCCTTTGGTCATGCTGGTTTTTATAGAAGGTTCATATTAAAGATTTTTCTAAAATCTCAAGGCCTCTTACTAATCTACTATAAAAATATGTTACATTCGTTTCTGATGATGATTGCGTAGAAGCCTTTCAAGTACTTAAGAAAGCTTTAACAACTGCACTTGTTGTTGAGCCACCTGATTGGAACTTACCCTTTGAAATTATGTGTGATGCTAGTGATAATCCTATTGGTGCTGTTTTAGGTCAAAGAGTTCATAAGAAACTGAATGGTATTCATTATACTACTAAGACTTTGGATAGGGCTCAAAGAAACTATGCTACTATTGAGAAAGAATTTTTAGGAGCTGTGTTTGCATGTGATAAATTTAGACCTTATATTGTTGATTCCAAATTTAGTATTCACAATGATCATGCTGCTATTAAATATCTTATGGAAAATAAATATGCTAAACCTAGACTGATTAGGTGGGTTCTTTTACTACAAGAGTTTGATTTGCATATTGTTGATAGAAAAGGAGCTGAAAATCCTGTAGTACATAATTTGTCTAGGATGGAAAACGTTCTTGATGACCCACTGCCCATTGATGATAGTTTTTCTGATAAGAAAATTAGCTTTTGTAAATGCTTCAACTTCTCGCAATAATCCTTGGTATGCATATTACGCTAATATCATTGTTTCTAAATATATACCACCTAGTTATACATACCATCAAAAGAAAAAGTTCTTCTTTGAATTAAGACATTACTTTTGGGATGACCCACACTTATATAAAGAAGGAGTACATGGTGTTATTAGATGTTGTGTACCTGAGCATGAGCGGAAAAAAATCCTAAGGAAGTGCCATTCTGAGGCATACAGAGAGCACCATGTGGGAGATAGAACTGCACATAAGGTATTGCAATCTGGTTTTTATTGGCCTACTCTCTTCAAAGACGCACGTAAGTTTGTCCTTTCCTGTGACGAGTGAATATGGGACTTTTCCTTCCTCTAATGAATACACTCAATTTCTGGTTGCTATTGATTATGTAACTAAGTTGGTTGAAGCTATTCCAACTAGTAGTGCTGATCATAACACCTCTATTAAAATGCTTAAGGAAGTTATCTTTCCAAGGTTTGGAGTCCCTAGATAGTTAATGACTAATGGTGGTTCACACTTCATTCATGTTGCTTTTCATAAAATTCTAGCTAAATATGATATCATCCATATAATTGCAGCACCTTATCATCCTCAGTCTAGTGGTCAAGTTGGACTGAGCAATAGGGAAATAAAACTAATTTTGCAAAAGACTATAAATAGATCTAGGAATAATTGGTCTAAGAAACTTGATGATGCATTGTGAGCTTACACAACTGCATACAAAAATATTATGGGCATGTCTCCTTATAAAATGATCTATGGAAAAGCATGTCATTTACCTAGAATTAGAACATAAAGCTTATTGGACAATTAAAGAACTTAACTATGATTTCAAACCTGCCAGTGAAAAGAAGTTATTTGATATTAGTTCTTTTGATGAGTGGAGAAGACAAGCCTACAAAAATGTCAAGTTATTTAAAGAAAAAGCTAAAAGATGGCATGATAAAAGGATTTAGAAATAGGAATTTAATGTTGGTGACAATGTCCTGTTATACGATTCTTGTTTTAGTTTTTTCGCTGGAAAACTTCTCTCCAAATGGGAACGACCATACATCGATGAAGAAGTTTACCGCTCCGAAGCCATCAAGAATAATAATGCCAAGGGAACAAATCCGAAGGTGGTTAATGGGAAAAGAATTAAATATTATATTGCAGGTACACCCATTAACATGGAAACGAACATTATCCAAGTAATTACCCTGGAGCACTCCAGAACACTGAAAAAGAAATAGGTATGTGATATTATAAGTAAACTGACTCCAAAAATTCTATAAAAAGTAATTTTTGTTTGTTTCAGAATATATAATTAGGAAAATAATAAACAGCCAGGAAAGTGCATGAGGGAGCCACGAGCCCATGTGGCGCCCCCCTGGGGCGCGCCGTTTGAGCTCTTGACTCCTCCGTGGACCTTCCTGACTCCGTATTCTTCCCGAAGACATGTCCTGCAAGGGAAAAATTCATTACATATATGTTTCGCTGTTTTGACCTCTGTATTGCAAGTTTCTCCTCTTTTCTTGTTTTAGCCTGTTTACTAATAGATCTGGAGCGCTATGTCATCGCAAGAATCATATGGGGGGAGCCATGTTTCCCACACTACCGCAAACCCGAGGGTTTATGGTGATGTCGACCCCTATGGGCGGTCGACTAATGAGGAGGTGGACGCCGATTTGAAGAGGATGGACTCCTCAAGCGGGGAGGAAGAAGAAACTCCCTTACCCCAACCGGGAGACATGCATGTGGAATCCAAGAAATCAATCCTGCCGGATATGGTTAAACTTTCTAATACTCAATTGACCTCTTATAGTCGAAAGCAGATGAGTGTTGCTTCATCTTCCACAATCAAGTTGAATCCTTGGGTTGATGGTGCACTAACTGTTAGCAACAAGCTTCGCAAGGAAATCATGGACCTTAAACATCAAGTCAATAAGCTCTGAGAGGAGAATCGCATCCTTAGAGGAATCATTGCCAAGAGCATCGCACCACCGTCACCGAAGAAAGAAACTTGAGTACACAGGTATGGGCACCTCGCTTGGCTTGTTCCAAGCATGGGGGAGGTGCCCCGATATCGTATCACCATGACTTCTATTATCAGTATCTATCTTAGTTTGATACTTAGTTATTCTGTGATCTAGAAAAATAAAGTTTTAGTATGAAGTAGTTTCGAGTGCTTGCTTCGTGATCTACCTCCCTATGTAATCATGCGTGGGAGTTATATAATAAAGAGTAGTTTGAGTTCTGTTGTTTTACTTTCTGCATCCAATCTTAGCAATAAAAAGTATAATAATAAAAGATCATATGCTAATCCCATGGGGAGTAATGACTTCACATATAAGGAGTATAATGAATAAAATTTATTGGTATCTAGCAAACATAGCATTGGTCATTGATGCAATTCATGAAAGAATAGTAAAGGAAGAGAGGTCTCACATATAAACATACTATCTTGGACGTCTTTTATGTAAGTGAACCCCCATTAATTATTTCAAAACTTGATCAAATAGTTGATGTTGGACAAGGAAGACAACCTAATGTGTTATGTTTGCTTATATTCACATAGAAGTTATATTGTCATGGATCCTCTAACATGTGGTGCTATCTTATAATCTTTTGCTAGCCAAATCTTTGTACTAAGTAAAAATACTACTTGTGCATCCAAAATCCTTGAACACATTTCTTGCCATGAGAGCCCACCATATCTACCTATGGATTGAATAAGATCCTTCTCGTAAGTTGTCATCAGCGCAAAAAGCAATAAAAATTGCTCCTAAATATGTATGATCTTTTATTGTGAAGGAAAATAAACTTTGTACGAACTTGTGATGGTAAAGAAATAAAAGTGACAGACTGCATAATAAAGGTTGCTATCACAAGGGGCAATATAAAGTGATGTTCCTTTACATTAAGAGCTTCACATCCAAAGGAAAAAGTTCATGACAACCTCTGCTTCCCTCTGCAAAGGGCCTAACTTTTACTTTTCAGTACTTACTTTTTGTGCAAGAGCCAATAATGTTCATCCTTATTCCAACCTCATTATTCTCCACCCGACAAGCATCATGTAGTAGGGAAAGATCCAGGCACATATATCCAGTTGGATGTAGGTAATCATGAGTTATTTTTGTTGACATTATCCCTGAGATAAACAAGTTGGGAGGCGAAATATGAAAACCCTATCTTCCTTTGTGTCTGATGGAAACGTTTGCTCTAAAGATATGCCTTCAGTGTCAGCAATCATAGAAGACTATATGATGGTTGAGTATGTGAGATTTGCTAAACCAAAAGCTCTTACGTAGACTCTTCCTGAAATATGATGATTTGTAATTAATTTGATGACTAAGAACATAGTTTGATAGTTGTTAAGAAAGTTTATCTTTTATAATTTAGCATTGAGATGAATTGTTCATTAATCATGAGAAGTTTTATGATAATTCCTTGCTCCTATAATAATGATCATGATGCTACGATGCTCGTATTTTGTTTTTATCGACACCTCTCCATAAACATGTGGTCATGATTATCGAGTTTGGCACTCACTTGAGGGCAAGTGAGGTCTAAGCTTGGGGGAGTTGATACGTCCATTTTGCATCATGTTTTCCTACTATTATTTATAATGTTTTAGGACAACATTTCACTCCATGAGGCAATTCTAATGACTTTTCTCTCTTTTTTTGCAAGTTTCACATGAAGAAGATTTTTTTCGGAGCTGGAATTCTGGACCTGAAAAAGCTACAGCAGTGATAGATAGTCTTCGGAACTCCAAATAGCCTGAAAATTTATGGAGAATTAGTTTGGAATTAATAAAAATACTAGAAAAAGGATCATCGGGAGGGGCCCCACCAGTGAGCCACAAGCATAGGTGGTGCGCCCCCTGGGGCGCACCAGGTGAGCTAGTGGCACCACCAGCAGGCCTCTATGGCCTCCTTCTCCTATATGATGACATTTGCCCTAGAAAAAAATTCAAAAGAAGATTTTGGGATGAAGTGCCACCGTGTCGAGGCGTAACCTGGGCATGAGCACTTTTGCTCTCCGACGAAGCGATTCTGCCGGGGATACTTCCTTCCAAGAGGGGGAAATTGAAGCCATCGACATCACCAATGATCGTCTCATCATGGGAGGACTAATCTTCATCAACATCTTCACCAGCACAATCTCCTCTCAAACCCTAGTTCATCTCTTGTATTCAATCTTTGTCCCCAAACTTCAGATTGGAACTTGTGGGTTGCTAGTAGTGTTGATTACACCTTGTAGTTGATGCTACTTGGTTTGTTGGTGGAAGATTATATGTTCAGATAATTAAGCATATTCAGTACACCTCTGATCTTTAACATGCATATGAATTGTGAGTAGTTACGTTTATTCTTGTTGACATGGGATAAGTCTTGTTATAAATAATCATGTGAATTTGGTATTCGTTTAATATTTTGATGATATGTATGTTGTTCTTCCTTTAGTGGTGTCATGTGAACGTCAACTACATGAAACTTCACCACATTTGGGCCTCAGGGAAGGCATTGGGGAGTAATAAGTAGATGATGGGTTGCGAGAGTGACAGAAGCTTAAACCCTAGTTTATGCGTTATTCCGTAAGGGGCTGATTTGGATCCCTATGTTTCATGCTATGGTTAGACTTATCTTAATTCTTCTTTCGTAGTTGTGGATGCTCGCGAGAGGGTGTAATCATAAGAGGGTTGCTTGTACAAGTAAGAACAACACCATAGCACCGGTCCACCCACATATCAAATTATCAAGGTAGTGAACGCGAATCAACTAAACATGATGAAGATGACTAGACGATAATTCCAATGTGTCGTCGAGAACACTTTGCTCAATATAAGAGAACTTTTCGTCTTGTCCGTCGCTATAAAAGGATTGGGCCACCTTGTTGCACCTTTTACTCTTGCTACATGTTACTTGCCACGAATCAACTTGCTACAAAACTATATGTCACTGCTAGTTTTAGTACTTGCGGAGAATACCTTGCTAAAAACCACTTGTCATTTTCCTTCTCCTCCTTGTAGGATTCGACACTCTTACTTATCGAAAAGACTATGCTTGATCCCCTATACTTGTGGGTCGTCAATAAGCAAGAGAAGGAGTTGCTGGCAAGCGACAACCACCAGTCGACCGGTCCTTACCGGACGTCCGGCGCCCTAATGATTAGCCAGCCAGAAGGCCCAGCCGACAAACTCTACAATGGACAGACGGCAAGCAAGTACCGGGCATCTTACTCTCTCCAGCGACCGGACGATCGACAGCCTCCAAAAATCTAGTGCCACCAGTCCAGTATGAAAATAGCGGAAGACCAAAGCCTTCCGGACGCTCGGAGGTGACGTTCGACTTCTGCAGGGAATCCGACGCCTCATGTTGAGATTGGATGTCCAACAACTACCGGACAGCCAGACGCTCTCGAGACACCAGACAGTCGGTAACCTCCGGACGTCCAGCACTGCCTGTACGCGGCCACTTGGGTTTTGACCCATGTATCCTCCTCACACCCCCTAGACTGTATGTAGGATTGAAAGTATGTCTAAGGGAGGGTGATTAGACTACTTGACCAAATAGAAACTTATCCTTTCCCAATTTTAGTTGTAGGCAAGTTTTAGCAATTCTACCAAGTCAAGAACACCCTACACATGCAAGTCTACGAGTTGGCAACGGAAAGTAAAGACTTTGCATGTGAATGTAAAGGAGGAATCAGAGAAATCAAACGCAATGAAGACACAGAGATTTTTGTTGTTGTTCCGATAGGTGGTGCTATCGTACATCAACCTTGACGGAGACTTCAACCCACGGAGGGTAACAGCTGCGCGAGTCCATGGAGGGCTCCACTCACAAAGGGCCCACGAAGAAGCAACCTTGTCTATTCCACCACGGCTTAAGTCCATGAAGGACTAGCCTCACTCGGGTAGATCTTCACGAAGTAGGAAATCTCTTTGCCCTTACAAACTCCTTGGTTCAACTCCACAATCTCTTGGAGGCTCTCAAGTGACACCTAACCAATCTAGGAGACACCACTCTCCAAAAGGTAATAGAAGGTTTGTTGGTGTCGAAGCCGGCGATCTATGGGATGATGCATCCCCTTTCCTGGTTCTACAAGGGGGGGTGCACCGAGCGCAAAGAGAAAGACGACGAGGGATGCGATGGTTTTTACCCAGGTTTGGGCTGCTGAGAAGCATAAAACCCTACTCCTGCCTTAGTTTATTGATGGGTGTGTGGAAAGGTACATGGAGCGCTCTCCCTTGGCAAGTCGCAAAGGGAGGGAAGCTGCGCCGATACATATGCGTATGGTTGTGAAGGATTCGAACCCCTGTAAAGGTTGGCTTGGCCCTCCTTTTATAGCTCAAGGAGTTACCACAGTGGCAAAAGAGTCAATACCTGGTGATTAGATTAATACGTAACTATCATACCTAACTATGCTAGTTAGGATAAATGCATTCAATGCATCGCTAGGTGTCGCAAGGAGGAGGAGCCCCGGCATGGTTGCCGCACCACTTGCTCATCTACCTCTTATTAACTTGACATGCCACTAGGACGGGTGTCAATAAAGTTAATTTTCCTTCCGGCGAGCTGACACGTGCGCACGAACTCGACCGCACCGTTTGCGTGCTCGACACCTCACCTAACAGCCAACAGCTAGCCGGTGAGGTGGTACGCTGGCGATTGATGGGGATCTGCTTGCCGCGGGCCTTGCCGGGCCTTCGTCTTGCCAGTCCTACCTTGCCGGCAAGAGCGTGCTTCTAGTACTTTGAACCTCTAAGTTGTCTTGGTCTTCTCGATGCACTCCTTGATCTCACGAAGAGCTGCTCCTTTGACTTGGAGGCCATCACTAAGGCTTTAACTAGGCGGGGGAGCTACCACTTGTCTGTGCATAAGTTGGGTATTACACACCTATGTTTAATACACCAACAGGAGCCCCGGGGCCTTGGTCACACGTGCCGCCGGGCTTCGTTGGTGAGGCCCCAAACAATGCACAAATGGAGCAACGTTGATTTGATGATGTTGATAGCCTTTGAGATCTTCTTTGCTTCTTCATTAATCTGAGCTTTGAGCCAGCCCCCAGCCTTCGTCTGACGTTGCCGTTTCTTCCTCTCCTCTTCTTTTAAATAGCTTCCGCCATTCACGCTAGAAACCCGGGGCGTGCTCGTACGTGGGTAAGCCAACTACCATGCGTGGCTTGAGGTAACTGTTGCTCCTGACATCAGTCCCTCCTTTACTGCAGCTTTACCTCCCCCCTCCCCCCGCATGACGCGGATTGGGCGCGGGGCATGGGATTGGTGCAGAAGGGCGGTAGTGGTGGCAGTGCCTTGATTAGGGGAGCAAGAACATAGGATTGGCTAGGTTGGGTGGCTGGTGGAGTAAAACACTCGCCAGGGGCACAGGGCGCTCATGATTAGCCAGCCAGAAAGCCCAGCCGACGAACTCTACAGTGGCCAGACGACAAGCAAGTACCGGACGTCCCACTCTCTCCAGTGACCAGACGATCGACAGCCTCCGAAAATCTAGTGCCACCAGTCCAGTATGAAAATAGCGGAAGACCAAAGCCTTCCGGACGCTCGGAGGCGACGTCCGACTTCTGCTGGGAATCCGATGCCTCATGTCGAGATTGGATGTCCAACAACTACCGTACAGCCAGACGCTCTTGAGCCACCAGGCGGTCGGTAACCTCCGGACGTCCGGCACTGCCAGTGCGCGGCCACTCGGGTTTTGACCCATGTATCCTCCTCACGCCCCCTAGACTGTATGTAGGATCGAAAGTATGTCTAGTGGGAGGGTGATTAGACTACTTGACCAAATAGAAACTTATACTTTCCCAATTTTAGTTGTAGGCAAGTTTTAGCAATTCTACCAAGTCAAGAACACCCTACACATGCAAGTCTATGAGTTGGCAATGGAAAGTAAAGACTTTGCATGTGAATGTAAGGAGGGATCAGATAAATCAAACGCAATGAAGACATGGATATTTTTGTCGTTGTTCCGATAGGTGGTGCTATCGTACAACAACCTTGATGGAGACTTCAACCCACGGAGGGTAACAGCTGCGCGAGTCCATGGAGGGCTCCACTCACAAAGGGCCCACGAAGAAGCAACCTTGTCTATTCCACCACGGCTTATGTCCACAGAGGACTAGCCTCACTTGGGTAGATCTTCACGAAGTAGGCAATCTCTTTGCCCTTACAAACTCCTTGGTTCAACTCCGCAATCTCTTGGAGGCTCTCAAGTGACACCTAACCAATCTAGGAGACACCACTCTCCAAAAGGTAATAGAAGGTTTGTCGGCGTCTGAGCCGGCGATCTATGGGGCGATCCTACTCCTGCTTTGGTGGATTGATGGGGAGACCGTGAAGAACGTGCGACACTCAAGCCCGGCAAGGTTGCCTCGGGGAGAGCAGCTACACGCGCATGAGTACACAAGTGTCCAAATCCTTTCTAAGGTTGCCACAGTCCTCCTTTTATAGGCCAAGGGGTTACCACAATGGCAAAACGGTCATTATCCAGCGATTAGATAGCTAATAGTGCTATCATACCTAACTCTAGAAGTTAGGGCAAAGCGCATTAAATGCACTACCATGTGTCGCACTGTGGATGCGGCCAGGCAGGCCTGCCGCGCCGCTCAAGTCATCTTCCATCTGTCTGCTTGACACGCCTCTGGACGGGTGTCATATAGAGGTGATATTCCTCCTAAATGGCTGCCACGTGCCAAATGACAGCCACCTAGTTATCCGGGGGCTCGACACCGCACCGATGGTTGACTTGCGTTGCGATGCGGTGGAGCGGTGGAGCCATGGCAGGGATGTAGGCCGCCAGTGGCCCCCCCAATCCTTGCCGGGGAAGTCTAGGGATTTGTCTTCGGGGTGGCCTCAACCTGGCCAGGCTCGCCTTCCCGGCAAGGTAGGGTTTTCCTTAGTGATATCTTGTTGTCTTGGCTTGTCTTAGTCTTCTTGATCTGCCCTTTGATTTCTCAAAGTGCTCTCCCTCTATGTGGCTTGGTTTTGTCTTGAATGCTTGGTGTTGCTCGCATTTCTATCACTTGAGCCTGTGTACCATCCGGGGAACATAAGTGAAGGTTTGTTGCACCGACAGGAGCCCCCGGGCCTGGCCCAAATGTGCTGCCGAGCATCGTTGGGGTAGGCCCTATTAGGTACATAGGCAGGGGTCTTGCACTGGTATTCTCTTTTTCTTGATATTTTCCTTGCTTCTTCATTAACCTGTGCTTGAGTCATTTTCCGGTTTTTTCGTGCGGCGTGTAAGACGTCGTGGGGGAGATTTACGCCAGACCCGTGGGTCGCCCACGTCCCATGTTCACGGGGTGGTAACTGCCATTCTGCTAACTCCCCTGCCCCCGCCGTTCCTGCCACGTATGCCGCATGCATTGCGCAGGGTTGGTGGCAGACGCGGAGGGCATGAGAATGAGTGCCAAGGCAGAAAGCCAGCCGCCATGGATAGGTGCTGGAGGTCGATCTTGATTCCGGGTGCCGTTATGGCACAGAGGAGTCGGATTGGTGGATTGGGGCGGTTGCCTCCTGGGTGAGGAGCCAGCCCCCAGTATCGTTCGCCTACAAAAGGGAACGTGGGCGAGGTGTTGGCTCACACCCATCCCTTCCTCCTTCCGTCTGATATTATCTCTCCACTATGGTGAGGGGGAGAGGGCGTAGTGGCCACCCAGTGGTGGCGACGTGGGCTTCTGCTCGACAGCGCCTCCCTCCTCCTGTCGGGGACGCGAGGGCGGAGCCCGCCATGAGAGGAGGCGGGAGGGGACATGGCCGTGGTTGTCGTGGCGCTCGGGGTCGAGGAGGACGGGGCGGCGTTCTGATCGGACCTCCTCCGGTTGCTCAGGTCCCGAATGAAGGTCACGTCAGGAACCAGCCGCTGAAGTTTATCATTAAGCTGCGCGGCCCCCCGCGCAGCCATCTTCGGCTTCCCACCCCATTTGCAATGGTGATGGAGGTCGAGCAGCCGCCGGGGCTGAGGCTGCACATGAGGTGCTGCTGGAATGGCAGCATGCGGGCGGACGTGGAGTTCCCCACTCCTCTTGTCATGCTTCTCCAGCGTGGCTGGAAGACCTTCGCCCGTGCCCACAGCTTGGCGGCCAGGCACGTTCTCCATTTCAAGTTAATGGACACTGCCCTGCTCTCCATCAAGGTCTTCGGGCGTTCGGGTGCTCGCTTAGGGTGTTGGAAATATGCCCTAGAGGCAATAATAAAGTGGTTATTATTATATTTCCTTGTTCATGATAATTGTCTATTGTTCATGCTATAATCGTGTTATCCGGAAATCGTAATACATGTGTGAATACATAGACCACAACATGTCCCTAGTGAGCCTCTAGTTGACTAGCTCGTTGATCAATAGATGGTTACGATTTCCTGACCATGGACATTGGATGTCGTTGATAACGGGATCACATCATTAGGAGAATGATGTGATGGACAAGACCCAATCCTAAGCATAGCACTAGATCGTGTAGTTCGTTTGCTAGAGCTTTTCAAATGTCAAGTATCATTTCCTTAGACCATGAGATTGTGCAACTCTCGGATACCGTAGGAATGCTTTGGGTGCATCAAATGTCACAACGTAACTGGGTGACCATAAAGGTGCACTACAGGTATCTCCGAAAGTGTCTGTTGGGTTGGCACGAATCGAGACTGGGATTTGTCACTCCGTATGACGGAGAGGTATCTCTGGGCCCACTCGGTAATGCATCATCATAATGAGCTCAATGTGACTAAAGAGTTAGCCACGGGATCATGCGTTACGGAACGAGTAAAGAGACTTGCCGGTAACGAGATTGAACAAGGTATAGGGATACCGACGATCGAATCTCGGGCAAGTATCATACCGGTAGACAAAGGGAATTGTATACGGGATTGATTGAATCCCCGACATCGTGGTTCGTCTGATGAGATCATCGTGGAACATGTGGGAACCAAGATGGGTATCCAGATCTCGCTGTTGGTTATTGACCGGAGAGATGTCTCGGTCATGTCTACATGCCTCCCGAACCCGTAGGGTCTACACACTTAAGGTTCGATGACGCTAGGGTTATAGGGAAAGTTTGTACGTGGTTACCGAATGTTGTTCGGAGTCCCGGATGAGATCCCGGACGTCACGAGGAGTTTCGGAATGGTCCGGAGGTAAAGAATAATATATAGGAAGTGAGGTTATGGTCACCGGAAGTGTTTCGGGCGTCACCGGTAATGTACCGGGACCACCGGAAGGGTTCCGGGGGTCCACCGGGTGGGGCCACCAGCCTCGGAGGCTTGCATGGGCCAAGAGTGGGAAGGGACCAGCCCCTGAGTGGGCTGGTGCGCCTCCCACCTTGGCCCAAGGCGCAGCAAAAGGGGAGAAGGGGGAAACCCTAGGCGCAGATGGGTCTAAGGCCCACCCTAGGGCGCCCCCCCCCTCTCTCTCCCCCCTCTTGGCCGCCCCCCTCCAACCCATCTAGGGCTGCCGCCCCCCTAGGGTCGGAACCCTAATGGGGGCGCACCCCCCTCCCCTCCTCCTATATATAGTGGGGGTTTTGGGGCTGCCAGGAACACGAATCTCTCTCCCTCTTGGCGCAGCCCTACCTCTCCACCTCCTCGTCTTTCGTAGTGCTTGGCGAAGCCCTGCTGGAGAACCACGCTGCTCCAACACCACCACGCCGTCTTGCTGCTGCTGGAGTTGTCTTCCCCAACCTCTCCCTCCTCCTTGCTGGATCAAGGCGCAGGAGACGTCACCGGGCTGCACGTGTGTTGAACGCGGAGGCGCCGTTGTTCGGCGCTTAGATCGGAATCGACCGCGATCTGAATCGATGCGTGTATGACTCCTCCAACCGCGTTCTTGCAACGCTTCCGCATCGCGATCTTCAAGGGTATGAAGATGCACTCCTCTCTCTCTCGTTGCTAGTCTCTCCATAGATTGATCTTGGTGATGCGTAGGAATTTTTTTTGATTTACTACTATGTTCCCCATCAGTGGCATCATGAGCCAGGTCTATGCGTAGTTTCTTGCACGAGTAGAACACAAGTTGTTGTGGGCGTCGATTTTGTCAATTTACTTGCCGTTACTAGTCTTATCTTGATTCGGCGGCATCGTGGGATGAAGCGGCCCGGACCGACCTTACACGTACGCTTACGTGAGACAGGTTCTACCGACTGACATGCACTAGTTGCATAAGGTGGCTAGCGGGTGTCTGTCTCTCCCACTTTAGTCGGATCGGATTCGATGAAAGGGTCCTTATGAAGGGTAAATAGAAATTGGCATATCACGTTGTGGTTGTGGCGTAGGTAAGAAACGTTCTTGCTAGAATCCTATAGCAGCCACGTAAAATTTTTTGCAACAACAATTAGAGGACGTCTAACTTGTTCTTGCAGCATATGCCGTGTGATGTGATATGGCCAAAAGGATGTGATGAATGATATATGTGATGTATGAGATTGATCATGTTCTTGTAATAGGAATCACGACTTGCGTGTCGATGAGTATGACAACCGGCAGGAGCCATAGGAGTTGTCTTAATTTATTGTATGACCTGCGTGTCAATGAAAACACCATGTAATTACTTTACTTTATTGCTAACCGTTAGCCATAGTAGTAGAAGTAATAGTTGGCAAGACAACTTCATGAAGACACGATGATGGAGATCATGCTGATGGAGATCATGGTGTCATGCCGGTGACGATCATGATCATGGTGCCCCGAAGATGGAGATCAAAAGGAGCAAAATGATATTGGCCATATCATGTCACTTTATGATTTGCATGTGATGTTTATCATGTTTACATCTTATTTGCTTAGAACGACGGTAGCATAAATAAGATGATCCCTCGCTAAAATTTGAAGAAAGTGTTTCCCCTAACTGTTCACCGTTGCGAAGGTTCGTTGTTTCAAAGCACCACGTGATGATCGGGTGTGATAGATTCTAACGTTCGAATACAACGGGTATAAGCCAGATTTACACATGCAAAACACTTAGGTTGACTTGACGAGCCTAGCATGTATGGACATGGCCTCGGAACACGGAAGACTGAAAGGTCGAACATGAGTCGTATAGAAGATACGATCAACATAGAGATGTTCACCGTTAATGACTAGTCCGTCTCATGTGATGATCGGACACGGCCTAGTCGATTCGGATCATGTGTCACTTAGATGACTAGAGGGATGTCTATCTGAGTGGGAGTTCATTGAATAATTTGATTAGATGAACTTAATTATCATGAACCTAGTCTAAAATCTTTACAATATGTCTTGTAGATCAAATGGCCCATGCTAATGTTGCCCTCAACTTCAACGCGTTCCTAGAGAAAACCAAGCTGAAAGACAATGGCAGCAACTACACGGACTGGGTCCGTAACCTGAGGATCATCCTCATAGCTGCCAAGAAAGCTTATGTCCTTGAAGCACCGCTAGGTGACGCACCTGTTTTCCCGGCAACTCAAGACGTTATGAACGCCTGGCAGTCGCGTAGTGATGATTACTCCCTGGTTCAGTGTGGCATGCTTTACAGCTTATAACCGGGGCTCCAAAAGCGTTTTGAGCAACACGGAGCATATGAGATGTTCCAAGAGCTGAAAATGGTTTTCCAAGCGCATGCCCGGGTCGAGAGATATGAAGTCTCCGACAAGTTCTATAGTTGTAAGATGGAGGAGAATAGTTCTGTCAGCGAGCATATACTCAAAATGTCTGGGTTGCACAACCGCTTGTCTCAGCTGGGAGTTAATCTCCTGGATGACGCGGTCATTGACAGAATCCTTCAGTCGCTTCCACCTAGCTACAAGAGCTTTGTGATGAACTTCAATATGCAGGGGATGGAAAAAAAACCATTCCTGAGGTGTATTCAATGCTGAAATCAGCGGAGGTGGAGATCAAAAAGGAACATCAAGTGTTGATGGTGAATAAAACCACTGAGTTCAAGAAAGGCAAGGGTAAAAAGAACTTCAAGAAGGACGGCAAGGGAGTTGCCACGCCCGGTAAGCAAGCTACCGGGAAGAAGCCAAAGAATGGACCCAAGCCTGAGACTGAATGCTTTTATTGCAAGGGAAACGGTCACTGGAAGCGAAACTGCCCCAAGTACTTAGCGGATAAGAAGGCCGGCAATACCAAAGGTATATGTGATATACATGTTATTGATGTGTACCTTACCAGCGCTCGTAGTAGCTCCTGGGTATTTGATACCGGTGCGGTTGCTCATATTTGTAACTCAAAACAGGAGCTGCGGAATAAGCGGAGACTGGCGAAGGACGAGGTGACGATGCGCGTCGGGAATGGTTCCAAGGTCGATGTGATCGCCGTCGGCACGCTACCTCTACATCTGCCTATGGGATTAGTTTTAAACCTCAATAATTGTTATTTAGTACCAGCTTTGAGCATGAACATTGTATCAGGATCTCGTTTGATGCGAGATGGCTACTCATTTAAATCCGAGAATAATGGTTGTTCTATTTATATGAGAGATATGTTTTATGGTCATGCCCCGCTGGTCAATGGTTTATTTTTATTGAATCTCGAACGTGATGTTACACATATTCATAGTGTGAATGCCAAAAGATGTAAGGTTGATAATGATAGTCCCACATACTTGTGGCACTGCCGCATTGGTCACATTGGTGTCAAACGCATGAAGAAACTCCATGCAGATGGACTTTTGGAGTCTCTTGATTATGAATCATTTGACACGTGTGAACCATGCCTCATGGGCAAAATGACCAAGACTCCGTTCTCCGGAACAATGGAGCGAGGAACCAACTTATTGGAAATCATACATACTGATGTGTGCAGTCCAATGAGCGTTGAGGCTCGCGGTGGTTATCGTTATGTTCTCACCCTCACTGATGACTTAAGTAGATATGGGTATGTCTACTTAATAAAACACAAGTCTGAGACCTTCGAAAAGTTCAAGGAATTTCAGAGTGAGGTTGAGAATCAACGTGACAGGAAAATAAAGTTCTTACGATCAGATCATGGAGGGGAATATTTGAGTCACGAGTTTGGCACGCACTTAAGGAAATGTGGAATTGTTTCACAACTCACGCCGCCTGGAACACCTCAGCGTAATGGTGTGTCCGAACATCGTAATCGCACTCTATTAGATATGGTGCGATCTATGATGTCTCTTACCGATCTACCGCTATCATTTTGGGGTTATGCTTTAGAGACTGCCGCATTCACTTTAAATAGGGCTCCGTCGAAATCCGTTGAGACGACACCGTATGAATTATGGTTTGGGAAGAAACCTAAGCTGTCGTTTCTGAAAGTTTGGGGATGCGATGCTTATGTCAAGAAACTTCAACCTCAAAAGCTCGAACCCAAATCGGAAAAATGCGTCTTCATAGGATACCCTAAGGAAACTATTGGGTATACCTTCTACCTTAGATCCAAAGGCAAGATCTTTGTTGCCAAGAATGGATTCTTTCTGGAGAAGGAGTTTCTATCGAAAGAAGTAAGTGGGAGGAAAGTAGAGCTTGATGAGGTAACCCCTCTTGAACCGGAGAGTAGCGCAGCTCAGGAAGATGTTTCTGTGGTGCCTGCACCGACTAGAGAGGAAGTTAATGATGATGATCATGAAACTTCGGATCAAGTTGCTACTGAAATTCGTAGGTCCATGAGGACACGTTCCGCACCAGAGTGGTACGGCAACCCTGTCCTGGAAATCATGTTGTTAGACAACGGTGAACCTTCGAACTATGAAGAAGCGATGGCGGGCCCGGATTCCAACAAATGGCTAGAAGCCATGAAATCCGAGTTAGGATCCATGTATGAAAACGAAGTATGGACTTTGACAGACTTGCCCGATGATCGGCAAGCCATAGAGAACAAATGGATCTTTAAGAAGAAGACAGACGCGGATGGTAATGTGACCATCTATAAAGCTCGACTCGTCGCTAAGGGTTATCGACAAGTTCAAGGGGTTGACTACGATGAGACCTTCTCACCCATAGCGAAGCTGAAGTCCGTCTGAATCATGTTAGCAATTGCCGCATTCTATGATTATGAGATATGGCAAATGGACGTCAAAATGGCATTCCTTAATGGTTTCCTTAAGGAAGAGTTGTATATGATGCAGCCGGAACGTTTTGTCGATCCTAATAATGCTGACAAGGTATGCAAGCTCCAGCGCTCAATTTATGGGCTGGTGCAAGCATCTCGGAGTTGGAACATTCGCTTTGATGAGATGATCAAAGCGTTTGGGTTTACACAGACTTATGGAGAAGCCTGTGTTTACAAGAAAGTGAGTGGGAGCTCTGTAGCATTTCTCATATTATATGTGGATGACATACTATTAATGGGAAATGATATAGAATTCTTGGAAAGCATAAAGGCCTACTTGAATAAGTGTTTTTCAATGAAGGACCTTGGAGAAGCTGCTTACATATTAGGCATCAAGATCTATAGAGATAGATCGAGACGCCTCATTGGTCTTTCGCAAAGCACATACCTTGACAAGATATTGAAGAAGTTCAATATGGATCAGTCCAAGAAGGGGTTCTTGCCTATATTACAAGGTATGAGATTGAGCATGGCTCAATGCCCGACCTCGGCAGAAGATAGAGAAAAGATGAGTGTCATCCCCTATGCCTCAGCCATAGGGTCTATTATGTATGCCATGCTGTGTACCAGACCTGATGTGAACCTCGCCGTATGTTTGGTAGGAAGGTACCAAAGTAATCCCGGCATGGAACACTGGACAGCGGTCAAGAACATCCTGAAGTACCTGAAAAGGACTAAGGATATGTTTCTCGTTTATGGAGGTGACGAAGAGCTCGTCGTAAAGGGTTACGTCGATGCTAGCTTCGACACAGATCTGGATGACTCCAAGTCACAAACCGGATAAGTGTATATTTTGAATGGTGGGGCAGTCAGCTGGTGCAGTTGCAAGCAAAGCGTCGTGGCAGGATCTACATGTGAAGCGGAGTACATAGCAGCCTCGGAGGCAGCACAGGAAGCAGCCTGGATGAAGGAGTTCATCACCGACCTAGGAGTTATTCCCAATGCGTCGGGCCCAATGACTCTCTTCTATGACAACACTGGAGCTATTGCCCTTGCCAAGGAGCCCAGATTTCACAAGAAGACTAGGCATATCAAGCGTCGCTTCAACTCCATTCGTGAACATGTTCAATATGGAGACATAGATATTTGTAAAGTGCATACGGATCTGAATGTCGCAGATCCATTGACTAAACCTCTTCCATGAGCAAAACATGATCAACACCAGAACTCTATGGGTGTTCGATTCATCACAATGTAACTAGATTATTGACTCTAGTGCAAGTGGGAGACTGTTGGAAATATGCCCTAGAGGCAATAATAAAGTGGTTATTATTATATTTCCTTGTTCATGATAATTGTCTATTGTTCATGCTATAATTGTGTTATCCGGAAATCGTAATACATGTGTGAATACATAGACCACAACATGTCCCTAGTGAGCCTCTAGTTGACTAGCTCGTTGATCAATAGATGGTTATGATTTCCTGACCATGGACATTGGATGTCGTTGATAACGGGATCACATCATTAGGAGAATGATGTGATGGACAAGACCCAATCCTAAGCATAGCACTAGATCGTGTAGTTCGTTTGCTAGAGCTTTTCAAATGTCAAGTATCATTTCCTTAGACCATGAGATTGTGCAACTCCCGGATACCGTAGGAATGCTTTGGGTGTATTAAACGTCACAATGTAACTGGGTGACCATAAAGGTGCACTACAGGTATCTCCGAAAGTGTTTGTTGGGTTGGCACGAATCGAGACTGGGATTTGTCACTCCGTATGACGGAGAGGTATCTCTGGGCCCACTCGGTAATGCATCATCATAATGAGCTCAATGTGACTAAAGAGTTACCCACGGGATCATGCGTTACGGAACGAGTAAAGAGACTTGCCGGTAACGAGATTAAACAAGGTATAGGGATACCGACGATCGAATCTCGGGCAAGTATCATACCGGTAGACAAAGGGAATTGTATACGGGATTGATTGAATCCCCGACATCGTGGTTCATCCGATTAGATCATCATGGAACATGTGGGAACCAACATGGGTATCCAGATCCCGCTGTTGGTTATTGACCGGAGAGATGTCTCGGTCATGTCTACATGCCTCCCGAACCCGTAGGGTCTACACACTTAAGGTTCGATGACGCTAGGGTTATAGGGAAAGTTTGTACGTGGTTACCGAATGTTGTTCCGAGTCCCAGATGAGATCCCGGACATCACGAGGAGTTCCGGAATGGTCCGGAGGTAAAGAATAATATATAGGAAGTGAGGTTTTGGTCACCAGAAGTGTTTCGGGCATCACCGGTAATGTACCGGGACCACCGAAAGGGTTCCGGGGGTCCACCGGGTGGGGCCACCAGCCCCGGAGGCTTGCATGGGCCAAGAGTGGGAAGGGACCAGCCCCTGAGTGGGCTGGTGCGCCTCCCACCAGGGCCCAAGGCGTAGCAAAAGGGGAGAAGGGGGAAACCCTAGGCGCAGATGGGCCTAAGGCCCACCCTAGGGCGCGCCCCCCCTCTCTCCCCCCTCTTGGCCGCCCCCTCCAACCCATCTAGGGCTGTCGCCCCCCCTAGGGTGGGAACCCTAGAGGGGGCGCACCCCCCTCCCCTCCTCCTATATATAGTGGGGGTTTTGGGGCTGCCAGGAACACGAATCTCTCTCCTTCTTGGCGCAGCCCTACCTCTCCACCTCCTCGTCTTTCATAGTGCTTGGTGAAGCCCTGCTGGAGAACCACGCTGCTCCAACACCACCACGCCATCGTGCTGCTGCTGGAGTTGTCTTCCCCAACCTCTCCCTCCTCCTTGCTGGATCAAGGCGCGGGAGACGTCACCGGGCTGCACGTGTGTTGAACGCGGAGGCGCCATTATTCGGCGCTTAGATCGGAATCGACCGCGATCTGAATCGCTGCGTGTACGACTCCTCCAACCGCATTCTTCCAATGCTTCCGCATCACGATCTTCAAGGGTATGAAGATGCACTCCTCTCTCTCTCGTTGTTAGTCTCTCCATAGATTGATCTTGGTGATGCGTAGGAAATTTTTTTGATTTACTACTACGTTCCCCATCATAGGGTGCTGCGCGGAGAGCTCGACCGACGACGAAAGCTCCTCCTCGAGTGATAGCGACGAGGAGGACAGTGACGGTGATGACGACGACACTGATGGGGAGGACGACGGCTCCTACTCCGGCTAAATGCCGGCCGCACCGTCACCGTCAGCGCGAGGCCAACAGCACCACCATCTGCACCTACATCTCCTCCCCAGCAAGGCGGTTTGCCGGGGTGTTGGGTGTGGATGGTGTCTCCGGCTCCTCCAGCAGTCTTCTAGCTGGACCCCGGCAGGCTACCCCATGGACTCCGGCTTCGTTCGCCCTGCCGTGTCCTGCTGGCCCTGGTGGCGGTGACCAGGGCATCGCCTAGCAGCTCTCCCCACCCATCACCTTCGTCCGCGCCCTCTCGATCCTGTCAGACTGTGTCCTGCAGGTCTTAGTAGGGTCAGGCTGGGCCTCTGCCCAGGTACTTCTTTTGCCCACTTTGCCACCAACTGTAGTTCCTAGGAGTAGGGGGACAAGAAAGGGATTACGGGGCACTTATCTTTTTTTCAATCTAAAACATGTAGGCATTTGCCAAACTTTAGTTCCAATTATGTAATCTTTTCTATCCATGTTTATCCTCTTTAAGCTTTGTACTTGTTTATCTGCATATTAATGAAAAGAGACGGTCTTGCCGGGCACTTGTGCATGTACTATATCCATGCAGAGGAGGAATGCCTCTATACTTTTTAAGTAAACAACTTTTCTCCGACAAGCTATCCTGCCGGTGCCTTCCATTTGTTGCCGCGGGGCTTGGCCTGCTGGGCTCAAAACTATGGAAGGGGACGGGCCCTTCGTCGAACCCCCTTCGTCAAAAGCCGCTACAACCTTCTTGACCGAAGCAACATTCGGGTCAAAGGATGGGAGCACAAATGCTTCGAAGGTGACGAGGTTTCTCTATGCGCAACTTTCCTTCTTACAGAGACATGTATGGACGAGAGGGAACTTATCTATTTGGCTTGTTGGGGATCAGTATGAGAGCTTGTTTCCATTTCTTCTTTTTGTGACCAAGTCTGCGGCAAGAATCCTGCAGTTAGTGCGAAGGAAAACAAGGCAACATATGATCTCATCTATATGATCATGGCATGTTCATGTTATGCTATGCATGCATGCAAGTTTTTGGGGGGCCCCCAGCGCTTGGTTTTATTGTCTGTGCTCAGGCTCTGCGCCTGGCTTTGTACAAAGGGTTACATGCACATCGGCAAGGCTTGTACAAAAGGGTGGCTGCCTTGCAGGGCCCGATAGTCGTGCCTTACGGGTAGAACTTATGAAGATGCTCAATGTTCGATGAGTTTTGCAACTGAATGCCATCTTCGGTCTCCAGACGGACTGCGTCGGGTCTGGTGACTCGTACTACCTGGTAAGGGCCTTCCCACTTTTGCGTCAACTTGTTTGCACCCTTGGCGAACTGAACACGCCTAAGGACAAGGTCGCCTTCCTCAAGGCTCCGGGCATGAACCCTACGGCTATGATAGCGACGCAGGGCTTGCTGGTAGCGTGCAACACGCATAGCAACCCGGAGACAGTTCTCCTTAAGGAGCACGGCATCGTCATGCCGGTGCTGCTCTTGCTCTACTTCATCATAGGCAAATACTCGAGGTGACCCATATATGAGTTCCGTGGGGATCACTGCTTCTGCCCCCATAGACTAGGGAGAAGGGATTCTGGCTGGTAGCTCGATTTGGTGTCGTACGAAGGGACCAAAGAACCACCGGCAGCTCGTCGATCCAACGTCTGCCGCACTTCCGCAGCTTGTCAAAAGTTCTTGTCTTGAGTCCTCGTAGAACTTTAGCGTTCATCCTCTCACCTTGTCCATTGCTCCTAGGATGAGCAACAGAGGCGAATGAAACTTTGCTTCCAAGGGTTTGAATGTATTGCATGAAGGCGCGGCTTGTGAATTGGGTGCCGTTGTTAGTGATGACTCTGGCGGGTACTCCGAAGCGGCACACCAATCCCTTCAAGAATTTGATAGCTGATTGTGCGGTCACCTTTCTCATAGGCTCCACCTTCGGCCACTTTGTAAACTTGTTGATTGCAACGTACAAGTATTCAAAGCCCCTGGTAGCACGGGGGAAGGGGCCCAAGATGTCAAGGCCCCAGACCGAAAATGGCCATGACAAAGGGATCGTCTGGAGAGCTTGAGTAGGTTGATGGATATTCTTGGAGTGGAACTGGCAGGCTTCACATCTGGTGACTAGCTCAATTGCATCTTGGAGGGCCGTGGGCCAGTAGAAACATTGCCGGAAAGCTTTTCTGACAAAGGCTCTTGATCCAATATGGGAGCTGCACATGCCTTTCTGTATCTCTGCCAACAGTTCCTTCCCCTCTTCCCGTCAAATGCACTTCAATTTCACACCGTTGGGCCTCCTTCTGTATAGCGTGTTGTCGACAAACTGATACACACTGGCCCTCCGGGCTACTCTTTTAGCTTCTTCTCGCTCTTCGGGAAGTTCTCATGTTTAGAGGTAATGGACTGTGTGTCATGCCCAAGTTGGAGCCTGGGGCTCGACAACAAGGATCAATGGCACCTCCTCGTTTGTGGGAGCGCATACCTCAACCGCAAGAATTGGTGGTTCGGCGGGAGGGTGCTGCTCACCAGGCAAAGTGGAGTTGTTCCCGCCAACCTCTCTGCCGGGGCTTCGGGATGCTCTACCGGGAGAGGCTTGTCGGAGTCCAATTTCCTCCTCTTTCCGGCCATTGTTGTCAGGGATACTGTGGGTTGAGTCAGGTGGAGAACAAAAGTCCCTGGTTCCTCAGGAAGCTTCTGTGCATCACATTTTGACAGATAATCAGCAATGCTGTTTTCCGCATGTGGCACGTGCTCTGTTTGCAATCCGTCAAAATGCTCCTCTAACTTCCTCACCTCTTAGACGTATGGCTCCATCAATGGACTCTGGTAATCCTTGTTTACTTGTCTCACCACAAGCTGTGAGTCTCCACGAATGATCAACTTCTTAATCCCCAATTCTGTTGCGATATTGAGCCCGGCAAGGAGTCCTTCATATTCTGCAGTGTTGTTGGTAGCTTTCTCCCGGGGAAAATGCATTTGGACCACATACTTGAGGTGCTCTCTAGTGGGTGCGACAAGGAGCATGCCAGCCCCTGCAACTTGCTGTGAGAAGGCACCATCAAAGTACATGATCCACTCTTGGGGGGCCTCTTTGTAGGGGATGACTATTTCTGGTGTTTCTTTATCTGGGGTTGGTGTCCATTCCGCGATGAACTCCGCCAATGCTCTACTCTGAATGGTCGACGTACTCTCATACTTCAGACCAAATCTCGACAATTCCAAAGCCCATTCTACTATTCTGCCAGTGGCCTCTGGGTTCCTCAGTATGCGTTGCAAAGGGAAGCGGGTGACAACTATGATCTCGTGGGCTTTGAAGTAGTGGAGTAGTTTCCTTGAGGCCATGATGAGGCCAAAGATCAACTTTTACACGCCAGAGTACCTTGATCTAGCCCCCTGCAATAGGGAGCTGACAAAGTACACTGGCTGCTGCACCACCTTCTTCTTTACCGCGGTCTTGGAATTGTCTTCATTATCCTGCTCTTCTTTCTCCTGATCTGCACCGGACCTTGCCGGGATAGGTTCACTTTCGCCTTCAGAGGGGATAGTAGCTGCGGCTGCTCCTTCATCCACGTCCCACTATGCCACCAATGCTGCACTAACCACTTGATTGGTTGCCGCTTGGTACAGCAGCAACGGCTCTTGTGGTTTAGGAGCAACCAAGGTGGGAGCAGAGGAAAGATAGGTCTTCAATTCTTGCAGCGCTGCTTCTGCCTCCGGGGTCCACTTCATTAGCCTTGCCTTCTTCAAAATTTTGAAGAATGGCAAGGCGCGCTCGGCAGACTTGGAAATGAACCTGCTCAGTGCGGCAACATATCCGGTCAGGCGCCTCACGTCTTTAACTGTCTTGGGTGCTTGAATCTGCTCGATCGCCTTGATCTTGTAGGGGTTGGCCTCTATCCCCCAATGGGATACAAAGAAACCAAGTAGATTGCCGGAGGGAACGCCAAACACACACTTCTCAGGGTTTAACTTCAACTTGATCTTGTGTAGATTTGCAAAGGTCACTTCCAAGTCCTGAATGAGAGTAGATTTGTCCTTGGTCTTGACTACTATGTCATCCATGTAAGCTTTAACATTCCTGTGCAATTGAGGCTCGAAACCAATTTGCACTACCCTTTCAAAAGTGGATCCAGTGGTCTTCAACCCGAAAGGCATCCGCACAAAGCAGTATGTGCCACACGGGGTTATGAACATGGTCATCTCCTCGTCCTTCTTGGACATGAAGATCTGATGGTACCCAGAGTATGCATCCAAGAATGAAAGCGGATCACACCCGAAAGTGGAATCTACAATCTGGTCAATGCACGGCAAGGGGAACGGGTCCTTCGGGCATGCATTATTCAGATCCGTGAAGTCTATGCAAAGCCTCCATTTCCCGTTCGCCTTGTGCACCACCACCGGGTTCGCCAACCATGTTGGGTGCAATACTCCTCTGACCAAACCAGCTACTTCAAGTTTCTTGATCTCCTCGGCAATGAACTGTTGCCACTCCAAAGCTTGCTTCCTGACTTTCTGCTTGACGGTCCAGGCATATGGGCAGACAGCTAGGTGGTGCTTGATTACCTCCCTAGGAACAGTGGAGATGTCAGATGGTTGCCAGGCAAACACATCTACATTCACCCGCAGGAAGGCAATGAGCGCACTTTCCTATTTGTCATCAAGGGTGGAGCTGATGGTGAACATACCATCAACGCCATCCAGCCCTGCCGGGACCTTCTTCACCGCAGGTGAGGCAACTTTGGACTTCTTGCTAGTGGAGCTCTCCAGCAAATCATTGACGGGTGCAGCACACTCCGAAGAGGTCTGCTTCCTGGATTCCTTGCCGGTATCCTTGCTAGCTTTCTTCCCTTTCTTAGTTTCCTTGGTGGGAGCTGCAACTTTCGCGGCCTCAAAGGCGAGTGTGTCTCGGTACATCTTATCCATGCATATGATTGTGTCCTTCTTGTCTGACGGAATGGAAATGACGCCCATCGGCCCCGGCAACTTCAGTGTGTTGTAGGCATAGTGAGATGCCGCCATGAATTTTGCCAGGGCTAGAAGACCAAGGATTCCATTGTACGGCAGGGGAGATCAACCACATAACACACAACCTTCTCGGTCTGATAATTCAATTCTCCTCCAAATGTCACCGGCAGCGTGATCTTTCCCTTAGGACGACTCTTGCAAGGGTTGATCCCCTGGAAAGTGCCAGTAATCTTGAGCTTTTCATCTGATATTTGAAGCTTGCTAAGCACCTTGGGGGAAATCAGATTCAACCCAGACCCGCCGTCAACCAACATCTTCGTGACCTTGATGTTGCGGATTGTTAGTGAAACCAACAACGGCAAGCACCCTACCGCGGTGGTGCGATCAGGGTGATCCTCTTCGTCGAAGATGATGGGCGTGCGGGACCATTTGATCGGTTTCCGGGAGTCCACTGCCGGCTCTATGGCATTGACCTCACGCGCCCACCGTTTAAGTTGGTGGTGAGAGGAGTGCAAAGATGTTCCTCCGTCAACGCACAGGGCTTCAGTGGCTTTCTGGAACTCTTGCTCACTGGTTTCATCTTCAGCACCTTCTTCTTCGCCTTCTTTCTTCTCACGGCCTCTTGTGGGTCTCTCTGGATGCTGGGGAACCTTGCCGCGGCGGCCTCCTCTGCTGCCTCGGCCCTTCCTGCCAACACCTTCTTGGTATCTTTCCTTGTCACGCTTCTCGTACTCAGCTTTCTGCTTCTTGACAAGTTGCTCAACTTGGTGACACTCTTGGAGATCATGGCCCTTGGTCCGGTGGATCTTGCAGTATGGCCCATCAGCCTTCCCAGCCTTTTCGGCCACCGCAGCTTCCCGGCAATCATTGCACGTTGCAACTTCTTTGCCGGGGGCTTCAGTCTTGTCCTTCTTGCCGGTACTAGGTGTGCCAGAGCCCTCAACAGCCAATACTGCCTTTTCCTTGCGCTTCTTGTTGCATTTCTTGTTCTTCCTCTTCGAGTATGCGGCATCGTCATCATCCTCTGAGTCAACTTCGACGCCGTCCTCTTCTCCGAGGAGTCGCCTCCCTTCCTTTGTTCTGGCACACTTATCCGCCAAAGTGTACAGCTCATTCACAATCTTGGGCAACCGAACATTCATCTTGGAACGTATCCTCCTGTTGCATGTTGGACTGGAACGTGGCAATCACAGCTGTCGGGTCTGGGATGTTTCTGTGCACCCGGCTAAACCTCTGTATGTACTTTCGCAAGCTCTCCCCTTCCTTTTGTGCAAGGAGCTGCAGATCGCTGGGTCGTCCTGGTTCTTGATGGCCCCCCGTGAAGGCGCCAACAAACTCATGGCACAGGTCAGCCCATGATGAGATGGATTTCTCCGGAAGGTGCATCAGCCATGACCTCACATTTTGCTTGAGCGCCAAAGGGAAGTAATTGGCGAACACCTTCTCATCTCTTCCTCCGGTAGCTTGAACAGCGATGGTGTAGATGCTCAAGAACTCTGCCGGGTTCAACCTTCCATCATACTTTTATGGTATTTCTGGCTTGAAAACATGGGTAGATGGCCAGCAGACTTGCCGCAGCTCGCGAGTGAAGGCAGGACACTCGACGTCGAAAGGTAGGTATCCGCCCTCACTGGGCGCGGGTTCGTCGACGTCTGGACCATTGCGCCTATCGGATTGGCGACGGGTTTCGCGGCGTCGTTCTATGGTGACATGCGTGTCCTCCCTCCGTCGATCCTCCAGGACCTACCGCTGATCTTGACGGGCCTGAGGGTCAGATGAGGCCATCGATACCTCATCGGGCTACCGGTTGCATGGTTCTGGTTGTGGTCCTTGCGCTGGCCATCACGGAGGGGACTGTACCATGGGAGTGGCCCCCTCAGCTCGGTCAACAGCTTGGGCCGTGGCCATCGCTTACGCGAGCTGTGGCGGATCCACCCGCTGTGATCCTCCTACTTCAGCAAAACTGATCAAACTCTAGATGGTGGCTCTCCACTCATCCATCTGATCGGCCACTGGTGGGAATATCAATAGGAGTTGGGCTCGCGCCCTGGCTTCCGAAGCAGTGCTTGGCATGGATGACAACGCAGACCGTGACGTCGCCCGGCTTCTGCCAGTACCAGTGGCGGTGGCGCCGTGCTCTCGTTGCCGTGAGCCAGCCGCCACGGTGGTAGGGTGGCAAGAAGGGTGCGCCTGGGGGTTGACGACCCTGCCAGGCGCTTCAACTTGGTTACCCCGCCCTGGGGGAGGCGCTTGCCCCACCGTTGCGCCTGTCACAGGGGCAGCCAGGAGGCCGCGGTTCACACCAGAGCGAGTGTTGTCGCTGTGGCTGCATCCTTCGGCATGGTGGGGAGGTGGAGACTGAACGTTCTCCCCACCCGTGCATTGTGGGGCACGGCCGTCGGAGTGTTGTTGATGCCGCCCTCCTCCGACGTTTTCTGCTCCAGCCTTGGCCGTGAGGGGGGGGGGGGACGACAGTGCCGCCTGCACTGGTCATGTCCCCCATGGCGTCCACGTCCCTCGACACCGCTGCAGCCTCCCACAGCATTGGCGGCTGCATGTAAGCGGGCCTTCGAGGTGGAAGGATGAGCAGTTGCGTCGGACTTCTTCTTGGGCGCCATGGATGATGAAGCCAACGATAATGAAGACTGATGCATGGTTTATGACCTCGGGTTCGCACAAGCGCTGCCCCCTACCTGGCGCGCCAAAGATGTCGTGGTAGAACACCGGCACCTATCAGGCCATCGGCCCCTTTGTGGTTCGGCAGGAGGGAGAACGCGTTGCACAAAGAGCGGAGGCCGTGGGATAGCACAGCAGTGGTGACACTGGTGGTTTTTACCCAAGTTTGGGCCGCGAAGAAGCGTAAAACCCTACTCCTGCTTTGGTGGATTGATGGGGAGACCGTGAAGAACGCGCGACGCTTGAGCCCGGCAAGGTCGCCTCGGGGAGAGCAGCTACGCGCGCATGAGTACACGAGGGTCCAAATCCTTTCTAAGGTTGCCACGGTCCTCCTTTTATAGGCCAAGGGGTTCCACAATGGCAAAATCGTCATTATCCAGCGATTAGATAGCTAACAGTCCTATCATACCTAACTCTGCCAGTTAAGACAAAGGGCATTAAACGCACTGCCATGAGTCGCGCTGTGGATGTGGCCCAGCAGGCCTGCCGCGCCGCTCTAGTCATCTTCCATCTGTCTGCTTGACACGCCTCGGGACGGGTGTCATATAGAGGTGATCTTCCTCCTAAATGGCTGCCACGTGCCAAATGACAGCCACCTAGTTCTCTGGGGGCTCGACACCGCACCGATGGATGACTTGCGTTGCGATGCGGTGGAGCGGTGGAGCCTTGGCGGGGATGTAGGCCGCAAGTGGCCCCGGCAATCCTTGCTGGGGAAGTCTTGGAATTTGTCTTCGGGGTGACCTCGACCTGGCCAGGCTTGCCTGCCCGGCAAGGGAGATTTTTCCTTAGTGATATCTTACTGTCTTGGCTTGTCTTAGTCTTCTTGATCCGCCCTTTGATTTCCCGAAGAGCTCTCTCTCTCTGGCTTGGTTTTGTCTTGAATGCTTGGTCTTGCTCGCATTTCTGCCACTTGAGCCTGTGTACCGTCCGGGCAACATACGTGAAGGTTTGTTGCACCGACACCAGAGCTTCCCCTCGGAATCATGCCTCTGTTTCGGCTGCGGCTGCGGAGGCTCGTTCCAGCACTCGGAGCGGAGGTGTAGGACAAGGTCGTGGTCGGCGGGATGGTCGTGGTCGGCGCGGTGGTCGTGGTCGAGGAGGCCGGACCGGGGCATCAGCGGTTCCACCCCCTACTAGGGAAAACCTTATACACAGAATCTTAGCAGCAGCGTGGTACAGGAAGAGGCGCTACTGCTAATTAGCAGTAGCGAGGGTAAAAAACAGGCGCTACTGCTACTGACTTCGCAGTAGCACGGCTAGGTGGAACCACGCTGCTACTAAAATTGACCGACCGTTCCCGCCACCCTAGGTTTAGCAGCAGCGTGCTCTAGCTAACCGCGCTACTGATAAAGTAATAGTAGCAGCGTGCTTTTTTTGGGTGACGCTACTGCTAATTTTGAAACTGGCCACATGGCGGGCCCCCCTTAGCTGTAGCGCGTGTGTCAGAAGCGCATTGCTGCTATCTTATTAGCAGCAGCGCGGTTTACGACTAGCGCTACGGCTAAGCCGCAGCATATACCACCTTTTCCCTCCCCCCTCCCCCTCCCCCTCCCCCATCCTCTCTTCCTCACTTTCCCCTAGCTCCTCTCTCCCTCACTTTGCTTCTTCCTCACTACTTCTCCCCCATTACTCTCCTTCTTCTACCTACCTTTCTCTCTCTTTATTACTCCTAGCTAACTACACTACCTCCATTAATGCATCTCCTTTCTCTTTTTCCTTCCCCCTCCATTAGTTGAAGTTGTCTCCTCCCAAACTAGCTAGCTAGGTAGATGTAGCATTTAGTGAAGTGACCTATGTACCCCCTAACTAGATCTAGCCTTGTCAAGAAGAGCTTTGTCCACTTTTGATCTCCCTACTACATCATCATCTCCACCATGTGCGTGATCTCGAGATAGGTGATTAAAAATTTATGCTTTTGCAAGAATGGAAATATGTGTATGTGTGTGCGATATGACATAATCGGGCGATATGATGGAAATTGTGTGTGTGGCATGAGTTAACGCCGAATTGTGCTTGTGAGTTGCCTATGTTTTGCCGAAATGTCGATTTATTTCTGTTTCGGCGAATTCCGGGCAAACTCTATATGTCCTATTTTTGGGGAAGATCATAGCGAATTTTTGTATGACTTTGATGCATGCACGCATTTTTATAATCAATTTGTTTATTATTACCGTGCAGGCGTTCATGATGGTCAGTGGAACGATGGTGGACAGGTGGTTGCGGTCGGCGGTGCACGACATGAAAGAAAATAACCTGACAGAGGTTTTTCTGTCCGTGTCGAAGATGCAAAGGACGAGTTTGGCTCGACCCCTATGACGATGGTTGTGTCAAAGCGCACCTGCTCATGACTGGTTTCATGGATGGCTATACTCGGTGGATAATTGAAGATGAGGATGATGATGTTGAGGACGCCGATGGGGCAGGCAATGACAACACGGGGCAAGACGAAGAGATGATCGATAATGGCGGCGGGGAAGGGGCCGGACATGGCGGCGGAGAAGGGGTCGGACATGGTGGCAGAGAGAACGTGGACTCCATGCCGCAGAGTTCGTCGGTACTAAGTTCAATCATGTGGGACCCTCATGTTCAAGCACTGCTTCTCAAGGAGACGAGTACTGAGAGAGCTGCTTCTAGAGAGGAGGCCAAGCTGCAGCAACTGGTGGTAGACTCGAACACTCCATTGTATCATGGTTGCAATCCTGAGGTGACCCGCTTGAGTTTCACGCTCCAACTCCTGAAGACGAAGGCTAAAAACAAATGGACCGACACTAGCCTCGATGAGCATATCAAGTACCTAAAGGATGTTCTTCCCGCGGGGAATCTTTGTCCTACTAGTGTGGATGAGGCCAAGAAGATCATGTGCCCTCTTGATCTGCCGCACGTTAGATACAATGCATGCATCAACGATTGCATAATTTATCGGAAGGAGCATGCGGAAAAAACAAGTTATCCGGTGTGCAATGCTTCTCGATATAAGAAGGCCGGGAAGAAATCTCCCCAAAAAGTTGTATGGTACTTACCGATCACTCCCCATCTGCAATGGTATTTCATAGATCCCAAGGAAGCAAAGCTCATGCGCTGGAACGCGGAGAGGAAGAAGCCCAACGATGGAGATGATCTGAAGCTGAGACACGTCAAGGATGGAAGCCAGTGGAGAGCGTTGAACGGCGAATATCGGTATTTCGAATGTGATGCAAGGAACATCGTGCTCGGCGCATGTACCGATGGCATGAATCCGTTTGGCAACCAGAACACCAACCATAGCACATGGCCCGTGTTTGTATGGATGTGCAACCTCCCCCCTGGTGGTGCATGAAGTTGAAGTACATTCAAATGAGCATGCTGATTCAAGGGCCGAAACAACTGGGAAATAATATTAATCTGTATCTGGGGCTACTTCAAGAGGAGTTAGACACGTTATGGAAAACACCGGCCAAGACATGGGACGCCAGCAAAGGCGAGTATTTCTATATGAGAGACGCGCTGATCACGATGGTGCACGACTATCTCGGTTACGGATATGTCGCAGGCCAGGTGTGCCATGGATATTGTGGATGCACGCAGTGCATGGATGATACGACGTCTCAGCAGCTAACGTCAAGGAAAGATGGCGGTTCTGGGAAAATCGTGTACATGGGGCATCGAAGATGGCTCGAGAAGGACGACCCGTGGAGAAACCATGGAGATCTATCCAATGGTGACGCTGAGCATCGAGGACCTCCACGTAAGCGGAGCGACGCCAAAATCGATGAGCTGTTGAAAAACTGGGAACAGTGCCCCGCGCCGGGAAAGATGATGAAAAAGGCGCCGGGGCCGCTGCTGAAGCTATGGAAGACAAGGTCTGTGTTCTGGGACTTGGAGTACTGGCACAAACTCGACACACCTCATTGCCTTGATCAAATGCATATCTGTAAGAATGTCCTTGAGAGCTTGCTCGCGACACTGATGAACATGCCGAATAAGACCAAGGATGTGCCGAAGGCAAGAAAAGACTTGCAAGATTTGAAAATCAGGGAAGATCTGCACTTGCCGCCCATAAAAAGTCAGACGAGACAGAGACGGAGACAGAGGCGTGGGAGAAGAAGGGCAAAAAAGTAAAGGCAGAGGATTATTGCCCCCCTCTTGCTTCACATTAAGTCCGGCTGAGATTGATCAATTCTTTAAGTGCCTTACCGGAGTCAAAGTTAGTTCCGGTTACTGTGGCAAGATAAGCAGATATCTAGACACGAACAAGAAAAGGTTCAGCGGGATGAAGTTCCATGATTGTCATGTGATGATGACACAGATACTACTTGTTGCCCTTAGAGGGATAATAGACAAGCACATCCGTGACACGCTTATTGGTCTCTACAACTTTTTCGACGTCATCTCTCAAAAGTCGATCAGTGTGAAGTAGCTCTGAAGGCTATAGGAAGAGATCGTTGTGATACTGAATGAGCTTGAGATGTACTTCCCGCCCGTGTTCTTTGACGTCATGGTGCATCTGTGTGTCCATATTGTGGACGACATAATAGACCTGGGGCCGTCATTCCTGCACAACATGATGCCGTTTGAGAGGATGAATGGGATCATCAAAGGATTCGTTCGTAACATGTCCCGTCCGGATGGAAGCATCGTCCAGGGCTATCTGACACAAGAGTGCATCTCTTTCTGCGAGAATTTTCTATATGGCGCGGACCAGCCGCCTGGTGTTGGTGTTGGTTTGCCCATTAACAAGCACGATGGGAGGCTCGAAGGAGAAGGTCACTCCAACGGTCGTAGGGAACTATACGTGGCATACTCAGATCGACACAACGACTTTGATAGAGCAAACTTGGTAGTGCTACAACACCTAGACGAGGTAGATCCTTTCGTGGCACTGCACAAAGAAACTATCGCAAAGAAGTATCATGACCGGGGGGTATGCAGGATGGACGCCGAAGTTACAAGAGAGCTCAACTCCACTTTCCTGCATTGGTTCAAAGAGCATATTCTTGCTAATCCGCTGGAAGAGGGCTCTAAGGACGGATTGCTCATATACGCCTTAGCACATGGCCCCTCGCCCAACCTCGTCACCTATCAGGCATACGATATCAACGGATACACGTTCTACACGGAGGCCAAAGATATGGACAGTGATGATCAGAACTCAGGGGTGACGATGGAATGCATGACCGGCAGCGACAACGGCGCAACTGAGAGATTTTACAGAAGGGTCGAGGAGATCTGGGAGCTTGACTACTCTGGACTGCACAACGCGACGATGTTCCGTGTCAGATGGGCTAAGAATGTCGAAAGAGAAAACCGGTATTTCACAACCATGACTATACCCGACGCCAAGAGCGCTACCATGAATGCTATCGCAAAAAACGAGCCATGGGTACACGCTAAGCACGTGACACAATGCTTCTTCATAACCGACCCGTGCAATCCCAGCCGTGTTGTCGTGAGGAGAGGCAAAAGGAACATCATTGGAATGGATGGAGTCACCAACGAGGAAGACTACGACCAGTACGGCAACCCAATGAGGGAAGACGACGATGATGATGAAGTATACGTCAAAAGAAGAATCAATACTACATTACCTAAGAAAGATCGTACTCCATGGAAAAGGAAACGTCACAATGAGGGGCTCAATTATTCTTCAACGAACAAGAAGGGAAAGAAGCTCACTCAAAAACGAAAACGTCAACGCTGAGGAACCGTTATCGGTTAAATGATGTAATATATATGTTCCTATTTTGTGTACACACTTAACCATTATGCAAGGGTCAAATGATGTAATATATATGTTCCTATTTTGTATACATACTTAACCGTCAAATGATGCAATATATATCGCCTTAGTTATGTACATTGTGTCACCTTCCCTTCGTTCACCGCTCTCGGAAAAAAGGAAAAGAAAAGAAAAGGGAGAGAAAATAAAGGAAAAGAAAATAGAAGAAACAAACAGGAAAACTGCTATAGGTACTGGTTATAGCAGTAGCGCTTTTCTGAAAAAGAGCTATAGCTAGTCAAGTTAGCAGTAGCGCTGTCCGGATAAACACGCTATAGCTACCTGTGATAGTAGTAGCGCTTTCTGGCTAAACCCGCTACTGCTACCTCGACATAACCCCCCAAATCCCCACTCTCTGCTTCTTCCCGCCTCTGCTTTCCCCCCCAAATCCCCACTCTCTCTTCCCCCGTCGTCGCCGCCGGAGCCCTGCCCTCGCCGCGCCCCTGCGCTCGCCCCCGACCCCAGCGCTCGCCCCCGACCCCGGCGCTCGCCCCAGTCCCGGCGCTCGCCCCCGACCCCGGCGCTCGCCCCCGTCTCCACCGACCCCGGCGACCCTCAGTGTCGTGCCGTCTCCCCCGACCCCGCCTCGCCTCGGTGCCGCGCCATCTCCCCCGACCCCATCTCTCTCTCTTTGCCCTCTATAAGCCCTCTCCCCTCCCCTCTTCTCTGCTATTTAGTGCTAGTTAGTATGAAATAGTATGAACCCTAGGCTATTTTTTAGTGTAAGAAAAAACAAAATTGATTATATAGGTTTCTTGCATTTTTTAGTTAAAGCAATTGTTGCTATTTAAATTTTATAGTGCTAGTTAGTTAATTAGAATTAGTATGAAACCTAGGACAGATTAGTTAAAGCAACTGTTGCTATTTAATTTTTTTAGTAAAAGCAATTGTTGCTATTTAAAAAAACAGAATTTGAAGTGGACAGATTAGTTAAAGCAACTGTTACTATTTAAATTTTTTAGTTAAAGCAATTGTTGCTATTTTTTAGTTGCAAATTTGAAGTGGACATGTGATATGTGGACATGTGATTTGAACATGTCATATTAGGAATTTGGACATGTCATTTGGACATGTGATATTTTGGACATGTCATATTTGGAAAATGATGATTATGTGCAGGGTAAATGATCCGAGTGGCCTATGTTTCGCCGGAATGTTGATTCATTTCTGTTTCGGTGAATTTTAGGTGCTCGATATGTCCACTTTTTAGCAAAGGTCATTCCAAAATTTTCCGTGAATTTTGGCATGACTTGTGCTAGAAAGTAGGCATATCGAGTGTCGGGAGTTGCTGGGAAACGGCATTCCGGCAAACATAGATTTTTTTTCTGTCATTTCTCATATTTTTTATAGTTTTAGAATTAAAAAAGGAGATTTAATCATAGGAAACATGTCGAACAATGAAGAAACCGGGTCTTCTGACCAAGATGCAGACGAGATGGATTATGAGGGTGAACAATAGTACGTCGACTTTTTGTCTGCTAAGCACAGTCAAGGTTTGCAGGTCGGCCTCGATGATGGTACTGATGCCGACATCGACACCGATGGTGGTGGCACCGATGGCGGCGCTGAAACCGGTGGGGAAGGTACTGGCGGGGAAGATACCGGCGGGGAAGGTACCGGCGCCGATGCCGCTACCGAAAAGAAGAAGCAGAAGAAGGAGAGGATACGAAAACCTAACAAAATCGGCATTGGATGACTGGTGATCACAAAGATGGCACCTGGCAAGTTTGAGCCATTAGAGCCAGAAGAACCTCGCAAGTGCTATGGGAACCAAGTAGGATGCATCCTACGGGAATGCGCGAGCATCAACGATGATGACTTAAGGAGTAAAGAACATTTGAGGCAGTTGCTCCTAATGAAGTTGCACAAGAGATTCAAATTCCCCGACCGGGATGATAGCATAGAACAACCGTGGGATGATCCGAAGATGAAAAAGATTAACAATCACGCCATTGCATGTTCAGCAATGATTTGGCCTCCTGGAAAGGGAGGGTGAAACGAGCTATTGAGGCTAAGGAACCCCTGTCCAAGATTCTGGAGGAAAATCCGACGCTTACGGAAGAGGAGTTAGAAAAGTTAAAGGACACTTGCGCTACCGAGGCAGCCGAGGCTAAGGCTGCAAAATTCAAGAGCCTTCAGCAAAGGAACATGGGGAAGCATCGCCTCGGAAGCCATGGCTACCTTGGCAAAAGGCCCATATGGGATAAGGAGGACATGGAACGTGAAGCCGCGGGTCTCCCAGACCCCTTCGCGAAGTTCACCAACCCCTTGGAGCGTGACTTCATCAGGGCCTGCTACAAGTGGGACTAGGAAAAGAAGATTTTTTACACGGACCAGATCACGAGGAGATTGATTAGAATACTGGTAATTATTCTTTTACCACCTTACATTTAGCTCCTGATCAAGTCGACTACACATTCATTAACGGTTCATGTTCCTTCTGCAGGAGAAGCAACACCAGCTTGCAGCCGAAAGCCCTACTTCACCGATGAGGCCCAAGTGGGACACCCCTCTCAACCGGGCCTTGAACGAACTTAAGGGACTCCCTTTCGGCCAGCGGCCGCAATATGGACGTGTGCACGGCGCCGGAGATGGTGCCATGTGGAAGGTGTTTTACAACGAGGTCCCGGAGGCCAAGAAGCAGAAAAAGAAGTTTAGTCAGGCAGACATCAACGAGAAGGTGAAGCTTGTGTTCGAGAAAAAAGCAGCTGAGGACACGAAAAAAGCAGCCGAGGAGAAAAATGAGTTGCTACAACAGGCAGTCGATGCAGCTGTAAATGCCTGCAGAAATGAATTCGCTACTAACTTGGTCCCGGCTATCATCAACTGGACGAAGGAAAATCCAGACAAGATGGTACATGATTTCCCCATGCCCAGTTTTGTCGGGAGCAACTCGGTGAACAACACCACCGCACCATCACCTGCTCACGCAACCGGGCCTGCTCTCGCACCCGCACCCGCTCATAGCAGCCCGTCCTCAGCCTCTGCCGTGCTAGGCGGGCCTTCGTCTTTGGCTGAGCTCGACGCCCTCACGGTAATTACATGTTGCACCAACATATATACCTAGAATATTCCATTTTCGGTGCCTTTCGGATGTTTTACACCGCAGACATGTGTTTGCAGGCCGACGAAACCCCGTGCACCATACTCTACTTGATCAAAGGCCAGAAGGTGGATGTGGGAAAGGGGGTGATAACGAAGCCCTTGGAACTCACGTTCCACAACCAGCCGATGCCCGGTGGGCACTTCAGGGTTACCTTGTCGAGTGTGAAATCGGGGCACGAGGATTTGCCTCCTCCAATACGGCTAGGGGGAGAGGATAACGAGACCCCGCTGTGGATTGGAAGCTGCAAGGGTTGGGTGCTGCTATGGCCGAAGAATCTTCTTCGTCTGGAGCCGGCCGAGAGCACACCAATAACCACACATCAACAAGCATGTATGGAGACCACCACCCCGCCTACGCAATTACCAGCGCCTATAGTGCTGGGTGAGAGCGGCGGACGACGTGATGAAGGGGGTCCAATAGTGGCTGATGTAATCGCCCCCGTAGAACAAAGAATGGATGATGAGATGGAGGTGGAGGACCCAATGAGTTTCCTCAATACAGGCGCCTATGACGGTGACTTAGATATGATGAGTCAGCCATATGATGAATCAGGCTATCAGCATGCTATGAGGATATGGATGATTTGCCCGGGCAGGAACGTCCTAGCAGGGATTGCAAGAAGTCTCTCTTCATGAAATCCTCACAGGACATGCCTGAAGATGCCGCCTCAACACAGGCTCAACTAGCCGGGGGTCATACAGTGCTTAGCCCGGCAACACTGGGCAGGGGTTAAGGAAGGGTCTGGAAGATCAGCCCAAGAAAAAGGAGAGGAAGAGACCGAGGAAGATAGGCTCAGCTGCCTACAAACAAGCCAGAGCACATAGCAGCCAAATAGAGGATTTCGAAGAGCGTGTACCCGTCAAAGGTGCGGCCATGTTCCATGTCACGGGCGAGCCGATGCTACCGCCGAAACCGCTGAGGCACTATCAGGGGATCTCAGGAGACTGCACAACCATGTGCTGTCTATTGAGAAAATCCTACTAGCCTCGAAGGATCCAGGATATCTGACATACGTGGCTCATGTGCCTCAAGGGAAGTGCTACGTCGACACACGGCCCGCGGAGGTGTTCTTCCTGCGGTTTGACCATATCTTCGAGATGTTTCTGACAAGGCGGCTCGATTTTACAATTGTCCGCCTTTTTGCGCTACATATGAGGTCCGTCATGAAGAGAGAAGAAGTCTCGCAAATCTGTGTGGCGGATCCATACTACATGCATGAGTCCTTCTTGAGAGTCGGCGACTTTGAGCGTGAAACTGCTAGGGAGTACCTCCAAAACTTCTTGGTACAGAATAAGGACCAGCAAATTGTCCTCCTGCCTTATCATCCAAAGTAAGTCAGTGCCGGACAACCCTTTCGTACACTTCAATCATTCCTTCTCGCTCATATGGAGAATAATTTGAGGTGTTTTTTTCCCAGCAGCAACGGGCGCGCCGTCCTTATCGTTCTTTACCCGCGAGTCTCCCACGCCATGTATTTCGACCCTACCAGAAACTACGAGAAGAAGGACTACACCCACATAATAAATATTCTAGATGATGCTCTCCTAGGATTCAGCATTAGGGGTGGCCACCTGCAGATCAAGAAACAAAGGAACAAGAAGTTGGGTTTCTCGCATAAAACTAACTTCTACTGCATCCATGTCCCAAAACCAAGCAAGAACGATGGATTCCACCTCCTCCATCTCATGATGGAGTTCAGAACGGATCACCAAAAGCTTCGCATGACAAGCAGAAACGATGATCATATCCGCAAGTGGGTAGAATCTCATGGAGAAGCGGATTATAAACTTAGAGATGACTTCTTTCGCATCCAGAGGGACATTGGGACGATCATCATGAAAGAAGTCGTCGATGAGAAGGGGATGTTCCACCACGGCCCTATATCGCGAGCTGACGTCCGAACTCGCATAGGCATGCAACGTCAGGACCTCACGCCGTTCAAGAAGCTAGGGTCCATCCTTGATGATATGGAAGGATGGAACTTCTAGTGATTTACAATGCCGATGATGATGATATGTGTCGGTTGAACTTGTATACTTTCTGTAGCGACGAAACTTTGTGATGTCCACGGTCCCTGCTGAACTTGCGTAATGCTACTTTGTTAGTTTGGGTACGATGACATGCGTTCCTCTAGTTAATTAGTTTGCGTACTATATGTTGCATCTAGTTGCTAACCCTATCTTTTTCATGTTGCTCTAGTATATTTTGTTGCATATGATTGTACATTCTCTTGATGAAGATGCATCTCTAATAGGCACCTAGATTCTTGATGGCGAAGAAGCATTGCTATGTAGTGTACAAAGGGAAGGTTCTGGGAGTGTACGCCGAGTGGCTTGAGTGTGAGGCGCAAGTGGATGGGGTCTCGGGCGCCAGCCATAAAGGCTTCAAAAGTAGACAAGAAGCAGTAGCTAGTTACTTGAGGTTCATGCTAGCGCGAGAGAGGACTCGTAACCGCCGCCTCATGTACTGCATAGTTCTGCTCTCACTCATAGTGATAGCTCTTCTCGCGTATATCATTGTTTAAATGGATGACGATGTAGTTGCAAGTATTCGAGACTTGTATCGCTATTTTTGAGATGATGACGAGAGACCACTTTGTGTTGGATGATGATTATGATGATGACATGATTTGATGAGACTATTTGTATGTATATGCTATGATTACATTTGTATGTGTATGATATGCTAGAGATTATTGTATAAAGCCCTAAACAAAATTCAGCAGCACAAAATATGGAGTAGAAAATAAAAATCAGAAACTAATAATAGTAGCATGGGGTATGGCTTTAGCAGCAGCGAGTTCTTAGCAGTAGCGCTCTTTGTTCAAGGGCGCTACAGCTATTAGCAGCAGCGCGTGTTGGAGAGCAACGCTGCTGCTATCCCTCGATAGCAGTAGCACGGGTCAAACCGCGCTACTGATAAGAGTTAGCTGTGGCACCGTATCAGTAGCGCGGCCACCCGCGCTACTGCTAAGCATTTAACCCGTGCTACTGCTAGGCTTTTTCCCTAGTAGTGACCTCCTGCGGCCCCACCCCAGGCGGAAGGCCACATAGGAGGGACTTTGCTTGAGTTCATCGTCGAGCTGAGCGAACCGCCAAGGAGCAGGCTGCGGCTCCCTTGCCCTTTTGCTAGGGTGATGGAGATGGACCAGCCGCTCGGGTTGTGGCTGCGCGTGAACGGCTGCATCAATGGCGCCGTTTGGGTGGACGTGGACTTCCCCGCCAACGGCATCATGTACCTCACCCGAGGGTGGAAATCCTTCATGCGCACCCGTTACTTGGTGGAGGGGCACTTCCTCCACTTCAAGCTGGTGGAGGCCAACGCGCTCTCCGTAAAGATCTTTGGGCCTACAGGCGATCGTCTAGGGTGCTGCATGGAGAGCTTGAGCGATGACGAAAGCTCCCCCTCGAGCGATAGCGAGGAGGAGGACGCTAATGGTGAATACGACGGTGTCACGCATCCGGCCGTCAAGTCTGAAGACGATGACTCGGACTCCGGCTGAATGTAGGCGGCACCATCATCACCAGCTGAGTGCCGGCAGCACCATCATCTGCAGGTGGACCCTGGCAGAGCAATTTGCTGGGGGTGCTTCACCTAGACTCCACCGCCACCTCCAGCTGGACCCCGGCAGGCCCATCACCTGCTCGTGAACTCCGGCTTCTTCTTCCCTGTCGGTGTTCCCGTGAGGCCACGTCCCTCTCGTCTTAGCGGGGGTGACCTGGGCATCGCCTACGTGCTCCTTTTGTTCTCCTTGCACTCGATGTAAACACTAGGAGGACAGGGACAAGAAAGGCATTATCGAGCACTTTTTGTTTTTCAAAAAATTGTATGATATCCGATGCGCTCAGATAAATGAAAAGAAATCATCTTCCTTGTTTGTCCCCGTTTTCGGGCATTTTTCAACTTTAACAGCCTACGCTGTTTTGGAAGCTTGCTGGGGAGCGACCACCGGCAAGGTAACTTGTCGGCCTCGAATGCAGCTTGCACAAATTCCTTCGAGCGGAGTCGAGGTGGAACTGGAGCGCAAAAATGAAATGCGGCAACATTCCTTAGCATGCAGGTTTTTCGTACGAATACATAGATGTCCAAGGGAAATTTCTAACTTATCTTTCTTTGATGTACTTCTTATCGCATGAGATGAAATGAACCATCAATCCAACATTCCATCTTTTTTCCTCCCTGGAAAACTTGCACGTGGGGAATCCTTCTGCTTTTGAGGAAAACAGAAAGGAGAAGCATAGTAGTATGGATACCTTGGCGGTATGTTAGTCACTTCATTCAGGCAAAAAGCTGTCACGCTATATTATGCATCAATACATGAGTAATTATGCATGAAAGCTTGCGGAGTGTTTAGCATTGTTTGATGTGCACAGGATCTGCGCCTGGCTTTGTACAAAGGGTTACAAGTCCTTGGGACTATGCTTGTACAAAAGGGGTTGCCGAGGCAAAGCCTGGCAATGGCGCCATGGATAGAACTTGCGAAGATTCTCAATATTCCATGAGTTTTGCATACGAATGCCATCTTTGGTCTCCAGACAGACTGCGCCAGGTCTGGTGACTCGTACTACCAGGTAAGGGCCCTCCCACTTCGGCGTCAACTTGTTTGCTCCCTTGGCAGACTAAACACGACGAAGGACAAGGTCGCCTTCTTCAAGGATCCAGGCATGAGCCTTGCGGCTATGACAGCGGCGCAAGGCTTGCTGGTAGTGTGCAGCTCGCATAGCCGCCCGAAGATGATCTTCCTCGAGGAGCACTTCATCGTCATGCCGGAGCTGCTATTGCGCCACTTCATTGTAGCCAAGTACTCGAGGTGACCCGTATATGAGTTCCGTGGGTAACACCGCTTATTCACCATATGCTAGGGAGAAGGGTGTTTGGCCAGTGGCTTATTTGGTATCGTTCTGAGCTACCAAAGAACCACCGGCAATTCATCAATCCATCGCCTCCCGCACTTGTGCAGCTTGTCAAAGGTTCTTGTTCTGAGCCCGCACAGCACTTCAGCATTCGTCCTTTTTGCTTGCCCGTTGCTCCTTGGGTGAATAACGGAGGCGAAGTAAACCTTGCTTCCAAGGCTCTGGATGTACTGCATGAAGGCACGGCTCGTAAACTGGGTGCCGTTGTCAGTGATGACTTTGTTTGGGACCCCCAAACCGTCAAACCAGTCCTTTGAAGAACTTGACAGCTAATTGTGCAGTCACCTTCCTCACCGGCTCTACCTCAGGCCACTTTTGTGAACTTGCTGATAGCGACGTACAAGAATTCAAAGTCCCCTGTAGCACAGGGGAAGGGGCCCAAGATACTAAGCCCCCAGCTGAGAAGGGCCAGGAGAGAGGGATTGTCGTGAGGGCTTGTGCTGGCTGATGTATATTCTTTGAATGGAACTGGCACGCTTCACATCTTGTTACTTGCTAAGTTGCATCCTGGAGGGCAGTGGGCCAATAGAAACCTTGCAGAAAGGCTTTCCTGAAAAGGGCCCTTGCTCCTATGTGGGAACCACATATGCCTCCATGTATCTCTGCCAACAACTTTGGTCCATCTTCCAGGCAAATGCACTTCAATTTCACTCCGTTTGGTCTTTTTCTGCACAGGATGTTATCCACAAACAGATACATACTTGATTGACGGGCTACTTTTTCAGCTTGATCTTGTTCCTCCGGAAGTTCTCCAGTTTAGAGAAATTGAACTATATGTTGGGCCCACGTCAGAGCCTGAGGCTCGACAACGAGGACTAAAGGCATCTCTTCGGCCGCTGGAGCGCTAACCTCGACGGCAGGAATCTGGGATTCTGCAGGAGGCCGCTGCTCACCGGCGGGCGCATCACTATTCCCGGCAACATCCTTGCCGGCGGCTTTGGGGAGCTCTGCCGGAAAATATTTGTCGGTGCCTATCTTCCTTCTTTTCTTGGCTCTCGTTGATGGGGTGACTGTTGGCTGAATCAAATGGAGCACAAAATTTACCTGTTCCACAGGAAGCTTCTAGGCAGCACACTTTGGTAGCTCATCAGCAATGCTGTTTTCCGCACGAGGAATGTGCTCTGTTTGTAAACCGTCAAAGTGTTCTTCCGATTTCCTCACTTCATTCACATATGCTTCCATCAAGAGGCTCTGGTAATCCTTGTTTGCTTTTTTACCACAAGTTGCGAGTCACCTCGGACGATCAACTTTTTGATTCCCAACTCCACTACAATTATGAGGCCGGCAAGCAGTCCTTCATACTCCACAGTGTTGTTGGTAGCTTCCTCCCTAGGAAAATGCATTTGAACCACGTACTTGAGGTGCTCTCCGGTGGGTGCGACAAGCAGCACTCCGGCACCGGCGCCTTGCAGCGGGAAAGCACCGTCAAAGTACATGATCCAATTCTTCTCAGTTTCCCTGCAGGGTAGGGCTGATTCCTGGATCTCGTCATCTTGTGTTCGCATCCATTCTGCAATGAATTCTGCCAGTGCTTTGCTCCGAATACTTGATGTACTCTCGAACTTGAGTGCAAAACTCGACAGTTCCAATGCCCATTCTCCTATCCTGCCATTTGCCTCTGGATTCCATAGAATGCGCTGCAACAGGAAGCGAGTGACCACCCTGATCTCATGCGCCTAGAAGTAGTGGCACAACTTTCTAGAGGCCATGAGTAGGCCAAAGACAACTTCTGCATGCCTGAATACATTGACATAGCCCCCTGCAGGAGGGAGCTTACAAAGTATACTGGCTGCTGCACCATCTTCTTCTTTGGTATCTTCTGTTGATCAGTTATTTTCTCTTGCGCCGTTTTTGCTTTATCGGAGTCTGGATCTGCCAGGGTGGACTCTTCCCTATCATGGGATGGCTCTGCCACCGTCGTCTCCTCGTCACAAACTTCCCTCTGTGCAACTAGCGCGGCACTGACCACTTGGTTCGTTGCCGCCAAGTATAGCAACAACAGTTCCTGTGGTTTAGGCGCAACTAAGGTTGGTGCGGAGGACAGATATCCTTTCAGATCTTGAAGCTCAGCCTCCACCTCCCGAGTCCATTTTACTGGACCTACCTTTTTCAATATCTTGAAAAATGGCAGAGCGTGCTCAGCAGATCTTTAAATGAACCTACTTAAAGCTGTGACACAACCGACAATACGCCGCACATCCTTGATGGTCTTGGGCGCTTGGATCTGTTTAATAGCCTTGATCTTGTCGTGGTTTGCTTCGATCCCATGTTGGGACACAAAGAACCTGTCATGGTTTTGTCACGGCAGATGTCCTAGGGTGAGGACTTAGTCGTGAGGCCAACGCAACTATGTAGTAGCTTGAAGGGGTTGGTCGGAATTGAGAGACACGAGGTTTTACCTAGGATCGGCCCCTCGAGGTGGAGGTAAAAGCCTACATCCTGCTTGATTGACATTGATGATCATGACGATCTCGGTTACAAGGGCGAGGTTTCGCTACCTCTCTCGAGAACTATTGACTTTTCTGTCTTAACTTCTAAAAAACTTCCCCCTCTTGGGGTGCCCTGCCCGTCCTTATATAAGTTGAAGGGGCGGGTTACATGTGGAGTCCTAGTAGGATTAGGACTATTCTATTACAAGTGGAATCCTAGTCTTGCTTCCCTTGTAAGGGAAATATTCTTTATGTCTTCTTTCTCAAGCCGGCCCACCGTCATGTGACTCGGCCTTCCCATTAACCGCCTTATGTGCCATTGGGTCTTGTCATCTGTCTGACCCGCCTGCCGGGTCACTAAAGAACAGCAAAGCTCAGGCGGGTCACCCGTGAGTCGCCAGGTCTGGGCGGGTCACCAATGAGTCGCCAGACCAGTGAGTCGCCAGTCTTCAGGCGGGTTACCGATGATGCGCCAAGTCCCGGCCGGGTCATATATCCGGCCGGGTCATACCGCGGGGTATATCCCCGACATTAGCCCCCAGTTTAATTTGGATTTATCCATGTAAAACTGATCTTGCAAAATAAACACAAGAACAAATTTGACAGGTTGTGCTCTGGGTTAAAAGTTTTTCTGAACCGGCACCTGATCATCCTTAAGTCCTTGTCATTTCCTTCTTGATACGTGTCCATGACTCCATAGCAAATCTCCTTTAGTAGATATGTTCAAATTTTGCCAATGCAAAAAATCCAGGTACTTGTTCTGAAAAGTCCGGGTCAATAGGCCAGTTTAAAAATCAATTTGCTGACATTGGTTTCTTGCAGAAACATATTATAAAGAATGATCCATTTGATTCAGCTTCCAATGCTCTAGTTTGACAAAAATATTGGTCTTGAAATACTAATCTGATTTTCAGCCGGCTTGAAGATGTAGATCTTGCCGATTTATGATTGCCAAAATTGCCGGGTTGTAAAACAGATGATACCGGGTCATGATTGTTGCTGATGCCGGGTCAATCTTATGGCGACTTGGTGCTTGCTGGTTTGCTCAAAACTGAGAATTTGAAGATGTTCCTCCCTTATATGCATATCACCTGTAGCCCCCAAGTCTTAAGAGGAGAATGTAGTGATAGCTTAAGACTTGCTTTAATATAAATGTTGCAACTTTGGAGAAATCCGGGATGTTCATGTAAGTCGCCAATCATAAACTGCACATTTTGAACTTCCCATGTGTAGCCCCCAAGTGCCTGGTCATTATATAATAATGAGCAGGGACTTTGTAGATCTTTAACAGGAGCAATTAGTAGCCCCGAAGGGCCGGCTTATCACTATGTGATGGGTCGGGTCTTCAATAAGGCGAGTTAAAATGACTTTGCATTAGCCCCCAAGCACCATGGTGCATGCTTGCAGTGACATGGGACTTGCATACTCGATGTAATCTTGATTTGAATAATGTAGCCCCCAAGTACGGGTCGTATGCCTGCAGTGACCCGGGACTAAATAAAACCATATCCATTGTCCGGATGATGTTGCTGAAAACCTTTGCATATTCAATATTGAACCATACTCTCTGCTGTGAGCCAGTATTCTTGTATGAAAATAATAGCCATTGCTCTAAAGCGGCTTTTGAAAACCTCAATCATAATACTGGTTATTGATAACCATAATAAAAATCTAGCCATGTTGGCTATTTTAAGATTGGAATAATATAATCTAGTATGAAAACCTCAATCATTCAATACCATAATGAAAATCCAGCCAGGTTTGGCTATTAAAGATTTGAATACTTTATCTATTGACAAGTAAATCCAGAGTTAAATACCCACTGGCTCTTAGCCGATGGCGACTTAATACGCATCCATTGTACTCTAGGATTTTTGTAACCCGGCGGCTTATAGACTTTGTAATCTTTGATGATGGGCTTGAACTTAATCATTTATGTAGGGCATAGCTCTGCATGTCCTACACAAAGTTTAAACAACATATGCCCTGGCGACTTAATGTCAAAAGCCAGGGCGGGTAACAACCCAAACATAATATAGTCTTATGCAATTATGGAAAAGACTAAAATTAAGGCCATCGAAGCCAAAATATACTGGCGACTTAAAGTCAAAAGCCAGGGCGGGTTATCAAACCTCACATATTCATATAACAATTAAAAACATACCTGTAAAATTGGCTCATACTGCCGGCTTACATCGCCATATCCAGTGAGGGTGACAACCCAAAGATTTATAAGCGCATGATTCCAATTGCGCAATCCAAAGTATACTGGCAACTTAACGTCAAAAGCCAGGGCGGTTTATCAAACCCCAAATATTCATACAAATATGAAAAGACATACATGTAGATTGTTATCATAATGGGCTGTAATAATTATAATCCAGCTTGGGTATTAACCTGGAAACATGAAATATCATGATTTGAATTACTCAAGGCGAATTATCATGGCGACTTAGAGTCTGCTATCAGGGCGGGTTATCAAACCCAATAATACCCAAATATGAGTCATATGATCAAGGCTACATGGCCCGAATTGTAAAAACCATATGTTAACATGAAAGAAGGATATGAATCCAAAATTTTCAGAAAAAACAGCAATCCAGAAAACAAGGCTTTCATAGGCCGCCAAGCCTAAAACTTCAAGTGCTTTCATGGGCCGCACAGCCACTGAGTTATTTCCAGCACACTTGTAAGCCGGCCCTCACATGATAAACCGCCATTTTTACTCTAACAAGTTCAGGGTCTTTAAAAAGATTGACTGTTTTAAGAGTACAGCGGGTCATTCCAGGATTACCTGGGCGGAGTAACAATGACAGACAGGCCGGTTAACCCAAAATTTGGTGTTTACACCTAGCTAGGAAGCCGATCAAGAGGGTAATCAAGGCTCTACTCATTGAGTAGGTAGCCCCCAAGTGACCATGGAGGTGGCTAGGAAGCCGATCAAGAGGGTAATCAAGGCTCTACTCATTGAGTAGGTAGCCCCCAAGTGACCAAGGAGGTGGCTAGGAAGCCGATCAAGAGGGTAATCAAGGCTCTAATCATTGACTAGGTAGCCCCCAAGTGACCAAGGAGGTGGCTAGGAAGCCGATCAAGAGGGTAATCAAGGCTCTACTCATTGAGTAGGTAGCCCCCAAGTGACCAAGGAGGTGGCTAGGAAGCCGATCAAGAGGGTATGCAAGGCTATGCTCAGTGAGCAGGAAGCCCCCAAATGACCAATAATGTGATAAGCCAATAAGGCAGGATACCCATGTTTGAACTGCGCACTGCAGCAAGTTCTCTTTGGCAACCTTTAATTTTTCTGAGAACTCAAACTTGCGAGAGCTGAATTCCTCTTGAGCCGGGATTTTAAACCGGATATTGAGAGCTTAAAAGCTTAGTGGGAGACAAATTTTTCCTTGAGCCGGATTTTGAACCGGAATCTTTCCTGATAACCCGGAATTCTTATATTGAGCCAGAACTTTTTGATTGCCAGACACTTTTTTAAGCCGGAAATTTTCTGATAGCCTTTAAATTTTCACCAATGTGGCAGTAGTCTCCAAGACCGGGTTATATTCCCTCCAATGACCCGGGGTTCTTGAATCTGGCAAAATTTGCTAAGTCATGTCATTGTAGCCCCCAAGTCTTAAGACGACTCGAGAAGTTGTCTTGAGATTCTCCATACTTGACCGTCATATAAACCGGCATATAGTTAAACAGCGGAACACTGGAATGTGTTGAAGCTGAAGGCGAGGTGGTGAGTTGATGATCTTCGCAAAAACTCATTGTATACTCCCGGTATGAGTCATTCAATAAACTCCATGACATGACAGTCATCTTTGCAGTAGACAATTTGTCCTGCATCAAAGAATTTGCAAGCCAGAGTAATTGCTCTTTTAAAGAAATTAATATGTGAAAAATATACTAGATGGATTTCACCTGATATGTTAGGCTAGAAATTATCTGCCGCGGAGTAGATGATCACTACGGTGGAGCTGAAATCAATCACGGGCGAGTCGGCCGCGGGAGCAGATAGGTGAGTCGGCCGCGGCGTTGTAAGCCGGTGCGGCCGGGCGAGTTAATTGCAAGTGTGGTTAAAACGCGCAAATGGGTGAGCCAATCGCAGGCATGGTAAAACGCGTGGACGGACGAGTCAATCACGTTGTGTTGACGTAGCAGGGGCGGCGACTCGCGTACATATCCATCGAGCAGCACGACACGGACAAGCGATAGTGCAAAAGTGATGTTGGCGCGTGCCCCTTACGCGATACCTTTGTAAGGAATAATGGTCCTGTGAAAAAATATCATAGACCAGAGTAATTGTTCTCAATCTATTTAATATGTGTTGATAAAAAAAATAGAAAAGATTGCACCTGGTGATTTTTGAAATGATCGCAGACACTGATAACGCATAATGTTTGCTTCTGGTCTTTAGGATTTAATCCAGCATTGTGACTGGCATCGACCTGCTGTAAACTTAACAGTAGTACTTGTCTACTGGGATTCCTGCTCCATTATTGTCGGCAGACTAGTCCTCGATTCATTATGCATGCATGCATTACTCCATTATCCTCCGGCTGAACCCCCAATGTTCTTTTGTTTTGTACTGGTGAACCAACAAGGGGCATTTCGGCAAAGCGGAGGCGAGTCAAGACGGAGGCCGGGCGGCTCATGGCGCTGGGCGGCTCCTCGGTGGCGGCTCATCTCGCAGCGGCGGCTGCAGCTTCAGGCGAGTCAAGGCCGTAGGAGCGGCAGCTTAGCACGAGTCCAACGATGCGGAGAGGCACCTGCGAGGCGAGGCCGCAGCGGCGGATCTCGCGCCCGTTCCTACTCCCGAGCCAGTAGCTCCACACACTAGTACCAGTTGCTGGCTTGATTAAAGGAATGATTAAAAATGAATCTTGACCTTGCTGGACTGATTACTCCTCAACGAGTGGACCACTTTACACGAACAGTAACAAAGTAGTCCTGCCTGTAGCATTGCCTTCATGATATTAGTAGCATAATGGAAGTACTACTACTCCGAACCATAGTAGCATATCACTTTACGAAACCACCTCGGGGTTTGACCCTTGCCTACACACACGCTTGTTGATTGATTTGACGCAGCACATAGCGGCTGTAGCACAATTCCCCTCGGCCTCAGCGACAAACGACTGCAGCAAAAAATTGGCCATCTATTCAGATTCGATGGCGCGGCCATGGCAGTAGCTCGACACTCAGGCGAGGGGCGGCTCACAGGCGGCCCACGGCCGGGCCGGCTCAAAGTGGATGTAACCCGGAAGCAGGGTCGCGCGCGCAGCGGCTCAGCGGCGAGGCCGGTGAGGCAGCAGACCAAGTTAGAGCGAGGTGGCGATAAACAACTGCAGCACAAAATTGAAACAGGCAGAAGCAGAGAGCGAGCGGAGGAGCATCGGCGGCGGCGGCTCAATGCTGCAGAGGCCGGCGACTCACGTCGTGCTCGCAAATGGTGGAACTCAGGCGTGGCCAGGTTTGGCAGCTTGTGGCCGGCAGGCGCGTCAGGAGAAATACGGACGTAGCCCTCGGAGCAGCAGCTCAATAAGGAAACGGTCAAGCATGACGGTGAAGGCGTGGCTATGAGTGAAGCAAGACGGCAGCAATTTAGTCGCTTGGAGGCGACGGAGGTGAGCAGCTGCGACGGCTCAGAGGTGACGGATTCGGGTCCGGTTTGACCGTAGGTAGCAACGGAGTGCGGTCGTGGTAGCTCAGGGGTGCCAGCCTGTGGCAAAGGCGGAGACGAGGCAGCGGCTCGGCCACGGGTCAGGTGGAACATTGTAGGCGGTTCAAAAGTGAAGACCGAGGCGGAGACCAAGTCCTACCTCCCATCATCATCTTCCCCTGATGGATCCTTTTTCTTTTCCTTGATAACCACGAGCCAGACCCATGAATTACCTTTTCCTTCCATAATTTCTGAATTGTTCTCCTGGTAGTTTTCTTACGCGCATACACCAAGCGGAGTTGACAAAAGAAAAAACTGACTTTGGCTTCAGATAACATAGCCGAAGATGCACTAGTACTTGAGAAGTTTGCCAGAAGGAACAGCGAACACGCACTTTTCAGGGTTGAGCTTCATGTTCAACTTCCTCATATTTGCGAATGTCTCTTCAAAGTCTTCAATGAGGGTTGATTTGTTTCTAGTCTTGACCAATATATCATCCATATAAGCTTCTACATTTGTGTGCAACTGTGGCTCAAAACCAATCTGAAGTGGTCTTGCAAATGTCAAACCAGCACTCTTTAGTCCGAAAAGCATACGTATGAAGAAATACGTGCCACATCGAGTAATGAATGTGTTCTTCTCCTCATCTTCATTTGACATGAATATCTGGTGATACCCGGAGTATGCATCAAGAAACGGGAGCAAGTCACAGCCGACAGTGGAGTCCACAATCTGATCAATGCATGGCAAGGGGAAAGGATCCTTTGGACATGCCATGTTGAGATCATTATAATCAATACAAAGTCTCCATTTCCCATTAGCTTTGTGCACGACGACTGGATTAGCCAACCAAGTTGGATGTAGCACTCCCCTGACCAGGCCTGCTGCCTCAAGTTTCTTGATCTCTTCCGCTATGAACTGCTGCCGTTCCAAAGCTCGCTTCCTGACCTTCTGCTTAACGGGCCGAGCATGAGGGCAGACAGCAAGGTGGTGCTCAATTACCTCCCTAGGAACAGCGGGGATGTCAGATGGTTGCCATGCAAACACATCTACATTCGCCCACAGGAAGGTAATGAGCGCGCTTTCCTATTTGCTATCTAGGGTGGCACCAATGGTAAAAGTACCGCTGGTGCTGTCCTCCCTCGCTGGCACATTCTTTGTTGCAGGTGGAGTCACTTTGGATCTTTTGCTGGTAGAGCTTTCTAGCAAGTCCTCAAAGGGTACGCAACATCCGAGGAGGTGTGCTTCCTAGAAGACTCGTTGGACGTCTTTTCAGGTTTCTGTCTTTTCTTTTGCTTGGCGGGAGCAGTGGTCTTGACGGACTCCGCTGTCACTGCTTCTCTGTAGAGCTTGTCCACACATATGACTGCATCTTTCTTGTCGGAGTTGATGGAGATGACACCCATGGGTCCACGCATCTTCAGTGTATTGCAGGTATAATATGATGCTGCCATGAACTTGGCCAAGGCCGGGTGACCAAGAATTCCATTAAATGGCAAGGGAATCTTAACAACATCGAACACAATCTTCTCGGTCCTGTAATTCAGCTCCCCGCCAAATGTTACCGGTAGCGTGATCTTTCCCTTTGGTTGGCTCCTTACCAGGTTGATTCCTTGCAACGTACCGATCTTCTAGAGCTCATCCTCAGGAATCTGCAGCCTCTCGATCACCTCAGGGGAGATCAAGTTCAAGCCAGCCCCACCATCAACTAGTATTTTTGTGACCTTGAGGTTGCGTATTGTCAAGGAAACCAACAACGGCAAACACCCGACCGCCATTGTGCGATCAGGGTGGTCCTCAACATAAAAAATAATAGGCCTGTGAGACCACTTTAGGGGATTTTGTGCATCTGCTTCTGGTTCTGCCGCATTGACTTCACGCGCCCATTGCTTGAGCTGTCGGTGAGAGGAGTGCAAGGATGCGCCCCCGTAAATACACATGGCCTCCGTTGCCTTCTGGAATTCCGGTTCACTAGACTCGTCATCATCCTCATCCTCACTCTCTTCGTCTTCTTCTTTCTTCTCTCTGCCCCTGGCGGGCTTTTCTTTCTTCCGGTCAGCATTGCCGCGGCGTCCACCTCGACCACGACGACCCTTCTTACCTGATCCACCTGTACTATCCTGGCCCTTCTCCTTGTCTCGCTTCTTGTACTCAGCTTTCTATTTTTCGGCCAACTGTTGAACTTGACGGCACTCCTGGAGGTCATGACCCTTAGTACGGTGAATCTTGCAGTATGGTCCATTAAATTTGCCAGCCTTTTCCCCTACCGCAGAAACCTGGCAATTAGCGCATGCAGCTACTTCCTTGTCGGTGCTTTTTGCCATGGGCTTCTTAGCGGAGCTAGAACCGTCGGATCCTTCCACAACCATAACTAACACTACAAAAAAAACCACTTCTGTGATGATACGTGTTTGTCACAGTAGGTCATGTTTTCTGTCATGCATGTATATCCATGAAGATTTTATGACAGAACCAAGATAGTCATACCTATACTGTCGTAGAAGTGTTCCATGACAATGCTGAAATTATCATCACCGAAGTGTCCACTTCCATGACGATAAATGCCACGTCATGGAAGTGTTTTCATCAAGGGTAACTGACACGTAGCATCCACCATAATGGGTCACCGTTAAGCTATCAGTTTCTGGTTTGGACCCGATAACCCATTAACAACCTGGACCAATGGGGATTTTCCACGTGTAAAATTCTCACTCGTCGGAGGAACCACGTTTCAGCTCATCATTGGGACAGAGAGGTGCCTATGATATCTCGACACGTGGCACGGCCCAACACTGGCCCATTTAGCTTACAAAGCCTGGCCCGTTTGACTTGGTCAAAAGCTAGTGGGCTGGCCCATGAAAAGCCTATTAATGGTCTGTTCACATATAGCCCATTTTACGGCCCGGTAACTCACGGCCCGTTATGCTGTTCCCGAATTCGGCCCAACAGCGTTATGTGGGCCGTCTAGTATAACATCAGCCCGTTTCACTTTCGGCGCATGTATGGCCCATGACGTCTTTCGGCCCATATGAGGCCTTTCGTATCTTTGGCCCCTTTAGTGGCCTGCGGTGACTCTGGCCCATAATAAACAATAAATTTTTTATACCCATTAACGGCCCATGATTCACATAGGCCGTTTCCAGCCCGTGTTAGCATTCGGCCTATTAGTGGCCCATACATTCTTGGGCTCCTTTTCGGCCCTCAATTACTTCCGGCCCGTTACTGGCCTGTTCTCCTAATATGCCAAATTCAGCCCGTGGTTAGAATCGGCCCATTTGTGGCCTGTTAACCCGTTGCGCCATTTCCATCCCGTCATGTATTCTGGCCCATTAACGACCCGTTATGCCTGTGACAGAATTAAGCCTTTGCTGTCTTCCGGCCTGTTAATGGCCCATTATCGTGCTGGACCGATACCAATTACGCCCATTTACAGCTCATGCCGGCCCATTTATCTGACGGCCCGTAGGTGGCCCATTGATTCTATGGCCCGTTGGAGGCCCATTCATCCGATGGCCCGTACGAGGCCCATTGATCCTACGGCCCGTAGCAGGCTCAAGGTTACCACCGTCTGTATCTGGCCCATGGTTGTTGTGGCCACTAGCAAACCAAGGAAAAAGAAGACTAGGGAAATAAATAAGCCATAAATTAATGCTAGGCTATTAAGGCAATTGCACAGATTACATCCTCTAGGCATCAAAGTTCGCCACCAGTACAAATATAGGGAACACCCTACACTATACAAAAATGGCTTGCTGTTTTCTTCAGCCGGTCGCTGCACGTTAAGAACAAATTTTGTATCGCAACAAAAGAAAATACAACCATAAAACTAAAGGAAGGTTGGCATAAAAGTTAACAGTCTGGCAGATAAATGCACCACAAGAAGTTCAGAAGCTCAGTTCATTTGACCTGAATGTTAAGTTTTCATGAAGTACTGTCCAATGGAGCACCATAACCTTCGCCTTCATTACCCCTAGGCTCCTGAACAACACAGCAAATGTCTGATAGTCTGGTTTCAAAACCATGCATATCTTGATGACATCGAACAATGGCTGTCCTTGTTTTGCAAAGGGGCTCTGTTAGGGATTGGACTTGTGTCTGGAGCGCAGATATAACATTGTTTTGAGCTTGCATATCTTGATCATGAGGCAGTTTGGACGAGATTGCCTTAAGAACCAACCCAGTATTACGTAGGAACGTGCTTTTGGCACTGTTAGTGGACAGGTACTGACCCACTGCAGCAAGAGGTGACATTGCAGTTATCGTTGCCTCGGCACCTTCAGAAGGTGGAGGTTCCACCATTTGTTCCATAGCTTGCTGAAAATTTGAGTTTGTACATTAGTAGTACCAGAACATAAGATATTAAGGAGGCAGCAAAACCAAACAGAATAGCTTTGGTCTATATACAGAACTTATTCTGGTGAACCCGTGTAAAATATTAGTTGTATTTTACTGCAAAGTACATAATAAAATCAGGTTCCAGACATATGACCATGTACCATGGCTAATGTATTGTCTATTTCTTCACATTGTATTGACAGCTAAGGATAAAGAGACGAAGTTTATAATATGGTAAGCATAGTATGACATCATTCGTATCACAAAACAACTGAGAACAGACAAATAGGCAATTGTAACGTTGTGTGGGCAAGTCCAGCACTGAACTAGATTACATATCAAGATCAAAGGAACATCACTCCTCTCTTTTAAACCTTGTAAGGTGTAATGATACGCTAAGACAATTGTGTATAAAATTGAAAAAGAGTAATAGACATTGGCTGCAAACTATGCAGTTCAATGCACAAGTCAGAGTAAGAAGTAGTTAAAAGGGATGAGGATTAAGGACTTACAACAGTGGCTTTGACTGGTGTAGTCATGCCCTTCGTCTTGCTGGTGTGACAGTCCTTGAATATTTCCACAGCATTTGGTTCAGGTACTTTTTGGTCCTTCCGGGCTTTCCTCTAACTTGGCTGACTCTGTAGCATCACGTTGCCTTTTTAAACCTGCCTCAAAATGGATCTCCATTCTTCCGCCTCTAGATTTAGTTAACCTGTCGAGCATTATCCCTGATGTATGTTTCCTCTTACGCCTAGGTGCTAGCTCAACAACGAACATGCAAAGAGTTAGTGTACATCAAACTGTTAGACTACATATAAAGAAGCATGCAATTGTAACTTGACTCAAGCAACTACCTTCTTGCTATTGAAGCTCACAAGGTTCATCTGATGTTGCCAACTCGTCTTGTGTCAAGAGTGCTTTGGAAGTAGTGTTAGGTGGCAAGGGAGCTTGGGAACTTGCCGCTAGCAGAGTTACCGAACGAGTAACTCGTGCAGATGTTGGTACTGTGGAAGAAGGTATTACAACAACTAGGGTTGTCGTTGCTTGTTTGGTGGTAGCTATGCGTTTGTGTTTGGATTGTTTTGCAGCTACTGTAGCAGGGGATACCATGTTTGTACAATTTTCGGTGGACTTCGACCTTCTATTACACCATCAGTACCAGTAGAATCTGCCTAATTCTTCCGCTTCCGTTTCCGTGTGTCCTGAGTACTAACACGATCCCCTACCATTCTGTGTTCCTTCCTCTTTCTCTTTGCCATGTCAAGTCAAGCTGACAAGAGAAAGGAATACAAATTTAGTTCTTCAGAACAAATTGATGCGTGATATTGTCGAACTGAACTTTGATGTTAGACAACCACATGATAGGAGGATGTGATATGTACGAAAAATAGGATGGCATGAGATAATCAGAACTATGATGTGTAAACTAAGCAAAAGGCATTTCGATAAATTAGAAGCAATGCAATGGAAGGTAGACACCATATGAAATATGCTACAAATATCACTCTGCCAAGTTAACAGTGTCTTGCCATACCTGGCATTTAAACAAATGTGAAGCAGTACAAGAAATAAATCATATGCAAGATGCAAACAACATCACGCTACCAAGTTAAAGGTCTCTCATCATTAGTGCCATTGCATATTCACAGCATTGCATATTCACAGCTATGATGTGTAAACCTAGCAGAAGGCATTTCAACAAATTAGAAGCAATGAAAGCTAGACACCATATGTAAGATGCAACGAATATCACTCTACCAAGTTAAAACTGTCTCGTCATTAGTGCCATTTCAACAAATTAGTAGTACAAGCTAGAAAATAATGCGAGATGTAACCTATATCAGACTCCCAAGTTAAACGTGTCTTATGATAAGTGATTGTTGCAGGTTACACAACAGTAGTACTTTGATGTAAGAACATGGTGTGCTAGACAGATATTGTATGTTCTAGAAACAGGAACACGTGTCTTATTCACAAGTATAATGTGTAAACTAAGCAGATGGAATTCAACAAAATTAGAAGCAATACAAGCTAGACATCATACATAACATGCAACCACATATGACAGTGCCATGTTAGAGGGAGTGAAAGTGCATTATATCGACTAGAGGGGGTGAATAGGCGATTTTTACAAATTCGTCACTGAGGAAATACTACTTGAGGAATTTGCTAAGTGACGAAATACAAGCAGCGGATAAAGTACTTTGGTGCATGCATAACAAAGTAGTAGCATAGTCATCAAGATGAAATGAAACATACACAGAGCACAGGTAGCGTGTAAACAGGATAAGCAGGTAGAAGATAAGGTGACTGAAGAAATAGGGTTGAGCAAATTGAGAAAGTCTTCAGTGAAAGTCATCAAACAGTAACGATCAAGTGCAATAGCAAGTAAGTGCGGAAATGAAAGGGTTGAGGAAATAGAACCTGTAGCTCGGTGAAGACAATGATTTGGTAGACTAGTTCCAACTGCTGTGGCAGTTGTACATCTGGTTGGAGCAGCTTGGTATTTAAACCAAAGGACACACAGTCCTTACAGTATTTTCCTTGAGCTAAGGTCACAGAGACCTCGCCCAATCACTCGTGGTAAGTCTTAAGGTGACTTCCAAACCTTCATAGACTTGGTCACTCGGCGAGCCACAATTCCTCTTGGATGCTCTAGACCATGACGCCTAACCGTCTAGAAGATGCACAGTCTTCAAAGGTAACAAGCGTCGGTTCCACACAGGAACAATCTCTTCAGTGATGCTCAATCACTTTGGGTTTTAGGTGTTGGGGTTTTGGGTTTTCCTCACTGATGATTTTCTCTCAAAGTCCTTGGAGGATGGGATGCTCTAAATGACAAGTGTCAGTTTCTCTCGGACCAGCCAACAAGCTAGTGGTTGAAGGGGGCGGCTATTTATAGCCAGGGAGCAGCCCGACATGATAAGACATAAATGCCCCTAATGATATGACCGTTATGTGGATAAGATATTTGTGACAGCTAGCGCGAAGCATAGCAACGGTCGGAAATTTGAGCTCTAAAATTCCTCAGGGCTATCATGTTCCTCATTGTAGGCAATTCGCACTAGGGAATTCCTTACTCCTCAGTCAGAACAAATTCCTTAGAGCCTAGAAGATCTTCGTCTCTGTCACTGAAGAAATTGACTGAACTGTATGAGATTTCCAAAGGCTTCACTCGAAGGATTGGGTATGTGTAGGCTTTGAGATGAGCATCACTTGGAAACTTTTCCTTAGTATTACCTCGAATCCTTTTAACAGTACGGTGTTTCCTATGACCAAAAAGAAAGGAAATGAAACTACGAAAACAAAAGTCTTCACGCTTCATAGTCCTCGCATCAATATCTTCAAGGTCACACCAATTTCCTCATTTTCAAAGTCTTCAAACTCCTCAGATGAAGACATTCATTTTTAGGGGTCGACTTTCTTCGGATTTATCAAACTCCTCAGAGACTTATTAGACCTGTGTACACTCACAAACATATTAGTCCCTTAACCTATAAGTCTTCAATACACCAAAATCACTAAGGGGCACTAGATGCACTTACAATCTTCCCCTTTTTGGTGATTGATGACAAATAGGTTAAGTTTTCAACGGGGATAACCATATGAAGTGTAAATAGTGATATTGAGGAATTTGATTGCAAGATATAGACGAACTCCCCCTGAAGATGTGCATATTTGAGGAATTTGCTTTGGACTGCAAATGCACATGGTAGGATAAACTCTTGGAGATATCCCCCTATAACTTGTAATCATTCACGCATTTAACATATAGTATGAAGAATTTGAAATGCATGATAGAAAATGGAGTCTGACGAAATTCAGCATGCGTGGATTAAGGTACTTGAGGAAATAAGCATGCAGAAAGCAGTTCAAAAGTATCAGACCACCATCAGACTTAAGTTTACAACCCATCAAAGCAAACACCTCAAAACAGCCCATATATAAAGATCCGCTTGAAGACTAACTCAAATTTCTCCCCCTTTGTCATCGAACGACCAAAAGGGATGAAAAAATGAGGACTAACACCCCTGAATAATATCAGATTAAGGTCGATGGAGGAGCGCCAGCTTTGTCGGGGTCGTTTGTCGATGTAGGGCCTGCCGCAATGTCGTCGAGATCCTCAGCTTCATCCGTCTCACGCGATGAAGAATATGAACTTGTGACTGACGGTGTCCTGGACTAGGGGGTACTCACCATGTCGTCTCCCGACCAGTGGGTTGGGCCGAGGACCCCCGTGGTGGTTCACTAATGGGCCAGTTCGGACAGCCGATGATATATACAAGGAAGATTCCACAAGACTTGGTGATCAAGACAAGGACTCCTCTCCACCAACGTAGCCGACTAGGACTCTTGTCATCCTGGGCCTCCGGTACATTATATAAGCCGAGGCCAGGCTTGTTGATAGATAGATTATGACATTACTCATCATACCCCTTGGGTTTAGACCACAACATATGATCTCGAGGTAGATCAACTCTGTACCTTCATACTTCATCAATATAAACAAGAGCACGACGTAGGGTTTTACCTCCATACAGAGGGCCCGAACCTGGGTAAAACACCGTGTTCATCGTCTCTGTTACCATCGATCCTAGATCCACAGCTCGGGATCCCCTACCCTGAGGTCTGCCGGTTTTGACACCGACAATGGTGCTTTCATTGAGAGTTCCGCTGTGTGATCGGCAAAGGATGAATGGCTCGCCCGCAGATCAACTGCGACGTTGGCATCTTCGTCGCCGGCTCGACTGGTCACCTTGGCTCGACCGAGGACTGCGCTCCGTCTCCGATCATCATGCTCGGGCAAGGGCCTTCATCAACATCAACTCCGATCTCTATCAAGATCATGGAGGAATCATCCATATAGCCCGGGGGCTCAACTTCAACATTGTCCTCGGGCGACCGTACTGTTTCTCTATGCAGCGGATTCGTATTCACTGTCGCCGCTTCCTCGATTGTCGTTTTAATGATTGCTTCGGTGTAATTGTGCAGAATTAAGTCTACAACAACCATGCAAAATTTCGCCAAGTTCTGATGGAGGAATCTCCGGCGATCTCCGATATACCGGAGCCCTGTCAAATCTGGACGGGAATCTGGACGAGTTTGGAGAGTGGTGTCCAGCATCTATCTCGGACGTCCTTTGGAAGATCCAACCATTGATCGTCTGTGGAATTCCTATATCTACCACCCCTAAAAATTTCAGCTCGATCCGACTGTTCAAACTCCGGGAACCTTCCGATGAGTGGACCAATTTTCAGATCTGTTTTCTGCGCGAATATGTATCCGACCCGAATTCATGTTTCTTTATGAACGTGATATTGGACGACCTTTTTAAAGGAATTTTCTTTTAGGGTATTGTGCGTTGTTTTTAAACACGTTCCCATAAAATTTTAAGCCTCCTCTGAGGTAATCTTCACCATCACGCTGGTGTCAAACCAGTCTGGCAATATTGCTCCACGGCTGCCGACCTGCGCTAGACGCGTCGTCGCTTTTTGAGCCGAGCTCAACTTCTTCGGATCATCATCTCGGCGAGCCAAACAAGAGTTTGGAATCGCCAAGGATAAATCATCACCAACATCTCCGCCCCACGGATTACACGGAGCAGGCACACCGGCACCGCCGCATGGCCACTTCATCAAGCCGGCATTGACCGCGTCACAAGTTACGACCTGCGTCGGCATGGCCGCACTGTTGCTTCTTCAAGCCGATGTCCATCACGCCGAACTACTTCAACACCTCGGCTGACATGGCAACTGCAACGTCTCCTTACCGACCTGCTCCGTCACCTCGGCTAGACCGGGGGCTTCGCCATCTCTTCATCAACCTACTCCGGAGACTTCGGCGTCACCAGCCGACCAGCTTCGTTACGTTAGCTGGACCGGGGGCTTTGCCTCGGCGAGACAATCTTTGCCAGCATCGCCATGCCGTCGCTTCATCACCCATCAGGAAATGGGTGTGCGGATTGAGTCCCAATTTTGGGAGTAACCTTTCTTCGGACTTCTACAACAAATAAACCAGGTGCTATTAATCCTAGCAATTTTTGCTTGTTTGGGTTTATTTTTTCCAAGGAATTATTACTCTGGTTTGTTCCATCATCTGTACACAGGTCTATCAAATGGTGGCCGCATTAACGACGGTCGCGTGGTGGTTCGGTCAGTTTTAGTACATAGTTCGGCGAACGCCGCATCCGGAACTCAGACCGACCTGTGAATTCGGGCTTTGCCACGCCTTTACCGCATCACACCGACGCCCTGCATCGACATTGACTTCGGCGCCAGGCCACATCTCTTTAAATAAATTATCTTTGTGAAAAGCAATTATGCAAGGATTTTATATATATTTATATTATTCTTTTTGGACCGCACTATTTTATGTGTGCAGATGATTAACTTCGACTACGTCACGCGGTCACTTCGGCAAGCCAATGTCGTCGTCCCAATTGGCATTAATCGGCTCGCATGATTATCTTGTTGATTGAATTGCCATACCGACATGTTCGGTTGCCTCGGGGACTTCGGCATCATCAAGAGGGTCCTACCTCGTCGGGTGTTTGGCGCACAGGTCATATTTCTTTTATTACTCACTTTGCATGAATTATTAATCATGCAACCTTTTTTATTACTGTTATCTCCGGCTTGCACTATCTTCCGTGCACAGGTAAATGATCAGGATTGGGCAGCGCTGTCACCTCGGCTGAACCGCGGGCTTCGTCATCACTTCATTAACCCACACCGGGAACTTTGGCGTCATACTATCGGCCTACTCTGTCGCCTCAGACGGACGGTGGGTTCCACCTCGCCACATTGGCCGTGCTGTGTGGCCACTTCAGAGTGCCGAGCTCTTCACTCCTCCATCTCGGGACCGGCTTAGGGGCTGGGACCTCGTCCCGCCGTAAACTCAGACCGCGTCATCGATGCCGAGCACATTAACCAGCTAAGTCGCTTTCATGCCCAAAGTTTTAAATTTTTAATTTGTGTTTGGTTCGACCGTGCTCACGTGAGTTGTTTGTTAAAAGAAACTCCCTTTACCCATGTTAGCTGGGGGCTCTTAAATTTACTTGAGCTGTTTTATAATAAGTGTGTTTTCTTCTTGTTCGTTGCAAAGTCTTTTTCTATCACTCCTTCCTCGACTCGAGTGTGTGGTCAATAGCCGGATAGCCTGGGTCCGATCTTGACCCACTTGCAGTCTTGAGATCGAATGTGTCATGTTAAAGCACGACAGAAGCACAAATTTTTTTAGACCAATTTTCGGATTGGCACCAATTGACTTGATTTAGTTCGGACGTGGAGTTTCCGCATAAGTCTTTTGGTTTTTAAGCCTATGGCACTTTTAAACTATTTGTGTGTTTCCAGCATAAGTCTCGCAGTGCAACACCGGACACCTTTAGAGATTCGGCAAAACATTCTCGGGTATTGCTTTATATGCATCGGTTTCGAATTGTGTCTTTGGTCAATAGTTGGGTTGCCCGGCTCCTGTGCTTGCCTCCTACGTTCCGCTTTGTTCGGCTAGGTGTGCAAAGGGAGAACCACTGCGATTGTGCTTCCATCTAGCATGGTTAAGCGCCTTAGTGGAGAAAGCCGAAAACTGACTGTCACAATAAGTGTAAACTGGTCAGCGATCCGATGATTGTGTTAAATTATAAGATCGATAGAGGTCACCCCATGTTAAATGACGGTCCGTTCATAACATTGGCCGAAGTGTTTATGGCTTGACCTCGACTGTCGCCGAACACTAACTGGGGGCTAGTAACTGGCCTCCCAACTTTAAGCTCCTATGACTAAGTGAAAGTTATAAAGCCCGCACATCTGATTGCCTCATTTCCGCTAACACAACCGCCTTCGGGCACCGAGACGTCGGCTAAGGGTTGTTTTGTTATTGCGAAAACACCCTGCTTAGCATCTACAAGGGGGTGGAAGCCGATGATGGGCCACTTTCAAATGATAAACGGTCGCAACGGAGTCAAAATAAACATATCATCGGCGTTTGTATTTAATATACGAGGGCCTCCTTCCGCAATCATCGTTATAAAGCCATAAATATGCATCAATTTGACTTAAGATTTTGGCCAAGCTGGGTTGCCTGGCTCCTGTGCTTACCCCTACGTTCCCGATTGTTCGGCTAGGTGGTAAAGGGAGCACCTCTGTGATTGTTACTACCGGGTCATCCGAGTAAGTACCTCAGACTGGGTGAAGCCGAAAGCCAGCAATCTTAAAGGATCACATTGGTCGGCAACGATGGAAGTGAAAATTTTGGTTCATTAATACCATAGAGTTCGGGAACTTTCCCTGAACTAAATCCTCAATATTTTCCTCCCACATTGATCGGAGGTGAGGTTTCATGATCATGATAAGCATGATGACCCAAAGAAAGGAACCGATAGCGGGACTATTTTCTTTGGAAGATGTTTCTTACGTTAAAACATAATATAACATATCTCTCTGTGTACCTTTGTTTATAAAACCGTATGACCGGATTGCCTTGTTTTCCATAAATCTTTGCCCTTATAACGGCTTTATAAAGTAGGACGAACACTCTTCGGCTGCTGGCCGAAGAGGTTGAAGCCGATGGTCGGTCAACAAAGTTTTGTACAATGCGGATCCGAGCATTAGTGATGTAAAGTACTTGGATACATAGAATCATTACACATAAATTGTGATATACTCCGGACATTGATCCTTCATTCGGCCACCCATGCCCACATTAAGGCTTGGGGGCTACTGGGCTTCGCGCTTCTCATTTACAAATATTAAAGGGGTACATCGATCCCCTGATCTGGTGTTGCCACCCGACCATTGGCTCGGGGGCTACTGCATTGACGATGCAATGCAGACAGTTTACAAAGTGCGAAATAGTTCCCGAGGAGATTATGATCCTCAGGTTGGTCGGCAGCACCCAACCTGAGTCTCGAGGAATATGCACACCACATTTCTATTCCTAAGTATGCTACAAAGCTAGGAGTTGATCCGCAGGCCGATTTTGTGAATCGACCTAAGTCTCAGGGGCTACTGGGATCACCGGTTTTATGCCATCCTTCAGGTGCATCTCGGGTTTTAGACCGACGCACACCTTGAGGGCTACTGGCTATATATCTCGGCAGAGAATAAATTGCACCAATTGATAGTATTCACAAAAAATCCGCCCGCAGTCAGGATGGTGCACCACCTCGGAAGCAGTCCGGCATAAAGCTTGGGCGCCAGTGGCTGGCTCTATAGAGGGCATTTCCGGCATTAAGCTTGGCTGAATTCATTCAAATCTTTTAAAGACCGAGGTAGTTATGACACCTCGAATGCTGACCATCGTTAGAACTTGGATATAGTCCGGCGTTGGAGCTCGGAAGTGGTCCGGCATAAAGCTCGGATTCGAATGGCTCGTTCCATAGAAGGCTACTCTGGCATTTAAGCTCGAATGAACTCATTCAAATTTTTAGAGGCCAAGGTAATCTATGATACCTCGGATTCAGTTCGGCGTTGGAGCTCGGACGCAAGAGGATACCTTGAATGCCGAATAGTGTTGGAGCTCGGCTGTGAAGAGACGCCTCGGATTTAGTTCAGCCTTGGAGCTCGGACGCAAGAGGGCGCCGTCGCACGGGAAACACTTCAAACCCCAGGTGTGGCGTAAAAAACTTACAAGGCATTGATAAAGGCCGATAACTTAAAAAGACTCCTCGGATACCCGACGTATGAACTCTTCGGATACACCTCGGCGATCCTCAAGATCGCAGATGGGAAGATTTGTTGAACCAGTTTTCAAGACCGATGACCGAAGATGAAGAATAGTTCGGAAGAATCGAGGAGCGTCCCCAACTTGAAGACCGGTTCAGGGGGCTACTGATGGTGTCCTGGACTAGGGGGTACTCACCATGTCGTCTCCCGACCAGTGGGTTGGGCCGAGGACCCCCGTGGCGGTTCACTAATGGGCCAGTTCGGACAGCCGATGACATATACAAGGAAGATTCCACAAGACTTGGTGATCAAGACAAGGACTCCTCTCCACCAATGTAGCCGACTAGGACTCTTGTCATCCTGGGCCTCCAGTACATTATATAAGCTGAGGCCAGGCTCGTTGATAGATAGATTATGACATTACTCATCATACCCCTTGGGTTTAGACCACAACATATGATCTCGAGGTAGATCAACTCTGTACCTTGATACTTCATCAATATAAACAAGAACATGACGTAGGGTTTTACCTCCATAGAGAGGGCCCGAACCTGGGTAAAACACCGTGTTCATCGTCTCTGTTACCATTGATCCTAGATCCACAGCTTGGGACCCCCTACCCCGAGGTCTGCCAGTTTTGACACCGACAGTGACCAACTGAGGAACTTTGACCTTCTTGAATTTCTTCGAATGAGGATGTGACCATTCATAGTTCTGCTGAAAGTCCATCTGCTTGAGGTCTTCATCACCGTAAATATGTGAAAGTATAGCCCAAGTGCGATTGAAGATTTCATGCACATAGTAGTGATTCTTCTTCACAGTGTTCTGCGTGACAGTCATGTTCTGAAGAATTGAGCCAAATTGACACTAGACTCACTTGTGATTGCGATCGACTTTCTGGTGAATACTTAGAAGAAGCTCACGATCAGTCATCACACGCTGGGCAGTGGCTTGAGGATTTTGCTCGGTGGCTTTAGCAGCAGAGTCCTGGGTTGCAGAGTCATCATTGGTGGAGTAAGATGCAGCCTTACAAAATTGACCATCCAATGGACGAGTGGCTTCATCAATAACAGCAGCTTTGCCTTTTTCATCAACTGAAGAAATGGTCCTTTTGAGGACTTCAATAGGAGGCAGAAAGTTGAGGTGATTCTGAAAGTCAGCCTTGTATGGAATTGAAGACCTGGTTTTGATGAATTTCATAATTAAAGGAGCATAGGGCTTCAATTCAAACGGTGAACGAGCAACATTCGACAAAGTCCTCATGAAAAAATCATGATAGTTAATGGTGTAGGAGATATGCCTTAGAGGCAATAATAAATGTTATTGATTATCTCCCTGTTCATAATTAGGTTTATGTTCCATGCTATAACTGCAATGATTCCCAAGTCTTCAAATAAAACTAGGCTTGGAGGGAAACTCATGTGCACGTGTGGGATAATAAACGGTAAAATGTATTCCTAGTCAAGCCTCTATGACTGGCTCAAGTATTGCATGATGATCCTGTTTTTCTGATCATGGGCATGACTATGCCGGCAATTTTGAGGGCACAATTGTTAGCAGAACATTTGTGTTGAATTGACCCAAATTGATGTTATGCTATGAGATACATTCGTCATAAGTTAATGGTTAATAACACAGAGATGGTTAACGTTTGCATGATTCCTTAGACCATGAGAGTATCGAGTTTCTTCATGCTTGCTTCATGAACTTTGGGGTTTGTTAAACGTCATCCGTAAATGGGTGGCTATTACGGCGGCTTAAGGGTTCATGGAAAAGTATGTCAAGTAACTTGATAGCTCAAGATTGGGATTTGCTCCTTCGACGATGGAGAGATATCTCTGGGCCCTCTCGGTGTTACGGTATCCATCATCGTCTGGCCAGACATAGGGTGATTTGATCACAGGGATGCTGGAACACGGTAACGAGAAAAGAGAACAATACCGGTAACGAGGTAACTGGCTTAGTGGAGAAGTTGTTGATCCACGGGAGTGCCAACACGTCTCACCTCGGGTATTTGTAACATATCGTGAAGCAACAGGAATAGCACACGGCAACTGGAGGTTCACTCGAATATTCATTCATGTGGGTATAGGGGTCAATATGGGTGTCCACGGCTCCGATGTTGATCATTGATCGAAAGGGGTTCTAGGTCATGTCTATACTTCACCGAACCTATAGGGTCACACGCTTAATGGTCATATAGATGCTCAATACTAGACAAGGAGTCCGAGAGAAAGTCACTGGAAAAGTTTCGGAGACAACGGAAAAGTTCCGGAGAGAACACCGAAAAAGTTTCGGTAAAACCAAAAAGTTGTTTTGGATAAAACCATTGATCCAAAAAGGTTTCGGCAAGCACAGGGAATGTTTTGGAGGTTGCCATCTTGGTCTGGTAATTTCTAGAATTTTTTCAGAGAAAAACCCGAAAAAAAAGTTTTCGGAGTTGCCGGAATTGTTTACCGGGTAAACGAAGATGGTTTTAAATTAAACCACTATACTGGAAATGTTCCGGAGCGTGTCCAAATAATTTTAGAGGGTGCCGGAAATGTTCTGGGACCTTCCAAAATTTTTCAGAAGTAATAGTCGCGGAAAACATCTTGTCCCAGCGTGAGGGGACAAGATCCCACGACTCGTGGGGGCTGTTTTGGGGCGCCTCCCCTTGGGGGGCAGCCCCTTGTGGCTGGAAAAAAGGTGTTGGGGGCCCCCCCATGGTGGGGGGCAGCCTCCATAAATGGTGGGAAGTGTTGGGAGGTGGTGGGGCCCCATGTTGGAGCACGATGGACAAGGGAACATGTTTTTCCCTTGTTTGGTGGGAACATGTTCTCCTTGTTTTGTGGGAACATGTTTTCCCCATGTTTAGTGGGCTGAAATTTCAGCCCCCTCCACCCCTTCCACCACTATATAAGGAGGAGGAGAGGTGCTCTCCAACTCCACTCCAACTCTCTCACACAAGCCATGCATGATCTGGCATTCTCTCTCCCTCCCACGAAATAGTTTCGTAGTGCTGAAAGGCTGTCTGGGTTCCGGTGGGAATTAGTTCTTGACGGCGAAGCCCTGCCGGATAGATGACACCATATGTGTGCAAACCCGTAGAGAGGTCGTAGTTTCGTCCTTTTGCCCGAGGGGCTGTTTGAGTGTCCTCTCGAAGGGCTGTCCGAGTAACCGTCCGAGTTTCGAGGGTCCTCCCGAAGGGCTGTCCGTGACACTGTCCGAGGGACTGTCTGACTGCCTCCCGGAGGGCTGTCCGAGGGGCAGATGAGGGAGTACATCCTCGCGGTTGGGAGGTTGTAAAATCCTAGCTGCGGGGATCTGCACTGCCGATCGTCATCGACTCTACTTCTACTGCGCTACGAGTCGGTAACGAAAATGATCAAACCTTGTATGCAGTCTCCATAGTGGTCCTGGGCTGGTGCGTAGGTCGGAAAATTTTTGTTTTCTGCTGCGTTTCCCTACAAATGGGAATCCCATGAATGATGTTAAACAGCAGATTCTTCATAATGCTAACAACTTTTTATTCTTCAGAATTGTGGCATTTGATCGGACTGAGGGGTTTGCTCAGAATGCGGTAGACGGTCCTGGGCACATACAACAAATCTTTCACAAGGAAAGTGGTTCTTGGAGCTTGGCCTGGACGCAAAGGCTTCATCAACACTTGCATGAGATGATTTTGAAGTCCAGGTTCCTCATAGAGATGCCTTGCACCATCTGCTGGAGGACTAACTGGGATGGCATGAAGCAATTCAGTTGCTGGAGCTTTGTAGTGAGTGTTTTCAGTCATCCAGTCCAAAACCCATGAATTGACATCAGTGACATTGCCAGTGAGGTGTAGAGTTGCATAGAACTGAAGAATTAGTTCTTCATTCCAATCACAAATGTCAACATAGAAATTGAGGAATCCAGCTTCGTGAAGAACATTCAGAACTGGTTGAAAACATTGAATGGACTCCATATCCACATGAGGAATTTGGCGCTGTTGGAAGACTTTGTCCTTGTGAAATAGAACAGAGGCATAAAAATTCATCTGACTTGCAGTCCAAAACCTCTTGCACCTTAGTCTTGCTGATTCATAAGGATTTGCATCAGTGAAGAAATGATGCTCAATGAAGAAATCAACATTATTCAATTTTGGCCTCCTTGTGCCAGACAGAGGATTTTGAGGCTTGGGCTGAAGATTTGCATTAATTGGCCTCACAACCTCTTGAGTCACAACTTCTGGTGCAGCAGACTGAGGAATTGAAGTGGCAGCTTCATCAATAGTCTGGGTCTCCATTTCTTCAGCTGTTGGAGCTGGAATTTCTTCAGGAATAGATTGGAGAGAAGTTTGACGTCCTTCAGACCCTATCAATATTTCTTCAGTCTATACAGGGGACTAAGGAATTTGATGGAGAGGTGTGGCAATTGGTGAATCTGGGTGAAGATTTTCCCAATAATCATCATTGAGGACAGGAGTGGTTGAGCCAATATCCACATCTTCATCAATTTCTTCTACTCCCGCCTCTTCAGCAGTGAACTAAGGCATAGGCGATGATACCAGTGGGGTTGAAGCATTTGCTTCCACCTCAATTTCTTCATCAAACTGCTCTGAAGGAGCAGCAGAATGATTTTCTTCATCATCTCCATCATCTAGAATGACATATTCCTCACCAAAAGGAACTATTTCCTTTGATGGCACAATAGAGATTGGAACATCATCAATTGGTTCATTGAAAGAGCTCGTCAAAGTCCTCACTTTCTTGGGAGCTGGGGATTCGATAGAGGTTGATGCTTTCCTTTTCTTTGCGGCTTCCTTCTTCGCAACTTTTGTTTTCTTCACTTCCGATGCAGAAGGAAGTGTTATTTTCTTCTCCTTTGATGATTTTGCAGGAGGCACTACAGGAATTGGCTTCTTTGCCGTCTGCCATGGCATACGGCAAAGGAACGGAAAGCGGACGGCAAACCTCTTTGCCGTCAGCCACTGACGGCAAAGCTGTCCGGCAAAGTAAGCAACAATAAATAGCTTCTTTGTTGTCTGCTTTCCCACATCTGACGGCAAAGACCCTTTGCCTGGCGGACGGTAAAGAACAGGCATTAGCTATGTTAGGTGGCTAACGGGAGGCTTTGCCGTCTGCCAGCTGACAGCAAACATACCCTCCCCTTTGCCGTCTGCCTTGAGACATCAGCAGACGCATCATGCCCTCCCGCTCTTTGCCGTCTGACACAGACGGCAAACTGCCCAAGCCTTTGCCGTCTGCCACATACGGCAAAGTGACCAAATGGGTCAGCTCCTAGGTTGCACAGGTTGCTGCCATGTGGCCTCTTTGCCGTCTACGGCAGACGGCAAAGAGCCCTTTGCCATCGGTGGCAGACGGAAAAGTGCCTGCATTGCCTATTTTTTCTGTTTTTTCTTATATCCAAGCATTTTCACAGCAAATATATGATATATTTTTTTTTATAAGGCAATTTCACAGCAAACATATGAGATATCCAACACATACATAGCAAGTTCCACATACATATGAGATATCCAATACATAGCAAGTTCCACATACATAGTTCATCCATACATATTACAAGTTCCACATTGTTCCAAAATGAAAACAGAAAGGGAAAACAAGCTCTCCATTAATGCAAGCTTCCGTGAAGTGAATGAAATCTGAAAAATGGGAAATAAGAAAGTTAGAAGAAGACTAGAAGAAGAAGAACAATAAGAATAAGAAGTATATGACATTTATGAGCTAACTTATGTAAAAGAGACATTTATGAGCTAACTTAGGTAAAATGGATCATTTATGAGCTAACTTAGCTAATCTGGATCATTTTGGAGCTAACTTAGCTAAAATGGATCATTTTGGAGCTAACTTAGGTAAAAATGACATTTATGAGCTACCTAGGTAAAATGGATCATTTCTAAGCTAACTTAGCTAAAATGGATCATTTTGGACCTAAATTATCTAAAATGGATCATTTTGGAACTAACCTAGGTAAAATGGATCATTTTGGAGCTAACTTTGGTAAAATGGATCATTTTGGAGCTAACCTATGTAAAATGGATTATTTTGGAGCTAACCTAGGTAAAAATGGATCATTTTGGAGCTAACCTAGGTAAAATGGATCATTTGGGAGCTAACTTAGGTAAAATGGATCATTTTGGAGCTAACATAGCTAATTATGCCATTTTTGAGGTAACTAAGCATATTATGCCATTTTTGACATAAGTAAGCTAAGTATAGGTCTTTATTGAGCTAACCTAGGTAACTAAGCATATTAGAGCTAACTTAGCATTTTAGAGCTAACTGAGGTCATTTTGTAGCTAACTTAGGTGAAATTGATCATTTTGGAGCTAATTAAGCTTATTATGTCATTTTGGAGGAAAATAAGCTAAGTATATGACATTTATGAGGTTACCAAGGTTGTTATGCCATATTAGAGCTAAGTTAGGTCATTTTGGAGGAAACAAAGCTAAGTGTAGATAATTTTAGAGCTTACTAAGTTAAAATGCATCATTTTGGAGCTAAGAAAGCTAAGTCTAGGTCATTATGGTAAGCATATTGAAGAAAATAAAGCTAAGTCTAGGTCATTATGCATTTGTGAAGCAAAACAATATAGAAAACTTACCGTCATCATGGAGGTGAAGCACCGTGGTGGCTCGTGCCGGTACCACCCAGAGAAGGATCGCGCGATGCTTGTCTAGAGTTACGCTGCACCAAAGATCATTTCCAAAGTCTCATTAGCATGATGACACTGAAATGTTAAGACTAGTAACTAATGACCATTCAAATTAAACTCACCGTGGTCCCCGGAGCAATCTCTGGCATCGGTGGAGGGGTCTGACCGGCCTTCACGCACACAGACTACACATTTGGTTTTGATGAGTCAGTCATACTAGTTAGTGATGAAACGAACATTACATGAATGATTTGGCTAATATGCAGAAGAAACTTACCATGAGGAGCTCGTACATGGCCCGGTTCTACATGTCATTCCATGCCCTCTCCTCCTCCAACATCTTTGCCGTCTTCTCCTCCAACTCCTGCTACTTCTCCTCCGCCTGCCGGTCCCTCTCTGCTAGAAGCGCCTGGGTTCTATCTCTCTCACTCTGAAGAGCAGCCTGCAACACCACTCCTCGTTAGCATTGTAATCATCGATGGCCGCACACACAATGCAATGGAGGAAAGATAGCTGAGTCCGTATAACTAACCTTGAAGGTGAGCTCGACTGGCCATTGATGAGGCCTCATCTCAGGAGCGGAGCTCGACTGGCACGCCTTGATCTCCGGGAGAGTGCTAGGACAACGTATAAGTCCATCTCCAATGGCTATCGAGCCATGGGACCTCCCACCACCAGATATCATCACCAGCTCTGGATCAATGGGACCCTGGGTTGAGTTAAAGTCCTCCCCTTTCCTTGTCTTCCCCTCATCTCTGTACCTCATGAGCTTGTTGTGGGAGGAGATGTTGGTGAAGTTCTCTGGATGATCGAGGTCAGACGCAGAGAATGCCTTGACCTTCTTGTACGAGGCAGTATGGGCCATGGCATCGAGGTCGTACACCTCTGGCACCTCCGCCCTATTGTGTTTCGCCTGAAAGAGAGGAACAGAGTAAATTAGTAATTAAAGGGCTCAAGCTAGCATGAAGAATGAATTTCATGAATCATGAAGCAAACCACATACCCAGTTCCGCACGAACTGAAATAAGTTGGCGCCGCCTTGATGGTCTGGCACACCTTCCATTTGTTCATGCCGGTCCTTGGCATTGTTGTGGACGGCTAGCCATTTGTCTGAGCACCACTCATCCACCAACACTTCCCAACAATCCATCTGATCCGCACACCATCTCGGGGGCACGTAAGTTAGTAAAGAGAAACTTGAGCGCTACGCCTATGAATCAAATAAAGGAAACTAAGTACAAGGCCATAAGAATAGGTAATTACCGTCATGTACTACGCCTTCTTCAAAAACTTTTCGCGGCACGCCGGCTTGGGCTTCTTAATACCACGCGAGGTGTAGTAGTGTCGAACAGCCTGCACCTAAGCCTCGTATCCCTCCTCACACCTGTAGAAGGTCTGCAATCAAACGAGACAACATTGATTAGTACAATAACTAGCTATTTGAAGATTTTTAAATGTGTAAAGGAGAAGTTACCCAAAACTTTCTGATCACCATCTGTGCCCTCGTGTGGCACAACACACCGTCGATCATCTCCTTCGGTGGGGCCGGGGCAGCCAAGTAGTGCCCCCAGCTTAATCCTAGCTGTGGAAGCTTACCCTCACCGGGCAACGTGACAAACCCTGGGAAGTTTTGCCGGCAAAGCACACCAAGGATGGTGTTGGGCCTGCGGACATCATCAGCGTGGTGCGAACCCCTGCAGTATGACAAGGCCAACACATTAGATATTTAAAGAAACGTGAAGGTAACTGGAACAAAAAGAGTAAATGCACTTACCTCTCCCCATCAGGGAAAATCAACCACCTCTGCTCGCGGGTCGCCGGCACGAGCGAGAGCCCTGTACAACCATGCTGGTAGATGGTGGCCCCCTCAACCACCTTACCCTCGCTATCAGCCAGATCCACGCCACCATCAGCATGGCCACTCGGCCCCTCAGGCGGATCCGGCCAAGTACCCCATCCAGACGTCTCCTGGGACATACCCTGGTCCGGAGTCTCGTGGGCCGAAGGCCCGTCGACCCGAGGCTCATGGACCAGAGTCTGTGTAGCCTCCTCCTCAGACGTGTCCACCCTAGCAATCCTGTGCTCGGGTGAATCAGCTGGTGGTGGCGGCGAGGAAGGCGTAGGAGCGTGCCTACCTCTCCCACGGCCACGTCCTCCCCGACCTCCTCTCTTCCTCCCTCCCCGACCTCCTCTCCCGGTGGGCAACAACGCCGACGAAGAAGCGCCCACCGGTGAAGCCATACCCTCATACAACGCTCTTTGGAGAGGTACAGGTGGAATGGAAGTACCACTCCCACCACGCGGCGACGAAGAAGGAGCCTCGGAGCACTCCTTACCCGCGCCCACCATCTTTCAGCACCTGCCATGACAAAGAGTAAACATAATTAGTACAGCATAAAAAAATTTAATACCGACATGAATAATAATTTGCATATAACTTAAGTGTATCATCATCAAGTACAACATAAAAAAATTGAATACCTAACATAAAAAATTGAATACCTCCCACAGCAATAGTTCTCAGAGCCGATGGCGGTCGAACACCTTGGCGAATTTGTTCGGCAGCCTCTGCGATGAGGATTAAAAGCAATGTTTTGAAACTTCAAACAACCAAACTGACTCATGGCAAAAAATCAGAGCATAGAAAGAGAAACGAATGACGAAATATTACATAGTGAGAGGTTGTGCAACTAGGATGATTTTCTGTACCAACTTTTTTAATGAATTGGAGAGGATGATGGCGAAGAACTCGAAAGCCATTGGTGTGTTGTGGTCATTTCCATACATTCTGCTACAACGCAACAACCCTTCTTATGACGGCAAGACGTCAGAAGAAGTGTTGTTGTGCTGTAGCAGAATGTATGGAAACAACTGCAAGACACCAATGGCTTTCGAGTTCTTCACCATCATCCTCTCAAATTCGTTAAAAATGCTATTACAGAATATCATCCTAGTTGCACAACCTCTCACTACGTATTGTTTCGTCTTTGGTTTCTCTTTCTACGCTTTGATTTTTTGTCATGAGTCAGTTTGGGTGTTTCAAGTTTCAACACTTGGCTTTTAATCCTCATCGCAGAGGCTGCAAGACAACTTCGCCCAGGTGTTCGACCACCATCGGCCCCGAGAACTGTTGCTGCGCGAGGCCGGGTGCTGGCGTCACTTGCGGGATGTGGATGTAGTGTTCGACGCCGACCACCACATGTATCTCGCGCATTGACACTTCGTAACCTAAATAGCCATCATTTAGGGTTCCATCGACGGCGAGGGACCCCCTAACCCGCTCGTCCCTGGGCGCCCTCAGGTATGTCAATGGGTCAGCACTCGGACAGGGGGATTCTCGGCCTGGGCGACGGCGCCGGAACCGGCAGGACCCACTGGTTCCACCATCTATCCCCTCGGCGACCGGTGATCCTCGACCCTCTGCCCTGACCCTCGACCCCTCGGCGACCCTCGAACACCAACTAAACTACACTAAAATAGAACACTAACTAACTACAACTAAACTAGATTAACTAAACTTTACTAAACTAACTAAACTACACTATACTAACTAAACTACACTAACTAAACTACAGTACACTAACTAACCAAACTACACTAACTAAAAAACATTAAGTAAACTACACTACACTACACTAACTAACTAAACTACACTAACTACACTAACTAAACTACATTAACTAAACTACTCTAACTACACTAAGTAAACTAACTACAATTAATAGAGAAAAATTTGAAAAAAAGAGAGGGGGAGGGGGCTCACCGGAGTGGGGGAGGTGAAGGCCGGCGTTGGTGGAGGTGGAGGAGGCCGACGCCAGCGGGGCGTCAGGGGGGTTGGGGGGGCGGCATGTCGGGGCGGTGTGCCGGAGCGTCAGGTCGTCGGGGGGCGGGGCGGCGTGCCAGAGCAGCGAGGCATCGGGGGTGGCCACAGGGTGCGGTCGGAGGCGGTGTGGGGTGGGGGTGGTGACGGTGTGCGGTCGGGGGCGGCATGGGGTCGGGGGTGGCGGCGGGGTGTGGTCGGGGCGGGGGCGGTGTGGGGTTGGGGGCGGCGGTGTGCGGTCGGGGTCGGGGGTGGCGGCAGGCTGCAGTCGGGGGCGGGGGCGGCGGCGGCGTGCGGTAGGGGAGAGGGAGCGAGAGAGAGAAGAGAGAGAGAGAGGAGGGGGCCATGTGGGTAACGACCCGTTAGGTAGTGGCTACTTTGTCGTCTGCTAGCGGACGGCAAAGAAACTTTGCCATCAGTTAGCCGAAGGCAAAGAGGGGGGATGGGCCAGGCCCCACACGCCGGCCTCCACTGGACCCCACCCCACCTCTTTGCTGTCCGCTAGCTGATGGGAAAGAACAGGCTAATGGCAAATAATATCTTTGCCATCAGCCAGTTCTTTGTAGTCTGTTTTTTGTAAGCAGACGGCAAAGACCTTCTTTGTCATCCGCTAGCAGACGGCAAAGAACTGGCTGATGGCAAATTCTCTGATTCCAGTAGTAAGGAGCTGAGGACAAAGTTGGTGCAGTTTCTGCAGGCACGACTGATGCAGTCACCCTGGCATTCTAAGTTTCTTCAGGCTCAGCAGTTTCTTCAGCTGGCCTTGTTTGTTCTTCAAGCGCAACATTGGTGGTTGCCCTAACAGTTTCTTCAGGAGCTGAAATTTCTTCAGCAGCCCTGGTAGTTTCTTCAGCAACCTGAATTTCTTCAGCTGCGCTTGTAGTTTCTTCAGCAGGCTGAACAGAATCTTCAGCCTAAGGAATTTGTTGTTGCGATGGAGCTGCAACTTTTACCTAGAGGTTCTTGGCGATGTTGACAAATCTGACCTTTGATCCGAGCCAATCAGCATGGTATCAGTCAAATTCATCACTAAGGACTTTGATTTCCATCTGAACTCCGACAAGTTCTTCAGGAGACAAAGTGAGAACGTTGTTCCTTCGAAAGCGCTCTTTCTTGTACTGGTCCTTCTTGACTCGCCTGGCCTTCTGAAACTTCCATTTTTCTTTGCCTATGAAGGCGGTCAGCATGTGACTTTGACAAGGAGTCAGATTCAGGTCAGGGAGTGGGGTATTTGGATCCTGATGCCAAATATCAATGAAGTCAAGGATTCTCTTTGGATCTAGCATAAGAGGGACATAGCTTCCTTTGGCTCTTGTAGCCCTTTCTTGTCTATCTCTGATGATTTCAGCAAGTTCGTCATCATCAGCTTCATCATCATCATGAGATGGAACCTGGAAAGCCAATTGTTTCTTGTGAGGACTTGGTCTCTTTCCACGTCCAGAAGTACTTAACTTTCAGCAATGTTGGACAACCCGAGGATTGTGGTTGAGATGAGGAAGTTGCAGAAGCTCCTGATGCAATTGAAAACCAGCAGTCCGCTGACACATTGCAAGATGCACAGGTGTTGAGGACTTTGTGGTAGCAGCTGAAGATTTCGCAGCAACAGAAGAAGTTATCACTGCCTTTGAGGAAGTTGCCCGAGGTATTTGAACTGAGGGCTTTGCTGTTGAGGAACTTGGCCGTGAGGGCATTGAGCTTGAAGACTTTGTCTTCACAGCTGACTTCTTCAGAATGGTCTTCTTTGGTGCAACTCTAGTGGTAGAGGCCTCAGCAGCAGCAGCATGAGAATACTCATTGAATTTCCTCACTGCTTCAGCTGTAGTTTTCCGAAGCTTTGCTTGGCCCTTTGCCCATTCCTTTGGAAAATCCTCACCACGCTTGATGCTGGTAAGATCAGCTCATTGGCCAGCAGCTAGAGGTGGTCTTGAGCATGGAGGGTTTACAGCGAATTTCTTCATGTACTTGGGAGTAACAAGCGATATTCCCTCCATTCCTTTTTCCATCTTCTCTCAATCCTCTGGATGCGCACTTTGCGCTGATTATTGTTCTCTTTCCCATATGTTTCTTCATCTGGTGTGCAATATTCATCATAGATATCCTCAGGGATTTCAAATGTTGTGTTTGTCTCTGGCCTCTTTCCTCCCTTTTGAGGTCTTTTCCCATCTGCCACTTTCCTCACTTGAGGATTTTGAACTTTTGATGATTCTGAGGACGTATGCAATTTTTCTTCAAGGAACGCTGCAAATGAGTTAAGTTGATGAGAACCTAGAGATTCATCAGCACACATTTTGTACCTGTGAACAGAGTATAGGTGCGAAGAATTTGGAGATGTCATATGCGTTCTCAGAAATTTCTCAAAAAGATTATCAAGTTGAGGAATTTGACCATAGATGTCTTGAGGAATTTCACTAAGCGTTCTAGACTCACGTTCTAGAGTTGTACAGATTAGAAAAATCCACACAATTGAGGAATCTTGAGGAAAATCATAGCTTAGAGAAATAAATCAATGAAAGGAAGCATTGCGGTGTTTAAGGAGTAGATTGTTGAGGAATAAACACCTTTTGAGGATTTTGTGAAAATCATAAGAATCAAAGTAGGGCAGTAAAATCAAATTTTAATTACCCTTGATGAAGAACACGACAAACTGGGAGTTCAGATGGAGAAGTTCGTTAGTCCTGATCTCCCACACCCTAACTTGGCGGCGGGAGACAAGTACGGCGGCGGCGGAGTGAGGATTTCCGCTACCAGCGTCAGTATGACGGCGACGAGGCCAAGGCAGTGAAGCTCTTCCTCACCGGCGATGATGGAGTTCAGCGGCGGTGCTAGGTCAGATCTCGAGTGAGGACAGACGAGGTCGAGCGGAGTAAATGAGGTAGTAAGAGGTCACGGGTATTTATAGCCGAGGTGAAAAACTGTTCACCCGAAGAATTTAGACGAACATGCCCCTGACCCTTGCTATCCTATTGACATGTGTCACCCACGTACTAAGGGGTGGAGATCGTGGGGGGTCGTGGATGAGTAAAATAATCCATCGTGGGAAGTTGAACGGTTTGAGCGGCAACTGCCAAAAATTCAGATATGAAAATTTTAATGTTTCATTCGCAAATTCTTTAGCTATCAAGGACACAGTGAAGACTTTGAATGGGTTTCAAATAGAACGCACATGAATAATTTGTGTATAGACTGGGTTGAGTTTAGCACAGAGGGGGAACGGGTCGGATCACATTCACTTAGAGAAAAAAAATCAACTTGAAGAATTAGCAATAAGTGAATGCTGTTGAGGACATTGAAAACTCAAATATATATATATATGAAGAATATCAGGCAAAAAGTTGAAGAAACTGCAAACTTGAGGATTTTGCATAAGGCACTACAGGAATCGGCTTCTTTGCCGTCTGCCATGGCAGACAGCAAAGGAACGAAAAGTGGACGGCAAACCTCTTTGCCGTCAGCCACTGACGGCAAATCTGTCCGGCAAAGTAAGCTACGGTAAATAGCTTCTTTGCCGTCTGCTTTCCCACAGCTGTCGGCGTGCGACACCTATAGGATCCCAAAGGACCCCTTTACGATTCGGCGGGGGGAGAGGTATGCGCAAAGAGCAGAACCAACGATCGACGCGGGGAGATTTTACCCAGGTTCGGGCCGCTAATCAGCGTAAAACCGTACTCCTGCCTTGTTTTATTATCGATGTTCTTGAGCCTAGGCTCCAGGAGCGCTCGCAGTGAACAGTACGTTCAAAGAGCAGCTACGCATGCAGAATGGGCCAGAAGATCTTCCTCCCCTGTAGCAGTTGCCTTGGGCCTCCTTTTATATCACAAAGGGGTCACCATAGTGGCAAAATGTACATACATTGAGGTGTAAAGTAGCTACAGGGTTATCATACCTAACCCCTGATGGATTAGGACGAACGCATTTAATGCACCGTGAGGTGTCCGTTTAGGTGTCCTCACTTTCTTGGGGATGGAAAAAGGGGCCATCCCATCAGCACCGCTTAAGCTCTCCTCCACTGGCGCGTCGCCACGCATCCAAAGAATGACCCAGAATGTCGGGTTTGTTGCTGTGCTAGAGCGGTGGCACAGCAACAAAACCTGGCCAGGTGCTGAACCTTGCCGGGCACCAAGCCTTGCCGAGCGCCGAAGCTTGCCGGGCGCCAAGCCTTGCCGGGCGCCGAACCTTGCCGGGCTCCGCAGGCCACCCCGGCAAGATCTTGCCGGGGAAGCTGGCCTTCGGATTCCAGCTCTTCTTATCTGCTAATCCTCAGATCTCTGACTTGAAGATTTCTTTGGTGGCCTGAGTCACCCTCGAACTGTTCCCCGACAAGCCTTGCCGCGAGTATGGCTACAACTGCCTATGCACAAGTACGGGGTACTAATGGCCCAATACTTAGTACACCGACAGGAGCCCTCGGGCCTAGGCCATACACGAGTGCGAGGCGTTGTTGGGCTAGGCCCAAACAGTGCACGGGCACACGTGGCAGGGGATTAACTGCTCGTAAATATCCCATTTACTGTGCCCCCACTACGCGCGCCGAACGCGCGACGTGGGAAGCGTGCCTCAAAAGCTGCAACTGCAACGTGCCTCCAGAGGCGCATTCACATTGGGGAGTAAAAGAGGCGGCCCCGCTCCTTCCCCATAAAAAGCAGAAACCGCAGAGGCACAAGCCTATTTACCCCCCTTTTCTTCTCAATCTGGCCGTCGCCATTGCTTTCCTTCTCTTGAGCTCAGAGCAAAGCTTTCCCCCTTCCGCCCGTCACCTCCACGCCCGCTTCATCCCTGGCTTCTGCCCTTACAGTCGCCATGCCGCCCAGGGCCAGCAAAGGCAAGAGCAAGGAGGCGAAAGTCGACGTCCCGGAGAGCGAGCTAGTGAAGATGCGGAAGAAGTATGTCGTCTTCGCCCCGTCGCTTGATGCGGAAGCTTTGAATAGGCGGTACCAGTGCATGTGGGCGAGGGAGACGCAGGCTCACCCCGCCACTCACGTGATTCCAGGTTCTTGCTCCAAGAGTGGGTCAGACAGATACCCCTTTTTCGTTGCATATTTCTATTGCGGGCTCTGTCCTCCATTTTCTGACTTCTTCAACGACATCATGTACACATACGGCTTCCATCTTCTCGATTTCACGCCGAATGAGGTACTGTGCATGTCCATCTTTGCTCACCTTTGTGAAAACTTTGCCGGAGTGGTTCCCAACACTACCCTTTTCTGCCACTACTTTTTCCCTCGTATCCAAAAAGGAGAGGCCCTCTCTGGTTCTATCGCTTGGATTCCAAGGGCTTGGAATAAGGAAATATACCCAGAAGGAGTTTACCGCGAAAAGTGGGACGAATGGCGGGCTGAATGGAGCTGGATCAAGGAAGCAGATCCCCCCTGCAACAGAAAGCGGTCCGCGGCAGTGGCTGGAGCAGTCTTGTCGCTGAAGATGAAAAGCTCACAATCGCCACCACCAGGATTCTTCGCCTGAAAGCTGCCGGGCTAACAATGGAGATGATTGGCTTCGACTTTCTCCGCCGCCGCATTGCCCCCTTGCAGAATAAAGGAAGGCCAGCTTGGGAATACCGAAACGCAGCAGACATCATGAGATTGCACCCCGGGTTGAATAACAATCTGACTGCTGTGCAACTTGGCGCTCTCTGTCAAAAGCTGTTCCAGCGCGACGACAAGCATCGGTTGCCGGCAAGGATTGTCCCTCTGTGCAACAACTCTGCTTTGGGGTCAATCATCGCCTTCATGCCGATGTTCAACGCCCACGGTCTTGACGCGACTTGGGCCGAGCCAACCGAGGAGGAAGCACAAAAGTTCTTTGATAACTTGATGGAGAGAGCCGTCCGGGAAGAAGCAGACTTCATCCGAGCCACCACCAACAAAGAAGTGGCATACATCGCCACTAGGGTGGAGGAGGCAAATCTTGCTGCGGAGGCTGGCAGCGCTGGCTTCACAGAATGGGAAACCAATGATGCAGAGGTAGTGGTGGAAGTAAAACCTGCCGGGAAGGACAAAGCTGCCGGGGAACAGAGCAGCACAGCCGCTGAGAGCTCGTCCGACGAGGACATGGTTGAAGAAGAATTGCAAGAAGAGCTCCCAGCCCCGAAGAAGACAAAGCGTGTTCTTCGAAAGGCTGCATCTGGCATCCCGGCAAGCCAACCTTCCTCGAGCAGCGAGGCTCCCAGCAAGAAAGCGGCCGGCAAGACTACGCCGCGGCAAGGGGTTCGACAGCAACCTGCGTGGCATGCGAGACCCACATCAGCGGCAACTGCTGAGCCGGCAGAGGTTTCTCGCACTACCGCACCGGAAGCTGAGGTGACGAAAACACGCCAACCCCTGGCGCCTGCTACAGCCAAGCGACCTAGGACCCCTCCTCCGCCTCCATACTCAGACATCGCAACGGAGGTCGACTTCGACATCTCCGGCTTTAGTCCGGAGCGAGAACAGGAAGAGTGAGTGCCTTGCCACAGCCTTTATCTTCCAATCTTGGATCAATCTTACTAATTTGCTTGTATTGTCTCCGTAGTGACGCAGAAACCTTGATGGAGAGGATGACGAAGAGGACAAAGACTTCCACGGGCGACGAGCCCCCGGCAGGCTCCACGAGCGTGCCAGAAACTGTCATCATCAGCCCGGAGCTCAGCCCTCAATGCAGCCCCCAGCACAACCCCGAACGCAGCCCCTAGCGTAAGTTCACTGCTCTTTTTCCGCTGGCGGGCGCTGATGTTCCTATTCTTGCCGCTGATATCTCTGGGCTTGCAGGAGAAGAACGGCAACAAGGAGAGTTATTGGAAGACGCCCCCGTCGTGCCACCTCCATCGACCACGTCGCCCACAAGCGCATCCCCGGCAAGGGATCCTACCGACGAGCCCATCTTGATCGAGGCGGAGCCGGCAAGCATGGACACCGGCAACCTTCCCCCAGCAACCGAGGTTGCCGGGAGGGGCGAGGCCACCTCTCAACAGCTCGACGCAGGTAACTGATTGCCTCAGAGCGCTTGCTATTCTTTCCTTTATCCCTTTTTCTTTGGTCCCTTCGAACTTCAATCTTGATCTTATTCTGTTTCCCTTCTTCGTCCTTCAGAGTTCCCTGTGATGGAACACATGGACATCGACGTTGTCATCGAGGAGACCGCCAGGGACGCCGCTGCCAAAGCAGACAGGATCGCCGCCAGCGAGGCCGCTAAAGATGCCACTGTCGAGCCGGCGGTGCTCTTGCCGAGGAGGCCGCCAGGACTGCACAGGAGGAACCCGCCAAGGAGTCTTCTGAAGAGGGCGGCAAGGAGGCTGATGACCGTACTGACGGCATTCCTACCGCAGGAGCGCCAGGCGCTGCGCCGGCCACGGAGCCCCCTGCCACTGGTGAGGCGGTTGCTGAAGATCAACTGTCAACATCTGAAGGCCCCTCATCCAGCAAATATCTCAAGGTTGGCGAGAACCTGTTTGTCAACTTGCCGGGGACGGCAAGCATTGGGGCACCAGCCGAAGGAGAAGTCTTTAATGAAGAAATCATCGCTGCTGCCGGGCTCGAGGTTGTTGATGATCCCAGTGCTAGCAGCGGCAAGTCTGAAGAGGATCAGCTCCTTCAGGCCATGGGCGAAAATTTCCGCAAGCTCCAGGCTCTGCATCGCGCCCGGAAAGAGAAAGCGGATTCCAGAATGGCAGTTGTCGAGGCGGCCGAAGCAGATTTTCAGAGGCGCGTCGAACAAATGCAAGTCTGGTATGCCGAGGCCCTCCAAGAGTTGACTGCCGGCCGGGAACACGTGAGCCAACAGTGGACAGAAATCCTCCTGAAACTATCTGACATGGAGAAGGCGCAAGATGAAGCTACACAAAGAATTGCTGCTGAAGATGCCCTCCTGACGGGGCGTCGCGTTGCGCTTGATGCTCACGAGGAAGATCTCACCGCACGTGAGCAGGCGCTCGCTGCCAAGCTTCGCAGCAAAGATGAAGATATCGAGAAGCTTGTCGGGCGGCGGACCCAGGAGCTAGAGCAGAAACACAAAGAGGCGCTTGAAGCTCTAACCGTAGATCACGTCGGCAAGCTCAAGGAGGCCGTCGATGCTGCCGAGGCTGCAGAGGCCACCAAGAATGAGCTGAGCGACAAAGTAAAGAAGCTGGAAGTGGATCTCGAAGAACACGGCAAGGAGCTCTCGACGCTCAAAGGTGATAGGGAAAAAACCCTCCACACCCTGGCGGAGATGCAAATTGCCATGTCTAACAAGACCAAGCAGCTCTCCTCAGCAACTGATGCAATTGCCGTTCTGGAATTTAAGCTGACCACATTGCAGAAGTCTCTTGAGACTGGCAGGGCCCGCGAGAAGGCCCTACTCAAAGATCTCCAGGGAGAGAGGAACCTGCTCAAGAGCGCTGCCGCCGCCCAAATTGATTATGAAAAGGGGGTGGCAATCTGGACTGGACGCCTCATCGACGCTGCGGAGAAGCTCACGACAGAACTGTCAACCATGGGCCTGTCAAACTTCAGATATTCTTACGAGGAAAGGATATCTTTGAGTGCCAGGTTGACAATGTTCTTCGAGAGCATCATTGATGCCCTAAAGTTGCTTCAGTCTAACCGGGCGACTCAATTGGCCAACGAGACCCGCTGGCTTTGCCGGGCCGTCCTCCACAAAGTACTTATCAAGGTGGTGCACCACAATCTCGGCATCGACCTCTCCAATGTGCTTGGCCACATACCAAAGGACGCAAATCTCGAGGCGCTTGAAGAGCTTGTCGCGCCTATCCTCGAGAAGGTGGATTGAATCAAAAGGATCGAAGGCCAGCGCAGAGATTAACTGCTCCACCCCTTCTTGCCGTCGTCATTCCATACCAAAGACAATTAAGTCTTAAGTTAGAACTGCGGCAACTTATTAATGCAATATAACTTGCTTATGTTTGGGTACATGCATGCTATCTCCCTTGTCTGATTCCTTTATGTATGGAGTTCACCCTACGCTTACTGAAAAACTTGCCGGCGTGCAACCTGCCGCGAGCGCTGGATGCGGGACTTCAGCAGCCTGCCGGAGGTGCAGCGGCCGGCAAGACTCCTTGGCGTTCCCAGTGCAGCCACTTAAATAATTGAGCGGACTCGAAACAAAATAAGGGCGCAACCGATTACAGCAAGGGTTCCTTCGCGTGCAGATTTTCCATACAAAAGTTGGAATCGTCCAAGGAAATAACTTTGCAATAAAGGAAACTTGTTCTAAGTTTTAGAACTTAGCTTTCTGTCACTATCCTTCCTCCGGCAAGCGTCGATTTTGAACGTCGCCAACTGGTACTCATATCTCCCTTCCCCCCGGCAAATGTGCACGCGAGGAATCCTTCTGTCTTTTAAGAAAAAGAAAGAAGAGAAAATAAAGATATGGAACCTTGGCGGTTCGTTAGAACTTACCGGGAGTAGGTGTCATACAACATCTTAGACACACATGCATATATATATGAACATGGAAACCAATAAGAGAATGCACAACACTTAAATTTATTCATCTGTGCTCAGGGTCTGCGCCTGGCTTTGTACAAAGGATTATATGCCTTGCCGGCAAGACTTGTACAAAAGGGTGGTTGCCGGGAGCCCCCGGCAACTGCGCCTTATGGTTAGAACTTGCGAAGATGTTCGATATTCCAAGAATTACTCACTGGAATGCCATCTTCGGTCTCCAGGCAGACAGCGCTGGGCCTGGTGACTCGTACTACCCGATAAGGGCCTTCCCACTTCGGCGTCAACTTGTTTGAATTCTTGGCGGACTAAATCCGTCGAAGAACAAGGTCGCCTTCCTCAAGGCTTCGGGCATGAACTTTGCGGCTATGGTAGCGGCGCAAAGCTTGCTGGTAGCGTGCAGCTCGCACAGCAGCCTGAAGACGATTCTCCTCAAGGAGCACAGCGTCATCTTGCTGCAGTTGCTCTTGCTCAAGCTCATCATAAGCGAGCACTCGAGGTGATCCATACGTGAGTTCCGTGGGGAGAATTGCTTCCGCTCCGTAGACCAGAGCGAAGGGTGTCTGGCCGGTGGCTCGATTTGGTGTCATTCTGATTGACCAAAGAACCGCCGGCAACTCATCAATCTAGCGTCTTCCGCACTTTTTCAGCCTGTCAAAGGTTCTGGTCCTGAGACCGCGCAGCACTTCAGCATTGGCCCTCTCCGCTTGGCCGTTGCTTCTCGGGTGAGCAACAGAGGCAAAACAAATTTTACCGCCAAGGTCTTGGACGTACTGCATGAAGGTGCGACTTGTGAATTGCGTACCAAAATGGCAAACTATCCCTTTAAAGAACTTGACGGCTGATTGTGCTGTCACCTTCCTCACTGCTTCCACCTCCGGCCACTTTGTGAACTTGTCGATAGCGACGTACAAGTACTCAAAGCCCCTGGTAGCACGGGGGAAAGGGCCCAGTATGTCGAGCCCCCAGACCAAAAATGGCCAGGAGAGAGGGATTGTCTGAAGAGCTTGAGTTGGTTGATGCGATTTCTTCGAATGAAACTGGCACGCTTCACACTTAGTTACTAGTGCAGTTGCATCCTGGAGAGCGGTGGGGCCAAAAGAAACCTTGCCGGAATGCTTTCCCGGCAAGTGCTCTTGATCCTATGTGAGAGCCACATATGCCTCCATGTATTTCTGCCAACAGCTCTAGTCCATCCTCCCGAGGAATGCACTTCAATTTCACACCGTTTGGTCTCTTTCTATACAGGACGTCATCGACGAACTTGTACATAACAGACCGACGGGCTACTCTTTCCGCTTCTTCCTGTTCCTCCGGGAGTTCTCCTGTTTGAAGGAAATGGACAATGTGTTGTGCCCATGCTGGAGCCTGGGGCTCGACAGCTAGGACTAAAGGCCTCTCCTCTGCCGGGGGAACGCTTGTCTCGACGGCAAGGGCCTGAGCCCCTGCTGGAGCCTGTTGTTCCCCGGCAGGTATGTCATTGATCCCGGTAACTTCCTTGCCGGCGGCTCCCGGGAGCTCTGCCGGGAAGTACTGACCAGAATTCAATTTTCTTCTCTTTTCTTGCCGCATTGATGGCACCACGGATGGTTCAGTCAAATGGAGCACACAAGTTCCTGGTTCCACAGGCAACTTGAGGGCAGCACGCTTTGACAGGTCGTCAGCAACACTGTTCTCGGCACGAGGGATGTGCTCCATTTGCAGACCGTCAAAGTGCTCTTCCATTTTTCTCACTTCATCCACGTAGGCTTGCATCAATGGACTCTGATAACTCTTATTAACTTGCCTGATGACAAGCTGTGAATCGCCTCTGATGACGAGCTTCTTGATACCGAGGTCTGCCGTGATCCTGAGACCGGCAAGCAAACCCTCGTACTCTGCAGTGTTGTTCGTCGAACTCTCCCGGGGAAAATGCATTTGGACTACGTACTTGAGGTGCTCTCCGGTGGGTGCGACAAGCAGCACGCCAGCACCGGCGGCTTGCAGCGAAAAAGCCCAGTCAAAGTACATAACCCATTGCTGGTTAATTTCCTTGCCGGGGAGAGTTGTTTCTTGAACCTCTTCGTCTGGCGTTGGGGTCCATTCCGCAACAAACTCCGCCAAGGCCCTACTCTGAATTGTCGAAGTGCTTTCAAACTTGAGGCCAAAGCTCGACAACTCCAACGCCCACTCCACGATCCTGCCGGTTGCTTCTGGATTTCGCAAAATCCATTGCAACGGAAAGCGAGTGACGACGGTGATTTCATGTGCTTGAAAATAATGGCGCAGCTTCCTCGAGGCCATAAGGAGACCGAAAAGCAATTTCTGCACGCCAGAATATCTTAACCTAGCTCCTTGTAAAAGAGAGCTAACAAAATACACTGGGCGCTGCACCACCTTTTTCTTCTGCAATGGTCCTTCTAACTGCACAGATCTTGTCTTGCCGGGATCAATCCTTGCCGGGGAAGATCCTGCTGCGTCATCTGACGGTCCTGCCGCTGGTGTTGCTTCCTCATCAGCTTCTCTCTGTGCCACTAACGCAGCACTAACCACTTGATTTGTCGCTGCCAGATACAGCAGCAATGGCTCTTGTGGTTTAGGCGCGACTAGCGTCGGCGGAGAAGAAAGGTATTTCTTCAAATCTTGCAGCGCAGCCTCCGCCTCCGGAGTCCATTTCATTGGACCTGCCTTCTTCAAAATTTTGAAAAAGGGCAGGGCGCGCTCAGTAGATTTGGAAATAAACCTGCTTAGAGCAGCAACACAGCTGGCAAGATGACGCACATCCTTGACGCGTCTTGGCGCTTCAATCTGCTCGATAGCTTTGATCTTGTCGGGGTTCGCTTCGATTCCCCGACAAGATACAAAGAATCCGAGTAGCTTGCCGGAAGGAACACCGAACATGCACTTCTTAGGATTGAGCTTTAAGTTGATCTTGCGCAGATTTGCAAATGTTTCTTCTAAATCTTGTATGAGCGTCGATTTGTCCTTGGTTTTGACCACTATGTCATCCATGTATGCCTCCATATTTCTATGGAGTTGAGGCTCAAAACCGATTTGGACCGCTCTCGCAAATGTAGAACCAGCACTTTTCAACCCAAAAGGCATTCATATAAAACAATACGTACCACATGGGGTGATAAATGCGGTCTTTTCTTCATCTTCCTTCGCCATGAAGATCTGATGATACCCTGAGTAGGCATCAAGGAAGGACAGGAGATCACAAACAGCGGTGGAATCCACAATCTGGTCGATGCGCGGCAAGGGAAAGGGATCTTTTGGACAGGCTTTATTGATATTTGTATAATCAATACAAAGCCTCCATTTCCCATTCGCTTTGCGCACCACAACCGGATTGGCCAACCAGGTTGGATGAAGCACTCCTCTGACCAATCTTGCCGCCTCCAGCTTTCTGATTTCCTCGGTAATGAATTCTTGCCGCTCCAAGGCTTGCTTCCTGACTCTCTGCTTGACGGGCCGCACGTGAGGACAGACAGCAAGGTGGTGCTCAATTACCTCCCTGGGAACACCGGGGATGTCAGACGGTTGCCATGCAAACACGTCGACATTCGCCCGCAGGAAGGCAACGAGCGCGCTTTCCTATTTGTCATCCAGGGTGGAACTTATGGTGAAAGTTCCCCCCGTTCCGTCCTCCCTGACGGGCACCTTCTTGGTCTCTGGCGGAGCAGCCTTGGATTTCTTGTTCTTGCCGGTGGAACTGTCTGGTGCATCCTCGATGGAAGCGCAGCACTTCGAGGAGGCGCGCTTACCGGAGTTCGCGCCAAGATTCTCGCCGGTCTTCTTCTTCCCCCTGGGAGTTCCAGCGGCAGGAGCAGATGCCTTGATGGCAGGTGCTACAACTGCTTCCCGGTAGAGTTGGTCGGCACAGATGAGTGCATCCTTCTTATCGGAATGGATAGTAATGACACTCAACGGCCCGGGCATCTTCAAAACATTATAGGCGTAGTGTGATGCCGCCATGAACTTAGCCAGTGCTGGCCGACCAAGGATCCCATTGTATGACATGGGGATCTTGGCGACATCAAACACTACCTTCTCGGTCCTGTAGTTGAGCTCGCTACCAAATGTTACAGGTAGCGTGATCTTGCCCTTTGGCTGGGTTCTTCCTAGATTGACCCCTTGAAACATGCCCGTTTCTTCGAGATCTTCATCAGGATTTGGAGCCTCTTGAGCACATCTGGTGAGATTAGGTTCAGCCCGGCCCCACCGTCAACTAGCATTTTCGTCACCCTGAGGTTGCGAATTGTTGGCGAGACCAACAATGGCAAGCACCCGACCGCGGTTGTGCGATCAGGGTGATCCTCGGCGTCGAAAATGATAGGCGTGTTGGACCACTTCAGGGGCTTACATGTATCTGGTAACGGCTCTGTTACATTGACTTCCCGTACCCACTGTTCGAGTCAACGGTGGGCAGAATGCAGTGAGGCGCCCCCATCAATACACATAGCCTCTGTAGCTTTCTGGAATTCTTGCTCACTGGACTCATTGTTTTCCTCATCATCATCTTCTTCCTTGTCCCGGCCTCGAGCGGGCCTCTCCCTCTATTGCTTGGCCTTGCCGCGGCGACCCCCTCGGCCACCCCGCTTCTTGCCGGACCCCTCAGCACCATCATGGGCCTTCTCCTTATCCCGCCTTTCATACTCAGCCCTCTGTTTCTTGGCAAGCTGTTCAACTTGCCGGCAGTTTTGGAGATCGTGGCCCTTGGTGCGATGGATCTTGCAATACTGCTTGCCGGAGCTCTCCGACTTGTCGGCTGCCGCCAAGGCCTGACAGGAAGGGCACCCGGCAAGTTCCTTGCCGGGGTCGTCAACCTTGGCCTTCTTGGCGGCGCCGGGGTTGCTGGATTCCTCGATAGCAAGCACGGCCTTGCCTCTGCATTTCCTGTTGTGCTGCCGGCCTTTCCCTGACGGGGTCGCAGCGTCTTCATCTTCCGATTCACCCCCCGCACCAACAGCCTCGCCAAGGAGTTTCCTCCCCTCTTCAGCTCGAGCGCATTTGTCGGCCAAAGCGTAAAGCTCGGCGATACTCCTGACTTTGTTCATTGCCAACTCTTCCCGCATTTTGCGGTTAAGCACGTTCTGATGAAACGCGCTAACAACAGCGGCAGGGTGAACGCCAGGAATATTGTACTGCACGCGGCTGAATCTCTGGATAAACTTGCGCAGGGATTCACCCTCCTTTTGAGGGATGATATGCAAATCGCTCTCTTGGCCAGGAGCTTGGTGGCCTCCAAAAAGGCGCCAACAAACTGATGGCACAGATCTGACCAAGAAGAAATAGAATTCTCCGGCAGATGCATCAACCACGACCTAACGTTGGGTTTAAGCACCAACGGGAAGTAGTTGGCAAGTATCTTGTCATCTCGGCCCCCGGCAGCCTGCACCGCAATGGTGTAAATGCTCAGGAACTCCGAGGGATGAGTCTTGCCGTCATATTTCTTCGGGACCTCTGGCTTGAAGGTTCGGGAATTAGGCCACTGGAGTTGCCGCAGCTCACGGGTAAACGCTGGAGTTCCCACCTCGTAAGACAAGTCCCCTGCGTCCCCCGGCGCAGGCTCGTCGACAGCCGGCCCAGTGCGCTTATCAGACTGATAGCGCGCTTCCCGTCGTCGCTCGATGGTAGTCCGAGCGTCCTCTTTGCCTCGTTCCTGGAGAACTTGACGCTGGTCGCGGTGCATCCGTGGATCGGACGATGCCGTGGAAACATCATCATGGCGATCGACCTGCTGGGTTGTCGCCCGCCGCTGGTGTCGCGGAGGGGAGTGCACCCTGGTTGCACCACCTCCGGTTTTTTCCACATCGGCTCGCGCCGGATCGATGGGCCTTCGCTGTGAAGGCCCTGCCTCTTGTGCCCCATCTTTGTTGGCGAAGCCAATATGGCTCCGGATAGTAGCTCGCCACTCCTCCATCTTCTCCGGAGCAGGAGGGAAATCGAGGAGCAGCTGCGCACGTGCCAAGGCTTCCGCTGGCGTAGGCGGCGGCGACAGGTGCGAGGTACGTGAGGTGCTCTGACTCCTAGCCATGTTAGAAGGAGCACCGTCACGGTCACGCGACCGCGCGCCACCTCCGCCGGCAGCTCGGTGTGCATGCTGGGCCCGCGCATCTTGGGATCGATGCATAGAAATCTTTTCATGGGGACGCCCTGAACCACCAGCGCCATGACGTCGCTCGTCGTGCACGACCTGGGTAGGCTATGACGCTTGCGCCGGCGCGGGAGTTACAGCAGGCGTCCTCCGATCTCTGGAATTCGTTGTGCCACCCGTAGGCAACACAGCTCCGTCTCTGGATCCAGCGGCGTGTGGGTTGCCGCTGCCACTGCGAACGACGCCGCTCGCCTAGCTTGGATCACCGGAACGCCGTGGAGGCTCTAGTCCTCTTCCTTCTTCACCCACGCCATAGCCCGTATGCGAAGGCGCAGGCAAAACGTACGTGGATGGTTGCGCCATCGCAGCGCTCTTCTTCTTGGGTGGCATGATGATGAAGATGATGAAGAAACTAAGGCGCCAATCACTGGATCAGGTTCACACAACCTACAATCCCCTACCTGGCGCGCCAAAGATGTCGGCGTGCGACACCTATGGGATCCCAAAGGACCCCTTTACGATTCGACGGGGGGAGAGGTATGCGCAAAGAGCAGAACCAACGATCGATGCGGGGAGATTTTACCCAGGTTCGGGCCGCTAATCAGCGTAAAACCCTACTCCTGCCTTGTTTTATTATCGATGTTCTTGAGCCCAGGCTCCAGGAGCGCTCGCAGTGAACAGTACATTCAAAGAGCAGCTACGCATGCAGAATGGGCCAGAAGATCTTCCTCCCCTGTAGCAGTTGCCTTGGGCCTCCTTTTATATCACAAAGGGGTCACCACAGTGGCAAAATGTACATACATTGAGGTGTAAAGTAGCTATAGGGTTATCATACCTAACCCCTGACGGATTAGGACAAACGCATTTAATGCACCGTGAGGTGTCCGTTTAGGTGTCCTCACTTTCTTGGGGATGGAAAAAGGGGCCATCCCATCAGCATAGCTTAAGCTCTCCTCCACTGGCGCGTCACCACGCATCCAAAGAAGGACCCAGAATGTCGGGTTTGTTGCTGTGCTAGAGCGGTGGCACAGCAACAAAACCTTGGCGGGTGCTGAACCTTGCCGGGCGCCGAAGCTTGCCGGGCGCCAAGCCTTGCCGGGCGCTGAACTATGCCGGGCTCCGCAGGCCTCCCCGGCAAGATCTTGCCGGGGAAGCTGGCCTTCGGATTCCAGCTCTTCTTATCTGCTGATCCTCAGATCTCTGACTTGAAGATTTCTTTGGTGGCCTGAGTCACCCTCGAACTGTTCCCCGACAAGCCTTGCCGCGAGTATGGCTACAACTGACCTTGCACAAGTACGGGGTACTAATGGCCCAATACTTAGTACACCGACAACAGCTGACGGCAAAGACCCTTTGCCGTCAGTGGCAGATGGCAAAGAACATGGACGGCAAAGAACAGGCATTAGCTACGTTAGGTGGCTAACGGGAGGCTTTGCCGTCTGCCATCCACGTCCATGTTAGACAGCTAGCTTGAGACGACAAAGGCTTGGGCAGTTTGCCGTCTGTGTCAGACGGCAAAGAGCGGGAGGGCATGATGCGTCTGCTGACGTCTCAAGGCAGACGGCAAAGGGGAGGACAAGTTCCACATACATAGTTCATCCATACATATTACAAGTTCCACATTGTTCCAAAATGAAAACAGAAAGGGAAAACAAGCTCTCCATTAATGCAAGCTTCCGTGAAGTGAATGAAATCTAAAAAATGGGAAATAAGAAAGTTAGAAGAAGACTAGAAGAAGAAGAACAATAAGAATAAGAAGTATATGACATTTATGAGCTAACTTATGTAAAAGAGACATTTATGAGCTAACTTTGGTAAAATGGATCATTTATGAGCTAACTTAGCTAATCTGGATCATTTTGGAGCTAACTTAGCTAAAATGGATCATTTTGGAGCTAACTTAGTTAAAAATGACATTTATGAGGTAACCTAGGTAAAATGGATCATTTATGAGCTAACTTAGGTAAAATGGATCATTTCTAAGCTAACTTAGCTAAAATAGATCATTTTGGACCTAAATTATCTAAAATGGATCATTTTGGAACCAACATAGGTAAAATGGATCATTTTGGAGCTAACTTAGGTAAAATGGATCATTTTGGAGCTAACTTTGGTAAAATGGATCATTTTGGAGCTAACCTAGGTAAAATGGATCATTTTGGAGCTAACCTAGGTAAAATGCATCATTTTGGAGCTAACCTAGGTAAAATGGATCATTTTGGAGCTAACCTAGGTAAAATGGATCATTTTGAAGCTAACCTAGCTAATTATGCCATTTTTGAGTTAACTAAGCATATTATGCCATTTTTGACATAAGTAAGCTAAGTATAGGTCTTTATTGAGCTAACCTAGGTAACTAAGCATATTAGAGCTTACTTAGCATTTTAGAGCTAACTTGGAGCTAACTGAGGTCATTTTGTAGCTAACTTAGGTAAAATTGATCATTTTGTAGCTAATTAAGCTTATTATGTCATTTTAGAGGAAAATAAGCTAATTATATGACATTTATGAGGTTACCAAGGTTGTTATGCCATATTAGAGCTAACTTAGGTCATTTTGGAGGAAACAAAGCTAAGTGTAGATCATTTTAGAGCTAACTTAGGTAAAATGGATCATTTTCGAGCTAAGTATGCTAAGTCTAGGTCATTATGGTAAGCATAATGGAGAAAATAAAGCAAAGTCTAGGTCATTATGCATTTGTTAAGCAAAACACTATAGAAAACTTACTATCATCACAGAGGTGAAGCACCGTGGTGGCTCGTGCCGGTACCACCCGGAGAAGGATCGCGTGATGCTTGTCGCACCAAAGATCATTTGCAATGTCTCGTTAGCATGATGACACTGAAATGTTAAGACTAGTAACTAATGACCATTCAAATTAAACTCACCATGGTCCCCGGAGCAATCTCTGACATCGGCGGAGGGGTCTGACCGGCCTTCTCGCACACAAACTGCATATTTGGTTTTGACGAGTCAGTCATACTAGTTAGTAATGAAACGAACATTACGTGAATGATTTGGCTAATATGCAGAAGAAACTTACCACGAGGAGCTCGTACATAGCCCGGTTCTGCATGTCATTCCGTGCCCTCTCCTCCTCCAACATCTTTGCCATCTTCTCCTCCAACTCCCGCTGCTTCTCCTCCACCTGCCGGCCCCTCTCCGCCAGAAGCGCCTGGGTTCTATCTCTCTCACTCTGAAGAGCAGCCTGCAACACCACTCCTCGTTAGCATTGTAATCATCGATGGCCGCACACACAATGCAATGGAGGAATGATAGCTGAGTCCGTATAACTAACCTTGAAGGAGAGCTCGACTGGCCGTTGACGAGGCCTCATCTCAGGAGCGGAGCTCGACTGGCACGCCTTGATCTCCGAGAGAGTGCTAGGACAACGTATAAGTCCATCTCCAATGGCTATCGAGCCATGGGACCTCCCACCACCAGATATCATCACCAGCTCTGGATCAATGGGACCCTGGGTCGAGTTAAAGTCCTCCCCTTTCCTTGTCTTCCCCTCATCTCTATACCTCACGAGCTTGTTGTGGGAGGAGATGTTGGTGAAGTTCTCTCGATGATCGAGGTTAGACGCAGAGAATGCCTTGACCTTCTTGTACGAGGCAGTATGGGCCATGGCATAGAGGTCGTACACCTCTGGCACCTCCGCCTTATTGTGTTTCGCCTGAAAGAGAGGAACAGAGTAAATTAGTAATTAAAGGGCTCAAGCTAGCATGAAGAATGAATTGCATGAATCATGAAGCAAACCAGATACCCAGTTCCACTAAAACTGAAATAAGTTGGCGCTGCCTTGATGGTGTGGCACACCTTCCATTTGTGCACGTCGGTCCTTGGCATTGTTGTGGACGGCTAACCATTGGTCTGAGCACCACTCATCCACCAACACCTCTAAACAATCCATCTGATCCGCACACCATCTCGGGTGCACCTAAGTTAGTAAAGAGAAACTTGAGTGCTACGCCTATGAATCAAATCAAGGAACTAAGTACATGGCCTTAAGAATAGGTAATTATCGTCATGTACTGCGCCTTCTTCAAAAACTTTTCGCGGCACGCCGGCTTGGGCTTCTTAATACCACGCGAGGTGTAGTAGTCTCAAACATCCTGCACCCGAGCCTCGTGCCGTAAGTTTTGTAGTAGGCGCCTGCACTCGTCATCGATAACCTGTGTCGTGGCCTCCTCGTATCCCTCCTCACACCTGTAGAATGTCTGCAATCAAACGAGACAACATTGATTAGTACAATAACTAGCTATTTGAAGATTTTTAAATGTGTAAAGGAGAAATTACCCAAAACTTTCTGATCACCATCTCTGCCCTCGTGTGGCACAACACACCGTCGATCATCTCCTTCGGTGGGGCCGAGACACCCAAGTAGTGCTTTCAGCTATATCCTACCTGTGGAAGCTGACCCTCACCGGGTAACGTGACAAACCCCGGGAAGTTTTGCCGGCAAAGCACACCAAGGACGGTGTTGGGCCTGCGGACATCATCAGCATGGTGCCAACCTCTGCACTATGACAAGGCCAATGCATTAGATATTTAAAGAAACATGAAGGCAAATGGAACAAAAAGAGTAAATGCACTTACCTCTCCCCATCAGGGAAAATCAACCACCTCTGCGCGCGGGTCGCCGGCTCAGGCGGGAGGCCTGTACAACCACGCTGGTAGACGGTGGCCCCCTCAACCACCTTGCCCTCGCTATCAGCCGGATCCCCGCCACCATCAGCATGGCCACTCGGCCCCTCAGGCGGATCCGGCCAGGTACCCCATCCGGACGTCTCCTGGGACGTACCCTGGTCCGTAGTCTCGTGGGCCGAAGGCCCGTCGACCCGAGGCTCATGGACCGGAGTCCGCGTGGCCTCCTCCTCAGACGTGTCCAGCCCAGCAATCCTATGCTCGGGTGAATCAGCTGGGGGTGGTGGCGAGGAAGGCGTAGGAGCCTGCCTACCTCTCCCACGGCCACGTCCTCCCCTACCTCCTCTCTTCCTCCCTCCCCGACCTCCTCTCCCGGTGGGCAACGATGCCGACGAAGAAGCGCCCACCGGTGAAGCCATACCCTCGTACAACGCTCTTTGGAGATGTACGGGTGGAATGGAAGTACCACTCCCACCACGCGCCGACGAAGAAGGAGCCTCAGAGCGCTCCTTACCCGTGCCCACCATCTTTCAACACCTGCCATGACAAAGAGTAAACATAATTAGTACAACATAAAAAAATTAATACAGACATGAATAATAATATGCATATAACTTAAGTGTATCATCATCAAGTACAACATAAAAAATTGAATACATAACATTAAAAATTGAATACCTCCCGCAGCAACAGTTCTCAGAGCTGATGGCGGTCGAACACCTTGGCGAATTTGTCTGGCAGCCTCTGCGATGAGTATTAAAAGCCAAGTTTTGAAACTTCAAACAACCAAACTGACTCATGACAAAAAATCAGAGCGTAGAAAGAGAAACGAAAGACGAAATAGTACATAGTGAGAGGTTGTGCAACTAGGATGATTTTCTGTACCAGCTTTTTTAATGAATTGGAGAGGATGATGGCGAAGAACTCAAAAGCCATTGGTGTGTTGTGGTCATTTCCATAGAATTTGCTACAATGCGACAACCCTTCTTATGACGGCAAGACGTCAGAAGAAGTGTTGTTGTGCTGTAGCAGAATGTATGGAAACGACCGCAAGACACCAATGGCTTTCGAGTTCTTCACCATCATCCTCTCAAATTCGTTAAAAAAGCTGTTACAGAATATCATCCTAGTTGCACAACCTCTCACTACGTATTGTTTCGTCTTTCATTTCTCTTTTTACGCTTTGATTTTTTGTCATGATTCAGTTTGGGTGTTTCAAGTTTCAACACTTGGATTTTAATCCTCATCATAGAGGCTGCAAGACAACTTCTCCAAGGTGTTCGACCGCCATCGGCCCCGAGAACTGTTGCTGCGGGAGGCCGGGTGCCGGCGTCACTTGCGGGATGTGGATGTAGTGTTCGACACCGACCGCCACATGTATCTCGCGCGTTGACACTTCGTAACCTAAATAGCCGTCATTTAGGGTTCCATCGATGGCGAGGAACCCCCTAACCCACTCGTCCCTGGGCGCCCTCAGGTATGTCGATGGGTCAGCACTAGGACAGGGGGATTCTCAGCCTGGGCGACGGCGCCGGGACCGGTGGGACCCACTGGTTCCACCATCTATCCCCTCGGTGACCGGCGATCCTCGACACTCTCCCCCGACCATAGACCACTTAGCGACCCTCGAACACTAACTAAACTACACTAAAATAGAACACTAACTAACTACAACTAAACTAGATTAACTAAACTTTACTAAACTAACTAAACTACACTACACTAACTAAACTACAGTACACTAACTAACCAAACTACACTAACTAAAAAACATTAACTAAACTACAGTACACTACACTAACTAACTAAACTACACTAACTAAATTACTCTAACTACACTAAGTAAACTAACTACAATTAACAGAGAATTTTTTTGAAAAAAAGAGATGGGGAGGGGGCTCACCGGAGTGGGGGAGGTGAAGGCCGGCAGTGGGTGGAGGTGGAGGGGGGACGACGGGGGGGTGGGGTGGCGGGGGATGGGGGGGGGGGGGGGGGGGGGTGGGGGGGTTGTGGGGGGCGGCGGCCGGGGGGCAACGTGCAGGACCGTCTGGTCGTCGGGGGCCGGGGCGGCGTGCCGGAGCAGGAGGGTAGAGGGTGGTAGGGGTGCGGGTGCGGTCGGAGGGGCATGGGGTGTGGGGATGGTGGTGGGGGGAGGGAGGGGAAGGAAGGGGGAGGGGGAGGAGGAGGGGAGGAGGATAGGGAGGGAGGGGGGAGGAAGGGGGGGAGGGGGGCGGAGGAGGAAGGAGGGTAGAGGGGTGGAGGGGGGGTGCGGCGGGGGGGGGTGGGGTGGTGGAGGGGTGAAGTCGGGGGAGGGGGCAGGGGCGGAGTCGGGAGGTAAAGCGGAGGGCCGGGTCGGAGGGGGGGGGCGGTCGAGGGCGGCGGCGGGGTGCGGTCGGGGAGACGGGAGAGAGAGAGAGAGAGCATGGGGTCGGGTGGGTATCGGCCCGTTAGGTAGTGGCTACTTTGCCGTCTGCAAGCAGACAGCAAAGAGGGGGGATGGGCCAGGCCCCACACGCCGGCCTCCACTGGACCCCACCCCACCTATTTGCTGTCCGCTAGCTGACGGCAAAGAATCTTTGCCGTCAGCTGATGGCAAATAATATCTTTGCCATCAGCCAGTTCTTTGCCGTCTGTTTCTTGTAAGCATACGGCAAATACCTTCTTTGTCGTCCGCTAGCAGATGGCAAAGAACTGGCTGATGGCAAATTCTCTGATTCCAGAAGTGAGGAGCTGAGGACGAAGTAGGTGCAGTTTCTTCAGGCACGACTAATGCAGTCGCCCTGCCATTTTCTATTTCTTCAGGCTCAGTAGTTTCTTCAGCTGGCCTTGTTTGTTCTTCAAGCGCAACATTGGTGGTTGCCCTGATAGTTTCTTCAGGAGCTGAAATTTCTTCAGCAGCCCTGGTACTTTCTTCAGCAGCCTGAATTTCTTCAGCTGCGCTTGTAGTTTCTTCAGCAGGCTGAACAGAATCTTCAGCCTGAGGAATTTGTTGTTGCGATGGAGCTACAATTTTTACCTTGAGGTTCTTGGCGATGTTGACAAATCTGACCTTTGATCTGAGCCAATCAGCATGGTATCAGTCAAATTCATCACTGAGGACTTTGATTTCCTTCTAAACTCCAACAAGTTCTTCAGGAGACAAAGTGAGAACGTTGTTCCTCCGAAAGCGCTCTTTCTTGTACTAGTCCTTCTTGACTCGCCTGGCCTTCTGAAACTTCCATTTTTCTTTGCCTATGAAGGCGGTCAGCATGTGACTTTGACCAGGAGTCAGATTCAGGTCAGGGAGTGGGGTATTTGGATGCTGATGCCAAATATCAATGAAGTCAAGGATTCTCTTTGGATCTAGCATAAGAGGGACATAGCTTCCTTTGTCTCTTGCAGCCCTTTCTTGTCTATCTCTGATGATTTCAGCAAGTTCATCATCATCAGCTTTATCATCATCATGAGATGGAACCTGGAAAGCCACTTGTTTCTTGTGAGGACTTGGCCTCTTTCCACGTCCAGAAGTACTTACTTTCAGCAATAATGGACCACCCGAGGATTGTGATTGAGATGAGGAAGTTGCAGAAGCTCCTAATGCAATCGAAAACCAGCAGTCCGCTGACACGTTGCAAGATGCACAGGTGTTGAGGACTTTGTGGCAGCAGCTGAAGATTTCACAGCAACAGAAGAAGTTGGCACTGCCTTTGAGGAAGTTGCCCGAGGTATTTGAACTGAGGGCTTTGCTGTTGAGGAACTTGGCCGTGAGGGCATTGAGCTTGAAGACTTTGTCTTCACAACTGCATTCTTCAGAATGGTCTTCTTTGGTGCAACTCTAGTGGCAGAGGCCTCAGCAGTAGCAGCTTGAGAATACTCATTGAATTTCCTCACTGCTTCTGCTATAGTTTTCCGAAGCATTGCTTGGCCTTTGCCCATTCCTTTGGAAAATCCTCACCACGCTTGATGCTGGTAAGATCAACTCGTTGGCCAGCAGCTAGAGGTGGTCTTGAGCATGGAGGGTTTACAGCGAATTTCTTCATTTACTTGGGAGTAACAAGCGATATTCTCTCCATTCCATTTTCCATCTTCTCTCAATCCTCTGGATGCGCACTTTGCGCTGATTATTGTTCTCTTTCCCATATGTTTCTTCATCTGGTGTGCAATATTCATCATAGATATCCTCAGGGATTTCAAATGTTGTGTTTGTCTCTGGCCTCTTTCCTCCTTTTTGAGGTCTTTTCCCATCTGCCACTTTCCTCACTTGAGGATTTTGAACTTTTGATGATTCTGAGGATGTATGCAATTTTTCTTCAAGGAACGCTGCAAATGAGTTAAGTTGATGAGAACCTAGAGATTCATCAGCACACATTTTGTACCCGTGAATAGAGTATAGGTGCGAAGAATTTGGAGAGGTCATATGCGTTCTCAGAAATTTCTCAAAAAGATTATCAAGTTGAGGAATTTGACCATAGAAGTCTTGAGGAATTTCACTAAGCATTCTTGACTCAGGTTCTAGAGTTGTACAGATTAGAAAAATCCATACAATTGAGGAATCTTGAGGAAAATCATAGCTTAGAGAAATAAATCAATGAAAGGAAGCATTGCGGTGTTTAAGGAGTAGATTGTTGAGGAATAAACACCTTTTGAGGATTTTGTGAAAATCATAAGAATCAAAGTAGGGCAGTAAAATCAGATTTTAATTACCCTTGATGAAGAACATGACAAACTGGGAGTTGAGATGGAGAAGTTTGTTAGTCCAGATCTCCCGCACCCTAACTTGGCGGCGGGAGACAGCTACGTCGGCGGCAGAGTGAGGATTTCCGCGACCAGCGTGAGTATGACGGCGACGAGGTCAAGGCAGTGAAGCTCTTCCTCACCGGCGACGATGGAGTTCAGCGGCGGCACTAGGTCAGAGCTCGAGCGAGGACAAACGAGGTCGAGCGGAGTAAATGAGGTAGTGAGAGGGCACTGGTATTTATAGCCGAGGTGAAAAAATGTTCGCCCGAAGAATTTAGACGAACATGCCCCTGACCCTTGCTATCCCATTGACATGTGTCACCCACGTACTGAGAGGTGGAGATTGTGGGGGGTCGTGGATGAGTAAAATAATCCATCATGGGAAGTGGAACGGTTTGAGCGACAACTGCCAAAAATTCAGATATGAAATTTTTAATGTTTCATTCGCAAATTCTTCAGCTGTCAAGGACACAGTGAAGACTTTGAATGGGTTTCAAATAGAACGCACATGAAGAATTTGTGAACAGACTGGGTTGAGTTTAGCATAGAGGGGGAACGGGTTTGATCACATTCACTTAGAGAAAAAAAATCAACTTGAAGAATTAGCAATAAGTGAATGCTGTTTAGGACATTGAAAACTCAAATATATATAAATATATAAATATATATATATATATATATAGGGTGCGTCTATTATGATAACACCCCTTAAGAGTCTTATTCTGATAACAACCACCTTATTCTGCACATCCACCACCAGATCGCCGCCGCCCCTCCCCTCCCGGCCTTCTACCACGGCAGCAGCCTGGGAGCGCCGCCGCCCCTCCCGTCCTGGCCTTCTACTGCGGCAGCGGCCTGGGAGCGCCGCCGCCCCTCCCGTCCCGACCTTCTTCCGCGGCAGCGGCCTGGAGCGATGCCGCCCCTCCCCTCCCCGCTTTCTCCCGCAGCGGCGGCCTGGGAGCGCCACGGCCCCTCCCCTCCCGGCCTTCTTCCGCGGCGGTGGCCACCAGCGACGCTGCCCCTCCGCTCCCCGCCTTCTTCCGCGGCAGCGGCCAAGCAGCGACGCCGCCCGTCGCCTCTCGGCCTTCTTCCGCGGCAGCAACCGAGCAACACCTCCCCCGCTCGCATATCGGCCTTCTTCCGCAGCAGCAGCTCGGTAGCGCCGCCGCCGAACTCCCCCGGGCCTTCAATTTCCTGTACTTCATCAGATGTGGATTGGTGCTGCCTCGACATCAAACCAATTCGAGCAAGGAAGACTGTGCGCAAGGTTCCTTCATCCACGGTAGCTTCTTGGATTAAGTCTGCAACGACCTTCAGAGCAAATCCTCCGCCTCCGCTCACATTGAGCAACGTCCAGACCGCTCATGAACTACTGAAGGGCAAGTGGACTACACAGGTGAATGCAAAAGTGATGCAGACGAACGAGAAGGGAACTTCCTCCTGCAAACGCAAGAAATCACTTCAACACGAGTTAAGCAGCACACTTCCTCAACCATCTCAGTTAACTTATTCCAGACAAAGCAATACACGCAGTCCAGTACGCCTCCAAAAACGATGCAGTGCGGTTACTTCAGTTCGCGATGGGAAAAAATGCAGTGCACTTGCTCGGTTATGCAGTACGCTTGCTCGGTTATGCAGTATGGTTGTATAGGTTCAATACGGACAACGATGCAGTGCGGTTACTTCAGTTCACCTTGCGGGGTGATGCAGTCAGTGTGCATTAGTTCGCAGTACCATTTGAAACACATTGCAGTTCGTATGGTTCAGTTCATTTTGCCTGACAATGCTGCTCGGCCATTTTGTGCAGGAAATGACGTTCAACAGATACAAAAATGCCGCGCATAATTGACAACCCAGGGAACAACAACTTTCAGAATAGTAAAGCTTCTTCTGAAAGCGACACTTGCTGGGTTACCCCTGAGATTCTTCGAGGATTCTTCACGACAACAAACAGGGTGCAATACTCTCCGGAAGAAGATTTTTCTCGAGGAGAAGAGGTAGTCAAGGATGATGATGATGTCACCTTCATCTAGGAGGGCACTCACCGACAGGATTATGAAGATGACGACGATGAAGATGAGCCAATAACAGTTCTCAACCCAGAGTACAAGCATGAGTTCAGTACATTTGGACAGCATGTCCGAACACACAATGATGATGTAGTTGAACATGATGTTGCAACAGATGATGATTATGATGATGTGCCGCCGCTCCAAAAATTTCAAACCAATCCAGTGAGACATCGCCACAACATTGGATTACCACCGCGTGAACCTGCTGCACCACAACACAGAGCTCAGCGTCCACCTGCTGGACCGAAAAATAGAGCTCCAAGTAGACCTGCTGCATCAACTTCAACACTGCGACCACCAAGGGTGCCTCGGTCAGAAGTCAACGGCAGGTACAAATCCTCCTCACTATTGCCGCCGTGAGATCCTCAACTACACATATCTGCTATAACCCCGCCATGTCAAATACAACCCGGCGAGCTTCAGACGCCATCGGGTGAACGACTCTACACACATGTAAGTTTATGTCCTGAAAAAATAATAATATTTGCAGTCCATTCAGATAACATTGCAGTGCACACTGATATTTCTTGTGAGGTTTGACCTAACATCTAATATAGTCGATTCTTCTAAAAACTAAGGAACACTGCAATGCTTTATTAAACTCGTATGCACTCCTCGTATTTAAAACATAACAGAACAATTTATCTCATAGAGCATTGCACTTGATGCAGGATAAACACATGCCGCTGAACCTCATACCTGCCGCTGGAATGAAGTTCACCACGTACGAGAAGGCATGGGACTTTTACAACACTTATGCAAGATATGCAGGGTTTGGCATACGCAAGAGGGCAAAACACAAGACAAATGCCTACATTGTCTGCTCAAGAGAAGGGACACAGAAGCAGGCTGTGTCAGATTATGACCAGAAACGTGAGAAGACATAAAAAAGGATTGACTGCAAGGAAAAAATTAGAGTCAAAAAGAGGAAGGATGGCAAATTTGTGATAGAAATGGTTGAACTCAACCACAATCACAAGATGCTGGAAAGCCCCAGGATGCTTTTGCACATGCGGTAGCACAAAAGAGACGATCCTTTGATTGACCAGTTAGTGAAAGACATGCAGCTAGACAACCACACACACGCTCAGATGATGTCAATGCTGTCGCGTATGTCCGGTGGTCTGCAGTACATGGGACATACTAGCCGCGACTGGGTAAACAAGCAAGCACATCACAGAGCATATCACTTGAGCATTATGTCGGTAATTATTTCCTGTTTGATGAGATGAGTTTGCATTGCGTTTGAAATGCAGGAAACAGAAGTTTGCCAGAGAAGAGTCCCAAGATGACGTCAAGAAACTTCTGGATTTCTTCGAGAAGATGCAGAAGATAAACCCAGAGTTCTTCTATGATTATGACGTTGATGCAGATAACCGTGTAAGAAACGTCTTTTGGGCCAACGCAAGTTGCAAAGGATACTATGAAGATTTTGGAGACTGCGTTACATTTGACAGGACATATTCCACATGCCGCTGGGAGTCTTCGTGGGAGTGAACCATCATCTACAGAGCACCATATTTGCTGTTGCCCTCGTGCGAGATGAAACAATACTATCGTTCGAGTGGGTTTTCAAAACTTTTCTGAGGTGTATGAATAACAAGCGGCCAATCTGCATGCTCACAGGTAAAAAAAAAACAACACTTGTATACTTACGTTTGTTTGGTACACTTATATTTCTTCCGTCTCTCTTACACACAAACAACTTAATAAAAAAACACTATTTGTGCCTTCTCAGACCAGTGTTCTTCGATGAAGGCAGCATTAAAAACTATCCTCCCAAATGCATTACATAAGTTGTGTCGGTGGCATATCATGAAGAAGTACAAAGACCACCTCGCCTTGCTGTATAAGGCGCACGAGAAACTCAAGGATGACCTCAATGCGGTGCTGAACCACCCACTAATGCCTTCAGAATTTGAACGGGCATGGAAGGACCTCATGCAGAAATACAACTTGCAAAACGACGAAGTGATGAAATCGCTATGGGATGACAGGCACGAGTGGATCTCGGCTTACTACAAGGAAATTTTCTGTGCTCGGATGACTTCCACGCAGAGAAGCGAGAGCATGAACCGCATATTGAAGAAAAACTTTGTCAAAGAGAAGCATGATCTCCATCTGTTTGCTCAATAGGTGGACAAGTGCATTCAGACCAGGAAGGTCATCGAGCACGCAGAGACAGTAGCAAATGAGGTAAATAAAAATGTCCATAAAAAACTGCTAAATATAACTACAAAAACAAACAAAATTTTCATTTCTCTGATTCGTAACGCTGCATTTCTGATCGTGCAGTCAGAGGTAAAGACAACAACTCAGTTTGGGTTCGAAGTTCAGCTATCAAAAGTGTATACACGGGCAGTTTTTGCAGATTTCAAAGAAACACTCTACGGCAGCACTGCATTCAGAGCAGAACGGTGCCCTGAGAACCCGACAAAGTATCTCGTACACCACTACAACCGATCGGATGCATTTGACTGGGCAAGGCATAATTTCCAAGTGGTCGCCGATGAAGAGAAAGATGTCTACGAATGTGAGTGCAAACTCTGGACACACACAGGTGCGGCTCGCTAGCAAAAAAATCCTAATTTCTGATAGTCATGCACGAAAGCTCACTTACTGAACTTTAAAAGTCGACATGCATGAGTAATTCACAAAACCAAGTGAATTTCACTTCCTTAAAATGAACAAATAACAAAAAAAATGTGTTTATTAATTTCATGTTGTTCACTTATAAAACAAAGAAAACATGTGTTGTCTGCAGGGCTCTTTTGCATCCATGTGTTATGCATGCTTTCTCATCTGAGAGTACTCAAGATTCCTGAGGTGTACATCATGAAAAGATACACCCGGAACGCAAGATCAAATTCAATGTTTGACAGAAGAGACTACGAATAAACAGCACCAGATGGAAGCTCGCTTTTTTGCCGTCGAAAATTGCTGACAGAAACAGCAATGGACCTTGCAAACAGAGCGACAAGGTCCGACGCTGGGTGCCACAGAGCGTTGTCTGGTATGAGGGCACTGATCGAGGAAGTTGATGTGCTCAACGAAGAAGAAGAAGAAGCAGCAAAACTAAAGCAAGCAGAGAAATCCCAGCATGACAATAATGCCGAGCAAGTAGAAAATACCGAACACAGCGCAACTGGTGCAATCAAAAAAGAAACAATTCTTCCACCTCCTATTTCAAACACAAGAGGAAGGAAGAAAGGGGGCGACGCAACCCAAAAAAGGGTTGCATGCAAGGAGAAAAATAATGAAAAAAACAATAAGCCACAGCCTGAGCTGGACAGTGATGGCCACCCACTGGGAATAAACAGGTGCAAGACATGTAATGAAATCAGCGGCCACAATTCCAGGACATGAAAAAAAAGGAAAGAACAAGAACACCATGGACATGGCGATGCACAACCAAACAGAGATTCCGCTGACAACACTAAGAAATGGACGAAACCGAGACGTTGCAGCATCTGCAAAAAGAGGAAGAGACACAATTCAAGAACCTGCCCCAAAAGAACAAGATCAGAAAACAAGGAAGACGAAGGAGATGAAATCACAGAAGAAGGTGGTGACACAATTGAAGAAGAAATGGCTTATGAAGAAGCAGATGAAGAAGAGGAGGAGGAAGAAGAAGAGAGAGAAGAGGATGAAGAACGTGAAGAAACTGAAGAAAGAGTGGCTTATGAAGAAGCAGATGAAGAAGAGGAGGAAGAGGAAGAAGAGAGTGAAGAGGACGAAGAACACGATGAAAGAATGCCCACAAGACCACCAAACAAAAGACAGAAAACACAAGGGAATGCTGCTGTACAGAAACAACCGAGAATGACACCGCATACAAAATACCAGGTAGGAGCACAAAAGGATGTAGTTCACAGCGTTGGAAAACAAAAGCCGCCATCAACCATCACGCGAGGAGCAAAGAAGGATGCAGTTCACAGCATTGGAAAACAAAAGCCACCATCAACCAGCACGCGAGGAGCAAAGAAGACTGCAGTTCACAGTGCTGGAAAACAAAAGCCGCCATCAACCAGCACGCGAGGAGCAAGGAAGACTGCAGGTCACAGCGCTGGAAAACAAAAGCCGCCATCAACCAGCACGCGAGGGGCTACAAACACAACGGAGCAAAGACAAGAACCAGCAACACCGCCACGGAAAAGAAAAGAAAGTCCGACATTAGACACGCTCCAGTCACCGCGAAGAAGTAGCAGGTTAACGACCAAATAGATGAAGTTCAATAAATTAATCATATACATAGCAGTTTGCATATCTGTACGACTTATGTATCAGTTTAAATTTTGTGTAAACACAAATTTCCCGCTGACTATGAGTTCTTCAACTAAACCATATTGAGAGAAATGATGTATAGAGTAAACCATATATATAGCGGTCTAGAGTAAACATTGACACATTTTGATCCACAACCCATAAAAAAATGCAGTTAGCTCACAGGCAGCACGAAGTTCTGACTTATAATTCAAGCGGTTCAGATCACGAAAGTACCTATTACAAATCACATCAAAACATGAAGCGTTCGATACGCAAAAGTACTTATTACAATCAACCTCATAACCTTAACCAATCACGTCAAACATGATTCTAACCATATGATCCTCGAGTTCAAAGAAGTTGAGGACGACAACTTGCTCAGACTTCAGGCCACTATCAATGACAAATTCCTTCCAGCCTTTCTGCAGATACAGCCGCCCATCAACGCCTACACGGTACTTGGCTACTTTCAGGTGTCCATTGCCAAGAACAACCTGGAGAATTCCTTTCTTCTTGAGCCGGAGATACCTAACAGCTCGTTGGGGGATTTTCTGCAAAAAATAATAAAACTATTTGAGGATAGTACCAGCAGTACAATTCTCATACTGTCCACAGAGCAGTAAAAACCATGCACACAGTACAGACACGAGCTAGATGAAGTGCACAACAGTCCAACAAGCAGTGCAGATAAAACGCAATATAGTATGCAGTACGGAACTTGCAAATATGCAGTACGCTTCTAACTATCATGCAGTTCTTGAGACTAGCTGCATGTAGTACACACCGTACAAGTGGGGAAAAATTGCGAAAACTATTAGTGCTCATCTAATATCTAAGCAGTTCACATATTGTACACTTCAATAAAACAAAATAAGTGCGTTCCTAAAATACTAAAAGTTCAGACTAGTATGAAATTATACAAAAAAATAGAAAACACAAAGAAAAAATCAGATCAAGCGAAAAATACCATCTTGTAGTGAGTCTCCACGTCTGTTGGCGTAAGCTGATGGACAAAAGGACTTGTGCGGCCAAGGCCATGGCGAAACAGGGCGGAATAGAACGCAGCAACATTGATGTGGCCCATATCCAATCCTTCCGTGAATACTGTGCCATATGCAAGCTGCTCCGCTCACCCAGCTTGGCACAAGACCTTGCCCCCGCGGCGAGCACGACGCGCCTGCGAGCAAGCTGAGCAATCGCAGTGCATCGGCACACCACAACCATGGCCACAGCAGGAGAGATTCGCGCAGGGGCCTGGAGCCATCGCAACAAAAAACTAGAAAATGAAAAGAAATAAAGAGAGCTGGAGAAAGGAGAGAAGTCGTGGCCAGAGGAGAAATGAATTGCAAAGGAAGGTTAAAAGTTAGCCTACATTTATATAAGAGGAATGCAAAAAGGTCAAATGAAAATTAAACAAGAGTTAATGAAACTTATGTTACCAACAATGAAAGACAATCAATGAAGGCTTATGTTACCAAAGAAAAAGGACAAAAAAGGTGTACTTTGACTGCAGCACTTCCCACGCACTAACAGCACATCATTAAAAAAATTAAATTTATAATATTATAATCCGCAGACCATTCCAAATAAAAGTGAATGCAGTTCTTCAAAGTAATACCAGGCAGTTCACAATATGTGTGCATGAAGTGCAGTACATGCTCAAAATGAAGCACAAGAGAAGCACTTTCGTGCAGTGCACAACGCATAGACTTAGTGCACCTGATGCATTCCGTAAATGCAAGTCATGTAGTCCACGAACGTTGGTACAAGCAGTCACAACTTTGGCACAACAAAGGATGCACGCAGTGCAAAATGTGTATACCTGCAGCACAGGACTATGACGAATGCAGTGCACACAGACCCAACAAAGCAGTGCACACCCTTACACTAGAAAAAGGATACGTAAGAGGAAAAACAATAAAGAAAAATGCGACCAGAATAAGAAAATAAGAAAGAACTCCATCAAAAAAGTAATGTGCGTACATCTGTATGAATCCTGATCTGATATAATACAGTGTATGAAGAATAAATTTCACTTACATGCAGTACACTTTGTGGACATAGGCAGTTCGGTCGTGATAGCGAAGAAGTGCACTTACTAGGAAAATTCACCGAAAACACAATCATCACATTTTCTGACAGTTGCGTGCATACCTGAACTTGTCACGAAAAAAGAGGCGACGACGTTCTGGATTTCCAATGCACTAAGACAACCTCCTCATATCAGAACCTCTCTGCAGTTGCCACGTAACTAAAAACACAGCCCCACCACGCTACCACCCCACTCCAACACTCCCACGTCCTGTCACAAAGAGCAGAGGAGAGTAGAGGAGAAAACACAACTGCTTCGTCCCCCCAAAAACCCCATTGCACTTCTTCTCCACTCTTCCTTTCACTAACCTCTCTCTCCAGAACAAACGCGAGAGAGCAGAGGAGAGCCATGGCGGATGCACCTCTGTACAAGCAGCGTCACAGGTACACCAGGGAGCTACACGACGTCGACCTCCACGGCAACCACAAGCTCCACGTCGTTTGCACAAGCAAGGGTCAAGACGTGGACAAGATGTTGTCCACGCTCAGGAGGAAGCTCGGCGGAATGCTCGTCAAACTAGTCGGCGTTGATGTCGACTACACGCACTACGTGAAGCCACAGCGGGCAGCAGTGCTCCAACTATGAGTAGAAAAAGAATGCCTTGTCTACCACATCTCTGCAGCTAAAGACAGGTGAGAATAATTATCAATCTGTAATATTGCTTGTCAATATTGATTTTAAATTTTCTTCATCGCAATTGCAATTATTTAAACTTTGGTTCTCATTTAAAAAAAGCATGGCATAGGAATTCATTGACAGTTTTCATCTGGCTCCATGTAACTCATGTGTTCAATTCTTGAATTAGATAATCTAGCGATACACGCAGTTTTATTTTGTTTTACCAAATACAAATTATCTGTAGGAACAAATAGAAAACTGCACCATTACTATCTAAAACATGTATGAAATTCAATTCAAGAAAACAAACATGCACAAACATGCATTGTTTATGGAATCTATTATGAGATTTACTAGTTATGCTGTATAAAGTATTAGCAGCTACTCACTACAACAGATTCAGGTATTCATATTGCACTTTAGTTTCAGAAAAAACAAAAAAAACATTGGTGGTTCTAAAAAATAAATGGTACTGTCTAACTATATCCAGTTTATACAAACATCTTTTCAGGCCAATGGAACTAGACAAATTCCTCATGAATGATGAATACAACTTCGTCGGATTCGCCATTTAAGGAGACAAAAACAAGCTGAAGCTATCTGGCTTGGAGATCAACTCCGACAACTACATTGATATTCAGGTGGAATGGAGAGACCCATACAACAAAAAGGAATTTGGCTCTTTGGCTGATGTTGCCAGTAGGCTGATCGACATTTACTACCATGACATGAAGAACAAAATCAACCGCAAGGAGGAACATACTCTGTGGGGGTTTTGCCCGCTGCCAGACAAGCTTATCAAGTATGCAGCAATAGATGCATTTGCAACCTACGAGTCATGGAGAATCATCTATGATGTCATAATGGGACTAGACAAGCCAAAAAGAGAAAACGAAGCAAAGAACAAGAGCAAGGCTGTAATCCCATACAGCAACTAGAAATGAACAGGGCTATGTTTAGTTTCATTTTACTTTAGTGGTTGTGTTGTTCCTTGTCTCATGTCTGCTAGGTTTTGCTTATGTCCGTTGCTTCATATCGAACGTTTCTTTGTAAAAACAATGTCGTTGCACTAGGTAATGATTGCTGAGTTTGTATTAGAACAAGTATCTAGACAACTTTGAAAAATCTAATGTGTGATACCAAAACATAATACATAGATACAAAACATATTCAAAAACAACGTTAAACAAAAAAATTAAGTACTCTGACTACAACTCGTACCTAAAAAAGAAAGATGAATGCAGTTCACAATGGTAAACAAAAGCAGTACCCATGTGTCCACATGCAGTCCACAAGAGTAATTATAGAAAAAGACCATTAATATTAATATTTCTAAAAAATTATAATCCGCAGACCATTCTAAACAAAGGTGAATGAAGTTCATCAAAGTAATATAAGGAAGTTCACAAAGTGTATACATGAAGTGCAGTACATGCTTAAATGAAGAATGAGAGGGGCTGCAGCCACTTTCGTGCAGTGCACAACATGCAGGCTTGGTACACGCAGTGCAGTGCACAACGTTGGTACAAGCAGTACAAATGACATCATTTGTACTACCACTAATATATCTTCTGCAAAAGAAAAAAATGACTCAAATACGAAAAAAAATGACCACCCAGGTGCAACCAGACCCTAGCCATTGTCGTAATAGGTCTGCGCCCACAGTAGGCGAGTCGTTCTGAGCCACGATGCATGGGGCCAGGCACACATGGGCCCACAGGTCAGAGAGGAAAGAGCAGCGAGTGCCGTGTATAAGGGCCCAAACAAGTAAACAAAGGAGTTTGATACGGCTGCCTTGCTAGCGCTTATAAACAGGTCAAGCGCGCTCTCCGCGGGCGAGGTGGGACTAAACGATACCACTCACACACACCGCAAGAGAAAACACCCGTACAGGCCGACTTGGGCCGAATGCGTCTTACACCCAAACGGACCCAACACATTATCACAGCCCAAAACCAAGAAGCCCCATGACGCACAACTAGCACGCAACTCCAGTACCCTCCCACCTAAAAAAATGCAGTCTGCTGTGTAGTTCGGTATGGGACGGAAGATGTGCTGTCTATTAAGCATTGCAGTTCACTTAGACGATTGTTTTTTTTCCAGCCAATCAAGAACACTACCACGGCTAGCTCGCGTCAAACTGCCTCCTCCACTTGGCGAATCTTTTCTCTTGGCTACCACGACACAATCCCCCGTCACACCCTGGCTTGGTTGACAGGCGCACGGGGTGTGACAGGGGGGCTCTGGGGTGTGACGGACTCGCCTAAGCATGCGGCGACGAGGCACGCCGCGTCGCCGCCTGCTCCGGCTTGTTCCAGGCTCGACCTCGCAGGGGGGTGGGGAGGGGGGGTCACGACCCCCCTCCCACCCCCCTGCTCAGCCTCGCGATAACGCACGCAGTGCGCTTGGTTGACAGGCGCAGTGTGGACATTCTGTTTTTCCAAACCCTAGGACACACGCAACCCCAGAGCCACACCCCTAAGATAGACAGGGGGGCTCTGGGGTGTGACGGACTCGCCTACGCATGCCACGACGCGGCACGCCGCGTCGCCGCCTGCTCCGGCTCGTTCCAGGCTCGGCCTCGCAGGGGGGTGGGGAGGGGGGGTCACGACCCATATTTCATTCTTCCCGTGTGATATTTTTTGTTAAGATAACGCCTCCGAAAGATAACTCCACCTCGAAACAAGTGCCACAAATAAACAAAAATGGGGGCCCCCCCAACCCCCCACCTCCCGTGACAGGGGCTGCATCACGTACACGTAAAAAAAAAGATGCAGGACGCAACTCTATACAATGAAGTGCATTTGGTTAGACAAAGCAGTGCGGTATCATAAGCAATGCTGTTTCGGAATACATACATGAATAACGGGGCTGCAGCAAGTATAGCAAAAATACAGGTGCAGTAAAACCTGTAGACAAATGCAGTGCTTTTGGTTAGACGAAGAAGTTCGGCATCACATGTAATGCAGTTTCGGGGACACGTACGATACATATAAGCGTGACAAATGCTAGTTCGCACAGAACGTGGTGGTTAACAAATAATATATATATATATATATATATATATATATATACTGTATGTGTTATTTATATAAAATAAAAAACACACACAAATTCGTCCATATATGATACTGCAAAAAGCAGACAAAACACAACAATAGAAAAAAAAGTCTTTTCATACATTATCTACCTTAGACAGCACACAGTACACAACATGAACCCTAGTTCTTGTCCATACATAGGCTTTTACCTAGAAAAAAAATGCCAAATGACTGTTACTGCGTCTACGACTGCGACACGGAAGTAAGCCCGAGGCTTGTAATCAGATCTCGTAGCTTAGGCGGCATTTCTTCATCATACAACATGTTCGAAGGATTGAACATCAGCTGGAAAATGTACTCCGCCTTCCAATCTTCAACAGCAGGCTGAAGAAAATTAAAAAAAATGCAGACCAGTGATAAAAAAAAAAAGGTTGTCATAAGAACAAAAAGTGAAAAAAATCAAAAAATAAAAAAAGTAAAAAGAAAAGAAGAAACAGAGAAGGTATTACGTCGGATTTGACAATTTTGTCGACTAGACGTTGGCCGTCATACAACTGCGTCAACCTCAGAACATAGATTCCACACTTGTTTGTTCCCTGCACTGGCACGACCGGGTAAGAGGGCTTCTCTGCCAATTTAACCCAGTCAGGGTGGTTCTTAGATTTATACAACTTTTCACCATAAATCGCTTTAGCAGCTGAGTCATCCTCCTCATCTGGCAAAAAGGCAGCACAAAGTAAAATAAACACGTCACAGATCAATAACTATTCAGACGAATCGAAAAATACAAAGTTCTTCTCAACGTCTAGACAGTCCCTCTTTTAAATGCACGTGAAGTCATTTCCTTTTAGCACTTTTTTACACAGATTGGGGTGTGTGTGAGAAAATGCAGTTCTGTCACGCATATGTTGCAGTGCACTATATAAACAAGTGTGGTGCTATGTGTGCTAGCATTGCATGTGCAGTTTATAAAAAAATATGCAGTAGGAGAAACACAAAAAAGCTTTGCACTTGGCTAGAAAAAATGACATACCACTTCAGTGCAATCTGAGTGGTAGTCAGTCCTGCGCCACTTTGTCGTGAAATCAATCATCTGGCGATGTTGGTTCATCGTGTATAAGGAATAATGACCATCCTTGGAGTGCGGCATCATAATCTGTCACATCAAAAAAAAATGAAAAATGAAAAGTTCGTTCGACACGTAGCACTAGGACCACTATTCCAAAATAACTATAAAAAGAAATGCAACAAACCAGAAAAATAAATGACGGAAAACAATGGCCTTACCAGTTTTGCGTCCAACAGGTTTTCGTTGCAGCTCACAAAAACCTTGAACCGCTTAACTGCATCTTCTAAAACAAACGGGGGATGCACAACTGGCAACACAGGGCGTCCTTCATCATCTTTTTTCATAAAGGTTTCCATTTGAAGAACATACTACATAGAAAAAGAACAAAAATAGGACATGAAAAAAAGAATAAAACATGCATGCACGCATGGACATGAAAAAATTAGTACAAGAAAAAAAATGACAGCACACGTTTACCGTGATAAAAAAGGTGAAAGTAGCACATGTTCACTAGAACGATAAACTAAACCCATTTCAGGGTCTTGCTTCCAGTACTTGATGACAAAATCCATGAGATACGAGTCCATTAAAGCTCCTTTGCCAAATGTATTATAGATATAGTCAACTTTGTAATTTTTGACATAACCGAAAGAGTTATTCACCATCAAGAACGCGTTACTGCAGTAAACATACACAGATGGGATCAATAAAATAAACTTAAAAACAAAACACACAAAAAGGATGAAGGGCACACACATAAAACTTACTCATGGTATTTGGTTACAAAATCTTGGCTGAGAACGAGATCCTTTATTGTCCTCGCCTCATCAATATATTTGAACCTCGGAGGCTTCAAATCTCTAAAGAGCCTCTCAACTTAAAAGCCCTCTCACCTGCCCTCTTGTTCAAAAATACTTCAGCCTCATCCACAGGAGGACGATTGATTGCTGCACTCCTCGTCCTAGTGACGCGCGACACCGGCGTAACAAAATCATCATCATCAACATCAACTACCTATGAGGAGAGCCGGGGCGAGCAACCTTTTCACAATCAGGTCCAGGTCCAGATACAACATCTGTGTTCAAAACATCTCCAGCAGAAGTACCAGAATTCTTTGGAGAGATTTCAATGGCACAATCCTCCATAACTACCTCAGAACCCTGCGACTCAAACAATGATGTACAGCCTCCATGAAGACCGCCATCAAAACCTAATAACGAGGAGAAAAAACATGGGAGCACTTAGCCCAAATACAAAAACAAAAACATTAGATGCATCTCAATAATATAAAAAAATGCAGTTCACTAAAGAAGAGAATGCAGCCCACTTGTATAGAACAATGCAACCCACTTGTCTAGAAAAATGCAGCCCACTTGTATAGAATAATGCAGCCCACTTGTATAGAACAATGCAGCTTACTTGTCTACATCAAATGCAGCTCACTTGTCTACAGCAAATGCAGCTCACTTACACAACAAAATATATAGCCATCCATTGTAAATCACACATCTCACTAAACACACTAGTAAAAAAACCTTAAGAAGCAGAAGCAAGCAGCAGACAAAGAAAGGTAAGAGAAATAAAAGAAGTTCACTAAAACAAACCTTTATCTGCAAAAATTAAAAGTGACGATAACTCAAGGCAACACTTTGGTGATGTAAGCCAACTATAGAGCATGGCCTTTCTGATGAAGCCAATGTGCTCCACTCCAAACTTAGCAACTCGAACACCATCCCAAGTCTGCAAGAATTGAAACATATAGAATCCACAATCATGCCTGCAATAAAAGAACAAAAAACATCAGTTTCACATAATGAAATATAAAAGAAAAGTTGAGCAGTATGGTAGACAGGGGCTACAAGGAACATACCCATTTGGCTGAAATGGGACAATAACATGTTTCAACACAAATCCATCAAGTGTAGGAGGATTTAACGGCTCAGCAGAACTTGAGCTACCTTCTTTCCATGCACGCTTGATGTTTTTAACCATCCTCCTAAAAATCCTGTTCGCATCATAGCTGCCAGGTTTATTGAGCGATTCAAGAAATTCAAACCGCCTTTCCTTCAAATTCAAGGCGACTACACAATAATGACCAACGCCATCCCTCGTCTCCGGCAGATCAAATGTTGCAAACAGGACCTGTTGGAAGTAATAAATAAATAAAAGAATTACTAGAACAAGAAAAAGAACACTATAAAACCAACACACAAAAAATGGTCTTCACCACATAAAAACATTACTCACCATATCTTTTTTATCAACACGCTCCTCAGCTTTTGAAGAGAACATCAATTTCACTCTCCTGCCTACACTACCACCATGCCAAATACTTGTCTGTCAAAACAAAACCAAACAAAGCAATAGTGCTCAAGCAAACAGGTAATCACACGAAATCAGAAAAGAAAATAAAAAAAAACAAAAATTTCTGCATGCTTACACAAATATGGTACGGGACAACCATCGTCAGAGATCCCTTAAACTTATCTACTAGCAAAGATACCTCAAGATCTACAAGGGCTGTAGTGAGCATCCCTTTATCCCAAAAAGATTAACCAACTTCGCCAATGGTAATATCAGACATCTCAGTTTTAAAAGCAATCATGTCCCTGAATTTTTTATGAAAAACTAAAACATAAGATATCACAAAAATAACAAGAACGAGCAAGGGCAAAGTCTGAAATTAGAAAATACATATGAACAAAACAATTTTTAAAAAGCCATACTTCTTCTTTTTGTCCCTCCGAGACCTCGTAACAGCACTGTACAACTCATTGTATCTTTTCAGAAGAGCTGGATCAATGCTCGACGGTGTCACAACAGGAAGTTCGGCATCTGCAATAAAAAGGTGAGGTTCACTTATCCAAAAAATGAAGTTCAACATTAAGATAAGGAAATTTCGCTAGCTATTTTGAAAATCACCAACAAAAAGATGAAGTTTCACTTATCATTAAACATCTAATACAGCTACCATAGTAATTAAAAAAATTGAATGACAAAAACTTCAACTTCAATGTTCGAAACAAAAATCTTGCCTTCAGTGTCAGAGTCTTCACGCTGTTGTTCTTCAGAGCTGACCAAAACATTTACTTGGCTAGGTTGCGACGAAACCAACACAGCCTCACTGGACTGCCCTACTGTAGCAACATCAGCATTATCTGGGCTTACAACAGTCTAGTCAACCACAACATCCTTGGATACCTCAGCTGCATGAGGCTCCAGTTTGAATACATCAAGAACATCGTCGGGCGTCAGACAAACAGGAGAAGCAGCAACTCTACCAGCAGGAAAAACATTCTCCAGGGGCTTTTCAATGCCAACATCAGGATCTTCGTGCCGACTAGGGGAAACAATATTGTGGGACTCCTGAGCTACAGAAGGTTCTGCACTGTCGAGGGCAATCGATACAGAAGCGTCAACATTGCCACCACCAGCAACAGCACAACCCCCCTGGTCCACATCAACATGAACTTCTACATTTTCATCTCCAGGCTGTAAAATGTTTTAAAAAGACACAATGACACAAATGAGCGAGGGGTTAATTAACACAACAACACACACTTCACTTATGTCAAAGACTGCAGTCCATATATGTACAATAACTGCAGTTCACTTATGTCAAACACTGCAGCCCACACATGTCAAATAACTGCAGTCCATATATGTAAAAAGAAATGCAGTTCACTTATGTCAAACACTGCAGCCCACATATGCAAAAAAGAACTATAGTTCACTTCTGTCAAAGACTGAAGCTCACTCATGTAAAACTACGCAGCTCACATATGTAAATGAAAAATGCACATGAGTGAACAGAAACAGCATACGTCAAGCTCATAACAACAACAAAAATATTAAATTACAACCCACTAACAGAAAAAGTAATTCCACTAAACCTTATCAGCTACAACATCCGGAGGGGACGATGCATCAGCCAAGTCCTCATCCTTCTCATAGCCATCGTAGGAATCTTTGTGCACATCACAAGCAGCAACTATAGTCTACAGGCATAGAACAAACCAAAACGAAAATAAGATGGTAATGACCAAAAAAGAAAAAAACTTCAACTATGCACAAGCAGTAAACTTTTTACAAAAATAGTGAGGTACACAAAAAACACAATAAAATGGAAAGCAAAAAATGAAAGTTCAAGAAGGGAGGCACATGGCAGAACAGGCATGGCAGAAGTACTTGTACCTGACCAATCCCATCATCCCTAGATGCATGGACACCAGAAGATTCCACTCCAGCCTATGACAAAAAACAAATAGTCAGTAGCAGTCCACATAATACACGAAAGAGGCTCAAAAACCACAAAAAACCTAGAACATACATTATCAGCGCCGGCGCCAGCATCCTGACGGTTCATTTCATCCAAAATGTGCTCAGCATCCTTCTCATACCGAGCGCACTTTTCTTCCTATGAATGTTTCAACTGAGCATACGAAGACCGAATATTCGTCACTGCAATCTTCAGACTTTGAACCACGCCACAATCAAAATTGTGAGCAGCAACAATATCTTCATCTTGTGGGCCATGGCCAGCAGGGAAAAAACTAGCAACTATCCTCAACCTGTCACCAGAGGTTGGCAAATCTTCAGTTAACTTCAAAACCTTCATAAGAAGCTCATCAATCTCCTCGTGTTTTTTGCCGCCAACAAATGTTTGTTTAGGAGAGCTTCTATTATCAAACATCTGACGAGCCGTGAAACTAAGAGTAGGTGGCGCCTCATCATCACAGGCAGGAAGCTGGCTACAGATAGGCTCATAAAACCTAGCATGAGTGCAAGGCCCCGCATCAGAGCCGCCACATAGCACTGCAGAAGGAAGGTTGTACACAACATCACCTAACGCCTTCCACTGCAAAAAAAAGACAAAAGGGAAGAGAAGTACACATGTGAATACTAGAAAGTTCATATTTATAATGACTGCACTTTTTTAAAAAAACTCTGATCTCAAAAACTCAAATGCACTAACCGGCAGCTTCCCAAATTTGTAAGATTCCAAATAAATCTTTCCCTTGACAACCATATCCTCGTTGTATAACTTCATCAGGTCCTTGGTCGTCAGGTATGACGCGTGTGGCGTCAGCGTGTGCATAACTGAAAATTTGCGAAGCTTCAAGCAATCAAGATACATAATCAAGGGGACAATGGCACAACCCTCTGCACAATTTTGCTTGCTGCCTGCTGTCTGCCACCTCACCATAGCTGCCTGTAGCTCATCAACAACAAGCTGACAAAAGTCCATCTGCACCATAGCCGCATAATCCATGTTCTCAACCATGGTAGCAACCCTGCCCAAATGAACTGCAGGCCCAGGGCACAACAAATTTTGATAAAGTATCAGGAAGAACACCTTGACAGCAAGATCAACCGTCACATGGTCATCTTCCTGCACCAACACCTCCAGCTTCTGAAGCAAGTCCTTGACACCTATACTTTTTGACCGGTCAAAGCCAAGCTCATCCTTGAGAGTAGTCAATGAGTCATCATGGCCGCTGGTTGCAGGCATTGGTGTAGTGTGACTTCCCATAGGTAAATAAAAAATGTGATGAACTGCATCACGATTGATTCGAAGAACCCTGCGATTCCCAAAGTCTATTATCATTGTGGCAGGGTCAATCACTCCCATCAGATAGCACATAAGAATGCGCGACACATTTTCTGTACTGTCAGTTCAAAGACAACACCGAATCCAGCATCCCGAACACGACTACAATGTGCTTCTTTCAATAAAGCAGCAGCTTTGTAAACAGTGGGGAGCGATAAACGTACAGTCTTGTTAAATCGAGCATCATCTCCCTCCACATCATCTTCAGTTGGATTGCTCTTACTAGACTTCTTCCTCTGTGTAAAGGGAAATGCAGTCCACATTAGAAGCTTAGCCATAAAAAGAGACAAATAAAAAAACACAAATAGAATAACAATGAAGGAAACAAATGCAGTCCACTTCAACAAACCTTTGGAACAACATCCGGCTCCCCACCAGAGTCAGCACCAACACCTTCATCACCATCATCACGGGGACGCTTGGGTTGACTCTTAGATGAACCGCAGTCTTTCCGTCTACCAGTCTGAGCATCCCTCACAAAATCAGCAAGCACAAAGTCATCATCGTCAGAGTTGGGACCTTCACTGACATGTGGTCGCTTGCGTTGAGCATCCTTTGCACCAGCTTCAGCAGTTCTCTTTCCAAGATTCTTGTTCATGCAAGAAACACGTGGACTCCGCCGAGGAGTACCACCTTCCTCAACAACAGAACTCAGTCTCTTCTTCTGCAAAGCAGGCTGCTTGGCTTTGACAAATTTGGCACCCTTGTTGCCACAATCTGCAGCTCTCCTCTGCTTCTCCTTCTCTGCATACTCTTTTGAATCATTTTCAAACCTCAACTTCTTCTTGCTTTGCTTCAATTCATATGCACGAAGCTATTCTGAGACCATCCACTCCTGTGTAACTTCCTCTGTACCATCAACAGACTGAGATTGTGTTTCAGACAAGACGGGACGTCTCTGCTCACAGCTCGCACCAATGTCACCCTTTGCAAAATAATGGTCAAACAATTGAGTAACCTCCTCAAACCCAGGCGCCCCAGCATGAAAAACAGACACTGCATCAAAATGAAGTTTAACTATGGTCATTAAAAAGTGCACAAAAAGAACAAATGCAGTACACTTATACATATAAATGCAGAGCTGCATTCATTAGCCAAACAAAAATTAATGCAGTTCATATATCAATGTAATGGAGTACACACAAACGTATGGAAAATTGAATAAAAAAAATGTAGTTCACACATACATAAAGCGGAGTTCACAAATACATATAAATGCAGTGCTGCATACACTAACTTCACAGTTTGTTAAAAAAATGCCGGACTAGATACAGCAAGGCAACACCAATTTGTACAACATCAAGTAAGCACCATACACAAAATAAACAAAGCATAAACATCAAAAAATAGCAGATATTTATAAGAACAATCCATTTCAAAACTCACAGGACACATATCAAATTCACAACAGAAAATAGGGATACAACCAAATTGGTAAATCAAACAAAAAAGAAAAAGAAAACAAACACATACCAGAAGGAGAGGCCACACTTATGGGAGAAGATTCAATTGGTGAATTCAATTGATGTCCCGCATCACCACCATGATCCTTACCACCAGGACAATGAGAGCGAACTGGTGTATCATTATGACCACTACAATCACCTACTAGACTCAAATAAAAACCAGAGTAAAAAATTACAAAACATCACATGACAAAAAATGCAAAGCAACGCTGACAACTAACACAGCATAAACAAATCTGCAGAATGAATTAGTAAACTAGATAAACATCACAAAAAATAAACAAAGCTAATGTAAGCAGTCCACATACCTTGAACTCCTCCTTCTGCTCTGCTTGGCGAAGACATGGTGTTTTCCTGCAGCACAAGGACGAAGTGACAGATATCAGCAACAAAATTGACGAAATCTGACGAAACCCTAGATGCACCTTGCTCTGCTTACAGAGCACACACGAGTACAGATTTGAAATCGAGATCAAATTCGCCTGCTATAGAAAAAAATACCAAAGCAAAAAATGCAACAGCCACTATGAGAATCACAAAACCAGACGAGGGAACTATCAAGACCAAGGGCACGAAAAACGTACCACAAAAAAGGGGATGAACGGCAGTGGTGGGGGCGGGAGCGGGAACGGAACAAAAAGGGCCGCGAGAGCGCATTGGGAAGCGCTCGCGGAGCGGACACGGACGCGGAATGCAGCAATAAGGACCCCTTGAGGACTGCGGTTCCGCGGCCGACGGCGGTTGCTGCAGGCGACGACGGTTTTGCTCGAGGGAGAGATGCTTCGGGAGCGACTGCAAGAGAGGTCAGAGGTTTCTTCTCGGTCTCTCCCTATGAGCGGAGCGGTCGGATCGCCTGGGAGGGCCACGTCTGAGGCCCGTGTGGGAAAGAGTTACGTCGAACGGGCCGGCCCAAAACGGGCCGGCCCGACTAAATAAGACAGAGCAGAAAGAAACGAGTAAGTTAATACTAGCGCAGTTCGCTGTGAAGAACAATGAAGGACGGACAGTCAAACAAATAAATAAATGCAGTTCAAAAAAAATGTTAAATAAGGAAAAACAACGCGCGTGTTAAGATAACGCGTCCGAAAAATAACTCTGCCTCCAAATAAGTGCCACAAATAAAAAAAAATGGGGGGGCCCCAACCGCCCCCCACCTCCCGTGATAGGGGCTGCATCACGTACACGAAAAAAAACAGATGCACGACGCAACTCTATACAATAAAGTGGATTTGGTTAGCCAAAGCAGTGCAGTATCATAAGCAATGCAGTTTCGGAATACATACATGAATACAGGGGCTGCAGCAAGTACAGCAAAATACAGGTGCAGTACAAACCTATAGACAAATGCAGTGCTTTTGGTTACACGAAGAAGTTCGGAATCACATGCAATGCAGTTTCGGGAACACATACGATACATATAAGCGTGACAAATGCCAGTTCACACAGAACGTGGTGGTTAGCAGATTGTACTGATGAAAAATAAAAATAAAACCATGGTAAAAAAAACCACGTTCGGGCACAACCGCCCAATCCGAGCGGTTCCATCGCCACAAACCCACGATAACACACGCAACCCCAACCCACGATCAGCACAACCGCATCATCAGCGAGATCGTGCAGTTCGTCCACTGCGGCCATCCCCCCTTTAAAATAAGACCCTGCCAACGCTTTCTCATCGACAACAACACAAGCATCCATTGCGCTGCCACCAAATCGCTTCATCACACCAATCTCCACAGAAGACACCAAGCCCTGCTGCCGACGATGGGGTTCGTCGACGAATACTGGGACGCGGAGGCGCATGGCAACACCAAGTTGCACGTCATCCACACAAATGACAAGAAGCAGATGACGGCCTCCCTCGAGCAGTACAAGCGCCACCTCAGGCTCCAGCACCACAAGATCGTCGGGATTGATCTCGAGTACAACAATGAGCCTGACGCGACGCAGAAACCCGCCCTCGTCCAACTCTCTGTCGGCAAGACTCAGCCGGTGCTGCTCTTCCAACTGAGCGCCGCTGAAAGGTGCACCGTCTTCGACAACTTCCTCGCCGACCCCAGGTACACCTTTGCTGGCTTCTCTATCAGCGGCGATAAAACCAGGCTAGAGCGCGTCAATCTGGAGGTCGCCAACTTCGTCGACATCCAGAAGGAATGGAGGGTGCCCGAGGCCACAAAGGAGTTGGACTCCCTTGCGGACGTCGCCAGCATGCTCGTCGACGACTACTACAACAACATGAAGAAAAAGATCACCGACGATGAACACAAGCACTGGGCCACCCTGCCTCTGACCATGAGGCACATCGAGTACGCGGCAAACGACGCCTATGCAGCGTATGAGATATGGAGCCGCATCACCCTCACCTAGGATGGGCTTCGCCGTGCAAAGCTGGAGAAGGATGAGGCCCCCAAGAAGCGCGCCAGGAGCAGCTGGGGAGACGCTAACTGGTGAAGAAGCAGACGGTGCCGGCCAAGAGCCAACATTCCTCGCGTCGTTTTAGATTTATCATCAAATTTGCTTTCTGTTGTTTGCTTATGTATCGTTAGTTTGCTTGTGATCATTTGCTTTTGCTGAACTTAGTTTGCTTGTCATACAGAATGGTTTCTAATGATGAAATTTGCTTATGTTGTGAAGAACTTTATTTGAATTAGGATGCATGCATTGCATAAAGTATGTGATTCGAGCACTGCACAGAACGGACGAACATGCAGTGCACAAATAGGATGCATGCATTGCCAAAATGTGTACATCTGCAGTACAACGCTCTGACGAATGCAGTGCACACATGCCCAACCAAGCAGTGCACACCGTACACTAGAAAAAAGAATACATAAGAGCAAAAACACGAAAAGAAAATGTGACCTGTATATGTAGTGCGAAATATGTGAACATGCAGTACAGAGACATGATCAATGCAGTGCACAAATGATACTAAGTAGTGCACGCCCCTACATTTGAAAAATATACAAGACGAAAAAATACACCTGCGGTAACGCACTCTGACGAATGCAGTGCACACATACCCAACAAAGCAGTGCACACCATACACTAGAAAAAGAATACGTAAGAGGAAAAACCATGAAAAGAAAAATGCGACCAGCATGCAGTGCACAAAAATGCACATGTATATGTAGTGCGGAATATGTGAACATGAAGTATAGAGACAGGATCAATGCAGTGTACAAATGATTTACTAAGCAGTACATGCCCCTACATTAGAAAAATATGCAAGACGAAAAAATACAAAGAAAAAAAATTGACCACCCAGGTGAAACCAGGCCCCAGCCAGTCTCGTAGTAAGTCTACGCCCACAGTAGGCGAGTCCGTTCTGAGCCACGATGCATGGGGCCGGGCACACATGGGCCCACAGGTCAGAGGGATAGAGCACTGAGCGCCATGTATAAGCGCCCAAATAAGTAACAGAGAAGTTCGATACGGATGCCTCGCCAGGGCTTATAAACAGGTCGTGCGCGCTCTCCGCAGGCGAGGTGGGACTAAACATTACGGCACACACACAGCGCACCGGGAACCAGCCGTGCTGACAGGCCGACTTGGGCCGAATACGTCTTCACTCCCCAAACAAAGGCCCAACACGCAAAAGAGAGGCTGCTGAAAATTTTAAAAAATCCCACATACCACTCCCCAAACACAGGCCCAACTACGCGTTCTGCAGTGCGTTGTGATACAACAATGCAGTTCGCTATATTCAAGTAAGCAGTGTTGTTGCTTCTCAAATGCGTTCGCATACACTGAATCAGAATCAATCCACCACCTAACACCAACCACAACATTTATTACTTCCGTTGCTCAATTGGCTGCATAAAAACCAATCCATTCGTGCTCCAGACTGACACAACTCCTCCCCCCCCATTCCTCTTTTTCTTCAAATCGTAGATCTAGGGTTCCTCCCATCCCTAGCTGTTCTCTGAAATTCCACTGAACCCGCCATGGACTGTAAGTGCGGGTGTTTAGCAAGGATGGCGCCGGTAGCGGACACATGCGTGTACGCAGAGGGTCTAGAGCTCACCAACACCGAGTGGCGCAGCATGCTCGGGTGCCTGATGATACCCAAGAGGGGGTTTCGGGCACCATTTCTTCATCGCCTCACACCCGCAGACCTGCAGGGAAGTTGGGTATGTTTTTCCCCTCACAATTTTTGACACAATCTAGGCTGCAAATCTAGATCTGAATGTATATTTCCATCAATTTGTTTAGTACTATCAACAAATACAAACAGAATTTGTATTGTTGTTCAGATTTGTTAGTTATTAAGACTAGATAGTTCCACCTATTTTTCTTCAGTACCAACACACGAACAAAAAAAAGAGGTTCAATAGATCTGTGTTGCAGTTCTCTTAACATGTTAGCGAAGTACATTCTAAATGACTTTGCAGAACAAACATATTACAGTATAATATATATCCTACTAAAACTACAGGTCAATTCCGTATATAAGTTTGTTCATACATTGCAACTACTTTATTAAATAGTAGTCATATATATGTACATATTCAAGTCAACATAAAAAGATCATCCTAAATATAAAGAAAAACATTTGCTGTTTACTTATAAAAATTATGTTTCCATCGATGCCAAAATGCAGAAACTGCCATCCACAATAAAATTTCCTGCTCCGAGTTCATGGAAGGTTACCTTGGAGACACAACACAAGAATGGGTATGCAGACATGCAAGCTGACTACCACATTGACTCTGAAGACTGCATCAACATAACTACTGGCTGGAATGATTTTGTCTCCCAGAATGGCTTTGAGGCTGGAGAAGTGGCCATGGTATTTTTCTACAAATAAGAAGACTCCCTCAAGTTTACAATATTTGCACTGTAGGTTGTCTAGGATAAAAGCTAAAGCCATCAGTGGCATATTCTAATGCTTTGCTTATGTTGTATGCTTTCAAAATTATGTCCATCAAAAGGCTTGAACGGTGCCTATTTAAAGTATGCAACCTCATTTGCATCATTTTATCATCCTTTTTAGACAAGTTGCTGCTGACAGAAATGCAGTTCTCTAATACACACAATACGGTCCTTAAATAAAAAAATGCAGTACTCTGAACAATAACAATGCAATGCCAATGGTCGAAAACTTTGTAGTTAACATATGCTGTTCAACAGAATTCTTGTGGTATGGAGTTCAGAAGAATTGACATAAATACAAGAAAATAGCAGCATAACTATTCTGCTAATGCAATACTAAAGTGCATACAATGCAGTTCTCTGAAAACACAGAATGCAGTCTGAGAAAAAGAATTATCTCATAAGCTGTCATGCCCACCATAATATAGTTACATTGAAGTCCAATACTTAACAAAATGCAGCACACTACAAACATATGCCAGAACTGCAACAATAAAATGAAAGCAGTACAGGTCCAGACATGTAGGAGACTAACAGAGGTGCCAATTCCACTCACAGTTTGATAAGTGGCCAAAACATTGCGCAACCACTCAAATTTGAACAATTACCCACCAAAAAATACATCAAACCCACTGCCACTGCGATGAACAGCATGAGCTATTCTTTAAAAGTGCACACCAAAAAGACGAACATTACACGCGCAAATACAGTGAATTCAAACCAAAAAGAGAAACTAATTACAAGATTCAAAATGATTTAGCGCACCAAATCCAAAAAAACAACAAGAACAGACGAGCGGACGAAGCACACACGCCCAGACAATCAATTTCGCAGAAATTGAAAGCTAACTCCTAAAAATTAGACAAATTGTAGAGTAAACGGACCGATTAAAATGAACGCAATCAAAGAATTCCTACTAACAAACAACATCCGAGCACGAAAAAGCCGCATCCGACGCGAACACGAACGAACAGAAAAAGCTCGTCCGCCAAATTGCTCGATTTGCAAAAATTCTAGTTGCTTTTCCTGTAAATAACAAAGAATAAATGTCAAATGAGATCCAGAAACAAATTAAATCATCCCACAATACCCGATTCCACACAGAAAACGCGGGCGGACCGCCAGAAAATGAAGCAGTTCTCTAGTGAAGCATTGCAGTGCTCATCGTAAAGAGGATGCAGTTCGCTTCTGTTGAGCGTGCAGTGCGGAAGTGTTATCAGAATAACTATTCTGCTAATATTAACAAAATAGACCGACTGCATATACATATAGTCAATGAAGAACATCAGTCGAAAAGTTCAAGAAACTGCAAACTTGAGGAATTTGAAAATTTGAAGAATTTGCAAAATGACGAAAAACTCAATTTTGAAGATTTTCAACTTTGGTTGGTGGCATGACCCACCGTATAAGAATGATGATTTGAGACACCGCATACAATTGTCGTAGGGCTCTGAGAATCAAATTCTTCATTAATTTCTTCACACTTAGAGGGTTAGTCTTCATTGATTGAACGAAAATGTTACTTCGTGTGTTGCACATCCAAGTCATCAATTTTGCATAAGTGTTAGGATGTGTGTCCTTTCAAAGAACATTCAAAGATTCTAAGATATTTAGCTCACACCGCAACTTGAAAAATCTCTTTTCATCCAAGGGCTTTGTGAAGATATCCGCCAGTTGTTCTTCGGTCTTCATGTGGTCGATGGAGATAGAACCCTTCAACACATGATCTTGAAGAAAATGATGATGAATCTGGATGTGCTTTGTCTCCGAGTGCTGAACTTGCTTGTGGGCAATCTTGATGGCACTCTCGTTGTAGCAATAGAGAGGCACGTTCTTCAAATTGATGCCATAGTCCTTGAGGGTTTGCTTCATCCACAGCAATTGAGCACAGCAAGAACCAGCAGCAATGTACTCAACTTCAGTAGTAGACAGTGATACGTAGTTCTGCTTCTTCGATGACCAACAAACTAAGGATCGTCCGAGGAAATGGCATGTGCCTGATGTTGACTTGCTATCGGCCCGATCACCAGCATAGTCAGAGTCAGAATATCCAATGAGATCAAAAGCCGAGCCCTTGGGATACCATAATGCTAGTGTTGGAGTGTGAGCTAGATATCGAAGAATATGTTTCACAGCCTTGTGGTGTGATTCCTTCGGTGTAGCTTGAAAATGGGCACACATGCAAACACTAAGCATAATATCTGGCCTAGATGCACATAGATACAATAAAGAGCCAATCATGGAGCGGTATACCTTTTGATCAAAGTCTTTACCATTTTCATTGGTGCAGAGATGGCCATGTGTGGGCATAGGGATTTTGACCCCTTTGCAATCTTGCATGCCGAATTTCCTCAGTTCATCCTTGAGGTATTTCGTTTGAGATATGAAGATGCCATTGCGTTTTTGACAAATTTGAAGACCTAGGAAGAATTTCAGTTCTCCCATCATAGACATTTGATATTCTTCACGCATCATGTATCCCAATTCATCACTGTAACGTTCGTCAGTACAGCCAAAAATAATATCATCCACATATATTTGGCACACGAAGAATTCATCATCATAAGTTTTTGTGAAAAGAGTTGGGTAAAGTGAACCGGGTTTGAAGCCTTTCTTCATGAGGAATTCCTTCAATGTGTCGTACCATGCCCGAGGGGCCTGCTTGAGGCCATAGAGGGCCTCGTTGAGTCTAAAGACATTGTCAGGATGCTTAGGATCTTCAAAACCTGGGGGTTGCCCGACATATACTTCTTCCTCAAGCTTACCATTGAGGAAAGCACTTTTCACATCCCTTTGATATAACATGATATTATGATGGTTAGCATAAGCAAGCAATATGTGAATAGCTTCAAGTCTAGCAATAGGTGCAAAAGTTTCATCGAAATCAATTCCTTTAACCTGTGTGTAGCCCTGAGCTAAAAGATGAGCCTTTTTCCTAACCACTTGGTACCTATGATGTTGTGCTTGCAAGGATCTGGTCGCTTGACAAGCTCCCACACATTGTAGAGCTTGAACTGATGCAATTCCTCTTGCATTGCTTGAATCCACTCAGCTCCAGAAATGCCTCATCAACTTTGGTGGGCTCTGTGATAGAGACAAAAGCGAAGTGCCCACAAAATTTTGACAAATGTTAAGCTTTTGAGCGTGTGAGAGGACCTGGTGAATTGATGTCATCAAGGATTTTCTCAATCTGCACTTCATTTGCCACACAAGGATGAGCAGGTTGACGAGTTTGATTGGGCTGAGCATTTTCTTGGGCGTCATTTTCCTCATGAGCACCAGCATGATTGTCCTCATTATCTGGAATGAGTTCTTCAGTAGGTTCTTCAGTGGGTATGATATCCTCAGTAGCCTTGAACTTAATGGATTCCTCAGGAGGTACATCATCTAGCACAGGAGGTAGGTGCTCTCTTTGTGAGCCGTTAGTTTCATCAAACCGCACATCTATAGTTTCAACAACCTTGTGGTGATGGGTGTTGAAGACTCTGTAGGTGTGCGAGTCCTTTCCGTAACCAAGCATAAAACCTTCATGTGCTTTCGGTGCAAATTTAGAGTTGTGATGAGGATCTCTAATCCAACATTTAGCACCGAAGACTTTGAAATAACTCACATTGGGTTGCTTGTCAGTGAGGATCTCATATGAGGTCTTCTTGAAGAATTTGTGAAGATATACCCTATTGATGATGTGGCATGCAGTATCAATATCCTCAGGCCAGAAGCGGTGAGGTGTCTTGTATTCATCAAGCATAGTGCGAGCCATCTCAACAAGAGTCATGTTCTTGCGCTCCACTACGCCATTCTGCTGAGGAGTGTATGGGGAAGATAGCTCATGAGTAGTACGAAGTTCATCAAGATAGTCATCAAGGCCAATGTTCTTGAACTCGGTCCCATTGTCACTCCGGATATGCTTGATCTTCATACCGAAATTCGTTGAGGCCCTTGAGGAAAAATGTTTGAAGACTTCCTGCACTTCAGTTTTGTAAGTGATGATATGCACCCAGATGTAACGAGAATAATCATGAACAATAAGAAAGCCATATAGAGATGCTGCATTTGTTATTGTGGCATAATGAATGGGGCCAAAGAGGTCCATGTGAAGCAATTCAAAAGGACGAGAGGTAGTCATGATGGTCTTCGAGGGATGATTGGATCTAGTCATCTTTCTAGACTCACAAGACCCACAAAAATGATCTTTGAGGAATTTGATACCCTCGATGCCGTTGACGTGCTTCCTCTTCACAAGTGTGTGCAAGTTCCTCATGCCAGCATGGCCAAGTCGTCGATGCCATAGCCAGCCTTCTGAAGCTTTTCCAAGTAGACATGTGGCAGGCTGTGGTCCTGCGGAGAAATCCACAATATAAAAGTCTCCTCTCCTAAAGCCTTCCAAGACTTTGGATTTGTCAGATTCCATGAGTACTATGCAACGATATTTGCCAAAGATGACAAGCATATCAAGATCACAAAGCATTGAGACAGACATGAGGTTCAATCCGAGGGAACTAACAAGCATGACTTTGTCCATGTGTCGATCCTTTGATATTGCAACACTACCTAGACCCAATTCCATGCTTCTTCCTTTATCAGCGTAGGTAATGTCCTTCAGATGCGATGGAGATAGTGCAGAGTCCATCCGTAAGTTCTTGTCCCCAGTCATGTGATTTGTACATGCACTGTCGAGGACCCACTCAGTAGCTTTGAGAGATTCATCCTGCAGACGAATTAGTACATCTTACGAACTCATATACTTCAGAGTGAAGAATATGACATCAAATTCGTCAGATTGAATTTCATCAAGCAGTACAATAGATACAGCAATATAAGGACATGAGAAATGAGTAATTCATTTCTTCATGATTAGCTTGCGTCCTTTCAAGCATTCTGAGGTCTCCAGCAAATTCTTCAGACATTCAAGTTTGTCTGGAGACCTGACCCTCCATAATAGATTAGTTCTTTTTCTTCACCACCCACATCTAGATGGGTGGCAAAGAGTTCATCATTCTGCGAGCTCCATATGAGAAAGGTGGCATTGAAGCCAGTGCACTTCGTTTCATAGAGAAGGGGTTGGAGTATGCATATGAGTAAGCAGAGAAATTCTTCGAGGACTTATGAACATAGTGATTTGAAGAATAATGCACATATTCATGACTCTTAGATTTTCCCTGTGAAACAGATGCATTAGCACGATGATGATCATATGAGGAATTTGATCCATATGAGGACTTGGATCCATATGAGGAATTTGATCCATGTGAGGACTTTGGTCCATATGAGGAATTTGATCCGGGGTTCCTGTTCTTCATAGGTGGTGTCATCAGGACATTCACCTGAAGACTTTCAAGGAACCTTTTGGGTACCCAGATTTTCTTCATAGGGGGACCTTTCCTGCAGTTAGTTCCAACATATCTAGCAAATACTTTACCATTCTGGTTTCTAAACAGTTTATAGTTGGAGTCAATTGACTCATCAGAGGAACATGAAGATTCACATGTAAAGCCAGATAAGGTAGATGGATCTATGGGAGGTCCTTTTGCAGCAACCCATGTGGTTTTGGGATACTACTCAGGTTTCCAGTAGGTTCCATCGGCAATGAGTTTCCTCTCAAATCCAATACCCTCTTTCCTAGGGTTCCTGTTCAGGATCTGCTTTTTGAGCACATCACAAAGAGCTTGATGTCCTTTGAGGCTTTTGTACATGCCTGTCACATGCAATTCCTTCAACCCTGCATTTTCGTCAGTGATACTTGTGGTATACTCAGATGAGGAATTTGTGACCACAGAAATAGTTGAAGAAGTTGCAGCAATAGAAGCATTTGAACTGTCAGGTGAAGAATTAGCAGATTCACGTTCGATGCATTTCAAACATGGTGGAATGAATTCTTCATGAGCGGAGCTGATCTGTTGAGCAAGCAAAGAATCATTTTTCCTTTGAAGATCATCATGACTCACCCATAGCTTCTCAAGATCTTGCTTTCTTTGAAGAAATTCATAAGAAAGCTTCTCATGACCGGCTAAGAGAGTTTCATGATGACCTTGAAGGTTATCAAACTTGGACTGAAGGCATTGAAGATCATCAGTTTGAGTTCGATCCATTTCCTCACCCAATAGGTCATCGCTTTTGTCTAGCTAATTCTAAACCCTTTCCAAAGCTTTTTGTTGTTTAGTGGCAATATTAGCAAGCTTGGAATAGCTAGGTTTGAGGTTTTCATCAGATTCATCTTCACTAGATTCGGTGGAGGGATATTTGAGTACCTTGGCACCTTTTGCCATGTAGCAATAGGTGGGAGGGAAGTCATCGTTGCAATCGTCAGTAGTGTTGGAGTTGCCATTTTCTTCATAGTTGAAGATGGACTTGCTGACGAAAGCAGTAGTGAGAGCTAGGCTCGCCACACCAGAGTCTGACTCCTGAGATTCCTCCTCTTCCTCATTTTCCTCAGGTTCAGCTTTAGAGTCCATTTCCTTGCCAATTAATGATCGAGCCTTTCTGGAACTTCTCTTCTTGTGAGATGAAGACTTTGAAGATTTTGAGGATGAGTACTTTGAAGATTTTTTATTTTTCTTCGAGTCATCTGAACTGTCATCCTTGTACTTCTTCTTCTTTGATTCCTTCAACCACTGAGGACAATCAGCCATGTAGTGACCGGGCTTCTTGCATTTGTGGCAAGTCCTCTTCTTGTAGTCACGGGATGAAGAATCTGATCTCAAATCATCACCTCTTGAAGATTTTCCAAAACGGCCACGCCTTGCGAAGTTCTGGAATTTCCTCACGAGCATTGCTAGCTCCTAACTTAGTTCTTCAGGATCACCAAGGCTACTATTAGAGTCTTCCTCTTCAGATGAGGAAATTGCCTTGGCCTTTAGAGCACGTGATCTTCCATAGCTTGGACTGTAGAGGTCTCTCTTCTCAGCTTGTTGGAAATCATGAGTATTCAGTCTCTCAAGGATATCAGCAGGATCCAGTTAATTGTAGTCTCCACATTCTTGAATCATCAGTGCCAGTGTATCAAATGAGGAATCAAGTGATCTCAGCAATCTCTTCACCACCTCATGATCGGTGATGTCAGTGGCACCAAGTGTTTGAAGCTCATTTGAGATATCAGTGAGGCGATCGAAGGTTTGCTAAACATTTTCGTTGTCGAGACTTTTGAAGCGGTTGAAGAGATTGCGAAGAAAGTCAACTCGAGAATCACGTTGGGTTGAGATTCCTTCATTGACGTTGGACAGCCTATCGCAGATAAGCTTTGCAGACTCCAAAGCACTCACTCTGCCAAATTGTTTTGCTCAGATGGCCACATATGATATTCTTTGCTTGAGAGTCGAGTTTCTTGAATCTCTTCACATTAGCAGCATTTATGGAGGGAATGATGGAGGGAATGCCATTTTCCACAACATACCAGAGATCGTTCTCAATTGCCTCAAGATGCATGTGCATCTTCTTCTTCCAGTAGGAGTAGTCCGTCCCATCGAAGGTAGGACACCCAGCCAAGACCTTGATCATGCCTGCAATCAACATAACTAAAACTCTAGGTGGTTAAACCAAAATCACACAGAACAAGGGAGTACCTTGCTCTGATACCAATTGAAAGTGCGTTATATTGACTAGAGGGGGTGAATAGGCAATTTTTACAAATTTGTCACCAAGGAAATACTACTTCAGGAATTTGCTAAGTGACGAAATACAAGCAGCGAATAAAGTACTCAGATGCATGCGTAATGAAGCAGTAGCATAGTCCTCATGATGAAATGAAACATACACAGAGCATAGGTAGTGTGTAAATAGGATAAGCAGGCAGAAGACAAGGTGACTGAAGAAATAGGGTTGAGGAAATTGAGAAAGTCTTCAGTCAAAGTCTTCAAACAGTAACAATCAAGTGCAACAGCAAGTAAGCAAGGAAATGAAAGGGTTGAGGAAATAGAACCAGTAGCTCGGTGAAGACAGTGATTTGGTAGACTAGTTCCAACTGCTGTGACAGTTGTACGTCTGGTTGGAGCCGCTTGGTATTTAAACCAAAGGACACACTATCCCAGGACACACAGTCCTTACCGTATTCTCCTTGAGCTAAGGTCACAAAGACCTCGCCCAATCACTCGTGGTAAGTCTTCAAGGTGACTTCCAAACCTTCACAGAGTTGGTCACTCAGCGATCCACAATTCCTCTTGGATTCTCTAGACCATGACGCCTAACTGTCTTGAAGATGCATAGTCTTCAAAGGTAACAAGCGTCGGTTCCACACAGGAACAATCTCTTCAGTGATGCTCAATCACTTTGGGTTTTAGGTGTTGGGGTTTCGGGTTTTTCCTCACTGATGATTTTCTATGAAAGTCCTTGGAGGATGGGATGCTCTAAATGACAAGTGTCAGTTTTTCTCGGAGCAGCCAACCAGCTAGTGGTTGAAGGGGGCGGCTATTTATAGCCAGGGAGCAGCCTGACATGATAAGACATAAATGCCCCTAATGATATGACCATTATGTGGATAAGATATTTGGGACAGCTGGCGCGAAGCACAACAACGGTCGGAAATTTGTGCTCTCAAATTCCTCAGGGCTATCATGCACCTCACTGTAGGCAATTCGCAGTGGCGAATTCCAAACTTCTCAGTCAGAACAAATTCCTCAGAGACCAGAAGATCTTCGTCTCTGTCACTGAAGAAATTGACTAAACTGTATGAGATTTCCAAAGGCTTCACTCGAGGCATTGGGTATGTGTAGGCTTTGAGATGAGCATCACTTGGAAACTTTTCGTTAGTATTACCTCGACCCCCTTTAACAGTACGGTGTTTCCTATGACCAAAAAGAAAGGAAATGAAACTACGAAAATAGAAGTCTTCACGCTTCATAGTCCTCGCATCTATATCTTCAAGGTCACACCAATTTCCTCATTTTCAAAGTCTTCAAACTCCTCAGATGAAGACATTCAATTTGAGGGGTCGACTTTCTTCAGAATTATCAAACTCCTCAGAGACTTATTAGACCTGTGTACACTCACAAACACATTAGTCCCTTAACCTATAAGTTTTCAATACACCAAAATCACTAAGGGGCACTAGATGCACTTACAGGGACCACCTGTGATGGTGGACTAGGGGAGACATGCTCATCATCAGCACAGCTACGTTGAGTGTCTATGCATGTGTTGTCTTCCAAATCTTGTTGGGGGCATGGCGGAGTAGAATCTGTAGAGGCCCTCCATTTCAGTTGGTTGGAAGGAGCACTTTTATCCACTGCCTTGCTAATTTCCTTCTGCTTTATTGATTTTGCATTGTTAAGTAAAACCAACAAGAAGAAGCAATAAAATTCACTCTTCAGAACTCATTCATGCATGATACTGACAATCACTACCTTGATGTATGGCAAACACACGAGATGGAATATGTACGAAAAACAGGACACATGGCATATTCACAACTATTTGTGTAAACTAAGAAGAAGCCATTTCAACAAATTAGAAGCAATACAAGCTATACACCACATGAAAGATGGAAGAGAATATCACACTTCCAAGCTAGAGAATGCACTTGGGATGCCGGTTTCACCGGAAGACCGCCATCAGTCCCTGCCTTAATTTTTTCCTTCGTCTTACTTAAATTTATTGCCTTGTCAAGTCAATCCCACAAGAATAATGAATAAAAATTCACTTTTCACAACTAATTGATGCAGGATGCTGACGAGCACTACTTTAATGTAAGGCGACCACATGATAGGATGATTGAATGTGTAAGCAAAAAAGACAGCATTATATTCACAACTATGATGTGTAAACTAAGCAGAACGCATTTAAAAAAATTAGAAGCAATGAAAGCTGGACACCATATGAAAGATGCAATGAATATCACTCTACCAAGTTAAAATTGTCTCGTCATAAGTGCCATTTCAACAAATTAGAAGTAGTACAAGCTAGAAAAGAATGCTAGATGTAACCTATGTCACACTCCCAAGTTAAACGTGTCTTATGATAAGTGATTGTTGCAGGTTACAGAACAGTAGTACTTTGATGTAAGAACATGGTGTGATAGACAAATATTGTATGTTCTAGAAACAGGAACATGTGTCTTATTCACAAGTATAATGTGTAAACTAAGCAGATGGAATTCAACAAAACTAGAAGCAATACAAGCTAGACATCATACGTAACATGCAACCACATATAACAGTGCCAAGTTAGAGGGAGCACCTATGATGGTGGACTAGGGGAGACGAGGTCATCATCAACACAACTACGTTGAGTGTCTATGCATGTGTTGTCTTCCAAATCTAGTTGGGGGGATGGCGGAGTAGAATCTGTAGAGGCCCTCTGTTTCAGTTGGTTGGAAGGAGCACCTTTATCTACTGCCTTGCTAATTTCCTTCCGCTTTATTGATTTTGCAATGTCAAGTAAAATCGACAAGAAAAAGCAATAAAATTCACTCTTCAGAACTCATTCATGCATGATACGGACAATCACTACTTTGATGTAAGGCAAACACATGATACAAGGATGGAATATGTACGAAAAATAGGACGGCATGGCATATTCACAAATGACACTCGGCAGAATGACACTCGGCAGAATGTTCTAATGAGGCATGCAGGGGGATGGACTAGACCGGAGGGCGGCATGATCGATGGAGAAGAGGGTTGGAGAGGAATGAGAAATAAGCAATGCCACATGATTATACTTGGACGGCTCGAATAAACATTAAGTTGTCTCATTTTCCCTTCCGTCTTGGTCATGGAGTAAGATACGCAGGGACTAGTATAGTTACTACTACCATAACATGGTAAGTTGGACCCCTAAATGCAAGAATGGACCAGGCACACCTCAATTATTCCTTCAAACAGCCGGACACCTGAATTAGCATACCATCCAGCTACTTAATCAAGTGTTTTCACTACAAAAAAAAGACACATCCGTGACATTTTGGGCCGAATGAATTTTTTCTGTCATGCTTATGACACTTCTATGACGATAATTGTGACAAAAGCACGTATCATCGTAGTTGTGGTGGGCTCCTACTTCTATGACAAAAATCCATGACAGAAAATGGGCTTTTCATCTTGGGCGGGCCGGAGACGCAGCTGCATGACATTCTTTGGGCCATCCATGACGGAAAAAATCATGGTAGAAGCAAGGGCGAGGAAAATATCAGGGAATTCCCAGTTACGGTGGGTCGTCGGTGCCGAGCGATGCATGGAGGTTTCCTTGTTTCTCTCGTGTACGCGCGTGTGTGCAAGGCGTTGCCTAACTGAACCCGAGCGATCACACATTACTGAACCCAAGCAATCGATCCCTTGGCTGTGAACTGAACCCAAGCGATCGATCCCTTGGCTGTTGACTAAACCCGAGCGATTCCTTCGCTGCTGCTACTAACTGAACTGAGCGATCAATCACTGCTGCTGCTTACTGAAGCCGATCGAGCCCCCATGCGAGACGTAGCAAGCCGGTGTTGGGTTGCCTCTCGATGAACAGTGACCATTGCTACCATGCGTGTGGTACGTAGAATGAGTCGAGACGTGGTGAGTCGAGCCGGTTGGTTGGCTGTGGATGAACAGTTCCTGGTGGGGGTTGGATGAACAGGACACCATGGTAGTAGGCCGTTGCCGCTGTATGAACAGGACCCCAAGGAGGCCGCCGCACCCCAGCCTATTGTGGGTGGATGAACAGGACCCCGTGGAGGCTCTATGAAGAGCAGCCTGTGGAGGGTGGATGAATAGTAGCCCATGGATGAACAGTAGCCCGTGGAGGCTGGAGGAGGTCGACGATGGATGAACACTAGCCCGTGGAGGCTGGAGCGAGGTAGTAGACAGTGGATGAATAGGACCGTGTTTCAACCATAGGCGCTCCAACACAAGTCCGTTTCTTCCGTTTTGTGGTACGCCACACCCCTCCCGATCAACAGGACCCCGTTTCGACCATAGGCACTTGAACACAAGTCCGTTTCCTCCGTTTTGCGGTACGCCAGACCCTTCTCGATGAACAGGACCCCGTTTCGACCGTACACAGTCGAACAGAAGGCCCGTTTCCTCCGTTCTGTGGTACGCCAAACCTCGTTTCGGCTGTTCCGTCCAAGCCATTGGCTCCCGATGAACACGACGTATTCCGTTGCCTCCCGATGAACACGACGCATTCTCTTGCCTCCTGATGAACGCGACGCAGTTTCTTCGTTCTGACCCAGCCAGTTGGCTTCCGATGAAGAGGAAGCCATTGCTGCCGTCCGTTGCCTCTCCATGTACACGTGCCATGGCCGTACGTATGTGCGAGTACGCATTCGAGACCCCGCCCGTATGTACATATGTGGACGTATTTTTTGGCATCTGGCTGTACGTACGTGTACACGGTTTTGACTGGACTGCCTGAACTGCTACCGCTCCTTACTCGGCCACGGTTCATCGTGGCAAACAGACCGATCGACCGGTATGTACACAGACAACACTACATACACTTCGACCGGGTGGGTCCTAGCTATCAGGGAGGGTAAGGAGGCACTTCCTTGCATGCGGATATATAGCTGGCGGGTCCCAGCGGTCAGGGGTGGAATCATATATTTTTTGCCCGTAATAAAGAGGCACTTCCTTGCATGCAAAGATGTTGTTGGTGAGTCCCAGCTGTCAGGGGCAGGCATAAGGAGGCACTTCCTTCCTTGTGAAGATATATGTGGTGGGTTCCAGCTTTCAGGGGGAGGAATAATTTTATTTTCGCGTAATAAGGAGGTGGTTGCATGCGTGCGTCCATGGACCAGGTGCGTCCCCACTGTCAGCCTCTCCACGTATAGTCCTCTTCCTCCACACATATATAGAGGTGGGGGAGGAGGGGAGGTAGCCTAGGGCAACCCCAAGGGGGCCGGCGGCCACCCTTGTCCCCTGCCCTGGCCGCGCCCCCTTCCTTCTTGGGCGAGTGGGGGGAAGGCAGGAGGGGGTGGCGCCTCCCCCCTTTCCTTTCTCTCATGTGGAGGGAAGGCAGGAGGGGCTAGCCCTCTTCCGTTTCCTTCCCTAGGGCCGGCGGCCAAGAGGTGGGGCGCGCCAACCCCTTGTGGGCTGGTGTGCTCCTCTCGTTTGGCCCATATGGCCCAATAACCTCCCGGGGCCTCCCGGAACCCCTTCCGGTGATCCGATGACTACCCGATACATTCCGAAATATTTTCGGTGACCAAATAGCATCGTCATATATATCAATCTTTACCCCCGGACCATTCTGGAGCTCCTCATCATGTCCGTGATCTCATATGAGACTCCGAACAACATTTGGTCACCAACTCACATAACTCATATAATATTATATCGTCAACGAACGTTAAGCCTGCGGACACTACGAGTTCGAGAATGATGTAGACATGACCGAGATGCCTCTCTGGTCAATAACCAGTAGCGGTACCTGGATGCCCATATTGGTTCCTACATATTCTATGAAGAACTTTATTGGCCGAACCTGTATGACAACATACGTAATTCCCTTTGTCTATCGGTATGTTATTTGCCCGAGATTCGATCGTCGGTATCTTCATTCATAGTTCAATCTCATTACCGGCAAGTCTCTTTACTCATTCCGTAATAAATCATCTCGTAACTTACTCCTTAGTCACTTTGCTTGCAAGCTGCTTGTGATGTGTATTACCGAGAGGGCCCAAAGATACCTCTCTGATACACGGAGTGACAAATCCCAATCTCGATCAATGCCAACTCAACAGATACCTTCGGAGATACCTGTAGAGCATCTTTATGATTACCCAGTTACGTTGTGACATTTAATAGCGCGCAAGGTATTCCTCCGGTATCTGGGAGTTGCATGATCTCATGGTCGAAGGAATATGTATTTGACATTAAGAAAGAAGTAGCAATAAACTGAACGATCATATGCTAAGCTAACGGATGGGTCTTGTCCATCACATCATTCTCCTAATGATGTGATCCTGTTATCAAGTGACAACACATGTCCATGGTTAGGAAACCTTAACCATCTTTGATCAATGAGCTAGTTAGTAGAGGCTCACTAGGGACACGGTATTTGTTTATGTATCCACACATGTATTTAAGTTTCCGATCAATACAATTCTAGCATGAATAATAAACCTTTATCATGAATAAGGAAATATAATAATAACAACTTTATTATTTCCTCTAGGGCATACTTCCATCAGAGGCCACACCTAAGGGCAAGTCCAGTTCACCCCGGCAGGGTTGCCGGGACCGCCAGGGCCAGGGCCCGCCAAGCTCCTTTGTCGGGGAACCTTCACCAAGACGCCATCGCTCCACCTCATCGCACCCAGATCGTTAATCAGTGCGGTGTCAATGTATCAAGCAACCAGGTGGATCCTGTCAGGCATGTGGCAGCGTGATAAAGAAGAGATTGGCTTTATTGACATCCGTTCAGAGGACATGTCGCGCTGATAAGAAGAGGCAGATAAGCGGCGCGACAGGCTTGCCGGGCTTCAACCTCAGCACGACACCTAGCAGTGCATTTAATGCACTTTTCCCTAACTACCAGAGTTAGGTATGATAGCATTGTTAGCTATCTAATCACATTCAAATGACTGTTTTGCCATTATGGTCGCCCCTTCAGCTATAAAAGGAGGCCCGAGGCAACCTAGCAAAGGGTTCGAACTTTTTGACTCCCCACACTTGTACACATGTAGTTGCATTCCCCAGGCATCCTTGCCAGGCTAGTACACTTCGTGTCTTTGCCTTCCTCAAGTTCAATCCACCATAGCATGACTGCAATGCGGCCCAAACCTGGGTAAAGAGAGCTGTCCATCACCGTGTTGTTCCCTGCTACTTTTGATCTTTGTGCAATGCGGTCGTCCCCTTGCCGAACCAGAAAGAGGCACCTATGCCCCATAGGTGATCGTGCTTCCATGCCGACACATTCATATTTTATTATTGCATTATACCTATTGTATTCTAACTTCACCATGGCTTATATCCCCCGATACAATCCATAGATTCATCAAAACAAGCAAACAATGCAACGAAAACAGAATCTGTCAAAAACAGAATAGTTTGTAAGGATTTGAACAATTACCATACTTCTGTAACTCCAAAAATTCTGAAAAATTAGGAAACATGGGAAATTTGTATATAAATCATGTGTAAAAAAGGTTAGAATTTTATCATGCTCCAGTGGATTTTAATAATTCTTCTAGTGGATGCAAAATTTTCTGTTTTCCCACAGAATCAAAGCAACTATCATCCAAATCACCCCAAAGGCTTTACTTGGCACAAACACTAATTTAAAGAAAAAAAAACACAACCATAACAGTAGCACAATTTTGTGCACACCAAAAAACAGGAAAATGATAATTATTGGGTTGTCTCCCAATAAGCTCTTTCGTTATAGCCATTAAGATAGGCTTGAGATTTCAACTATGTTCACATGAAAGATAATAATTGAAACACAAAGAGAGCATCTTGAAACATGTGACAAACACATTTAACTCTAGCTCTCTTGCTATGCATAGGCATTTTATAAGCAAACAAATTATCAAGACACGACATATCTAGCATATGCAAGCAAGAAGAAACAATAAAAATCTCAACATGAAGAGAGGTAATTTAGTAACATGGAGATTTCTACAACCATATTTTCCTCTCTCATAATAATTACATGTGGGATCATGATCAAATGCTAGAATATAGCTATCATATAAAATATTCTCTTCATGATCCACATGCCTAAAAGTTTTGCAATCTTCCAAGGTAGTGGGATTAACATCAACTAAAGTCATGACCTCTCCAAACCCACTTTTATCAAAAATTTCATAAGATTGAACACTCTCCAAATATGTGGGATTCTTTTTACCTAAAGTTGACACTCTTCCAAACCCACTTTCAGTATTATTGCAAACATTATTATCAATGATATATTCATCAAGAGGCCTAAATAAATTTTCAAGATCATAAGAAACATTATCGCCCCAATCATTATCATTGCAATAAGTAGTGGACATAACAAAATTATTATCCCCAAGCTTATAGTTTTGCATACTATTAACACAATTGACATTAATAAAATTTATAATAACATCATTGCAATCATGCTTTTTATTCAAGGAGATATCATGAATCACTCTATAAATTTCTTCTTTTAACACGTTATCAGAATTTTCAGATTCACGAATTTCAAGCAAAACTTCTTAAAGATAATCTGGAGCACTCAACACACTAGAAATTGGTTCATCATAATTGGATCTTTTAAAAAGATTAGCAAGAGGATGAGGATCCATCTTATTTTTTATTCCTTTCCTACTCTTTTGGGTGTTGACATGAAGACAAAAAGCAAGCAAATGAGCAAACAAGCAAAAAGGCAAACAAAAAATATTTTTGTATTTTTGTAAAAATGTTTTAGAAGTGGGGGAGATGAAAACGAGAGGAAAATAGCAAATAATGTAAATGCAAGGAGATGAATTTTATTGGATGGTACTTGATAGATGTTGATGATGTCTCCCCGACAACAGCGCCAGACATTCTTCCTGCTACTTGTGAGCTGCGTTGGAATTTCCGCGAAGAGGAGAGGATGATGCAGTACAGTAGAGATAAGTGTCTCCCTCAGTTAAGAACCAAGGTTATAAATCCAGTAGGAGAACCAAGCAACACCTCGTTAGTAGTACCTACACACAAAATAACAAATACTTGCACCCAATGCAAACAAGGGGTTGTCAATCCCTTGGCGGTTAATTGCAAGGATCAAATCTCGTAGTGATAGATAGATAAATAAAAACAAAAAATAAAATAAGGTAAATTAAATTGCAGCAATGTATTTTTGGATTTTAATATATGATAAAGATAGACCCGGGTGATGTGGTCGCCTATTACAGGTAGGGTCAAGGACCCATCATTTGGGACCCACATGGGGCCCATCACCATCGTAGGTAGGTCCCTGGACCATGCCAGCATTCGAATGCTTAACTCAGGAAGTCCACTCGGACTGCTCGACGGCACTCGGACGATCACACGTCACTCGGCTGATGGACCACCACTCGGATAGAGAAGGCGGGAGGGCGGGCGTCGTGGGAGCAGCAACGGTCGAAGAATCCTAAGTCATCCTTTAACAAGAGTCAAGGCTACCATTACATGTAACCGCCGTAGTAGAGGCTCATCACACCTGTAACTGAAGCATTCGGTGTCATTTAATGTCTCGGCAGCGTGAGAGACATGGGGCTGTAGCGCACTCTATATAAGCCACGCCCCCCTCCGTAGCCAGGCACAAGCAGTCTTTGTAACCATACCCATCAAATCAAAACAAGCCTCAGGGCACGAGATGTAGGGCTTGTACCTCCGCAGAGAGGGCGTGAACTCGTTAAATACCGAGTGTTACACCTGTGCTGTAGCTAGGTTCTGCTCCTTATTCATACCCCTAGTACTCATTGTCAGGATTGTAACCCCGACAGTTGGCGCCCACAATGGGGCTAGGCGTCTAGCAAAATTTCACGGCGTAGGTGGATTTCTTCATCATCATGTCAGTCGGCAGTGAAATCCATTCCAGGACACTCTCCTTCACGAGGCCCTGCTGGACATGGAGGCATTACCCGTCCCTAGCGCGACGCTTTTCCGCTCATCGTCAAACGGAGTCCTTCTTCGACAGCCCACGGCTCTATACCGAGTGGCTGCCCACTCTACCATCACGCGCCACCGCAAGCGTTCCGGGCGCTCACGACTGCAGCGCTGGATCAAGCACACCGTGGCCATCCAGACCGCGATAGAGTATGTGGTGGCTCTTGAGTTCGATGAGCCCGCCCTCGACCTCTCTGATGGGTCACTCGGCGATTCCTCTAAGGAGTCCGAGTGCGAATGCACCGAGTCGACCGCTAAGATTCTCATGGCCGATAACTCCGAGCACCGCGTGCCCCGGGATACACGGATGCTTGGGATGGCCGGGTGGGTGCGTCACATGGCAACACAGATGGCGGTGCTGAGGGCCACGAGCCGTACATGCCCCAAGCTATCACCCGAGAGTAGGGGGACGAGCTCTGTCATAGGAACGAATAGCTCCTGAACACCCCCATCACCGAGATGACCCCTGAGGCGTTGGCCATGGTGTCGACTCACCTGGCCACCTTGGCTGAGCGCGATCGCCTTGAATAGCTTCAGAGAGAGCTGGACGAACATGAACGCCGTCAACCCAGTTCCAGTTGGCACATATACCGCTCTTCTCGAGTGACCAGCCTCGTAAGTATCAAGTCCTCAGTATTCCATTGCAAAATCTGGCAGCTGCCACTCGGATCACGGATTCCATCCAGCCATCTAGCTCTGTGGCCGGGGAAGGGGTTCGACAGATCCAAGCACTCCTGAAAATGGCTCTGTCACAGAATACGGAGGTGTCCCAGTCCAGACATCGGATCCACAATGCGTCAGTGCATGCGGAGACCGTTCAGTCGGCTCATAGCTCACTCGGCTCTGGCAGGCGCCGAGTCACTTCCTCCTCAAGAGATCATCACGAAGATCGGAGGCGCGGTCGAGTTGCGTCACCCCAGCATCATGACGACTACGATCGCGTCCTGATGCCTCCACCACGAGATGGCGCGTACGGGCGCCAGCCCTACGATGATAGGCGGACACACGGCGATGATCGCAGGCCGAGTCCCACTCATCACACGAGGGACACTCAAGACCCGCAGTTCAAAGAGAGGTCCGTCTTCGCTCAGAACCTGGTCGACAGGGGCCGGGCCCTGCGAGAAGCCCAAGATCACGACGTACCGAGTGGTTCCGTACCATCAGGTCCCGAATGCTTCAGCCTTTACATACTGTCAGCGTTCTGGGACCGGGGGTACCCAAACCCGTCTACCTGCGGCCTAGCGCGTGGCCCCATCAAGGGACCAGTACGGCCCAACTACAAGACGTCATGGACAAGACCCTCGCGAGGTGAACGATGTCAAGACATCCCGAGGAGAGGCCTTCCCAGGCTGCCTCCCGAGGAGCGGATATCTCTAGGCAAGCGTCCCGCCTCGCGAGGCATGCGGTGACGTGAGCCATGACGACCAAGGCCAGGAGGGCACCAACAGGCGCAGGAGAGGACAGTTTCCTCTATGGTGCTAAGGAGGCAAGGACGTACGTGGGTTCCCAAGGAATCCCCCAAAGGTTTCCATTTCGGTGCAACAAGACCAAGGCCGCTGGTTCGGTAGGACAGAGGTCATCGCCGAGCCCACCACAGCGTCACGACCAGAGGCTTTGGAGACGAAGACCACCTTTAGTCAGGATAAGGGTGCACTCCTGTCCCCCTTCAAATTGGCCGTTATGGTATACCTTCCTACCTAAGTTATGAGGGAAGACGACCAAGGCCACTATAAATATAGGTTAGTCTCCACCGTAGAGAGGGATCGAATCCTTCGGCCATTCAGCTCGCCCAAGGCAGCTCACACCTGTACTAGTTCATCCTCATCCTCCTCACGAGGCAATTCACCACGAAGCAGGAATCGGGTTTTACACCGCAAGGTGCCCCGAACCTGGGTAAACCATCGTGTCCACTTCTTCTTCCCACTTGCACGAACTCGTCGGGTCAAGCCGTGAGGTGGTGAGCAGTGAGCCATAGCAAGGCAAGATCCTTCACACACGCCCCAAAGTTCGAACCTTGTTTGGGTCTGCAGAGCCCCGATCCTGACATTTGGCGCGCCAGGTAGGGGCGTGTCGGGGTTCTCCCTTCCGCTTTGCTCCGTCCTAGCTTCCCCGCACCCATGGCCGATGCCCGCCGAGTTCTTGCCGAGCGTCGGGCTGCCCGCGTCGCTCAGACGGCGCCAGTGGGCCGCGACACCGCACGCCTCTCCGCTTCTCCTGCGGCCACCGCCGCCACCGATCCCGCTGCTCACGAGCAGCACGACTCTTTGCTGTCGCCTTTTGTGCAACGTGATGGCCGCACCGCCATGTCAGCACAAAGACCAGGCCACTCCCGAGGCCGCCGCACATGGGCATCAGGACCGTGCCCCCCTTGCGCGGGCCACGCCCGTGAGCGTGGCGGGCTGCCATGCCTTCACTCGTGAGCTGCGCCGTGTTTTCTGGCCGGTCAAGTTCAAGCCAGATCTGTCCCCGTGCTACGATGGCGTCCCCGACCCTGTGGAGTTCCTCCAGCTCTACTCGCTGAGCACCGAGGCGGCCAACGGCGATGACAAGGTCATGGCGAACTGGTTCCCCATGGCTCTCAAGGACGGGGCGTACTCCTGGATCATGCACCTCCCGGAGGGGTCGATCTCCTCTTGGGATGAGCTCCACAAGTAGTTCATCGCCAACTTCCAAGGAACCCGTGACCGTGCCCTCACCGTCAACGACCTGCAGCGCATGAACCGGCAGCCGGGTGAGACTCTCCGCAAGTACATTCAGCGCTTCACCCAGGTTCACCTCAAGATCCTGAATGCCTCGGACGAAGCCATCATCTCGGTGTTCACCAAGGGCGTGACGGATGTCAAGATGAGCGAGGAGCTCACCATCCACGATGACCTGTGCACGGTGTTGGAGATGTTCAACTTGGCGAACAAGTGCGCCAGGGCGGAAGAAGGCCACCTCTCCGTCAAGCACCCAGACGTCGACTGTGAAGACAAGAAGGCCAAGGCCAAGGAAGCAAAGCGCAAGGGCCCCGCCGTGCTGGCAGCAGAGCCCGAAATGAAGCACGGCCATGATCGCGACGAGTCCCCCAAGGACGCTCGCCTATTCTGCGTATTCCACAATGTGCACACCCACAACACCGACGACTGCCAGGAGCTCGGGGCGCTCCAGGACGAGCGAGTGGGCCGCCACCCCGACCATGGTGATCGTGGCTTCGGCCGTGGAGGAGGCTGTGGCGGAGGCTGCTGGGACAACCGCAACCCCCGTCAGGGTTGGCATAATAAGCCTCGCAAGGGTGGCTGGCGCGATCAGCCTCGCGACGGCCCTTGGCACGATCAGCCCCGTGAGGCCCGTCCTTAGGGAAACACCAACCTCCCTCCGCTGCCGCCACCGCCAAGGAGGAACGATGACAACCATCAGGACGATGGGGCTGGGGGCTACCAGGAGCCTTGCGTGATTGCCTGCATCCTTGGCGGAGCTCAAGCGCCCGCCTCGAACTGCATCTTCAAGGAGTCCTCCTGCGAGGTGAATGCGGCCCCCCCAAAGCTCGAGGTTGTGCATCCCCTCAGGTGGTCGTAGTACGCCATCAGTTTCGACTCCAAGGACCACCTCAGGTGCGCGGACACTGTTGGCGCGCTCCCCATGCTGTGCACACCCACGATCAGCAATGTTGCAGCCACCAAGACCCTAATCAACGGTGGCGCTGGCCTCAACGTGCTCTCTATCGTGACCTTCGAGATGCTTCAAGTGCCCTATGATGAGCTCATGCCAACCAAGCCATTCTCCGGAGTAACCAACGGCTCCACCACTCCCCTGGGGCAGGTGCGCCTTCCCATCACCTTCGGCAAGCGCGGCAACTACCACACCGAGCTAATCGACTTCGACGTGGCCCATATTGGCCTCCCGTACAATGCGATCCTGGGATACCCGGCGCTCGCCAAGTTCATGGCGGTTACTCATCATGGCTACAACATCCTCAAGATACCGTGGTGCAGCGGTGTCATCATCATCGCCTGTGATGAAAAAGATGCGGTTTGCTCCCTCGAGCACGCCTATCACGCCGTGGCGGCCGAGAACTCTGATGATGAGGGCGGCGTCCTACCTCCCGAGGCTACCCCCGCAAAGAAAAAGCAGCTCCTCCCCAAGAGTCATCCGGAGGCCAAGAAATCTGTCGGCGACGCCTCAGGTTCCACACCTACTGTCGGGCACCTCTCACTTCCGCATAGGAAGGCGCGTCTGGCGCCTCCCTAAGGACGGGCTCAGGGGCTTCCATCTGGAGAGCCTCTGACCTAACAAGTGCGATGAGGGGGGGTGCTCGGGCACCACTTGGAGGCGTGCCTAGACACCCGCCCCCGCGAGCAAGTAACATGGCGCGAGGCGCCAGGAGCATGAGAGTTCATCACCAAGGCAATCGAGGAACTTCAGGAGGGACAAGCCATGCGCGGTGACCGCCACCCCGCACGTCCCACCAGTGCAGCCGCCGCCCCTGATGTGGGCGACGGGTTGCGCATCTGCGTCAACATCCCGGGCCTCAACAGGGCCGCTTCTTTAGACCTCTTTTGGCCGTCCAGCATCGGCCGGAGTGGGGGCTTCCCCTACAACTACGTCTGCATGCCCTTCGGCCTGTTGAATGTTGGCGGCTCGCATGAGCGCCTGGCGCAACACGCAACGGCGTCTCACGAGGCCCGACGCTCGGCGGTGGTGTCCCAGGAGGCCTCGGAGCCTCGCGAGCCCCCTGGGCCACACGAGCCTCTCGAGCCTCCTGAGCCATCCAGCTCGGGAGGAACGGGTCCCTGCGACGTGCTTCATTGAAAGCCTCGACGGTTTTCCAGCATCATTGCCAGGTGACTTTTTTTGTTTGTTCAATTGAGGGTGCCCCACGGGCTGCATTATCCTCAAGCTATTAGGGCCCGCCCCTGCAGTTGTGTTGTTTTGCTCATATATCAGAACTGGCCTTGCCTTGATAATATTTCCTTGATGTTTCAACTTGCTAGTCTGGCGCTTCGTCGCCATGATTGCCGCCGCGCCCCCGCGAGCCCGCCATCGGCCGCCTCATGATTAAGGACTGGCACGGCGTCTGTGCTGGAGTCTTTCCCTATAGCGTTGTTAAACCCAACTGACCAAGCTCTGTCTCACGGTCCAGTTTCGGTGCACATCACCTCCCGGGGTCCTTGGTGCGTTGTCCTCACATGAGCTCATCGAGGGTAGGTGAGTAGGGGCATGCGGATCAGTTCGAACAACCGCGATTCAGTGTTTTACCGATGTGGGAGCTGTGCACCGGGTGTCCTTCCTTATATTGTTGCATGAGAAGACTCGGCATGATGTCTGTGCTCGGGTCTATCCCTGCAGCGTTGGTAAACCCAAGTGACTGACCTCTGTCAGGCGGGACGGCCCCGTCCATGTGACCTCTGTGGGTCCTTGGTGTTTGACCTTCTTATGCAATGACCCCTGGATGTTCGCTCGGCGGAGGTCGCCCTCATCACTCAGGTTTCATACGCGTGCCTCGCGCCCCAAAACGATGTGCAACCTGCCTTGAGGTAGGACCTCCTGAGCCCCACACTGGCTCATGAGTGTCCAGATACACCTCCACAAAGTTCTGCCATGCCAGTCACGCGTACGAATGAAACAGGGTTGTACACGCCCGGAGACTCTAGCACAGAGCTCCCTACCCACGCCCTCTGGAAGCCCCATGCTCAGCGCTGGTGGATACGGTCAAACTATGACTATGACCATGCCCAGTGGAAGCCCCATGCTCCGCGTTGGCAGATACGGTTGTGCTTTGACCATGCCCACGCCTAGTGGAAGCCCCATGCTCCGTGCTGGTGGACACATTCATGCTTTGACCATGCCCACGCCCAGTGGAAGCCCCATGCTCCGCGCTCATGGATAAACAACTAAGGGCGCCCTAGTGGTAGCATCAACCTTAGGATCGCCGCTTGACTCTTCAGCAGCACCCCTCGCAGCCTCCCCCTGAGCCTCATGCGACCGGGGGCTGGACACGTTGCCTGTGCTCTCGCGCACGTCACCCCACCAAGGTCCTTGGTGTCTGGTCTCCTCGTGTGACTCCTAAGTGCAGGCTGACGAGAGGAAGGTAGGAAGAACCCTGGGTTAACCTCGCCATCGCCAACATTCCCTTCATGCAGTCCGCTCGAGCGTCAAGGGGGACCCCTGAGCATTGAGACTCATGGGCCTCACTAGTCACGTAGCCCCTTGCCCCTTGGCTTTGTCCAGGCATCATGCCCTGACATTCCAACGGCGGCCGAGGTATGCGCGGGGCTGGGCCCTGCCGACGCAAAGCACAAAGGCAAGCGGGAAGTAAATCAAGCGCGAAAAGGAAATTACGGAGTTCAAACAGTTATTACAGGCTCCAAATGTATCATAAATTCAAACAAAGTCTTACGCCTCCACGAGGCACAATAGGTCGCTGCATGATAAATTCTAGGAGGAAGGGCCATTCCGACCATTGTTGTCACCACCGCCGCGCACCTCGACCACAACAGGCCCGTCTTCAACATTGCCATCACCGTCGTCACCACTGACACCCGCCTCGGTCGCGGTGGAACTATCGTCAAAGTTACAGGTGAACTTCCGCAGCTGTGCGGCCACATGACCTTCCACGGCATCCGCCGTGGCGGCGCGGGACGCAAGAGAGACGGGGCCTATCACCGTGTCAAAGTCGAAGCTGAAGTCGCGGAGGTAAAGGTCGCTGAAGACGCGTGTCGCTGCCACGGAGAAGAGGTCGCGGCACTCCCCCTCCAGGATGGAGTCCACCTTGGCGGCGGCGCCTTCGAGCTCTGCAGCGAGCTTGGAGGAGAGCTCCACATAGCCGCCCTCGGGCGTCATGAGCGGATCCCCGAATCCTCCCCTGTAGATGGATTGCAACGCCTGGCGAGCCCTGAGCTTGAGGGAGGAGAAGGCGTCGCCGTCTGCCACTGCCTTTGTGTCAGCGTCAGCAAGGATCTTGTTCTCCCGAGCGTCTAGCTGACCCGTCGCCTCGGAGACACGCTTGGTGTGGGATGCCTGGGCCTCGACCACCTCCTTCTGTAGCTTGTCCAAGTGCTCGTGCTCCGCGACCTGCTTGACGACCACCTTCAACAGCGCGGAGTCGCGGTCCGCAAGCTTCGCCTCCCGAGCTTTGAGGTCGTCTTCCAGCTGCCGGAGGCGCTGTGTGCGCACGGCCTATTCCTCCTGGAGCATCTTCAGGGCGGCCTCCGCCTCACCGCAGCACTTGACGGTCGCTGCTCCTTCAGCCAGCGCATCATCACGGGCCGCCCTGGCCTCGGCGGTTTCCTTCCTACTCTTCGCAGTGGCGGCCTCGGCCCGGCTCCAGGCCTCTTTGGTCGCCGCATTAACTTGAAGCCATGCTGAGGCAAGCCCTAGACGCTCATTGGCAAGGCACCGGTCGGCGTCTTGGAGGTCCGCCTCGAACCGGCCGAGCGCGGCATAAGCATCAGCCAAAGCCCCGTGCCTGATTAGGGCCCCGCAGCTCACGAGCGCAAGGACCTCACCAGGGAGCAGAGCTGGCACATTAGCTAGGATCGTGGCTGGTGAGGCCGTGGTATGATCAACTTGGAGCGCCAGGGGCTCCAGATCCTTCTCCACGCTCGACCCCTTCGACACAGCAAGAGCAACCGACGCCACGGCCTGCTGGATTGTAGGGGCCGGCGCTGCCTGAGGCTGCACTGCCATACACCCTGAGTCGGGTTCGGTCGGTGGTGCGCGGGTCGTCGCCCCTTCCCCCAGGACCGGGGCTGTCGTGACCATGGTGGAGAGCGCTCCTCGGCGAGCCCCCACGTCTTTGTTGGCCGGCCCTCTAAGAGGCGCCGGCGAAGTCCCAGGAGGGGGCGGAGTGCCCAGACAACCTAGCATGTTGTTGCCCGCGCGCCCAAGGATCACGCCCAGCCAGTTCTGCGCGGTCCCGCGCCCACCAAGGCCGCCCTCGGGGCGATGGGTACCTTCGCACCGGCGGCGGGCTTCTTATTCTTCTTCTCCGCATCGTCGCCCCTGTTCGGTGTGACGAGGGGCAGCATGAGCGTGTTGGTTAGGAATGCATGTTCAAAAGGTAAGGCAAAGATACTCACTTGTCTGGCGCAGCCCACTTCCTCTTCTTCTCCTCCTCGAAGGCCGATGCGCCCGCTTTCTTCTTCAACGCGGTCTCGATCTCGCCCCGGGGGCTGGCAGAGTGGCCCCCGACGGGCCCCGTTGCAGAGTCGCCGTCCGGAGGAGCATGGGGGCTCCCCTAAGGGGTCTTGGCCGGCGAAAGCATGGCCGCCTCTATCGGTATTCTGGGAATGGGGGTACCCAGACTTGCTTGCCTGCGGCCCACGGCGTGGCTCCATCGACGACCTGGTACAGCCCAGCTTCAGCGACAACAACTCAAGACCCTCGTGAGGGGCCAATCCTCGCGAGGCGGACGACACCAAGACCCCCATGACGAGCGGCCTCCTCAGGCTGGCTCCTGAGGAGTGGAGAGTTCTATGCAAGCCTCACCTCGTGAGGTCTGGATGACGTGAGCCATGACGACCAAGGCCAGGCGGGCGCCAGCGGGCACAGTGTACCAGTTTCCTCTTTGGTGCCAAGGAGGCAAGCGCAGGAGCGGAGTCCCGAGGAATTAGCCAAAGGTTTCCATTCCCGTGCAACAAGACCAAGACCGCCAGGACGGCAGGACGGAGGTCATCACCGAGCCCACCATGGCGTCACGACCAGATGCTTTTGTAGGTGAAGACTACTTTTGTCAGGATAGCATTTACTGGTTGTCTCCCTTCGAATTTGGTCATTGTGGGATCCCTTCCCGCCTTCATTTGGGGAGAGGACCAAGGCCACTATAAATAGGACTTAGCCACCACCATAGAAGGGGACGGATCATTCAGATCACCCTCACCCCACCAGCTCACTCGAGCTCAAGAACACCTCTCCTCCTGAGGCTGTTCGCCACTGTACCAGTTCATCCTCAGTCCCTCGAGGCCAATCCACCACAAAGCAGGAGTAGGGTCTTACACCGCAAGGTGGCCCGAACCTGGGTAAACTACTGTGTCTCTTTTCCTTACAGTTTGTCGAGCTAGGCTGTGAGATTAGCGAGTAGGCAGACTAGGGAGGACGAGTTCTTCGCACGCACCCCAGAGTTCGAACCTCTCAAGAGTTTGCGGAACCTGAAATCCGACATTTGGCACGCCAGGTAGTGGTGCGTTGAAACTTCGCCTCTCCGTCCGCCGCACTCTGCCTTCACCGTTCAGTTCTCATGGCGGGCGCCTCTTCTCTGACTGGATCGACGGGCGCGCACGGAGGCGCCGTGGGTCTTCGGGCCTTCACCCCCGCCTTACGGCGAGTGCAGTGGCAGCCCAAGTTCAGGACGGAGATGCCACCTCGCTACGACGGCGCGGCAGACCCGGTGGGGTTTCTCCAGGCGTATGAGGAGGCGGTTCTGGCAGCCGATGGTGACGACAAGGTCATGGCGAATTGGCTCCCCATGGCCCTCACGGGCGTGCCGCGCGCTTGGCTCCTAGGCCTGCCGGAATCTTCGGTGGCCTCCTGGGAGGAGCTGCAGGGCCTTTTCGTCACGCAATTCACGGCGCCGGCACCTCACGTCATCGCAGCCATCCTCGGCGGCTCGCAGGCGCCGCCCTCGGATTGCCACATCAAGCAGTTCTTTCGCCAGGCGGGTGACGCCCACGTGCAGCGGGCGGCGCCGCCGGCTTGGGCGGCGCCCAACGCCGACCTCACCTTCGACTCCGGGGACCACCCGTGGTCATGGCCGGCGCCGGCGCCGGTGCTCTCCCGATGCTCTGCACCCCCACCATCTGCAACGTGGCGGTTACCAAGACCCTCATCGACGAAGGAGCCGGCCTTAATGTGCTCTCGGTGAAAGCATTCGTCTTGCTTCATGTGTCCCATGGCCGGCTCCGCCCCACGAAGCCCTTCTCTAGAGTCGTCAACGGCTCCACCAACCCCCTCGGGCAGATCCGCCTCCCCGTCACCTTCGGCACCCGCGACAACTACCGCACCAAGCTTATCGACTTCGACATCGCCTGCATCAGCCTCCCGTACAACGCCATCCTCGGGTACCCGGCCCTGGCCAAGTTAATGGCAGCGACTCACCCTGCCTACAACCTCATGAAGATGCCGGGAAGCAGCGGAGTCCTCACCGTGGCAGGAGACACCAAGTACGCGCTATTGGCCCTCAAGCTCACCTTCAAGGCCGCGGCGGCCGCACGACCGACTGTGGAAGGGGCCCCTGAGGCTCCGGGGGCTGCGCCAGCGAAGAAGAAGCAGTTGTTCTCTCAAGATCAGGCCGAGACGAAGCAGGTGCCGGTCGATGAAGACGGGGCGTCGGGTGCCACCTTCACCATAGGTGCCAGCCTCTCTCCAGATCAAGAAAAGGCGTTGGTCGACTTCTTATGTGCGAACAAGGAAGTGTTCACATGGGAGCCCAAGGATCTGGTTGGGATCTCGAGGGGAATAATCGAGCATCACCTGAGGGTGTGCCCTAACACACGACCGGTAAAGCACAAGGCGCGGCGGCAATCCACAGAGAAGCAGTCGTTCATCGTCTAAGAGACTCGCAAGCTACAAGAGGCTGGTGTCATTCGGGAGGTGCGTTACCCAGAATGGTTGGTGAACCCGGTCATCATCCCCAAGAAGGGCGGAAAGGAGTGTATGTGCGTCGACTTCACTAACCTCAACAAGGCTTGCCCTCAAGACCCCTTTCCGCTTCCGCATATCGATCAGATCATCGACTCCACCATCGAGTGTGACCTGTTGTGCTTCCAGGACGCCTTCTCAGGCTATCACCAAATCAAGATGGCGGTGCAAGATGTTGAGAAGACGGCTTTCTTGACCCCATGCGGGGTGTATTGCTACACCTGCATGCCGTTTGGGCTGCGTAACGTCGGAGCAACCTTCCAGCGGCTGATGCACATCGCTCTGGGCCAGCAGCTCGGGAGGAACGCAGAGGCATACGTCGATGACATAGTGGTGCAGTCTCGGGAGGCAAGGACCCTTATTGAAGACCTGGAGGAAACATTTGCCAGCCTGCGCAAGGTGGATCTGCGACTCAACCCGGAGAAATGTGTGTTCGGCGTCCCATACGGCAAGCTGCTGGGCTTCTTGGTATCGCACAGAGGGATCGAGGCTAACCCAGAGAAAGTCAAGGCCATAGAAAGGATGAGCCCGCCGCAGACTCTCAAGGAGATGCAGAAGCTGTTAGGTTGCGTGACCTCGCTGGGCCGTTTCATCTCCAAGTTGGGAGAACGCGCCCTCCCGTTCTTCAAGCTGATGAAAAAGAAAGGACCATTCGAGTGGACTCCAGAGGCTGACGCGACCTTCCAAGATCTCAAGAAGTACCTCACAACCTGCCGGTGATGGTGGCGCCACGTCCCCTGGAGCCCCTGGTGCTCTACTTGGTAGCCACGCCTCACTCAGCTAGTGCAGTGCTGGTGGCAGTGAGGGAGGAGCGCCTGGCCAAGGGTTCACGACGGGGCACCCCGTCGCCAGATGGGGCACCGCGGTCTCAAGATGGCGCTCCTGAGGCTCCGGCTGCACCACCAGCCAACAACGCTCCTGAGACCTTAGCTAACCCCCCAGGCAGTGGGTCTCCTGAGGACGATACTCCTCAGGGCATGGCTGCCATGCTGGATGATAAGGCTCTTGAGGGCCCACATACTCAGGAGTTGCAAGACCTCACCAATGCCTCCTCCCTCGTCGAGCACCCGGTATACTTCGTCAGCACGGTGCTGCGAGACGCACGGGCATGCTACCCCATGCCACAGAAGCTACTGCTCGTGCTCCTCGTCGCCTCCCGAAAGCTGCGCCACTACTTCCAGGGCCACCCCATCAAGGTTGTCTTAGCTTACCCTCTGGAGAGGGTGCTCCGGAGTCCCAACGCTGTGGGAAGAGTCGCCGAATGGAACATTGAGCTGCAAGCATTCCAGTTGGAGTTCAGTACCACCAGGATCATCAAGTGTGCGGCCCTCGCTGACTTCGTGGCGGAATGGACTGACGTCCCTGACCGTGAAGTGTGCGAGGACTGCTCCCTCATACCTGGCGACGAGGCACCAGATGGTTGGATCATGTAATTCGACGGCGCGTTCTCACGCTAGGGCGCGGGGGCTGGAGCTGTGCTTATTTCGCCTGCCAAAGACAAGCTCTACTACGCCGTGAAACTCTGCTTCCAACATGGTGAGAAGGTCTCCAACAACATTGCGGAGTACGAGGGCCTGATCGCAGGACTCAAGGCCGCCGCAGCACTGGGGGTCAGGCGCCTCACCATCAGGGGCGACTCGCAGCTCCTCGTCAACTTCTCCAACAAGGAGTACACCGCGAAGGACGAGCACATGGAAGCATACCTAGAGGAGGTACGCAAAATTGAGAAACGATTCTTGGGCCTGGAATTGCAGCACGTGCTGCGAGGCACAAACAAGGAGGTGGATGACATCGTCAAGAGGGCGTCTCGACGTCTGCCTCAGGAGCCTCGCATATTCGAAGAGCGGCTCTTCAATCCATCGCCAGCTCCACCCACCGCAGAACCAGCACCGCCTCACGAGGACCTCCCCCAGGCTTCTCCGTCGGGCACCCCATCTTGTGGCCCGACCTCAGGAGCTCACCTCCTCCTCGCGATGGAACCTCAGGAGGGGTGTTGGACCGAGGAGTTCAAGGTGTACCTACTTCGGGGCACCCTGCCAGAGAAGGAGGAAGATGCGGAGCGTGTGGCCCGCCAGGCCACAGCATACTGCATCCAGGACGGTGAGCTCTATTGGAGGCGTCCAAACGACGTTTCTTTACGGTGCATCTCCAGGGAGCAGGGATGCGAGCTGCTGGCCGATATACATGGTGGGGACTATGGGCATCATTCTTCATCGCGCACACTTGTGGGCAAGGCATTCCGCAACGGGTTCTACTGGCCTACGGCGCTCAACGATACTACCGAGCTGGTGAAGTCCTGTGAAGCCTGCCAATTCCACGCCAAGCAGATCCACCAGCCCGCTCAGGGCCTCCAGACAATCCCGCTCACATAGCCGTTCGTGGTCTGGGGGCTGGACATCTTGGGGCCATTCCCACGGGCGCCCGGGGGCTACCACTACCTCTACGTCGCCATCGACAAGTTCACCAAGTGGGCGGAGGTGGAAGCCGTCCGCACCATCCCGGCCGGTTCGACTGTCAAGTTCATCAAACGCCTGGTGAGCCAATTCGGGGTTCCAAACAGCATCATCACCGATAATGGCTCACAGTTCACGGGCAACCTTTTCAAAACATACTGTGCTAACCTTGGAACGCAGATATGCTACGCTTCGGTGGCACACCCCAGGAGCAATGGCCAGGGCGAGCGTGCCAACGCAGAAGTCCTGAGAGGCCTCAAGACAAGGACCTTCAAGAAGAAGCTCGAGGCCAGCCGCAGGGTCTGGCTCGACAAGCTCCAGTCCGTGTTGTGGTCCATCCGCACCACCGCAACCAAGCCGACGGGCGAGACTCCGTTCTTCCTCGTCTACTGAGCCGAAGCGGTTCTCCCTCACGTGGTCAAGCATCGCTCCACGTGGGTCTTGGCGTTTGACGAGGCACGCAAGGACTCCACGCGGGGGATGGACCTCGTGCTAGGGGAGGGACGCCGCCGTCAACCCTCGCTCCGAGCGGCAAGGTACCAGCAGGCGCTGCGGCGGTACCACTGCCGTAGCGTCTGCTCCAGGATGCTCGAGGTGGGTGATCTCATCCTGAGGCGGGTGCTCTCCAGGGAGGGGCTGCATAAGCTCTCACTCATGTGGGAGGGCCTGTTCAGGATCACCCGTGTCTCCAGGCCTGGCGCCGCGCGCCTGGAGACGCAGGACGAGATCCCCATCCAGAATGCCTGGAACATCTAGCACCTCTGGAAGTTCTACCCATGAAGCAACGCCCCGTGCCTATGAAGGTCTCCACTCGTGACACTCTCACGTAATAATGAGTGGGGCTGTACACGCCCCGGAGTCTCCTGAGTGTCGCCCGCGGGCCTCACGGGGGCTCCCTCCCATGTCCTAGTGGCAGCACTTAGCTCCGCGCTGGTGAGAAGACAAGACTAGGTGCCGGACGCGGCTGTTCTTTTGCTTGCTTTCTGTAGTTGGTTTGTAACTTCTTAATGGAATTTGGAGTTTTCGTGTTTCTCGTTTGCCAGAGCTGGAACTTTCTTTTCCTCTTGTTCGTTCGCCTCTCCAGCCTTGTCCCAGGAAGAGTGGCAGTTGCCTGTCGCTCGTCCTCACGCGTCCCGTGCGCGGGGGCTAGGTACGTGTGTGCGCTTGGTGCTCGCCCGCGACCACACCTCACCGAAGCCCTGTCGCCCCAGAGCTTCGGTCCTTAAATCCTTGCGAGACGCTCTCAAATGAGCTTGTGGGCACGCGTACCTTCTCAAGTCCGTGCCTCCGGGCATCGTGACGTGGTGCACCAGCCACAATCAACCCACGCTCGGGGGCTCGCGCAAGGAAGGGCATGACACCCTGTGAAGTTTTCTAATAATTTTGCAGCTGTACAATGCCTCCTAAGGCCCGACGGCTCCTGAGTCGTTAAGAAGCAAACTTCACCAGATGTTGCTGGAGAGGTGCACCCTCACGAGGCAGGAAATTACAGCAAGCATATCAAGCTAAATTATTCTAACCGCACCTGATCGGAATATCGGTATCCCTACACAATATGAAAATAACAAACATAGCATAATGGCACGAGTGCCTTGGTTCATTACACGCCCCAGCGGGGCCCTCTGCTTTTTTCAAATGTAGGAGAAAGGAAAGGTTAAACAAAAGTGGCCCGCACGACCGCAGCAGCTCCCGAGGCCAGGCTCCGGCGGCCCACTGGCTCAGTCCGAGTCTTCCTCCTGCTTCACCGGAGCGCCGCGATGAGACGACCCGTCGCCTTCCCCGATGCGAGCCCGGCGACGTGGTGGTTGGTCGTAGCCGCTGCTGCTGGTGCTCTCGCCGGAGGAGGAGCCGCCGCTGCTAAAGGAAGCGCGGCCGTCGCCAAGGGCAAGCTTACCCTCATCGTCGTCGTGGCCGTCGTCAAGGCCAAGCTCATCGTCGCCGCTGCCGTCTTCCGGGCAGCACCCCGCACGACGGCCGTCCTCCCCGAACACCCTCATGTAGAGGGTCGTGAGGCCGTCATACCTGAAATGAAGGGTGTGCCTCCTGTTCAGGCCTCGCGCGCGGGCAAATGCCTGCCAACGCGGGTCAAGGACACGCTGCCCGTCGCAGTGACTTCGACCCCAACCCAGGAAGCCTTGCTGCAGCAGCCGTCAGCCTGCAGCCAGAGGCCGTCAAGCCCCGTGACTGGCAGCTCACTCACGAAGAAGCACGGGAGCGGGAGCCAGGTGCCGGCGGGCCTCTCCGACCACACGACGAACTCCGGGAGCACATCCGCCGAGTGGAAGTGTGGCCGAGGAGGCCGGGCAACCATGGCAGGCCGCCCCTCATCGCAGGGGCTGCCTCACCCTTGGCGGCCCCCGCCTGGAGAAGTAGCGTGGCCGCGGCCACCCAAAGTGACGCCGGCCCCCGAAGTAGAGCGCCCGCGCCTTTGAGGAGCTACCACCGAGGTAGCAGCATGCTTGCGGGGGCAGCCACGCCCTCTCTTGGGTGGCGGCGAACCCGGTCCCTCCTTGGGGGCCTTCCCTTTCTCGGTGGCAGAGAACCTCCTCGTCGGCGCCATGGATGCTATGGCAGGACGGGGAGGTGAAGAAGAAGAAGAAGGAGCGGGCAGCGAGAAGATGGAGATGAGTGAGGGGGGCTCTGCCCCTCCCCTCATTTATAGCCGAAGGGAGGCCAACCGCTGGCCTCCACGATCCCACGAATTGATGGTTTTTCTCTACATGCAGTAGAGTCTCGTCAGGTCGAACGGTTGCCGAGGCAGCGTGGGGAAGCGGATATGCCCAGGTCCCATCAATCACCACGCGTCGACCAAGGCCGCAGGTGGTTAGGGCCCGCGGTGCTCCGCACTTGCCCCTTGGCTTTGCCTCGAAGCCAAGTTCAGGCGCGCCTTGGGCCCGGGGGCTACTATCAGCATTCTGGGAATGGGGGTACCCAGTCTTGCTTGCCTGCGGCCCATGGCGTGGCTCCATCGACGGCCTGGTACGGCCCAGCTTCAGCGACAACAACTCAAGACCCTCACGAGGGGCCAATCCTCGCGAGGCGGACGACACCAAGACCCCCACGAGGAGCGGCCTCCTCAGGTTGGCTCCTGAGGAGCGGAGAGTTCTATGCAAGCCTCACCTCGTGACGTCCGGATGATGTGAGCCATGATGACCAAGGCCAGGCGGGTGCCAGCGGGCGCAGTGTACTAGTTTCCTCTTTCATGCCAAGGAGGCAAGCGCAGGCGCGGAGTCCCGAGGAATCAGCCAAAGGTTTCCATTCCCGTGCAACAAGACCAAGACCGCCAGGACGGCAGGACGGAGGTCATCACCGAGCCCACCACGGCGTCACGACCAGACGCTTTTGCAAGCGAAGACTACCTTTGTCATGATAGCGTGTACTGGTTGTCTTCCTTTGAATTTGGCCGTTGTGGGATCCCTTCCCGCCTTCATTTGGGGAGAGGACCAAGGCCAGTATAAATAGGACTTAGCCACCACCATAGAAGGGGACGGATCATTCAGATTACCCTCACCCCACCAGCTCACTCGAGCTCAAGAACACCTCTCCTCCTGAGGCTGTTCGCCACTATACAAGTTCATCCTCAGCCCCTCGAGGCCAATCCACCACAAAGCAGGAGTAGGGTCTTACACCGCAAGGTGGCCCAAACTTGGGTAAACTGCTGTGTCTCTTTTCCTTATAGTTCGTCGAGCTAGGCTGTGTGATTAGCGAGTAGGCAGACTAGTGAGGATGAGTTCTTTGCACGCACCCCAGAGTTCAAACCTCTCAAGGGTTTGCGGAACCCGAAATCCAACAGCCTCGGCGGGGGCGGTCGCGACCATCGGCGGCACGCCTTGCGAGCCACCAACCTGGGTAGACTGCCGCCCCCTTGCCTGGGGCCACCTGGCCGGACGCTCGCGTGATCGGAGGAGCGGACTCGGCCCTCCTAGGTGTCCTGGCGAGGCGCAGGGGATCTACCGCCGGGGGCTTGCCTGCGTCAGCATCATCATCTTCGAGGCCGATGAGGAGCTCCCGCCGCGACAATGGGGACGCCTCCTCAATGTTGTCCTCCTCCCTCTCCTCCGAGTCCTCGTCGTCTCCACTGTTGGTGGAGGACAGCAGCACGGGGGAATCAGGGTTGCTAGATGGCATGAGCCCCAACTCGTTGAAGGCGGGCATGGCGGCGACCACATCCTCCATGTCGTCATGGCTATACAGCGGGGCGTAGGCTTCAGGGATGCTCCCCGAAATGCAGCCGAGCAAGGTGACCAAGGCCGTGTCCAACTCCTCACACATCAGGCCAGCGGCGTGCAGCCTCGTCGCATCTCCCGCACCTTGGTATTCCCAAAAAGGCTTCGAGTGCGAGTGGATTGGTGCAAGGCGCTGCGTTAGGAACTCCTTCATGATCATCGCCCCCGTCAGCTGCTCCACCTTCATGTGTGAGTCTACCTTCTCGAGGACGGGCCTCGCTCGCGGGTTGGTAAGCTTGGCGGAGCCCCACTCAGGGGTGTGCTTCGGTAGCGCCGCCGGAGGCGTCCAGGAAGACCCAGCGGTGCCGAAATCCTTCCACCTTCTTCCCGGCCTTCATGAGCATGTTGCCACTCTGAACGGCGACGAAGGATACGCATGCGGATTGCTGGGTCCAGATATGGAACCGCAAGCTGAAGTAGTGGCGAAAGTGCGCCACCGAGGGCTTTACACCAACGAAGGCCTCAAAGTAGAAGGGAAAGATGGATAAGAGGAGGATGGAGTTAGGTTGAAGATGAAGAGCATGGATTTTGTAGTGCCTGAGGATGGCGTAGAAGAACACCAAGAAGGGTGGGACGAGCCCCGCGAAGGTGCTGTGGAAGAAGAAGGGGTAGGCCGACTTCGCTAGGGTGCCCTGCTCCGTGGAGCCGGGCCAGATCTGGGGCTCGTCCCACTCGTTGCTGTCGCTGGCCGCCATTGGGATCACCGGATTGAGGTCCTCCCCCTTGGCGATGGAGGAAGTCGAGAGCGCCGGCGGAAGGGAGGAGGAGCTTGCGACCGGTGCCGCGGGCTTCGATTTCCTGGTAGGCGCCATTCAAGAAATCGCCGGTGCTGGCGAGCGTAAAGGAGAGGTGGCGCTGTGTCTGGATCTGGAGGAGCTTCTTGCTGGAGAAGGGGATCAGGAGCAAGTTGAGGAGGAGCAATGATGGCCCCACGGCATGCGCCATGCCTTTTCTCATCCTGGGTAGTTTCCGAGGCGACGTAGGGAAGTGGGGGCATTCGCGTCCAGTCGTGCGCCACGCGTCATGCCTGGTCGGCAAGCGGATAGGGCCCCGCGTCGTTTGCCCTCCCCTCTCTGCCTTCGCCTCAAAGCCAGGCCAAGCGTGCCGTGGTCCGGGGGCTACTATCGGTGTTCTTGGACCAGGGGTACCCTGACCCGTCTGCATGCGGCCCAGCGCATGGCCCCGCCGAGGGCCCAGTATGGCCCAACTACAAGACTTCACGAACAAGACCCTCGCGAGGGCCCCGCCTCGCGAGGTGAACAACGTCAAGACCTCTCGAGGCTGCCTCCCGAGAAGCGGATATCTCTAGGCAAGCGCCCTGCCTCGCGAGGCATGCGGTGATGTGTGCCATGACGACCAAGGCCAGGAGGGCGCCATAAGGCGTAGGAGAGGACGGTTTCCTCTTTGGTGCTAAGGAGGCAAGGACGTACACGGGTTCCCAAGGAATCCCGCAAAGGTTTCCATTCTGGTGCAACAAGACCAAGGCCGCTGGCTCGATAGGACAGAGGTCATCGGCGAGCCCACCACAGCGTCACGACCAGAGGCTTTGCAGACGAATACCACCTTTAGTCAGGATAAGGGTGCACTCCTGTCCCCCTTCAAATTGGCTGTTGTGGTATCCCTTCCCGCCTAAGTTATGACAGAAGAGGACCAAGGCCACTATAAATATAGGTTAGTCTCCACCGTGGATAGGGATCCAATCCTTTGGCCATTCAGATCGCCCGAGGTAGCTCACACTTGTACTAGTTCAACCTCATCCTCCTCGCGAGGCAATCCACCACAAAGCAGGAGTAGGTTTTTACACCGCAAGGTGGCTCGAACCTGGGTAAACCACCGTGTCCACTTCTTCTTCAAGCTTGCCCGAACTCGTCAGAGTCAAGCATTGAGGTGGTGAGCAGCGAGCCACAACAAGGCAAGATACTTCGCACATGCCCTAGAGTTCAAACCTTGTGTGGGTCTGCGGAGCCCCGATCCCTACACATACGGGCAGCTGAGATTGCCAACAACTACAGGTTGGCCACAGGGATCAGAAATTCACTGGCGAGTCCAAGCTTTAGATATGGCTGGAAGATTACCGAGTGGCAGTTCAAATCAGGGGCAGCAACGACAATGTGGGCATGAAGCATTTGCCGCTTATGCTCGAGGGCTCCGCTCGGGCCTGGCTTACACAGCTCCCGCTAGGTAGCATATTCTGTTGGGATGATTTGGCGAGAGTGTTCGTCAAAACATTTGAAGCCAAGTTGCAGCACTGCAAGTAGAAGCAAAATGAGACCCCTCATGAGTTCATTCAGCGGTGGACCACCTTGCACAATACGGTGGGGAACGTCACCGAGCACCAGGCGATCTGCGCCTTCAAGGACGGAGTTAGATACCCAGAGCTGAACATGAAGTTCGGCCGAACTGAGACCCTGACTCTCAGTCGGCCTAGGAGATAGCCAACTGGTACACCAGTGGTGAAGAGGAAGACCGACTGAGAAGCAGCAAAAGCAGGGCAGGCGATACCCATCAGTCGGATAACATGGGCAAGAAGCACAAGCGGAAGGCTGAGGCTGGAGGGAACTCTGGCCGGCCAGGGCAAAAGCAAAGGTTCCCAAAAGTAGAAGAAGGACTAGAAGGGAAAAAAGCAAGTCGCCTAGAAGAGTGACATCCTCGACCAACCCTGCCAGATCCACACGAAGAAGGATGAGAAGGGCAATTTGATTTTGCTCAAGCACACCACTCAGCAGTGCCAACTCGTGCAACAAGAGATACGGCAAGATTCATCTGGGGACAAGGATGAAGATGATGATGACGGAGGCAAGGGTACTTCCGGGTACCCCAACGTTGAGAATGTCTTGATGATCTTCGCCGACGTCGAGAGCAAGAGTCGCCTAAAAGTCATTAACCGAGAAGTCAACATGGCAGTTCCGACTGTCACCAAGTACCTCGACTGAGCCAAGACTCGAGTGACCTTCGATCAGTCGGATCACCCGGCCCACATACCGACCCCCGAGTGGCAGGCCTTGGTGGTTGACCCGGTCGTTGGTGGAGTCCGATTGTGCAAAGTCCTAATGGACGGCGGCAGCGGGCTTAACATTATTTACGAGGACACTTTGGAGGCAATGGGCATTCCGATGACCCGGCTCAGCAAGAGCAACATGCAGTTCCATGGGGTAATCCCTGGGAAGAAGGCCAAATCCCTCGGACAGATCACCCTCAACATTGTATTCTGCGAAGAGAAGAACTTCTAAAAGGAGCGACTGACTATCGAAGTGGTAGACTTCCGTAGCGCTTACCACGCTATCCTGGGTAGGCCAGCCTACGTACGACGTCTGCCCCGACCATGTTACGTGTATCTTCAGCTTAAGATGCCAGGGCCGAAAGGCGTGATCACTATCACGAGCAATCGGAAGTTGGCTGAAGAGTATCTCCAGAAGGGCTCTCAGATCACTGACGAACAGATGGCGATGGCCGAGTTATATGAGTACAATAAGGCGGTGGATTCGAGCGAGATTCTGAAGTCCAAGAAGCCGACTATGGAATCCGCTTTCCAGTCGGCAGGGGAGACGAAGCTAGTGCACATCCATCCTGAGGACCCGAGTGCTGCCCCAACCAACATCTCCACCACCCTTGACAGCAAATAGGAAGGCGAGCTCATCCAGTTCCTCCGTGAGAACTGGGACATGTTCGCATGGAAGCCTTCTGACATGCTGGGTGTCGACTTGATGATGAAGCCTATCAAACAGCACCTTAGATGATCTTCCACCGAGAAGTGCAAGGCGATTAGCGAAGAGATAGTGCGGCTCTTGGCCGCCGAGTTCATCCGAGAGGTGTACCACTCCGAGTGGCTCGCCAATGTCATCATGGTGCCAAAAAAGAATAACTCTCTCCGGATGTGTATCGATTTTAAGCACATCAATCAGGCCTGCCAGAAGGATCATTTCCCTCTGCCTCGTATAGATCAGATTGTAGATTCTACTGCCGTGTGTGAGAGGTTCTCGTTTCTAGATGTGTACTTCGGGTACCACCAGATCCGAATGTATGGTCCTGATGAAATAAAAACAGCGTTCATCACCCCATTCGGGTGTTTTTGTTATATCACTATGCCATTCAGGTTGAAAATGATGGGTCCACATTTCAGCGTATGATTCAGAAGTGCCTGCGGAAACAGATCAGTCGGAATGTGGAGGCCTTCATGGATGACATCGTGCTCAAGTCCAGGAAAGGTTCTGACCTCCTAACTGACCTCGCCGAGACCTTCGTGAATTTGCGCACTTTCGGAATCAAGCTCAACCCAGCTAAGTGTACATTCGGCGTACCCGCAGGCAAATTACTCAGTTTTCTCATTTCCAAATGTGGGATCGATGCCAATCCTGAGAAGTTCAGGGTCATCGTCCAAATGAAGCAACCAGAGCATCTCCACGACGTACAACCCCTCACAGGCTGACTGGTAGCCCTGAGCAGATTCATCTCAAGACTCGATGAAAAAGCCTTGCCACTTTACCGATTGATGAAGAAGTCAAACAGGTTAAAGTGGACTCCCGAAGCGCAGGCTACGTTCTAGGAATTCAAAGACCTGCTTTCCATCCAGCCGGTGCTAGCTTCTCCAAGCAGCAAAGAGCCTTTGCTCCTATACATCGCGGCCACGGGCCGAGTTTTTAGCAAGGTTCTCACTATGGAACAGGAAGAACAAGGCAAAACCTTCAAGCTCCAACGACCAGTCTACTATATCTCCAAAGTCCTGACCCCTTCCAAGCATAGGTATCCGCATTATCAGAAGCTAGTATATGGAATCTATCTAACTGCAAAGAAGGTGGCGCATTACTTTCAAGAACACTCAGTCACGATGATAAGTGATGCCCCTCTGTCTGAGATCATGAACAATAGAGATGCCACAGGCCGAGTGGCAAGGTGGCCATCCAACTCCTTCCGCTGGAAATTAAGTTTGAAGCCAAGAAAGCCATCAAGTCGCAAGCCCTGGTAGACTTCCTTGCCAAATGGATTGAGCAAGAACAACTCCTGCCGAGTGTTCCCGAACACTGGATGATGTTCTTTGATGGCTCCAAGATGCTCCAAGGCTCCAGTGCCAGAGTGGTCCTAGTGTCTCCTAAAGGCGACCGACTCATTTATGTGCTTCAAATTCACTTTGACTCTACCAACAACGAAGCCAAATACGAAGGTCTCCTGTATGGGCTGCCAATGGCAATTTCTCTGGGAATTCGCCGACTGATGGTCTATGGCGATTCAGACCTAGTGGTCAACCAAGTCATGAAGGAGTTGGATATCTGCAGTCCGGCGATGACTGGCTACTGCAACACTATCAGAAAGATGGAGAAACACTTTGAAGGGTTGGAACTCCATCACGTGCCATGCCTCAAGAACCAAGCAGCTGACAATTTGGACAAGATAGGTTCAATTAGGAAGACGGTGCCCAAGAATGTGTTCCTGGAACAACTGCACTCACCCACAATCAAGGAATACCCTTTTGTGGAAGAGCCCCCGCAACCAGTCGGTCCTTCTAATCCGATCAAAGTAGACGTCCCCGCAGTAATCATTCTGGTCCAAGAGATCCTTGTTATCACTCCCGAGTGGACTGAACCGTACCTAGCATACCTGCTTAGGCAGAAGCTCCCAGAAGATGAAGCTGAGGCCCGTCAAATCGTCCGTCGATCTAAGGCCTTGAACATCATGGGAGATCAGTTGTACAAGAAAAGCATGACTGGAGTCACTCAGCGATGCATATCACCGGAGGAAGGGCAGCAAAGAAGGTGGCACATTACTTTCAAGAACACTCAGTCACGATGATATGTGACGCCCGTCTGTCTGAGATCATGAGCAACAGAGATGCCACAGGCCGAGTGGCAATGTGGGCCATCGAGCTCCTTCTACTAGACATCAAGTTTGAAGCCAAGAAAGCCATCAAGTTGCAAGCCCTGGTAGACTTCCTTGCCGAATGGATTGAGCAAGAACAACCCGTCCTGAGTGTTCCCGAACACCGGACGATGTTCTCTGACGGCTCCAAGATGCTCCACAGCTCCGGTGCCAGAGTGGTCTTGGTGTCTCCTAAAAGCGAATGACATAGTTATGTGCTTCAAATTCACTTCGACTCCTCCAACAACGAAGCCGAATATGAAGATCTCCTGTATGGGCTGTGAATGGTAATTTCTCTGGGAATTCATCGACTAATGGTCTATGGCGACTCGGACCTAGTGGTCAACCAAGTCATGAAGGATAGGGATATCCGCAGTCCGGCGATGACTGGCTACTGCAACGCTGTCAGAAAGATGGAGAAACACTTTGAAGGGTTGGAACTCCATCACGTGCCACGCCTCAAGAACCAAGCAGCTGACGATTTGGCCAAGATAGGTTCAACCCGGAAGAAGGTGCCCAAGAATGTGTGGCGCCCCTCCTGATTACCACTATAGCCAGATGTTCGCCACGCATGCCAGCCCGGGAAATCACTCTGGCATGCGCGTTTACAACAAGTATCATGAACACAAGCATTTCTATTAATGAATATATAAGTCTTACATGATATATATTATAGAGGTGATGGCAGCGGAAAGGCTCTATCTAAGGAAGCTTGGTCTTGGTGCGGCTCCAATCCACAGGGATCTGACTGGGTTTCTCTTCTAGCCCGCGAACGCTCCGGCTCCTCGACGACGGACTACGGATCCTTATGTGAACCTGGCCACATTGAAGGCCGCTGAGTACTTTTAAATGTACTCGCAAGCAAACCAAACTAACATATACACCAAGCAAAGCAATCCATGGCATTCAATCATGCATTTGTTATTAGAGCAATATTAATTATCATGGAATAATAGGTTTATCCAGCAAGATAACTACTAAAGTAAATACAGTAAAGTAAAGCATATCAAGTAAATAATCCATACTCCGAATATTCTCATGATCCTATCCAACTCTTTCGCTCATCCGACCCTCTTTCATAGCCATCCCATGGCTAACATATCATATCCCTGACATCATCCGATGGCCATGCATATCCATTGTAAATCTGATAAACTTACTCTCTTCTGGGTTGTCCCACAACCCTCAGAATACTCATGATCCACTGAGTACTTTCAATCATAAGGCAACTTCTGCCATCATTATTATCACTGTTACGGTTGACCACCTAGTGAGGTCTGGAGGGACTGTCCATTACCATGGATGCGGCTATTCGAATATATTTTTACACTTTGCAGAGGTTGCGCACTTTACCCACACCATGGAGCACCTGGCCTCGTGATCCCATTCAGGTGGTCCAGTGTTGCTCCTACAAAACGTGCCTGACCCGTGACTCTTCCATCGTCCCACCGGCAATCATCCTCCCCCGGAGTCCTGCCCTGGGTGGCCCCTATGTCACCTCGTGACACCTGCCACCGTCGTGGCCAAACAAAACTGTCCCAAACGGGGACTCCCGGGTTAAACAATCAACTGGGTTCACAAGGTTATCACCGCCTACCGGGCCAGGGTAGCATGCACACATAACCATCCCTATTTGGTGGTACCGATAAAAGAGCACGCGATCAGACCAAGTCAAGGTCGTCCCATACCAGCCAATGTGGTTGCACGGATATGTCTGGACAGGTGACTCTGGATCAACCGACTAGGTTTAGCTTTAGCCATTCATTTATTAAATATAGTTGTTTATCACAATAACTTGAGATGCCAGCAACTATACATTTAAGTAAATTACTTTGAGTTATCACATAAGGACGAGGCATTGATGAACCTTGGTGTCGCCGTGAAGGAGAAGGAAGGGGAGGGGTGCACGGCACCGATCGTCTCTGCCACTGAAAGACGAATTCAGTTAACTGAAACTTATTCACCTATGAATAGTGCACAGATACTCCTATAATCCTATAGCCAAGAGTGCTAGGGATTTTTAGAATTTGTGGCAATTTTTGTGGTGATGTGTTGATGCAAAGGAGAGGGCCTGACCAAGTTTCAGAATTTTTGGAGAAGTTTAGATTTGGTTTTGAGCAAGAAAATGATTTCTGGTCCAAATTTCAACTGTATGAATTTTGAAAATTTTGAACTTTGGACCCCAAGGTTTTTGGTGAAATGGGTTGTGGGTACCATCTATTTGCTGAGATAATTTTGGTGGAGGTAGAAACCTTGTGGAAATTGTGGTTCCTTTGTAAACCAAAGGAATGATGAAAAATATGAATACCAACTTTGGAATTTTATTTGAATTGTAAAAATTATTTTTGTGGGGTAGGAGAGTTGGATACTGTCCTAGATGATGTGGGTGACTTGTGGGAAGAAATTGGAGTGGAAGAAAATTTGTTGGATGAATTTTAGAAGGGTTAGAGGGAAGTGAAAAGGGCCATTTCCTTTGATAAATTTTAAATCACTCCCAAAAACTTTTCAAAATGAAACTGTTTGAAAACCTCCAAATTAATTATCCAAATAATTTTAAACCTTTCAAAACAGAATCATTAAAGAAAATTTGAAACCAAATTAAGATTTGAAAGGGTTTTCAAATGGTAGAAAAGTAATATGATAAAAAAATGATTTTCAAAGCATTTTATTTTTAAAAGAAAGATTTCAAAAATTCAGAAAATATTTTTGGGGTGTTACAACACCTACCCCCCTTAAGAAAAATCTCGTCCCCGAGACTTCAGCTGTCCCTCAAACAGGTACGGATATTCAGTCCTCAGGTGATCCTCTCTTTCCCATGTTGCTTCTTCCTCGATGTGATTACTCCACTGAACTTTGTAAAATTTTATCACATTTTGCCGGGTTCTCCATTCAGACTCCTCCAAAATCTTTATAAGACGTTCCCTATAGGTAAGATCTGGTTGGATATCCTGGTCCTGATGCTGGACTTGCTTTTCTGGGTTACTGACACATCTCCTTTGTTGTGACACATGAAACACATCATGAACATCTGATAATTATGCCGGTAGCTCTGGTTGATAACCAACCTTGCCTCTTCTTGCGATCACTCTAAATTGTCCAATAAACCTCGGTGCCACTTTTCCTTTGACTTTAAATCTCCGTAGTCCTCTTGTTGGACATACTCTGAGATACACATATTCATCGGGCTCAAAACTGATTTGGCGGTGCTTTTAATCATAGTAACTCTTTTGACGGCTCTGAGCCGCTCTCAGTCTATCCTGAATAAGCTTCACTTTTGTTTCTGCCTCCTTAAGAACTTCGGGACCGAAAATTTGACTGTCTCTGGTCTCAGACCAATTGAGTGGGTTACGACACCTTCGTCCGTACAGTGCTTCAAAAGGTGACATTTTCAAACTAGCTTGATAACTGTTGTTATATGAGAACTCCGCGTATGGTAAACTGTCTTCCCAGCTAACTCCGTAAGTGAGCACACATGCTCTCAGCATGTCCTCTAATATTTGATTTACCTGCTCAGTTTGTCCTCCGGTCTACGGGTGGTATGCTGTGCTGAACGTCAGTTGAGTCCCTAGGGCTTGTTGTAGGTGCTCCCAAAATCTAGAGACAAATTGGGTGCCTCTATCAGAGACTATGGTCTTGGGTACTCCGTGTAGGCAGACAATCCGGGCGAGGTATAATCTGGCAAGCCTCTGTGTGGAGTATGTGGCTTTTACCGGAATGAAATGTGCCACCTTGGTTAAATAATCTGTTATAACCCAGATAGCATCATTTCCGTGTCGTGACCTTGGCAGTCCGATGATAAAATCCATTACTATTACGTCCCATTTCCATTCAGGTACTCTGAGTGGCTGCAATAGTCCTGCTGGCCTCTGGTGTTCTGCTTTTACACGCTGGCATGAATCACAACATGCGACCTATACGGCTATATCTCTTTTTCATCCCGTGCCACCAATAATTTTCTTGTAAATCCTTGTACATTTTTGTTCCTCCTGGATGAATAGAATATGGAGTGGTATGGGCTTCTGCCAAAATTTGTTGCTTTAAATCTTCCTTATTAGGCACGCACAATCTTTTACCGAACCATAAAATTCCCTGTCTGTCTACGGTAAATTCAGTCGCCTTGCCCAAATTTATTTTCCTCTTAATCCCTTCAATACTTGGGTGTCCTTTTTGGGCTTCTTTGATCTGATCCTCTAATGTTGGTTTTATTTCCAGTTGGGCAACGGTTCCTTCTGTGACTAGGACCATATTGAGTTTGGCAAATTCTTGATTAAACTTATGCTGTAAGAATTGCGCACTATTATTGTTGGTGCAGGGATTTCGGCTAAGGGCGTCTGCCACAACATTTGCTTTACCCGGATGATAATGAATTCCGATGTCGTAATCCTTTATTAACTCAAGCCAGCGACGTTGTCTCAAGTTTAATTCTGGCTAGGTGAAAATATACTTAAGACTTTTGTGGTCTGTGTATATTTCACATCGCTTACCGAGAAGAAAATGTCGCCATTCCTTGAGTGCGTGTATTACTGCAGCTAGCTCCAAATCATGAGTAGGATAATTCTCCTCGTGTCGTCGTAGCTGTCTTGAGGCATATGCCATGACTTTTCCTTCTTGCATCAATACACATCCAAGGCCTTTCCTGGACGCGTCACAGTATATCTCAAAAATTTTGAGCACATTGGGCACGACCAGAACGGGTGCCGTTGTTAGCCTCTTTTTCAATTCTTGGAAACTTTTCTCACAGGCTTCAGTCCAATCAAACTTCTTATCCTTCTTAAGTAATTGGGTCATGGGTTTAGCTATGGTGGAGAATCTTTCTATAAATCTCCGGTAGTAGCCAGCCAGACCAAGAAAACTCCTGACCTCTATCACGTTTGTGGGTTGCTTCCATTCTTGGACAGCGTTTACTTTACTTGGGTCCACTGCTATCCCATCTTGTGTCAGTACGTGTCCTAGAAAACCAACTTCTCGCAACCAAAATTCACATTTACTGAATTTGGCATATAGTTGATTTTTCCTCAATTCTTCCAGGACTATTCGTAGGTGTTGCTCATGTTCCTCGGGTGTCTTGGAATAAATAAGTATATCATCGATAAATACGACCACGAACTTGTCCAAATATTTCATGAAGACCTTGTTCATGAGATGCACAAAATAAGCAGGAGCATTGGTTAAGCCAAAAGGCATCACTGTGAACTCGTATAATCCATATCTGGTAGTAAAGGCAGTCTTGGGTATATCTACCGATCGGATTTTTAATTGATGGTAGCCTGACCTCAAATCTATTTTTGAGAAAACATTGGATTCTGCTAGCTGTTCAAACAAGTCATTTATCCGGGGCAGCGGGTATTTATTTTTATTGGTGACCATATTGAGTGCCGTGTAATCAATACATAGCCTTAGGGTACCATCCTTTTTCTTGGCAAATAAAACTGGCGATCCCCATGGTGATGAGCTGGGTCGAACATAACCCTTTTCCATTAGTTCCTTAATCTGTTTCTTCAACTTAGCCAATTCCGTCGGAGCCATTCGGTATGGCTTCTTATAAATGGGTGTCGTTCCAAGTGCCATTTCAATAACAAATTCAATTTCACGGTCCGGGGGCATTCCTGGTAGCTCCTCAGGAAATACATCAGGGTATTCGCAGACTACAGGGACCTTACTTAGTTCTGGCACATCCACTTGATTTAATTTTCCTTGTGATGCGGAAATCCTCCTTGTGCCAAATTTTGTTGTTTTTCCTTGGTAGCTTGTAAGAGTCACTGTGCGGTTGTAGCAGTCTATGAAACCTTTATTTTTGGTTAACCAATCCATTCCCAAAATAACATCTAGTTCGACTGCTTCCAGAACAATAAGGTTGGCTAAAAATACCATTCCTTTGATCTCAATATTCACATCCTTGCAGTACCATTGTGTGCTTTGCTTCGATCCCGGGGACTGAATAACCATGGAATTTTGCAAAGGCGAAAAAGAAAATCGATTCTTCGATGCAAATCTTTTTGAGATACACGAACGAGAAGCTCCGGAATCAAATAAGAATGTAGCATTAATTGAGTTCACAGGAAACGTACCAAACACAATATCTGGTGCATTTTGTGCCTCCTCAAAGGTCACGTGGTTGACCTGTCCCTTCCTCTGGTTGTTATTGGGGTTGGAGTTGTTGCATTTTGGAGCTGTGTTTGTACCACGACCATTGTTGTTGGCCTTGGTTGTATTATTTCCCTGCTTTGGGCATTGCCTGGAGTAATGCCCTTCTCCTCCATAGGCATAACAGGTGATGCCCGGATAGAATGTCGTATCCTTGGTCTTGTTGTTGAAAGCACTGCGGTTTTGTTGTGGTGCTACCGTTGCTAGTCGGGGTGTTGTAGGCTTCGGAAATTCATTCTTGGGCGTGTTGTTGCAAACCTGAGATGACTGGTTCATACGGCGCTTGCGTATTTCGTTCATGTTGCGGTGCTCGTTCTCCAGTATAATTGCCTTGTCCACCAGTGTTTTGAAATCAGGAAAGGTGTGGACTACCAGTTGGCACTTTAAAGATGGGATAAGTCCGTCGAGAAATTTTTCCATCTTTTTGTCTTCTGTCATATATTCGTCGTTGGCGTACCGGGTGTAATGCCCAATATGCGACTATACTCCATACATGTCGAGGCACGACTTGGGGTATAAGCGCATATTGGCACGGTCGCAAGAGTGGTTGTATCTTTGCTCATCTCATGTACTGAATAGATAGAATACGAGCTTTGGCTTACAATCGCCCCAATGTCACACAATATCATCAAGTTATACAATCATTCAAGATGAACACAGAGTCCGGCTACGGACGAAATCAAGCGAATAAAAGACAACCACCAAAGCTAAGTCCCGATCGACCCTACTGGGCACCACTACTGATCGTCCGGAAAGGAAACATAGTAACGGCCACGGTCTTCATTGAACTCCCACTTGAGTTCAGTGGCATCACCTGCACCAGACTCATTGGTACCTGCAATAGTGTTTGTAGTATTCTGTGAGCCATGGGGACTCAGCAATCATATCACCCATGGTATCAAGACTAACAAAGCTTAAGGTAAGGTATGGACATATGGTGGAGTTGCAGCAGGCACTAAGCATTGTATGGTGGCTAACTTACGAATGTAAGAATAAGATGAGAAGCTACGCAAATGGTCGTAATCTATTAATGATCAAGAAGTGATCCTGAACTACTTACGTTCAAACATAACCCCACCATGTTCTCTTCCCGAACCTCATCGAAAAGAGACCATCATGGTTACGCACGCGGTTGGTGTGTTTTAATTGAGTTTGGTTTCAAGTTCGCTACAACCGGATATTAAAAAGCTCCCGTCTGCCACATAACCGCGGGCACGGCTCTCGAAAGTTTAAACCCTGCAGGGGTGTCCCAACTTAGCCCATGACAAGCTCACGATCCGCGGAGACAAACCTCCATCGCGGGACAACCCGAGTAGCCTCGGAATCCCGGTGCACAAGCTCTTCGAAGAAAGGAAAACTATCCCAAGGAGATGTCCCGGTGAGTCAGATCCGTGTCCAGAGCCGCGCGCTCTCTATCTACTGACTCATCCATCTATGCAAAGTGGACGATAGCCAAAAGACCTCGAGTTGCCCCGAGGTGGCACCGCCGACTGCTAGGTAGGTGGACTAACACTCATGTCGAGCACTGGCCCGGGGGTTGATTAAGTATCCTCGGGTTAATTACTCCCTATGCAAGTTTTAGTTGTTATTAGGCAAATGGTAAAACCAAAGTTGGATCTCCTCGGGAAAGCTTTACTTTAGACGAAGAAACAAGGGGGGCCCATAACACCCCGACCGTGTTAGGGACGCAAAAATCAAGGAACATTACACCGGTATGACGGAAACTAAGGTGGCAAGAGTGGAACAAAACACCGAGCAAAAGGCCAAGCCTTCCACCCTTTACCAAGTATATAGATGCATTAAATAAAATAAGATATATTGTGATATCCCAACATATCCATGTCCCAACATGGAACAACCTGCACTGCACCTGCAACTAGCAACGCTATAAGAGGGGCTGAGCAAAAGCGGTAACATAGCCAAACAACGGTTTGCTAGGAAGGTGGGTTAGAGGCATGACATGGCAATATGGGAGGCTTGATAAACAAGTGGTAGGTAGCGCGACTTAGCAATAGAACGAACAACTAGCAAGCAAAGATAGAAGTGATATCGGGGGTAATGATCATCTTGCCTGCAATGTTTTCAGAGGTAACGAATCCTTGCTCCTCGGAAACGTACTCGACAGGATCCTCGTTCTCAAACTCGTCTCCTGGCTCTACCCAAAGCAAGAACAGAAGAAACGGAACAATAATCAATCACGGTGCAATGCGCAAGCAACATGATGCAAGACATGGCATGGAATGCAAGATATGATGTGCAATGCATATGGGTGCTCCAGAGGGGAAAGATGGACATGGCACTATCTTAGCAAACCAAGCATGCCACTGGATAGATTGGGATATTTCGGATGAAATCGATATAAAGATCACCGGAAACGGATGCACGCTTTGCAAATGACGAGCAAAACAAGATACAATGCAAAGTCTGCGATTAACAGCAACATGGCACATTGGATGCAACATGAAAATATGTTACAGCACCCAAACATGTAAACAAAATACATGAAAGTGAAGTATAGGTGAAGCTCTACAAATCATGAACACAGAGCTACTGCTAGAAACCCCTAGATCATGTCTAAAACAGCATGGCAAAATGCAAATGACAACAGTATTACAGACTTGGCAGAATTCATGGCATGGCAGAAACAGAATCATGATAGCATCTTTGCAAGCATGTTTAACATAATACAAGGCGTATCTTGGCATGCAATAAATTCTAGCATGTAGTAGGCATGATGAAGAGCATGTACATGCACAAAACTACCCCATAGCATATTTGCATAAATATATACATAAAAGACAAAACAGCAACATGATGCAAAATGTCATGTGTGCAAACTTGCTCAAATGCAGAAACTAATGCCACCACTGGATTCATTAGATTTTTCTAGCCCAAAAACATATATAATATGTTGGGGTTGCTGTAGAAAAATCCCCACAAATATGCAAAAACATAACCTGCCTAAAATGGAATCTGACAGAAATGGCATTTTCCTGATTTGGAAACGTCCATAAATGGACTTGCCCGATTTGGAAACATTCCTCTTCCAAAAATGGAATATACGCTGGGAATAAATAAAAGAAAAGAAGAAAAGAGGAGAGGGGATGACAGGTGGGTCCTGGTCCCCTGTGGGTATGACAGATGGGTCCCGCTGGCTCCCACATGGCAGTGGCTCACGGCGGCCTCCAAACAGAGGAAGCAGGGGAGAGGGTCAGCGACGGGCAGAGCACGGCGGGGACTCGCCAGAGTTGCCTCCGGTGGCCCAGGGACGCGGCGGAGGGGCGCAACAAGACCAGCAGGATTTTCCGCACACCCGCGTGCAGCGTGCGGCACCGGACGTAGATGAAGGCGACGCCGGCGATGACGAACAGAGGCGGCGGCGACAAGCTCAAACACGACAACTACGGGCCCTATTGGAGCGGCGAGGACACGTAGCCGACCCTACTCGACACGGCGGAGACGATGGACACGCGCAGAGGCGCTACAGTGGTCGGAGCGATCGGGCTAACGGAGCGGACGCGGCTAGAGCACGCAATTGAGGGGGAGAAGGGCACAGGGCTGCTCAGAAGCTTACCACGAGCACGTGGGTGCGCTCGGCTTGACGAGGCGAGCACGGCGGCGATCGAACACCTACGGGCACCGCGAGGAAGAAGAGGAAGAAGACCACGGTGTCTTGGCGTCCCGCGGCGAAGTAGTGGACGTCGGGGACGTAGATGACGTCGGGGAAGAAGGTGGACACGGTCCTGGAGGCTGGAGTCGACGAAGAGCGCGCCGACGACGAGGCCGTACACTCTGCTGCGCTCGGGACGGGGTGCAGGTGGTAGATCTGGTGGCCGAAGCGCACCTGGCGGCGGGGAGGAGGAAGAGGGGAACCCTAGGGATTCGGGGAGGCATGGAGAGGGCTTAAAAGGAGGCCTGGGGCGAGCAGCGTGAGCTCACGCGCTCTCGGCCGCGCGGTCCCCATGGCGACGGCGAGAGGAGGACGAAAAGTAGGTTGGGGCTACAGGGGCTCGCTGACGAGCGGGGCCAGGCAGGCCACGTGGGCGCGAGGCAGAGGGGGGGTGCGCGGGTGCGTGGGTGAGAAAAGGGCGAAGCAACGTGCGGGCGGGCTGGCGTGCGCGCTGGTGGGCTGCGGGTCGCTGGGTGCTGCTGGGCCGGCCTGGAGGCCGAGGCCCAGGTGGCTGCTGCTGCTGCTGGGCTGCGCGCCTGGTGCTGCTGCTTTTCTTTTTCCTTTTCCTCAAACAGAAAATGAAAAAGAAAATCACAGGGGAAATGGAGAGGAGTTTGAGAATAGTGAAAATATGCTCAATCTCCTGGAATTGCCTACTATTTGTAAAATTGAGTTGGGCATTTTTAGAGGTAGAAAAATTAAAACAAGTTTGAATATAATTCAAACTTGGAGCATTTTTGAACCTAACCAACACAAGTCCAAATGAGCTGAAATTTGGCAGAGAGGTTTTGGACATGATAACTGATTTGTGAGGAAAATATTGAACATTAATGGAGTAGGGAAAATGACACTTGCCAAATAAAAGACAAGAGAAGGAAGGGAGAGGTGATGTGTGAAGGGGGATGATGATGCTTGGATCTACATAGAACATGCCACAATGCAATGAACTATACCATGAAGATGCACATCATGATGAGAATATGCAAAATAACACCAAGCACAATGCAACATATGATGAGGCCATGATGCAACAATTAATGGCAAAATGAAATATGACAAGAATGACAATACAATGCAATATGAAACAAAGCAAAACCCCAAAATGAAACCAACAAGGAGGAAACCACTTGGGATTGATCATGATAAGGTTGGATACATTGCCAAATATGGAAGTTTTACATATGGGGTGTTACACCGGGCCAGCTGAGTAAATTGATCCAGATACTGGGCTACCGTGGTGCCTCGCTGCTTGAGATCCTCAAATTCCCTTTTCTTCAATTTCATGATACTGTTAGGAATGTGTGCTCCCCGAAAGTTTTCCTTGAATTGTTCCCATGTCATATTGGCTCCGTTGGGATGAGTGTGGCATAAGTTTTCCCACCATGATGCTCCTGTACCAGAAAAATAGTATGGGGTATAAAGCACTTTTTCCCGGTCCGTACACTAGGCAATAACTAATTTTCTTTCAATATCACGTAGCCAATCATCAGCCTCCAATGGTTTGTCGGTGTGAGAAAACACAGTAGGATTGTTCTTCTGGAACTCAGATAATTTTGACCTGTTCTAATTTTGTCCTTGGTGATTTCCCATATTTATTAAATGCTGCATCATCTCTTGGTGTTTTTGTTGGCTTTGTTCGTACAGACGGCACACTTGTGAAAATGCTGAGTCACTGTCGTGTTGACTAGTCTGTCCTTGTGTAAAATTATGTCCCATTTGTCCATGGTTGTTCTTTGGCGGATTTGGCATAGAACGGGTCCAGGGGCGACGCATTTTCTTTTTGGGGGTATTTGTGTAACACCGATGAGAAAAGAAATTATAAAGGCAGCAAATAAATTTTTTAAGAGACTGAAAATAAATCTCCCCCCAGGATGCAAGTACAATAGGTTATATCATACATGCAACACTTAATTATACAAAGCATGACTTAATTATACAAGATGATTGCAGAAACTGTATACTACAAGATTTCAAAAATTCAGAAAATATTTTTGGGGTGTTACACCTTCTAATCCGACTGAAGTAGACGTCCCCGCGGTAATTGACCTGGTCCAAGAGTTCCTTGTTATCACTCCCGAGTGGACTGAACCGTACCTGGCGTACCTTCTCAGGCAGGAGCTCCCAGAAGATGAAGATGAGGCCTGTCATGACCGGAGTCACTCAGCGATGCATATCACCGGAGGAAGGGCAGCAAAGAAGGTGGCGCATTACTTTCAACAACACTCGGTCATGGTGGTATGTGATGCCCCTCTGTCTAAGATAATGAACAACAGAGATGCCACATGCCGAGTGGCTAAGTGGGCCATCAAGCTCCTTCCGCTGGACATCGAGTTTGAAGCCAAGAAAGCCATCAAGTTGCAAGCCCTAGTAGACTTCCTTGCCGAATGGATTGAGCAAGCAAACCCATCTCGAGTGTTCCCAAACACTGGACAATGTTCTTTGATGGCTCCAAGATACTCCATAGCTCCGGTGCCAGAGTGGTCTTGGTGACTCCTAAAGGCGATGACTGGCTACTGCAAGGCTGTCAGAAAGATGGAGAAACACTTTGAAGGGTTGGAACTCCATCACATGCCACGCCCCTCTGTCTAAGATCATGAAAAATAGAGATGCCACATGCCGAGTGGCAAAGTGTGCTATCAACCTCCTTCCGCTGGACATCAAGATTGAAGCCAACAAAGCCATCAAGTCGCAAGCTCTGGTAGACTTCCTTGACGAATAGATTGAGCAAGAACAACCCGTCCTGAGTGTTCCCGAACACTGGACGATGTTCTTTGATGGCTCCAAGATGCTCCACGGCTCCGGTGCCGGAGTGGTCTTTGTGTCTCCTAAAGGCGACCGACTCAGTTATGTTCTTTAAATTCACTTCGACTCCTCCAACAATGAAGCCGAATATGAAGCTCTACTATATGGGTTGCGAATGGCAATTTCTCTGGGAATTCATCAACTGATGGTCTATGGCGACTCGGACATAGTGGTCAACCAACTCATGAAGGAGTGGGATATCCGTAGTCCGGCGATGACTGTCTGCTGCAACACTTTTAGAAATATGGAGAAACACTTTGAAGGGTTGGAACTCCATCACGTGCCGCGCCTCAAGAACCAAGCAGCTGATGATTTTGCCAAGATAGGTTCAACCCGGAAGAAGGTGCCCAAGAATGTGTTCCTGGAACACCTGCACTCACCCACAATCAAGGAAGACCCTTTTGTGGAAGAGCCCCTGCAACTAGTCGGTCCTTCTAATCTGACCGAAGTAGACGTCCCCGTGGTAATCGACCTGGTCCAAGAGATCCTTATTATCACTCCCGACTTGACTGAACCGTACCTGGCGTACCTGCTCAGGCAGGAGCTTCCAGAAGATGAAGCTGAGGCCTGTCAGATCGTCCATAGATCTAAGGCCTTCACCATCATGGGAGATCAGTTGTACAAGAAAAGCACGACTGGAGTCACTCAGCGGTGCATATCACCGGAGGAAGGGCAGCAAAGAAGGTGGCACATTACTTTCAAAAACACTCGGTCATGTTGGTATTTGACACCCCTCTGTCTAAGATCATGAACAACAGAGATGCCACACACAGCGTGGCAAAGTGGGCCATCGAGCTCCATCCGCTAGACATCAAGTTTGAAGACAAGAAAACCATCAAGTCGCAAGCCTTGTTATACTTCCTTGCCGAATGGATTGAGCAAGAACAACCCGTCTCGAGTGTTCCCGAATGCTGGATGATGTTCTTTGACGGCTCCAAGATGCTCCATGGCTCTGGTGTCGGAGTGGTCTTGGTGTCTCCTAAAGGCGACCGACTCAGCTATGTGCTTCAAATTCACTTCGACTCCTCCAACAACGAAGCCGAATAGGAAGCTCTCCTGTATGGGCTGCAAATGGCTATTTCTCTGGGAATTCGCCAATTGATGGTCTATGGCGACTCGGACCTAGTTGTCAACCAACTCATGAAAGAGTGGGATATCCGCAGTCCGGCGATGACTGGCTACTGCAACGCTGTCAGAAAGATGGAGAAACAGTTTGAAGGGTTGGGACTCCATCACGTGCTACGCCTCAAGAACCAAGCAGCTGACGATTTGGCCAAGATAGGTTCAACCCAGAAGATGGTGCCCAAGAATGTGTTCCTGGAGCACCTGCACTCACCCACAATCAAGGAAGACCCTTTTATGGAAGGGCCCCCGCAACCAGTCGGTCCTTCTAATCCGACCGAAGTAGACGTCCCCGCGATAATCATCCTGGTCCAAAGAGATCCTTGTTATCACTCCCGAGTGGACTAAACCGTACCTGGCATACCTTCTCAGGCAGGAGCTCACAGAAGATAAAGTTAAGGCCCGTCAGATCGTCCGTCGATCTAAGGCCTTCACCGTCATGGGAGATCAGTTGTACATGAAAAGCATGACCGGAGTCACTCAGCGATGCATATCACCGGAGAAAGGGCAGCAAAGAAGGTGGCGCATTACTTTCGAGAACACTCAGTCACGGTGGTAAGCGACGCCCCTCTGTCTAAGATCATGAAAAATAGAGATGCCACATGCCGAGTGGCAAAGTGTGCTATCAAGCTCCTTCCGCTGGACATCAAGATTGAAGCCAACAAAGCCATCAAGTCGCAAGCTCTGGTAGACTTCCTTGACGAATAGATTGAGCAAGAACAACCCGTCCCGAGTGTTCCCGAACACTGGACGATGTTCTTTCATGGCTCCAAGATGCTCCACGGCTCCGGTGCCGGAGTGGTCTTTGTGTCTCCTAAAGGCGACCGACTCAGTTATGTTCTTCAAATTCACTTCGACTCCTCCAACAATGAAGCCGAATATGAAGCTCTACTATATGGGTTGCGAATGGCAATTTCTCTGGGAATTCATCAACTGATGGTCTATGGCGACTCGGACATAGTGGTCAACCAACTCATGAAGGAGTGGGATATCCGTAGTCCGGCGATGACTGTCTGCTGCAACACTTTTAGAAATATGGAGAAACACTTTGAAGGGTTGGAACTCCATCACGTGCCGCGCCTCAAGAACCAAGCAGCTGATGATTTTGCCAAGATAGGTTCAACCCGGAAGAAGGTGCCCAAGAATGTGTTCCTGGAACACCTGCACTCACCCACAATCAAGGAAGACCCTTTTGTGGAAGAGCCCCTGCAACCAGTCGGTCCTTCTAATCCAACCGAGGTAGACGTCCCCGAGTTAATCGACCTGGTCCAAGAGATCCTAATTATCACTCCCGAGTGGACTGAACCGTACCTGGCATACCTGCTCAGGCAAGAGCCCCCAGAAGATGAAGCCGAGGCCTGTCAGATTGTTCATCGATCTAAGGCCTTCACCATCATGGGAGATCAATTGTACAAGAAAACCACAACCGGAGTCACTCAACGGTGCATATCACCGGAGGAAGGGCAGCAAAGGATGTGGCGCATTCCTTTCAAGAACACTCAAACACGGTGGTATGTGTAGCCCCTCTGTCTAAGATCATGAACAACGGAGATGCCACACACCGAGTGGCAAAGTGGGCCATCGAGCTCCTTTCACTGGACATCAAGTTTGAAGACAAGAAATCCATCAAGTCGCAAGCCCTTTTAGACTTCCTTGCCAAATGGATTGAGCAAGAACAACCCGTCCTGAGTGTTCCCGAACACTGGACGATGTTCTTTGACGGCTCCAAGATGCTCCATGGCTCCGGTGTCAGAGTGGTCTTGGTGTATCCTAAGGACGACCGACTCAGTTATTTGCCTCAAATTCACTTCGACTCCTCCAACAACAAAGTCGAATACGAAGCTCTCCTGTATGGGCTGCGAATGGCTATTTCTCTGGGAATTCGCCGACTGATGGTCTATGGCAACTCGGACCTAGTGGTCAACCAAGTCGTGAAGGAGTGGGATATCCGCAGTCCGGCGATGACTGGCTACTGCAACGCTGTCAGAAAGGTGGAGAAATAGTTTGAAGGGTTGGGACTCCATCACGTGCTACGCCTCAAGAACCAAGCAGCTGACGATTTGGCCAAGATAGGTTCAACCCGGAAGACGATGCCCAAGAATGTGTTCCTGGAACACCTGCACTCACCCACAATCAAGGAAGACCCTTTTGTGGAAGGGCCCCCACAACCAGTTGGTCCTTCTAATCCGACCGAAGTAGATGTCCCCGCGGTAATTGTCCTGGTCCAAGAGATCCTTGTTATCACTCCCGAGTGAACTGAACCGTACCTGGCATACCTTCTTAGACAGGAGCTCGCAGAAGATGAAGTTGAGGCCCGTCAGATCGTCCGTCGATCTAAGGCCTTCACCATCATGGCAGGTCAGTTGTACAAGAAAAGCATGACCAGAGTCACTCAGCGATGCATATCACCGGAGGAAGGGCAGCAAAGAAGGTGGCGCATTACTTTCGAGAACACTTGGTCACGATGGTAAGCGGCGCCCCTCTGTTCTAAGATCATGAACAATAGAGATGCCACACATCGAGTGGCAAAGTGTGCCATCGAGCTCATTCCGCTGGACATCAAGTTGGAAGCCAAGAAAGCCATCAAGTCGCAAGCTCTGGTAGAGTTCCTTGCCGAATGGATTGACCAAGAACAACCTATCCCGAGTGTTCCCGCACACTGGACGATGTTTTTGATGGCTCCAAGATACTCCATGGCTCTGGTGCCGGAATGGTCTTGGTGTCTCCTAAAGGCGTCCGACTCAGTTATGTGCTTCAAATTCACTTCGACTCCTCCAACAACGAAGCCGAATATGAAGCTCTCCTATATGAGCTGCGAATGGCACTTTCTCTGGGAATTCGCCGACTGATGGTCTATGGCGACTCGGACCTAGTGGTCAACCAAGTCATGAAGGAGTGGGATATCCGCAGTCCGGCGATGACTGGCTACTGCAACGCTGTCAGAAAGATGGAGACACACTTTGAAGGGTTGGAACTCCATCACATGCCACGCCTCAGGAACCAAGCAGCTGACGATTTGTCCAAGATAGGTTCAACCCAGAAGACGGTGCCCAAGAATGTGTTCCTGGAACACCTGCACTCACCCACAATCATGGAAGACCCTTTTGTGGAATAGCTCCCGCAACCAGTCGGTTCTTAGAATCCGACCGAAGTAGGCGTCCCCGTGGTAATCGACCTGGTCCAAGAGATCCTTGCTATCACTCCCGAGTAGACTAAACCGTACCTGGAGTACCTGCTCAGGTAGGAGCTCCCAGAAGATGAAGCTGAGGCCCGTCAGATCATCCATCGATCTAAGGCCTCCAGCGTCATGTGAGATCAATTGTACAAGAAAAGCACGACTAGAGTCACTCAGCGATGCATAACACCGGAGGAAGGGCAGCAAATTCTGCAGGAGATTCACTCGGGAACATGTGGACACCATGCATCCTCTCGGACCCTGGTCGCCAAGGCATTCAGAGCCAGGTTCTATTGGCCCTGAGCCATTGACGCTACCCGAGATATAGTGGATCAATGCGTCGGGTGCTAGTTTTACATGATTCAGTCGCAGAAGCCGGCATCCGCTCTGAAGACTATTCCCCTCACTTGGCCGTTCGTCGTCTCGGGACTCGACATGGTCGGCCCACTCCGGACCGGGGCGAGCGGTTTCACGCACCTGTTGGTGGCGGTTGACAGGTTCACCAAGTGGATCGAGGCCAAGCCAATAAAGAAGTTGGACTCAGCCACAACCATTCAGTTCATCAAAGAGATAATCCTTAGATTCGGAGTCCCTCACATCATCATCACTGACAACAGATCTAACTTCGACTCGGACAAGTTCCGTGGGTTTTGCTACACCCAAGGCACTCGGGTCAATTACGCCTTCGTGGTGCACCCATAGTCGAATGGGCAGGCCGAGCGGGCGAATGAACTCATACTGTCCAAGGATTGAAACCCCACCTCATGCGCGACCTAACCCACGCGGCAGGTGCCTGGGTAACCGAGCTACCGTCAGTCCTCTGGGGCCTGCGGATGACCCCAAATCGATCCACCAATCGCACCCCGTTCTTCATGGTGTACGGGTCAGAAGCAGTTTTGCCGAGTGACTTGCTCCACAATTCCCCCTCAGTGGATCTTTACTTGGAAGCCGAAGATGAAGAGGCAAGGCAGGATGGCCTCAACCTCTTGGAGGAGGAGCATGAGCTAGCGCTTATAAGATCGACGTTGTACCAACAAGACTTGCGTTGCTACCACGATAGGCACGTCAGAGGGCGTGCCTTCCAAGAAGGAGACGTGGTCCTCCGAATGAACCAAAGAAGCCTCACAAGCTGGCACCCCCTTGGGAGGGGCCATTCGCCATATCCAAGGTCCTACATAATGGAGCATACAGACTCTACAACTTTGCCAAACAAACATAAGAGCCCAGAGCTTGGAACGCGGATCTGCTCCGCAAGTTTTACACTTAAAATAAATTTTCTCCTTTGTAATAGTTAGTCCGAATGAACTTAGATAAATAAAAGTCTTGCTTTTCCCATATATCTTCAAGTTCGACCTACGGTCGCATTTTCACTCAAGTGACTAACTGCATTCGAAAACTAACACACCTCCAGTGGGTGAGTATAGGAGAAGGCATAGCTGCGAACCAGCTTTCACCTAAGTCAAAAAACAATTTGAGTGAGGATTTACTCCACACTCGGGGGCTTAGCTGCGAACTAGTTTTTGCCTAAGTTTAAAACAATCCGAGTGAGGATCTGCTCCACACTCGGGGGCTTAGCTACGAACCAGCTTTCGCCTAAGTCGAAAAACAATCCGAGTGAGGATCTGCTCAACACTCGGGGGCTTAGCTGCGAACCAGCTTTCACCTAAGTTAAAAATACAATCCTCGTGAGGATCTGCTCCACACTCGGGGGCTTTGCTGCGAACCAGTTTTTGCCTAAGTTAAAAATATGATCCGGGTGGGGATCTGCTCCACACTTGGGGGCTTCGCTGCGAACCAGTTTTCGCCTAAGTTAAAAATCAATCCGAGTGGGGATCTGCTCCACACTCGGGGGCTTAGCTGCGAACTAGTTTTCGCGTAAGTTAAAAAAACAATCCGAGTGAGGATCTGCTCCACACTCGGGGGCTTAGCTGTGAACCCGCTTTCGCCTAAGTTCAAAATCAATCCGAGTGAGGATCCGACCCACACTCGGGGGCTTAGCCACAAACCAGCTTTCACCTAAGTCAAACAAAGCATAGAAAGCAAATAATTGCTCAAATCAAAGATTCGATCTGTTCGAATGTTTCAAGTAAAAGTGAAACGAGCCCAAGGCTCAGCAAAGTGTACGGTTACGGCAACCACCCATCATTCGGGGGCAAATTTGACTAAAAGTTTTAAGCGTCGAGCTAAGGGCTGGCTGGCTCAACGAAGGTATCCATGTCAATCCCGTCGGCGATGCGTGTGGCAGCTTCGGCGAAGGTCTCCTTGAAGTCCTCAAACTTGAGGTTCTTCTTGTTCATCAGTCAGAGGCCCTTTAGCTTCTCCACGTCCACATTCTTGTAATGAACACGGATGAGTGACAACGCCACATTAGCACCACTTTGTGCAGCCAACTTCTTCCAAGCTTTCACTCGGGCAGGGACCTCGTTCAGCCGCGTCATGACTGCCTCCAGGTCGATGTGAGTCTCCTCGCCCGGCGCCTCTCGTCCGAATGATATAGCCCAAGGCATTCTCCAGGCGGTCTTCCAGCCGCAGGATGGCGAGGGCCCCTCTGTCGGCGACGAGTGACCTGGAAGGCTCCAGATCCCTCTCAAGCCTCTCCAGCTCCAGCTCCGTGTTATAGCAGTGCTCTGAGTGGAAGAAAACAGCCCATGAGCAAATGATTGAGAAAAACTCAGCGGCGTATGGATCTCATTCGGCCAATAAAAACTTACCAGCAAGCTTCTCACTAAACTCCGTGGAGAACTCCTCAATATACGACTCCAGGGCATTCTTCTTCTCCGTGAGCTACGCAACCTTCTGCTCTAGTGTCTGCTTCTCCTGCGCAAAGGCACCAGCTTGATCTTCACATTTCTTCTTCCATTCGGAAGATTCGCCTTTGCAGCGTCGACAGCAGCTTTGAGGTCCTTCATCTCTTCCTCCAACCTGCCGACTGAAGCAAGCTTCTCATCGGCGAGCTTGGTCTTGGTCCTGGCTTCCTTCTAATCCAATGCCAGGTCCTTGTCGTTGTTCTCCAGGGCCTGCTTCATGGTTTCTAAATAAATAGAAGTCCTGAGCCTCGTTACAAGTCATGTGTTCTCACTACGAACATATGTCGAAGTGGAATGACTCGGATCAAAAGAGAAAAATAGTATGCATCTACCAAATGGAGGAAATGGCTTACCTCCCAGGGCTTTCTTCTCTTTCTCCACTAGGGCACTCTTGAGCTTCTCAGCTTCCAAGTCCAGTCAAAGGGATATCACCTCCTTCTCCATCACAGCTAGTGGGACCCCAAGTCACAAGTCCTCTGCATCATACAAGAAATAATCAGTCGGAAAACCCGAAGGAAAGGCTGAAGTGCTAACGCACAAACACCCAGTCAAGCACTACCAGGAGGGACAAGCTAGATCAGTACCAGATCCTCAAGTACCGAGTCGGTGGCGTACTACCAAGTGGAACAAGCTGGATCAGTACCAGATCTTGAAGTACCCTTGGACTACCCACTCGGTCATGCCCCCCAAGAGGAACAAGCTTGACCAGTACCAAATTCTCAAGTACCTTCTGGGTGGGCCAGGCACCCCCAAGAGGAACAAGCTTCACCAGTACCAAATTCTCAAGTACCTTCTGGGGCGGCCAGGCATCCCCGAGAGGAACAAGCATGATCAGTACCAGATCCTAAAGTACCATCAGTTCTGCCTTCACTCAGCCAGTTTCCGAGTCGGCATTGAAGAAGATAGAGGACAACAACACACAATGATCTATTTTCATTCGGCTAACTTCCAAATCAGAAACGAAGAAGATCCTACCCGGTATCTCACCAATGTACGAGTGATCTCAGGCACCCCGAGCACCCAGCAATAGTCCTAAAGACCGCCGCCGATTGCCAGCAAACGACGGTAGTCTCGGGGACTACACCCAGTGGGTGCACTCAGCGTGCCCCCACTGGAAAGTGACTCGTCGATGAGCTAAAAAAAGGGAAATGGCAAACAGCCCCAGGACAAATCAACTAACAAGTTCTAAGACTACCACCGACTGCCTCCAGTCAGCGGTAGCCTCGGGAACTACACCCAGTGGGTGCACCCAGCGTGCCCCCACCGGACCGTAATCACTCGGATACGCCGTGACTAGATCCCTAGTGAGAGCGACAAAAAAATACAAAAAGTTCAAAGACTCCTGCCGACTAAATCCAGTCGACAGGAGCACTCTGAGTGCCCCCACTGGATCATGAACACCCAGTGGGTGTGCCCTGTGCAGACCCACTGACGCAAATTCTACCACAGAAAAGAAGAAACTTCGACTGGAAATCATACTCACAATGGTACTTACTCGGACGTTGGTCTGCAGCGCCTCGCTGGCATCATAAGCCTCCTTCAGCCGGCCGCACATCAGCCCCACCTGGATCAGAGCCTCCTTGCTCGCCCCCACTTGATCTTCAGGGACATGGTACAGGGGGAAGGAGGTGGTTGGGGCCGATGGAGACGCGGACGCAGGCCTCGAAGCATAAACCATCGCCGACCCACTTGGAGGAGCTGGGGTAGACCTGCGGCCGGGACCACTGTAGTCGAAGACGCCGAACTGCCCTGGGCTAGAGGACTCGGCCCAGCAGCTCTCGCAGCAGCCTTCACTGGAGAAACATGAGCCACTCGGCATGGGGAGGCGACCCGCATCGGCACGTCGACGCCCAATGTTTTCTCCTTGATGGCTTCTGGGTTGGGCGGGTCAAGCCTCTCATCATCATCTAGTTGAATGATATCGGGTGGGGCTGCACGGATACATGAACCTGGAAAATCAGTGGAGATCAATCGAAAGAATCCTGACCGTCCTAATCAGTCGGTGCAAAATACCTTTGGAGGTAGCCACGTCTGCCACTTCGGCGTCACCCGGTCCTTGCTTGTGAGCATGTGGGTCCGCCGAGGTCGTCGAGGTGTCTTTGCTACAAAGATCAGACAACATTCATTTAGTAACCGTTAGCGCAGAAACAAGCAAAGGATGAAAGCACTCACGTCAAGGCCATAGGCACTACCATCTTGATCCGAGGCAGCGCGGCCTTCCGAGGTTTAGGAGAGATCGGCTTGGGCAACTTGGGCTACTTCTCAGCCGATCTCTCAGCCTCGGTACAAGCACGCTTGAAGCTCCGAGTCGTCCTCCCTGAAGCAGTCGGCTGTGGAGCCTTACCCGCCTTGCCAGTTGGATCGTGATGCGCCTTTGTGCGGGGTTCCTTCTGGGCCTCATAAGACGGAGAGGACTCGGCCTACTCTCCATCCTCCAAGCTCTAGTCCTCATCGCTCTCCTCTTCATGATCGTCGTCATCATCATCGTTAGACTCTTCTGAGTAGCGGCGCTCAGAGTCACTCACCGCCTCCTCAGGCGACCGGTCAATAGCTGGGATGTAAGAGATCATGTTCTAGAATTCCTGAAGAGCAAACACATCGAGGCACAGGAGTCAGATATACAGAAAACAACGTACCAGCGAGCCGACTGGACAGAAGCACTTTACCTGGACAGTCGGCGGGAGCGCTTTGGAGTAGACCGGCACCAGTCTAGCTCCCCGTGGGTTGTCTTGAGCGCAGGTGATGGACTTGATCTTGGCCCCCACATTCCTCTTGGTGAGCTCCTCCGGGTGCACTCGGGTGGGGTCATTCGGCCCCTCATACAACCACATGGGGTGGGCCCTGGCCTGCAGTGGTTGAATCTGCCGAGTGAGAAAAGTCTCTAGCAGATCCATGCTGTTCACACCTGCATTCATGACTTCGACCAGGGTGGTGGCCAAGATGCCGACCTCCGTATTCTCCTGCTTTGCCACCGAAAGAGACTCAGGGCCTCTCACCCTCTCCACTAAGTACGGTGGGAGGTCCGACTGGTTGGGGCCACTGGGGACATCCCTGCAATAGAACCATGTTCCCTACCACCCCTTGACGGAATCAGCGAAACTAATCTTCGGGAAGGCGCCCCCGGACTTGGATGCCCAAGCCCCCGCACAGCTGGGTGACGTGGGTCTTCGCACCGGCTAACGAGTCCTTCTTGACGAACATCGACCGACAAGTGAAGATATGCTTGGAAAGCCCCCAATGCAGTTGGCAGCCGAGGAAGTTTTCACAAAGGGATACGAAAGCTGAAAGATAGATGATGGCATTTGGAGGGAGATGGTGGAGTTATGCTCTGAAATAATCAAGAAATGCTCGAAAAAAGGGGTGGGGAGGTGTGGAGAAGCCCAGCATGATGTGTGTGACGAGCAGGACACGCTCGTCCTCCTGTGGCGCCGGCTTGATCTCCCCCGCACCCGGGGACGCCACCCGTCACGCCGGATGAGGCCCTCCTCTGCGAGCTCCTCCAGCCGCCGAGCCGTGACGCGTGACGGGGCCCAATCCCCAGTCGCACCTCTGGCCGCTGCACCGGAGCCGGAAGAGGAAGCCTTCTTCGCTTTCTCTGCCTTGGATGTGGAGTCCCTCGCCATCGCTGCGAGCTCGAGTGGAGAAGAGAAGCGGAGGAGCCGGAGCAAGAGAAAGGGGATCGAGGGTCCCGGCCTCTGCCTCTAAATCTTTTATACTACGAGACGAGTCATGAGCCGGATCTCACGCCGCAAATCTCTGGATCGACGGCCCATGCAACAGGGCTTCGCGCAGAGCGAGCGCGGCACGTGGCGGATGTCGTGCATGAAAATCAAGGAGCCACGGCCCCACTTTCCCCACTAACGCACGACGTTACCATTTCTGCACGCGCAAGCGCAAATTCAAATCCCATGATTCTAGGGACGAATCAATCTGATTGATTGCTCACGATCCTTTTCCTAAAGGAGGCATGTCAGTCCGACTGACCACCCTCCGTGGGGACCCGTGCACTCGGCCATGTTAAACACCCGACTGAAGTCTTCTTCAGGATCGTTATGTTACGAGCTTGACGCCCCTCCTCATGTTCACTTGGCCCTCTTAGTAGGCTCCAAGGCGCATGACTCATAAATCTGGACTCGTAGAAGGCCCGTGCTGGCGTTCCCCTAGGATAAGGAGTGGCATCTCTTTGGGGAATCAGACCACACGCCGGCGATGCATCTCGAGTTGTAATGGCATGCCCACACTCGGGCCCCAAGTCTATCTCCTCCGAGAGACAAAACGAATGCCACCGGGTTTTTCTCAGCGATCAATAACACCCAGTCATCTGGGTAAACCTATAGTCCGGAAGCCGTTGTGTTTTTGTCCAAGGAACAACAAGCCACGACTCGGAAACACATTCTGAATGCTCCCACATCACTCGGATTCAACCGAAAGATCGATTTGTTTGTCCTACAAAATCCCAACCGATTCGAGGGCTAATGATGTGGTCGCCTATTATAGGTAGGGTCAAGGACCCATCATTTGGGACCCACATGGGGCCCATCAGCATCATAGGTAGGTCCCTGGACCATGCCAACATTCGGATGCTTGCCTCAGCAAGTCCACTCAGATTGCTCGACGGCACTCGGATGACCACACGTCACTCGGCTGATGGACCACCACTCAGATAGAGAAGGCAGGAGGGCGTCGTGGGAGCTGCAATGTTCGAGGAATCCTAAGTCATCCTTTAACAAGATTGAAGGCTACCATTACCTGTAACTGCCGTAGTAGAGGCTCATCACACCTATAACTGAAGCATTCAGTGTCATTTAATGCCTCCGCAGTGTGGGAGACATGGGGCTGCAGCGCACTCTATATAAGCCGCGCCCCCCTCCATAGCCAGGCATAAGTAGTTTGTGTAACCATACCCATCAAATCAAAACAAGCCTCAGGGCATGAGACGTAGGGCTTTTACCACCGCTGAGAGGGACCTGAACTCGTTAAACACCAAGTGTTACACCTATGCCGCAGCTAGGTTCTGCCCTTTATTCCTACCCCTAGTACTCATTGTCAGGATCATAACCCCGACACCAGGGGCCATAGTTTTCAGAAGATGCTTCTCTCTTGAAAATAGCATACGGTGGGTAAACAAATTAATTTTGGGCAATTGATAGAAAAGTGAATAATTATGACAATATTCAAGGCAATGATTATGTATATAGGCATCACGTCCGAGACAAGTAGACCGACTCCTGCCTGCATCTACTACTATTACTGCACACATGGACCGCTATCCAGCATGCATCTAGAGTATTCAGTTCATAAAGAACGAAGTAACGCCTTAAGCAAGATGACATGATGTATACAAAGTAAACTCAAGCAATATGAATAAACCCCATTGTTTTATCATTAATGCGAATAATATAAATATGTGTCTTGTCCCCTTCTGTCACTGGGAGATAGATCACCGCAAGATTGAACCCAACACAACGCACCTATCCCATTGCAAGATAAATCAACCTAGTTGGCCAAACCAAATCAAAAGATCAGAGAGAAATACAAAGCTATAATAATCATGCATAATAGAGTTCAGAGAAGACTCAAATAATATTCATGGATAATCTGATCATAAACTCATAATTCATCGTATCCCAACAAACACACCGCAAAAGGTGATTACATCGAATAGATCTCCAAGAACATCGAGAAGAACATTGTATTGAAGATCAAAGAGGGAGAATAAGCCATCTAGTTACTAGCTAAGGACCCGTAGGTCTGTTTTAAACTACTCACACATCATCAGAGGGGCAGCAAGGTTGATGTAGAAACCCTCTGTGATCGATTCCCCCTCCGTCAGAGTGTCAAAAAAGGCCTCCAGATGGGATCTCGCAAGAACAGAAACATGCGATGGCGGAAAAAGTGTTTTGGGTGGCTCTCAATTTGTTTCCCGATTTTAGAGAATTTATATAGGCGAAATTAGGTCAAACAGAGCAAAGGGGGGCCCACGTGGCACCAGGGGGCACCTACCCCATTGGGCGTGCCCTGGTGGCTTGTGGGCCACTCCTTCATCTTCTGACTTCCTCCCGAAGCTTCTAGGGTCTCTTATGTCCAGAAAAATATTGTCAAAAAGTTTCATGGCATATGGCATTTGTTTGGTATTGATATCTTAGAAAACAAAAAGCAGGCAAAACACAACAACTGGACTTGGCATTAAGTTAATTGGTTGGTCCCAAAAAATTATATATAATGACATATAATTGCATATAAAACATCCAAGATTGATACTATAATAGTATGGAACAATCAAAAATTATAGATACGTTGGATACTTATCAATGGTGTTGTTGATGATGAACTCTTTGCTCTTGTGTTTCAAATGTTAATCTCCTCAACACTCAATCACTCTCCCACATATTTGGCTTTGGTAGGAGAAGGATTGGAATGGAAAGCAAGTTGAAGAGGCTAGATATCAAGGTTCAAATAGTTGGATTGGAATCTCTTGATCTCAACACATTAGTAGGTGGTTCTCTCTTAGAAAATGAATAGTGGAAGTGTAGATTCGTTCTGATGGCTCTCTTAGAGAGTAGGTGGGGGTGGAGGGGTATTTATGGCCTTCACCCTAAATCCAACCGTTACACACTTTTGACTCAACTCGGTGACACTGGGCCATAAATCTCGGTGAGACCGACCTATGTAAAAGATATGAACGTTGGGCTTTTCGGTGGGACCGAAGTGGAAATCTCAGACAAACCAAAATGCCCCAACCTAGGCAGCGCCTCGTTTCGGTAGTTCTGATATTTCAACTCGGTGATTCTGAAATGAACGAATTGGACTACAAAAAATTGGGCACAGCAACTCGGTGAGACCGATCACAATCTCGGTGAGATTGAAATTATAGGGTTTGGCTTCGCAGTGTATATGATCAACTCGGTGGATCCGGGATAGATGTTTTCAGTGGGACCGAGATGAAACTTTAGGGTTTGGACATATGTGGAGTGGACTAAGTGTTTGAGGATTTTTGGAGCAATATCACTAAGCACTTGAGAAATTGAGTCTTGATCAAAACCTCGTCCCCTTTAATAGTATTGGCTTTCCTATGGACTCAATGTGATCTTGGATCACTTAATCAAAAATGGAGAGTCTTGAAGCTTTACCAATTCCATGCTCTTAGCATTTTGAAGGGTCCACATTCTGATGTCCTTGCCATGCGAATCATTGATCTCTTCTGAAATCTAATATCAATAATCATTAGATAGATGATATATATGTTATTATGAATTACCAAAACTACTCGGGGATTAGTTTCACTTTCAATCTCCCCCTTTTTGGTAATTGATGACAACATATATGTCAAAGCTTCAACAAATGATATAATCAATGAAATACATCGTTGCTTTGAGAAGTACGTGATAAGTAAGAGATCCCCCTAAATTTGTGCATTATTTAAAAATTTGCGTTTGATTGCAAATGCACAATCGATTAAGATCATGGGTCACTCTTCCATGCCACATACATCTTGGTGGAGCGCTCAAAATGTTATGATTGTTACGTAAGAAGCACTCATCACCAAGCACATAAGTGAAAGATCATACGAAGAGCATATGCATGGATATTCAACCATGCATAGCAATGAAGTATGGTCTGATCAAGCACAAAGTAACATAGTCTCATACAAGCATTAAGCAAAAGTACCACGAAGTAGCATGAAACTCAAGAAAACCAAATGAGAAAAAGCAAGGCACTCTCTCTCTCTCTCTCTCAGCCCTAATGATGTATACTAATTATCCCCCTTGGTAAAATGTACAAAAAAGTTTGAAGAAGTATAGAGCTAAACGTTGCTCTGGGCTCGCTCTTCGATAGCTCCTGGTGGTGTAGTCCTTTGACTTGCAGCTCTGGTGTGCGTAGATGTTGTTGGAGTAGAGATGAGGGTGTCTACGAAGATCTCGGCTGATGTCTGCTAGGCTGGTGGCGTAGAGACCGTTGGATGGACTGATGAAGCAACTATGGTGGTAGTAGCTGGAGCTAAAACTGTGGCCTGGGCATGGTCTAAAACAGGGTAGTAGTGGGAAGTCCTGTGCCCTGATGCCCGTCATCACTTCTAGAATGTAGCTTGGCTGCATCTACTTCCTTCTTCAGACTCTCCACTGTAGTCTGCATTTCAATGACCTTGACATCTAGGTCATGAAATTTAGACTCTATGGTCCTCTCAAGACTTGCGAGGTTGGCCAGACTCCGCTCAAATCCTCTAAGTAGCTCAAAGAAGATAGTTTAGCTGATCTGTCTTGTTCTTCAACAAGGGGGTGGTGGTAGCACTAGGTTGTGCATTCCTAGCAGCCTCAGCTTATACCTCTATCTCTGCCTGTGCTGCAGCCGAAGTGGGATGGGAAGGATCCATCATCACTGTGTTATCCTCAAACTCTGGTTGTAGCGGGAAATGCTGACAATCAAGTAGATATGTCTTGCTACCAACCTTGGAGTTGATAAGCAACTGAATATGTGGAGCGATGCCACATGATCGCTTTTGATCTGCAATAGTCCTCTTGATAGTTTCAACAATGAGATCCATAACCTTGAACTTCTTATGACCATCAATGTGATGCAGCATGTTGATGGAGTGCCCTCTAATCATCTTGTCATCTCCTGATTTGGGCATCAAGGCATGCCTCATGTTGGTGTTGGAGGTAGCAAGGCTAGACAACAGGTGATACATAGATCCAAGCTTGTGAGACTCCAAGTACTTCTTGGGGATAGTAGTGTACATGTTCTTCATGGAGTTGTGATCCATCTTGGGCTTGGCATGGAAATCGATGTCGTCCTCATCAGCCTCTAGGACACCTAGCAAACTAGCCCATTCAACAATGCTGGACTGATACCTGACTCCCTCAGTCATCCATATAATTCTGCCATTGGGATAGAAGTGTGCACTTGAGTAAAATTGCATGATCATCTCATTGTTCCATGCAGTCAACTTCTTTCCTATGAACTCATCAACACCAACCATTCTGAAGCTCTAGTGGACATGGGGAAAATGATCTTCATTGTCATCAATGAAATTCTAGTCCAACCATCTGATGTCACTAACCACTGGCTTCTTGTCAAGAAGCATTGTCTCATAGAAGTCCTAATGTTCCTTGGTGTGGAAGCGATAGTCAATAGTAGTTGTCCTCCTCACTGAGTAGGGATCAGGTTCCCTCCACTTCCTCAAACCATTGTCCTTCCTCTCCTTCATGTTATCTGCAACTGCATCTGTATCATCATGCTCAGGCAGTCTGACTCTCAGCTTCTTCAGAATTACAGCCTCATCATCATCATCTTTAGCTCTCTTAGGCTCCGGGGCTTTGTTCTTCTCAGCAGCTAAAATATTTCTAGTTGTCTTCCCCTTAGGCTTGGGGGCAGCAACTATCTTGGAGGTAGTGGATGCCTTCTTAGGCATAGCATCTGCCAGCAACTTTTGTTGCTTGGGAGGTGGTGCAAATTATTCCTCCTCTTCAGCAGCAGTTGGCTCTTCCTCTCTACTCATTGATGTGGGCTTGAAAACCACATGAGCAATTTGCTTCCTCTATCTCTCTCTTCTTTCCGGCCAATTTGGCCATAGACTTGCCTTGACTCTACTTTGAGCTAGCAGCAGTAGGCTCAGAAACTTGCCTTGCAATGGGCTTCTCCTTCTGACCAGTGCCATACTCTTTGTCAACAACAACTTTCTTCCTCTTGGAAGTGACCTCATTAGGCATAAAATCCTCATCCTCATCATCAGAAGTCTTCTTCTTCCTAGCCCTTGTAGCAGCCTTAGGAAGGCCATGTGAACTGGGGGTGCCAGGGTCCTCAAAACTAGCTTCTTGGCTTGTGCCTCCCTTCAAGTCAACGCTTGGCTCAACCGACATGTTCTGGCTGGCCACTGCGTCTGACATGCTGACAACTGACCCTATGAAGTAGAATAGGTAGAGTGGAATGGATGATCAACACAAAACACAGTTGGATTTTGAAAATTTTGAGTTCAAACTTCAGTTTTAGTTTTCAATACAAAGAATTTTGAAATTATCGATTTGAAATTTTTGGTAGCATCGAGGCAACAACTAAAACCAGGGTTTCATATTTTGGTCTACCGAAGTGAATCTTGGTTCCACCGAAGCGCACATGATGCTACTGAAATACTAACTCGATCTCACCGATCAGTACACTTCAGTTTCACCGAGATGTACTGAGTGCAATAGCCAAAGCCAAATCGGTGACTCCAAGTTGGTTCAATTCGGTTGCTACGAGGTGAATTCTGAGAAACCCTCAACATAAAATTTTGCTAGAACCTACTTCTATGAAATCAATGCTGAATGGGAAATTTCATACGGTGGCAATGTTGCGGGCACAAAACACTAGTGCATTGAATCGAAAAGGGAAGCACTAGGGGGTCGAATCTCATCCGAACTTGGTGGGGATCCGCTACGATGCCAGCAATGGCGGAGAATCCCATTGACGGTGATGGAAACTGAGGGTGAGGGCATGCTGGAGACGACGGTGATGATCCGTAGACCAGGGGCGATGGCAGCAAAGGGGTCCGAGGGTGAGATGTTTGAAGAATTTTTTCAACATACGTTCCGCGGTAATATATATACCCTTTAGCTGTCGGTAGTACCGAATGAGCGAACTCGGTCTCATTGAAATGCATAACTGCCAGTGATAGATCATATAAGTGGAACCGAGATTTTCATATCAGTCTTACCGAGGTGGAAATTGGGATTAGTCTAAATGCAAACGGTGAGAACGAATTGGAGTGAGTTGGTCCAACCAAAATACATTTAGAAGATTTTGATGTTCAACCCTAATCAGATCGGTGGTTCCGAGTGCTCCTCACCTAGAGGGTTTGATAGGAACTTGTTCAAGTATTGTGATGTAGCAAGAAAGAATTTGAGACAAGTTGAGATAGATAGCTAGAGAAGGTTCTTAGGAAGTCTTGCACATCCAATTAGCCAAATAAAATAGAATCAATCAAACTAAAATTGGATGTCTTCGAATGAGAAATATGAATTGCGACATGTTAAGACAATAAGATAGCAAATAGAATATGTCAAATATGCACAACCAATTCTAGCAACTATCAAGCAATGGGCGATGACATAGTCATCTATATAGGAGTATATTGACTTGTAAACTGCGTTGGGATTTCCCTGAAGAGGAGGGGTGAAGAAGTACAGTAGAGATAAGTATTTTCCTCAGTGAGAACCAAGGTTATCGAACTAGTAGGAGAACCACACACAAAAGCAAATACTTGCACCCAACACGAGCAACAGGGTTGTCTATCCCCTTGAACTCGTAACTTGTTAATTCTGATAGTGATAGATAGATAAATAAATAGCAAAACAAAATGAAGGTACCTAAATTGCAACATGGTATTTTTGGTTTTTATAATATGGTAAAATTAGACCTGGGGCCATAGTTTTCACTATAGGCTTTGATACGTCCATTTTGCATCATGTTTTCCTACTGTTATTTATTGTATTTTGGATTGTTATTTCACTTTATGCTGCAATTCTTGTGCCTATTTACTCTTATTTTCCCAGTTTCACATGAAGAGGGAGATTGCCGGAAGCTAGAATTCTGGACCGAAAAGGGTTACAACAGAGATAGCTATTCTGCACAACTCCAAATGACATAAATTATGGAGAATTGTTTTGGAATATATAAAAAATATTGGTGGAAGAAACACCAGGAGGGGACCCACCAGGGAGCCACAAGCCTGGGGGGCGCACCCCCGAGCTTGTGGGCCCCCTGGCAGGACTCCGGTGCCCGTCTTCTGCTATAAGAAGCCATTTTCCCTAGGAAAAAAAAGAAGAAGACTTTCGGGATGAAGCACCACTATCTCGAGGCGGGACCTGGGTAGTGGCAATTTTGCTCTCTAGCGAAGCGATTTCTCCAGAGTAACTTCCCTCCGGGAGGGGGAAATCGAAGCAATCGACATCACCAACAATCCTCTCATAGTGGGAGGACAAATCTTCATCAACATCGTCTTCACCAGAACCATCTCATCTGAAATCCTAGTTCATCTCTTGTATTCAATCTTTGTCCCAAAACCTTAGATTGGTACCTGTGGGTTGCCAGTAGTGTTGGTTACATCTTGTAGTTGATGCTAGTTGGTTTATTTGGTGGAAGATTATATGTTCAGATCCTTAATGATATTCAATACCCCTCTGATCGTGAACATGAATATGATTTGTGAGTAGTTACTTTTGTTCTTGAGGACATGGGAGAAGTCCGGTTATAAGTAATCATGTGAATTTGGTATTCGTTCGATATTTTGATGATATGTATGTTGTTGCTTCCTTTAGTGGTGTCATGTGAATGTAGAATACATGACACTTCACCATACTTGGGCCTAAGGGAAGGCATTGTGGAGTAATAAGTAGATCATGGGTTGCTAGAGTGACAGAAGCTTAAACCCTAGTTTATCCGTTATTTCATAAGGGGCTGATTTGGATCCATATATTTCATGCTATGGTTAGATTTATCTTAATTCTTCTTTCGTAGTTGTGGATGATTGCGAGAGGGGGTAATCATAAGTGGGTTTTTTGTTGAAGTAAGAATAGCACCCACGCACCGGTCCACCCATATATCAAATTATCAAAGTAGCGAATGCGAATCAAATAAACATGATGAAAGTGACTAGACGATAATTCCCATGTGTTCTCAAGAACACTTTGCTTGTTATAAGAAAACATTCTATCTTGTCCTTTTCTATAAAAAGGATTGGGACACCTTGATGCACTTTTTCCACTATTATTACTTGTTACTTGTTACGAATTATCTTGCTACAAAACTATCTATCACTGTTACATACAGCACTTGTAGAGAATACCTTGCTGAAAACCACTTATCATTTCCTTCTGCTCCCCATTGGGTTTGACACTCTTACTTATCGAAAGGACTATGATTGATCCCAACACTTTTGGGTAATCAATACTCTTTTCTCGCATCATTGCCAGGGAGTGAAGCGCCTTTGGTAAGGAAACATTTTTATTACCTGCTGAAATTCTCTATCACTTGTTACTATGGAAAATAATCCTTTGAGGGTTTTGTTTGGGGTATCTTCACCACGACCAAAATCAATAAGAGTTGACCCTCGACCTACTGAACCCACTGAAAATATTTATTATGAGATTCCTTTAGGTATGTTAGAGAAACTGCTAGCTAATCCTTATGCAGGAGATGGAATAGTACATCCTGATATGCACTTAATCTATGTGGAAGAAATTTGTGGATTGTTTAAGCTTGCAGGTTTATCCGAGGATGGAGTTAAGAAGAAGGTATTATCTTTATATTTGGAGGGAAAGGCATTGACATGGTATAGGCTACTGGATGATATTGAAACTGATTGAAATTGGAGTTTCACCAGAAGTTCTACCCTATGCATTTGGTTCATCGTGATTGGAACTATATATTTAATTTTTGGCCTCGTGAAGGAGAAAGTATCACTCAAACTTGGGGGAGGCTTAAGTCCATGATGCACACATGCCTCAATCATGAGCTCTCGAGAGAAATTACTATACAAATTTTTTATGCTCGGCTTTGTCAGAATGATCGATCCATGCTCGATTCTTCTTCTACCGGTTCCTTTTGAAGAAAACTACTGAATTCAAATGGGGTCTTCTGGAAAGAATTAAATGCAACTCTAAAGATTGAGAGCTCGATAAAGCCGATGAGTCAGGTATAAAACTTGAGTTTGATTGTGTTAAATCTTTTATGGAAAGATAAGCTTTTCATATGTTTAGTATTAAATATGGACTTGACTATGAGATAGTAGCTTCCTTTTGTGAATCATTTGCTCCTCATGTTGATCTCCCCAAGGAGAAGTGGTTTAAATTTCATCCACCTATTGAAGATATGTTAGAGGAACTTGTTATGGTTAAGGATGAAACTATTATCTATAATGTTGATCCATTTGTGCCTACTGTTTATACTGAGAGACCTCCTTTCCCTGTTAGGATTAAGGAACATGTTGAAGCTACAACTATGTTTAATGAAAGTAATATTAGAACACCTAAACCCACTGAAAAAATAAATGTGGAACCTAATATTGCTATCGTTAAAGATCTATTGGCTGATAATATTGATGGGCATGTCATTTACGTCTGTGCTGAAGCTGCTTGAATTGCTAAACCTGCTAGAAATGAACAAGATATGTTGGATAAGAATAAGCAAGTGGTTGGCATGCCTATTGTTTCTATTAAAATTGGAGATCATTGCTATCATGTTTTATGTGACATGGGTGTTAATGTGAGTGCTATTCCATTTACTTTATATCAAGAAATTATGAATGATATTGCACCAGCTTAGATTGAGCACATTGATGTTACTATTAAGCTTGCAAATAGAGATACTATTTCACCACTTGGGATTATTCGAGATGTTGAAGTCTTGTGTGGTAAGATCAAATACCATATGATTTCTTAGTTCTTGGCTCACAACAAGATATTTTTTTGTCCTATTATATTTGGTAGGCATTTCTTGAATACCATTAATGCTGAAATTGAGCGTGTTAAATAAAAGGTTAGAGTTAATTTTCGTGATGTATCTGATGAGTTTAATTTCTCTATGTTTCGTAGACAACCACATGAGAAAGAATTATCTAGTAAAGATGAAATTATTGGTCTTGCTTCTATTGCCGTGCGTCCTACTGATCCGTTAGAACAATATTTGCTAGACCATGAAAATTATATGCATATGAATGAAAGAGATGAAATAGATGAGATATTCTTTAAACAAGCACCTACCCTTAAACACAATTTTCCTGTTGACACTCTGGGAGATCCTCTTCCACCTAAGAGTGATCTTGTATTTGAATTAAAGAAATTACCTGATACATTAAATTATGCTTATCTTGATGAAAATAAGATATACACTATTATTACACCAGTACTAACCTTTCAGAGCATGAGGAAAGGAGGTTACTAAAAACTCTAAGGAAGCATCTTAAGGGAATCCGGATACTAAACCCGTCGTTGATCATCAACACCGTCTGAATCCTAAAGTTAAGGAAGTGGTAAGGACTGAAATATTAAAGCTTCTGGAGGCAGGTACAATTTATCTCATAGCTGATAGTAGATGGGTAAGTCCTGTTCATTGAGTTCCTAAGAAAGGAGGTATAATCATTGTTCCTAATTATAAAAATGAACTTATCACACAAAGAATTTTAACTGGTTATGTCGGTGTACTAAAATAGGGGTCCTTTAGTACCCCAGACTTCTCCACGGGCAGTTGTATCCCTCCGGACAGCAAGGGCTTGCCAGGGGATAGCTCAACCCAAGTCTCAACACTTGGGCACCAAGACCGCGAAGAAGACCTCCAGGCAGGTGATCGAGAAGTACTAAGTTAGTACTGACGATCAAGACTTCAGTTGCCAGCAAGCTTCGCACCGGCAAGATCCTTGCAGGAAAGGTCTCCCTCTCGCCCTTCGTCCGCTCCACCTCATCGACCAGCTGATGGCTTGTCACGATTAGGTGTCGAGCGGGTAGGTGGCCTGAGGGGAGTAAACAGGACGTGTGTCGGCATGTCGGATGCAGGTCAACTTTATTGATACCCGTCTAGTGGGCATGTCAAGAAGATAGGCTCATCCACATCGATGATACGGAAGGAGAGACGCCTTTTGCCAAATGATGGCCACTAGCTCACGGTGCAATAAATGCCCTTGTCCTAGTCTGGCAGGATTAGGTTGGGGAGCATCGAGGCCACTATTTGCATACATGTAATGACTATGTTGCCACTTGGTGACCCCTTTTCGTCTATAAAAGGAGGCCCATGGCGACCTTGGCACCGGTCGACACCCTGCCCACGCTTACATAGTAGATGCACCTTACTCATGTTTTTTGCAGCAAGCTGCGCTTGTAACTTGAGCACTAAGTCAAACCACCCAAACACAGGAGTAGGGTTATACGCCTCCACGGTGGCCCAAACCTGGGAAATCCTTGCATGTGCACTGTTGGATTTGCTCTCTGTGCTTGTCGGTCACCCCAGCCGAACTGCAAAGAGATCCTCGCCGACATCTTTGGCGCGCCAGGCAGGGGGGTCGCTTGGGCGGATCCACTCCAGTGGTCTTCATGCAACTTTCGCCATCTCCTTCATTCATGGTGCCGAAGAAGAAGAGCGCGGCGGTGGGTGCACCATCGGGCTCCAAGCTGCCGGTCCAGACGCCTCCAGCGGGCGGGACCGACCGCGAGCGATCTCCACGCCCTTCCGGTGGAAAGAGTAATACTCACTCCGCAAGAAGCCATGACCCGTGCGTTGCTGCATCGAGAGGTGGCGCTGCTGTCCACAAGGTGGCTGTGGTTACGTCCAAGGACGACGCCACGGGGTCCAAGAACGACAGCATTGCGGGACACGCATCGAGTCCATCGCAAGATGGACATGAGACGCTTGCTCGCGATGAGGTCGACCTTGGCCAACGGCTAGGCAAGGAGCATGTGCAGCGATCTCATGGCACACATGGCCCGCCGCCACGCCAAGCCGCTGCCGTGCATCGAACGCGGCAGCAGGACAGAGATGGAGCTCCATCTAACTCACACAGAAGTCGAGCCACCTCTCAGTCCTTGCACCTAGTCATGCCGACGACACTGACAGAGGCGCTGGCGCGGGTGGAGCTACTGCTAAAATTTCCTACGGCCCCGGAGAAGATGGATGAGTGGTGTGCCACCATCCAGAGCCTTGTCGGCTTCGCCAACAATTATGGGCCACGTCTGGTGGGGCCCTGTCAGTGCCAGCCAACGGAGCCAGTGTGGGGGGCCTGACGAGCGAATCGTGGGTGCTGCACCAATGGTGCAGTCCCCTCCGCAACAAGTATGACAGAGCCAGTGGGTCGACAATCATGACAACATGTCCATGGGGTCGTCTGATCCGCAAGGCCGCCAGAATCGCCACATAGACCAACACCAGTTCATCAACGACCGGTGTGCTGAAGATGCTCGAACCACCATCGAGCGATACCGGGAAGCGCATCGTCAATCAGACACGCGAGAAGGGCCGATGGTGAATGAGCCAGCGTCGGGGTTCCCTGGGTGCCTGCCCTACGATGTGGGCTGCCTAGCGTTTACTCGTGAGCTGCGGTAAGTTCAGTGGCCCCACTCCCAAAATTTCAAGCCTGACTTGCCGGAGAAGTACAATGGCAATCTCAATCCGGCTGAGTTTCTTGGAATATACACCATAGCGTTGCAATTTGCCGGTGGCAGGGACGACAAGATTCTCGCTAACTACTTCCCGTTGGCGCTCAAGTCCAACATGAGATCTTGGTTGATGAACTTGGCAGAGAACTCCATTTCTTTGTGGTCGGACTTGTATCATGTGTTAGTTGGGACTTATATCGGGGGCCACGAGTCTCCGGGAAATCCCACCGACCTCCACTTGATACCATAGAAGGATGGTGAACCCCTTTGCAAGTACGTCTAGATGTTTAGCCATGTGCACCACACATCCTCAACGTGCACCCTGCTGCTGTGATTGCACCGTTCCACATGAACGTCCGCAATCGCAGGATGCGAGCTAAGTTGAACATCGAGCAGGTAAGCGCCGTCAACAAGCTATACACCTTGGCGGATTAGTGTGCACGTGCTGAGGAGGGGACGAGACTTCCCATGGAGGACGACTGAGACGAGGTTGATTCTGAAGATGATGACGCGTCCACCCCGAAGATGACATGACGGAAGCGCAATTGCAAGCGCAAGGGCAAGGCCGTGATGGCAGTCCAGAGCTCCGACAACTCAGATGCCACCAAGAAGCCCAAGATTGGCAGCCTCGGTAATGAGCTTGCTGGATGTGCTGATTGTCAGGAGGCTGCACTAGGCGAGAAGCCGGATTGCTCCGGCAAGACCAAGGGGCCATATTGCAAGATCCACGGCACCAAGGGCCACGACCACAATGATTGCTGCCAAGTGGATCAGCTTGCCAAGAAGCAAAAGCAAGATTACTAGAAGTGTGACAAAGAGATAGGCCAAGATGGCACTGGTGGATCCGGCAACAAGAACCGTGGTGGTCGCCGCGCCAAGGGTCAGCAGCAGAAGGAGAAGCCTACTCGCAGCCGTGAGAAGAAAGAGGTTCAAGATGATGGTGATGATGAAGATGAGGAATCTAGAGAAGGAGAGTTCCAAAAGGCTGTGGAGGCCATGTGCATTGACGGAGGTGCATCTCTCCACTCCTCTCACCACCAGCTCAAGCAGAGGGCGCGTGAGATCAATGCGGCCGAACCAGCACTAGAGGCGCAGAAGCCGCTCAAGTGGCCTGACACGCCCATTGATTTTGACACCGAGGACCACCCTTACCACACCAATATGGTCGGGTTTTTGCCTTTGTTGGTCTCACCAACAATTCGCAACCTCAAGGTGATGAAAATACTGGTTGATGGTGGGGCCGGCTTGAACCTGATATCACCTGATGTGATCAGGAGGCTGCAAATCCCTCATGGAGATCTCCGAGAAATGGGAAACTTTCAAGGGATCAATCGTGAGAGGAGCCAGCCCACCGGCAAGGTCACCTTGCCAGTCACATTTGTGACCGAGTTGAACTATAGGACCGAGAAGGTCATTTTCGATGTCGTCAAGATGCCATTGCCCTACAATGGCATTCTTGGTCGTTCGGCCCTGGAAAAGTTTATGGCGGCGTCTCGTTACGCCTATAATACTTTGAAGACACAGGGCCCGATGAGGATCATCGCCATCTACTCCGACAAGAAGGATGTAGGTATCTGCACCGACAAGCTCTATCGAGAGGTAGTGGCAGCATCGTCAAGGCACCTGCTCCTGCCGGCAAAGCTCCCGGGGGAGGAAAGAAGAAGAACACCGGCAAGACCTCTGACAAGGACTCCGGGAAGCGCACCTCTTCGGAGTGTAGTGCACCCGTTGAGGACATACCGGAGAGCTCTACCGGCTAGAGCAAGAAAACCAAGGCCTCACCACCTGCTAGGAAGCAAGTCTCTGCGATGGAGGATGGCACTGGCGGTACTTTTACCGTGAGTGCCACCCTTGATGGCAAATAGGAAAGTGCGCTTGTTACCTTCGTGCGGGGGAATATCGATCTATTTGCATGCAACCATCTGATATCCCCAGTGTTCGTAGGAAGGTGATTGACACTACCTTGTTGTTTGTCCTAATGCAAGACCCGTCAAGCAGAGGGTCAAGAAGCAGGCTTTGGAGCTGCAGGAGTTCATCGCCCAAGAAATCCAAAAACTAGATGCAGCAAGTGCTACTTCTTGAGCTTGCATTGGTTTTGCATTGAAGTGAAAAGGGTGATGCAGCAAAGTAGAGATAAGTATTTCCCTCATTTGAGAACCAAGGTATCAATCTAGTAGGAGGAACACACAAGTCTCCAATAACTGCACCTACACAAACAAACAAATACTTGCACCCAACGCGATAAAGGGGTTGTCAATTCCTTCACAGTTACTTGCAAGGATGAGATCTGATAGTGATAGGTATAAAAGATAAGTAAAACAGCTAAATAAGTAAAAGTAAATAAATTGCAGCAAGGTATTTTTTTGTTTTTGATTTTATAGGTCTGAAAATAATATGAGAAAAGATAGACTCGGGGGACATAGTTTTCACTAGAGGCTTCTCTCTTGAAAGAAAGCATATGGTGGGTAAACAAATTACTGTTGAGAAATTGATAGAAAAGCAAATAATTATGACGATATCCAAGGCAATGATCATGTATATAGGCATCACGTCCATGACAAGTAGACCGACTCCTGCGTGCATCTACTACTACTACTCCACACATCGACCGCTATCCAGCATGCATTTAGTGTATTAAGTTAATAAGAACGGAGTAACACCTTAAGCAAGATGACATGATGTAGAGGGATAGATCCAATCAATATGAACAAACCCCATCTTTTTATCCCTAATGGAAATAATACAAATACGTGTCATGTCCCTTTCTGTCACTGGCAATAAGCACCGCAAGATTGAACCTACTACAAAGCACCTCTCTCAATGCAAGAAAAATCAATCTATTTGGCCAAACCAAATCAACAGATAGGAGAGAAATACAAAGCTATCTTAATCATGCATAAAAGAGTTCAGAGAAGACTCAAATAATATTCATAGATAATCTGATCATAAACCCACAATTCTTCGGATCTCAACAAATACACCACAAAAGAAGATTACATCGAATAGATCTCCAAAAACATCGAGGAGAACATTGTATTGAATACTAAAGAGAGAGTATAAGCCTCTAGCTACTAGCTATGGACCCGTAGGTCTATGGTAAACTACTCACACATCATCAGAAGGGCAACAAGGTTGATGTAGAAGCTCTCCGTGGTCGAATCCCCCTCTGGCAGAGTACCGAAAAAGGTCTCTAGATGGGATCTCACGAAGACAAACACTTGCGGCGGTGGAAAAGTATTTTTGGTGTGCCCTCTGGTCTACGGGAAATATTTGGGAATTTATAGAAGAAGAATTAGGGTTGGAAGTGTCACGAGGGGGCCACAAGCTTGCAGGGCGCCCCCCTAGGGCGCGCCCTGTGATCTTGTAGCCGACTCGTGGCCCTTTTGGCCTCCTCCGAAAGCTTCCAAGGTGTCTTGTGGTCCAAGAAAAACCGTCAAAAAGTTTCATTCCGTTTGGAATCCGTTTTGTATTGGTTTTCTGTAAAGACAAAAACAAGTAAAAAGCATCAACTGGCACTGGGCACTAGGTTAATAGGTTAGTCCAAAAAATGATATAAAATAGGATAATAATGCATATAAAACATCCAAGATAAATAATATAATAACATGGAACAATAAAAAATTATAGATACACTGGAGACGTATCAAGCATCCCCAAGCTTAATTCCTGCTCATCCTCGAGTAGGTAAATGATAAAAACAGAATTTTTTTATGTGGAATGCTACCTAACATGTTTATCATGTAATCTTTCTTAATGTGGCATCAATATTCAGATCCGTATGATTCAAAACAAAAGTTCAATATTGGCATAAAAACAATAATATTTCAAGCATACTAAAAAGCAATCATGTCTTCTCAAAATATCATGGCAAAAGAAAGTTATCCCTGCAAAATCATATAATCTTGTCATGCTCTATCTTCTTACCCCAAAGTATTTATTATGCACAACCCCGATTCCAAGCCAAGCAATTGGTTCATACTTTTTAATGTGCTTGAGATTTTTTAACTCTCACGCAATACATGAGCGTGAGCCATGGATATAGCACTATGGGTGGATTAGAATATGATGTTGGGGGTTGTGCTGAGAAGACAAAAAAGGAGAAAGTCTCACATTGACGAGGCTAACCAATGGGCTATGGAGAAGCCCTTCAATTGATCTCAATGCAAGGAGTAGGGATTGCCATGCAATGGATGCACTAGAGCTATAAGTGTATGAAAGCTCAAAAGAAAACTAAGTGGGTGTGCATCCAACTTGCTTGCTCATGAAGACATAGGGCATTTGAGGAAGCCCATCATTGGAATATACAAGCCAAGTTCTATAATGAAAATTTTTCAATAGTGTTATATGAGACAAAATAGGAGACTCTCTATCATGAAGAACATGGTGCTACTTTGAAGCACAAGTGTGGAAAAAGATAGTAACATTGTCCCTTCTCTCTTTTTCTCTTTTTCTCTTTTTCTCTCTTTTTTTTGGGCACTTCGGCCTCTCTTTTTCTTGGGATCTTTTTGGCCTCTTATATACATATATTTTTTTATTTTTGTTCGGAGTCTCATCTTGACTTTTGGGAGAATCATAGTCTCCATCATCCTTTCCTCACATGGAATAATGCTTTAATAATGATGATCATCACACTTTTATTTACTTACAATTCAAGAACTACTACCCGATACTAGAACAAAAATATGACTCTATATGAATGCCTCCAGCTGTGTACCAGGATGTGCAATGATCTAGCGTGACATGTATAAAAAATATGAACAGTGGCCAAGCCACAAATACTATGCCAACTATATGATCATGCAAAGAAATATGACAATGATGATGTGTGTCATAATAAAACGGAATGGTGGAAGTTGCATGGCAATATATCTCGGAATTGCTATGGAAATGCTATAATAGGTAGGTATAGTGGCTGTTTTGAGGAAGATATAAGGAGGTTTATGTGTGAAAGAGCGTATGATATCACGGGGTTTGGATCCACCGACGAAGTTTGCACCACAACTCAAGGTGAGAAAGGGCAATGCATGGTACCGAAGAGGCTAGCAAAATGCGGAAAGGTGAGAGTGCATATAATCCATGGACTCAATATAAGTCATAAAGAACTCACATACTTATTGCAAAAAATTATTAGCCCTCGAAGCAAAGCACTACTACGCATGCTCCTAGGGGGATATATTGGTAGGAAAAGACCATCGCTCATCCCCGACCGCCACTCATAAGGAAGACAATCAATAATAAATCATGCTCCAATTTCATAGCACAAGGAGAGGCCATACGTGCATGCTTCAGGAATCACAAACCTTAACACAAATATTCTTACTAAACCACAATTACTCACTAGCATGACTCTAATATCACCATCTTTATATCTCAAAACAAATGCAAGGAATCAAACTTCTCATATATTCAATGATCTTCATGATTTTTTTTATTATATCCCTCTTGAATACCCATCATATTAGGACTAAATTCATAACCTAAGCAAATTGCCATACTATTTATAAGACTCTCAAAATAATATAAGTGAATCATGAGTGTTCATCAATTTATTTAAAATATAATCACCACCATGCTCTATATAAGTGAAGCACTAGAGGAACTACCTAGCTGAAAAAATATAAGTGAAGAACTTAGATTATTCTAATAAATTCACGATTAATGTGTGTCCCTCTCAAAAGGTGCATCCAGCAAGGATGATTGTGGCAAACTAAGAAGCAAATACTCATATAATACAAGACGGGCCAAGCAAAACACATATCATCTGGTGAATGAAAATATAGCCTCAAGTAATTTACCGATGGATTGTAGACAAAGAGGGGATGCCATCCGGGGCATCCCCAAGCTTAGAAGCTTGGTTGTCCTTGAATATTACCTTGGGGTCCCATGGGCATCACCAAGCTTAGGCTCTTGCCACTCCTTATTTCTTAGCCCATCGAAACTTCACCCAAAACATGAAAACTTCACAACACTAAACTCAACAAAAAACTCGTGAGATCCGTTAGTATAATTAAAAAAATCTCCATTTTAGGTACTGTTGTAAACTCATTCCAATTTTATATTTGTAGTATATCTACCATATTCTAACTTCACCTTGGTTCATACCCCCTGATACTACCCATAGATTCATCAAAATAAGCAAACAACATAATGAAAATAGAATTTGTCAAAAACAGAACAGTCTATAGAAGCCTGACTTAACCTCATAATTTTGTAACACCAAAAATGCTAAAAAATTAGGAGAATGTAGGTAATCTATATATAAATCTTGTGTAAAAAAATTCAAATTTTTTCCACATTCTAGCAAATTTTAACAATTCTTCTACTGGACGCAAAAGTTCCTATTTTTTCTGAGAATCAAATCAACGATCTTCCAAATCATCCCAAAGGTCTTACTTGGCACAAAACTAATTAAAATACTAAAAAACAATCATAACAGAAGTATACTTGCATATTTATTGAAAAATAGAAGAAAAAGGAAAAACATAAAATAAAATTGGGTTGCCTCCCAACAAGCGCTATTGTTTTACGCCCCTTGCTAGGCATATTGCATAGATCTAAGTATTGTCATCTTTAGAATTAAATCCATAAGTGGCCATCATAATTGATTCATATGGCAACTTAATTTTATTTCTTGGAAAGTGTTCCATGCCCTTCCTTCATAGAAATTGAAATCTAATGTTTCCTTCTCTCATATCAATAATAGCACCAATCGTTCTAAGGAAAGGTCTACCAAGAATTATGGGGCATGTGGGATTGCAATCAATATCAAACACAATGAAATCTACTGGCACATAATTTCTATTTGCAACAATAAGAACATCATTAATTCTTCCCATAGGTTTCTTAATAGTAGAATCCGCTAAGTTCAAATTTAAAGAACAATCATCAAGTTTATGGAAAGCTATCACATCACATAAAGTTTTTGGAATAGTGGGAACGCTAGCACCCAAATCACACAAAGCATTGCACTCGTAATATTTAATCTTAATTTTAATATTAGGTTCCCATTCATCATATAGCTTTCTAGGGATTGAAACTTTCAACTCAAGTTTTTCTTCAAAAGATTTCATGATAGCATCATCAATATGTTTAGTAAAAGCCTTATTTTGATTATAAGCATGAGGTGAATTAAGCATAGATTGTAACAAGGAAATACACTCAATCGAAGAAAAAATATTATAATTAAATTCCTTGAAATCCAAAAGAGTGGGCGCATCAATAGTTAAAGTTTTGACCTCGCCAAACCCACTTTAATCAATTTTTTCATTAAGATCTTCACCGTCCAAATTATTGGGGCGCCTTCTAGCTAAAGTTGACTCCTCTCCAGTCCCTTCTTTATCAAGTTTTATATTAGTAAACAAAGATTCAATAAGAGTCACACCAATCACTTTAAGATCTTCATCATGATTATCGCAAAAACTAGAAGAACATACTTTTTCTAGCCATTCTCTCTTAGCTCGCGTCCTAGCGGTTCTCTCCCTACTTTCATTAATAGAAATTTGAATAGATTTCAGAAACTCATTAATATGAAGCTGTCAGCGTGCGACTCCTATGGGACCCTCAAGGAATCCCTTTACGATTCGGCGGGGGGAGAGGTACGCGCAAAGAGTAGAACCAACGATCGATGCGGGGCGATTTTACCCAGGTTCTGGCCGCTAATCAGCGTAAAACCCTACTCCTACCTTGTTTTATTATCGATGTTCTTGAGCCCAGGCTCCAGGAGCGCTCGTAGTGAACAGTACGTTCAAAGAGCAGCTACGCATGCAGAATGGGCCAGAAGAGCTCCCCCCCTGTAGCAGTTGCCTTGGGCCTCCTTTTATACCACAAAGGGGTCACCACAGTGGCAAAATGTACATACATTGAGGTGTAAAGTATCTACAGGATTATCATACCTAACCCCTGACGGACTAGGATGAACGCATTTAATGCACCGTGAGGTGTCCGTTTAGGTGTCCTTACTTTCTTGGGGATGGAAAAAGGGGCCATCCCATCAGCACCGCTTAAGCTCTCCTCCACTTGCGCGTCGCCACGCATCCAAAGAAGGACCCAGAATGTCGGGTTTGTTGCTGTGCTAGAGCGGTGCCACAGCAAGAAAACCTTGCCGGGCGGCGAAGCTTGCCGGGCGCCGATCCTTGCCGGGCTCCGCAGGCCACCCAACAAGATCTTGCCGGGGAAGCTGGCCTTCGAGTTCCAGCTCTTCTTATCTGCTGATCTTCAGATCTTTGACTTGAGAATTTCTTTGGTGGCCTGAGTCAACCTCGAACTGTTCCCCGACAAGCCTTGCCGCGAGTATGGCTACAACTGCCCGTGCACAAGTACGGGGTACTAATGGCCCAATACTTAGTACACCGACAGGAGCCCCCGGGCCTAGGCCACACACGAGTGCGAGGCGTTGTTGGGCTAGGCCCAAACAGTGCACGGGCACACGTGGTAGGGGATTAACTGCTCGTAAATATCCCGTTTACTGTGCCCCCAACTACGCGCGCCGAACGCGCGACGTGGGAAGCGTGCCTCAAAAGCTGCAACTGCAACGCGCCTGCAGAGGCGCATTCACATTGGGGAGTAAAAGAGGCGGCCCCGCTCCTTCCCCATAAAAAGGAGAAACCGCAGAGGCACAAGCCTATTTACCCCCCTTTTCTTCTCAATCTGACCGTCGCCATTGCCTTCCTTCTCTCGAGCTCAGAGCAAAGCTTTCCCTCTTCTGCCCGTCGCCTCCATGCCCGCTTCATCCCCGGCTTCCGCCCTTGCAGCCGCCATGCCGCCCAAGGCCAGCAAAGGCAAGAGCAAGGAGGCGAAAGCCGATGTCCCGGAGAGCGAACTAGTGAAGATGCGGAAGAAGTATGTCATCTTCGCCCCGTCGCTTGATGCGGAAGCTTTGAAGAGGCGGTACCAGTGCATGTGGGTGAGGGAGATGCAGGCTCACCCCGCCACTCACGTGATTCCAGGTTCTTGCTCCAAGAGTGGGTCAGACAGATACCCCTTTTTCGTCGCATATTTCTATTGCGGGCTCTGTCCTCCATTTTTTGACTTCTTCAACGACATCATGTACACATACGGCTTCCATCTTCTCGATTTCACGCCGAATGCGGTACTGTGCATGTCCATCTTTGCTCACATTTGTGAAAACTTTGCCGGAGTGGTTCCCAACACTACCCTTTTCCGCCACTACTTTTTCCCTCGTATCCAAAAAGGAGAGGTCCTCTCTGGTTCTATCGCCTGGATTCGAAGGGCTTGGAATAAGGAAATATACCCAGAAGGAGTTTACCGCGAAAAGTGGGACGAATGGCGGGCTGAATGGTGCTGGATCAAGGAAGCAGATCCCCATCCGTTTTGTCTGCCCCGGCAACAGAAAGCGGTCCGCGGCAGTGGCTGGAGTAGTCTTGCCGCTGAAGATGAAAAGCTCACAATCGCCACCTCCAGGATTCTTAATACCAAGGTCTGCCGCAATCCTGAGACCGGCAAGCAAACCCTCGTATTCTGCAGTGTTGTTCATCAAACTCTCCTGGGGAAAATGCATTTGGACTACGTACTCGAGGTGCTCTCTGGTGGGTGCGACAAGCAGCACGCCAGCACCGGCGCCTTGCTGCGAAAAAGCCCCGTCAAAGTACATTACCCATTGCTGGTCAATTTCCTTGCCGGGAAGAGTTGTTTCTTGAACCTATTCGTCTAGCGTTGGGGTCCACTCCGCAACGAACTCCGCCAAGGCCCTGCTCTGAATTGTCGAAGTGCTTTCAAACTTGAGGCCAAAGCTCGACAACTCCAACGCCAACTCCACGATCCTGCCGGTTGCTTCTGGATTTCGCAAAATCCGTTGCAACGAAAAACGAGTGACGACGGTGATTTCATGTGCTTGAAAATAATGGCGCAGCTTCCTTCAGGCCATAAGGAGACCGAAAAGCAATTTCTACACGCCAGAATATCTTGACCTAGCTCCTTGTAAAAGAGAGCTAACAAAATAAACTGGGCGCTGCACCACCTTTTTCCTCTGCAATGGTCCTTCTGACTGCACAGATCTTGTCTTGCCGGGATCAATCCTTGCCGGGGAAGATCCTGCCCAGTCATCTGACGGTCCTGCCACTGGTGTTGCTTCCTCATCAGCTTCTCTCTGCGCCACTAACGCAGCACTAACCACTTGATTTGTCGCTGCCAGATACAGCAGCAACGGCTCTTGTGGTTTAGGCGCGACTAGCGTCGGCGGAGAAGAAAGGTATTTCTTCAAATCTTGCAGCGCAGCCTCCGCCTCCGGAGTTCATTTCATTGGACCTGCCTTCTTCAAAATTTTGAAAAAGGGTAGGGCGCGCTCAGCAAATTTGGAAATAAACCTGCTTAGAGTAGCAACACAGCCGGCAAGAAGACGCACATCCTTGACGCGTCTTGGCGCTTTAATCTGCTCAGTAGCTTTGATCTTGTCGGGGTTCGCTTCGATTCCCCGGCAAGATACAAAGAATTCGAGGAGCTTGCCGGAAGGAACACCGAACACGCACTTCTCAGGATTGAGCTTTAAGTTGATCTTGCGCAGATTTGCAAATGTTTCTTCTAAATCTTGTATGAGCATTGATTTGTCCTTGGTTTTGACCACTATGTCATCCATGTATGCCTCCATATTTCTATGGAGTTGAGGCTCAAAACCAATTTGGACCGCTCTCGCAAATGTAGAACTAGCACTTTCCAACCCGAAAGGCATTCGTATAAAACGATACGTACCACATGGGGTGATAAATGTGGTCTTTTCTTCATCTTCCTTGGCCATGAAGATCTGATGATACCCTGAGTAGGCATCAAGGAAGGACAAGAGATCACAACCAGCGGTGGAATCCACAATCTGGTCGATGCGCGGCAAGGGAAAGGGATCTTTTGGACAGGCTTTATTGATATCTGTATAATCGATACAAAGCCTCCATTTCCCATTCGCTTTTTGCACTACAACTGGATTGGCCAACCAGGTTGGATGAAGCACTCCTCCGACCAATCCTTCCGCCTCCAGCTTTTTGATTTCCTCGGCAATGAATTCTTGCCGCTCCAAGGCTTGCTTCCTGACCCTCTGCTTGACGGGCCGCGCGTGAGGATAGACAGCAAGGTGGTGCTCAATTACCTCCCTGGGAACACCGGGGATGTCAGACGGTTGCCATGCAAACACGTCGACATTCGCCCGCAGGAAGGCAACGAGCGCGCTTTCCTATTTGTCATCTAGGGTGGAACTTATGGTGAAAGTTCCCCCCGTTCCGTCCTCCCTGACGGGCACCTTCTTGGTCTCCGGTGGAGCAGCCTTGGATTTCTTGTTCTTGCCGGTGGAACTCTCTGGTGCATCCTCGACGGAAGCGCAGCACTCCGAGGAGGCGCGCTTACCGGAGTTCGCGCCAAGATTCTCGCCGGTCTTCTTCTTCCCTCGGGGAGTTCCAGCGGCAGGAGCAGATGCCTTAACGGCAGGTGCTGCAACTGCTTCCCAGTAGAGTTGGTCGGCAAAGATGAGCGCATCCTTCTTATCGGAATGGATAGTAATGACACTCAACGGCCCAGGCATCTTCAAAACATTATAAGCATAGTGTGATGCTGCCATGAACTTAGCCAACGCTGGCCGACCAATGATCCCATTGTATGACATGGGGATCTTGGCGACATCGAACACTACTTTCTCGGTCCTGTAGTTTAGCTCGCTACCAAAAGTTACCGGTAGCGTGATCTTGCCCTTCGGCTGGGTTCTTCCTGGATAGACCCCTTGAAACGTGCCCGTTTCTTCGAGATCTTCATCAGGAATCTGAAGCCTCTTGAGCACATCCGGTGAGATTAGGTTCAGCCCGGCCCCACCGTCAACTAGCATTTTCGTCACCCTGAGGTTGCGAATTGTTGGCAAGACCAACAATGGCAAGCACCCGACTGTGGTTGTGCGATCAAGGTGATCCTCGGCGTCGAAAATGATTGGCATGTTGGACCACTTCAGGGGCTTACATGCATCTGGTAACGGCTTTGTTGCATTGACTTCCCGTACCCACTGTTTGAGTCGACGGTGGGAAGAATGCAGTGAGGCGCCCCCATCGATACACATAGCCTCTGTAGCTTTCTGGAATTCTTGCTCACTGGACTCATCGTCTTCCTCATCATCATCTTCTTCCTTGTCCCGGCCTCGAGCGGGCCTCTCCCTCTGTTGCTTGGCCTTGCCGCGGCGACCCCCTCGGCAACCGTGCTTCTTGCCGGACCCCTCAGCACCATCATGGGCCTTCTCCCTATCCCGCCTTTCATATTCAGCCCTCTGTTTCACGGCAAGCTGTTCAACTTGCCGGCAGTTTTGGAGATCGTGGCCCTTGGTGCGATGGATATTGCAATACTGCTTGCCGGAGTTCTCCGACTTGTCGGCTGCGCCAAGGCCTGACAGGAAGGGCACCCGGCAAGATCCTTGCCGGGGTCGTCAACCTTGGCCTTCTTGGTGGAGCCGGGGTTGCCGGATTCCTCGACAGCAAGCACGGCCTTGCCTCTGCTTTTCCTGTTTCGCCGCCGGCCTTTCCCAGACGGGGTCGCAGCGTCTTCATCTTCCAATTCGCCCCCCGCGCCAACAGCCTCGCCAGGGAGTTTCCTCCCCTCTTCAGCTCGAGCGCATTTGTCGGCCAAAGCGTAAAGCTCGGCAATACTCCTGACTTTGTTCATCGCCAGCTCTTCCCGTATTCTACGGTTACGCATGTTCTGGTGAAACGCGCTAATAACAGCGGCAGGGTGAACGTCAGGAATATTGTACTGCACTCGGCTAAACCTCTGCATAAACTTGCGCAGGGATTCGCCATCCTTCTGAGGGATGATATGCAAATCGCTCTCTTGGCCAGGGGCTTGGTGGCCTCCAACAAAGGCGCCAACAAACTGATGGCACAGATCTGACCAAGAAGAAATAGAATTGTCCGGCAGATGCATCAACCACGACCTAACGTTGGGTTTAAGCACCAACGGGAAGTAGTTGGCAAGTATCTTGTCATCTCGGCCCCTGGCAGCCTGCACCGCAATGGTGTAAATGCTCAGGAACTCCGAGGGATGAGTCTTGCCGTCATATTTCTCCGGGACCTCCGGCTTGAAGGTTCAGGAATTGGGCCACTGGACTTGCCGCAGCTCACTGGTAAACGCTGGAGTCCCTACCTCGTAAGGCAAGTCCCCTGTGTCCCCCGGCGCAGGCTCGTCGATAGCCGGCCCTGCGCGCTTATCAGACTGATAGCGCGCTTCCCGTGGTCGCTCGATGGTAGTTCGAGCGTCCTCCTTGCCTCGTTCCTGGAGAACTTGACGCTGGTCACGGCGCATCCGTGGATCGGACGACGCCGTTGAAACATCATCACGGTGCTCGACCTGCTGGGTTGTCGCTCGCCGCTGGTGTCGTGGAGGGGAGTGCACCGTGGTTGCACCACCTCCGGTTTTCTCCGCATCGGCTCGCGACGGATCGATGGGCCTTCGCTGTGAGGGACCTGCCTCTTGTGGCCCATCTTTGTTGGCGAAGCCAATAAGGCTCTGGATAGTAGCTCGCCACTCCTCCATCTTCTCCGGAGCAGGAGGGAAATCGAGGAGCAGCTGCGCACGTGCCAAGGCTTCCGCTGGTGTAGGCGGCGGCGACAGGTGTGAGGTACATGAGGTGCTCTGACTCCTAGCCATGTTAGAAGGAGCACCGTCACGGTCACGCGACCGCGCGCCACCTCCGCCGGCTGCTCGGTGTGCATGCTGGGCCCGCGCATCTTGGGATCGATGTGCGGAAATCTTTTCATGGGGACGCCCTGAACCACCAGCACCATGGCGTCGCTCGTCGTGCACGACCTGGGTAGGCCGTGACGCTTGCGCCGGCGCGGGAGTTCTAGCAGGCATCCTCCGATCTCTGGAATTCGTTGTGCCACCCGTAGGCAACACAGCTCCGTCTCTGGATCCAGCGGTGTGTGGGTTACCGCTGCCACTGCAAACGACGCCGCTCGCCTGGCTTGGATCACCGGAACGCCGTGGAGGCTCTAGTCCTCTTCCTTCTGCACCCACGCCATCGGCCGTATGCGAAGGCGCAGGCAAAACGGACGTGGATGGTTGCGCCGTCGCAGCAATCTTCTTCTTGGGAGGCATGATGATGAAGACGATGAAGAAACTAAGGCGCCGATCACTGGATCAGGTTCACACAACCTACAATGCCCCTACCTGGCGCGCCAAAGATGTCGGCGTGCGACACCTATGGGACCCTTAAGGAATCCCTTTACGATTCAGCGGGGGGAGAGGTACGCGCCAAGAGCAGAACCAACGATCGACGCGGGGCGATTTTAACCAGGTTCGGGCCGCTAATCAGCGTAAAACCCTACTCCTGCCTTGTTTTATTATCGATGTTCTTTAGCCCAGGCTCCAGGAGCGCTCGTAGTGAACAGTACGTTCAAAAAGCAGCTACGCATGCAGAATGGGCCAGAAGATCTTCCCCCCTGTAGCAGTTGCCTTGGGCCTCCTTTTATACCACAAAGGGGTCACCACAGTGGCAAAATGTACATACATTGAGGTGTAAAGTAGCTACAGGATTATCATACCTAACCCCTGACGGACTAGGACGAACGCATTTAATGCACCGTGAGGTGTCCGTTTAGGTGTCCTTACTTTCTTGGGGATGGAAAAAGGGGCCATCCCATCAGCACCGCTTAAGCTCTCCTCCACTGGCGCGTCGCCACGCATCCAAAGAAGGACCCAGAATGTCGGGTTTGTTGCTGTGCTAGAGTGGTGGCACAGCAGCAAAACCTTGCCGGGCGCCGAGCCTTGCCGGGCTCCGCAGGCCACCCCGGCAAGATCTTGCCGGGGAAGCTGGCCTTCGGATTCCAGCTCTTCTTATCTGCTGATCTTCAGATCTTTGACTTGAGAATTTCTTTGGTGGCCTGAGTCAACCTCGAACTGTTCCCCGACAAGCCTTGCCGCGAGTATGGCTACAACTGCCCGTGCACAAGTACGGGGTACTAATGGCCCAATACTTAGTACACCGACAGAAGCTTGGGTGGCATAGATCTAATCTTAAACGAATCAATCTCATGAGAAATTCAATCAACGTTCCTAGCAACATCATCAATCTTCAGCAAAAAAAATTCTACCATAGCATTGAAAATCTTTTGGGAGTTAATAAAATCTTTAATATTACTCTCAAGATCAGAGGGTGTCTTATTATAATTTCCATAAGAATTGTTGTAGGAATTACCATAATTATTAGAGGAATTACTAGGAAATAACCTAGGATTAAAATTGCCTCTATACGCATTATTACCAAAATTGTTCCTACCAACAAAATTCATATCCATAGATTCATTATTATTCTCATCAAAGTAGACAAAGGCCTATCATTACGATCAATAGGAGCACCCTTACTAGCAATCAATTTCATAAGTTCATCCATATTTCCACACAAAGTATTAATTTCTTCAATAGCATGCACTTTTTTATTAGTAGAAGATCTTTCGGTATGCCAATGAGAGTAATTTCCCATAATATTATCTAGGAGTTTAGTAGCTTCTCCTAATGTGTTTTCCATAAAAGTACCACCCGCGGTGAAATCTTAAAGGTTTCTAGCAGCAAAATTCAATCAAGCATAAATATTTTGTATGATCATCCATAAACATAAACCATGAGTAGGGCAATTTCTTATCATTAATTTCATCCTCTCCCATGATTGTGCAACATGTTCATGATCAAGATGCTTAAAATTCATTATTTCTTTCCTAAGAGAGATGATCTCGGCGGGAGGAAAATACTTGGAAATAAAAGCATCCTTACACTTATTCCATGAATCAATACTATTTTTAGGCAAGGATGAAAACCAAGTTTTAGCATGATCTCGTAATGAGAATGGAAATAACTTCAATTTGACAATATCATTATCCACATCTTTTTTCCTTTGCATTTCACACAATTCAACAAAAGTATTGAGATGGGAAGTAGCATCTTCATTAGGACTACCAGAAAATTGTTCTTTCATAACAAGATTCAACAAAGTGGCAATAGTTTCATAAGATTCCGCACTAGTGGCGGGAGCAATCGGAGTACTAATACAATCATTATTATTAGTGTCAGAAAAATCACACAACTTAGTATTTTCTTGAGACATCATGACAAAGCAAGCAATCTAACACACAAGCAAACGAACGGAAAAAAGGCAAATATTTTTGTGTTTTTCTAAAAACGTTTTAGAAGTGGGGGAGAGAAAAATGAGAGGCAAATGGAAAATAATGTAAATGCAAGAGATGAGAGTTTATGATGGGTACTTGGTAGGCTTGATGTAGATCCTCCCCGGCAACGGCTCCAGAAATTCTTCCTGCTACTTCTTGAGCTTGTGTTGGTTTTTCTCTTGAAGAGGAAAGGGTGATGTAGCAAAGTAGAGATAAGTATTTCTCTCAGTTGAGAACCAAGGTATCAATCCAGTAGGACGAACACACAAGTCTCAAATAATTGCACCTACACAAACAAACAAATACTTGCACCCAACGGTATAAAGGTGTTGTCAATCCCTTCACGGTTACTTGCAACGATGAGATCTGATAGTGATACATATAAAAGATAAGTAAAAGTGCTAAATAAAATAAAAGTAAATAAGTTGCAGCAAGGTATTTTTTTGTTTTTGATTTTATAGATCTAAAGATAATATGATAAAAGATAGACTCGGGGGCCATAGTTTTCACTAGAGGCTTCTCTCTTGAAAGAAAGCATACAGTGGGTAAACAAATTACTGTTGAGGAATTGATAGAAAAGTGAATAATTATGATGATATCCAAGGAAATGATCATGTATATAGGCATCACATCTGTGACAAGTAGACCGATTCCTGCCTGCATCTACTACTATTGCTCCACACATCGACCGCTATCCAGCATTCATCTAGTGTATTAAGTTAACAAGAATGGAGTAACGCCTTAAGCAAGATGACATGATGTAGAGGGCTAGATCCAAACAATATGAACAAACCCCATCTTTTTATCCTTAATGGCAACAATACAAATACGTGTCGTGTCTCTTTCTATCACTGGGAATAAGCACCATAAGATTGAACCCACTACAAAGCACCTCTTCCATTGCAAGAAAAATCAATCTAGTTGGCCAAACCAAATCAATAGATCGGAGAGAAATACAAAGCTATCCTAATCATGCATAAAAGATTTCAGAGAAGACTCAAATAATATTCATAGATAATCTGATCATAAACACACAATTCATTGGATCTCAACAAACGCACCGCAAAAGAAGATTACATCGAATAGATCTCCAAGAACATCGAGGAGAACATTGTATTGAAGATCAAAGAGAGAGAAGATGCCATCTAGCTACTATCTATGGACCCGTAGGTCTGTGGTAAACTACTCACACATCATCGGAAGGGCAGCAAGATTGATGTAGAAGCTCTCCGTGGTCGAATCACCCTCTAGCAGAGTACCGAAAAAGGTCTCTAGATGGGATCTCACGAAGACAAAAACTTGCGGTGGCGGCAAAGTAATTTTGGTGTGCCCTCTGGTCTAGGCGAATATTTGGGAATTTATAGAAGAAGAATTAGGGTTGGAAGTGCCACGGGGGGAGGGGTACAAGCTTGCAGGGCGCCCTCCTAGGGCGCTCCCTTTGAGCTTGTCGCCGCCTCGTGGCCCTTCTAGCCTCCTCCCGAAGCTTCCTGGGTGTCTTGTGGTCCAAGAAAAATCGTCACAAAGTTTCGTTCCATTTGGACGCCGTTTGGTATTAATTTTCTGTAAAGACAAAAACAAGGAAAAATAGCAATTGGCACTGGGCATTAGGTTAATAGGTTAGTCCCAAAAATGATATAAAATAGCATAATAATGCATATAAAACATCCAAGATAGATAATATAATAGCATGGAACAATTAAAAATTATAGATACGTTGGAGACGTATCAGCAAGCTTGGTCATAGGAGTGCTACACCTAACTTGGTTGGCAAACCCAGTGGTTGTTCGCAAGACAAATGGGAAGTGGAGGCTTTATATTGACTTCACTGACGTAAACAAATCATGCCCAAAGGACCCCTTTACTTTGCCACAGAATTACCAGATTGTGGACTCCACCGCCGACTGCTACATGCTCTCCTTTCTTGATGGCTACTCTGGTTATCATCAGATCTTCATGGCTAAGGAGGATGAGCAGAAGATGGCATGCATTACTCCATGTGGTATGTACTTTTTTGTACGCACGTCTTTCGGATTAAAGAGTGCCGAAGCAACATTTGCACATGCTGTGCAAATTGGTTTTGGTCCCCAGCTACACAGAAATGTGGAAGCCTACATGGATGATATAGTGGTCCAAACCAGGCACAAGGATTCCCTGATCCAAGATTTAGAAGAGACATTTGCAAATTTGTGCAAGATCAACTTGAAGCTCAACCCTGAGAAGTGTGTGTTTGGCGTCCGGTCCGGCAAGCTTCTCAGGTTCTTTGTATCTCAACGTGGAGTTGAAGCCAACCCCGACAAGATCAAGGCAATTCAGCAGTTGGAGGCACCAAAGCGTGTCAAGGACGTGAGGTGTCTCGCTGGTTGTGTAGCAGCTCTATGTAGGTTCATCTCCAAGTCAGTTGAGCGCACCTTTCCGTTTTTCAAAATCTTGAAAAAGGTAGGTCCAATGCAATGGACCCCTGAAGCGGGGCTGCACTCCAAGAATTGAAGGAGTACCTCTCCTCTCTGCCAGTACTAGTTGAGCCAATTTCACGAGAACCATTGTCGCTATACTTAGCGGCAACCAATCAAGTGGTCAGTGGTACACTAGTGGCCGAGAGGGAAGCCGAAGGCAAAGAAATAGCAACCGCAGAGCCTCAAGCCGACAAGCCAGCGTCTTTTCCGGCAAGGTCAGATGCCGACAACCCAAGTTCAGTGCAGGCAAGTGGGACAGAGCAGCAAGTTGTAGGATCGAAAGTAGGTCTAGAGGGGGGGTGATTAGACTACTTGACCAAATAAAAATCTAGCCTTTTCCCAATTTTAAGTCTTGGCAGATTTTAGCAACTTAGTGCAAGTCAAGCAATCAACCTACACATGCAATTCTAAGAGTGTAGCAGCGGAAAGTAAAACATTGCATATGAAGGTAAAGGGAAGGGTTTGGAGAAGGCAAACGCAGTGTAGACACGAAGATTTTTGGTGTGGTTCCGATAGGTGGTGCTATCATACATCCATGTTGATGGAGACTTCAACCCACGAAGGGTAACGGTTGCGCAAGTCCACAGAGGGCGCCACCCATGAAGGGTCCATGAAGAAGCAACCTTGTCTATCCCACCATGGCCATCGCCCATGAAGGACTTGCCTCACTCGGGTAGATCTTCACGAAGTAAGCGATCTCCTTGCCCTTACAAACTCCTTGGTTCAACTCCACAATCTTGACGGAGGGTCCCAAGTGACACATAACCAATCTAGGAGACACCACTCTCCAAAAGGTAATAAATGGTGTGTTGATGATGAACTCCTTGCTCTTGTGCTTCAAATGATAGTCTCCCCAACACTCAACTCTCTCTCATAGATTTGGCTATGGTGGAAAGATGATTTGAGTGGAAAGCAACTTGGGGAAGGCTAGATATCAAGATTCTTGTGGTAGGATTGGAATATCTTGGTCTCAGCACATGAGTAGGTGGTTCTCTCTCAGAAAATGAGTAGTGGAAGTGTAGGCACATTCTGATGGCTCTCTCACCAATGGAGAGGAGGGTGGAGGGGTATATATAGCCTCCACACAAAATCTAACCGTTACACACATTTGAGCCAACTCGGTCAGACCGAATAGGTGAACTCGGTGAGACCGATTAAGTTCAAAATGTGAACGTTAGGTTTCTCGGTGGTACCAACATGATCAACTCGGTGGGACCGATGCGCTAGGGTAAGAGCAAAACCTCATCTCGGTGTGACCGATTGCATGAACTCAGTGAGACCGATTTTAGCAATGAGCAAACAGAGAGTTGGTCAGGCAAACTCGGTGGGACCAATCGCTCATCTCGGTGAGACCGAAACATTACGAAAGGGAAACAGAGAGTTTTCATTGCGAACTCGGTGGGACAGATCGCTCATCTCGGTGAGACCGAAACGTTATGAAGGGAAACAGAGAGTTTGCAATCCCATCTCGGTGAGACAGAGATCCCTATCGGTGAGACCGAACTGATTAGGGTTTCTGGCTATGGCTATGTCAAGGAACTCGGTGGCGCCGGATAGATCAAATTGGTGGGGCCGAGTTTGACTTTAGGTTTAGGACATATTTGGAATTGAGAAAGTCGTTGAGGGCTTTGGAGCATATCACTAAGCATTTTGAGCAAGTAGACCATTAAGCAACACCTCATCCCCTTTTAATAGTATTGGCTTTTCCTATGGACTCAATGTGATCTTGGATCACTAAAATAGAAATGTAGAGTCTTGAGCTTTTGCCAATGTTTGTCCTTATCATTTTGAGGGGTCCACATCTCTAGTCCATGCCAGGCCAATCATTGAACTTTCTGAAATAATCAACTTGAAAGGATATTAGTTCAATGAGCTATATGTTGTTATGAATTACCAAAACCACACGGGGATTAGTTGCACTTTCAATCTCCCCCTTTTTGGTAATTGATGACAACATATAGATCAAAGCTTCGACAAATGATAATATGAATGAAATACATTGTCGCTTTGAGAAGTATGTGATAAGCAAGATCTCCCCCTAAATTTGTGCATTATTTAAAATTTGCTTTTCAATGCAAATGCACAATCGATTAGGATCATGGGTTACTCTTCCATGTCACATACATCTTGGTGGAGCGCTGAAAATGATAGAATATAAATAGCATGCACTCATCACCAAGACAAATATGATTGATCATACACAAGTAATAAGATAGCATCATTCAAGCACACATATGAAAGCATAATATGATCAATCACATGATCATAAGAGTATCTCACACACAAGCACGGATAAGTAGCAAACAAACGACCAAATAACAAGTAGCTAGAGAGGCAAATAAAACAGAACAATCTCTCTCTCTCGAAGCCTATGATCTATACACTTTCTCCCCCTTTGGCAACAAGTTACCAAAAAGTTTGAAAATGCATAGTACTATACGGCACTCTAAGCACGATCTCTGGGAGCTCCGGTGTGTGAAGATGGCGTGGAGAGGACAGCATCTGCAAAGTCTTCCGATGATGTCTGACGAACTGGAGGAGTTGCCACTGGAGGGGAAACTGGGGCAGTGGCAGCAGGTGCTGAAGTGGTGGTTCTCATGTCACTGACTAGCACAACTGCTGACATGTTCGCTCTAGGCACCCTCTGATAAGCATCTGTTGTAGATCTTCTTCTCCTCTCCTCTGCTTCTTCTTGGAGTTGCTCAACAGCAGTTTGAATCTCTGTGACCTTCAAGTCTAGATCATAAAACTTTGTTTCAATGATTCTCTCAAGACTTTCTTGGTTTTGAGTTAGGGTGGTTAGTCCTTTCTCAATCCTTACCGTGGCTTCAAGCAGATAGCTGAGCTGGTCCTGCTTGGTTTTGAGAATCACAGCTGATACATCTGGCATCTTGGATGCTTATGCTGTCTTTGCTTTTTCTCTCTTCTCCTGAGCCTCCACAGAAGTAGGATGTGATGGATCCATGACAACCTCGTTGTCCTCAAAGTCTGGCCTCAGGGAAAGGTGCTCTCTATCTTACAGATATGTGCATGTGCCCATTTTGGAGTTGATGAGCATCTGAATGTGTGGGGCATAGCCACATGATCTCTTCTGATCTGCTGCAGTTCTCTTAATTGTTTGAACAATCAAGGTCATCACCTTGAAATTTTCTGTCACATCAAACATATGCAGCAGGTTGATTGAGTGCCCTCTGATCATCCTGTCATCTCCAGATTTGGGCAACAAAGTATGCCTCAATATAGTGTTGATGGTTGGCAGCCCTGACAACAGATAGTAAACTGAGCCAAATCTGTGTGTCTCCAAGGCATCATCTGGTATCTCCTTGTACATGTGTGCCATGGAGTTGTGGTCTTTCCTAGGCTTTGCATATACATCTGTATCATCCTCAGCCTCTCCAGGGGCATTGATCAGCTTGGCCCACTCAGCAATTGAAGATTGGTACCTTGTACCTTCAGTCATCTAGACTATCTTGCCATCTAGGTAAACATGAGCTGTGGAATAGAACTGCATCACCATATCATCATTCCATTTTGTCAACTTTTGACCAACAAACTTATCAACATCATTCTGTCTGAAGCTCTCATGTACTACAGGAAAGTGATGTTCATTGTCATCAATGAATTTCCAGTCAACCCATCTCATATCACTCACTATGGGCTTCTTGTCTAGGAGAATTGTCTCATAGAAGTCTTGCTGCTCCTTGGTATGGAACCTATAATCCACAGCAATCCTTCTCCTTGTTGCATAAGGATCTGTTTGCCTCCATAGTCTGAGACCTGCATCTTTTCTCAACTTCATGTTTTCAGCAATGGGATGGTTGTCATCATGATCAGGTATCTTGGGCTTGAGCTTTCTGAGCACTTGGGCCTCATCATCTTCCTAAACTTCAGGCACTGGGGCCTTGTTCTTCTCTGCGACAGGGATGTTCCTGGTGCTTCTCTTGGTTGCTATTTGCTTTGGAGCTATCTTGGGCTTGGATGAGGTAGCCCCAGACTTAATTGCATCACCCATAAGTTTCTGAGATTTTGGTGCTGGTGCAGCATCTTCTTTCTCTTCTTCATCTTCATCTTGCATCATTGATGATCTGCCAATTACTCTGGCCATGGTCTTCTTGAACCTTTCCTTTCTCTTCTTGCCTCCAGCAGTCTCTTATTCTCCCTTTTCAGCACCACTTGCTGTAGTTTGAGTTGAGGCTCTAACTTTGGACATGGGCTTCCTCTGAGCAGGAGCCTTCTTCTTCATTCCTGGCTTAATGGCAGCAGCAGCAACATACTCTTTCTTGACTGCCTTCTTCTTGGAAGTGATCTCCTCATCTACCACAAAATCTTCATCTTCAGAGTCTGAGGTTCTCTTCTTCCCTTGCCTAGTTGCAGCCTTAGGCAGATTGCTTGGGGTGCTTCTGCTACCCTCATCATAACTGCTTGAGGGACTAGTGCCCTCACTGAGATTCTGGTGCTCCTCTGACCTGTTCTGGCTGTCACTCTGGTCTGACATCTCTGACACTGAAAGCAGGCCCTGTGAATAGATAGGTTGAGATAGAGTGGATGAGCATCACAAAGTACACCTATTTTGGCAAAAGGAATGATTCAAAAACTTAATTGTAGTTTTCTGCAGAAAGCATTTCGGAGCTACCGATATGACAAACTCGGTGACACTGAAGCAGCTTTGGAGTCTAAACATGTGAAATCCGTTAGACCGAGACACAGTTCGGTGACTCTGAGATGCTAGGGTTTCACTGAGAAGGTAAACTCGGTCACACCGATTTGTACACTTCGGTTAGACCGAGTAGTACATGTGCAATGGCCTGGGCCAAATCGGTGAGACCGAATCTTTCAAATCAGTCGGTCCGAGATGAGTTCGGTGGAAACCTAACCCTAAGTTTTTAGATCAAAACTAATCTAGAGGAAGTTTTGGTTGGATGGAACTGTTTCAATCGTGGCAAGAATCATGGCATCGTCCTTAGTGCAAGAATCGGAGTTAAAGACTGCATAGGGGGGGTCGAGTTCATACCCTAACTTGGTGATGAACCTGCTACGGCGACAACCGTGGCGAAGATTCCATTGACAGTAGCGAAGACCAGTGGCAGGAGGTCTCTGGCGACGAGGAGATGATCCGGAGACCTCGAGTCGGCAGAGCTGGACAGGCGCGGGTGAAGCGTTTGGAGAAATTTTCAAATTTTCAGCCCGTGGGTATATATATCCAGACTCTGTCGGTGTGACCGAGTGGAACGACTCAGTGGCACTGAGATACAGAATCGCGAGTGGTTGCTGCAACTCGGTGTGACCGAAGGGTTCAAATCGGTTGCACCGAGATTAAAACTTAGATCAACTTAATGAACTCGGTATGACCGAAAGGGATGGATCGGTCAGACCGAAATGCACTAAGAAGTTTTGGAAGTTATGTCTATGACGGGTCGGTGGCTCCGAGTGCTCCTCACTCGGAGGGTCCGAATGTGACTTGATCAAACTTTGTGATGTAGCATGAATAGAATTTGAGACAAGAAAAGCATAGATAGCTAGAGGGAGTACTTAGGCATTCTTGGCCATCCATTTGGCAAAAAGAAAAGCCAATCAATCAAAACAACAAATGGATGTCCTCGAATGGGGAAAAATATGCAATCAACATGCTCACACAATAAGATAGCAAATGAAATATGTGGCAAAGCATGCACAAACACTCTAGCATTTATCAAGCAATTTGGTGATGACTAGGTCATCTATATATGAGTATATTGACTTAGGAGTCAAATGAGAACATTTGATCATAGGTCATACTCATCGTTTAAGCACAAGTGGGGTTACCACTTTTACAAAAAGCTTTGTTGTGTTCACACCATTAGATTTGCTTTAGCTCAATTCTTAGAGTAAAGCTCCCCCTAGATGTGATATCCCCCCTCAGAGGGATGAACTGACCTTGGGTTTTGTCGATGATGACATTGTGTAGATGTTGAAGATGTGGATGCTCAATGTTGATGTAGATCATTTGGAGCAATCCTTTGGAGTGAGTTGCACTTTCAATACCTACACGGGTTAGTCCCACAAGGAACATGCAAGAATATCCATAGACATAGAGTGAAGTACACACATAATGATGTCCATGAAAGCATTAATTTACCTTGTCCCTTGTCTTACCAACAAGAGGGTTTGTGACTCCTTGAACTAGTGCAAGATATGGAAGTTGATTGCACTTGTCCTCGCCAAAATGAATATGAGTCGAGTATGTTGGCGGAGTCACCCTCATGAACTCTCTAGTTCTTCTTTGGGATCCACATCAGCTTGATGGGAATCCTTGGAGTTGTAGTCATACTTGATGAAGTAGAACTTGATGTAGTCTTGGGAACCCACTTGACCAAGGCCTTAGGAGCTTCTTCAAATGCATCAATCTCCTCTTGAAGCTTGTCCTTTCCTTTTAGCTTGAGGTCTTGTGGTGGAAGATCATCTTGAGCTTGTGTTCCCTCGAAAGAAGTGGGACCATACTTATCTTGTTGAGGAACAAACTTCGTCTTGGGGTATTGATCTTCTTCCCACTCAACTCCATTGGCATTGAACTTGTGTTCAAAACCAACACCTTGATTCTTCCGGTGCCTTCCTTGCTTGCGTACAATTTCCTCAAATTGCTTACTTCCGGCAAGGCTCTTGTAAACACCTTTCTCTATGATTCCCTTCAATAAGCTATTTTCTTGCTCAAGTGTAACTTGGCTAAGAGAATCATTAGTGGAATCAAGAGAACTACTAGAAGCAACAACATTGGATTTAACATGATTATTGTTACTACTAGAAGAAGAGTCTTTCTTACTCTTGTTGCTAGATTTTACTTGTGGCATGTAAGTAGACAAGAGTAAACGCTTGGCAATGTAAGAAGAACTTTTCTTATGAAGATCATCATTGATTGCCTTTAAGAAACCATGCTCTTGCTCTAGATTGACCTTTTCAAAGCGTAGCTTCTCATGAGTCTTTAAAAGCTCTCAATGATCTTCTAAGATAGTTTCATGAGCTAACTTAAGAGTGTTTAGTTCTTTAGTTAGACGCTCAATCTCCTTCTTATCATTGTCATTCGTTTCATCTTGATTAGCATGATTAATAGCAATTTCATCTAGTTTTCATTACTAGAATTGTCAACAAGTAAATCATCATCACCTAGCAAATCATCCTCATCACTATTGAAATCAACATACTCGGGGTGTGATACCTTGGGGCCTTTAGCCATGAAGCATCTTCCAATCCCTTCATTTGGTGAGTCAAATATGTCGTAGGAGTTGGATGACACAAGTGCAAGACCGGCAACACCTTCATCTTGAGTATATTCGGAGTCGGAGTGATAACTTCTCTCGGAGTAGTTGTCAGAGTCGGAACCGGATACCCATTCACCAACATGATCTTGATGTCTTCGTCTTGTGTAGCTCTTTGATGACTTGTCATTCCTTTCCGAATCCTTGCTTCTGCGAGAGGGTCTTCGTTCATAATGATCATCTCTACTCCTTCTCTCTCTTGGAGGTCACTCCTCTCTTTTGCTTCTCCTTTTAGGTGAGTCTTCTCTTCTTTTGTAGGGAGCCGTACATTCACTAGAGTAATGTCCGGGCCTTCCAAAATTTTAGCAATTGCAATCACGACTAGAAGATCTTTTGTCATTGTAGGACCTTGACTTGTGACTTCTCTCTTTGATTCTACTCTTATAGAACTTGTTGAAGTTCTTCACCATTAGGCTCAATTCTTCATTGAAGATTTGTTTCTCACTTGATGATATGGGAGCATCACATGAAGCTTTGTAAGCACCACTAGACTTGTTGTGAAGCTCTTCTTTATCCTTGAGTGACATCTCATGAGCAACAATTCTACAAATGACTTCTGTTGGCTTGAGATCTTTGTAACTGGGCATCATTTGTATCAATGTGCACACGGTATCATACTTTCCATCCAAGGCTCTTAGGATCTTCTTGATGATGAATCTGTCGAGTAAGCATAGAGTACATTTCAGCAACACCTTCACCATCCTTCATTTTGAACTTGTCAAGTTGACTATGAAGCACGTCCAATTTAGATTCCTTGACGGACTTAGTACCTTCGTGCATATCAACCAAAGTATCCCAAATTTCCTTTGCATTCTCAAGATGACTGATTTTGTTGAATTCTTCGGGGCATAATCCGTTGAAGAGAATATCGCAAGCTTGAGCGTTGTATTGCAACATCTTCAATTCTTCCGCGGTTGCTTCACGATTCGGTTCTCTTCCATCTTCAAAGAATTCACCTTGCAAACCATTAGACACAATAGCCCAAACAGCGGGGTTATGTCCAAGAATATGTATTTTCATCTTATGCTTCCAACTAGCAAAATTTGTACCATCAAAGTAAGGACCTCTACGGTGGTAATTTCCCTCGCTAGACGCCATACTCTCCTAGGTTGTGAAACCAAGGCTATGATCACCAAAGCTATGGAAATCAAGGCAAATGGAGACCAAGGCTCTGATACCACTTGTAGGATCGAAAGTAGGTCTAGAGGGGGGGTGATTAGACTACTTGACCAAATAAAAATCTAGCCTTTTCCCAATTTTAAGTCTTGGTAGATTTTAGCAACTTAGCACTAGTCAAGCAATCAACCTACACATGCAATTCTATGAGTGTAGCATCGGAAAGTAAAACATTGCATATGAAGGTAAAGGGAAGGGTTTGGAGAAGGCAAACGCAATGTAGACACGAAGATTTTTGGCGTGGTTTCGATAGGTGGTGCTATCGTACATCCATGTTGATGGAGACTTCAACCCACGAAGGTTAACGGTTGCGCGAGTCCATGGAGGGCTCCACCCACGAAGGGTCCACAAAGAAGCAACCTTGTGTATCCCACCATGGCCATCGCCCACGAAGGACTTGCCTCACTCGGGTAGATCTTCACGAAGTAGGCGATCTCCTTGCCCTTACAAAATCCTTGGTTCAACTCCACAATCTTGACGGAGGCTCCCAAGTGACACCTAACCAATCTAGGAGACACCACTCTCCAAAAGGTAATAAACGGTGTGTTGATGATGAACTCCTTGCTCTTGTGCTTCAAATGATAGTCTCCCCAACACTCAACTCTCTCTCACAGATTTGGCTATGGTGGAAAGATGATTTGAGTGGAAAGCAACTTGGGGAAGGCTAGAGATCAAGATTCTTGTGGTAGGATTGGAATATCTTGGTCTCAACACATGAGTAGGTGGTTTTCTCTCAGAAAATGAGTAGTGGAAGTGTAGGCACGTTCTGATGGCTCTCTCACCAATGGAGAGGAGGGTGGAGGGGTATATATAGCCTCCACACAAAATCTAGCCGTTACACACATTTGAGCCAACTCGGTCAGACTGAATAGGTGAACTCGGTGAGACCGATTAAGTTCAAAATATGAACGTTAGGTTTTTCGATGGGATCGACATGATCAACTAGGTGGGACCGATGTTCTAGGGTTAGAGAAAAACCTCATCTCGGTGTGACCGATTGCATGAACTTGGTGAGACCAATTTCAGCAATGAGCAAACAGAGAGTTGGTCAGGCAAAATCGATGGGACCAATCGCTCATCTCGGTGAGACCGAAACGTTACGAAAGGGAAACAGTGTGGCACTCCGATAGAGGGCCGACGCACGCCAGCCCCAGGATAAGACCTGGCGCACGTCAAAGACATGATACAGCAATTCCAGGCACAAAAATGGCTTTATAATACAAAATGGAGTATTACAATACTGTTGCTTACAACAATATTACATGACTCAAAGGCTAACTAAAATGGCAGCGGAGGTCTTGGTTCAGTGGCAACGACGTCTCTGGCTAGGCTCCACAACTCACAGGACTGGCTGGGTTACGATCTAGCATGACGGATCTTCTCCTGCAACTGACCACGTGCAAGGCCAGGTGAGTACTTTGAATGTACTCGCAAGGAAACCAAATACATAGCATCCAAACAAGCAGATGACAAAGCAAGCCCTATGCTATTATAAGGATTTATTCTAAACATGGCATGGAATTAACAAGAGAACATGGATCAAGCATGGCATAACATGGATCAGGCATATCAACTACATAACATAGCATGGCAATGATCACATTAGGTACTTAAAGTGCTTACTGTTACCGAATACCAACTTACTCTCTTCTAGGTTGTCCCACAACCCTCGGAATACTCATGATCCCCTGAGCACTTCCGAACATAAGACAAGTTCTTCCATCATTATTATCTTTGTTATGGTTGACCACCTAGTGAGGTCTAGACGGGCTGTCCAATACCGTGGACACGGCTATTCGAATAGATTTTACATTCTCCAGAGGTTGTACACTTTACCCACACCATGGAGCACCTGACCTTGTGATCCCATTCGGGTGGACCAGCGTTGCTCCAACGAAACCTGCCTAACCCATGACTCCTCCATCGTACCACCGACAATCATACCCTCCCAGGGTCATGTCCTGGGTGGCCCCTGTGTCACTCTTGACACCTGCCACTGTCGTGGCCAACACAACTGTCCCAAACAGGGACTCCCGGGCTAAACAATCAACTGGGCTCACAAGGTTATCGCCGCCTACCTGATCAAGGCAGCACGCATGCATAACCTTCCCTAGTTGGTGGCACCGGTGAAAGAGCACAAAGCTAGACCAAGTCAAGGCCGTCCCATACCGGCAAATGTGGCTGCACGAATAAGCCCGGACAGGTGACTATAGATCAACCGACTAAGTTTAGTTATGTATTTAATTCAACATCTCCATCATCCCACCATTACCTCAACAATTATAAGCGAGAATCATTACTTAATAACAATGCACCAACATCATAGTAATGACAGTCATGGCATGAAGTCATAGTATTAACATGATAATAATGACACAAATGTTTCTACTAGCATGGGCAAATATGTCATGAAAGCAAGTCATGATATTATATGATAAATGTGTATCTGGTACAGATGAAATAACAAAACAATGCTGGTGCAGAGTAACAGGCGATACAGATGTGCTACGATAAACACACAGGGTGCAAGCAAAGTCATCACGCAAGTCTGGAGCTCATGATAAGAGGTTGGCTTACCTGGGGTGAAGGAATACACCGGGTGGAAGTGTGATAAAACTCTAGAAAGATTTGCCGGAAAGGTTTCCCTCTTGGAGGGGCTGATCGAAGGACAAGGGCAAAGTGGTCATTTTCACAGTGTGAAAACATTATGAAAATGATGCCATCGAAACGGGCTCGACGATTTGAAGACGTGGGCATTGGTTTTACCTCTATTGGAGTTACGGTCGCGGAGAAACGTCCGTTCGTTCGTTAGGCCGAAAACAGATGAAAATTTGTCCGTTTCAGACTTTAACTAGCGAACATTCACTATTTAATGGATTCGGCCGGCGACTGGGAATATGAAAATGCCTTTCTAGAAATACGTCTTCGGTAATTGAAAATGTCTTCTGCGAAGTACGTTTCCACTTAACCGGCTGGGCCTGGGTTGACTTTAATTTGTCCGGCTGACGGGTGGGCCTGGCTTATCCTTTCTCTCTCCTCCTTTTCCTCCCCGTTCGTCCTCTCCTTCCCTCAACCGAAGCACAACAGGGATGCCGCTGCTGCCATCGTAGCCGATGTCTGGCAGCACGGGGAGGGCCGCCGCTGGGCTCACCGGAACCAGGGCACGACGCCGCGCCCGAGGATGGTTGCGGGGCCACGCAGGACAGTCCACAGCCCCGACTCCTCTGGCCGGGGCATGGCAGCTAGAAGGCTTCGGTGGCGCCTCGCCAGCAAGGCTCACCCAGGCAAGATGAGGTCGGCGCCGGCTCACGGGAACTCAGAGGAGGCCGGGGCGGGGAATAGAGAGGAGGGGAAGGGCCAAGGCGCCGGATTCGCTCGAGGGGAATCGAGGCAGAGCCTCGGCCATTGGAGGAGAAGAAGAGCTCCACGAGCTCGAGGGGAGAGGGGATGGCTTGCTGGTGTGGAGGAGGGCTCGGACACGCTTAAATAGGCGAGGGGAAGGGCTACGCGATGACGGCTACAACTTCCAGAGGTCGGTGAGGTGGCGGCGTCCGAGCGGGGAATTGATGTCAGCAGATGCATCCACGAGCTAAGGCACGAGGGGTGAGGACTCCAGGCAGCGTACGTGTATGGTGGAGGGCTCGTCGGCGATCCCGGACAAGCCGGAGCCCGTCGGAGAGGGCTCCCAAAGATTCCAGAGCGCTAGTGCTCTGGCTTGGCGTGCTCTGCACGTGGTCACTGCGTGGCCACGGCAGCGCCACGCTCCCCTAGTTGCCAAAGGGTGTCTAGGGTGTTCTCCATGCATCACTGAGTTGACCTATGCGTCTGGAAGACACGGGGGAGCTTTGAGGTGACTTCACCAAGGTCAAATAGTTTCCAGCAGGAAGGTGTTTGACACGTGGTGTGGCCATCACAGTGCTCCTCTTGGCTTGATCTCTAGCATGGGTCAATCATCTGGCAAGGTGGTCATCCTGGCCAAGTTTCAGCACCAATGAACCAGTCTAGATGGTGCTTCCTTTGTAACCTTGCCCACTGACCAGAAATGAAGATGAGGACGCTGGGGTCAAATGGCTTGATGGATTTGGATGATTTTTGGTGTAGGGTGATGATTTGGTTATGAGAGCTAGCTGGAATAGTTTCAGCTCATTTTGATCATCTATGAAGGTACTTCCTTCACAATGATACAATCTGAATAGAAACTTGGAAAATTTGCTGAGGAAAATTGGCTAGATGAAATGGTCTGGTTCTTGGTATCCAGGGGTAATAAATCATAATGAATCTCCCTGCAAAATTTCAGCCCAAGGAGATCAAGGAATCAAACACTTCCTTTGCAAATTGGAAATCTGGACCGAATCTGCAAAGTGGTGTTGTGCTCAAAATTTAATTGGTGGAACTTGTGATGTTGATGGAAATGGTGAAGATAGGGATTTGATAAGCTCCAAAAATTATTTGGGATTTTTCCTAGCTACCAAAATGGTAGTTCCTTTGGAAAGGGCCCAAATTAAAATATTAACTTTAAATAGGAAAATGCAATTTCCCCTATTTAATTATGGCCAATATTTTTATGAGAGCTCAATATGATCACAAAGAATATCTCCACAAGTTTTCATGAACTTTGGAGATGGATAAATATTTTCCTGGATTTAATTTCTCCGAAAGGCAGAAGAAGGAATTAATTCTAGATGACAAATATTGCATATGACTTGGCAATATTTTTGCACATCTAGGGTTTATGGATGAAGGAGGATCTCCAGAAATTTTGGGAGGATTAGCAGAGCAAGGAAAATGATAGCTCCTTTGTAAACACAAAGGCAGGATTTCCAGTTCCGATATTTTGGAACTAGGGTTTAAATGAGGTTCGGGGTTTACAGACGGGAACTTGACTGGCACAAGAGCATGTTAAATTCATGGAGAGGCTGAGGATTGTATGGATTCACCTGGTCATTCACCAAATTCCAGAGGAAAAATTCGGGAGGAAAAATATAGGAAGGAATAACAGCACAAAAATCGATCACCCGATTTTTGGGGTGTTACAAACCTTCCCCCCTTAAGAGAATCTCGTCCTCGAGATTCCTAGGGTTAGCTCAAAACAAAAATTTACGCCTCCTGAAAAAAAACCTCTGGGTTGAGTTTTAACCCTGTGGTTGAAAACAACCGAGTTAAAAATACCGAAAATTGGTACACCCAGATCAAGATACGGATATCGCGGGATCTACTCCACGGGTAGGGGTCGCTGGGATAGCCCAGACATTTTTAGAAAGATCAGAATTTCCTTTTTCCAAAAATGCTCGGGGCACCATAATGAACAGTGGCCTCTCTCACTGTTAGGTGGGCCTAGGGCCCACTGGCAGCTTTCTTCTTCTTTCTCCTGCCAACGGCTCTCTCTCGGTCCCGCGTTGTCCTGAGTGCGGCTAGGCACTGCGCACACCTAGCTCCTGGGGCATAAAGCACCCTACGATGATAGTGCGCGGCGTGCACGAGGTCGACACAGAGAGCACTCCCATCGCGGGCCAGCGCCGGTCGGCACTGCTCGCGGATTCGCCTCCTGGATGCCGGTGATCGAGCGACGCGCGGTTCTCCTGGACCTCGCTCACCATGCACCGGACTTGGGCTATAAAAACAATGGCAGTTTCTTCTTCTCTCCTCGCATCCTACCTCACCTCTTCTTCCTCTTCTCCTTCTCCTTCTGGTTGCAGGAGCATGAGGCAAGGCGTTAATGGTGGACATGGGATCGGAGCTGATCACCATCCTCTTGGTGAGTCTGTTGGTGGCATTGGTTGGCTTCTCGTTGCTGCTGTGCATGATGATCCTCGATGATCGTTGGGATGCCGCTAACCGAGCGGTGGTTAGTGATCATCTACACCGTCTTAGGCCGGTGGAATAAGCGCAGGCTGCGGCGGGCGAGGGGCGGCCGGTCAGCATCACACAAGACGGTGACAGAGGCGCCGCTGGGTCTGTGGCTAGTGCAGTGTGGTCAGCGGAGCTCTACCAGTGTGGAGGCCACACTGCTTGTTGCTACTCGCTGAACGACATCCACAATGAGTGGGCGGGGGGGGGGGGGGGGGGGGGGGGGGGGGGGGGGGTGGGGTGGGGGGGGGTGGGGGGGGGGGGGGTGGGTTTTTTATTTTTTTTTTTTTTTTTTTTTTTTTTTTTTTTTTTTTGTTTTTTTTTTTTTTTTTTTTTTTTTTGTTGTTGGAGGTAGAATCGAGGTTTAGATCTTCGACTGGAGGGGTTGTAACGGTTTATGTTTCAATAAAATTTCTCAGAATTTCTCCAAGATTGCAACCGGGTTCTGGGATAAGATTTTGGGACTGGGCAAATTATTGGATAGAGCTGGTTTTCCAGAACACTGGGTTCGGGAAAACTGGAAAATGGAGTAAGCACAGATAGGTATGGATAGGTGGCTTTGCATTCTACCCGAGTACTGTGGCGATTGTACTCAGAAGAATGAACTTGGCGTGCAGACATTGCTCACACGATACACATGCAATCTATTCAGACTAATATGCAAGCAAATGCAGAATGCACATCGTAGCAAAATACAGACACAGGAAAGAAGCATATCGAGCAGATTACACTAAGGTGTTTTAATGCTAGCGGGTGTATGCACTCCTGGTATACATACATCTACACCAGCTCGCATTTTATTAGGGACTCTGGGCGAGTCCAATGTTATTAGGTGTAAGTGCTCTACTGACTAACATCTTGTTAAGAATCCACTGCCAACTCTGTTAAACATTTCTGCTTAACAGAGAGACAGATGAACCAAATACACAGAGCAAAAAGACATACACAGCATTACAACAACACACAGGCACAAGCAGTAGAAGCCATACAAGCATACAACAACGCGCAACCTTACTAAGCAGCTAACAACAACAACTCACTCCAAACTACATGGTCCTAATCCTAGGCGCGAGTGAAGAATAGCCTTTGCAACACATACTCGCGGCATCTCCTGGCTTCGCTCACTGCCAGAGCCAAAAATGGGCCTACTCTTGCTGGGGCTCTCCTGGGGGATGAAGGCTGAGCCAACTTCCATCTTCATCGTAGGACACCTCTATGCGTTGGGGCTCAATTGCTGGAGCTGCAGTGGGAACTTGACAGAACACATCCCGTCGAGGAAGATGCCGGATAGCTCCTCAAATGGAATTTGGGTGGATGATGCCGGGTAGACATGGGTTCACGGATTGCGAGGGTGGTACTAGCTGCGAAGGTGGCACTGGGTTTGGTAGCAGGGAACGGGTAGTCTGGGATGCAGTTTGACGGGCCGCATGGTATGCTTCCGTAACAACCCGAGTGGTGTCACGGTCAATGGATTTGAACTCTCCAAGAATGCCGGAGAGCAGTAGCCCCTGGGCAGCAATGAACTGAACCAGGTGAGCAATTGCTGAGTCAGCATCTTTGACTGTGCTGAAGAACTCACAGCCTGTGCTGGTTGTAGAGGGAAAGTAGTGGAACTCCCGTATCTCTGCTACTTGCGGAAACTGGAAACAAAGACGGGCAATGGCTTCCGCGGCAGCTGTCTCGACAGCCAACACGGGGGTGGGCATGGGTTTGCCTTGAAAAATTATGGGCTTCCCATCCGCGGCTGGACCTTGACTGATAAGCGCCTTCGCACAGAATCGGCAAAGGTGGGGAATGGGTTCCGATTGGAACACTAGATACACCGGAGGAGTTCTACGGCCAAGGGCTTGAGTGAGCATACTTGAAAGGTTGGGCGGAAAGCCGGGATAACCATTAGCCAACGTTCGGCTATGGAAAGTGGGTTTTCTGGAAGAACTAGCCATGGCTGCTGGTTGGAGGATACTAGTCTGGGTTCTCTCGCGGGGATCTTGTCAGCGTCCTGGGACCGGGGGTGCACAGACTTGCCTGCCTGCAGCCCGTGGCGTGGCTCCATCGACGGCCTGGTACGGCCCAGCTTCAGCAACGACAACTCAAGACCCTCGCGAGGGGCCAAGCCTCGCGACGCGAACGACACCAAGACCTCCACGAGGGGCGGCCTCCCTAGGCTGGCTCCTGAGGAGCGGAGATATCAATGTAAGCCGCACCTCACGAGGTTCACCTGACGTGAGCCATGACGACCAGGACCAGGCGGCGCCAGCGGGCGCAGTGTACCAGTTTCCTCTTTGGTGCAAAGGAGGCAAGCACAGGCGCGGAGTCCCGAGGAATGAAGAAAAGGTTTCCATATCGGTGCAACAAGACTAGGACCGCCAGGACGGCCGGATGGAGGTCATCGTGGAGCCCACTGCAGCGTCACCACCAGAGGCTTTTGCAGGCGAAGACTACTTTTGTCAGGATAACTTGTACTAGTTGTCTCCCTTCGAATTTGGCCGTTGTGGGATCCCTTCCCGCCTACATTCGGGAAGAGGACCAAGGCCACTATAAATAGGACTTAGCCACTACCATAGGAGGGGGGAACCAGAGCTGCACCAGATCCATTCCACCCTCACCACCTCACCAGCTCATCGAGCTCAAGAACACCTCACCTCCTGAGGTCGTTCCACCTCTGTACTAGTTCATCCCCAGCCCCCCGAGGCAATCCACCACAAAGCTGGAGTAGGGTATTACACCGCAAGGTGGCCCGAACCAGGATAAACTGCTGTGTCTCTTGTTTCTTGGGTTCGTCGAGCTAGGATGTGGAATCGTTGAGCAGGCAGACTGGGGAGAGAGAGTTCTTCGCACACACCCCAGAGTTTGAACCTCTCAAGGGTCTGCGGAACCCCGAATCCGACATTTGGCGCGCCAGGTAGGGGTGCGTCGGAGTTTTGCCTCTTCGTCCGCTTCGCTCCTCCATTCAGCTTCCATGGCGGGTGCCGCTCCACCAGCCGAATCGACGGGCGCGCATGGAGGCGCCATGGGCCTCCGGGCCTTCACCCCCACCTTACGACATGTGCGGTGGCCATCCAAGTTCAAGCCAGAGATGCCGCCTTGCTACAACGGTGCGGCAGGCCCAGCGGCGTTTCTCCAGGCGTATGAGGAGGCCGTTTGGGTGGCCGGTGGCGACGACAAGGTCATGGCCAACTGGTTTCCCATGGCCCTTGCTGGCGAGCTACGCGCCTGGCTGCTCAACCTGCCGGAATCTTGTGTGGCCTCCTGGCAGGAGTTGCGTGGTCTCTTCATCAGACGCTTCGCGGCACCGGCGCCCCACGTCATCGCGGCCCTCCTCAGCGGTTCGCAGGCGCCGCCCTCAGACCGTCACGTCAAGCAGTTCTTCCGCTAAGTAGGTGCAACGCACGTGCGGCAGGGAGCTCCTCTGGGATGGGCGGCGCCCAAGGCCGACCTCACCTTCGACTCGAGAGATCACCCAGCAACCACTGCGGGCACATGCGTGCTCCCGATGCTCTGCACCCCCACCATCTGCAACGTGGCAGTTACCAAGACCCTCATCGACGGCGGGGCTGGCCTCAACGTGCTCTCTGTCGAGGCTTTCGGCTTGCTCCACGTGCCACATGGCCGGCTCCGCCCCACCAAGCCCTTCTCCGTGGTCGTCGACGGTTCCACCAGCCCCATGGCGCAGATCCGCCTCCCCGTCACCTTCGGCACTCGCGACAACTACCGCACCGAGCTTATCGACTTTGGTATCACCCGCGTCAGCCTCTCGTACAACGCTATCCTTGGGTACCCAGCCTTGGCCAAGTTTATGGCAGTGACTCATCCTGCCTACAACCTCATGAAGATGCCGGGGAGCAGTGGCGTCCTCACCGTGGCCGGGGACACCAAGGAGGCCCTGACGGCCCTCAAGCTTGCCTTCAGGGCCGCTACGGTAGCACGCCCAGCAGGTGGGGGAGCCCCTGAGGCCCCGGGGGCTGCGCCGACGAAGAAGAAGCAGCTGTTCTCCCAAGATCGGGCCGAGACGAAGCAGGTGCCGGTTGACAAGGATGGAGCGTCAGGAGCCACCTTCACCATAGGAGCCAACCTCGCTCCAGACCAAGAAAATGCGCTGGTCGGCTTCTTGTGCGCAAACAAGGAGGTGTTTGCATGGGAGCCCAAAGATTTGGTCGGAGTCCCGAGGGAGGTAATCGAGCATCACCTAAAGGTGTGCCCCAGTGTGCGCCTGGTGAAGCAGAGGGCGCGGCAGCAGTCCACGGAGAAGTAGGCATTCATCGTCCAAGAGACCCGCAAGCTGCAAGACGCTGGTGTCATTCGGGAGGTGCGGTACCCAGAATGGCTGGCTAACCCAGTCATTGTCCCCAAGAGAGGCTGGAAGGAACGCATGTGCGTCGACTTCACCAACCTCAACAAGGCTTGCCCTCAAGATCCCTTCCCGCTCCCGCGCATCGACCAGATCGTCGACTCTACCGCCGAGTGCGACCTGCTGTGCTTCTTGGACGCATTATCAGGATATCACCAAATCAAGATGGCCATGCAAGATGTTCAGAAGACGGCTTTCTTGACCCCGTGCTGGGTGTATTGCTACACCTGCATGCCCTTCGGGCTGCGTAACGCTGGAGCAACCTTCCAATAGCTGATGCACATCGCTCTGGGCCAGCAGCTTGGGAGGAACGCCGAGGCATACGTCGACGACATAGTGGTGAAGTCTCGGGAGGCAAGGACCCTCATCGAGGACCTAGAAGAAACGTTCACCAGTCTGCGCAAGGTGGACCTGCGGCTCAACCCGGAGAAGTGTGTGTTTGGCGTCCCCTCTGGCAAGCTGTTGGGCTTTTTGGTGTCGCACAGGTGAATCAAGGTGAACCCCGAGAAGATCAAGGCGATAGAAAGGATGAGCCCGCCACAGACTCTCAAGGAAATGCAAAAGCTGGCAGGCTGCAAGACCTCGCTAGGGCGCTTCATCTCCAAGCTTGGGGAGCGCTCCCACCCGTTCTTCAAGCTAATGAAGAAGAAAGGGCCGTTCAAATGGACTCCGGAGGCCGACGCAGCATTTCAAGTCCTCAAGAGATACCTCACCAGCCCACCAGTGATGGTGGCGCCGCGACCTCTCTTACCCTTGGTGCTTTACCTGGCCGCCACGCCACACTCTGCCAGCGCGGCACTAGTGGCGGTCCAGGAAGAGCGCCAGGCCGGGAACTCGTCGGGCAGCGCCACACGCCAGGACGAGACGACGCTGCTTCGAGACCGTGCTCCTGAAGCCCCGGCGGCACCAGCAGATGACCAGGCCCCCCAGGACGGCGCTCATGGGAGCCTGGCTGCCCTTGCAAACAGCCGAGCCCCCGAGGACCCCCAGCCTCGCGAGGAACAAGACATCACCAGCACTTCGGCCCTCATCGAGCACCTGGTGTACTTCGTCAGCACGGCATTGTGTGACACACGGGCGCGCTATCCCATGCCGCAGAAGCTCCTGCTCGCGCTCCTTGTCTCCTCCCGCAAGCTGCGCCACTACTTCCAAGGTCACCCCATCAAGGTCGTCTCAGCTTACCCACTGGAGAGGGTGCTCTGGAGCCCCAATGCTGCGGGAGAGTCGCGGAATGGAACATCGAGTTGCAGGCATTCCAGTTGGAGTTCAGCACCACCAGAGTCATCAAGGGTGCCGCGCTCACCGACTTCGTGGTGGAATGGGCTGACGATCCCAGCCCTGAAGAAGGCGAGGACCGCCCACTCTCACCAGGAAGTGAGGCGCCAGACGGATGGGTCATGTACTTTGACAGCGCCTTCGCGCGTCAGGGCGCGGGGGCTGGAGCCGTGCTCATCTCACCCACCCAGGACAAGCTCTACTACGCCGTGCAGCTCTGCTTCCAGCGGGGCGAAAAGGTCTCCAATAACATCACGGAGTACGAAGGCTTAATCGCCGGTCTCAAGGCTGCGGCAGCCTTGGGAGTGAAGCGCCTCACCATCAAGGGCGACTCCCAGCTCCTCGTCACCTTCTCCAACAAAGTATACCAGCCGAAGGATGAGCACATGGAGGCATATCTCGTAGAGGTATGCAAAATTGAGAAACAATTCTTGGGCTTGGAACTGCAGCATGTGCCGCGCGGCACAAACAAGGAAGCCGATGACATCGCCAAGAGGGCGTCCCGGCGCCTACCTCAGGAGCCCGACGTCTTCGAGGAGCGGCTATTCAAGCCCTCGGCAGCCCCACCTGCTGCAGAGGCAACGCTGCCTCAGGAGGAGCTCCCCCCAGCACCAACCTCGGGAGCCCCAGCATGCGGCCCGACCTCAGGGGTGAGCCTGCTCCTCGCGCTCGAGCCTCAGGAGGGATGCTGGACTAAAGAGTTCAGGGCGTATCTGCTCCAGGGAACCCTGCCGGAGAAGGAGGAAGATGCAGAGCGGGTGGCACGCCAAGCTACAGCATACTGCATTCGGGATGGTGAGCTTTATTGGAGGCGTCCAAACGACATCTCTCTACGATGCATTTCCAGGGAGTAGGGGCGCGACCTGCTGACGGATATACATGGCGGGGACTGCGGGCACCATTCTTCATCACGCACCCTCGTGGGGAAGGCATTCCGCAGCGGGTTCTACTGGCCAACGGCGCTCAACGATGCTGCAGAGTTGGTCAAGTCCTGCGAAGCCTGCCAGTTCCACGCCACGCAGACCCACCAGCCCGCTCAGGGCCTCCAAACCATTCCGCTCACATGGCCGTTCGCGGTCTAGGGGCTGGACATCTTGGGACCATTCCCACGGGCGCCCGGGGGCTACCGCTACCTCTACGTTGCCATCGACAAGTTCACCAAGTGGGCGGAAGTGGAAGCTGTCCGCACCATCCCAGCCGATTCGGCGGTCAAGTTCATCAAGGGCCTTGTGAGCCGCTTCGGGGTCCCTAATCGTATCATCACCGACAACGGCTCGCAGTTCACTAGCAATCTCTTCAAAACATATTGTCCTAACCTTGGAATGCAGATATGCTACACTTCAGTGGTGCACCCCAGGAGCAACGGCCAAGCTGAGCGCGCCAACGCAGAGGTCCTGAGAGGCCTCAAAATGAGAACCTTCAAGAAAAAGCTCGAGGCCTGCGGCAGGGGCTGGATCGATGAGCTCCAGTCCGTACTGTGGTCCATCCGCACCACCGCCACCAAGCCGACGGGCGAGACTCCATTCTTCCTCGTCTACGGAGCTGAAGCGGTTCTCCCACACGAAGTCAAGCATCGCTCTACGCGGGTCCTGGCGTTCGACAAGGCACGCCAGGATGCCTCGTGGAGGATGGACCTTGTGCTGGGGGAGGAACGACGCCGTCAAGCCTCGCTCCGGGCGGCAAGGTACCAGCAGGCGCTACGGCGGTATCACTATCGCAGCGTCCGCTCCAGGACGCTCGAGGTGGGCGATCTCGTCCTGAGGCGGGTGCTCTCCAGGGAAGGGCTGCATAAGCTCTCCCCCATGTGGGAGGGCCCATTTAGGATTGCCCGCGTCTCCAGGCTTGGCGCCGTGCGCCTGGAGACGTAGGACGGGATCCCCATCCAGAATGCCTGGAACATCCAGCACCTCCGGAAGTTCTACCCATGAAGCAAGGTCCAGTGCCTGTGAAGGTCTCCGCTAGTGACACTCTGACGTGATAATGAGTGGGGCTGTACATGCCCCGGAGTCTCCAGTGTGCCGCCCTCCGGCCTTGGGGGCTCCCTCCCACGTCCTAGTGGCAGCACTTAGCTCCGCGCTGGTGAGAAGACTAGACTAGGTGCCGGACGCGGCTGTTCATTTGCTTGCTTTCTGGTTTGCAACCTTTTAATGGAATTTGGAGCTCTAGTGTTTCTCGATTGCCTAGTTGGTTTTCTCTGCTTGCCTCGCTTGCTTTCTTTTTCTGGGTCAGAGAGAACGGCAGTTGCCCGTCGCTCTCCCTCGAGCGCCTCCAACGGGGGATGGGCAGGTGTGTGCATGCGTTGGGCTAGCCCACCCCGCGGACACACCTCACCAAAGCCCTGTTGCCCCAGGGCTTCGGCTTCCTTGATCTTCGCGAGGTGCCCTCGATTGAGCTCGTGATTTGCGCACCCTCTTAAGTCCGTGCCCCCTGGGTACCGCGACGCGGTGAACTTAGCCACGGCTAGTCATGACTGAGGGCTCACGCAAGGAAGAACAAATTGGAAGTGCACTTTGATGGTGTGGAGCCAGAGCATGTTCCTCGTGCTAAGAACAACATTGCCGACGACCTATCGAAGCTAGCCACCAAGAAATTACCTGTGGAACCAGGTACATTTGTGCTCCTTTTGAATCAACCTTCAGTTGCACCATAGATGAGACCATACAAGAGGATAAAGTTGAATTTTGGTGAGTACTTTCCGGCAGAGCTTCCAACACCACCGGGAAGGACCTTGTTGGAAACAACCCGATGATTGTCGATGAGCAGTAGGCTCCGATAGGGCCACAGGTCCTTGCCGTCGAGACAAGCGCTCACGCAGCAAAAGAGATGCCTTTAGTCCTTATCGTCGAGCCAGAGGCTTCGGCATGAGCACAACAGATAGTCGATTACCTACAGACAGGTTAACTTCCCGATGAAGAAGAAGAACCTAAAAAAGTAGCTCGCCAATCAAGTATGTATCAGTTTGTTGATAGCATTCTATACAGAAAGAGGCCAAATGGGGTGAAATTGAAGTGCATCTGCCAGGAAGATGGATAGAAGTTGGTGGTAGAGATGCATGAAGGGGTGTGTGGCTCCCATATCGGGTCCCGCGCGCTTGTCGGCAAGGTTTTCTGTCAAGGTTTCTATTGGCCGGCAGCCCTTCAAGACGCAGTAGATGTGGTAACAAGGTGCAATATGTGCTAGTTCAATTCCAAGAACATTCATCTGCCAGCTCAAGATCTTCGGACGATTCCTCTCTCCTGGCCCTTTTCGGTCTGTGGGCTGGACATCCTCGACCCCTTTCCCCATGCCATCGGGGGCTTTGAGTTCTTGTATGTAGCAATCAACAAGTTCACAAAGTGACCTGAGGTTGAGCCAGTGAGGAAAGTAACGGCAATGTCAACCACCAAGTTCTTCAAAGGACTAGTTTGTCATTTTGGTGTGCGCATCCGGATAATCACCGACAATGGCACGCGGTTCATGATTCGTGCCTTCAGGCAATGCTGTCAAGACATTGGTAGAAAAATCTGTTTTGCATCAGTTGCTCACCCGAGAAGCAATGGCCAGGTCGAGAGGGTAAACACAGAAGTGCTGCGAGGACACAAGACAAGAACATTTGATAGGCTGCACAAGTGTGGAAGAGGCTGGATCAATGAGTTGCCGGCAGTTCTTTGGTCACTCAGAATGACACAAAGTCGAGCCACCAGTGAGACACCCTTCTCCCTGGTCTATGGTGCAGAAGTGGTGCTCCCTAAGGAACTCACATATGGGTTACCTCGAGTGCAAGCTTTTGAAGAATATGAGCCAAAGCAATTGACGATGCTGTGCTCCTTAAGGAAGATCATCTCCGGGCTATTGTGCGTGTTGCATGCTAATAGCAAGCTTTGCACTGCTACCATAGCCGCAAAGTGCATGCCCGAAGCCTTGAGGAAGGTGACCTTGTTCTTTCTAGGATTCAGTCCACGAAGGGATCAAACAAGTTAACACCAAAGTGGGAAGGCCCTTGTCGAGTAGCACAAGTCACCAGACCTAGCGCAGTCCATCTAGAGACCGAAGATGGCACTCAAGTGCGTAACTCATGGAATATTGAGCATCTTCGCAAGTTCTACCCGTGAGGCACGGTTGCCAGGATCCCGGCAACCTCTTTTGTACAACTTTGCCGGAAGGGCATGTAATCCTTTATACAAAGCCAGGTGCAGACCCTGTGCATAGTGAAATAAAGCTAAGTGTTTCACAACTCTTTGTCAAAGTACATATTTATTTATATCTATTAGATGCAGGGTTGTGTTACATTTTTTGCCTTGCATGAGATGCTTAACGAACCGTCAAGGTTTCCACCCTCCTCTTTTCTCTTCATTCTTTTTCTCAAAAGGACAGAAGTGTTCCGCACGTGCAAATTTCCCGGGGGGAGTGACAGTATGGATACCACAAGTGACGCTCAAGTTATCATTCAAGACAAGTATAGCAAAGAAAGAGCTAAGTTGAAAACTTTGAAATAAATTATTTGTTGTAGTTGCATTTCTTCCTTGAACAATCTTGGCCTTTATATGAGAAACCTGCATGCTAAGGAACCTTGTCATGACCAGCCGTGCTCTTACTTTGTTTTGAGTCTGCTCGGCAACTTATGTAGCTGCGCTGCGACCGTCAAGTGTGACCTTGCCGGCAGCGGCACTTCCGGCAGGCTGCTAACGACCTGTTTCTCAAGCGCTTGCGGCAAGAGTGTGCGCACCATCTAGTTTCCGGTAATTGTAGGGTACAAAAATCATGCAAAGATAGAATAAGACAAGGGAGATAGCACACAGCCAAATGATACAAGCAAGGGGCCCACTCCTTGATGCTCTCCCTCCGGAAGATTGCTCCCCGCCTCCTTGTCAGTCTCCATGATGACGGTCTCATCGTTGGAGCCTGCCAGCAGGAGTTGGGGGCTAGAGCTGTCAACATCCAAAGTCGTTGGCTCTTCTATGATGTCTATCATCGCATCGCTCTATTCGGCAAACCTGGCCCTCTTCTGGTGGCTTTCCGCCAATGGCACCACATTCCTACAAGGCCAAGCCATCCAAGATGATCAGAATTAACAACAGATATTAAAAATGTGATGACGGGAGGGTGGAGTGCTTACTCCTCTTCCTCATCGGGCTAGTGAGGACGGACAAGTCATAGAGCGCTGCCTCCTGCTCCGGTCGGGCCGGGTGCCAGTGGAGGGCTCCTGGCCTGCTTTGGCCTTGATGAAGCTGGTGGCTACGAAGCACCCACCTCTTCAGTAGTTAACGAAGTCAATTACTGGGATGCCGAGAAACGGAGAGGTTGCCACTGGGAAGTTAGCACATGGGAAGCTTTGCTGGTCGCCTTGGTCCCGGCAAGCTCTGTGCTTGGCGGATCAAGGCGTGTTGCCCTCTTCTTGCCAGGCTTCTTTGCGATGGCAGCTCTGGTGCATGCAGGACGATTGTACTCATCTTCTTGCCCCACCACCTCCTCCTCCTCATTCCCCTCTGTCTCTCCAGCAGGCACCTCCTCATCATCCTCATGCTCCCTGGTAGGATCATCATCGTCTGTGGTCTCACCGGTATGCTCTTCGGCATCTTCTTCAGCAGGCCACTCTTCGACACCATCATCAACAGGCTCACTAGCTCCCTCTTCGGTGTGCTCTTTAGTCTGCTCCACCACCTGCTTTCCCTTGCCGATGGACTCAGTTTTCTTCCGAAGATGGTCAGCATTCTTGGCCTCTTTGTCCCTTGCCTTGAGGAATGCGGTCGCGTTATCTCTGGTGGGATGAACCATGTCATTTTCCACCCTGGCCTTCAAACTGGGAAGCCATTCATCCACCTTTGCCTTGGAGAGCTCTATCCACTGCTCCACAACACCCTTATTGTTGCACTCTAGCATCTTGGCCAGGATGTTGCCCTTCGTAGAGTTGTTGCAGAGCGGAATCACCTTCTCTGATAGGTGGAATTCGTAGCCCCTATTAAAAAGCTGGCAGATGAGCAAGTAGTTCTCCATCACCAACAAGTTGTTGTCAGCCCCAGTATGCAGGCGCATTGGATCGGCAGAGCACTGTTACTCACATCCTCTTCGGCCTCCTCTGTGCTGCAGTGGGGTGATCCGGAGACAGGTGAAATCTGCCGCCGCCATCTCTATGGTCAGGCCAGCAGCCTTGAGACTGTGGATCCCGTGAGCACCATCCTTAGTTTTGTGTCGCTGGGCCCGACATTGCTCCAAGTATTTCTCTTCCCGATTCTCTAGGTCCGGAGGTGGCAGAAGGAAGGAATTTCATTTTGCTGATCTTGCTTGATCCAGCACCAATCTTCCCTCTACTCGTTCCACTTGGTGTGCAGCTTGCAGTCAAGGTAGTGCTCCTTCATCCACGTTCTTGGAATCCAATTGACACTCCCAGAGAGAGCATCATTCTCAATTCGGGGGATGAAAAAGTGCCGGAACAGATCAAGATTGGGTACTATCCCAGGAAGTTTTTGCACAGGTGTGCGTAAATGGACAAGCAGGTGATAGCATTGGGAGCGAAATCTAGCAAATGAAACCCATTGGATTGCATGACCTCCACGAAGAAAATCCGAGAACGGCGGGCAGAGCCCGCCCTAGAAATACCCGGCAAGGAAGTGAAACTAGTTGTCCGTTGGGTCAACCGACCCCGGAAGGACATCTATAGCCGGATGGTTGTCGGTCTTGCTCAGCCAGACATATGAATATCTCTTGGTCAGATCGTCGACCGTCAGCACCGGCGGGAAGACGACGTTCTTCCACCGCTATTTCTCCCTCTCGAGCTTCTTCTTCTCCGCCTACGGGTCCATAGCCTTCTTCGCTCTCTCCGGGGCCATGGCGAATGTAGAGACAGCGAATTGAGGAATGACGTGGTGGAGTGGCGGCGAAAGGAGCAGAGTGCTCTATTCTTGCATGAGGAAGAAGATGAAGGAGGCGGTTGCTAGATTGGAAGCGAAAGGGGGTAAATGATTAGCGCCTCTCGCGGTTTCCTTTTTCTGGGGAAGGTGCAGAGGCTGGCACTTTTCCGTCCTACGTGGCTACACTTTTCAGGCGCACTACTCCTGACAGCAGTTTCAGTCCACCTCTCCCACGTTCCGCATTTAATGCGCATCATGGGAGCGTGGTAAAAGATAAGATTACAACCGTTATTCTCTGCCACGCATGCCTGTGCACTGTTTGGGCCTAGCCCAACGACGCCTCGCATGCGTGTACGTCACAATCCCAGGGGCTCATGTCGGTGTACTAAAATAGTGGTTCTTTAGTACCCCCAGACTTCTGCACAGGCAGTTGCAGCCCTCCAAATGGCAAGGGCTTCCCGGAGGATAGCTCAAACCAAATCTCAACACTTGGGCACTAAGACCGTGAAGAAGACCTCCAGGTAGGTGATCGAGAACTACTAAGTTAGTACTGAGGATCAAGACTTCAGTTGCCGGCAAGCTTCGCACCGGTAGGCCAAGACCCGGCAAGCTCCTTGCCGTAAAGTTCTCCCTCTCGCCCTTCGGTCGCTCCACCTCATCCACCAGCTGATGGCTTGTCAAGATTAGGTGTCGAGTGGGCAGGTGGCCTGAGGGGAGTCAATAGTACGCGTGTCAGCGCACCAAATGTAGATCAACTTTATAGACACCTGTCTAGTGGATGTGTCATGAAGATATGCTCATCCACGTCGATGACACAGAATGAGAGACGCCTTTTGCCAAAGGATGGCCACCAGCTCACGGTGCATTAAATGCCCTTGTCCTACTCTGGCAAGATTAGGTTGGATAGCATCAAGTCCACTATTCACATACATGTAATGACCATGTTGCCACTGTGGTGACCCCTTTTCGTCTATAAAAGGAGGCCCGTGGCTTCCTTTGCACGGGTCGACACCCTGCTCACGCTTACAGCGTAGTTGCACCTTGCTCACATTTTTCCGGCAAGCTGCGCTTGTAACTTGAGCCCCAAGTCAAACCACCCAAACACAGCAGTACGGTTTTACCCCTCCACGGCGGCCCGAACCTGAGAAATCCTCGCACCCATAATATTGGATTTGCTCTCTGTGCTCGTCGATCACCCCAGCCGAACTACAAACCGATCCTCATTGGTCCCATAGATTGTCGTACCCCCATAGGTTATAGGATGGTAATTGATTTCAGGAAATTAAATAAAGCTACTAGAAAGGATCATTGCCCCTTGCCTTTTATTGATCAAATGTTAGAAAGATTATCTAAGCATACACACTTTTGTTTCCTTGATGGATATTCTGGTTTTTCTCAAATTCCTGTGTCAAAAGATGATCAACAAAAAACTACTTTTACTTGTCATTTTGAAACTTATGCTTATAGATGTACGCTTTTTGGTTTATGTAATGCACCTGCTACCATTCAAAGATGTATGACTGCTATATTCTCTGACTTCTATGAAAAATTGTTGAGGTATACATGCATGAATTTTCCGTTTGTGGGACTTCTTTTGATGATTGCTTAAGCAACCTTGATCGAGTTTTGAAGAGATGTGAAGAAACTAATCTTTTCTTGAACTGGGAGATGTGACATTTTATGGTAAATGAACGTATAGTACTTGGGCACAAAATTTCTGAACGGGATATTGAAGCAGATAAAGCTAAAATTGACGCAATTGAGAAAATGCCATGTCCTAAAGATATTAAGGGTATAAGAAGTTTCCTTGGTCATGTTGGTTTCTATAGAAGATTCATTAAAGATTTCTCGAAGATTTCCAGGCCGCTAACTAATCTCCTTCAAAAAGATGTTCCATTTGTTTTTGATGATGATTGCGTAGAAAGCCTTAATCTCTGCACCTATTGTTCAACCACCTGATTGGAACTTGCCATTTGAAATTATGTGTGATGCTTGTTGTCGGTGTTCTGGGACCGGGGGTACCCAGACCCGTTTGCCTGCGGCCCAGCGCGTCGCTCTGCCAAGGGCCCAGTACGGCCCAACTCCAAGGCTTCACAAACAAGACCCTCGCGAGGGCCCCCCGCCTCGCGAGGCGAACGATATCAAGTCCTCTCGAGGAGCGGCCCCTCAAGGCTGCCTCCCGAGGAGCGGATATCTCTAGGCAAGAACCCCACCTCGCGAGGCATGCGGTGACGTGAGCCATGACGACCATGGCTAGGAGGGCGCCAGTGGGCGCAGGAGAGGACAATTTCCTCTTTGGTGCTAAGAAGGCAAGGACGTACGCGGGTTCCCAAGGAATCCACAAAAGGTTTCAATTTCGATGCAACAAGACCAAGACCGCTGGCTCAGCAGAACGGACGTCATCACTGAGCCCACCGCCGCGTGATGACCAGAGGCTTTGCAGACAAAGACCACCTTTAGTCAGGATAGGGTGTAATCTTGTCCCCTTTGAAATTAGCTATTGTGGTATCCCTTCCCGCTAAAGCTATGAGGGAAGAGGACCAAGCCCACTATAAATATAAGCTAGTCTCCACCGTAGAGAAGGATCAGCTCCTCGACCATTGAGCTATCCTGAGGCTGCTCACACTTGTACTAGGTCATCCTCATCCTCATCCTCCTCGCAAGGCAATCCACCACAAAGCAGGAGTAGGTGTTCTACACCGCAAGGTGGCCCGAACCTGGGTAAACCACTGTGTCCACTTCTCTCCCCGCTCGCTCGAACTCGACGAGACCAGGATGTGGGGTGATGAGCAGCGAGCTGCAGCTAGGCAAGATCATTCGCACATGCCCCAGAGGTTGAACCTTGCTTGGGTCTGCGGTGCCCTGATTCCAACGTTTGGCGTGCAAGGTAGGGGCGTTTCAGAGTTCTCCCTTCCGCTTTGCTCTATCCTCCCTTCGCCACTCCCATGGCCAACGTCGTCGAGTTTGCGCCGAGCGCCAGGCCACCCGCGTCGCCCAGATGGCGACGGTGGGCCGTGGAGCCCCCCGTTGCTCCGCCTCTCCCGCAGCCAACACTGCCACCGATCCAGCTGCTCATGAGCAGCAGGACTCTTTGTTGCCGCCTTCCGTGCAGCGTGATGGCCGCACCGCCACGCCTTCCCTCACTCCCACTATGGTGTCGTCCTCCCAGGCTCGTCGCGGGCCGGCGAACGCGTAGGCTGCGCTACTCAATGCGCGTGAGTTGCTACGCTACCGTCCCGCCAACGAGCTCATCAATGCTGCTGGCGAGGCCCCGACGCCCTCCCACTCGCTCTATCCCCAGCCGTCTCGTGCAGGCGACATGGCCCATGGAGTGCCTGCGCCTCCTCCTCTGCGCAGCACTGACGGTGAGCCAAGGCACGACGCGCGCTCGCGTGACCCACCGCGCGGAGCACCAGCACCAGCCACGGACGAGGCGAGTTGCCAGGTGGTGTAGCAGCCGCAGTATGATGCGCGTGCGCTCCCCGCACAACCGCGTCAGCATCAAGTCCGAGCTGCTTTGGAGGCTGCCGCGCATGGGTGTCAGGACCGTGCACCCCTCATGTGAGTCGCACCCGTCAGCGCGGCGGGCTGCCGCACCTTCACTCGTGAGCTGCGCCGCGTCGTGTGGCCAGTCAAGTTCAAGCTAGATCTGCCCCCGCGCTACGACGGCATCCCCGACCCTACGGAGTTCCTCCAGCTCTACTCGCTGAGCAGCAAGGCGGCCAACGGCGATGACAAGGTCATGGCGAACTGGTTCCCCATGGCCCTCAAGGATGGCGCGCGCTCTAGGCTCATGCACCTCCCAGAAGGGTCTATCCCCTCCTGGGATGAGCTCCGCGAGTGGTTCATTGCCAACTTCCAAGGCACCCGTGACCGTGTCCTCACCATCAACGACCTACGACGCGTGAAGTAGCAGCCGGGCGAGACTCTCCGCAAGAACATTGAGCGCTTCACCCAGGTCCGCCTCAAGATCCAAAAGCCCTCAGACAAAGCCATCATCTCAGTGTTCATCGAGGGCGTGACGGACGTCAAGATGAGCAAGGAGCTCGCCATCCATGATGACCTATGCACGGCGCTGGAGATGTTCAACCTGGCGGACAAGTGCGCTATGGCGGAAGAAGGCCGCCTCTCCCTCCTCAAGCACCCAGACGTCAACCCTGAAGACAAGAAGGCCAAGGCCAAGGAAGCAAAGCGCAAGGGCCCCACCGTGCTGGCGGCAGAACCTGAGATGAAGCGCGGTCGTGATCGCGATGAGCCCCCCAAGGATGTTCGCCCGTTCTGTGTCTTCCACAACGTGCACACCACAACACCGACGACTGTCAGGAGCTTAGGGTGCTCCGTGATGAGCACCTGGGCTGCCGCCCCGAGCATGTTGACCATGGCTTCAGCCACGGAGGAGGAAATGGAGGAGGCCGCTTGGACAACCGCAACCCCCGTCAGTGCTGGCATGACCAGCCTCGTGATGGCCCTTGGTGCGATCAGCCTCGCGAGGCCCATCCTCAGGGCACCGCTGGCCTCCCTCCACTGTCGCCACCACCAAGAAGGAACGATGACGACAAGCAAGACGATGCGGCTGGGGGCTACCAGGAGCCTTGCGTGATTGCCTGCATCCTCGGCGGAGCTCAGGCACTGGCCTCGAACCGCATCTTGAAGCTGTTCTCTCACGAGGTGAATGTTGCCCTCCCGAGGATTGAAGCCGCGCGTCCCCTCGAGTGGTCACAGTACGCCATCACCTTCGACTCCAAGGACCACCTCAGGTGTTCAGCTACTACTGGCACGCTCCCCATGCTGTGCACGCCCACCATCAACAACGTCTCCGTCACCAAGACCCTCATCGATAGCGACGCCGGCCTCAATGTTCTCTCTGTGAAGACCTTCGAGACGCTTCAAGTGCATTACGATCCGCTCATGCCCACCAAGCCATGGTCAACTAGGGAAAAGCCTAGCAGTAGCGCATGTTTTTGGCCTACCAGTAGAGCGGGTGACCGTGCTACTGCTACGGTGCTACAGCTAAAGGTTAGCAGTAGCGTTGGTTAACCCGCGCTACTGCTATATGCACTTAGTAGTAGCGCTTCCTCCAGAAGGCGCTACTAGTAATTACTAGTAGCGCGTCCCAATGCCCGCGCTACTACTATTATTCCGTATTCTATTTCTTGTTTACTTTATGTCGTATTCATACACCTTTATACAAGTTTTCATACAGTAGCAATTTAGAGATTGCTTTTACATTATAATGAGTTATTAAATCACTAGGTGAAAGAACCGTGGATTAGTTTCAAGTGGATGGATCCTAAGTGACCAAGTCATGGATTATCACGATAATCCAGGACTTGATCACTTAGGATCCATCCACTTGAAACTAATCCGCGGTTCTTTCACCCAATGATATAATAACTCATCATCATCATATTAATATAAAAACTCTTGCATCATATCATCACCAACAACACTAGCTAATAATCATCATAGTCATTACCACCAACACTATTTAATCATCATAGTCATAGTGTAGCTATCTAATCACCACCAACACTAGCTAATAATAATCATCATAGTCATTACCACCAACACTAGCTATTTAATCATCATAGTCATAGTGTAGCACATCATCATATTCAAACTCATTCTACCTAGCTAATCACTCCTACTGCTCTCTCTCATGTAAAATAGCATAGAACATGTGTAGCACTCCTGCTTCATCATATTGGAGCATGCAGATGAACCTGTCTCCTAATTGTGGGCTGCGCTTCTGATTGCTACCCCCTAGTACTTCTCTGCGATCCTTCACAATGTTGCTCCAGTCTTTTACTATTAAGACTTGCTCACTTTTAGAAATCCTGACTGCACTCATGTGCAATGTAGGATGTCTTGGCCGTTAGCTAACCATTGCCATGCGACCTTTAGGCTCGATCCAATGAGGCACAACTATCATCGGGAGTCCTTGTTGAAGAACATCGTAGTAACATACTTAGCAATGAAGTTTAGCTTAAAAAATAATGTATGCAAAAGATGCACTGAGGACAAATAGAAAAATCTTACCATCTTTCCTAAATAGATGTGACCGTAGTTCAATACACACGCTAGTGGTCGCACGTTTTGAGTACTAAGATTTTCAAGTCCAGGAAAATAATTTGTCTTGACAGTATCAAGATCCTCAAGCCATGAAACATAATGACTTATCTCCTCGCAGTTTAGTTCAGACCCGGGACAGTAGTAGGTCATCTCTACCAAGCGCCGGACATGTTTGTTTGAATGGAAATAAGCTGTCAATAGAAATTAGTTGTCAACTATTTTTGAATAAACAATATCCAAGACATAAATATGGTTGAGAAACTCACATAATGGTAAAACTGGAGGTGTCTGCACATCGACCCAGATGTCGATATTACTTTCAATATCATCTTCCGGATGAATATCAAAGGTGATAAGCATATCAGGCTCAAATGCATAAGCCTTGCATAGTGATCTCCAATTTTTGCATTCAAAATAGGTGTAGGTGTCTGCATTGTATAATTTTGCGACAAAAGTATAACCATGCTCGGTCCTCAAGTGAACTCTCTTTACCTCCATAGTTTCCATAGGACTGAAACCAATCTTATCCAAGACATAAATTCTTGCATGGCAGGGGATACGCTAGTAGAATAGTAAAAAATTAAAATTATAAGTTGAAGCAAAAGAAGCAGAAGTCATGCTTAATTATGAAAAAAGACTTGTCGTTCTGACTTACAATATCCACTTCGAAGGTCTCATCCAGCTTGATGCTGAAGCGCCTACCACCAACTAAGAAATTTCTGTCGCACAGGCCACGCTCGTCTTCGCAGTATTCGCACATACCGAAATCCTTTTCGTCGTCAGACATTTCCTATGTTCATAGTTGAAACATTAATCAAAAATTGATCGAAGGCAACTACTAGGAAACTCAACACATAGATCACGATTACTCAATATGCAATGTGTTGACTTTAGGTCTGTCGAGTCTTCCTTCCTAAACTCTCATCTCACGTATATGGTGGGCACTCCCTCTCTGATATTGCGACTGTCGGTGATAGTCGCTACTCCTCCTTTCCCTAGTGCATTACAAATATCTAGCACAAGGAAAAGAAGGAGAAGCGACCCCCACGACAATAGTCGGCATTCTTCTTCTCTCATATATGGTGGACACTCCCTCACCGTTTCGACCGTCGATGATGGTCGCTACTCCTTCTTCCCCTAGTGCATAACAAATGTCTAGCACAAAGAGAAGAAGGAGAAGCGACCCCCACGACAACAGTCGGCATTCTTCCTCTCTCAAATATATATATGGTGGACACTCTCCCTCACTAAAAGACACACAAGGAGCCGAAACAGACCTAAACTCAACACGTTCCATATATCGAGCAATGACATAGAAAAAATGCCCTATGTTTTGCCGAAATATCATTGAATTCCCATTCTGGCAAATCACAAGCACTCGATATGCCCTACATTGTAGCACAAGTCATGCTAAAATTCATAAAAAAATTTGGCATGACCTTTGCTAAAGACAGGACATATCGAGCGCCTGAAATTTGTTGGGACGGAAACGAATCAACATTCCGGCAAAATATAGGCCTCTCGGAATGCATCATCATCATCATCTATATTCAGAATGCATCATCATCAACATCAATGACATGGCGACTAGCACTAGCATTTTTATCATCGACATTTACAACACATTATCATCTATATCAACAACATGGGGATTTGGCCATTCTCACCTAGAGGTCTTAAGGGGTCAGCGATGGGGACGACTGCGAGGACGAGGCAGGGGCAAATACTTAATTTCTGCATAAACAAACTAGTTCTATTAAGCACTTACTAAATAAACTAGTTCTATTAACTACATACTAAATAAACTAGATCTATTAAGCACTTACTATAAATAAACTAGTTCTATTAAGCATTTACTATAAATAAACTAGTTATATTAAGCACTTACTATAAACAGAACTAGTTATATTAAGCACTTACTATAAATAAAATTACTAATCAAAAGACCTAAAATTTCCTATTCTATTCAAAACACCTAAAATAATCTAAAAAAATTATTCTATTAAAAAACCTACATTCTACAATGTCTACATTCTAAAATCTACATTTAAATTACCTACATTCTACAAGAACAGTGACAAGGGAGGGAGGGAGGAGGGGTAGGAAGGAGGGAGGAAGTAGGGGTATGAATGAGCGAGGGAGGAGGCGGGAAGGAGGGGGGAGGAAGGAGGAGCTACCTCGGTGGCGGTGATGGCGGGGGGAGGGGGCGATAGCGGCGGGATGGAGGAGGGAGGGGATGGAGGAGGGAGCTAGGGAGGGAGGGGGCGATAGTGGCAGGATGGAGGAGGGAGGGGATGTAGGAGGGAGGGGGCGATGGCGGCAGCAGCTGGCGGCAATGCGGCGCCGGCGAACGACGGGGTGGAGGAGGGAGTGGAGAGGGTAGAGAGTGAGGGGCGAGCAGCCGGGCGGAGAAGAACCGCGCTGCCTTAGCAGTAGCGCTCTTTAGGGAAAAGCGCTACTGCTAAGATCAATAGCAGTAGCGCTCTTAGAAAATAGGCGCTACTACTAAACCTACTCCGGCAGCAACGTCGTGGCATTTGTAGTAGTAGCGCTGTTTTTTTCTAACGCGCTACTGCTACAAGGATGTTAGTAGCACAATTTTTTTAAGCGCGCTACTGATAAGTAGCAGTAGCGCCTAGTTTTGAACCACGCTGCTGGTAAGGTTCTATGTATAAGGTTTTCCCTAGTAGTTTCTACAGAGTGACCGATGGCTCCACCACTCCCCTGGGGCAGGTGCGCCTTCCCGCCACCTTCGGCAAGCGCGACAACTACCACACTGAGCTCATCGACTTCGACGTGGCCCACATTAGCCTCCCATACAATGCCATCCTTGATTACACTGCCCTCACCAAGTTCATGGCGGCTACTCATCATGGCTACAACGTCCTCAAGATGCCGGGGTGCAGCGGTGTCATCACTGTCGCCTGTGATGACAAGGATGTGGTCTGCTCCCTCGAGCATGCCTACCGGGCCGCCGCGGCTGAGAACTCACATGGCGAGGGTGACACCACGCCCCCTGAAGTTGTCCCTGCAAAGAAGAAGCAGCTCGTCCCCAAGAGCCGTCCGGAGGCCAAGACATCCGCCGGCGACGCCTCACGCTACGCACCTGCTGCCCGGGCGCCCCTTCCTTCCACATAGGAAGGCGTGCCACGTGCCGCCCTTAGGACGGGATCGGGGGCTTCCACCTGGAGAGCCTCTGACCTGATCAATGCAACAAGGGAGGTGCTCGAGCACCACTTGGAGGCGTGCCTGGATGAGCGCCCCTGCAAGCAAGGAACAAGGCGCGAGGCGCTAGGAGAATGAGAGTTCATCATCAAGGCAATCGAGGAACTTCAGGAAGAGCAAGCCATGCGCAGCGAGCACTGCCCCATGTGCCCCACAAGTGCGGCCGCCGCCCCTGGCATGGGCGACGGGCTACGCATGTGCGTCAACATCCCGGGCCTCAAGAGGGCCGCTTCTCAGGACCTCTTCTGGCCGTCCCATGTCGGCCAGAGTGGGGGCTTCCCCTGCAGCTAATTCCGCATGCCTTTTGGCCTGCTAAACATCAGCGCCTCATACCAGCGCGTCGGGCAGCAAGCGATGGCATCTCACGATGCCCGATGCTCGGCGGTGATGGTTCTGGAGGCCACGGACCCTCGCGAGCCTCCCGGGCTTCGCGAGCCTCTCAATCCTTCGGAGCCGCCTGGCTCATGAGGACCGAACCTCCACAACAAGCTTCATCGACTTCCTTGATGCTTCTGCAGCATCATTGCCAGGTGACTTCTTGGTTTGTTCAATTGAGGGCACCCCTCGGGCTGCATTATCCTCAAGCTGTAAGGGTCCGGCCCTGCGGTTGCATCATTCCGTTTATGTACCTTGAACCAGTTATGCTTTCATGAGTTACTATGGATGTTAACCCCGTGCTTGATGTCACATCACCGCTGGAGTTGCCACCCCGCGGACTGCACGCATTGCCAGCTCTCTTCCTGAACGTCCCATGAGAGGGGGCTACCGGCACGGCGCCTGTGCTCGGGTCCGTCCCTGCAGCGCCGATAAATCTAAGCGACCGAGCTCTGGCTCACGGGCCGGCCCCATGTATGTCACCTCACCAGGTCCTTAATGATGTGTTTTCTCATGGAACAATCATAAGCAGATTAGCAAGCGCGCGCCACCCCTCGTATTTTGTCATTGGTTAATACGCAGGAACTTCAGGAGACAGGCGCTTGAGCAGCCCCTCGATGACACCCTGGCACCTCAGGACACCGCCTCGATCAAGCAGTGGTTTGATCCGCAAAAGGCTAAGTAAAATCACTGCATATGCCGTGTGCCACCAGCCCAAGCCCCTTTCCTTCCAACCAACGTGAGGCGAACAACTCCTTTTTCGCGCAAGCCGCTTGCACGTTAAAAGGGGGCTCTTGAGAATCGCGCCTTAGGAGCCCCTACTAGCTCTCGGCCCTCACCCTTGGCATTGTTCCAGGCATCATGACATGACATACCAGCGGCGGCTGAGCTCCTCTCAAGGGCCGGGTCTTGAGGACATAGAGCATGTTCGCAAGCAAGGAAATGAGGGGTAAACCTCGCGAGGGAGTACGGGAAGTGGGGAGCAGTCCGGCAGCGCAGGCATTGCTTGAAATTTAAAGGGCATCAGTCGTTTCAGGCACACCAAGCGGGACTTGTGTTGATTCATTGCAGAACAGAAAGCGCGCAGAGAGTCAAAACTCCAGGGAGGTGCACCATTACGACGCAGGAGTCCTTCATGGGCCACGGGCATCGAAAGCTAAGTCGTCTTATCCGCACTTGGCCTGAGCTTTACTATCAAATGCTTCATCTCCATTTTCGCAATCTTGTCTGGGCAGAAAACCCCCTTTTCTCTCTCGAAAGCTGCTTGCGCGTCAAGGGAGACCTCTTGAGCATCACACCTCAGGAGCTCTTACCAGACCTCGGGTCGCTCATCTCCTGGCCTTGCACACGACATCACGACCTGGCATACTAAGCTATCGCGGAGAAAAAAGGGGGGCTCGAGCCCAAACGAGAAACGCCAACATGACTTAAAACATGGATAAAGGCATTAAAATAAGGGCGCAAGCGCCGCAGTTCCTTACACGCCCCCGCGGAGCCCTTCATGGTTTCGATGCAGGAAATAAAAGAACAAAAGAAACGGCCTCCCTGAGGCCGCAGCTCCTGAGGCACCGACTCCAGCGCTGCCGGCCCTCAGTCGGAGTTGTCCACCCCTTAACGCGGCGGCACGTCGTAGTCGTCATCGCTCGAGCTCCCCCCGGAGGAAGCGCCATCACCGTTGGAGGCGTTCCTGCTGTCGCCAAAGGCAAGTTCGCCGTTGAGGACATCGGTGCCACCATGATGGCCGTCGTCGGCGGAGGAAAGGTGGTCGCTGCCGCTGCTGTTGCTCTCCAGGCAGCACCCCAAGCGTCCGCCGTCTTCCCCCAAGATCTTGACGAAGAGTGTCGCCGCCCCGTCGTTCTTGAAGTGGAGGGTGTGCCTTCCCTTCAGGCCACAAGCGGGCGAACAACTGCCACCCTTGGTTCAGGTGCACTTAGCCAGAGGGGGTGACCTCGACCTCCGCCCACGAGGACCGGTTGCAGCAACCGTCAGTCTGCAGCCACAGCCTGACGGGTTTGCTCGCCGGAAGCTCCCCTGCAAAGGAGTGCAGAAGCTGGATCCAGAAGCGGGGCGGACTCTCCATCCACACCACAAACTCGTGGGCCATATCGGCCGAATGGGTCCGTGGTCGAGGTGGCCGGGCGGCCACCGCATGCCGTCCCCCTCGGCCATGACCGCCACGGCTTTCGCGGCAACGACCGCGGGTGGGGTTCTTCCCATGCCTGCCGAAGCCGGCGCGGACCCCCAACGGAGCACGCTCATGCCCCTGAGGAGCCACCACGGGTGTTGCGGCGGATTTGCAGGGGCGGCCATGCCCTCTCTTGGGCGGCGACAGCTCCGGCTCTTCTCGTGGCGCCTTGCCCTTCTCCGTGGTGGTAAACCTCCTCACTGGCGCCATGGCTGCTGCATCAAAGGTTGGAGGCGAACGGGCGAGAAGAAAAAGGTGGGTTGGGGGCTCTGTCCATCCACCCTCTTATAGGTGATCACAGAAGGCCAACCTGCATCCTTCCACCTTCGAGCAATGATGACCCTGCGGTGCGCGCCAGTCTTTTGTCAGCCTAGGCGGTTGCCGAGGCGACGTGGGGAAGTGGGGACGTCCGCGTCCCGTCGTGCGCCACACATCAAGCCTGGCCCGCAGGCGGTTAGGCCCCGCGTCGCTTTGCCCTACCCACTCTGCCTTTGCCTCACAGCCAAGCCGAGCGTGCCTTGGGCCTGGGGGCTACTGTCGGTGTTCTAGGACCAAGGGTACCCAGACCCGTTTGCCTGCGGCCTAGCGTGTGGCTCCAGCATGGGACCAGTAGGGCCCAACTCCAAGGTTTCACGAACAAGACCCTCACGAGGGCCCCCCACCTCGCGAGGTGAATGACATCAAGTCCTCCCGAGGAGCGGCCCCCCAAGGCTACCTCCCGAGGAGCGGATATCTTTAGGCAAGCACCCCACCTCGTGTCATGGGAAATCACGGCCACCTATGGGGACATCGGCCCCTTTTGGTTTGGCAGGGGGGCTGAGCACGTTGCACAAAGAGCGGAGGACCGTAGCACAGCACGGTAGAGATCACACGGGCAGTTTTACCCAGGTTCGGGCCTCCGCAAGGCTTAAAACCTTACTCCTGCTTTGGTGGATTGATGGTGGATTGATGGTGGATTGTGGTGGTGGAAGCGCAGCGCTCTTGCCCGGCAGGGTTGCCTCGGGGTGAGAGCAGCTACGCACGTACGAGTGTACAAGGTTCCCAACCCTTTTTCTGGTTGCCATCGCCCTCCTTTTATAGATCAAAGGGGTTACCACAGTGGCAAATCAGTCATTGTGCGCTGATTAGATAGCAAACAGTGCTATCATACCTAACTCTGTAGGCAGAGCAGAGTGCATTAAATGTGTCGCTTAGTGTCACATCGTAGCCTCCCCGGCAAGCCTTGCCAGGCTGTTTGGCCACCTTTTCGCCTGTCTGCTTGACACGTCTCTAGAAGGGTGTCATTTGGAGGTGGTTTCCTCTGGAAGTGGCTACCATGTGTCGCATAACTGCCACTTGGTCACTTGGGGTCTTGACACTGCACTGATCGATGACTTGCGTCACTATGAGGTTGAACGGTGAAGCCTTGGCGGGGTAGTTTGCTTTGGTAGTGCCCGGCAGGCCTGTCGGGATGGTCTTGAGGCTTGTCTTCGGGGCCACCTAGTCCTCGCCAGGCTCGCCTGCCTTGCAAGGGAGGTTTCTCCTTAACAGTGTCTTGGTCTTGGATGCTGTAACTTAGCCCTTTTAGGCCTGTGCACGGTCTGGGCAACAGACACAGGGTTTGTTGCACCGACAGGAGCCCCCGGGCCTGGCCTGAACGCGCTGCCGGGCGTCGTCGGGGTAGGCCCCTTTCCAGTGCATAGGCAAGAGGGTAGCATTTGCTTCGTCTTTTGAGATCTTCTTTGCTTCTTCATTACCTGAGCCCAGGTAAGTTTCCGGTTCTTCCGCCCGTCGTGTAACGCCAATTGTTGTGGGGCCACTCTTGTAATGGCCCATGAATGGCTTTAACGCACGGGCGAGTAACTGCCAATTCACTATTCCCACCACGCCCTTATCCCCGGCCACGTATGCTGCATGCACTAAGTGGGGTAGGTAACGGAGGCGCGTGGTGCGGGAGAGTGGCAGAGCGGGGGCTCGGTCTTCTCGGGTACACGAAGAGGGACGGTGGTTACCCTTTGATGAATCAGCCCCCAGCCCGCCTATAAAAGGGGGCAGGGGGAAGCGGAAGTGCTCATCCACGCTCCTCCTCTCGCCTTTTCCTTCTCTTTTATTGCAATGTTGAGAGAGAGAGACCGGGGGCAAGCCCCGGGATCGAGCTCAAGGTTGGCGACGCCGGAAGCTTGTGAAGGAGCTTGGGGAGTGAGCCTGGTCTGGGGTAAAAGTGGGCACGGCGGACATGTCATCCACAGCGCGGGAGGCGACAAGCGCTTCTCCCGCGGTGGCGTGTTTGTCCCCTTCTCCCAGGTGCTGAAGCTCTTGGTGGCTCCGGCGTCTGTCAGGGGTGCACCGCTCGGGTCTCTTGGTAATCCTGGTACCGCCCCCTTTTGTGTAGTTGGGGCAAATGTTGAAGACGGCGGCATCTTCCTGCCCGTCAAGGTGGGGAGCGATGCCTCTCGCGTGTCTCGGATGCCATCACCGTCCGTAGCTTCTCTAGGGGAGGCAACGGCTTACAGAGCCGGCATCCCCCTTGAGCAGTGGTGATGAAGAAAGATCGAGGGCAGACGGAGAGGGCAGGTGGCAGGGCGTCAGGTCGGAGTACGATGGCACCAACGCCTTCATCTCGTATTGCCAACCTGCTACCTCATCTTTCCGCCCTTCCCTTCCCTCCCCAGCACCATCATCACCGGCCTCTTGGTTGCCAGGGAGAGGGCCGCTCTCTTGGTTACTTCGCCTCCTCCAGCAGTCTTCCAGCTGAGCCTTGGTGGTTCACCCCACTGGTGCTTTTTGCTGGAGCTTCTGGTTGGCCCTGGAGGTGGTGACCAAGGCACCGACGAGCTGCTCCTTCCGCCCCTCTCCTTCACAGCCTCGCCACCCTCGATCTTGTCAGGCTGCACCCAGCAGGTCCTGACGGGGTCGAGTGAGGCATCTTGCTCAGGCACCCCTTTTGCCCTCCTTCTCTTCCACCATAGTGCCTAGGAGGAGAGGGACAAGAAAGGGATTACGGGGCTCTTATCTTTTTTCAATTTAAAACATGTAGGCACTTGCCAAACTTTAGTCTAAATAATGTAATCTTCTTTATCCTTGTTAGTGTTCTATAAGATCTGCACTTGTTCATCTGCATATTAATGAAAAAGACAAGCTTTGCCGGGCACTTGTGCATGTGTCATACTCATGCAGAGGTGAAATGCCTCTATACGTTCAAGTAAACAAGTTAGTTCCGGCAAGCTATCCTGCCGGTACCCCAAAATTGTTGCTGTGAAGCTAAGCATGCCGGGCACAAATTGCAAAGAGGTACCAGCCCCCCACCAAGCCTTCTCCATCAAAGGCCACTGCGACCATCCTGACCGAAGCAACATTCGAGTCAAAGGATGGGAGCACCTAAGTTTCGAAGGTGGCGAGGTTTTCATATGCACAAGTTTCTACTTACAGAACTCATAAGGATAAGAAGAGAACTTATCTGTTTGGCTTGCCAGGGATCGTCACGTAGGCTTGTCTTCATTTCTTATCCCTTGGGACCAAGACCACGGCAAGAACCCTGCAACTTAATGTAGATGAAAACAATGCCTCATGCGACCTCATCTACATGATCATGCTATGCTCATGATATGCTTATGGATGCATGCAAGTTTTGGGGGCCCCCTAGCGCTTCATCTATTTCTGTTGCTCAGGGTCTGCGCCTGGCTTTGTACAAGGGGTTACATGCAACAGCGACAAGGCCTGTACAAAAGGGTGGCTATCGGGCTGCCGGGCAGGGCCCGACAGCCGCGCCTTATGGGTAGAACTTACGGAGATGCTCAATGTTCCACGAGTTTTGCAATTGAATGCCATCTCCGGTCTCCAGATAGACTGCGCCAGGTCTGGTGACTCATACTACCCGGTAAGGGCCTTCCCACTTTGGCGTCAACTTGTTTGTACCCTTGGCGGACTAAACACGCCTAAGGACAAGGTCGCCTTCCTCAAAACCCTGGGCACGAACCCTGCGGCTGTGATAGCGACGCAGGGCTTGCTGGTAGTGTGCAGCATGCGTAGCGGCCCGGAGACGGTTCTCCTCAAGTAGCACAGCATCATCACGCTGGTGCCATTCCTGCGCTACTTCATCGTAGGCAAGCAATCGAGGAGACCCGAATATGAGTGCTCGATTTGGTGTCGTTCTGAGGGACCAAAGAACCACCGGCAGCTTGTCGATCCATCGCCTGCCATACTTCTGCAGTCTATCAAAAGTTCTTGTCTTGAGGCCCCGCAACACTTCAGTGTTTGCCCTCTGAGCTTGTCCGTTGCTTTTGGGATGGGGAAAAGAGGCGAACGAGATCTTGCTTCCGAGGGCATGAACATATTGCATGAAGGCGCGGCTCGTGAATTGGCTGCCATTGTCGATGATGATCCGGGCAGGGACTCCTAAGTGGCACACTAATCCTTTCAAGAACTTGATAGCTGACTGAGCGGTCACCTTTCTCACGGGCTCCACCTCTGGCCACTTTGTGAACTTGTCGATAGCGAAGAACAAGAACTCAAAGCCCCCGGTAGCACGGGGGAAGGGGCCCAAGATATCGAGCCCCCAGACCGAGAAGGGCCATGATAAAGGGATCGTCTAAAGAGGTTGGGCTGGCTGATGAATGTTCTTGGAATGGAACTGGCAGGCTTCACATTTGACGATGAGCTCAATTGCATCTTGGAGGGCCGTGGGCCAATAGAAACCTTGCCGGAAGGCTTTTCCAACCAGGGCCCTTGATCCAATGTGCGAGCCGCATATGCCTTTGTGTATCTCTGCCAACAGTTCCTTTCCTTCCTCCCGGCAAATGCACTTCAATTTCACACCGTTGGGCCTCCTTCTGTATAGTGTGTCATCGACAAACTGATACATATTGGCCCTCCAGGCTACTCTTTCAGCTTCTTCTTGCTCTTCGGGGAGTTCTCCAGTTTGGAGGAAATGGACTATGTGTCGTGCCCAAGTTGGGGCCAGATGCTCGGCAACAAGGACCAAAGGCACCTCCTAATTTGCAGGAGCACACTTCTCGACCGCAGGGACCGGTGGTTTGGCGGGATGGTGTAGCTTGCTGATTGAAGGGGAGTTGTTCCCGCCAAGCTCTCTGCCGGGGGCCTCGGGAGGTCCTGCCGGGTGAGGCTTGCCGGAGTCCAGTTTCCTCCTCTTTCTGGCGATTGTTGCCGGGGATACGGAGGGTTGAGTAAGATGGAGAACAAAAGTCCCTAGTTCCACAGGGAGCTTTTGGGTAGCGCACTTTGACAGATGATCAGCGATGCTGTTTTCGGTATGCCTCCATCACTTCCTCAATGTATGCCTCCATCAATGGACTTTGGTAATCCTTGTTGACTTGTCTCACCACAAGCTATGAATCTCCGCGGATGATTAGCTTCTTGATTCCCAGTTCTGTTGAAATTCGGAGGCCGACAAGGAGCCCTTCAGACTCTGCAGTATTGTTGGTAGCCTTCTCCCGGGGAAAGTGCATTTGGACGACGTACTTAATGTGCTCCCCAGTGGGAGCAACAAGAAGCACACCAGCCCCTGCACCTTGTAGGGAGAAGGCACCATCAAAATATATGATCCAATCTTGGGGCGCTTCCTTGCCGGGAATAACTGTCTCCAACACCTCTTCATTAGGAGTTGGTGTCCACTCTATGATGAATTCTGCTAGTGCTCTGCTCTGCATGGTTGACGTGCTTTCAAACTTCAAACCAAAGCTGGACAACTCCAAAGCCCATTCCACAATCCTGCTGGTGGCCTCAGGGTTTCGGAGTATGCGTTTCAAGGGGAAACGGGTGACAACTGTGATCTCGTGGGCTTGGAAGTAGTGCTGCAACTTCCTTGAGTCCATGACGAGGCCAAAAATTAACTTTTGCGTGCTAGACTACCTCGACCTAGCCCCCCTGTAACAGGGAGCTGGCGAAGTATACTCGGCGCTGCACCACTTTCTTCTTTGCCATGACCAGAGAACTACTTGCACTATTCTGCCTTTCTTTGCTCTGAAATAACTTTGGCCTTGTCGGGATAGGTCCACTTTCTCCTCTAGAGGTAACAGTGGCTGTAGTAGCCGCGTCATCCACTTCCCGCTGCGCCACTAGTGCTGTGCTAACCATTTGATTGGTTGCCACCAAGTATAGCAGCAACGGCTCTTGTGGTTTGGGAGGGACCAAGGTGGGCACAGAGGAAAGATAGGTCTTCAAATCTTGCAGTGCAGCTTCTGCTTCCAAGGTCCATTTCATGGGCCCTACCTTCTTCAAGATTTTGAAAAACGGCAGGGCATGCTCGGCAGACTTGGAAATGAACCTGCTCAGCGCAGCCACGCATCCTGTCAATCGCCTCACGTCCCTGACTATCTTTGGTGCTTGAATTTGCTCAATAGCCTTGATCTTGTCGGGGTTGGCCTCCATCCCTCGATGAGACACAAAGAAACCAAGTAGCTTACCAGAGGGGACGCCAGACACACACTTCTCCGGGTTCAGCTTCAAGTTGATTTTACGTAGATTGGCAAACATTTCTTCCAAATCCTGGATGAGGGTTAATCTATCCTTGGTCTTGACCACAATATCATCCATGTAGGCCTCAATGTTTCTGTGCAGCTGGGACTCAAAGCCTATCTGTACTGCTCTTGCAAAGGTGGATCCGGCGCTCTTCAGCCCGAAAGGCCAACCATGTGAGGTGCAACACTCCCCTGAACAAACCAGCTGCTTCAAGTTTCTTGATCTCATAGGCAATGAACTATTGCCGCTCCAAAGCTTGCTTCCGTACCTTCTGCTTGACGGGTCGAGCATGAGGACAGACAGCGAGGTGGTCCTTGATTACCTCCCTGGGAACACAGGGGATATCAGATGGTTGCCAGGCATACACATTGACATTCGCCCGCAGGAAGGCAACGAGCGCGCTTTCCTATTTGTCATCGAGGGTGGCGCTGATAGTGAAGGTACCATCAGTGCCAGCCAGCCCTGCCGGGACCTTCTTCACAGCAGGCACATCAGCTTTGGATCTCTTGCTATTGGAACTTCCCGGCAAGTCATCGCACTCCGGAGAGGCACGCTTCCCGGATTCCTTGCTGGCATCCTTGCTAGCTCTCTTCATTTTCTTACTCTCCTTGGCGGGAATACTGGCTTCCGCGGCCTCTGCTGCGACTGCTTCCCAATACATCTTGTCCACGCATATGACTGCATCTTTCTGATCTGACGGAATGGAAATGACTCCTATCGGCCCTGGTATCTTCAAGGTGTTGTAGGCATAGTGGGATGCCGCCATGAACATGGCCAGACTGGGTGACCAAGGATTCCATTGTACGGCAAGGGGAGGTTAACCACGTCAAACACGATCTTCTCAGTCCGGTAGTTTAACTCCCCCTCGAACATCACTGGCAGCGTGATCTTTCCTTTAGGACGACTCCTACCGGGGTTGATTACTTGGAACGTACCAGTAACCTTGAGCCCCTCATCTGCTATCTGAAGTTTACTGAGGACCTTTGGAGATATCAAATTCAACCCAGCCCCGCCGTCAACCAACATCTTTGTGACCTTGAGGTTGCGTATCGTTGGTGAGACCAACAACAGCAAGCACCCTACTGCAGTGGTGCGATCAGGGTGATCCTCTTCGTCAAAGATGATGGGCACTCGGGACCATTTGAGCGGCTTCCGAGAATCTGCCGCTGGCTCCATGGCGTTGACTTCATGCGCCCACTGTTTAAGTTGGCGGTGAGAGGAGTGCAGAGATGCACCCCCGTCAACGCACAAGGCGTCAGTGGCTTTCTGGAACTCCTGCTCGCTGGTTTCCTCTTCATCTCCCTCATCGGTCTCATCACTGCAATCCTTCTACTCACGGCCACTGGCGGGTTTCCCTTGATCCTGATGAGCCTTGCCGGGGCGGCTTGCTCCGCCGCCATGGCCCTTCCCGCCAGCACCATTCTGATTCTTCTCCTTATCTCGCTTCTCATGCTCAGCCCTCTGCTTCTTGACAAGCTGCTCAACCTGATGGCACTCTTGAAGGTCGTGGCCCTTGGTCCTATGGATCTTGCAATACGACCCCTCACCCTTCCCGACCTTCTCGGCAACCGCAGCCGCCCGGCAGTCAGTGCACGCGACAACCTCCTTGCCGGGTTTTCGGCCTTGCCCTTCTTGCCGGTACTAGGTGTGCTTGACCCTTCGACTGCCATCACAACTTTCTCCTTGTGCTTCTTATTGTGTTTCTTGTTCTTCTTTTGGCTGGTGGCGTCATCGTCATCATTTGAATCGATGCCGATGCCGTCCTCTTCGCCGGGAAGTCGCCTTACCTCCTCTATGCGAGCACACTTATCCACCAGAGTGTATAACTCATTCATAGTCCGGGACAGCCACACGTTCATTTTGGAACGTATACAGCGGTTGCACACGTTGGACTGGAATGCAGCTATCACGACTGTCTGGTGGATGTCTTGGATGTTCCTGTGCACTCGGCTGAACCTTTGCATGTACTTCCGCAGGGTCTCCCCTTCTTTCTGCGGGAGGAGTTGCAGATCGCTGGGTCACCCTGGTTCTTGATGGCCACCCGTGAAGGCGCCAACAAACTCATGGCACAAGTCAGCCCAAGTTGAAATGGAGTTCTCCGGCAGGTGCATTAGCCAAGACCTCATGTTTGGCTTGAGTGCCAAAGGGAAGTAGTTGGTGAACACCTTCTCGTCTCTTCCCTGGGCAGCCTGAGCAGCGATGGTGTAGATGCTCAGGAACTCTGCCAGGTTCAATCTTCCATCGTACTTCTCTAGTATCTCTGGCTTGAATGTGCGGGAAGATGGCCAATGGACTTGCCGCAGCTCGCAAGTGAAAGAGGGGCACCCAACCTCGAAAGGTAGGTACCCACCCTCACCGAGCGTAGGCTCGTCGACGTTGGGGCCATTGCGCCAATCATACTGGCGGCGGGTGTCGCGGCGCTTCTCGACGGTGACGCGCGCGCCTTCCACCCGCCTGTCTTCCTGCGCTTGCCGCTAGTCTCGACGCACTAGAGGGCCGGACGAAGGCAATGAGACGTCATCGGGTTCTTGATCGCGTGGCATTGGACGTGGCCTTTGTGCAGGCTGCCGCAGAGGGGACTACACTGTGGGGGTGCCCCCCTCGGCGTAGCCACCTGTGCGGGCCGTTGTCGTCGCATTGGGAGGCCGTGGCGGGCCAGCTCGCTGTGATCCCCCCACTCCGGCAAAACCAATCAGGCTCTGAATGGTGGCTCTCCACTCATCCATCTGATCAGCTGCCGGTGGAAATCTCAACAGCAGCTGGGCCCGCGCCATAGCCTCCGAAGCGGTGCTCGGCATGGATGATGACGTAGATCGTGGCATCGCTTGGCTCCTTACGGTGCCAGAAGTAGTTGCTCCATATTCTCGGCGTCGTGAGCCTGCGGCCACGGTGGCGGGGTAACGAGGTGGAGTCGCTTGAGGGTCAGCGGCTCCGTTCGGCGCATCGACTGGGCCGGTCCGCTCCGTGACTAGCGCACGCCCCGCGGTCACGCCCGTAGCGAGAGCGACCGGAGGGTTGCGATTCGCCCAGAGCGAGAGCAGCCGCTGCGGCTGTGCCTTTTCGGCCAGGCGGAGAGGTGCGGACAGAATGTTTTCTCCACCCGTACCTTGTGGAGCATGGCCGTCGGGATGCTGTTGGTGTTGTACTTCCCCAGCGCCTTCTGCTCTTACTTCCACCGCAGGAGAGGCGGTGGTGATGCCGCCTGCGCCGACCACGCCCCCTGCCGCGTCCGTGTCCTCGTGCGGCCTCGTGGCCTCTGCGGTATCGGCGGCCACGTCCAGCGGGGCCTTCGAAGTGGACGGGTGGGCTGCAACACCGGCCTTCTTTTTGGGCGCCGTGAATGATGGAGCCGTCGATGAATATGACACGCTGCGTACACTTCTCAGGTTCGCTCAAGCGCTGCCCCCACTTGGCGCGCCAAAGATGTCATGGGAAATCATGGCCACATATGGGGCCATCGGCCCCATTTGGTTTGGCACGGGGGTTGAGCGCGTCGCACAAAGAGCGGAGGACCATAGCGCAGCGCGGCAGAGATCACACGGGCAGTTTTACCTAGGTTCGGGCCGTCGCGAGGCGTAAAACCCTACTCCTACTATGGTGGATTGATGGTGGATTGTGGTGGTGGAAGCGCAGCACTCTTGCCCGGCAGGGTTGCCTCGGGGCAAGAGCAGCTACGCGCGTACGAGTGTACATGGTTCCCAACCGTTTTTCTGGTTGCCATGGCCCTCCTTTTATAGATCAAGGGGTTACCACAGTGGCAAATGAGTCATTGTGTGCTGATTAGATAGCAAACAGTGCTATCATACCTAACTCTGCAGGCAGAGCAGATCGCATTAAATGCGCCGCTTAGTGTCACATCGTAGCCTCCCTGACAAGCCTTGCCGGGCTGTTTGGCCTCCTTTTTGCCTGTCTGCTTGACACGTCTCTGGACGGGTGTCATTTGGTGGTGGTTCCCTCTGGAAGTGGCTGCCATGTGTCGCATAACTGCGACTTAGTCACTTGAGGGCTTGACACCGCACCGATCGATGACTTGCGTCATTGTGAGGTGGAATGGTGAAGCCTTGGCGGGGTAGTTTGCTTCGGTAGTGCCCGGCAGGCCTGCAGGGATGGTCTTGAGGCTTGTCTTCGGGGCCACCTCGTCCTTGCCAGGTTCGCCTGCCCGGCAAGGGAGGTTTCTCCTTAACAGTGTCTTGGTCTTGGATGTCGTAACTTAGCCCTTTTAGGCCTGTGCATGGTCTGGGCAACAGACCCAGGGTTTGTTGCATCGACACCTCACGAGGCACGCGGTGATGTGAGCCATGACGACCAAGGCCAGGAGGGCGCCAGCGGGCGTAGGAGAGGACGGTTTCCTCTTTGGTGCTAAGGAGGCAAGGACGTATGCAGGTTCCCAAGGAATCCCCCAATGGTTTCCATTCTGGTGCAACAAGACCAAGACCTCTAGTTTGGCAGGACGGAGGTCATCACTGAGACCACCGCTATGTCACGACGAGAGGCTTTGCAGACAAAGACCACCTTTAGTCAGGATAGGGTGTACTCCTGTCCCCATTGAAATTGGCCGTTGTGGTATCCCTTCCCGCCGAAGCTATGAGGGAAGATGACCAAGGCCACTATAAATATAGGCTAGTCTCCACCATAGAGAAGGATCGGCTGCTCGACCATTGAGCTATCCCGAGGCAGCTCACACTTGTACTAGTTCATCCTCGTCCTCCTCGCCAGGCAGTCCACCACAAAGCAGGAGTAGGGTTTTACACCGCAAGGTGGCCCGAACCTAGGTAAACCACTGTGTCCACTTCTCTCCCCGCTCGCTCGAACTCGACGTGACTAGGTTGTGGGGTGACGAGCACCAAGCTATAGCTAGGCAAGATCCTTCGCACCCACCCCAGAGTTCAAACCTTGCTTGCGTCTGACGAGCCACGATTTTGACACTCGTGATTATGCTATTGGTGTTGTTCTAGGTCAAAGAGTTGATAATAAATACAATGTTATTCATTATGCTAGTAAAACTCTAGACAATTCTCAAACAAATTATGCTACTATTGAGAAAGAATTTTTAGCAGTTGTGTTTGCTTGTGATAAATTCAGACCTTATATCATTGATTCCAAAGTTACTATTCACAATGATTATGCTGCTATTAAATATCTTACGGAAAAGAAAGATGCTAAACCTAGACTATGATTTGCAAGAGTTTGATTTGCATATTATTGATAGAAAGGGAGCTGAGAATCCTGTAGCAGATAACTTGTCTATGATGGAAAATGTTCTTGATGACCCACTGCTTATTGATGATAGTTTTCCTGCTGAGCAATTAGCTGTTGTAAATGCTTCTCGTAATAATCCTTGGTATGCAGACTATGCTAATTACATTGCTGCTAAATATATACCACCTAGTTTGACATACCAACAAAAGATTAAGTTCTTCTTTGATTTACGACATTACTTTTGGGATGACCCAATCTATATAAAGGAATAGATGGTGCTATTAGACGTTGTGTACGTGAGCATGGACAGGAACAAATCCTAAAGAAGTGTTAGTCCGAGGCTTATGGAGGGCACCATGCTGGAGACAGAACTGCACATAATGTATTACAATCTGGTTTTTGTTGGCCTACTCTCTTCAAGGATGCACGTAAGTTTATCTTATCTTGTGATGAAAGTCAAAGAATTGGTAATATTGGTAGACGTCAGGAAATGCCTATGAATTATTCACTTGTTATTGACCTATTTGATGTATGGGGTTTTGATTATATGGGGCCTTTTCCTTCCTCCAATGGGTATACTCATATTTTAGTTGTTGTTGATTATGTTACTAAGTAGGTAGAAGCTATTCCAACTAGTAGTGCTGATCATAACACTTCTATTGAAATGCTTAAAGAAGTTATTTTCCTGAGGTTTGGAGTCCCTGGGAATTTAATGACTAATGGTGGTTCACATTTTATTCATGGCGCATTTTGTAAACTTGTAGCTAAATTTGATGTCAACCATAGAACATCACCTTATCACCCTCAGTCTAGTGGTCAAGTTGAATTGAGCAATAGGGAAATAAAATTAATTTTACAAAAGACCATAAATAGGTCCAGAAAGAATTGGCCTAAGAAACTTGATGATGCATTGTGGGTTTATAGAACTGCTTATAGAAACCCTATGGGAATGTCTCCATATAAAAAGGTCTATTGAAAAGCATGGCATCTACCTCTTGAATTAGAACTTAAGGCTTATTGGGCAATTAAAGAACTTAATTATGATTTCAAACTTGCCGATGAAAAGAGCTTATTTGATATTAGCTCGTTAGATGAATGGAGGACACAAGCCTATGAAAATGCCAAGTTATTTCAAGAAAAGGTTAAAAGATGGCATGACAAAAGAATCCAAAAAACGGGAATTTAAAGGAGGTGATCAAGTTCTTTGTACAACTCTCATTTCAGATTTTTTGTAGGAAAACTTCTCTCTAAATGGGAAGGACCATATATCGTCAAAGAGGTTTATCGCTCCGGAGCTATTAAGATCAACAACGCCGAGGGCACAAATCCAAGAGTGGTTATGTAATGACCCAAGACCGATGCTCCAGACGCCTTCCATATTTTCGTTGTAGCCGCTTTAATTATTTTGCTTGTTGCATTTCATCATGGCATCATGTGCATTGCATCTGCATGTTTTCATAAAACTTGCATCCGCTTGTAGTTGCCGCTTCTTGTTTGTCTCTGTTGACCTCCTCTCCAATCAACAGGACCGCTCTCTTCTCTCTCTTCTCTGAGCCCATCAAACCCCATTGTCTCCACGGCCTTTTGTCAACCCACACTCTTTGTTGCCTTGTCCGAAGACTTCCCCGAACCCGATCCAGGCTATCATTACCAGTGGGTCCGGATCATCCCCAAACATCCCTAAAATATCTTCGGTTTCTTCTTTGACTCTCCTAGCCTAAATATCTCAACCATCCGATTCAAATCGGATGATCCAAAACCCTAGCCCCTAGCCTACCCTAACCCTCGTGCCGCCGCCACTCCATTTTCCTCGGGATCCCTCCCGGTCTTGAGCATATCCCTTTCCTTGTTTCAAATGCTTTCTCATGCCGGTGCACCTCTTAATCATTCACCTCTCGCTATTCCTGTGTTCCATAGTGTTTAAGATATCTCAGAAGATTCGTTTTTCCATTCTTAACATGTTCAAGCCATTTGAATCAACCGGTGCAATCTCTCTTTCAAGCATTCATTCCAACGGTGTTCTCTTTTGAGTGGGCCCTAACCCACAGGTTTTTTCCCCAGTTTCTTACCTGACTCTTCTATGTTTTCTAGAGGGATCCTCAAATTCTTTTCATGGTGTGATGTAAGAATGAATCCTCATCAGTCAATTGCCTTCTCCAAGATCGCTTTCAAATTCTTCTTTTCGCTGGCTCAACCTTTACCTTCAAATTATTCCGGAATGTCTCAACAATTCATGTTTGTCTTCCTCGCCATTTATTCTCAGCTCTGAAGACAGAAGACGAGTTTCTCTTAAATCTTGGTCTATTCTCTTGAAGATTCAGGGTTCAAGCTTGTTGCTATATTCTTAATTGTTTCGAGTATTGAGAATTCTTTTCATACCCATCCGAAGCATTTCATGAATTCTTTCTTTTTTCGATCATCCAAAGGCCATCATTTCAGTAGATTTATTCGTTCTCAACATTCAGCTCTCATTCCCCAATTATATTAGTGCATAGTTCAAATATCCTCTAATTCAGTTCATGATCTCTTTGTTCTCTTGTATCTATATTCCCTCAAGTATCTTCGTTCATTTTCTAAATTCTTCCCGGTGATTCGTTCACTTTTCTTCAATCATTTTCAATTCTTACGATGGTTCATTCAAGATTCGTCTTCCTTTGTTACCGTATCAATTTATTCGTTGTTTCTATATCCTACCGGTGGTTCACTGAAGAACTTATTCCAGTTCGCGTCATATCTCTCCTCAATCATTGCAAGAAGAATAAGTGGCATGCTAAATCCGTTGCTTGTCATCAATTTAAGTTGATGAAGGGTAAGAATGACATAATTCTTATTCTTGTTTCATCAATGTGATTTAATTCTTTCTTCCGGAGTTTGTTCATGATGAAGAAGTTATCGGTTCCAAGTTGTTCATCTTTTCTTTTCCGGAGTTCAAAGTTTTCTCATTATATCGTCATGAAGCTCCATCTAATCATTGCGAGGCTTCATCTTGTTCTTTTCAATTTTCTTTCGTGGCAATCATCTTGTTATCTATCTGGAGTGCTTTGAGAGTTTCTTCATGATGGTTCATCAAATATTTCTTTCATTCTCGAAGTGTTCATCAAGATTCTTGTCGGAGGAGCTCAAGTATTCTTCTTCTTGCATTTTGAAGTGCAATTCATTCTCCGTTATATTTTGAAGTGGAGTTTTGCATCTCTTCATTCCTCTCATCTAAGCAATCATTTGGTAGTGGCAGAATTTCACCTCATGTTTTGAGATATTGATATAAGCCCACGGGAATCATATCTTTTCATTGTTGATCATCCAACAACTCCGTTCAAGCCTTTTCTCCTAAGGATGCTCTTTCAAGATCGCTTGTGGTAGAAGATGTTGTGGTCTTCTCCGTTCTTTTCATTACATTCTTTCTTTTGTTCCGGAGGCATTGTGTTGTTGCTCTTGTCAAGTATCATTCCATCTTGTCTAGTTCTTGTTCAATTCCTTCGCTTTTCAGCCGGAGTGCTGTCCAAAATTTTTCCGTTCTTATTCCTTCTCTATCTCGTTTTAACCAGAGTGTTTTCAAATCTATCTTGTCCCTTGAGCTCTTGGTTCTCATTGTATTCCTTGCTCCTCTTCCTAACGGGATGGTTGCAATCTCGTTCATCTCCGTTATATTCTTTTATTCAAATTGTTTAACCTCTCAAGGTTCATGGTTTCACTCGTTTGTAAAGAAGTTACTTAGTTTTACCTCTTCTCTTCCTCTTTCGTTTTTCATCGCTAGATCTCGAGGCGAGATCTCGTGTAAGTGGAGGAGAGTTGTAATGACCCAAGACCGACGCTCCAGACACCTTCCATATTTTTGTTGTAGCCACTTTAATTATTTTGCTTGTTGCATTTCATCATGGCATCATGTGCATTGCATCCGCATGTTTTCATAAAACTTTCATCCGCTCGTAGTTGCCGCTTCTTCTTTGTCTTTGTTGACCTCCTCCCAGATCAACAGGACCGCTCTCTTCTCTCTCTTCTCTGAGCCCATCAAACCACATTGTCTCCACGGCCTTTTGTCAACTCACACTCTTTGCTGCCTTGTCCGAAGACTTCCCCGAACCCGATCTGGGCTGTCATTACCAGTGGGTCCGGATCATCCCTAAAATATCTTCGGTTTCTTCTTTGACTCTCCTAGCCTAATTATCTCAACCATCCGATTCAAATCGGATGATCCAAAACCCTCTCCTTTCTATATATATATAGACCACCTACATTCTAAATCAGTGCAAACCCTAGCCCCTAGCTTACCCTAACCCTTGCGGCGCCGCCACTCCATTGTCCTCGGGATCCCTCCCGATCCAGCCGCCACCCAACTAGATCGCTCCGACCAGCTCCCTTGATTTCCGCCGCCACCCAACTACAGCAAGCCACAGCCTCTGTCCAAGATCAGCCATGGGTGCCCGTGCCTCCCGTGTAAGCTTCCTCCTTCGCTGGTCATCTACGAACTCGTCCGTCTCGAGCCCCATCGAACCAGCAGCCCCGATCGGGACGGACGCCGGCACCCCGTTCGCGACCTCCTCCTACTGCGTGCCTCCACCTAGAACCACCTTCCTGTTCTTCTATAGGAGCTCGCCGGTCCCGCTCGAAGAGAACGTCCGCGAGCGCCTGCAGCTCGCATCTCCAACCGTCGTTGCCGCCTCTTCGGCCAGCCCCGCCACCGCCGACGAGCATCATCACGCCCCGGTCGCGTGCCCCTGCCTCTCTCTTCATCTTATTCTCGTCCTGCTCTCTCTCTCACGAGCTCTCTCTCTCCCTTTTTTCCATCACAGGAGCTCGTCAGAACACCCATGGCAGCCCCTGAGCTCCGTCCACACCGTCGTTGCCCGGATCCGGCGCCGGCCAGCCGGATCCGCCTCGTCTCCACCTCGCAGGCCTTCCCTTCAACCTGCCACCGCTCCCCTTCATGTACCACACCGCCACGCTGCCATAGCCACGTTGACCTTCGGTCGTCGCCAGGAGAGGACGACCGCACGAGCCCGCCCGCTCCCGTTCGCCTCCTGGGCCACATCGCCGCGCCAAGGCCAGCCTCCTCTGCCTCCTCGTCTGGGCCTTGACCCATGGTGAGCAGCCCAGCCGCCCAGTGCACTGCTCAGATTCAGCCCGTTCTATTTTTTTCCTGCTGCTGCGATTTTAGCATTTATCGGGAGAATTACATATTTGCAGAAAAACCCTCCATGTTCATGCATATCATATCTCACAAACTGTGCATCGGATTAAAATGTTTTCTATATGTAAAATGCTTAGAATTTCATTTAGTTTCATAATGTGCAACTTTCATCCCTGTTAAAAATGTTTAAAATGCTGTTTGCATTTAATTTGCCAATTTTCATGTTAAAATGGTTTATTTCATAACTAATAACTATAGCTCCGAATTAAATAAACTTTATATGTAAATGGGGTAGAAAATGCAAAGATTAACATGGTGCACTTTATTTTCCTGTTTAACAACATTAAAATATGGTTTAGGGCAGAACAGTAGCAAATTCAAAATTTGCATATGAGGATTTTCCGGAATTGTTGTTTGTTATTTCCGGCCACATTTAAACTTGCCTAAATAGTTAGTTTACTTATGCTTCACCTCTTGCCATGTGTAACAACATTTAATATTGTTGGGTACATAAACGAGAGCAAACTAAATAATTGAATGTGGTGTTTTGTCAACATGCAACTCGTTGCATATTGAGCTCCACTTAATTTGTAGTTTTGTTTGTTGCACTTTGCCATGCCATGCTTCATTAAAATGGACATGCATCATACTTGGTTGCGCATCATGTCATTTTTATGTGATGGTTGTTTACCATGATCTTTGCTTCTTTCCGGTTGCGCTTCTCCTTGATAGTTCTGGTTACGTTGCAATTGTGAGGATCCGTTCGACTACGTTGGTTTGTCTACTTCATGGATTCGATCTTCTTCCTAGCAGGATTTCAGGCAAGATGAACATTACCCTGGATACCACTACTATCTTTGCTTGCTAGTTGTCTCGATGCTATCGCTATGTCGCGCTACCTACCACTTGTTTATCAAGCCTCCCAATATGCCATGATAAGCCTCTAACCTTTTCCACCTTGCTAGCAAACCGTTGTTTGGCTATGTTATCGCTTTGCTCAGCCCCTCTTATAGCGTTGCTAGTTGCAGGTGCAGTTGCAGGTTGTTCCATGTTGGGACATGGATATCATGGGATATCACAATATCTTTTATTTAATTAATGCATCTATATACTTGGTAAATGGTGGAAGGCTCGGCCTTTTGCCTGGTGTTTTGTTCCACTCTTACCGCCCTAGTTTCCGTCATACCGGTGTTATGTTCCTTGATTTTGCTTTCCTAACACGGTCGGGGTTTATGGGCCCCCCTTGACAGTTCGCTTTGAATAAAACTCTTCCAGCAAGGCCCAATTTTGGTTTTACCATTTGCCTAATAACAACTAAAACTTGCACAGGGACTTATCGGTACCCGAGGATAATTAATCAACAACCCGGGCCAGTGCTCCTCATGAGTGTTGGTCCACCTACCTAGCAGTCGGCGGTGCCGCCTTGGGGCAACTTGATGGTATTTTGGCTATCGTCCACTTTGCATAGACGAGGCTGTCCTGAGAACGAGATACGCACGGCTCTTATCGGGGTGACGACACACAGGGTGGTCTTGCTTGTTTTGATTTACCATTGTCAAAATGTCTTGTGAACCGGGATTCCGAGCTTGATCGGGTTGTTCCGTGAGGGAGGATTTTCCTCCGCTGATTGTGAGAGTTTGTGATGGACTAAGTTGGGACACCCCTGCAGGGTTTAATCTTTCCGGAAGCCGTGCCCGTGGTTATGTGGCAGATGGGAATTTTTAATATCCGGTTGTAGAGAACTTGACACCATATCCAAATTAAAATACACCAACCGCGTGCGTAACCATGACTGTCTCTTTTCGAGTGAGTTCGAGAAGAGAACACGGTGGGGTTATGATTGAACATAAGTAGTTTAGGATCACTTCTTGATCATTACTAGTTTGCGTCTGTTTGCGTAGTTGCTCTTCTTATTCTTGTACTCGTAAGTTAGCCACCATACAATGCTTAGTACTGCTGCAACCTCACCACTTATCCATTCGATACCCATTAAGGTTTGCTAGTCTTGATACCCATGGTATTGGGATTGCTGAGTCCTCGTGGCTCACATATTACTACAACAACAGATGCAGGTACAGGTAATGCGATGGTCTAACGCGAGTGCGATGCTTGCTTGTTTGGAGTTCTTCTGCTTCTTCTTCTTCAATCAAGGGATAGGTTTCGGGTTGGGAGCCTGGGATTAGCAGGGTGGATGTCGTTCTTCTTTTTCATTTGTTTTTCATCCATAGTCGGATCCTGCTCTTCTGTATGATGATTGATATGTATTGATGTATTGATGTATTCATGTTGTAGCTTGTGGCGAGGGTAAGCCTTTATCTTGTATTCTCATCTATTCAGTACATGGTATGTTGTAATGATATCCACCTTGCTATGCGCTCGAAATGCGATTGTGCCGCGATCATGAATTCATCACGTGATTGGGATAGAATCGCATCTTGGGCGCTACAGGTTAATGGGCAAACATTTAAACATTATATCTCAGGTACGCCCACGAATGTTGAAACTAATATTATTCAAGTAATGACAGCGGAGGACCACATAGAAGAGACCTTCCAAAACGCTACAGAACCCTGAAAAGGAGTAGGTACGTGGTACGGTAAGTAAACTGACTCCAAAAGTTCCATAAAAGTACTTTTTGATTGTTTCAAAATATATAAAAAATTAGGAACATAATAAACAATCACGAAAGTGCACCAGGAAGAGACAAGCCTAGGGGACATGCCCCACCCCCTGGGCGCGCCTCCCGAGCTTGTGGCTCCCTCGTGGACTCTCTGGACTCCGTTTTCTTCCATATTACTTGTCCTGCATGAACAAAATTCATTATATATACTCTCGGATGTTTTGACCACTGTATCACAAGTTTCTCCTCTGTCCTTGTTCCATGCTATTTTCTGTCAGATTTCCAAGGCCAGGCATCATGTCTTCCTCCTCCTCCAACAACGTGGGAGACGATGCTTGGTTGATGCAGATGGAGCTCAAGAGAGAAGAGGAGGAGATGGTCACCATGGAGGAAGATGATGGTGATTCACTAGAAGTGCAGCCTCCGGCTTCCGAGAGGGGCACCCTAGCCAGCATCTCCACAACTCCAAACTCCCATCAAGCCATGAGGACGACATCTAGCCAAGCAAGCCAGAGATGCCAAAGGGACTTGCTGTCAGTTCTATATCAGGCATATCTCGTAGTAGGGGTCCTAAGCTAGGTGTCTTGGAGCGATGGTAACACGGACACAGGGTTTTACCCAGGTTCGGGCTCTCTCGAAGAGATAATACCCTACGTCCTGCTTTTGATTGTATTCATATGGGGTGTAGTACAGAGTACATGTATCTACCATGAGATTATTCTAATGAATATGAGATGATTTATTGACTAGCCTGGGGTTTATATAATGTACCAGAGGCCTAGGGTTTAGAGGAGTCCTCATCTTGGGGGCCATGTCTTGTGGAATCTCCCTTGCATGCGGCATGGGTTGCCCGAAGTGGCCCATGAGAGAACCGCCATGGGGGTTCTCGGCGTGATCCACTTGGTCGGGAGATGACGTGGTGAGTATCCCCTAGTCCAGGACACCGTCAGTAGCCCCCTGAACTGGTCTTCAAGTTAAGGATGCTCTTCGATTCTTCCGAACTGTTCTTCATCTTCGGTCGCCGTTCTTGAAAACTGGTTCAACAAATCTTCCCACCTTTCATCTTGAGGATTGCTGAGCTAAATCCGATGTGTTCACAAGGCGGGCATCCGAGGATCCCTTTAAGTCTTCGGCCTTTATCAATGCCTTGTTATTTTTTACGCCACACCTCGGGTTTGAAGCGTTTCCCGTGCGGCGGTGTCCTCCTGCGTATGAGCTCTAACGCCGGACTCTATCCAAGCTACAACGCCGGACTGCATTCGAGGTGTCTGTTTGCAGCCGAGATCCGACACAGGATTCCATCCAAGTTCCAACGCCAGACTGTATCCAGGCTCCAACGCCGGACTGTATCCAAGCTCCAATGTCGGACTGCTCCAACGCTGGACTGTATCCGATATGTCTATTTGCAGCTGAGCTCCAACGCTAGTCGGCATCCGAGGTGTCATAGATTACCACGGTCTTGAAAAAGTTGAAGAAACTTAGCCGAGCTTAATGCCGGAAGGGTTCTCTATGGAGCCAGCCACTCATAGTCAAGCTTTATGCCCGACTACTTCTGAGGTGGTGCACCACCTCTGTCTTGGGCTGAGACTTTGTGGAGTTTCTCGATTGGTGCAATTTATTCTCTGCCGAGATATGTAGCCCGTAGCTCTCAAGGTGTGTGTCGGCCTAAAATCCGAGATGCACCTGAAGGAAAACATGAAACCGCTGATCCAATTAGCCCCTAAGACTCAGGTCAATTCACGAAATCGGCCTAAGGATCAACTCCTAGCTCTGCAGGATACATAAGAATAGAAACATGGTGAGCATAGTTGTGACACCCCGAGATCGATGCTCCAGATCCCTTCCATTTATTCCCGTTGTCGCTGTGTGTTTTGTTTGTTTGTCGCATTCGTCATCGCATCATTCGCATTGCATCGGCACTCATTCCAGCATCCTTTTCAAAACTTGCATCCGTTCGTAGTTGCACGATCCCCCATTCTCTCTGTTGTCCGTTCTGAGCCCAGACACACTCGGACGTGCCTGCGGCACCTCCAAAATATTATTTTATAAGTGGCATAAAAATATTCTCGGAATGGGGTGAAAGTTGGCGTGCGGTCTTACTATAGAGTAGGTAGACCGCCTGCCAAATTTCATCGTATTCGGAGCTCGTTTGATAGCCTAACCCTTAAACATATAGCCGGTCTAGCGTCGGACGTTTTTGGTATCCGGAAACCCTGTGTCGGGCCGTTTTCTCCTCTCTCCTCTCAGCCCACAACCTCCTACACAGCCCACTAAACCAGCCCACTAACCCACCAAGCCCCCCTCTCGACCGGTGCCGTCCGATCGAGATCGGAGGGTCCCGAAAGCCCCCAAAACACCTATCTCTAGCCACTTACCCTATTTAAACAGCCCCCTACCATTTTGGGCATCCCCTACCCTTCCCCCACCTCCCAGCCGCCACCCTCGCCTCGTTTTCCGCGCCACCCAGCCCACCGCCGCCAAGTGTCACCGCCTCCTTCCTCAGCCGTCACCTGCGCCGCCTCTTCCCACCAACCACAGCGCGCCACCTCGCCGAGCCAGCGCCCCTCCGACCAACCAGGGAGGGCCACGTCGCCTCCCCGCTCCACCCCGTGGTCGCGGCCCGCCGAGCCCATCGCGGGCCCGCGCGAGCCCGACTGCGCCTGCCGCCGCAGCCCCAGCGCCCGGCTGCCTTCCTTGATACCGTCTGGATCGGGAGAGGAGCCCGAGCTCCCGAACCCCGCCGCCCTGCTGCCTCGACGCCAGGAAGCCGCCGAGGATCTCCGCCGCCCCTCCAGGCCAGAGCCTCGCCGCGCCCTGCCCTTCTCGTCCTTCCTCTCTCTCCCTCACCCGGTTCCTCTCTCTCGCAGGAGAAACCGCCGGCGATCGCCGGAGTTGATCGAGCCGCCATCGCCGAGCTCGTGCCGGCCTCCTCGTCCTCAACCGTCGTTGGATCCGGGACCCCCACGCCCGGATCTACCCATCCCCGTCGGTCCCATGCTTCCTCGCCGCCCCGCCTCCGGTGTCCGCCTGCCGCTGCCATGGCCTCATGCCTCGTGCGGGCGTAGGATGGAGACGCCCGGCCTCCTCTGCCTCCCTGGGCCAGCCTGCTCGCGGCCCAGCAGCCGACCTGCTCCGTCGGCCTGCCCGATCCGTTCCCCGACCTGGGCCGAAGCCCATGGTGAGCCCTGCTCTTCCCCACCCCGGGCGTCTTTTAACTATCTAGCGCTCGCTCGTTTTTTTTCTTTCTTCAGAAATGATTAAGTCCCTGATTTGCTATGTCATTTATGCAAGTTTGTGTGACCATAACATTGTGTATATTGGTCCGATGATGATGTTCTTTATATGGAAATGATCTGCTCAGTGTTCTCTTCATGATCGTGTGCTTTGCATTCATGTTAGGGTCATCTACATGTCATAATCTTCATTGCAAAATTGCTTGCTGATGTCAAGTGCTGAAACTGTTATAACTTGCTTTTTTGTTATTTTTGTGTGATTTAATGCATATGTCATATGAGCGTCTTGTCAACATCTATTTGGTGCATTGTCATGTCCTCTAGATGCTACTATTTATTTCATGCCATGATATGACTTCCATGAGCTTGCAAACATGCCTAGTCAATGTTACTGTTTTCATACTTGTTAATTTCACCGTCTGAAACTGCCTGTTATAAAACTTGTCAACTTTGCATGTTGTTTGCCACTAATCCATTGCTCATATGCATATTATTTCTTCATGTATTTGTTCTATGTTATGTGTAATTTGATTCCATGCCCTTGGTTTCCAGGTAAACTTGCTGTAGCCTCACTTAAACTTGCACTCAATTTGTCATGATGCTAAATCTGTCAATCTGTTAACAGCATGTTCCATTTTGCATAGCTCATTGTGATTAATCTATGCATCTTATAAATTGTGCCTTTGGTTTAATTGGAAGTACGTCATGCCTAATACATGCTCATGTCCTTTGCATAATTATTAAAATTAATATGCTTGCTGTTATGTGCATCCCAAGTCAGCATCATAATGTTACTGTTTTGCATTCCCAGATTTTCATCGTCTGAGAATCTGCTATTTCATGTTTGCATATTGTCTTGATGATTCGCATGAACATGTTACTCCTAGATATATGCCATGTTCTGTTACTTGAGCTCCATGATATGTACTAGCATGCTATACATTTTGATGCCATGTTCATACATCGTAACATACTTGTTTCATGCCTCCAACATGCCATGATATTAACTCTGCTTATGTATATGACCAGTTTTTCACCAAGTCCTAATCTGTAACAGAACTTTGCATCTTGCATTGGTCATAGTAAATAAACCATGATGCTTATGAACCTGATTAGTAAAGATGTTTTGAAGTATGTCATCTCTACTTTAAGTGTATATCAAGTTTATGCCCATATAGTTCCTGTAGCATGTTGTTTTGATGCTTGCAATGTGCCTAGTTGCTGTTTTGGGCAGATTGTATATAAAACTAGTCTTGTGTGTATGTGTTGAACCGTTGCTCCGTTTTGATCATGTCCTATATGAAACTTGCTTAGATTTACATGTACTTTCATAATCTCTTGTTGCATCCATGTCTTGAAGTGTTTGTGGTTGATGTTTGCATGCATTTTGCATCAATGCCATGTTAAACTTGTTTAGCTCATATCTTCTAAACCGTAGCTCCGAATTAAATGAACTTTATATGTAACTTGATTAGAAAAACATGTAGATCATCATGGTGCACTTTAACTTGCTATTTAAACAACTTTAACATAATGTTTTGTTCAGAACAGTAACAAATTCGAATTTTGCATATGGGGACTTTCCGGAATTGTTATGTGTTGTTTCCGGCCTCATTTAAACTTGCTTTAAAGTGGGGTTCGTGTATGCATCATCTCTTGCATTAGTGACAACATTTAATCTTGTCATGCATCATATTTGATTGTGCATCATGTCTTGTTCATGCTTGTGTGTTTACCGTGATGTTTGCTTCTTTCCGGTTGTACTTCTTCTCGATAGTTTCCGGTTCTGTTGCGATTGTGAGGACTCATTCGTCTACGCTTGATTCGTCTACTTCATGGATTCGGTCTTCTTCCTAGTGGGATTTCAGGTAAGATGATCATTATCCTGGATACCACTACTATCTTTGCTTTGCTAGTTGTCTCGATGCTATCGCTATGTCGCGCTACCAACCACTTGTTTATGAAGCCTCCTAAATTGCCATGATAAGTCTCTAACATTTTCCACCATCCCAGCAAACCGTTGTTTGGCTATGTTACCGCTTGCTCAGCCCCTCTTATAGCATTGCTAGTTGCAGGTGCAGTGCAGGTTGTTCCATGTTGGGACATGGTTATCATGGGATATCCCAATATCTCTTATTTAATTAATGCATCTATATATTTGGTAAAGGGTGGAAGGCTGGGCCTTTTGCCTGGTGTTTTGTTCCACTCTTGACGCCCTAGTTTCTGTCATACTGGTGTTATGTTCCTTGATTTTGCATTCCTAACACGGTCGGTGTTTATGGGCCCCCCTTGACAGTTCGCTTTGAATAAAACTCTTCCAGCAAGGCCCAACTTTGGTTTTACCATTTGCCTAATAACAACTAAAACTTGCATAGGGACTTACCAGTACCCGAGGATAATTAATCAACAACCCGGGCCAGTGCTCCTCATGAGTGTTGGTCGAAACTGGGCGATGTCAGGCGCCCCCTGGGCAACCAGGGTTTCAGCCAACCCGACGTCTGGCCCATCCGGTGTGCCCTGAGAATGAGATACGTGCGACTCCTATCAGGATTGTCGGTACATTGGGTGGTCTTGCTGGTTTTGTTTTACCATTGTCGAAATGTCTTGTGAACCGGGATTCCGAGCTTGATCGGGTTGTTCCGGAATGGAGGCTTTTCCTCCGCTGATCGTGAGAGTTTGTGATGGACTAAGTTGGGACACCCCTGCAGGGTTTAATCTTTCCGGAAGCCGTGCCCGCGATTATGTGGAAGATTGGAAATTTATAATATCCGATTGTAGAGAACTTGACACCAGATCCGAATTAAAATACACCAACCGCGTGCGTAACCATGACCGTCTCTTTTCGAGTGAGTTCGAGAAGAGAACACAATCGGGTTATGTTTGACATGTAAGTAGTTCAGGATCACTAATTGATCATTACTAGTTGCGACCGTTATGCGTAGTCTCTCTTCTTATTCTTGTACTCGTAAGTTAGCCACCATACAATGCTTAGTGCTACTGCAACCTCACCACTTATCCATTCCATACCCATTAAGCTTTGCTACTCTTGATACCCATGGTAATGGGATTGCTGAGTCCTCGTGGCTCACAGATTACTACAACAACAGCTGCAGGTACATGTAATGTGATGATCTGACGTGAGAGCGATGCTTGCTTTGTTTGGGAGTTCCCCTTCTGCTTCTTCTTCTTTGTTGATCTTGGGTTAGGTTCCTGGTCGGCAGCCTGGGCTTGCAGGGTAGATGTCGTTTGAGTTTTTTGTTTGTGTTTCATCTGTAGTCGGATGTTGCTCTTCTGTATGATGTTTGATGTATTTGGAGGCATTTGTATGCCTTTGTATGTATCCCCATTTGAGTTGTAAATGGTACGATGTAATGATATCCACCTTGCAAAAGCATGTTCAATATGCGGCTCTATCCTTGGTGGGACCTTTTAGTTCCCCTCGGATAGGATCACATATTAGGCGTGATAATAGTCCCCGAGACTCGGGTTGGGTGCGTCCGACCAACCCGAGGATCATAATCTCCTTGAAAACTTTTTTGCACTTTCTAAATTATCTGCATTGAATCATCAACAAAGTAGCCCCCGAGCCACTGATCGGGTGACAACACCAAATCAGGGGATCGATGTAACCCGTTAATGGCTTTTAAGTGAGAAGCGCGATGCCCAGTAGCCCCCGAGCCTAAATTTGGGCAAGGGTAGCCGAATTTAGTATCGATATCGAGAGTAAATGACTTTAATAACAATTTATGTGTAATGATTCTATGTATCCAAGTACTTTACATCATTAATGCTCAGATCCACATTGTACAAAACTTTGTTGACCTATTATCGGCTTCAACCTCCTTGGCCAGTAGCTGAGGAGTGTTTGTCGTACTTTATAAAGCCTTTATGAGGGCAAATATTTAGCAAACCAGGCAATCCGGCCATACGGTTTTATAAACAAAGGTATGCAGAGAGATATGCTATATTACTATTTTACGTAAGAAACATCTTCCGAAGAAAATAGTCCAGCTATCGGTTCCTTTCTTCGGTTTGTCATGCTTATCATGATCATGAAACCTCACCTCCGATCAATGTGGGAGGAAAATATTGAGGATTTAGTTTGGGGAAAGTTCCCGAACTCTATGGTCTTAATGAACCGAAATTTCCACTTCCGTCATTGCCGACCACTTATATTCTTAAGATAGCTAGCCTTTGGCTTCAACCAGTCTGAGCTACTAACCTGGATGACCCGGGAGTTTCAATCACAGAGGTGCTTCCTTTACCGCCTAGCTGAATAATAGGGAACATAGGGTGTAAACACAGGAGCCAGGCAACCCAGCTTGGCCAAAATCGTATGTCAAATTGATGCATATTTATGGCTTTATAACGATGATTACGGAAGGTAGTGCTCGTATATTGAATACAAACGCTGATGATATGTTTATTTTGACTCCGTTGCGACCATTTATCATTTGAAAGTGGCACATCGTCGGCTTCCACTCCTTTGTAGATGCTACGCAGGGTGTTTCCGCAATAACAAAATAACCCTTAGCCGACGTCTCGGTTCTCGGAGACAGTTGCGTTAGCGGAAACGAGGCAATCAGATATGCAGGCTTTATAAGTCTCACTTAGTCATAGGAGCTTAAAGTTGGGTGTCCAGTTACTAGCCCCTCGTTAGTATTCAGTGTCAGCCGAGGTCAAGCCATTAACACTTCGGCCAATTTTATGAAAGGCCCATCATTTAACATAGGGTAACCTCTATTGATCTATAGTTTCACACGATCATCGGATCGCTAACCAGTTTGCGCTCATTGTGACAGTCAGTTTTCGGCCTTCTCCAATAAGGTACTTGACCACTTAAATCGGAAGTACAATCGTAGTGGTTCTCCCTTAGCACACCTAGCCGAACAAAGCGGAACATAGGAGGCAAGCATAGGAGCCGAGCAACCCAACATTGAATGAAGACACAATTCGAAACTGATGCATATAAAGCAATATCCGAGAACATTTTTCAGAGGACTCCTCGGAGTACCTTGGCTTTTGATGGGTTTGGCTCTAGTCGTGGCCCCCTGATAATATTATCGATGCTTTAAAGGCGTCCAGTATTGCACTTCTTGAGAACTAGTCCAGATATGGTTTGTGTTTTGACAACGCCATGGTGGAGGTCGGCAGGAAAGATGTCGAGCTGCGGGTCAGAAAGGATTTCCCAAGCTGAATTATTACGCAGGGCACCTCGGTCATGAGGATGTCATGCCTCCTAAAAGAAAAACACACAAATAGCTTGAAAATTCCATAAGCTTGAAAAGCCAAAAAACTTATGTAAAAACTGGACGTCCGAAGTAAATCAAGTTTTCTGGGGCCAATCCGAAAATTGGTCTCAAAATAAACTTTGGTCCAGTCATGCATGACACATTCGATCTCTAGACTTCAAGCGGGTTAGCCTTCGGCTTCAACCTCCGTATCCCGAAGGCAGAGTGCTTCTTAGAGGCCAGTTTAGCGAACCAAACTCGAGTGGCTTTAGAGAGAAACCAGGCTATCCGGTTATTGACCACACACTCGAGTCAAGAAAGGAGTGGTAGAAAAAGATTTTGCAATGACTTAGAAGAAACCAATTATTGTAAAACGGCTCATATAAATTTAAGAGCCCCAGTTAACCTGAGTAAAAGAAGTGTTTTTTTAACAAACCTTGTTTTTAACAAATAGATTTTACTTAACATAAATATGATGCTTGGTCAAACCGAACAAAAAAATGAGCATGAAAGTGACTTAGCTGGTTAATGTGCTCGGTGTTGACATGGGCCGAGCTTGCGGCGGGCCGAGCTCCCAGCTCCCAAGCTGGTTCCGAGGTGTCCGAGCGAAGAGCTCAGCTTGACGAAGTGGCGATGTAGCGCGGTCGATGTGGCATGGTGAAGCCCCTGGTCCAGCCGAGGTGATGAAGCTGGTCGGCTGGTGACGCCGAAATCCACAGAGTAGGTTGATGAAGAGATGACGAAGCCCCCAGTCTAGCCGAGGAGTTGGAGCAGGTCGGCGGGGAGACGCCGGAGCCTGAGCGCTGAGATCGGTCCAGGAGTGGTAGTGCGGAGATGCCGGTACAGGGATGCGCGCCGAGGTGACGCCACAACTTGGTCGGTGTATGAGGAACGACGACGTCAGCTCGCCGAGGTGGCGGCATGGAGTAGTCGAGGTTTATTAGCATGAATTAGGACAAGCCAGATAATAATAGGAATTATTTACAGAATTATTTATGCAAAATAAATTATTAAGAGAGATGTAGCCTGGCGTCGAGGATGTGGCGATGCCGAGCTCTCAGAGCTAGTCAATGCGACGACGTCGGAGCCCCTGAGCCGAGCGATGTGAAGAGTAGGTCACTACAGAGGAGCTTCCTCGATGATGGCACTTTTGAAAGCAAGTTCGCCTTGCAGATCAAATATCAAAATTTGTGAAACGATTAGTGCCATGCATAAACTACTTATTAAAGTAATCTCGAGTCTTAATAAAGAAAACATATTAAATCTCCCTGGTGATTTTTTAGTGTGCACAACACTTTTTGAGAGGAAGGTAAACTTATCTTTGTGCCCACGTGAAGTAGTAGTACTAATTGGGTAGGCTAGGACTAGTGTCCTATCTGAGTAATAGTAGTACTAGTCTTCGTATACATCCTCAGCACACATAATTGGTAATCAGCAAGCTTCCATGATCAGTCCACCTCGGGACTTGGGGTAGTTGCATGTCGTGGTTCCCCTTAATTAGGGCAGCAATGAGCACGTCACGCTTTAGGTCAGGTTTAGGGGAGCAATGATGGATCTCCCTCTACGATCCGATTTTCTGTAGAATACAGCCCGACAATAGTAAAACATGCTTTTGGAAATGACTTGTGACATTGCGCGACTACCGCTGCCGAACAGATTGGATCATCAGTATTGGGCAGATCCTAGATGTATCTGCCAACAAGAAATCACACACACCAACAGAGACAATCTTCACATAGATTATCAATGAAGAAATAAATTTAACTTAGAAAAACAACACCTGATTTGTTGCTGCCGTTCGGGAGCGTCCGTGTACGACACCTGAGGCTAGCACCCAATCGACCTCGGACGTACTTATCGCCTTGATTAGACGCCGACGTTTAGCGATATCCGGAACGCAGTAGAATGCTAGATTATCCATACGAGCGCGTCTTGGACTCAACTAAATCCATGAACAAAGCTAGCAATAAAAAATTCCCACAAAAACTTGTGTGGATCATCTCTGATCGAAAAAATAGCACCTGATTATTGATTTTGACTTCCATCGGTCCGTGACGATCACCCAGCCGACTCTCAATGAAAGCACCAATGTCAGTTCTATATCCGGCATATCTCGTAGTAGGGGTCCTAAGCTTGGCGTCCTGGAGCGATGGTAACACGGACACGGGCTTTTACCCAGGTTCGGGCTCTCTCGAACAGATAATACCCTACGTCCTGCTTTTGATTGTATTCATATGGGGTGTAGTACAGAGTACATGTATCTACCACGAGATTGTTCTAATGAATATGAGATGATCTATTGACTAGCCTGGCCTCGGTTTATATAATGTACCAGAGGCCTAGGGTTTAGAGGAGTCCTCATCTTGGGCGCCAAGTCTTGTGGAATCTCCCTTGTATGCGGCATGGGCTGCCTGAAGTGGCGCATGAGAGAACAGCCATGGGGGTCCTCGGCCCAATCCACCTGGTCGGGAGACAACGTGGTGAGTACCCCTTTGTCCAGGACACCATCACCTGCCCCTAGGAGGCCCCAACACAGGTTACATCGGAACAATTTTCAAAATTTGGTTTATAATTATGGGGTTGAGAATACTCCTCGTGTGGACATACCCTCCAATTGGGACATCTCTCGTCCAAGTGAAAGTGATGTAGGAAAGAATGCTTGGGGACCAAAAATAAACACCTTCTGGTTGAAATTCAAAAGAATGCTATGACTATCCGTCACGTGCTCCGAGAAATCCAGAGTTTGAAAGAGGTCCTGATGAGCATTGTGAAGGACAAGCCTACCACCTCATCGCCATCATCACTTAAGAAAGACACTTGAGTACACAGGTATGGGCATCGCCTTTGCCCTATTCCAAGCTTGAGGGAGGTGCCCCGGTATCGTATCACCATCACTTTCATTATAATTATCTATCTTAGTTCAAATCTTAGTTATTTTATGATTTAGAAGAATAAAGTTTTAGTATGATCTAGTTTTGAGTGCTTGTTTTGTGATCTATCTATCTGTGTAATCGTGTGAGAGTTATATAATAAAGAGTAGTTTTGTGTTTTTCGTTGATTTCTTGTTTCAATCCTAGCAATGAAAGAAAATAAAGAATGAAAAGATCATATACTATTCCCATGGGGAGTAATGACTTCACATAAAAGAAGTATAGTTGATAAAATTTGTTGGAAGTTAACAAACATAGTATTGGTGATTGATGCAATTCATGAAAAAGTAATAAAGGAAGAGAGGTCTCAGATATCAATATGCTATCCTGGACATCTTTTATGATTGTGAGCCCCCATTAAATATTCTATATCAATTAGTTGACGTTGGACAAGGAACACAACATAATGAGTTATGTTTGCTTATATTCACATAGTAGTTATCTTGTCATGGATCCTCTAACATGTGGTTCTTATCTAGGATCTTTCGCTAGCCAAAATTTGCACTAAGTAGAGATACTACTTGTGCATCAAAAAACCCTTAAACCCAGTCTCTTGCCATAAGCATCCACTATATCTACCTATGGATTGAATAAGATCCTTCATGTAAGTTGTCATCGGTGCATAAAGCAATAAAAATTGCTACTAAATATGTATGATCTTTTATTGTAAGGGAAAATAAGCTTTGTACGATCTTGTGATGGCAAAGAAATAAAAGTGACAGACTGCATAATAAAGGTTTCTATCATAAGGGGCAATATAAAGTGACGTTCCTTTACATTAAGAGCTTGCACATCCAAAAACAAAAAGCTCATGACAACCTTTGCTTCCCTCTACGAAGGGCATATCTTTCACTTTTCTAGATTTATTTTTATGTAAGAGTCAATAATGTTCATCCCTATTCTGCTCTATGTACTCTTTAGTTGGAAAGCATCATGTGGTGGGGAAAGTTCCAGATATATATATCCCATTAGATGTAGGTGATCATGAGTTATTATTGTTGACATTATCCTCGAGATAAATGTGGGGACCCTGACTCATAAGTCGTGATCACTGAATGCACGTGTACAGTGATCCTAGAGATCAATGCTCACTGAAAACACAAAAGCTGAATAACAAGAGTCTTACATCCATACATACCGTCTTACACAAATTATGACCATTATGCTCAAGTCTTACATAGATAAAGCCTCGAGGTCTAAGCATAAAAGAAAACATCGTAGCGCAAATCTTCATCGATTGCTTGGACCCAAGCCATCTGCCTAAACCCAACAGGCATTCTGACTGGGGAAGCATCCTAGTTCGCATGTTCATCACCAAAGAACTCTTCTTCATATTCCTGCTCTTCCAGGCCTGGCCAAGTAAATAGCCAGGGACAAGCCAGTGAGTACGTTTGAATGTACTCGCAGGAAATCCATGTTTTGGAACAAGGTACAACAATGCATGATATAGCACTAAGTAGGTAATTTTGCAGAAAGCTAGTTTTGAGTGCAATGACATGTCCTAACAACTTGTAAAGCATGGATCATAAGAATTGAGATCTCCATGTGAACAGGTTACAGATATCAACATAAATAGATTTTGGATCAACTCCAACTTAATCAACATGTCAAGTCATTCGACTCGACTCAAGTAGTTTTCTCCCACACACACACACACCAGGTTTTTGTAAACAGTGGATGTAGCCCAAGAGCGGTCATCCAACTGTCCTTGACCATGGGCACGGCTATTTGAATAGTTTTACACTCTCTAGAGGTTGCACACTTTACCCACAAGGCTCGGGGAATCTTCGTGTCAATCCAAGGCTCGCGGCACATCAAGTACCCAAGATAGGCACCGAACATTATCTTTCCCTTGACAATACCAACAAAGAGTCCACTCATTGGCCCATGTGCTCATGATGTACATCACACGAGACTCACTCAAGATCGTACCATCCAAGAGGGGACACAACGGTGTGCCCGATTTCTGTAAAAACAACCATAGTCGCCCTACCAGGCTCGACCCCGTAACAAGAGAGTAACTCACACTCTCTCGCCACTAGTAATGCGGGCTCTTTGCTAGCATAGACCAAAGTAATCAACAAAGCCCCGTCCCATAAGGGGTATTGTGGTTGTACATGTAAGGTTGGAGTAATGGCGCAACTTAAACCAATCTGTTTTTGAAAACAACACACTCACTTGCCTCGATACACCACTTCTTTATCAAGTGGTTTCCTAGCTCAACATCTCCCTCGGGTTTTAGGCTAGCACCAAAAGTGGTGCCTCTCCACCCCACCTGCAATACTCATGTAACATTGTTGTAAAGTTTGTACTCTTGTTCTATAATTTAATTACACAATAGGAGCCTCTCCTACAGTTTTAAAGGTTAAAAAGACATCTCCCTTGGGCATTAGTGGCACCTGACGGGGTTTTTGAAAAGTATTTGAAAATACTTTTGACTCCATCACTATGCATATACCCTTCCCATTTGCATAGCAACTACTTTATCATCCTATCTACTCCCACCCGCATAACCCTCATAGGAAGGTAGGGTCATGCACAATGCAAGTATCAACAAGGACATAACAGAGGCAACCCACCAAAGTGGTTACCATCTCATCATGATTCCGATGCAACAATAATAAAGTGCTATATGAAATGCATAAAAAGGGTTTCATAGACATGGTCAAGGGGCTGATTGCCTGGCTCAGCAAAGTCTTCAATCCTCCTGGTCCATCTCCAAGCACTTCATCTATTCCGTCAACTAACATTGAAGGCAATCACAATAAGCAACAAGACAAGGCAGAAAATAAAAGTGCTCTAAAAATTGGAATTTTAGTTTTCTAGGATAACTTTGGTCATGTGAAAAATAACCAAAGTGGTTTCACTGGATTTGGATCAACGAGGATTTTTGGGCATTTCAATTTGTTGGAATCAAGGGAATAATGGACCTGCAAGAAGTCTATCGAAATGTCTTTTTGTAAAATGAGAAAAGGCACTCATTAAACAAGGCATGATTTTAGAAATGTTTAGAAATTGGTTTCACAGGATTTGGAGTTCAAATGATTTTCCTATGGGTTTGCAAAGTAAGCCATACATGAAGGGGTGGTCTAATATTTGATATGGCAGAAAAAGAACAAGGAAAAATGTTCATAAACTAAGTTATGGACTTAGATGCATTTAGAAATTTGAATGAAAAATGGGCTCTTTGTGATTTCCCAAATTTTGCTCAGAAATGGAAAATATGGTTTTATTAAATATGTGTGAATGAAGTGTTCTGGAAAAATGTGCATTATGCACCATGAGGTAGACCAGGAATTTACAAGTCTCTAGGAATTTGAATCGTCAAATTTGGACTTTATTTGAATATTTGGGAGATTTTATAAGTTCCAAGAAAAAGAAAAAGAAAGGGATTTACCATAATGGGCCGGACTTGGGTGGCTGCGGTGCGCACCGGGCGAGAGATAGTGGCAGCGCAACTGGGCCGGACCAGCGGCTCGGCCGCGCGGGTGAAGGAAAGTGGATTAGCCGAAAGCGTGTCACGGGAATACGCCTTCATGTGAGGAAAGCGGATTAGCCGAATCCGTTTCCACTTACGCCAGCTGGCTCCTGACAAGTGGGGCCCGCTTGGCAGGTACTTCTCCAACCTCTCGCGCGGGCGCGACGGGAGACAAAGGAGGCGAGGCTCGATGGCACGGCCACGGGGAGGAGAGAAGAGAGCGCGGGAAAGCTCCACGATGGTGGAGGCGATGCTCTGGAATGGTTGGGTGGAGGGGAGGGGGCTCGGGCGGCACGAATTTAGGCGATGGACGGCGGCTCGGCTCCGCCCTTGGAGACGGATGGAGGCCACGAAAGGAGGAATGGGTCGGTCCAGCAGGTAGCTGAGAGGGAGAGAGAGTGAATGGAGACGAGAGAGAGACCCGGGGAGGCTTTATATGGCGAGTCTATGCCACACCATGGGCGAAGCTCACGGGTTCCCGCGAAAATGGCTGCGGTGGTCGAGGGAGAGGAGCTGAGGCTTACTGCGGTGTTCGTGGAGGTGGTGTAGGGTTCAAGGAAGTTGGAGAGGGAGCAGAATGAGGTCGAGGCGTCAGGCAGCAAGTGGGACGACCTACGGGCCTCCCACATAACGCCGCGTATGTCCACTTAATTATGTGGGATTATGCTGGCCGCCCACTTATCAGTAAATCTAGTTCACGGTTGCCCATACCCACTTAAACTACTCTCTTCCAAGCGACTGCATGCTCACAATAACGTGCTGCAGGCTACATGCTACATGCACGCATCCTCTCAAGGACACCAGTTCATGTCCGTATAGACGCGTTGAAATCAATCGCTTAACATTAATTCTTCATCATGAATACAACACTAGCACCACTTGCTTGCATACATATAATCAACAAGTGAATGGCACATAATTTAATCTCTTTTACTAATTTATTCAAAAATTATTTATACTCATGTCGGCGTCCTGGGACTGGGGGTGCCCAGACTTGCCTGCCTGTGGCCCATGGCGTGGCTCCATCGACGGCCTGGTATGGCCCAGCTTCAGCAACAACAACTCAAGACCCTTGCGAGGGGACAAGCCTCGTGAGGCGGATGACACCAAGACCTCCACGAGGGGTGGCCTCCCCAGGCTGGCTCCCGAGGAGCGGAGATATCAATGCAAGCCGCACCTCGCGAGGTTCACCTGACATGAGCCATGACGACCAAGACCAGGCGGGCGCCAACGGGCACAGTGTACCAGTTTCCTCTTTGGTGCCAAGGAGGCAAGCGCAGGCGCGGTGTCCCGAGGAATCAAGAAAAGGTTTCCATATCAGTGCAACAAGACCAGGACCACCAGGACGGCAGGACGGAGGTCATCGCGGAGCCCACTGCAGCATCACCGCCAGAGGCTTTTGCAGGCGAAGACTTCTTTTGTCAGGATAACTTGTACTAGTTGTATCCCTTCAAATTTGGCCGTTGTGGGATCCCTTCCCGCCTATATTTGGGTAGAGGACCAAGGCCACTATAAATAGGACTTAGCCACCACCATAGGCGGCAGGTTAACCTTAGCCTAGACCTTGACCTTAACCTAGAACGGGAGGGGAGATGGATCAGATCCATTCCACCCTGACCACCACACCAGCTCATCGAGCCAAAGAACACCTCACCTCCTGAGGTCGTTCCACCTCTGTACTAGTTCATCCTCAGCCCTCCGAGGCAATCCACCACAAAGCTGGAGTAGGGTATTACTCTGCAAGGTGGCCCGAACCAGGATAAATTGCTGTCTCTCTTGTCCCTTGGGTTCATCAAGCGAGGCCGTGGAATTGTTGAGCAAGCAGACTGGGGAGGGAGAGTTCTTCGCATGCACCCCAGAGTTCGAACCTCTCAAGGGTCTGCGAAACCCCGAATCCGACATTTGGCACACCAGGTAGGGGTGCGTCGGAGCCTTTCTCCCATCGGGTGACCCGCCGCTGCTCCACCACTTCCATGGCTGACGCCCGTCGAGCCCGTGCTGAGCGTCGGGCCGCCCTTGCCGCTCACATCGCCCAGACGGCGTCGGCGGGCCTCCCCGCCGTTCTCCATCGCCTGTTGCTAATGCCGCCACCGGCCCGGCGGGGCACGAGCAGCAAGCTTTGTCACTGCACCCCTCCGTGCAGCGTGATGGGCGCACGGCCACTCCGTCGCTGACTCCAGCTGGTTCGTCGTCTCACGCTCGTCGTGGGCCGGCGGACGCGCAAGCTGCGTTGCTCATGGCGTGCGGGCTCTTGCGCTACCACCCCGTCGACGACTTCTACGAGGACTGGCTCGAGCGCATCGTCGAGCTTGTCAGTGCCGCAGGGGGCTCGCCTGCACCGTATCTCTCGCTGCCTCGCACGCCACCTGCCGCGGGCGACGTAGCCCACGGAGCGCCTCCACCACCTCCCCATCAAGACGTCGCCCTCGCACCAAGGCGCGCGGCCCCACGATGAGACCCGCCGCGCAGGGCACCCGCGCGCGAAGAAGCAAGCTGCCAGGAGGTCCAGCGGCCGCAAGAAGATGCTACTGCACTCCGAGCACCCCCCACGCCAAGACCGCACGCCGCCTGTGGTGGTGGCGCGTGAGCGCCAAGATCAAGCTCCACCTCCACGTCGGGCTCCCGTAACCACCGCGGGCTGCCGAGCCTTCACTCCCGAGCTACACAGCGTCGTCTTCCAGGGAAGTTCAAGCCCGACCTGCCTCCACGCTACGATGGCACCCCCGACCCTGCTGAGTTCCTGCAACTCTACGAGCTGAGCATCGAGGCGGCCAACGGCAACGAGAAGATCATGGCGAACTGGTTCCCCATGGCTCTCAAGGATGGCGCGCGCTCATGGCTCCTGAACCTGCCTGCAGGATCGATCTCCTCCTGGGGTGAGATGCGCGAGCGTTTCGTCGCCAACTTCAAGGGCACCCGCGACTGCCCGCCTGCCGCGGGCGACCTGTGACGCATCAGGCAGCAGCCAAGGGAAACCCTGTAGAAGTACAACCAGCGCTTCAACAGTGTCCGTCTCAAGATCCCCAAGGTGTCGGACGAGGCCATCATCTCAGCATTCTCTGATGGCGTCCGCGATGTCAAGATGAAGGAGGAGCTCGCCATACACGAAGACCTGTGCATGGCTCTGGAGATGTTCAACATGGCGACCAAGTGCGCGTGAGCTGAGGAGGGACGCCTCTCCCTCCTCGAGCTCTCAGTGGCCAACCCAGAAGACAAGAAGGCCAAGGCCAAGGACGTGAAACGCAAGGGGGCGGCCGTGCTTGCGGCTGAACCTGAGATGAAGCGCGGCTGCGACCACCCAGAGTCATCCAAGGGCAGCTGTCTGTTCTGCGTCATCCACAACGTACACAGCCACAACACCAATGACTGCCATGAGCTCAGGGCCATCCGCGACGGGCACCTCGGTCGACGCCCTCGGTCGACGCCCCGAGCGCAACGATCGAGGCTACAGCCGCGGAGGAGGCCGAGGCGGAGGACGCTGGGACGACCGCGGGCCTCGCCAGGAGTGGCATGACCAGCCTCGTGAGGACTGCTGGCAGGGCCAGCCTCGCGAGGGCGCCTGGAGAGATCAGCCTCGTGAGGACTGTCCTCAGGGCAACGCCGGCCTCCCTCCGCTCCTACTGACTCTCCAGCCCTCACCCCCTGGCCTTGACCATGGCATTGCGACCTGGCATACCGGCGGCGGCTGAGCCTCGCTCGAGGGTCGGGACCCGAGGACGCAGAGCATTCAGATAAGCGAGAAAAGGGGAGGCCAGCGCGAGCCCTACCTGATAGCACCACCGCCAAAGCGCAGATCGGGCACCGCGAGAAGGAATCACCTCAAGTTTATCAAGATAAGTTACCTATACGAATTAGCGCGAACCAGCTGCCTAGAATTTTCAACTCTCGTAATCTCACTCCGGCAATGCCACTTCCCTTTTTGGCCTTTAGGGAGCTGCTTGCACGCCAAAGGGGACCTCTTGTGCATCATGCCTCAGGAGCTCTTACCGGATCTCGGGCCGCTCACCTCCTGGCCTTGACCACGGCATCGCAACCTGGCATACCAGCGACGGCCGAAGCCTGCCTGGGGACTGGGACCTGCCGGTGTAGAGTGCAAAGCTACTGCAAGAACAAAAAGGGGAACAATGCCGAAGCGAGACACGCAGCTGTAACCTTATACCAGGAATAATAATCATTGAAGCAAAAGCATTACAATTTCCTTAAATACCCCCACGGGGTTTGCCTTGACTCCTCGCAGGGAACAAAAGAAGAAAAAACCTCGAGAAACCCTGGCAGCGGGCATCACCGTCCACGCCGTCATCAACAGTGGGCCATGTGAGGCCGACACCAACCCCATCAAGATAATCATCGACGTCGAGCGGACGCCGCTGCCGCGCTCTGGGCAAGGCGGGAGCTCGGTGGCACGTAACTGGTGTCGCTCGACTCCGGAGACTCGCTAGGCTCGGGAGAGTCGCTGGACTCCCAGGAGCCGTCGCTGCTACTGGAGGAGCTGTTGGCAGGCCCGGAGCCGGGCTCGGCGCCCGCAGCCGCTCGATGAAGGTTGCTTCCTCCGGAGCAGCACTCCAGGCAGCAGCCCTCCTCATTGAAGATCTTGAAGAACAGCGTGGAGTCGCTGTCGTACTCGAAGTGGATGGCGATGGCTCCCTCCGCGCGGCAGGCGCGAGCGACCTCGCCCCATCCTCGGGTAATGAAGATCTTTCCTGGGGGACGACCTCGATCTCCGCCCCCATGGCCAGACTGCAGCACCCGGCGCGCTGCAGCCACAGCTCAAGTGGCCCCTCGGTGGCATCTCCTCGGCAAAGAACCGCGGGAGCTGGATCCACGAGCGCGGTGGCATCGCCGCCCACACCACGAACTCGCGTGAAGAGCTTTCGGCGTGGGTTCGCGGGCCGGTCGCCCGTACAACCTCAGCCTGGCCACCACGGCCGTGCCTTGCACGGCGCGGGGCGTTGCCACCTCCTCCGGAGCCTTGACCTCGGGCGTACAGACGGAGCGGGAAGCCCGGCGGAGGCCGCTCGAGCCAGGGTCACATCACCTCCAGCCTCTCGCCAACGTCGCAGGGATGGCTGAGCCTCTTCTTCGGTGGAAGTGGTCCCTACTCCTCATGAGGGGTTTTTCCTTTCTCCGTGGCGGAGAACCTCCTAATCGGTGCCATGAGCACCGCGGCAAGACGGCAAGGCAAGAAGGAAGAAGAAGGAGCGGGTAGCGAGAAGACGGAGATGAGCAAGGGGGGCTTCGCCCCTCTCCTCATTTATAGTCAAGGGGAGGCCGATCGCCGGCGTCCACGATCGCGCGTAATGATGATTTTTCTCTACATGCAGCAGTGTCCCATCAAGTCGAGCAGTTGCCGAGGCAGCATGGGGAAGCGGAGGCGCCCACGCCCCATCAATCGCCACGCGGCAACCGAGGCCGCAGGCGGTTAGGGCCCGCGGCGCTCCGCACTTGCCCATTGGCTTCACCTCGAAGCCAAGTTCGAACGCGCCTTGGGCCCGGGGGCTACTATCGGCGTCCTGGGACCGGGGGTGCCCAGACTTGCCTACCTGCGGCCCATGCCGTGGCTCCATCGATGGCCTGGTATGGCCCAGCTTCAGCAACAACAACTCAAGACCCTCGCGAGGGGCCAAGCCTCGCGAGGCGGACGACACCAAGACCTCCACAAGGGGCGGCCTCCACAGGCTGGCTCCCGAGGAGCGGAGATATCAATGCAAGCCGCACCTCACGAGGTTCACCTGACATGAGCCATGACGACCAAGACCAGGCGGGCGCCAGTGGGCGCAGTGTACCAGTTTCCTCTTTGGTGCCAAGGAGGCAAGCGTAGGCGCGGAGTCCCGAGGAATCAAGCAAAGGTTTCCATATCGGTGCAACAAGACCAGGACCGCCAGGACGGCAAGACGGAGGTCATCGTGGAGCCCACTACAGCGTCACCGCCAGAGGCTTTTGCAGGCGAAGACTACTTTTGTCAGGATAACATGTACTAGTTGTCTCCCTTCAAATTTGGCTGTTGTGGGGTCCCTTCCCACCTATATTTGGGAAGAGGACCAAGGCCACTATAAATAGGACTTAGCCACCACCATATGGGGCAGGTTAACCTTAGCCTGGACCTTGACCTTAACCTTGAACGGGAGGGGAGCTGGATCAGATCCATTCCACCCTGACCACCTCACCAGCTCATCGAGCCCAAGAACACCTCACCTCCTAAGGGCGTTCCACCTCTGTACTAGTTCATCCTCAGCCCTCCGAGGCAATCCACCACAAAGCTGGAGTAGGGTATTACACCGCAAGGTGGCCCGAACCAGGATAAACTGCTGTGTCTCTTGTCCCTTGGGTTCATTGAGCTAGGCCATGGAATCATTGAGCAGGCAGACTGGGGAGGGAGAGTTCTTCGCACGCACCCTAGGGTTCGAACCTCTCAAGGGTCTGCGGAACCCCGAATCCAACACATCAGCTTGCAATCCTTGCCATCAACTTCTTCAATTTAACTGGCCATCAGCTTCGATTCAATGGAGAATAAGTTAATAACAAAATAAGGATAGCTTAATAACAAAAAAGGGATAGGTTAATAACAAGTTTACTCACAAAAACACTCGCAGGCAAAGGAACAATGATCATACCCACAGCTCACTTGGCATTTTTCTGTTTTTCGGAAACAACTGAACTTAACAATATGCAGTTAGTAGATTTATGCATTACCAAGATAAAAGAACAGATTTTTGTCAAATATTTCCTAATTTTCTAAATATTAACAGGAGCAAGAATAAAGTTATGTCTCAAAAATTTCCTAATTGTTTGTACGCCGATCTGGTACTCTTTAAAAAGAGCAGCAGTGTTCCTTCCTTCTAATGATGTTGGTCCAGTACAAACAAACTAGTAATGGGCTGTACTAGCTAGTAGTGATTATCAGGGAAATAGAGGTTGTTTTCAGGACTAATATCAACATAAATTTGAGGAACAGAAGGCTCCTGCTCTTATCTTGGGGAGGATGTGAAGATTTCTGCCTTCATTTCAAAAAGCAACTTGAGACCTCAAATGTAAATTTCTCAAAACAATCACTAGGAAAAATAGTAAACATCGATGCTACTACAGATATAATGTATGCTTGTGTGCCATCCTCTGTCATTTCCTCAACTGCAAATCACCAGTTCATCATTACTAGACGCAATCATCAGACAAGTCCTTAGCTTTGCTAGCACAACACTGAAACAACATATTTTTTTTACCGTGTTCTTCCGGCTCATTCATCCCTGAGGGTTGCCTGCAGATTTCGACGGCATCGCTTATCGCCTTCGATTGACGCTCATGTTGGTTCTTGTCAGGGGGGATCTCCCTTGCTGGCATTGGCACGGGTGGGTAGGAATCCAAGGGAGATTGCGCCCCCCCGCGAAGATCTCGTACATCGGCGCAGAGGGGCATGCCGTGGCCAAGCAGGATTACACTTGGCAGTGGAGCTGGCTGTAGGATCGAAAGTAGGTCTAGAGGGGGGGTGATTAGACTACTTGACCAAATAAAAATCTAGCCTTTTCCCAATTTTAAGTCTTGGCAGATTTTAACAACTTAGCACAAGTCAAGCAATCAACCTACACATGCAATTCTAAGAGTATAGCAGTGGAATGTAAACCATTGCATTGTAAGGTAAAGGGAGGGGTTTGGAGAGGCAAACACAATGTAGACACGGAGATTTTTGGCGTGGTTCCGATAGGTGGTGCTATCGTACATCCACGTTGATGGGGACTTCAACCCATGAAGGGTAATGGTTGCGCGAGTCCACGGAGGGCTCCACACACGAAGGGTCCATGAAGAAGCAACCTTGTCTATCCCACCATGGCCATCGCCCACGAAGGACATGCCTCACTCGGGTAGATCTTCACGAAGTAGGCGATCTCCTTGCCCTTACAAACTCCTTGGTTCAACTCCACAATCTTGACGGAGGCTCCCAAGTGACACCTAACCAATCTAGGAGACACCACTCTCCAAAAGGTAATAGATGGTGTGTTGGTGATGAACTCCTAGCTCTTGTGCTTCAAATGATAGTCTCCCCAACACTCAACTCTCTCTCACAGATTTGGCTATGGTGGAAAGATGATTTGAGTGGAAAGCAACTTGGGGAAGGCTAGAGATCAAGATTCTTGTGGTTAGATTGGAATGTCTTGGTCTCAACACACGAGTAGGTGGTTCTCTCTCAGAAAATGAGTAGTGGAAGTGTAGGCATGTTCTGATGGCTCTCTCTCTGATGGAGAGGAGCGTGGAGGGGTATATATGGCCTCCACACAAAATCTAACCGTTACACACAAATGAGCCAACTTGGTCAGACCGAATAGGTAAACTCGGTGAGACCGATCTAGTCAAAAATGTGAACGTTAGGCTTTTCGGTGGGACTGACATGATCAACTCGGTGGGACCGATGAGCTAGGGTTAGGGCAAAACTTGATCTCAGTTTGACCGATTACTTCAACTCGGTGAGACCAATTTCAGTAATAAGAAAACAAAGAGTTGGTCAGGCAAACTCGGTTGGACCCATCGCTCCTTTCGGTGAGACCAAAACGTTACGAAGGGAAACAGAGAGTTTGCATTGCGAACTTGGTGGGACCGATCGCTCATCTTGGTGAGACCGAAACGTTACGAAGGGAAACAGAGAGTTTGCAATCCTATCTCGGTGAGACCGAGATCCCTATCGGTTAGACCGAACTGATTAGGGTTTCTGGCTATGGCTATGTCAAGTGAACTCGGTGGCGCCGGATAGATCAAATCGGTGGGGCCGAGTTTGACTTTAGGTTTAGGACATATTTGGATATGAGAAGATGGTTGAGGGCTGCGGAGCATATCACTAAGCATGTTGGGCAAGTAGAACATTAAGCAACACCTAATCCCATTTTAATAGTATTGGCTTTTCCTATGGACTCAATGTGATCTTGGATCACTAAAATAGAAATGTAGAGTCTTGAGCTTTTGCCAATATTTGTCCTGAGCATTTTGCGGGGTCCACATCTCTAGTCCATGCCATGCCAATCATTGAACTATCTGAAATAATCATCTTGAAAAGTTATTAGTTCAATGAGCTATATGTTGTTATGAATTACCAAAACCACCCAGGGATTAGTTGCACTTTCATTCTCCCCCTTTTTGGTAATTGATGACAACATATAGATCAAAGCTTCAACAAATGATAATAAGAATGAAACATATCGTCGCTTTGAGAAGTATGTGATAAGAAAGAGCTCCCCCTAAATTTGTGCATTATTTATGGTTTGCTTTTGAATGCAAATGCACAATCGATTAGGATCATGGGTTACTCTTCCATGTCACATACATCTTGGTGGAGCACTCAAAATGATAAAGTATAGATAGCATACACTTATCACCAAGACAAATATGATTGATCATACACAAATGATAAGATAACATCATTCAAGCACACATATTTACGCAAAATATGATCAAACACATGATCATAAGAGGTATCTCACACACAAGCACTAATAAGTAGCAAACAAATGACCAAATAAGTAGCAAGAGAGACAAATAAAGCAAAACACTCTCTCTCTCTCGAAGCCTATGATCTATACACTTTCTCCCCCTTTGGCAACAAGTTACCAAAAAGCTTGAAAATGCATAGTGCTATACGACACTCTAAGCACGATCTCCAGGAGCTCCGGAGTGCGAAGATGGCGTGGGGAGAACAGCATCTACAAAGACTTCAGCGGATGTCTGAGGAACTGGAGGGGTTGCCACTGGAGGGGCAACTGAGGCTGTGGCTGCAGGTGCAGAAGTTGTGGCCCTGGTGTCAGTGACTGGCACAGCTGCAGACCTTTGTGCTCTAGGCACCGTCTGATAAGCATCTATGGTAGATCTTCCTCTCCTCTCCTCTGCTTCTTCCTGTAGTTGCTCAATTGCAGTCTGAATCTCTGTGACCTTCAAGTCTAGATCATAAAACTTAGTTTCAATGATTCTCTCAAGACTTTCTTGGTTTTGAGTCAGGGTGGTTAATCCTTTCTCAATCCTCACCATGGCTTCAAGCAGATAGCTGAGCTGGTCCTGCTTGGTCTTGAGATTTGCAACTGAGGCATCTGGAATCTTTGAAGCTTTTTCAGCCTTTGCCTTCTCTCTCTTCTCCTGTAACTCAATAGAAGTAGGATGTGAAGCATCCATGACAACTATGTTATCCTCAAAATCTGGCATCAGGGGAAGGTGCTCTTTATCTAGAAGATATGTGCCTGTGCCCACCTTGGAGTTGATGAGCATCTGAATGTGTGGGCCATAGCCACATGATCTCTTCTGGTCAGCTGTAGTTCTCTTGATGGTTTCAACTATCAAGGACATCACATTGAATTTCTCTAGCACATCAAACATGTGTAGCAAGTTAATGGAGTGCCCTCTGGTCATCCTGTGATCTGCAGACTTGGGAAACAAAGTGTGCCTCAGGATAGTGTTGATTGTTGGCAGCCCTGATAGCAGATAATAAACAGAGCCAAACTTGTGTGTATCCAAGGCTTCATTTGGTATCTCCTTGTACACGTGTGCCATGGAGTTGTGGCCTTTCCTAGGCTTGGCATAGACATCAGTGTCATCCTCAGCCTCTTCAGGAGAATGGATTAGCTTGGCCCACTCAGCAATGGTAGACTGGTACCTTATACCCTCTATCATCCGGACAATCTTGCCATCTGGGTAGAAATGGGCTGTGGAATAGAACTGCATCACCATCTCATCATTTCATTTGGTCAATTTCTGACCCACAAACTTGTCAACTCCATTCATTCTGAAGCTCTCATGAACTCCAGTAAAGTGATCTTCATTGTTGTCAATGAACTCCCAATCAACCCATCTCATATCACTCACTATGGGCTTCTTGTCCAGGAGGACTGTCTCATAGAAGTCCTGCTGTTCCTTAGTGTGGAACCTGTAATCCACATCAGTCCTTCTCCTTGTTGCATAGGGATCTGATTGCCTCCATAGTCTGAGACCTGCATCCTTCCTTTCTTTCATGTTCTCAGCAACAGGATGGTTGTCATCATGATCAGGTATCTTGGTCTTGAGCTTTCTGAGCACTTGGGGCTCTTCTTCTTATTCAACTTCAGGCACTAGGGCCTTGTTCTTCTCTGCAGCAGGAATGTTTCTTGTACTTCTCTTAGGGGCAGTCTGCTTTGGAGCAGTCTTGGGCTTGGATGGGGCAGCCCCTGACTTGATTGCATCTCCCATGAGCTTCTGTGCCTTAGGTGGAGGTGCAGCAGCCTCCTCCTCTTGATCATCTTCATCAAATTCCTCCATCATAGAAGGCTTTCAAACAACTCTAGCCATGGTCTTCTTGACCCTTTCCTTTCTCTTCATGCCTCCAGCAGCCTCTTCTTCCTTTCCAGCACCACTTGCTGAAGTGGTAGCAGCTTGAGTTGAGGCTCTGACTTTGGACATTGGAACTCTTCTGGCTGGAGCCTTTACTTTCATACCAGGCTTGATGCCAGCAGCAACTTGCTCTTTCTTTATCAACTTCTTCTTGGAAGTGACCTCCTCATCAGCAATGTAGTCCTCATCTTCAGAGTCTGAGGTTTTCTTCTTCCTCTGCCTAGTAGCAGCCTTAGGCAGATTGCTGGGTGTGCTCCTGCTTCCATCATCATAGCTGCTTGAGGGACTAGTGCCCTCACTGAGATTCTGGTGCTCTTCTGACTTGTTCTGGCTGTCACTCTGGTCTGACATAGCTGAAACTGACCCTGTGAATAGATGGATTGAGATAGAGTAGATGAGCATCACAAAGTGCAGCTACTTTGGAAAAATGACTCAAAAACTTAATTTTAGTTTTCTGCAGAAAGCATTTTGGAGCCATCGATATGACAAACTCGGTGGCACCGAAGCAACTTTAGAGTCTAAACATGTGAAATCGGTCAAACCGAGACACAGTTCGGTGACTCCGAGATGCTAGGGTTCACTGAGAAAGTAAACTCGGTCACACCGATTTGTACACTTCGATCAGACCGAGTAGTACATGTGCAATGGCCTGGGCCAAATTGGTGAGACCGAATCTTTCAAATCGGTCGGTCCGAGATGAGTTCGGCGGAAACCTAACCCTAAGTTTTTGGATCAAAACTAATCTAGAGGAAGTTTTAACTGGATAGAACTATTTCAATTGTGGCAAGAATCATGGCATTGAACTTTGTTCTAAGAATCGGAGTGAGGAAAGCACAAAGAGTCGAGTTCATACCCTAACTTGGTGATGAACCCGCTATGGCAACGACGGCGTTGAGGATTCCCGTCGATGGCGGCAAAGACCAGCGGCAGGAGGTCGCAGGCGATGAGGAGACGATCCGGAGACCATGAGTCGGCAGAGCTGGACAGGCGCGGGCGAAGAGGTTTGGAGGAATTTCCAAATTTTCAACCCGGGTATATATATCCAGACCCTGTCGGTGGGACCGAGTGGAACAACTCGGTGGCACCGAGATGCAGAATGGCAAGCGGTTGCTGCAACTCGGTGTGACCGAATGGTTCAAATCGGTTTCACCGAGATTAAAACCTAGATCAACTTAATGAACTCGGTATGACCGAAAGGGATGGATCGGTCAGACCAAAATACACTAAGAGGTTTTGGAAGTTTAAGTCTATGACGAATCGGTGGCTCCGAGTGGTCCTCACCCGGAGGGTCCGAATATGACTTGATCAAACTTTGTGATGTAGCATGAATAGAGTTCGAGACAACAAAAGCATAGATAGCTAGAGGGAGTACTTAGGCATTCTTGTCCATCCATTTGGCAAAATAAAAGCCAATCAATCAAAGCAACAGATGGATGTCCTGAATGAGAAAAATATGCAACCAACATGCTCACACAATAAGATAGCAAATGAAATATGTGGCAAAGCATGCACAAACACTCTAGCATCTATCAAGCAATTTTGCGATGACTAGGTCATCTGTATATGAGTATATTGACTTAGGAGTCAAATGAGAACATTTGATCATAGGTCATACTCATCGTTTAAGCAGAAGTGGGGTTACCACTTTTACATAAAGCATTGTTGTGTTCACACCATTAGAGTTGCTTTAGCTCAATTCTTAGAGTAAAGCTCCCCCTAGATGTGATATCCCCCTTATGAGGGATGAACTAACCTTGGGTTTTGTCGATGATGACTTCATGTAGGTGTTGAAGATGTGGATGCTCAATGTCGATGTAGATCATTTGGAGCAATCCTTTGGAGTGAGTTGCACTTTCAATACCTACATGGGTTAGCTCACAAGGAACATGCAAGAATATCCATAGACATAGAGTGAAGTTCACACATATGATGATGTCCATGAAAGCATTAGGTTACCTCGTCCCTTGTCTTACCAACAAGAGGGTTTGTGACTCCTTGAACTAGTGCAAGATGTGGAAGTTGTTTGCACTTGTTCCTGCCAAAATGAATATGACTGAAGTATGTTGGCGGAGTCACCCTCAAGAACTCTCTAGTTCTTCTTCTTCAGGATCCACATCATGTTGATGGGAATCCTTGGAGTTGTAGTCGTACTTGATGAAGTAGAACTTAATGTAGTCTTGGGAACCCACTTGACCAAGGCCTTAGGAGCTTCTTCAAATGCATCAATCTCCTCTTGAAGCTTGTCCTTGCCTTTTAGCTTGTGGTCTTGTGGTGGAAGATCTTCTTGAGCTTGTGTTCCCTCGAAAGAAGTGGGGTCATACTTCTCTTGTTGAGGAACAAACTTCGTCTTGGGGTATTGATATTCTTCCCACTCAACTCCATTGGCATTGAACTTGCGTTCAAAACCAACACCTTGATTCTTTCGGTGCCTTCCTTGCTTGCGTACAATTTCCTCAAATTGCTTACTTCCGGCAAGGCTCTTGTAAAAACCTTTCTCTATAATTCCCTTCAATAAGCTATTTTCTTGCTCAAGTGTAACTTGGCTTAGAGAATCATTAGTGGAATCAAGAGAACTACTAGAAGCAACAATATTGGATTTAACATGATTATTGTTACTACTAGACGAAGAATCTTTCTTACTCTTGTTGCTAAATTTTACCTGAGGCATGTAAGTAGACAAGAGTAAACGCTTGGCAATGTAAGAAGAACTTTTCTTACGAAGATCATCATTGATTGCTTTTAAGAACTCATGCCCTTGCTCTAGATTTAGCTTTTCAGAGCGTAGCTTCTCATGAGTCTTTAAAAGCTCTCGATGATCTTCTAAGGTAGTTTCATAAGCTAAATTAAGAGTGTTTAGTTCTTTAGTTAGACGCTCAATCTCCTTCTTAACATTGTCATTCGTTTCATCTTGATTAGCATGATTAAGAGCAATTTCATCATAGTTTTCATCACTAGAATTGTCAACAAGTAAATCATCATCACCTAGCAAGTCATCCTCATCACTACTGAAATCAACATACTCGGGTGTGATACCTTGGGGCCTTTAGCCATGAAGCATCTTTCAATCCCTTCATTTGGTGAATCAAATATGTCGTAGGAGTTGGATGACACAAGTGCAAGACCGGCAACACCTTCATCTTGAGTATATTCGGAGTCGGAGTGATAACTTCTCTCGGAGTAGTTGTCGGAGTCGGAACCGGATACCCATTCACCAACATGGGCTTGATGTCTTTTTCTTGTGTAGCTCTTTGATGACTTGTCCTTCCTTTCCGAATCCTTGCTTCTGCAAGACGGTCTTCGTTCATAACGATCATCTCTACTCCTTCTCTCTCTCGGAGGTGATTCTTCTCTTTTGCTTCTCCTTTTAGGTGAGTCTTATCCCCTTGTAGGGAGCCGTACATTCACTAGAGTAATGTCTAGGTCTTCCACAATTGTAGCAATTGCGATCACGACTAGAAGATCTTTTGTCATTGTAGGACCTTGACTTGTGACTTCTTTCTTTGCTTCTACTCTTATAGAACTTGTTGAAGTTCTTCACCATTAGGCTCGATTCTTCATTGAAGACTTGTTTCTCACTTGATGTAGGAGCATCACATGAAGCTTTGTAAGCACCACTAGACCTGTTGTGAAGCTCTTCTTTATCTTTGAGTGACATCTCATGAGAAACAATTCTACCAATGACTTCCGTTGGCTTGAGATCTTTGTAATTGGGCATCATTTGGATCAATGTGCACATGGTATCATACTTTCCATCCAAGGCTCTTAGGATCTTCTTGATGATGAATCTGTCGGTCATCTCTTCACTTCCTAAGCCGACAATCTCATTTGTGATGAGAGCAAGCCTAGAGTACATTTTAGCGACACCTTCGCCATCCTTCATTTTGAACTTGTCAAGTTGACTTTGAAGCACATCCAATTTGGATTCCTTGACGGACTCGGTACCTTCATGCATATCAATCGAAGTATCCCAAATTTCCTTCGCATTCTCAAGGCGGCTGGTTTTGTTGAATTCTTCGGGGCACAATCCGTAGAAGAGTATATCGCAAGCTTGAGCATTGTATTGCAACATCTTCAATTCTTCGGCGGTTGCTTCACGATTCGGTTCTCTTCCATCAAAGAATTCACCTTGCAAGCCAATACACACAATAGCCCAAACGGCGGGTTTATGTCCAAGAATATGCATTTTCATCTTATGCTTCCAACTAGCATAATTAGTACCATCAAAGTAAGGACCTCTATGGTGGTAATTTTCCTCGCTAGACGCCATACTCTCCTAGGTTGTGAAACCAAGGCTATGATCACCAAAGCTATGGAAATCAAGGCAAATGGAGACCAAAGCTCTGATACCACTTGTAGGATCGAAAGTAGGTCTAGAGGGGGGGTGATTAGACTACTTGACCAAATAAAAATCTAGCCTTTTCCCAATTTTAAGTCTTGGCAGATTTTAACAACTTAGCACAAGTTAAGCAATCAACCTACACATGCAATTCTAAGATTATAGCAGCGGAATATAAATCATTGCATATGAAGGTAATGGGAGGGGTTTGGAGAGGAAAACGCTATGTAGACACGGAGATTTTTGGCGTGGTTCCGATAGGTGGTGCTATCGTACATCCACGTTGATGGAGACTTCAACCCATGAAGGGTAACGGTTGTGCGAGTCCATGGAGGGCTCCACCCACGAAGGGTCCACGAAGAAGCAACCTTGTCTATCCCACCATGGCCATCGCCCACGAAGGACTTGCCTCACTCGGGTAGATCTTCACGAAGTAGGCGATCTCCTTGCCCTTACAAACTCCTTGGTTCAACTCCACAATCTTGACGGAGGCTCCCAAGTGACACCTAACCAATCTAGGAGACACCAGTCTCCAAAAGGTAATAGATGGTGTGTTGGTGATGAACTCCTTGCTCTTGTGCTTCAAATGATAGTCTCCCCAACACTCAGCTCTCTCTCGCAGATTTGGCTATGGTGGAAAGATGATTTGAGTGGAAAGCAACTTGGGCAAGGCTAGAGATCAAGATTCTTGTGGTTGGATTGGAATGTCTTGGTCTCAACACATGAGTAGGTGGTTCTCTCTCAGAAAATGAGTAGTGGAAGTGTAGGCACGTTCTGATGGCTCTCTCTCTCTCTGATGGAGAGGAGGGTGGAGGGGTATATATAGCCTCCACACAAAATCTAACCATTACACACAAATGAGCCAACTCGATCAGACCGAATAGGTAAACTCGGTGAGACTGATCCAGTCAAAAATATGAACGTTAGGCTTTTCGGTGGGACCGACAAGATCAACTGGGTGGGAGCGATGAACTAGGGTTAGGGCAAAACTTGATCTCGGTTTGACCGATTACTTCAACTCGGTGAGACCGATTTCAGTAATAAGCAAACAGAGAGTTGGTCAGGCAAACTCGGTGGGACCCATTGCTCCTTTCCGTGAGACCAAAACATTACGAAAGGGAAATAGAGAGTTTGCATTGCGAACTCGATGGGACCGATCGCTCATCTCGGTGAGACCGAAATGTTACGAAGGGAAATAGAGAGTTTGCAATCCTATCTCGGTGAGACCAAGATCCCTATCGGTTAGACCGAATTGATTAGGGTTTCTGGCTATGGCTATGTCTAGTGAACTCGGTGGTGCCGGATAGATCAAATCGGTGGGGCCGAGTTTGACTTTAGGTTTAGGACATATTTGGATATGAGAAGATGGTTGAGGGCTGTGGAGCATATCACTAAGCATTTTGAGAAAGTAGACCATTAAGCAACACCTCATCCCCATTTAATAGTATTGGCTATTCCTATGGACTCAATGTGATCTTTGATCACTAAAATAGAAATGTAGAGTCTTGCGATTTTGCCAATATTTGTCCTTAGCATTTTGATTGGTCCACATCTCTAGTCCATGCCATGCTAATCATTGAACTATCTGAAATAATCATCTTGAAAAGTTATTAGTTTAATGAGCTATATGTTGTTATGAATTACCAAAACCACCCAGGCATTAGTTGCACTTTCACTGGCAGCAGAGCGGGAGAACGCGCGGATGTGGAGCTCGCGGCGGCGTGGTGGACCGGGAGGATGCGTGGTGTCAGAGCTCGCGACAGGATGCGGACAATGGTGGGTTTCGTGGGAAAGCCCACAAATCCCACATAATTTTTGACGTAGTCCGTGGGTGTCCACGTACACGAATTAGTGGGCTTGGGAAGTGGGGGCCGCGGACAGCCCGTGTCCACCTGCAGCCTGATTGAGGCGGGTCACTGGCTAGTGCAGCAACTGGCGAGCTCAGGCAAGCTTGAAAAAGGCTAAACGACGACAAGGGAGGAGGGGCACGACAGCAAGGCGTGTCACAGATGCCAAGGCGACCTCGGGGGCACCCTTCCGACGCCCAAGGCCGTCGGGTGCTTTGGAATGGGTGAGCTACAGTACGGAAGGGCATTGTAGCGTGCTCCAGAGCCCGTCCTTGGCATGTCCTGGCATTGTTTATGTGCCAAGGGCGTGTCCAAGGGTGTCTATGTTTGCTAGGGGTTAGTAAACAATGTGAGGATGAGTTTGGATGCCCAGGGGAGTGACTGGAGTGAGAGAGGGGTAGAGAGAGAGAGAAACTAGTTGTCCAGGGAGGAAAATGGGGTCTTGACCCCCCAATAATTGAGGCATGGACTTGCAACTTTTACCCGAGGTAGAGGGTGATCAGGAGCAGCTCTGGTAAAAATTTGAGCTAAAGGAGAATCCATTTGGGGCTTCAATCATTGATCACAAAATATTGCAGAAGGTGTTTGATGATGAATTGAGGTATCTAGAAGAATCCAATGGCTTTGAAAATTAACAGGAAAGAGCTTGGTATCAATTTGAGATAGTTTGAAAATTTGTAGCTCATTTGGAGAAACTTGGCAATGTAATTATTTCAAACCCTAGAAATGGGCAGAAATGGTTTTGGCAAGCTTTGATCAAGTTAACTTGTTCTCCTTGATGCACCACTTGGTCTATATGAATTATTCAACCATTTTAGCATGTGTACCAAGTTTGAGAACATTTGGACATGTTTGGCAATGTAAAGTTGTTCAAACTTAGAAATGAACATATGGGATTTTGAGGGGTTTTGGTTGGGTTATCTTGTTCTCCAAGACATGAGGCTTGGCTAGATCATCAAATATGGCATTTGTCACATGCTAGAAGTTTCTTGGATTTAATGTAGAATATTTTCTTTGTAAATATTTCAAAAGCTTGAAATATCCAGAAAGGGTTTTTCAGGGATTTTATGAATATTTTGGTCATGACCATGTGTTGAAACTCATATATATGGAAATTATATGTCCACTGAGTCTCCCTAAATTTTCTAAAATATTTTTGAGACATTAAAATAATTTTTACCTATTAAACACCATTTCTGGCCTTAAGAAAAAGCCTTTAAATAAAATAGCACAATAACTTTAAAATAATATTTTTGTTTTTTCTAGGAGTCCTATATCTAATAGGAGTCAAATATAGATTTTGAAAGATTTTTCATACCCTAAATTAATTACATGTAGTTCAATCCTTTAGAAAATACTTTTTTGCCAAATTATTTTTGAAAGAAAATACTATTCTGTCATGTACACATGGCACGATCATTGGGCAAAGTTTCAGATCAAGGGGAAGAAGTATAAGAGTTGGAGGATTTATTTGATTTCTAGAGCACTCACAAACAGCAAACAAAAAGAATCCAGATCAATGCAGAGACCAAATCAACACAAAAGTTTTTATTGGATCAAAATTTTAAGCGTAATTAATCCTAAATGTTGTGGCATGAAAATCAGGGTGTGACAATAAATAAGTTGGGCGGTGAAAACTATAAACTGCCATCTTCTTATGTCTTTGACTGAAACATTTGCTCTATAAATATGTCATGAGTGTCAGCAATCATAGAAGACTAGATGATATTTGACTATGTGAACTTGCTGAATAAAGCTCTTACATAGACTCTTTCTAGAAATATGATGGATTGTGATTGCTTCAATGACTGAGATCATAGTTCATTAGTTTCCAATGAACTTTATGTTTCATACTTTTGTTTGTGAATGAATTGTTACGTTAGCATGAGAAGTTTTATGATGATATATTGCTTTTATGCTAATGATCATGATGGTTTCCTGTCCGTATTTTTTTATCGACACCTCTCTCTCTCTCTCTCTCTCTCTAAATATGTGGTCATGATTATCAATTTTGGCTTTTGCTTGAGGACAAGCCAGGTCTAAGCTTGAGGGAGTTGATACGTCCATTTTGCATCATGTTTTCCTATTGTTATTTATTATATTTTTTATTGTTATTTCACTTTATGATGCAATTCTTATGCCTTTTCTCTCTTATTTTGCAAGTTTCACATGAAAAGGGAGATTACCGGCAGCTCGAATTTTGGACCGGAAAGGTCTATAACAGAGATAGCTATTCTACACGATCCCAAATGACCTGAAAAATTTATGGATAATTGTTTTGGAATATATAAAAAATATTGGCGGAAAAAACACCATGAGGGGAACCAGCAGGGAGTCACAAGCCTGGGGGGCGCCCCCAAGCTTGTGGGCCCCCTGTTAGGCCTCCGGTGCCCATCTTCTGCTATATGAAGCCATTTTCCCTTGAAAAATAAGAAGAAGAATTTCGGGACGAAGCATCGCCATCTCGAGGCGGAACCTGGGCAAGAGCACTTTTGCTCTTCGGCGTAGCGATTTCGCCAGGGAAACTTCCCTTCGGGAGGGGGAAATCAAAGCCATCGATATGACCAACGATCCTCTCATCGTGGGTGGACCAATCTTCATCAACATCTTCCCTCCTTTCTGTTTCGACAAAGAAAACGTTTAGGTATCGGTAATAGGATTCCCACTATGATTTGAAGAAAAAGATAGATTCTATAATAATCCATAAATAATATATAGAATCAGGCTCCGTAATCAAGTGCTCGCTGTGAGAAGAAGATCTACAGGCATGTACCCATTTCTCCCTGCAAAATAAGTTTGAACCCGAGTGAGTATGGACCATACGCTCATCTTTCTTCTCAAACTACACCTCGTTCCGCGAGAGACCTATCCTCGTTTCGAAATAAAGGACCGTAGTGAGGATCGATCCCGGATAAGCGAGTCAGTGTAGGGACAGAGGCTGATGATTCTAAAGGTGATTTCTAACTACAAGATGACTTTATTTGAAAACGGAATCCAAATATCAACAAAAAGACCAGCACCATCTCATCTCAAACCCTAGTTCATCTCTTGTATTCAATATTTGTCCCAAAAACTCATATTGGTACATGTGGGTTGCTAGTGGTGTTGATTACATGTTGTAGTTGATGCCAATTGGTTTATTTGGTGGAAGATTATATGTGATATTTAATACCCCTCTGATCGTGAACATGAATATGATTTTTGAGTAGTTACTTTTGTTCTTGAGGACATGGGAGAAGTCCGGTTATAAGTAATCATGTGAATTTGGTATTCGTTCGATATATTGATGATATGTATGTTGTTGCTTCCTTTAGTGGTGTCATGTGAACGTCGACTACATGAAACTTCACCGTACTTGGGCCTAAGGGAAGGCATTGTGGAGTAATAAGTAGATGATGGGTTGCTAGAGTGACAGAAGCTTAAACCCTAGTTTATGTGTTATTTCATAAGGGGCTGATTTGGATCCATATGTTTCATGCTACGGTTAGATTTATCTTAATTCTTCTTTTGTAGTTACGGATGCTTGTGAGACGGGGTAATCATAAGTGGGTTGTTTGTTCAGGTAAGAACAGCACCCAAGCACCGGGCCACCCACATATCAAATTATGAAAGTAGCGAACGCGAATCAAATAAACATGATGAAAGTGAGTAGACGATGATTCCCATGTGTCCTCAAGAACGCTTTGCTTGTGATAAGAAAGCATTCCCACTTGTCCTTTGCTGTAAAAAGGACTGGGCCACCTTGCTTCACTTTTGATACTTCTTTGTAAACCAGCTTTTCTTGAATTACAAGGCCACAAACTTGAATTACATGTACCAAGGTAAAATTTAATGTCTTCTTTGTAAACCAACTTTTCTTTTCGTATACTGGGATCCTTAATACACCAAACACATGCAAGGAAAGGGTAGGAGGCTGATTGGAGTGTCATTTATGACTGCATGCATGCAAGTTTTAAATAGGTTGCTAGTTCGAGAAAATATCATTAAGTTTTATCTCGATTACAGTTGGTGGCCTTGTATAGATGCAAAGTGTATTTTCTATAGTGGCCTTGTATAAGTAAATGGAGGGAGTACTATTGTTACTTGTTACGAATTATCTTGCTACAAAACTATTTATCACTGTTACTTACAGCACTTGCAGAGAATACCTTGCTGAAAACCGCTTATCATTTCCTTCTACTCCTCGTTGGGTTCGACACTCTTACTTATCGGAAGCACTACGATTGATCACCTATATTTGTGGGTCATTAGGCTTCTCTCTCGAACACATAGCATATGGTGGGTGAACAAATTACTATTGGGCAATTGATAGAAAAGTGCATAGGTATGATGTTATTCATGGCAATGATCATGTATATAGGCATCACGTCCTTGACAAGTAGACCGACTCCTGCCTGCATCTAGTATTATTACTCCACCAATCGACCGCTATCCAGCATGCATCTATGGTATTAAGTTCATGAAAAACAGAGTAACGCTTTAAGGAAGATGACATGATGTAGACAAAGTAAACCCAATCAATATGAATAAACGCCATCATTTTACCCTTAATAGCAACAACACAATACGTGCCTCACTACCCCTCCTATCACTGGATGAGGACAAAGCAAGATTGAACCCATCACAAAGCACCTCTTCGACTGAAGATATATCAATCTAGTTGGGGAAACCAAATGAATAGATCGGAGAGAAATACAAAGCTACAGAAGTCATGCATAAGAGTGTTCAACAAAGACTCAATTACTTATGCACAGGCAGTAGCAGCCTTCCCGATGGCAGGGTTTGCTGGAGGATAACCAAAGATAAACACATGACCAGATTATAAGGAGCAAAGAAGATCTTAGAAGACGGAGATCAGAAATGCTGAAGATGCAGCTCCAGAGCCCGGCAAGACCCTTGTCGGGGAAAGCCTCCAAGATCCAAGCCCCGCAAGCTCCGGGCCCGGCAAGAATCCCACTATGATGCCACCATTCCACCTCGTCAATCAGGTTGTCACTTGTCAATGTGGTGTCAAGCGGGTAAAAAGTTAGGTGATACTTGTCTGGGCACGTGGCAGCTAAACGCCAAAGATACAACTTTAATAACACCCGTCCAAATGATGTGTCAAAGGAATAAAAGGTAGATGGGCGAACGGTACAGAAGGAGAGACCAGCCTTGCCGAAGAGCTCCATACACAAGACACTTCATAGTGCATTAAATGCATTTGTTCTAACCCGTCAGACTTAGGTACACGACACTTTAGCCACTATTTACACTGTAGATTTACCATTTTACCATTGTGGTGACCCCTTAGTATATAAAAGGAGGCCCATGGCTACCTTAACAAAGGTCGAGACCCTGTCCATTTGCACGCGTAGCAGCACCCCAGAGCACCTTACCGGACGTGTGCTCCATGTAAACTTGGCACATACACACATCAATACACAAAGCAGGAGTAGGGTTTTACGCTGGTCAGCAGCCCGAACCTGGGTAAACACCGTGCGTTTCCTGCTGGTTCTACTCTTTGTGCACGTTGATCCCTCTAGTCGAAACGCAAAGGGATCTCTATGATCCCATAGATGATCGTACGCACGACATCTTTGGTGCGCCAGGCAGGGGGATCGCTTGTGCGAATCAGAATCAACAGTTAGCGCATCAGTTTCATCACCAGCTTCATCGCCATGGCTCCCAAGAAGAAGGGAGCCGTGGCGGTTGGTCCGTCTTCGTCCAAGCCACTAGTGCCTTCGCAGACAGGCGACGACACGGGAAGTGGCGCGAGCAGCAGCAAAGGCAGAGGCGGGGGCCAAGAAAAGCCTCCACGGCATTCTGGCTATGAAAGCCAGGCGAGCGGCGTCGTGCACAACGACAACAACCCACATGCCACCAGGTCCAACGATGGGGCCGTGCCGCCTGCGGGTGGCGCAGCAAACTCCAGGGACAACAGGGCGCACTCCAAGGCGCCCACGCTGGTGCCCATACCGTGGCCATCTCAGACCGCGCGCGACGAGCAGCACTATGGCGTTGGTGGCTCCGAGCGTCCCCACGGCAAGGATCCTGCGGATCAACCTCAAGATGCGCAGGGCCAACATGCATGCCAGCGCACTGGCAACGACAGGCCGAGGTCGCGCGTTTGAGATGGAGTTACTTCCAGATCAGTTGGAAGCAAGAACACCTCTTGTTCCTCGCACCTTTCCATGCCATCCATGCCAGAAGAAGCCCTGGCACAACTACTTATGCAGTTTCCTCCTGCTGTGGACAAGATGCATGAGTGGAGGGTCACTATCCAGAGTCTTGTTGGTTTTGCCAACAATGACAAACCAGAGCAGGCTGGACCTTCACAACAGCAGCCCATCGCCCTGGTGCGTGCTGCCGGAGAAAGGATTGGAGGTGGAGCGCCCATGGTTTAGTCCCTTGCACGACAGCAACAACCTCTATGGGAAAGCCAGCGGGTCAAAGCCCATGATGAAGCGTCCATGGCGTCGTCTGATCCATGAGGTCACCGCCATCAACACCAAGTTCAGCAAGAACGGCGCGGGGAAGATGCCTGTAGAACCATCGAGCGGCAACGAGAAGCACGATGTCAATCTGACAGGCGTGCGGGGTCTACTGTTGATGAGCCTGTGCTAGGGAACAATGGCGGCCTACCTTACGAGGTAGGTTGTCCTGCGTTTACCTGAGAGCTACGGCAAGTCCAGTGGCCAAATGCTCGGAACTTCAAGCCAGAGGTGGAGAAGTACGATGGCAAGATACACCCTTTCGAGTTCCTGAGCATTTACACCATCGCGTTGCATGCTGCTGGAGCTCAGGATGACAAGATTTTTGCTAACTACTTCTCATTTGTTCTCAAGCCCAACGTCAGGTCATGATTGATGAATTTGCCGAAAGATTCTGTTTCCTGCTGGGCAGATTTGTGCCACAAATTTGTTGGTGCCTTCATAGGAGGCCACAAAGTTCCAGGCTAGGAAACTGATTTGTAGCTGATCTTGCAGAAGGAGGATGAGTCACTCCGCAATTACATTCTGAGATTCAGTCGTGTGCAATGCAACATTCCAGATATCCACCCCGCAGGAATCATTGTCGCGTTCTGTCAGGATGTGAGGAACCGCAAGATGCGGGAAGAGATGGCCATGATCAAAGTGAGGGATGTTGGCGAGCTTTATGCTTTAGCCGATAAGTGTGCACGGGCTGAGGAAGGAAGGAAACTTCCTGGGGAGGAGGTTGTCGCAGAATCTGAATCAGATGATGACGGTGCCACCAATACTCCGAAGAAGAAAACCCACAATCGCAATAGGAAGATCAAGGGCAAAGCTGTGCTTGCTGTGGAGGGATCCGGTAATAGTGGCCCTGCCAAGAAGGCTAAGGCAGAGACCTCCGGCAAGGAACTTGTCAGGTGTGGCTCGTGCCAAGCCTTGGGGGCCGTTGATCAGACTGGGGGCTCTGGCAAGCAGTACTACAAGATCCATCGCACCCAGAGCCATGACCTTCGAGACTGCCCGCAAGTAGAGTAGCTTGCATAGAAGCAGAAGGGTGAATATGAGAAGAGAGATAAGGAGAAGGCTGACGGTGCAAAAGGATCCGGCAAGAAACATGGTGGCCGAGGAGGTCGCCGCGGCAAGACCAAGCAGCAGAAGGAGAAGCCTGCAAGAGGTTGAGACAAGAAAGGAGATGATGATGACGAATACAAAGAGGATGATGACGAGTCTAGTGAAGCTGAGTTCCAGAAAGCCACAAAGGCAATGTACATTGATGGAGGTGCATCCTTGCACTCTTCTCACCGCCAATTCAAATAGTGGGTGTGTGAGGTCAATGCGACGGAGCCTGTGGTGGGTGCCCAGAAGCATCTGAGATGGTCCAACGCGCCCATCATTTTTTATGCCGAGGACCACCCTGATCGCACAACTGTGGTCGGGTGCTTGTCATTGTTGGTTTCACTAACAATATGCAACCTCAAGGTGACAAAGATGCTCGTTGACGGTGGGGCTGGTCTCAACTTGATCTTGCCTGACGTGATGAAGAGGCTTCAAATTTTCAATGAGGACCTGAAGAAGACTAGCACGTTCTAGGGAATCAATCCGAGAAGATGCCAGCCGAAGAGCAAGATGACTTTGCCGGTAACATTTTGAAGTGAACTCAACTATAGGACAGAGAGGATCATCTTCGACGTCGTCAAAATTCGGTTGCCTTACAATGGAATAGTTGGATGCCCAGCACTTGCAAAGTTCATGACAGCATCCCATTACGCCTACAACACGTCGAAGATGCATGGGCCGATAAGTGTCTTCACCATTCACTCCGATAAGAAAGATGCATTAATTTGTGCTGATCAACTCTACTGGGAAGTAGTTGCAGCATATGTCACCAAGGAACTTGCTCCTGCTGGCCAAGCTCCTGAGGGGAAGAAGAGGAACAAGACCGGCAAGACCACTAACTCCGGCAAGCGCGCCTCTTCGAAGTGTTGTGCTCCCGCCGAGGATGTGTCAGAGAGCTCTGCCGGCAAGAGCAAGAAGAACAAAGCTACTCCACCAGAAACCAAGAAGGTGTCCGCCAAGGAGGATGGCTCGGGGGGAACTTTCACTCTAAGTTCCACCCTTGATGATAAATAGGAAAGCACGCTCGTTGCCTTCCTGCGGGCAAATGCATGGCAACCGTCTGACATCCCCAGTGTTCCCAGGGAGGTAATTGAGCACCACCTTGCCATCTGTCCTCACGCACGACCTGTCAAGCAGAAGGTGACGATGCAAGCTTTGGAGCGGCAACAATTCATTGCCGAAGAGATCAAAAATTTGGAAGCAGCAGGTTTGGTTAGAGGTGTACACCATCCTACGTGGTTGGCTAATCCAGCTGTTGTGCTCAAGGCGAACGACAAGTGGTGGCTTTGCATTGATTATACAGATATCAATAAAGCTTGCCTGAAGGACCCATATCCCTTGTTGTGCATCGACCAGATTGTTGACTCCACTACCGGATGTGATCTGCTGTTGTTCCTTGACACTACAAGAAATATGTCAACTTGTGAACTTCTGTCAGTGACCCTGGAAGAATTGGTCGTAAAACTATGACCATTTGAGACCAATTGGTCGTAAGCTGTTCGGGGGCTCCAAACCCTAAACCATAACGACCATTTTGGTCATAAAGGTCGTAATTTCCTTACACAAAATGGTCATAAAGTAGACAACACTGGTACGCTGCCTTGTTTCTAGCTGATCACGACCAATATTGATGGTCATAGCCTTGTAAATTGTGGTGCATTGCTATGACTAGGCACCACCACATCAGTTTTGCCTATGTGTCATGTCCATGTGTCAATTTTTGCCCTAGTTTGAGAAGCAGCCTATATTTCTGTCATTCCCAAAATTTCCAAAAAATTTGGACACTCTTTACTATCGAAATCATTGCCTCATGACAAAATTCAACTCCATTTGCCTAGTAAATCTTCCTCAGCAAATTTCCAAAGTTTCTCTTTAGCTAGAACCGTTGTGAAGGAAGTAATAGCTAGGCATATCCTAATGAGTTGAATTTTTGCCACATCTTCTATATGGCCAAATTATAGCTCTCCACAAAATTTGAACCCCATCTAACAATCCATGTGAGCTCACCATCCAATCTTTGTTTCTAGTAATATTTTCAGTTTGTGAAGCAACTATATTTTATATTAATTTATAATTGTTGAAAATTTACCAGGACATGACCCTACCCATAGAACCTCCCTCCACCAAATTTTAGCTCATTTAATTTAGCCAATTTCCCTCAATATTTTTACCAATTTTTTGTTTAGTGGAGAGCACTGTGAAGGAAGTACCATTTTTATTATTAAAATGGTTTGACATTTTTACAGTCACTTCATATGCCCAAATTATCATACTCCTACAAATTTCAGCTTAATCCATTCATTCATTTGAGCCCAGCTTAAACATTCATACTTCTGTCCAGTGTGGTACTTTGCAAAGCAAGTGACACCTAGGCTCCTCCATTTGAGCTGCAAATTTGCCAAGACAGTCTCCTTAGTAGATGATCATTGTTGGCAAAAACTTAGGGCCATTAGCCATGTGCATTTTCCCCACCACTAATCCAACACTTGGATGCTAATTCATGTTTGAGCTTAGTTCAGTCTCCTCGTGAGATTCTTCTATTGACTTCTTCTTTTTAACACCTATCGGGGGAGTTCCCAACCCACCATACATGCCTAGGCCGCCCAGAACGCGTGGCAACGCCACGGTCATGCGGTGACCATGTCGGGCATGCCAGTTTACGCGCTTTGGAGTTGGGGCCCTCGGCCACTGTCCAAACCTTGACATATCACCACCACACCATGTATCTCTGATTAAATAGATACTTATGGACCTAGAAATGATTTTTGGAAAAAATAAAGAGCAAACTATAAGACAGAAACAGTTCAAATTTTACCCGCTTCCTCCTGAATCGGTAGAAATTTGTATTTTTCATGAGAGGTGGATCAAAGCTTTTGACACCCAACCATTTGGTCAATTGTGCATTAAATATGGCCTAATATTTTAGAAAATTGATTTGATCCAATTTTGCAATAAATATATGGTAGGTCCTTCACAAAAAAACTCATTTTGGGCACTCAAAAAAATGGAAAAATGATTTTTTTCTTCCAAAGAAAATGAAAACTTCCTTAGGCAACATTATTTGCCATTCCAAGATTCAACCTTTGTGCACAATATGAGATCATTTGAACAAACTATGCCATGAATGTGGCCATAAGATTGATCATTTGGCTTGAAAGCCCTTAATCTTCACAGATGATAGCTCATTTCTGAGAACACTTTTTTAAAAGAATTCCCTATTACAAGTTTATTAGTTTTCCTGGTAACTTGGTCACATATAATGACACAATGCGAAGGTTTTCCAATTTTTTGATTTTTTTGAACTTTTCATGCCCGTTTCAAAATGCTGTCAAAACGGTGGGCATGTCGGATTCAGGGCTCCGCAAACCCAAGAAGGTTCGAACTCTGGGGCGTGTCCGAAGATCTCAACCAGCTCAAGTATCGAGCTCACCACCTCATAGCCTAGCCTCGCCGAGTTCGCGTGAGCCAGGAAGATGAAGATGAACACAACAGTTTTACCCAGGTTCGGACCACCTTGCGGTGTAAAACCCTATTCCTGCTTTGTGGTGGCTTGGACTCACGAGGAGGCTGTCGATGAACTAGTACAGAGGATGAGCAGCCTCGCGAGGGCTCAAGTGGTGCGGGTGGAATGGTCAAGGGTCCAGTCCGGGATCTCCTTCTATGGTGGTGGCTAGCTTATACATATAGTGGACTTGGTCCTCTTCCCTCAAAACTTAGGCGGGAAGGGATCCCACAACGACCAATTTGAAAGGGGACAAGAAGTACATCTAAACCTGACGAAAGGTAGTCTTTGCCTGCAAAGCTTCTGGTTGTGACGCAAATGTGGGCTCAGCGAAGACATCTGTCCTGCCGAGCTCGTGGTCTTGGTCTTGTTGCACCGGAATGGAAAGCTTTGGCGGATTCCTTGGGAACCCGCGTCTCTCCTTGATCCCTTGGCACCAAAGGGAAAACTGTTTCCTCTGCGCCCGCTGGCGCCCGCATGGCCTTGGTCGTCATGGCTTGCGTCAACGTAGCCTCGTGGGGCTGGGTACCTGCATAGAAGTCTCCACACCTCGGGAGGCAACCTAGGGAGGCCGCTCTTCTGGAGGTCTTTGTGTCGTTCGCCTCACGAGGCTAGGGCCCTTGCGACGGTCTTGCCCTGGAGTTGGGCCGTACAGGGCCATCGATGGGCCCACACGCTTGGCCACAGGCAGGTAGATCTAGGTACCCCCGATCCTAGAACGCCGACAGTAGCCCCCGGGCCCCAGGCGTGCTCGGCCTGGATTTGAGGCGAAGCCAAGGGGAGAAGGGTGAAGCGCCATTGGCCCCAATCGCTTGCGGGCCAGGCTCAATGCGTGGCACACGATGGGACGCGGAGGCCTCAGCTTCCCCATGTTGCCTCAGCAACTGCCCCAGGCTGACAAAAGACTGGCGCATGCCGCAGGGCCATCATTGCTCTCCTTCGCCTTGCTCCAAATCCCCTTCTCCAACCGAAAGCTTCTCCAGATCAAACCGTAACTCCGCCCCTTTCCTTCTCCTTCTCCAACGTCGGCGACCCCGCGAATGGTGCCCAGGAAGTCGAAGCCTGTGGTCCAGGCCGCGACCTCTTCCTCTCCTTCGCTAGCACTGGACGCATCCTCCATCGTCAAGGAGCGGCATCTCAACCCCGTGCTCCTGCAGACAGCAAGCGAGGATAATGAGTGGGGCGAAACCGTGATCTCGGCTGACTCCGCCGAGCGGAGTTCCTTGGCGCGGACAGTCTATCCCTTCTTCCTCCACAACATCTTCGCAGGGCTCATCCCGCCCCTCTCGGAATTCTTCTGCGGCGTCCTCGCCCACTACAAGATCCAAACCCTTCATCTCCAATCCAACTCCATCCTCCTCCTGTCCATCTTTGCTTTTTACTGCAAGGCCTTTGTGGGCGTGAGGCCCTCCGTGGCGCTCCTCCACCATTTCTTCAGTTTGTGGCTGCACGACCGGACACAGCGCTCTGCTTGCATGTCCTTCATGGCGGTCCACAAGGGAAACGTCCTCTTGAAGGCCGGGAAGAAGGTGGAGGGCTTCCGGCACCGCTGGGTCTTCCTGGACACCAAGGGTCTCAACCCGCAGCTGGAGCTGCCCACAGAGCTGCCTGAGCGACGCAGGAGGTGGGGCCATGCGAAGCTCACTGACCCCCGGGCATAGCCTGTCTTGAGGAAGATGACCTCGGATATGGAGGACAAGCGGCTAATGGGGGGAATGCTCATGAAGGAGTTCTTGACGCAACGCCTGGCGCCGCTCCAGTCGCACAAGCGGCCCTTGTGGGAATTCCGGGACGCGCGGGACGACACGAGGCTACGCCCTGCTAGCCTCACAGGCGAAGAGCTGGACAAGGCCATGGCCGTCCTGCTAAATGGCGATCCAAGGGACCTCCCCGAGGCCTACCCTCCGTTGTACCGCCGCGACGACAGGGAGGAGCTTGTCACCGCCATGCCCGCCTTCAATGAGCTAGGGGTCATACCGTCTGACCATCCCAACTCCCCCGTGCCGGTGTCCTCCGGCGACAGCGGCGGAGAAGAGGACTCAGAGGGGAACGAAGACGACGACCTAGAGGATGTGCCCCCTCCGTCGCAAAGCGGGCTCCTCCGCAACTTCGAAGATGATGATGACACTGACGAACCCCCGGTCGCGGAGTCACGCAAGCATCGGGCCAGGCGACCCCAAAGAAAGGCGTGGCTGTGCCTCCTCCTGAGGGCTCCGCAGGCTCTGGCAGGGCGATCCAGATGTCTGTCTCATCCCTGCCTGTGCCGCGAATAGGGGATGGGATGGCCCCTGCTGGGGCGGACATGGCCCCACCGGCCGTGACCCTTCAGGGCGACCCCCTTACTCCCCTAGGCAACAGCGCCGCGCCGGGGTCTGTCCTGGAGCACCGCGCCCGCCCCCTGGGCGCGACCAAGGTCACGCCGAAGAAGGGCGGGGGCGCCTCGTCCCTCGCCGAGAAGGAGAAGAAAAGGAAGTGGATCGACCCTAAGGAGTAAGTAACCTACCTTGCCCCTGGGTTAAGCATAGATCTTACTTGCGCTCACAGCACCCCCTTTGTCGATGACCAGGTGTGGCGACGAGGCGAAGAAGAAGAAGGCGAGCACCGAGCCAAAGGAGCCCTCTGCCCTGAGGGCACTGTTGGCCCTTGGTCACGGCAGGCGTGGGAGTGCATCGCGCCAGCGCAATGCCGTCCTTGGGCGCTTAGGAAGCACCGCACCTGGGCTCACGGGCGGGCCGCCAGCCCCTGGTGCTTCACGAGCACTGCTTGGGGAACTGACCGCCAAAGGCGCGGGGGTCCACATGGCGACACTCCTTGTCGCGGTCGCCATAACCCCGGCGCTGGTGGAGGGGGCGACCCCTAAGGACGCAGTGATGCGGCCTCAGGAGGAGCCAGACCTCCTGGGCCAGCAGGCCACGGAGTCGTCTGCCCTCGCGGTGCCTGAGGGGAGCTTGAAGCCTCCGGCGCCCCAAGCGAGCTACGCCGCCACTTCTTTGGCCACAGCACAGTCGTCGCGCCAATGCCGCCCCCTCAATAGGCCCTCGCGGTCGTGGACTGCGGCCCCCTGATCCGGCCCAGAGCCTTGGATCAGGCTTACACCGGACATGGCCGGATCCGGGCCGATCTTCCAGACACCGACAGGTGCCTTGTGAGGGAGTGCCTTGGGCTCATCTCGGGGTGGCTCCAAGCCGACGCAGCCACCAAGATGGCCTGGAGCCAGCGGAGGCCGCCACCGCGGAGGGCATGAAGGAGGCCGCTGAAGCCAAGGACGTTCGCAACGAGGCGTTGGCCAGCGCGGCATTTGCCGAGAGGCGTCGCGATGAGGCGGAGGCCAATTTTAAGGCCCTTCAGGAGGAGCAAGACACGTGCACGCAGCAGCTCCTCCAGCGGGAGGATGACTTCAAGGCCCGCGAGGCGAAGCTCGCCGATCGCGACTCCAAGCTGGCCCAGGTGACCGTTGATCAAGCCACGGAGCATGAGCGCCTGGGCAAGCTGAAGGAGGAGGTGGCCGAAGCCCAGACATCCCACACCCAGCGGGTCTCCGAGGCGACAACCCAGCTGGATGCCTGGGAGAAGACCCATTCCGCCGCAGAGGAAAAGGTGGGCACGGAGCACGATACCATCCCCTCCCTCGAGCTCGGGTCTCGTCAGCCGTTACAGTCCATCTGCAGGGCAGGATTCGAGGAGCCACTGGCAGCCCTGAGGGCGGCTTTGCAGGGCTCTCCTCCAAGCTTGCCGAAGCGCTTGCGGGCGATGCCGCTGAGGTGGACTCCATCTTGGAGGAGGAGTGCCGCTCACTCTTTACTGCCGTTGTGACGCGCATCTTCAGCCAGCTCTAGCTCCAGGATCCGGGCTTCAACTTCGATGTGGTGATCCGTATGGTCGCTCCTGAGTCCCGCCCTATTGCTGTGGAGGCCGTGAAGGATCACGTGGATGCATCGTTGAAGAAGTTCTCCTTCATCCCCGACACCGAGCCTCTGGCGGTGGAGGCCAGCGACGGCGACGACGGCGGCAGCGATGTTGACGATGAGCTCCCCGTAACTGGGACAGGTGGCGGCGACGACCATGGCAGCGATGGCCCTTCCACCTAGATTTTATCCTGCGACATTTATCGTGCCTCATGGAGGCGTAAGACTTTGTTTTGAATGTGTAGAACATTTGGTGCCTGTAATAACTGTTACGACTCCGTGATTTCCTTTTCATGCTTAGTTTCCTTCTTGTTTGATTTTGTGCTCTACATCGGCAGGGCCCAGCCCCGCGCATACCTCGACCACCGTTGGGGCGTCCGGATTGCCAGGACGACACCAAGGGGCAAGGGGCTACGTGACTAGTGAGGCCCCTGAGTCGCGATGCTCAGGGGTCCCCCTTGACGTGCGAGCAACCCTCATGAAGGAAACGTGGGCAGCGGCGAGGTTAGTCCGGAGTCCTCCATACCTTTCCTTGCCAGCCTCCGCCTGGGAGGGGCGCGAGAAGACTAGGTGCAAAGTACCTGGTGAGGTGGCATGTGCCCGAGCTTGGCTTGAGCATAGCCCCCATGTCCAGCCCCCTCGCGCATGCCTCCCAGGGAGATGCTGTACGATGGGACCGTGTGACGAGCCGAAAGGCTATCCTAAGGTTGGTGCAGCCACTAGTGCGCCCTCAGTTGTTTATCCACCAGCGCGGAGCATGGGGCTTCCACTTGGGCGTGGGCATAGTCGCTGCTCGACCGTGTCATCCGCCAGCGCAGAACATGGGCTTACGCTTGGGTGTGGGCATAGCCATTGCTGGACCATGTCGTCCACCAGCGCGGAGCATGGGGCTTCCACTTGGCGTGGGATGGGAGCTCTATGTTAGAGTCTCCGGGCGTGTACAGCCCAATTTTGTTCGTACGCGTGACTGGCATGGTAGAACTAGAGGAGGTGTATCTGGGCACCCGTGAGCCAGTGCGGGACTCACGAGGCCCTACCTCAAAGCAGGATGCGCCTGAATCTTCTAGCATGGAGCGCGCTTATAAAACCTGTGTGGTGGGGTGACCTGTGCCGAATGAACCTCCAGAGGCCATCGCATGAGAAGGCCGAACACCAAGAACCACAGGAGGTGACATGAACGGGACCGGCCCGCCAGACAGAGCTCAGCCGCTTGGGTTTCTCGACGCTGCAGGGACGGACCCAAGCACAGACGCTATGCCCAGTCTTCTCATGCAACAATCCCAAGGAAAAACATCCGGCGCACGGCTCCCGCGACGACGCAACGCCGAACTGCGGTTGGACGAACCGGGCCGCGCGCCCTTACTCACCCACTCTCGATTAGCTCATGCAAGGACAAGGCACCAAGGACCCCGGGAGGTGACGTGCACGGGAGCTGGCCCGCGAGACAGACCTCGGTCGCTTGGATTTATCAACACTGCAGGGATGAACCCGAGCACAGACGCCGTGCCAACCCTTAATCATGAGGCGGTCGGGGGCGAGGTTGTGAGGGCGCTGCAACATTCATGGTGGCGAAGCACCGGGCACGCAGGTTGAAATACATTGGAAATTCATAAAGGGCAAAGCCAATTCTGATACATGCGCAAAATGATACAGATGTAGGGGCAGGCCCTAACAGCTTGAGGATAATGTAGCCTGAGGGGCGCCCTCAACTGAACAAACCAAAAAGTCACCTAGCACCAGTGTTGTAGAAGCATCGAGGTAGCTGAAGATGTGTGCCGTGAAGATAGCTCCTCATGAGCTGGGTCACTCCGGAGGCCTGGGAGGCTCACGAGGCCCGGGGGGATCGCAAGGATCCGGGGCCTCCTGAGACGTGCCACCAAGCGCCTGGCCTCGTGAGACGCCATAGCATGCTACGCCAGGCGCTGGTACGAGGTGCCCATGTTCAGCAGGCCAAACGGCATGCGGACGTAGTTGCAGGGGTAGCCCCCACTCCGGCCGACATGCAACGGCCAAAAGAGATCCTGTTAAGTGGCCCTGTTGAGGCCCGGGATGTTGACGCAGAAGCGCAGCTCGTCACCCATGTCGGGGGCGGTAGCTGCGCGGGGTGGTGCGGGGCGACGCTCGCCATGCATGGCCTGCACCTCCTGAAGCTCTTCGATCGCCTTGGTGATGAATTCCCGTGCCCCTGGCGCTTCGCTCCTTGCTTGTGGGGGCGCGCATCGAGGCACAACTCCATGTGGTGTCCGAGCACCTCCCTCGTCACACTGGTCAGGTCGGAAGCTCTCCAGATTGAAGCCCCCGAGCCCGTCCCGAGGGAAGCGTCGGGCGCGCCTTCCTATGCGGGAGGAAGAGGTGCCCCCGCAGCAAGCGCAGTGCCTGAGGCGCCGCCAGAGGGCTTCTTGGGCTCCGGGGGACACTTGGGGAGGAGCCACTTCTTCTTTGCGGGGATGGCCTCAGGAGGCAGGACGCCACCCTCATCATCAGAACTCTCGGCCGCAGCGGCACAGTAGGCGCGCTCAAGGGAACAAGCGGCATCCTTCTCATCGTAGGCGACCATGATGATGCTGCTACACCCTGGCATCTTGAGGACGTTGTAACCATGGTGGGTCGTCGCCATGAATTTGGCGAGGGCAGGGTACCCGAGGATGGCGTTGTACGGAAGGCCGATGTGGGTGACTTTGATGTCAATGATCTCGGTATGATAGTTGTCGTGCTTGCCGAAGGTGACGGGAAGGTGCACCTGCCCTATGGGTGTGGTGGAGCCATCGGTCACTCCTGAGAAGGGCTTGGTGGGCAGGAGCTAGTCATAGGGCACTTGGAGCATGTCGAACGTTTCCACAAAGAGGACATTGAGCCCAGCGCCACCGTCGATGCGGGTCTTGGTGACGAGGACGTTGCTGATGGTGGTTGTGCAGAGCATGGGGAGTGCGCCTGTGGCGGCCGAGCACTTGAGGTGGTCTTTGGAGTCGAAGGTAATCGTGTACTGCAACCACCTGAGGGGACGCACGGCCTTGAGCTTCTGGAGGGCCGCGTTCACCTCGCGAGAGAACTTCTTGAAGATGCGGTTCAAAGCAGGGGCCTGGGCACCACCAAGGATGCATGCGATTGCACAGGGTTCCAGGAAGCCCCCAGCCCCATCATCCTGGCGGTTGTTGTCATTTCTCCTTGGCGGCGGCAGTAGTGGAGGGAGGTCGGCATTGCCCTAAGGGCAATCCTCACGAGGCTGATCACACCAAGGGCCATCGCAAGGCTGATCCTGCCAGCGGTTCTCGTGAGGCTGGTCACGCCAGTCCTGACGAGGGTCGCAGTTGTCCCAGCGGCCTTCGCCATGGCTGTAGCCATGGTCGCCGCGCTTGAACGTTGTGGTTGTGGCTGTGAACATTGTGGAAGATGCCGAATGGGCGGTTGCCCCTGGGGGGCTCTTCATGGTCGCGGCTACGCTTCATCTCGGGCTCTGCTGCCAGCACGGCGGGGCCCTTGCGCTTCGCCTCCTTAGCCTTGGCCTTCTTGTCTTCAGGTTCGGCCTCCGGAAGCTCCAGGAGGGAGAGGCGGCCTTCCTCGGCCCTTGCGCACTTATTCACCAGGTTGAACATCTCCAGGGCCGAGCACAAGTCCTCATGGATGGTGAGCTCTTCTCTCATCTTGACGTCCCGGACGCCATCAGTGAACTCCGAGATGATGGCCTCGTCCGATGCCTTCGGGATCTTGAGGCAAGCATTCGTGAAGCGCTGTATGTACTTGTGCAAGGTCTCGCTCGGCTGCTACTTCACGTGCCGCAGGTCGGCCACTGTAGGGGCGCGGTCAAGGGTGCCCTGGAAGTTGGCGATGAAGCGCTTGCGAAGCTCGTCCCAGGAGGAAATCGACCCCTCTGGGAGGTGAAGGAGCCAGGAGCGCACGCCATCCTTGAGAGCCATGGGGAACTAGTTTGCCATGACCTTGTAGTCACCATTCGCCGCCTCGATGCTCAACGAGTAGAGCTGGAGGAACTCCGCAGGGTCAGGGGTGTCGTCGTAGCGTGGAGGCAGGTCTGGCTTGAACTTGCCAGGCCAGGCGATGCGGCACAGCTTCGGGGTGAAGACATGGCAGCCCGCCGCGCTCATAGGCGCAACGCGCGCGAGAGGAGCTCGGTCTTAACGTCCGCATGCCGCAGCCTCCGGCGGCGCGTGGTGTTAATGGTGGCGCTGGGAGTGCATGTGCGTCACCTTGTGGCCGCTGCACCACCTGGCAGCTTACCTCATCACGCGCCGGCACGCCACGCAGCAGTTCGCGCTGGGCGCGTCGTGCCTGGGCTCAGGGTCGTCGTCACGCAGAGGAGGAGGAGGGGGCGCGCCATGGGCTACATCGCCCGCCTGGGATGGCGGGAGACAGAGCGAGTGGGATGGCGCAGGGACCTTGCCGGCGGCGTTGACGAGCTCAGCGATGCGGCCGAGCCAGTCGTTGTAGCGGTCCTTGGCGGGGCGGTAGCGTAGCAGCTCGCGCGCCATTAGTAGCGCAGCCTGCGCCTTCACCGGCCCGCGGCAGACATGGAAGGACGATGCTATGGCGGGAGTGGGCGATGGAGTGGCGGTGCGGCCATGGCGCCGCACGGAGGGTGGCAGTGACGAATTCTACTGCTCGTGAGCAGCAGGGTCAGTGGCAGCATTAGCTGCCGGAGAAGCGGAGCGGCGAGGGACACCACGGCCCACGGGCGCCATCTGGGCGACGCGTGCAGCCCGGCGCTCGGTGCGGACTCAGCATGTGTCAGCCAAGGGAGCGACAAAGCGGAGACGAAGCAGAACTGGAAGGAGGATTTCGGCACGCCCCTACCTGGCACGCCAAATGTCGGATTCTAGGCTCCACAGACCCAAGAAGGTTCGAACCCTGGGGCGTGTGTGAAGATCTCAACCAGCTCAAGTCTCGAGCTCACCACCCCACAGCCTAGCCTCACCGAGTTCGCGTGAGCCGGGAAGAAGAAGATGAACACAGCCGTTTTACCCAGGTTTTGGCCACCTTGCGGTGTAAAACCCTACTCCTACGTTGTGGTGGATTGGCCTCGCGAGGAGGCTGTGGATGAACTAGTACAGAGGATGAGCAGCCTCGCGAGGGATCAAGTGGTGCGGGTGGAATGGTCAAGGGTCTGGTCCGGGATCCCATTCTACGGTGGTGGCTAGCTTATACTTATAGTGGCCTTGGTCCTCTTCCCTCAAAACTTAGGCGGGAAGGATCCCACGACGGCCAATTTGAAAGGGGACAAGAAGTACATCTAATCCTGACGAAAGGAAGTCTTCGCCTACAAAGCTTCTCGTCGTGACGCAGATGTGGGCTCGGCGATGACATCTGTCCTGCCAAGCTCGTGGTCTTGGTCTTGTTGCACCGGAATGGAAAGCTTTGGGGGATTCCTTGGGAACCCGTGTCTGTCCTTGCTCCTTTAGCACCAAAGGGGAAATTGTCTCCTCTGCACCCGTTGGCGCCCGCCTGGCCTTGGTCGTCATGGCTTGCATCATCGCAGCCTCGTGAGGCTGGGTACCTGCATAGAAGTCTCCGCCTCTCGGGAGGCAGTCTGGGAGGCCGCTCCTCTAGAGGTCTTGGTGTCGTCGCCTTGCGAGGCTAGGGCCCTCGCGAGGGTCTTGCTCTGGAGTTGTTGTAGCTGGGCCGTACAGGGCCGTCGATGCGCCCACGCGCTGGGCCGCTGGCAGGCAGATCTAGGTACCCCTGATCCGAGAACGCCGACAGGGCATGACTGTTCCTAGCTAGTGGTTGAATCTTGAAAAAAAATAGTTTTTCTCTCATTCAATAGATACTTATGTACCTAGAAATGATTTTTGGAAAAAATAAAGAGCAAACTATGAGGTAGCTGCAGTTCAAATTTGACTAACTTCCTACTGAATCGGTGGAAATTTGTCTTTTTCACGAGATGTGGATCAAAGCTTTTTGACACCCAACCATTTGGTCAATTGTGCATTAAATATGGCCTAATATTTTAGAAAATTGATTTAGTCCAATTTTGCAACAAATATATGGTAGGTCCTTCACAAAAAAAACTCATTTTGGGCTCTTGAAAAGTGGAAAATGAATTTTTCGTCCAAAGAAAATGAAAACTTCCTTAGGCAACATTGTTTGCCATTCCAAGATTCACCCTTTGTGCACAATATGAGATCATTTGAACAAACTATGCCATGATTGTGGGCATAAGATTGATCATTTGGCTTGAAAGCCATGAATATTCACACATGATAGCTCATTTCTGAGAACACTTTTTTAAAAGAATTGCCATATTACAAGTTTCTTATTTTTGCTGGTAACCTGGTCACATATAATGACACAATGCGAAGGTTTACCAATATTTTTTTTTGAATTTTTCAAGCCCGTTTCAAAATGCGGTCAAAACGGCGGGCATGACAGTTCCTAGCTAGTGGTCGAATCTTGGAAAACTTTTGGTGTTTCTCTGATTAAATAGATACTTATGTACCTAGAAATGATTTTTGGAAAAAATATAAAGAGAAAACTATGAGGCAGCTGCAGTTCAAATTTGATCCGCTTCCAGCTGAATCGGCGGAAATTTGTCTTTTTCATGAGAGGTGGATCAAAGCTTTTGACACCCAACCATTTGGTCAATTGTGCATTAAATATGGCCTAGTATTTTAGCAAATAGATTTGGTCCAATTTTGCAACAAATATATGGTAGGTCCTTCACAAAAAAACACATTTTGGGCACTCGAAAAATGGAAAATGAAATTTCCGTCCAAAGAAAATGAAAACTTCCTTAGGCAACATTGTTTGCCATTCCAAGATGCACCCTTGTGCACAATATTAGATCATTTGAACAAACTATGCCATGAATGTGGCCATAAGATTGATCATTTGGCTTTGAAAGCCATGAATTTTTAGACTGATAGCTCATTTACGAGAGCACTTTTTTAAAATAATTGTCGTATTACAAGTTTATTATTTTTCCTGGTAACTTGGTCACACATAATGATACAATGCGAAGGTTTTCTAAATTTTTTATATTCTTTTTAATTTTTCATGCCCGTTTCAAAATGCGGTCAAAATGGCGGGCATGACAATTCCTAGCTAGTGGTTGAATCTTGGAAACTTTTGGTGTTTCTCTGATTAAATAGATACTTATGTACCTAGAAATGATTTTTGGAAAAAATAATGAACAAACTATGAGGCAGCTGTAGTTCAAACTTGACCCACTTCTAACTGAGTCGGTGGGAATTTGTCTTTTTATGAGAGGTGGATCAATGCTTTTGACACACAACCATTTTGTCAATTGTACATTAAATATGGCCTAATATTTTATAAATTGATTTGGTCCATTTTTGCAACAAATATTTGGTAGGTCCTTCACAAAAAAACCCTTTTTGGGCACTCAAAATGGAAAATGATTTTTTCATGAAAAAAACTTATCTTTAATTGATTACAACCAATTTAGATGGTCATAATGTCTTTAAAGTATTTGATGCGTTCTGATTGGTCCATTGGCATCTCATGCGGATCATGCATCAAACACCGTCGGATGGTCCCGGATCCGAGGGTAGTCCTCACCCTCTCAGCCACGTAGCCCTAACATGCACAGCCCTCACCCCCTCAGCCCCCACGCACCCACGACCGCCACCCCCAACCCTCCCCCTCCCTCTCTGATCTGGATCCGCCCCTGCTCTCCACCGCCCGCCTCGGCCTCGCCGGAGAGAGAGGCGTCGCCGCCCAGCGACCACGGCTAGCTTGCTCCCCGGCGTGCACGACGCGCCATCGATCTAGCTGGACCATGGCGCGTGTGTGGGCTGCCTAGGGTCTCCACCCCCAAATCTCCCATCCACTCCCGACTCAAATCCCCCAAATCTCTCCTCCGCTCTCGAATCAAATCCCCCATCACCTCCGCCACCACCCCACCTACTCCCACCATCGTTGCGAGTCGCGAGCGCGAGCAGAGCGATGGCCAATCCTATGCTTCTCCTTGATGTCCCCACCCCATCCGTCGTCCACCTCCCTGGGATGATGGCAAGCAACATATCTAGGGCGACGATGAACCCTAGCCACAACAGCTCGTTGGTGCGGCTGCGGCGAATCTGATACTCGCCTCGAGCTCCCTCCTCCTCCGTTGCTGCAGCCACCTTGGGGCGCTGTTCACCACCTCTGACCGCTACGTGGGGAACCATCCCGGCCAAGGGGAAGCTGAGTTCCAAGCCAACACAGCGTTGCCTTCATGGAGACGACGCTGTCCGGTGAAGCGGCTCTGCCTGCGGCCCGATCCCCATTACCAAGTTCAATCAAAAGGTCCGACCCTTCACATTGCCTGCTTCTATTCCCCCTCTTCAATCTCCATGGATCTTGCCTCTCACTGAGCTTGCGACCAATTCATCCAATTTCAGACTGGCAAGCCTCTCAAGTGTAAAAAAAATGGCATGCTCTCAAGTCTAAGATGGATACAAAGCGGTGTATGCATGTGCCAAACTGAAACCATATGTGTCACATAGTAGTTATTCATCTCTGACATGAGCTGCCTGCAATTAGGGGAGATTGTGTCTATTCCTATTAGTATTTTATTTATCTCCTTCCTCATCTCTGACACCAGCTGTTGTGCATGCAATCAGGGGTGTTCTTGATTTGCTCAGAAGGATCTTTCGTTGCCGTGGGAGCCTGTGACCTCTTCTTCTACTACTTATTGCTACTGCTGCTGGGTCTCTGCAGCTGTAGGGTGGGTGATCCATCTATGTTTATTTGCTGCTGCCTGAACTCTGTTTCTCTGCAGGCCCTGAATCTCTCATTGTCTTGGTTGTTGCTTACTGCAGGGAATCCACTGTTGTTGACAAATGATGAAGAAACCACCGGTCTTCTACTTCTTACGGGTTGCTGCTCTACTGGAAGGTACACAACAAGAATGCTTCAATATGCTACACTTTGCTAGATATTGACACGTATCCTTCAAGATGCACCTCGATCTCTAAGGATAATTAATGTTCCTGCATGAATATTCACATTGCATGAGAAATCATTGTTGCCTTCATCGTAAAATGGGAAGTATTTGTGGTCTATAACACAGCTAGCTAAACATTTGCTTTCCTGCAGCTTCCATGGTGAAGTCTCTTACTTATACTATTTGTTTATCCATCCATTCTAATATATTACTCGACTCACTTGATTATGTTTCTAATTGAGAATTGATCGTGGTTGTATAGTTGCGTCAGCGTTGTGTACTAATGTTTAGCACAGATGATGTACATACGGCGTGTCTTTTTCTTCAGTCACAGAAGTTAGAATAGCATCTTCATTGTAGTCCTACTTGCAAACTCAACTAAACCGCGACACAGTTTGAATATAGCACATGACACTGATGTAAAAGGTAGCCTTAACACTTTGGCCTGATCCACACAGGATCCTCTTGAGCTGTAGATTCTGGCATTAGACCTCTCCTCCATGGGGAACAGCTGCAAGAACCACGGTAAGGAATTGACGTGCCTTTTAGCTTGTTCATTCATGTTGATCCACCCAGTTATTTTGTGTCTTCTTCTTCAGTTGCAAAGGTTACAATAACATGTTCTAGTCTTACAACTCAACTAAACTGCAGTAGCACATGGCACTTGCAGTACAGTTGAGTATAGTACATGACACTGGTGTAAAAGAAAGAGAACAGAAATGGCCCTGCTAGTATAAAGATTAACATGCAGGCTCGATCCACATGAGGATCCCCTTAAGTTTGAGTGCCTAGCTGTAGATTCTGGCAATGGAGTCCAGCATTAGGCTTGTGATAAGCTGGTTTGTTGTCTCTGTCGGATGGACAGCATCCCAGTACAAGTACTTGCGAGGTTTTACTAGTTCATGCAAATCCGATGTGAAACTGGTCATCTTGTTCATGCAAATCCAGACACTCTAATGCATTATCTTGTATTGTATTAGTATGATAAGTATGTGTTAGGTTTGTCCAGTCCATCAATGTGGGTAAATGTGTTTGGTCTATGCGTGTGTATAGATTTTTTTTTATTTTTTTGGCTGTTGCAACACTTGGATTATTTATTAATATAACCCAGCAGCGACGCTTCCCTTTTAACACATGTACTGGTGTGCTAAAACATGCAAAAGACACAAATCCTGAGCTTTCTTTATCGGCTTGCTGCTGCTGCACCTTGTGTACAATCACTGATGTTGCTCTAGTTAGTGTTGTAGAGGAAGAAAGATGATATCTTTATATTACTTGCTTTTGCTGCTTATATATAGACATGTATCACTAGTAGAAAAAACGACTTTACGTGAGCCCCATTAGTCCCGGTTTGATAACGGCCCGGGACTAATATGACCATTAGTACCGGTTCCAATGGCTAGGGGGCGGGCATCATTAGTCCCAGTTCGTGGAGTACCTCTAGTCCCGGTTTGTGACACAAACCGGGACTAAAGGGGTGGTGGTAGGCTGGTGTCAGGCTGGGGCCCCCCCGAGCCCCTTTAGTCCCGGTTTGTATCACAAACCGGAACTAGAGGAACACCTTTAGTCCTGGTTGGTTATACAAACCGGGACTAAAGATGCCCCTATATAAACCCTACGTCCAGCCCGAGCCCATTTTCCCCTTTCCTCTCCTCTCTGTTCTTCCCCTTTTGCTTGAGCTCATCCTCCATTTTTGCCAAAATTTGTCAAGATTTGAAGACACTCCATCCATCCAAGTGTTCACAAAGGTTAGCAACTTTGTCCTTTCATCTCTCATTGCTAGATTAGCTCTTGGAATGCTCTATAAGTACAGTGATTTGTGCGTTTTAGTTTGGGAGTAATTATATGTGGGAGTTTATTTGATTTATATGCAATTTGAGCTCAAATTAACTTCTTAGTTTGCATATGTAGGTGTGGTTTACTTAGTGCCTTCTCGTCCTCGTCCTAACCACCGTCGATCGCCCGCACCGTCCCGTCGCCGGCTCCACCTTGGTGAGCCTCTTGTTCCTTATCCTTTTTATAAAAAAATCATGTTTGTGTGATTTAGATAGTTACTTGTATAATTTTCTTACCCGTACATTGTTTGTTATACATAGTGGCATGGTTTTCATATCCATCCCCGTCAGCCCTCGTCCGGTTTATGATTCGGATGTAGTATATTCTCTTTTATAACTATTTGTTGCATTTCATGTTTATTACAATTATGCCCATCAAGTTGACATAGATATTTTTATCTAGGAGTTATGTGAACCAGAAATTGCAACCAACCCTCTTGTCGAGAAGTTAAATTTTGTTGAAAAAGAAAATGAGTATTTGAAAGAAAAACTGAAAAGAATTGAAGAAGAGAAGATGAAACAGGAGTTGTATGTTGCCGAAGTCGTCGATGATCACAAGATCAAGATGGATGCAATGCACTTGAAGATTAGAAAGATTATAAAATATGCCGTTAATAAAGAGGCTTGGTATCACTATGCTGTTGGATCAATTGTTACCTTAGTTGCGATCTTGATCGCATTTGTTGTTGCATTTAAATGCTTTAGCTAGAGAGTTTGTATGAGTGTGTATTAACTTTATGTATGAACTTGTATGACCTTGTATTAATTTTGTCTTTTCGGTGTTGTGTAATGAAGATGAGCCGACAATGGATGTATAATGACCGATGCTCTCCCCAGTTCATTAATGGCGTGCATACTTTTCTGGTTGTGGCTAAGGCAAACAAGTGGGCGGATGGTTTTATGTGTTTTCCATGTGCTGTCTGTAAGAATGATCGCAATTACTCTAACTCAAGAACCATTCACGTCCACCTGTTTACGTCTGGTTTCATGTCCGACTATAATAGTTGGACCAAGCACGGAGAAAGAGGGGTTCTAATGGAAGAGAATGAAGAAGAAGAGGATGATGACGGCTATCCTGGCCATGGGTTCCCTGAATACGATGGTACTACAATGGGAGAAGAAGCTGAGCCGGCAATGGGGGAAGAAGCTGAAGAAGAGGCATCAGATGAACCCGCTGATGATCTTGGTCGGGCCATTGCCGATGCAAAGAGAAACTACACAAGTGAAAAGGAGAAGCTGAAGTTGTAGCACATGTTAGAGGATCACAAGAAATTGTTGTACCCAAATTGTGAAGATGACAAGAAAAAGCTGGGTACCACACTAGAATTGTTGCAATGGAAGGCAGAGAATGGTGTATCTGACAAGGGATTTGAAAAGTTGCTGATATTGTTAAAGAAGATGCTTCCAAAGGACAACGAATTGCCTGACAGTACGTACGAACCAAAGAAGTTTGTCTGCCCTCTAGGATTAGAGGTGCAGAAGATACATGCATGCCCTAATGACTGCATCATCTACCGCGGTGAGTACGAGGATTTGAATGCATGCCTGGTATGTGGTGCATTGCGCTATAAGATCAGCCGCGATAACCCTGGTGAAGTTGAGGGCGAGCGTCCCAGGAAGAAGATTCCTGCCAAGGTGATGTGGTATGCTCCTATAATACCACGGTTGAAACATTTGTTCCAAAACAAAGAGCATGCCAAGTTGAGGCGATGGCACAAAGAAGACCGTAAGAAAGACGCGAAGTTGAGAGTACCCACAGACGGGTCGCAGTGGAGAAAAATCGAGAGAAAGTGGGAGGACTTTGCAGATGACGCAAGGAACGTATGTTTTGGTTTAAGTGTAGATGGCATTAATCCTTTTGGGGAGCAGAGGAGCAATCATAACACCTGGCCTGTGACTCTATGTATCTATAACCTTCATCCTTGGTTGTGCATGAAGCGAAAGTTCATTATGATGCCAGTGCTCATCCAAGGCCCTAAGCAACCCGGAAACGACATTGATGTGTACCTAAAGCCATTAGTTGAAGAACTTTTACAGCTGTGGAATGGAAAAGGTGTACGTGTGTGGGATGAGCACAAACAGCAGGAATTTAACCTACATGCATTGCTGTTTGTATCCATCAATGATTGGCCTACTCTTAGTAACCTTTCAGGCTAGAAAAACAAGGGATACCATGCATGCACGCACTATTTAGATGATACCGATAGTATATATTTGCATAAATGTAAGAAGAATGTGTACCTGGGACATCGTCGATTTCTTCCGATCAAGCATCTCTTAAGAAAGAAAGGCAAGCATTTCAAATTTGAGGTAGATCACTGGAAGAAGCCTCGCCACCGTACTAGTCATGATATACTTGATATGGTCAAGGATTTAAAAGTAATCTTTGGAGAGGGTCCTAGCAAACAATCTGTTCCAAATGACGCTGACGGATGCACACCCATGTGGAAGAAGAAATCTATATATTGGGACCTACCCTATTGGAAAGACCTAGAGGTCCGCTCTGCAATCGACGTGATGCACGTGACAAAGAATCTTTGCCTGAACCTGCTAGGCTTCTTGGACGTGTATGGGAAGACAAAAGATACACCGGAGGCACGGGAGGACCAGTAATGTATGCACAAAAAATATGGCATGCATCCAAAGCAGTATCAGGGTCATGCCAGCTACGCTCTTACCAAAGAAGAGAAGGAAATATTCTTTGAATGCCTACTCAGTATGAAGGTCCCATCTAGCTTCTCATCAAATATAAAGGGAGTAATAAATATGGCAGAGAAAAAGTTCCAGAACCTAAAGTCTCATGACTGCCACGTGATTATGACGCAACTGCTTCCGGTTGCACTAAGGGGGCTTCTACCAGAAAACGTTCAATTAGCCATTGTGAAGCTATGTGCATTCCTCAATGCAATCTCTCAGAAGGTAATCGATCCAGAAATCCTGCCAAGGTTACAGAATGATTTGGTGCAATGTCTTGTCAGTTTCGAGTTGGTTTTCCCACCATCCTTCTTCAATATCATGACACACGTCCTAGTTCACCTAGTCGACGAGATTGCCATTCTGGGTCCTGTATTTCTACACAATATGTTGCCCTTTGAGGGGTTCATGGGAGTCTTAAAGAAATATGTTCATAACCGTGCTAGGCTAGAAGGAAGCATCTCCAAGGGCCATGAAACAGAGGAGGTCATTGAGTTTTGTGTTCACTTTATTCCTGACCTTAAGCTGATTGGTGTTCCTGAATCGTGACATGAGGGCAGACTGGATGGAAAAGGCATGCTAGGAAGGGACCAAGTAATATGTATGGACAGGCATTCTTGGGTGCAAGCACACTACACAGTTCTACAAAATTCTGCCTTGGTGGCTCTGTATATCGAGGAACACAAGAATATTCTACGCTCCAAACACCAGGAGCAGTCTGATGACTGGATTACACGTGAACAAATGGGGACTTTCGCTTGTTGGTTGCAGACACGTCTCATGCATGATGACACTATTGCAGATGAGCTGTACTTGCTGTCCAAGTTACCATCTTCGACTATATTGACTTTCAATGGGTACGAGATAAATGGGAATACATTTTACATGATCGCCCAAGATAAAAAGAGCACCAACCAAAACAGTGGTGTCCACTTTGATGCAGCAAACACCAATAGGCCAAAGGACACATATTATGGTTACATAGAGGAGATATGGGAACTTGACTATGGACGTGCTTTGAAGGTCCTTTTTTTCGGTGCAAATGGGTCAATCTGATAGGAGGCGGGGTAAAGGAAGAGCCGTGGTACGGAATGACAACAGTGGATCTCAATAATCTTGGGTACGCAGATGAACCATTCGTCCTAGCCAATGATGTGGCGCAGCTTTTCTATGTGAAGGACATGTCTACCAAGCCGAAAAAAAGAAAAGATAAGGAAGCGAATACATCATACGATGAGCCAAAGCGCCACATAGTTCTTTCAGGGAAAAGAAACATCATGGGAGTGGAGGACAAGACAGACATGTCAGAAGATTATGAAAAGTTTCATGAACTTGCTCCCTTCACAGTGAATATTGACTCGAGCATAGAGTTAAATGATGAAGATTGTCCATGGTTACGGCGCAAAGGGGCACACGTGAAGAAAAAGTTTTATACCCCAAGATCCCACTCTGGGATGTGACCGGCTGCACCGTCATGACTTTCTTCTCTAGTGAGTTTCCGGACTTATATATCTGGAAAGTCCCACTTCAGACAAACCAGAGGGAATCTTTGTAATAGTTAGGGTACTTTTGTGTTTTGGCATTTGAAACCCGAAGAAATATTATGTCCAAACAAAATATTTCATGCATTATATAGGACTTCATTTCGTATTTTTTTGAGCTAAATGACCCTGAAATTGAAAAGCACTACAAATGTACTCTGAAAAGGTTGAAAGTTGGCATGGTATCATCATTTCACCCACATAGCTTGTGCTAAAAAGTTGGGAGGGTTACGACAAAAACTGGATGCACTTCGTGTACAAAATGGGCAATCTCTTTCGAAGTATCAGGGTTTCGGACGAAAACTCATCTGTTAGAAAGGCATTTCATTTTTTTAACTTATTTCAACTCAAGACTTTTTCTGCATTCAACATGCACCATTCAAAGCCACATCATCAATTTTCAACCCTTTCTGACTTCATTCGCTATTTTTCATGGATTTACTTATTTTTTTGAGCTAAATGACCCTGAAATTGAAAAGCACTACAAATGAACTCTGAAAAGGTTGAAATTTTGCATGGTATCATCGTTTCACCCACATATCATGTGCTAAAAAGTTGAGAGGGTTACGACAAAAACTGGATGCACTTCGTGTACAAAATGGACAATCTCTTTCAAAGTATCAGGGTTGGGACGAAAACTCATCTGTTACAAAGGCATTTCATTTTTTTAAACTTATTTCAACTCCAGACTTTTTGTGTGTTCAACATGCACCATTCAAAGCCACATCATCAATTTTCAACCCTTTCTGACTTCATTCGCTATTTTTCATGCATTACTGATTTTTTTAGCTGAATGACCCTGAAATTGAAAAGCACTACAAATTAACTCTGAAAAGGTTGAAAGTTGGCATGGTATCATTATTTCACCCATATAGCATGTGCTAAAAAGTTGAGAGGGTTACGGCAAAAACTAGATACACTTCGTGTACAAAATGGACAATCTCTTTCGAAGTATCAGGGTTTCGGACGAAAACTCATCTGTTACAAAGGCATTTCATTTTTTTAACTTATTTCAACTCTAGAATTTTTGTGCGTTCAACATGCACCATTCAAAGCCAGATCATCAATTTTCAACCCTTTCTGACTTCATTCACAATTTTTCATGGATTTACTTTTTTTGAGCTAAATGACACTGAAATTGAAAAGCACTACAAATGAACTCTGAAAAGGTTGAAAGTTGGCATGGTATCATCATTTCACCCACATAGCATGTGCTAAAAAGTTGAGAGGGTTACGGCAAAAACTAGATGCACTTCGTGTACATTATGGACAATCTCTTTCGAAGTATCAGGGTTTCGGACGAAAACTCATCTGTTACAAAAGGCATTTCATTTTTTTAAACTTATTTCAACTCCAGACTTTTTGTGCGTTCAACATGCACCATTCAAAGCCACATCATCAATTTTCAACCCTTTCTGACTTCATTCATTATTTTTCATGCATTTACTAATTTTTTTGAGCTATAAAAGAAATTTAAACTATTCAAATTTGAAAACTATTGGCACTAGCAGAAAGTTTATAATTTTTGTGACCTAAATAAAAAATATTCACTCAGAAACTCTAAATATTTGGCTGTAAGTAGAAACAAAAGAAAATAAATAAAGCAAAAAACAAAAAAAAACTGGAAAATAAATAAATAAATAAAATGCCCGCCTATTGGGCCGCCACGGCCTGCATACGACTAGAAACCCAACAACTAGTTGGGCCAGGATGCAGGGCCGCATGACCCAGTACGGCCCACAGGGCATGATAGGTTTCGTAGGCCCACAAAGGCCTGCTTAGAGAGGAGCTCGACAGGGAATCCGCGGCGGGGCTTATAAACCGCTGCGAGCTCCTCTCAACTAGCGAGGTGGGACTAAACATTCGACACAGGAAGCACAAGCCTTTAGTCCTGGTTGGTGGCTTCAACCGGGACTAAAGACCCCCCTTTAGTCTTGGTGTGAGCCACCAACCAGGACTAAAGGCATGGGCTTCCCGCCGCTTGGCCTGGTGAGATTCACCTTTAGTCCTGGTTGGTGGCTCCAACCGCGACTAAAGGGGGGCCTTTAGTCCCGATTGGAGCCACCAACCGGGACTAAAGGTGTTTGTATAAAAGCACAGACTTACAAAATTCCCCCCACTCTCTCGATTTGTCCTCTCCTATCTGCCGCCCGCCTCGACGCAACACCGTCGGGCTGCCCGACTGCACCATCGATGTCAGCTCCCGCCGCTGCCGCCACCGGCCTCCACGCGCAGCGCCCAAGCCCGCCGGCGCTGCTCTCTTCCATGCACCCCGTCGACGCCTCCCACACGCATGCCACCGTCGTCATCCTCCGAGCCCGCCCAGACGCCCCAACTCCTCCCCCACCCCGACGAGCCAGCGCCGCTCCTCCACGCCGCCCGGCCCCCACCCCGACGAGCCCGCGCTACTCCTTTACGCCTGATCCTCGCGGTGAGCTCCGGCGGCCATCTTTTTTTTTATTTTTTTTCATCTTTTTTTTGTGTTAGATGAGTAGGAATTTATGTATGTACGTATGTGTATATGTAGATGAATGTTAGATGTATATGTAGATTGAGTAGGAATTTTTTTGTGTAGAGTTTATTATGTATGTATGTATATGATGAATGTTATGTATGTATGTGTATGAACTAATTTTTGTATGTATAGATGAACGCATAACTAATTTTTGTATGTATGTATGTATTTATGTAGATGAACACATAACTAATTTTTGTATGTATGTATATGATGAATGTTAGATGTGTATATGTAGAATGTTAGATGTATTGATGTACATATATGTAGAATGTTAGATGTATTGATGTATATGTAGTTTATTAAATCTGAGTATCATAATATATAAAATGATAATTATTGCATAGGACTTTGTTTTCATAAGAATTTGTTCTCGACGTCGACGATGCCCAGCCCGCATCCTCGTTGTCGACTAGTCGGCGACAACCTGCTTGAGAGGCGCCATGTCCGGGAATGGGCTCCACCGGGCTGGCACTGGGAGGTGCTACCTTTCGGGGCGCGTAGCTTGGTGAGGAACCGGGCTCCCGTCGTCGACCCGGAGCTTCTTTGGTGGCGGTCGCGTGGGCCACTTTTGGTGCGGAGGCAGCCGGCCCCCGCAGAGGTGGTACGTCACCGTGTCAGGGAGGAGGACGAGCACGTCCGTCGCTACATGGTTGCGCTGGACGTCAGGTTCTCCAATACCTGGCAGGTTCTTCAGGGATCTCTCCCGAGCTATGATCGTGTGATGGTTCCTTCTCTTTGGGTGCCCACCGCCCGTGCCTCAGGAACCGCGAGTGAACTAGATTCTTCGATAATATTCGATCTGTATTAGCTAGTGATGTTATATGATAATATTCAAGAGTATTAGTGATAATACTCGAGATGTATTTGAGATTATATTCAATAATATTTGATACGATGTATTCAAGATTATATTATTCGATAATATTCGAGACGATGTATTCGAGATTATATTCGATGATGCATATTATCTGGATTATTCGAGATGTATTAGTGATATTATTCGAGATGCAAATTATCTACTATGATTCAGTTTTTCCTTATTGATTGCATTCTAATTTGAACACTAAATTGTTTTATCTTTCTTGTGGATTAGTTAATCTATGGACAATACTGGCAGAGATGGAGAAGAGACCATGTTCGACATCATACGCTCCCCGAGCCTAGAAAATGAACCTGAAGATGACGGCTCACAATATCTGTACAATTTCGATGAGGGTGTATTTGATGAAGACGAATGAAGAGATGAAGGCCACAACAATGATAATGAAGGAAATGTTCTTCAAACAACAAAGATCGGTGAGGTATATTTATATAAGTCATCTGGTGATCATTACATGTATTAATTGATTTGTATATATATATTAATGAATCGATCTTTCTTCTTTTAGCCCTCCGGATCGAGCAAATCTTCTACAAGCAGGGCAGTATGAGGCCCGGCCAAAAGGTTGCAGGCTGGCATAAAGTACAACATCGATGACATCAAACCAAATGGCGAACCGCTTGCTCCTAAAAAGAATGCGGACGAATTTACTCGTCAATGCGGAGTTATTGTCAGTGACCAAATCCCGATCTCCGTTCAAGAATGGAATAAGCCAGCAAAGGGACATCAAGGAGTTAGTTTTGTCTTCGAAAGAGCAAAAGATCTGCTTTGGGAATCGCTCATGTCACATTTCAACCTACCAGATCATTTCACAGATGCACAACGGGAGAAAGTCAGGAAGAGTGCTCTTAGGAAGATGGCGATTGCATTATGCAACCACAAGAAATGAATATGGGCCAAGTACGAAGCTGACGGAAAGAAGACTCCAGCATTCAAGGGAGCACTGGAGAAGGCAAGAGATCACTTGGACTCTTTCGTGAAGTTCAAGGAATCGGACGCAGCTCAGGAACGGTCGAGAATAAACAAGATTAATGCTGCGAAACAAAGTGGCACCATACTCTGGGGCAGGTGGCTACCAGGTCGGCCGGCCTAAGTGGTATCTCGCTGAGGAATAGATGACTGCTGCAGGGGTCACTCCAGTTACATTGAGTTGGCCCGACAGGTGCAGGACTTGGTTTTAAGCGCATGGGGGGAGGTTGGACCCAGAGACAGGGCTGGTTATGGAGCGGGCAAGTATTAAAGAAGCCTCCGACACTTTACTTGTTGCAATACAAGAGGCTTGAATGAGGGCGTTCAAGCCCGAGAGAGAGAACGGCGAGCTTACGCGCGCCCTAAAGAATCCTGAACACCCAGGACGAACATGAGGCAAAGGCGTTGTTCCGTGGTTTGAGGGGTTTGCGGATTGGAACGCCACTTACAGAAGCCATGCGAGAAAGAAGCAGCAGGAGGAGGAGAAGAGGAAGCTGGAGGAGGAGCAGAGGAAGGAGGAAGCAGTCCGCCTTCAACTGTTAGAATCAAAGCACGCGGAGTTGGAACACGCTTTCATGCGGCAGCAGGAGCAGATCGACTCTCTTAGCCAGGAAAGGGCGTCTCAGGAGCGGTAGCAGCAAGCAAATCCAGCATTGGATAGCACCGTCCCATCTATGCCGAAAAGCAGCGTGGGTTCCACCCCGGCCGATGATGCACTGCTGGCTAGATACCCCGTGGATGATATCAAAGGTACGACACCTTGTGAGCTACACATTAAAGTGAAGAACATATCCATGAAGGTGGCGGACGGCTATGCTTTAACAAATCCCCCTGAAGCAACCTTCCACGGAAATCCGATTCCAGCTGGCTATGCTCATGTTGGGGTGGATGAAGTGATGTTGGGATATTACGAGCTAGAGCTTGACATTCCTGGAGGTGACGAGGAGCGCACATTGGGAGACGCCATACGTCGTATCATTCTATGGAGAAAGGATTGCATCGTCTTTCCAAGGCCACCAACTCCTCCTCCAAGTCTGCCGCGTCATCCGGCTCCTCCTCCAAGTCCGCCACCACGTCAGCCGACTCCTACTCCTCGAAGTCCACCACCGCATCAGCCGACTCCTCCTCCAAGTCCGCCACCACGTCAGCCGACTCCAACCCTGCCCGAGACGGAGCGCGGTGCTAGTCCGCCACCACGTCAGCCGACTCCACCACCCCAACCCGAGACAGACCCCATCAGCGTGAGTCCACCATATCGATCTCAGGCGCGTCAGCCTTCTCCAAAGCGGAAGAGAGCACCAACCAAGAAAGCCTCTCCTCCTGCCAAAAAGAAGTTAGCTTACAACAGGAGTGACGAGGAAAACAAGGCCATAGTGGATGCCGAAGTGAAGTCCTTTTTTGTGAAGAAACCACCCCCACCGCCAAAGGAGAAAATACCTGAGGTAGTCCTACAACACTTTGTGGATATGGCTCAATCGGCTATGAAGAGAATGGACTTAGACTATGAGCACTCTATTAAGAAGTTATATCGGGCAAAAAAAGAGAAGGAGTCGAGCTCGATCTCGAGCAAGCAGTTGGTAAAAAAGTGGGAAAATTGTTCCCCAGGTGGGAGAACAGGCAGTGAAATCGATCCCCCCACTCATTGTGCAATCACACGTGAGTACCACCGATAGGCCGGAAATAACTGACGCTCATAGACGCATGGATAAAGAGGCCAGTGTCACTGTTGAACAACTCCTAGAAATCGAGGTTCTCCCCGGGTTTGAAGAGGTGGAACTAGCATGGAAATATTTCCCCGGCCAACCTCTGGTCAAGCCTGAGGAGGTCCAGAATCTATGAATGAAAATGCACAGATTGCATGACTGGTACCTGAGAGAAATAAAGAACGGGCGAGAGGCCCTCATGGTGAAAGTCAAGGCAGAGCATTACTTTCGTGGAAAAGATTTGTGGGTTGAGTTTCAAGAAATGTTTCAGTTATTCAATCAAGACGCACTCGACAAGTCTCATCAGTTGTTATTGTCTGTAAGTGATTTCTTTCTGTAATTTAAGTCTCTAGCTGTGCTTGTTCATTACCTGTAATTCTCCTCAATATATTCTTTTCTATGGTAGTATGCAGAATGATGATTTATGAAATGAAAAGAGATGGACGCCATGGCATTGGGTTCATTGACCCAAATACCGTTAATGAAGAGGTGTGGTCATGTCACAAAAATGACACAGAGAAAAGCTTGCTACAGTTTTTGAAGCGACTAAATACCCAACTAGAAATACTACTTCCTTACAACTTCGGGTGAGTGTTACTGTCTTGTACTACAAATTCTGTTTTGCTTACTAGATGTTAATAAGTGTAGTTGATGAGTTATGCACATGCCTGCTTAATTATACAAACGCGTGCGCATGCAATTTCCACTAGATCCTACTAATCATTGAAGTTGACGAGGGAAAATTTCAAGTACTAGACTCACTACTTAAAGAACTTAAAGAATACTCAATCGTGAAGGAAATGCTCGGCAGGTAATTTCAATCATTATCGCACTATGTCGGCCTCTTTAGTTTATTTCCTGATATCAACTAATTAATAACTCCTTTATTCATTTTCTTTGCCGGCGGGTAGGGTTTGGCAAAAGTTCATCAAACAGGTTCAAGGCCAATGGAAACAAGAGCTGAAATGGGTGTGACCCAGGGTACGTAATTAAGTAGTACTAGCTACGTCTGCGCATCTGTTTAATTCTAGTTTCAATACCATTATCATGCTTGATTAATTATTATCTGGTTGAATTCTTTTCTCGTAACGTGCATGAGTCAGGCGTCGGGGAATAATTTATGTGCGTACTACGTTTGTGAGAACATTCACATTATGACGTCCGAAAGGAGCACATCTACAAGACAACTTTGGGTATGCAAACACAATTCAAAGTTCTTTTATCATGATCTAATATACACACACAACTAATATATTCATATTGATCTCCTTCTTTAATAAATATGACGGAGATGCGGGATAAGCTCCTACCAACGGACTGCATACGAGCACTTCAAGAGGAAATTGCGGGATTTTTGCTTGACCAGGTCATAGATCCCGAAGGAGAATACCATTACACCTAATGCCTGCATGTAATGATCTGCAAATTGTAGGAGAAATTGTATATATATATATATATCTGTGTGTGTGTGTGTGTGTATGCTTGGTCATACGAGAAATTCTATGATATATGATTGGTCGTACGAGAAATTCTATTATCTATGATGTGTACAGTATGTAGTAGCATTGTGTAGCGCCCAAGATGCGATTCTATTCCAATCACGTGATGAATTCATGATTGGGGCACAACCGCATTTCGAGAGCATAGCAAGATACCATGTACTGAATAGATGAGAATACAAGATAAAGGCTTACACTCGCCACAAGCTACAACATGAATACATGAGTACATCAATACATAGCAATCATCATACAGAAGAGCAGGATCCGACTATGGATGAAATCAAACAAAAAAGAAGAACAACATCCACCCTGCTAATCCCAGGCTCCTGACCCGGAACCTATCCCTTGATCGAAGAAGAAGAGGCAGAAGAACTCTAAACAAGCAAGCATCACACTCGCGTCAGACCATCGCTTTACCTGTACCTACAACTGTTGTTGTAGTAATCTATGAGCCACGAGGACTCAGCAATCCCATTACCATGGGTATCATGACTAGCAAAGCTTAATGGGTATGGAATGGATAAGTGGTGAGGTTGCAGCAACACTAAGCATTGTATGGTGGCTAACTTATGGGTACAAGAATAAGACGAGAAACTACGCAAACGGTGGCAAACTAGTAATGATCAAGAAGTGATCCTGAACTACTTATGAGTCAAACATAACCCCACCATGTTCTCTTCTCGACCTCACTCGAAAAGAGATGGTCACGGTTATGCATGTGGTTGGTGTATTTTAATTCAGATCTGGTTTCAAGTTCTTTACAACCGGATATTAAAAATTCCCATCTGCCACATAACCATGGGCATGACTTTCGAAAGATCAAACCCTACAGGGGTGTCCCAACTTAGTCCAGCACAAACTCTCACGATCAGCGGAGGAAAATCCTCCTCCCGGAACAACCTGATCAAGCTCCAAATGCCGGTTCACAAGACATTTCGACAATGGAAAAACAAGTTCAGCAAGACCTCCCGATGTGCTGACACCCTGATAGTAGTCGTGCATATCTCGTATCAGGCCACGACGGATGAGCTATGGTTAAAGCGACCAAATACCACAAGTTGCCAAGGGGCGGCGCCACAAGCCGCTCTATTTTGGACCAACACTCATGAGGAGCACTGGCCCGGGTTGTTAATTAAGTCCTCGGGGCCCGGGAAGTCCCTGTGCAAGTTTTAGTTGTTATTAGGCAAATGGTAAAACCAAAGTTGGGCCTTGCTGGAAGAGTTTTATTCAAAGCGAACTGTCAAGGGGGGCCCATAAACCCCGACCATGTTAGGAACGCAAAATCAAGGAACATAACATCGGTATGACGGAAACTAGGGCGGCAAGAGTGGAACAAAACACCAGGCAAAAGGCCAAGCCTTCCACCCTTTACCAAGTATATAGATGCATTAATTAAATAAGAGATATTGTGATATCCCATGATATCCATGTCCCAACATGGAACAACTTGCACTGCACCTGCAACTAGCAATGTTATAAGAGGGGCTGAGCAAGCGGTAGCATAACCAAACAATGATTTGCTAGGAAGGTGGAAAAGGTTAGAGGCAGTTTCATGACATATTGGGAGGCTTGATAAACAAGTGGTGGGTAGCGCAACATAGCGATAGCATCGAGACAACTAGCATAGCAAAGATAGTAGTGAGATCCAAGGTGACGGTCATCTTGCCTGAGATCCCGCTAGGAAGAAGAACGAGTTCATGAAGAAGACGAACGGGCGTAGTAGAACGAATCCTCACACTCGCAATGTAACCAGAACTATCAAGAAGAAGAACAACCAGAAAGAAGCAAACACCATGGTAAACAACCAAGCATAAACATGACAAGATGCACAACCAAGTATGATGCATGTCTGGTTTGAATATGCATGGCATGGCAAAGTGCAACAAACAATACTTCAAATTAAGTGGAGCTCAATATGCAACGAGTTGCATATTGACAGAACTTCACAACAATTATTTAGTTCACTCTCGTTTATGTACCCAACAATATCAAATGTTGTTAAACATGGCAAGAGGTGAAGCATAAGCAAACTACCTATCTAGGCAAGTTAAATGACGCCGGAAACAACAAACAACAATTCCGAAAAATCCTCATATGCAATTTTCGAATTTGGTACTGTTTTGCCTACTACGTAATTTTGTTATTGTTAAACAGGAAAGTAAAGTGCACCATGTTAATCTATGCATTTTTCTTGACCATTTACATATATAGTTTATTTAATTCGGAGCTACGGTTAATTAGTTATTAAGTAAACCATTTTAGCAAGTCATTTAAGCAAATTAAAACAAACAACATGTTTAAACATTTTTAACATGGATGAAAGTTGGATATTATGAAACTAGATGAAAAACTAAGCATTTTACATATTTAGTTTGTTTAATTCCGATGCACGTTTTGTGAGATATGATATGCATAAAGTGCAAGGGGTTTTTCTGTAAAACAGGCTGTCTCTTGATAATGAACAAATTCCCTGACACTGAAAAAAAAACGGGTTGAATCTGGTTGGCCCGAAACAAAGCAGAGGGGCTTCTCACCCATGGGCTTTGGCCCAAGGCGATGGAGGCGCGGCTGGGCTGAGGGAGAAGCGGTGCTGGGCTGGGCCTTGGCTGCTGGCGATGTGGCTAGGTGCCTGTTCGCCGCGGTCAACGCGAGCGGGAGGCTGGGCGAGGTTGATCCTCCTAGATCGGCACGACGAGGAGGAAGACGGGGAGCGGCGCGAGGAGGGACTTGGGGCAGAGGAAGGAGGTCCGGCGGGGGCCCGAGGGTGCAGGGCATCGTGGTGGCCGGATACGGTCGTGGGAGGTCGCCGGGGTCCCGTTCCCTGCCGGATCGATGCGGAGGCAGGCCAACGGACTTGGAGCTCCAGGCGGTGGCGGCTTCCTTTGGTTCCTTGCCCAAGGTGAGAGAGGGAGAGTTACGGGGAGAGGCGGGAGGCAACGAGAAGAAACATGAGAGAGGAGGAGCGACGGGGAGGTCCTGGCCTCATGGCGGAAGGGCTGCTCGCGGACGAGCTGCGGCTCTGGGTACTCCTGCAATGCATGGACGAAGGCAGCTGTGGGCAGCCGGACTTGTCCAGGAGGGCGAGGTAGGAGGCCCAGTGGCGCTGGTTGGCTGTGGGGCTTCTCTGATTGATGGATTGGATTGAGGGATTGGCTGGTGCCTGAAATTGAGGAGGGGATGGATTTGGTTCGAGCGATGGGGATCCCGATGTGGGAGACAGCAAGTGGCGGCAACAGAGGGATGGAAGGATGTGACATCTCCTTGGATCTAGGATTAGACTATTTATATAGGTAGGGGATTAGGGTAGGGGTTATCTGGACCCTCCGATCATAATCGGACGGCCCAAGAAAAATAGGCTAGGACAGTCTAACAAAGAACCAAAGATATTTTAGAGATGTTTGAGGTTGATCCGGACCCAACGGTGACGATTGAGTGGTTCGAATCCGGGGTAGTTTCAGACACACGTGAGGAGCTCTGAGGACTGTGCAGAGAGGGTCAAACGGTCGGACAACAAAAGAACAATTGGTTTGAGAAAGGTCGAATGAGGTGAGGAAGAAGCGGCAACTACGAACAACTACGAGTTTTATGAAAACATGCGGATGCAATGCGCATGATGACATGATGAAATGCAACAAGAAAAAATAAATCACACGGCGACAATGAAAAATATGGAAGGCTTCTGGAGCGTCGGTCTCGGGGCGTCACACAGTGGCACTTGATGACTGCAGTAGCGTAAAATATGTTTGAAATGAAAAAAAATTAAATGGAAAACACAAAACGAAAAGGAAAAATAAACCATAATTCATAAATCCTAAAAAACCCTAAACCCCTAAACCTCTAGTCCCGGTTGGTGTCACCAACCGGGACTAAAGGTCCCCCAGCCCCCGGCGCGGGCTCGTGCCACGTGGTGGGCCTTTGGTCCCGGGCTGTGACGAACTGGGACTAAAGGGGGGGGGCTTTAGTCCCCACCCTTTAGTCCCGGTTGGTGAACCGGGACTAAAGGCCTTACGAACCGGGACTAAAGGCTGATTCTCTACTAGTGTATGTATGTTTACTTACTTCATTTCTTCCTTATCTCTCCAATCCCCTCCTAATGAATTTGTTTGTTGGATTTGGGTTAGTAGGCTCGTCCCTAGGCCAGAGGTTCAACTGCATCCCCATCCATCGCATCGAACCAAATCAGTTATGTACTCGTCTTGTTATACAAATATGGGACAGATGCTTCATGGCCTAATGCTTGATGCTTGATGCATGTATCATGTTTGTTCATTGGAAAATATGTAAATCATGGCTGGCATGATGCTTCATGGCGTCATGTTTGCTCATTCAGATGTATTAATTAAATTTTTACCTGTTGGAGAATTTGGACGACGATAACAAACTGTAATCATGAATACTTGTATAGAAACTTGAACAACCATCTTGTTTAATTTGGTGATGTTCCTCCATGCTAAGAGCTAATCTGCTACACTATTATTTAGTTTTCATCATCGGTTTTAATTTTTCTGAAATTATATTTTCTTTTGTATGCTTATAGTCTATTAGTTCTCATTCTAGCTCTAAATGTTGTTTGGATGCAAACCTGCGTGTATACTTTTTGCTTGTCGTCATCAACCATCAGTTGGGCTGTCTACTTAATGTATTTGTTGTCCGATTTGCTCCATCATCTTTCCTGATGTACTTCTACATATATATGATGGTTGTAATCTACTAAAACAATGCAAGTACTTGATATTCCATTATGTTCTTGTAGGTGAATGGAATGTCCGTTGTTGGTAAAACATTGTTGATGACTTCTTTCCAGGTCAAAGAGCATGTTCCATGGTATCCAAGAGTAGCTAGCTTTTACACTTGCAGAGCGTTTTATATGTAGATTGCAATATTTGTGATTATGTGGAATATTTTTTGGTTATCTAGGTGAAGTTTGAAGTTCCTGGGCATGCAAGATTTGACGGTTAAACTGGCTATTGTAATGTGAATGAGTGTATGTAGTTTCAGTGTTTTGTTTGAAGATTTTATATGTTTCTTCTCTCCTTTCTATATGATATATTGCTTACAAATAATTTGTGAAAAAAATCAAAACCTAACAATTGGGACCCACGCCTAGAACAATCTGACAGTTGAGACCCATTTGAAAATAGGACTTGAAAATAAATGGATTGTCAAAAGGCCATGGCCCAAAAAATAAAAAGGCCAAATTGTAGGGCTTGGCCTATGTAGCTAACCAAAATTGGAAGGGAAAATAAATATAAATGGGCTGAATTAATGGGCTTGGCCCATATAGACACCGAATTGGACCGGGCAGATTCTTATCAACGACCAATTCAATTGGTCACAAATTTGCCATGTTGGATCCAATGTGGCCTGGGCAAACAACCAGCGACCAAAGAAATTGGTCGTAGAACCAACGACCTTTTATTTTGGTCGTAACCTTCTATGACCATATCACAAAGAAGGTTGTTAAGTTTCATTAAAGACGGCCAGCTTTTGACCAATTGTTTTTTGTCACAAAAAGGTCGAAAATGAAAAACAATGACCATTCATCGACCAATATTGATGGTCGCAAGTTGCCATAATCTTGTAGTGTGATGCCTACTCTGGGTATCATCAGATATTCATGTCAAAAGAAGATGAAAAGAAGACCGCATTCATCACTCCATGTGGCACGTATTACTTCATACGTATGCCTTTCAGATTGAAGAGTGATGATTCAACATTTGCCAGAGCTATCCAGATTGGTTTTGAGCCCCAGCTGCACAGAAATGTAGAAGCATATATGGATGATATAGTAGTCAAAACCAAGGACAGAACAACACTCATTCAAGATCTAGAGGAGACGTTTGCTAATCTGCGTAAGATCAATCTCAAGCTCAACCCCGAGAAGTGTGTGTTTGTTGTTCCCTCTAGCAAGCTTCTAGGGGCTCTTTGTTTCTCAGTGTGGAATAGAAGCCAATCCCCGACAAGTTCAAAGCAATTGAGAAGATTAAAGCACCAAAGCGCGTCAAGGATGTGCGCCGTCTTGCTGGTTGCATTGTTGCACTAAGCAGGCTCATCTCCAAGTCTTCTGAGCATGCCCTGCCATTTTTCAAAATTTTAAAAAATGTAGGTCCAATGAAATGGAGTCCAGAAGCGGAGGCAGTGCTGCAAGGCTTGAAGAGGTACCTCTGCTCTGCACCAACACTGGTTGCGCCAATGCCACAAGAGCCGTTGTTGTTATACTTGGCGGCAACGAATCAAGTGGTTCCTGCTGCACTGGTGGTGGAGAGAGAAGCTAAAAGAGAAGAAGTAGCAGATGCAAGCTCGTCAAGTGACAAGCCGGAATCTTCTCCGGCATGTCCTGGTGCCGACAAGTCAAATGCAGAGCAAGCAAATGAATCAGAGCATCAAGTTGTGCAGAAGAAGAAGTTGGTGCAGCACCCAATATATTTTGTCAGTTCCCTTCTTAAGGGGGCTAGGTCAAGATATTCTGGAATGCAGAAGTTGCTTTTTGGTCTTCTTACGGCCTCAAGGAAGTTGCGCCACTACTTTCAAGCACAATAGATAACCGTCGTCACTCGCTTTCCAATGCAAAGGATCTTGAGGAATCAAGATGCAACAGGCAGGATTATTGAGTGGGCGTTGGAATTGTGAAGCTTTGATCTCAAGTTTGAAAGCACATCAACGATTCAGAGTAGAGCCTTGGCAGAGTTCATTGCAGAATGGACGCCAATGCCAGACAAAGAAACTCCAGAAACCTCTCTACCCAGAAAGGAAACAACTAAAGATTGGATTATGTACTTTGAGGGGGCCTTTTCGCTGCAAGGCACTGGTTCTGGAGTGCTACTTGTTGCACCCACCGGAGAGCACCTCAAGTATGTAATTCATATGCATTTCCCTTGGGAGAAGGTGACAAACAACACTGCTGAGTACGAATGACTACTTTTCGGTCTCAGGATTACGATAGACCTTGGAATCAAAAAGCTTATTATTCGAGGTGACTCACAGTTGGTTGTAAAAAAGTCAACATAGATTATCATAGTCCATTAATGGAAGCATATGTTGATGAAGTGAGAAAATTGGAAGAGCACTTTGACGGATTGCAAATAGAGCACATTCCTCGTGCAGAGAACATCATTGCAAATGATGTGTCAAAGTGTGCTGAACACAAGCTACCTGTGGAACCAGGAACTTTTGTGCTCCACTTGACTCGGCCATCCGTAACACCATCAGTTGGACAGTGCAAAAGAAGAAAGCTGAAATCCAACAAGTATTTTCCTGCTGAGCTCCTAGATGCTGATGGCAAGGATGTTGACGGAGACAGCAACAAGCTTGCCGATGAGCAGCAGGCTACGGCAAGCAACCAAATTCTTGTTGTCAAGACAAGTGCTCCCGCAGCTGAAGAAATGACTTTAGTCCTTGTTGTCGAGCCACAAGCTCCGGCATGGGCACAACAGATTGTCGAATTCCTTCAGACAGGAGAACTTCCTGAAGATCAGGAAGAAACTGAAAGAGTAGCCCGTCAATCAAGTATGTATTAGTTTGTCGGTAACGACCTATACAGAAAGAGACCAAATGGGGTGAAATTGAAGTGTATTTATCAGGAAGATTGATATAAGCTATTGGTACATGAGGGGATATGTGGCTCACACATAGGATCAAAGGCTCTTGTGGGCAAAGTTTCTCGACAAGGTTTCTTTTCGCCCACTGCCCTCCAGGATGCAACTGAGTTATTAACCAGGTGTGAAGCATGCTAGTTTCATTCGAAGCAATCGCATCAGCCAGCTCAAGCTCTTTAAACGATCCCTCTCTCCAAGCCTTTCTCAGTCTGGGGGCTAGACATACTGGGGGCCTTCCCACGCATTGTCTGGGGCTTTGAGTAGTTGTACGTTGCAGTTAACAAGTTCACAAAGTGGCCAGAAGTGGAGCCGGTGAGAAAGGTGACCGCACAGTCAGCAGTCAAGTTCTTTAAAGGACTAGTTGTCCATTTTGGAGTGCCCAACAGGGTCATCACCGACAACGGCACACAGTTCACATGGTTCATGAGCCATACCTTCATGCCGTACCTTTACGACCTTGGCAGCAAGATCTGTTTTGCATCAGTTGCTCACCCAAGGAGCAACGGCCAGGCCGAAAGAGCAAATGCTGAAGTGTTGCATGGGCTCAAAACTAGAACTTTTGACAAGCTGCACAAGTGTAGAAGATGCTGGATTCATGAGTTGCCGGTGGTTCTTTGGTCAATCAGAACGACACCAAATCGAGCCACTAGCCAGACAACATTCTCCCTAGTTTTTGGAGCAGAAGCAGTGCTCCCAACGGAACTCATGTACGGGTCACCTCAAGTGCTCGCTTATGATGAGCTTGAGCAAGAGCAGCTGCATCAAGATGATGCCACACTCCTTGAGGAAGATCGTCTCCAGGCTGCTGTATGTGTTGCACGATACGAGCAAGCCTTGCGCCGCTATCACAGCCACAAGGTTAACGCAATGAGCCTTAAGGAAGGCAACCTTGTCCTTCGGCGAGTTATATCCGCCAAGAATTCAAACAAGTTGACGCCAAAGTGGGAAGGCCCTTACCAGGTGATACGAGTCACTAGGCCTAGCGCAGTCCTCCTAGAGACCGAAGATGGCACTCCAGTGCATAACTCATGGAATATTGAGCATCTTCGCAAGTTTTACTCCTAAGGCGTAGGTTGTCGTGCTGCCCGGCAACCACCTTTTGTACAAGTTTACTGGCAAAGCATGATCCTTTGTATAAAGCCAGGCGCAGACCCTGTGCATAAGTGAAATAAAGCTATGTTTTTCACAACTCTTGTCAATTCACATGTTTAATTATATGTGTTTTTATGTAATGTTGTGATATGATTGCCTTGTATGGATGATTAACGAACCGTCAAGGTTCCATATCTTTATTGTCTCTTCTTTCTTTTCTCAAAAGACAGAAGGTTGCCTCGCACGCAAGTTTGCTGGGGGGAATGATGGTATGGACACCGACAAGTGACGTTCAAGTTAATATTCCATGAGAAGAAGTACAACAAAGAGAAGCTAAGTTGAAAAAACTTTCAAACAAATTTCTTTGTTGTAGAGCTATCTTCCTTGAACATTTTTTGCTTTTGTATGAAAAACTGCACGCGAGGGAACCTTGTCATGATTAGTTGTGCTCTTATTTTGTTTTGAGTCCGCTCAACAATCTAAGCAGCTGCGCTGAGACCGCCGAGGGACCTTACCGACAGCGACATTTCTAGCAGGCTGCTAAGGATCCGTTCCTCAAGCGCTCACGGCAAGTGTGTGCACCAGCAAGTTTCCAAATAGCATAGGCAATAAAACCATGCAAAAACAGAATCAAACAAGGAAAAATAGCACACATTCGTCAAACATAATAAACGGTAGATATTCACACTACAAAAAAAACACTTCTGTGATGACACGTCTTTGTCACGGTAGGTCACGTTTTCTGTCATGCATGTACATCTATGACGATTTTATGACACAATCAAGATAGTCATACCTGTGCTGTCATAGAAGTGTTCCATGACAATACTGAAATTATCATCACGAAAGTGTCCAGTTCCATGACGATAAATGTTGCGTCATGGAAGTGTTTTTGTCAAGGGTAACCAACACGTGGCTTCCACCATAACAGGTCGCCATTAAGCTATCAGGTTCCGGTTTGCATCCGATGACCCGTTAACAGCCCAGACCAATGGGGATTTTCCATGTGTAAAATTCTCATTGGCCACAGGAACCACGTGTCAGCTCGCTACTGGGACAGATGTCATCCATTCAATAGACGAGAGGCGCCTATGATATGTCGACACATGGCATGGCCCAACAGTGGCCCATTTAGCTTACAAAGGTCGACCCGTTTGACTTGGTCCAAAGCTAGTGGGCTGGCCCATGAAAAGCCTGTTAACGGTCTTTTCGCATATAGCCCATTTTATGACCCGGTAACTCACGACCCGTTATGGCCTTTTCGAATTCGGCCCAACAGCGTCATGTGGGCCGTCCAGTATAATACCAGCCTATTTCACTTTCGGGCCATGTATGGCCCATGATGTCTTTTGGCCCATATGAGGCCTTTTGTATCTTTGGGCCCTTTAATGGCCCGTGGTGACTCTAGCCCATAATAAACAATAAATTGCTTTATACCCATTAACGGCCCATGATTCACATGGGTCGTTTCCAGCCCTTGTTAGCTTTCAGCCTTCTGAGGGCCCATAAATTCTTGGGCTCCTTTTCGGCCCTCGATTACTTCCGGTCCGTTACTAACATGTTCTCCTAATGGGCTAAATTTAGCCCATGGTTAGAGTCGGCTCGTTTGTGGCCTGTTAACCCATTGCGCCATTTCCAACCCATCATGTATTCGGGCCCATTAATGACCTGTTATGCCAGTGATAGAATTAAGCCTTTGCTGTCTTCAGGCTTGTTAACGGCTCGTTACTGTGTTGGACCGATACCAATTATGCCCATTTATAGCCCATGTCGCGGTCCGGTTTTGGCCCATGAATTGTTGGACCCATGTGTGGCCAATGGATTCTACGGCCCGTTGGAGGCCCATTTCTCTGACGGCACATACGAGGCCATTGATAATACGGCCCGTAGCAGGCTCATGGTTACCACGGTCCGTATGTGGCCCATGGTTGTTGCGGCCACTAGCAAACCAAGGAAAAAGAAGACTAAGGAAATAAATAAGCCAGAAACTAGCGCTAGGCTATTAAGGCGATTGCACAGATTACATCCACTCGGCATCAAAGTTCGCCACCAGTGCAAATATAGGGAACACCCTACACTATACAAAAATGGTTGATGTTTTCATCAGCCGGTCGCTGCCCATTAAGAACAAATGTTGTATCGCAACAAAACAAATTACAACCAAATAACAAAAGGAGGGTTGGCATAAAAGTTAATAGTCCGGCAGATAAATGCACCATTAGAAGTTCAGAAGCTCGGTTCATTTGACATGAGTGTTACTTTTTCATGTTGTACTATCCGATGGAGCACCATAACCTTCGCCTTCATTTCTCCTAGGCTCCTAAACAACATAGCAAATGTCTGATAGTCTGGTTTCAAAACCATGCATATCTTGACGACATCAAACAATGGTTGTCCTTGTTTCATAAAGGGTCTCTGGAGCTCAGATATAACATTGTTTTGAGCTCGAATATCTTGATCATGAGGCAGTTTGGACGAGATTGCCTTAACAACCAACCCAGTATTACACAAGAAGGTGCTTTTGGCACTATTAGTGGACAGGTACTGACCCACTGCAGCAAGAGGTGACATTGCGGTTATAGTTGCCTCGTCACCTTCAAAAGGTGGCGGTTCCACCATTTGTTCCATAGCTTGCTGAAAAGTTGAGTTTGTACATTAGTAGTACAAGAACAGAAGTTATTAAGGAGGCAGTAAAACCAAACCTAATAGTTTTGGTCTATATATAGAACTTGTTTTGGTGAACCCGTGTAAAATATTAGTTGTATTTTACTGCAAAGTACATCATAAACAAGGTTCCAAACATATGACCATGTACCATGGCCAATGTATTGTCTATTTCTTCACATTGTATTGACAACTAAGGATAAAGAGACAAAGTTTATAATACGGTAAGCATAGTATGACATCATTCATATCACAAAACAACTGAGAACAGACAAACAGGCAATTGTAACATTGTGTTGGCAAGTCCAGCACGGAACTAGATTACAGATCAAGATCAAAGGAACATCACTCCTCCCTTTTAGACCTTGTAAACTGCAATGATACGCTAAGACAACTGTGTATAAAATTGAAAAGTGTAATAGACATTGGCTACAAACCATGCAGTTCAATGCACAAGTCAAAGTAACTAGTACTTAAAAGGCATGAGGATTAAGGACTTACAACAACGACTTTGACTGGTGTAGTCATGCCCTTCGTTTTGCTAGTGTGAGAGTCCTTGAAGATTTCCACAACATTTGGTTCAGGTACTTTTTGGTCCTTGCGGGCTTTCCTCTTCATTTGGAGCAAGGCAATATAGATCTGATAATATGGCACAACGAAAAGGGTGAAACAGCAGCTAGTTACAAGAGCCTCGTAGTGTGCAATATAGCTATGAGATCCTATCGTCTGTTGGAATTTCACTTTCGTATGGTTAGCCTTCTTCTTTGAACAGTCCACCTAGAAGAAGATAGATTTGTGAGGTGCATGCGTAAATAGGGGTTCAACATGTGATCTGATCACATATATATAACGTACTTGATACTTTGGATCAGACCAGTGTTTAACAAGGCCTCTCCAGTCTTCATCTGTTATATTTTACATTGGAGATATTTGGGCAAGTTCACTGTTAGCCTTGCATTCAAAGTGAGTTTTCCTCAAGTTATATCGATACATTCACATAGCAGACTTGAAAACATGGGTGCATGCTTGTCTGTTTGCATCATCTTGGCTATCCAACTTGAACCTCATCTATTGAAAATTATGGGAGTCTCATTACCAGCAACCTAGAAAGTATGGGACAGAGCAAGACGATATTACTAATTTCCATACATAACCATACTTACAGATAAATGGTCGAGGAAGGTGTTAAACTGGGTTTTGTCTTTGTCATTCCTGTACTGAATCCATGTTGGGAGGATACATGCATGACACCTAACGGCAACGGCCACCTCTGATACTAACTTGGCTGACTCTATAGCATAACGTGGCCTTTTTAAACCTACCTCAAAACAGATCTCCATTCTTCCTCCTCTACATTTAGTTAACCTGTCGAGTATTATCCCTGATGTCAGTTTCCTCTTGCGCCTAGGTCCTAGTTCAACAACTAACATGGGAAGTGTTAGTGTACATCAAACTATGAGACTACATATAAAGAAGCATGCAACTGTAACTTGACTCGAGCAACTACCTTCTTGCTGTTGAAGCTCACAAGGTTCATCTGATCTTGCCAAGTCCTCTTGTGTGAAGAGTGCTTCGGAAGTAGTGTCAAGTGGCAATGGAGCTTGAGAACTTGTTGCTAGCTGAGTTGCCGAACGGGTAACTCATGCAGATGTTAGTACTCTAGAAGAAGGGGCCGCAATAACTAGGGTTGTCATTGCTTGTTTGGTGGCAGCTTTTCATTTTTCTTTGAATTGTTTTGAAGTAGGTGTAGCAGGGGATACCGTGTTTGTACATTTATCCGGTGCACTTCGACCATCTATTGCACTATCAGTACCAGCAGAATCTTCATAACTCGTCCGCTTCCATTTCCGTGCGTCCCGAGTACTAACACCATCCCCTACCATTCTGTGTTCCTTCCTTTTTTCTTTGCCATGTCAAGTCAAGCCCACAAGAAAAAGGAATAAAATTTTAGTTCTTCAAAACTAATTTATGCGTGATACAGATGAACTAAACTTTGATGTTAGACAACCGCATGATAGGAGGATGTAATATGTATGAAAAACAGGACGGCATGAGATAATCAGACCTATGATGTGTGAACTAAGTAGAAGGCATTTCAATAAATTAGAAGCAATGCAATGGAAGGTAGACACCATGTGAAAGATGCTACAAATATCACTCTGCCAAGTTAACAGTGTATCGTTATAACTGACATTTAAACAAATGTGAAGCAGTACAAGACATAAATCATATGCAAGATGCAAACAAAATCACACTACCAAGTTAAAGGTGTTTAGTCATAAGTGATTGATGTAGGATAGACATAAACAGTACTTCGATGTTAGAACATGTAATACAGAGATGTAGTATATGCAAAATAAGAAAGACATGCCAAATTCACATGTATAATGTGTAAACTAAGCAGATGTAATTTAATAAATTAGAAGCAATACAAGCTATACACCGTATACAACATGCAAGCAAATATCACATAGCCAAGCTAGAGAAACCACCTGGGATGCCGGTTCCACCAGAAGACCGCCATCAGTCCCTGCCTTCATTTTTTCGTTCCTCTTACTTAATTTTATTGCCTTGTCAAGTCAAACCCGCAAGAAAAATGAATAAAAATTCACTGTTCAAAACTCATTGATGCAGGATGCTGACCAGCACTGCTTTAATGTAAGGCGATAGCAGGATAGGACGATTGAATGTGTAAGAAAAAAGGGCAGCATTGCAATGGCTATGACGTGTAAACTAAGAAGAAGGAATTTCAACAAATTGGAAGAAATGAAAGCTAGACACCATATGTAAGATGCAACGAATATGACTCTACCCAGTTAAAACTGTCTCATCATTAGTGCCATTTCAACAAATTAGTAGTACAAGCTAGAAAAGAATGCAAGATCTGACCTATATCACACTCCCAAGTTAAACGTGTCTTATGATAAGTGATTTTTGCAGGTTAAACGACAATAGTACTTTTCTGTAAGAACATGGTGTGATAGACAGATATTGTATGTTCTAGAAACAAGAACACGTGTCTTATTCACAAGTATAATGTGTAAATAAGAAGAAGGAATTCAACAAAATTAGAAGCAATACAAGCTAGACACCATACATAACATGCAACCACATATAACAGTGCCAAGTTAGAGGGAGCACCTGTGATGGTGGAGTAGGGGAGATGTGCTCATCATCAACACAGCTACATTGAGTGTCTATGCATGTGTTGTCTTGCAAATCTTGTTGGGGGGATGGCGGAGTAGAATATGTAGAGGCCCTCCATTTCAGTTGGTCGGAAGGAGCACCATTATCCACTGCCGTGCTAATTCCCGTCTGCTTTATTGTTTTTGCATTGTCAAGTAAAACCGACAATAAAAAGCAATGAAATTCACTCTTCAGATCTCATTCATGCATGATACTGACAATCACTACTTTGATGTAAGGCAAACACATGATACGAGGATGCAATATGTACGAAAAACAGGACGGCATGGCATATTCACAACTATTTGTGTAAACTAAACACAAGTAATTTAATTAAATTAGAAGCAATACAAGATAGACACCGTATGCAACATGCAAGCAAATATCACACTGCCAAGCTAGAGAAAGCACATGGGATGCCGGTTGATACGTCTCCAATGTATCAATAATTTTTGCTTGTTCCATGCTGTTATATTGTCATTCTTGGATGTTTTACAATCATTTTATAGCAACTTTATATCATTTTTTGGGACTACCCTATTGACATAGTGCCCAGTGCTAGTTGCTATTTTTTGCTTGTTTTTTACTTTGCAGAATATCAGTACCAAACGGAGTCCAAACGCAGCGAAACTTTTTGGAGAATTTTTTGGACCAGAAGACACTAGATGGGCCAAAGATGTACCAGAGGGGAGCCCCGAGGTGGGCACACCAAACCAAGGCATGCCTGGAGGCCCAGGCACGCCCAGGGGGTTGTGCCCCCCTCGGTGACCTCCCGCACCGCCTCTTCGCCCTATAAATTGCCAAATATTCCAGAAACCCTAGAGGAGTCGACGAAACACAATTCCAGCCACCGCAAGTTCCAGAACCATGAGATCCAATCTAGACACCATCACGGAAGGGCTCATCATTCTCATTGGTGCCTCTCCGATGATGCGTGAGTACTTCATCATAGACCTACGGGTCCATAGGCAGTAGATAGATGGCTTCCTCTCTCTCTTTTGATTCTCAATACAATTGTCTCTTGGAGATCTATTTGATGTAACTCTTTTTTTGCGATGTGTTTGTTGGGATCCGATGAACTTTGAGTTTATGATCAGATCCATATCCATGAATATTATTTGAGTCTTCTTTTGATCTCTTATATGCATGATTATTTATAGCCTCGTATTTATTCTTTGAATCTTTGGTTTAGTTAGGCCAACTAGATCAATTTTTCTTGCCATGGGAAGAGGTGCTTTGTGATGGGTTTGATCTTGCGGTGTTCTTTCCCAGTGACAGGAGGGGCAGCAAGACACGCATGTATCGTTGCTATTAAGGATAACAAGATGGGGGCTATTCCTACATGAATAGATCTCGTCTACATCATGTCATCGTTCTTATTACATTACTCCATTTTTCCATGAACTTAATACACTAGATGCATGCTGGATAGCGGTCGATGTGTTAGTGGATGAGGATCTTTATGAAGTTTTTTCATGATGAACCAATTGCTAGTGAGTTGAGTGTACTAGATTATCTTTATGAAGTTTTGCTTGAGACTTTTGAATCTGAAAATTGTGATGAAGAAATTTATGAAGTGATTCATGATAGCTCCTTGAATGAAAAGCATGATTGCAATGATTTTACTATAAATTCTATTAATGTCAATTGTGCTAATAATATGCAAAACCCCAAACTTGGGGATGCTAATATTGCTATGTCCACCACTTATTGCAATGATCATGATTGGGGTGATTCTTCTTATGATCTTGAAATTTTATTTAAGCCTCATGATGAATATAATATTGATAATAATGTTTGCAATAATATTGAAAGTGGGTTTGGAAGAGCGTCAACTTTAAATAAAATTAATCCCACATATTTGGAGAGGGTTCAATCTTATGAAATTTTTGATGAAAGTGGGTTTGGAGAGGTCGTGACTTTATTTGATGATCCCACAATTTTGGAAGAGTGACAACTTTGCATGCATGTGGATCATAAAAAGAAAATTTTATTTGATAGCTATATTGTTGAATTTGGTTATGATCTTACATGTAATTATTATGAGAGAGGAAAATATGGTCGTAGAAATTTTCATGTTACTAAACTACCTCTCGTTATGTTGAGATTGTTGTTGTTTCTTTCTTTTCCCTTGCATATGCTAGTTTTTGCTTGCCTAGATAATTTGATTGCTTATGAAATGCCTATGCATAGGAAGTATGTTAGACTTAAATGTGTTTTTTCACATGATTTTCATGATGTTATCTTTGTGTTTCAGTTACTATCTTTTATGTGAGCATCAATAAAATATTATGCCTAGTTAGGGGCATAAAACGATAGCGCTTGTTGGGAGGCAACCCAATGAATAAAATTTATTTTTGCCTTTTTCTTTCTGTTCATGAGTGTTTTCAGAATTATGCCTCTGTTATGATTGTATTTTTTATGTTTTAATTAGTGTTTGTGCCAAGTAAAGCCTTTGGGATAGCTTTGGTGATAGTTGATTTGATCCTGTTGAAAAAAAGAAACTTTTGTGTCCAGTAACAGAATTGTTTAAATTCACAGAGAAACGAAAAATTCCGATTTTTTTACACAAGATTGATATACAAATTTCCACTGTTTCCATAATTTTTTAAGTAAGAGAAGTATGAGAACAATTCGTATCTTTACAGACTATTCTGTTTTTGAGAGATTCTGTTTTCTTTGCATTGTGTGCTTATTTTGATGAATCTATGGATTGTATCGGGGGGTATAAGCCATGTTAAAGTTAGAATATAGTAGATATAATGCAATAACAAAATTTTAATGGGTTTGCTACAGTACTTAAAGTAAAGATTGGTTTTCTTATACTAACGGATCTCACGAAGGTTTTGTTAAGTTTTGTGTGATTGAAGTTTTCAAGTTTTGGGTGAGATCGCGATGGATGAAGGAATAAGGAGTGAAAAGAACCTAAGATTGGGGATGCCCCATGGCACCCCAAGTTAATATTCAAGGAGAACCAAGCAACTAAGCTTGGGGATGCCCCGTAAGGCATCCCCTCTTTCTTCTAACGACCATCGGTATTTTACTTGGAGCTATATTTTTATTCGTCACATATCATGAGTTTTGCTTGGAGCGTCTTGTATTATATGAGTCTTTGCTAGTTTTGCTTTTTAGTTTGTCACAAGTATCCTTGCTGGACACACCTATTTGCGAGAGCCAAAATTATGCTATGATTTGTTAGAATTGCTCTGTATGCTTCACTTAATTTTTTTGAGCTATGTAATTGCTCTAGTGCTTCACTTATATCTTTTTGAGCATGATGTGCTTTAATATTTTTTGAAGAAATGCTCTCATGCTTCACTTAGATTAATTGGAGAGTTAGTAAATTTTTGAAGAAATTCTCTCATGCTTCACTTATATTATTTTGAGAGACAAAAATTTTTATGCTCATGTTCTTCACTTATATTTGTTTGAACTTGTCAAAAGCAATTGCAATATTCGAAACTAGTCCCAAAGTGATAGATATTCAAGAGGGATATAATAAAAACTTTCATGAAGATTATTAGACAAAATAAACTTGATTCTTTGTAATAGTTTTGAGATATGATGATAGTGATATGTGAGTCATGTTGGTGAGTAATTATGCTTTAGTAAGAATATTGGTGTTAAGGTTTGTGATTCCCTATGCAAGCACGAAAGTCAAGAAATTATATCCTACTTGTGGTGCATTATTTGCTGTTAGTTATGCTTAATGCTCGCTTATGTGACTTTTTGTTTCTTGGTTGGTTGCTTCTCAATCTTTTTGCTAGCCTCCACTTGTACTAAGTAGAAATACTACTTGTGCATCCAACATCTTTAAACCCAGTTTGGCCATATGAGTCCACAATACCTACCTATATGCGGTATTTCCATGCTGTTCTAAGCAAATTTGTATGTGCCATCTCTAATTTTCAAAATAAATTTCCTTTTTGTGTGCACGTACCACTCATGAAGTGGCAGGCATGGCCAATATTTTCCATGCTAGATGTTATTCTCAAGATGAGTGTTTATTCACTTGTCATTGCACGAGAGTGCAGTGGTAATAGGGATGCCCAGTCCTGAAATGAAAAAGAATTTACTTTATGTTGTCAAATAATAAATTCCTTGGAAAGTGTTGGTATGGACGGTACCCGTGGATACGGCTAGCTGTCGAATGTGAAAGAATGGTGGAAAAAGGATTATACTTTATTTTCTGTTTGGGAACCGCCTATGATATATCTAGCATGGGAAGTGTTGGGAATTACTCGGTCGTTTTCGTTGATGGGAAAAGTATGCCTCTCAATTTTTTTTATCTCTCAATTTAAGCTTTGAGCTCTGGCACCTCTACAAATCCCTACTTCCCTCTGCGAAGGGCCTATCTATTTACTTTATGCAATTTTCTTTTTTATTTGAGTCTCCATCTTCTCTTATAAAGCACCAACTAAGGGGCACTATGATCGTACTTGAGCATTGGATGTAGCTAATATGCGAGTGTGTTTCATGAATGGATCAATGATTGAGCATGATGGGCTAGGGATAACTTTCTTCAGTGTTGATATTTTGAAAGACATGGTTGCTTGTTGATATGCTTGAGTATTGAATTCTTCATGTCAAAACTAGACTATTTCTTTGAACCATATAAAAGTCCAAATGTCCATGCTACAAAAGAAAATAATATGTGACGAACATGTTAGGCAGCATTCCACATCAAAAATTCTATTTTTATCATTTACCTACTCGAGGACGAGTAGGAATTAAGCTTGGGGATGCTGATACATCTCCAACGTATCTATAATTTTTGCTTGTTCCATTTTGTTATATTATCATTCTTGGATGTTTTACAATCATTTTATAGCAACTTTATATCATTTTTTGGGACTAACCTATTGACATAGTGCCCAATGCCAGTTGCTATTTTTTGCTTGTTTTTTACTTCACAGAATATCAGTACCAAACGGAGTCCAAACGCAGTGAAACTTTTTGGAGAATTTTTTTGGACCAGAAGAGACCAGATGGACCAAAGATGTACCAGAGGGGAAGCTCGTGGTGGGCACAACCCACTAGGGCATGCCTAGAGGCCTAGGCGCGCGCAGGGGGGTTGTGCCTCCCTCGGTGACCTCCCGCACCGCCGCTTCGCCCTATAAATTGCCAAATACTCCAGAAACCCTAGGGGAGTCGACGAAACACAATTCTAGCCGCCGCAAGTTACAAAACCACGAGATCCAATCTAGACACCATCACGGAGGGGTTCATCATCCTCATTGGTGCCTCTCCGATGATGCGTGAGTAGTTCATCATAGACCTATGGGTCCGTAGGCAGTAGCTAGATGGCTTCCTCTCTCTCTTTTGATTCTCAATACAATGGTCTCTTGGAGATCTATTTGATGTAACTATTTTTTTGTGGTGTGTTTGTTGGGATCCGATGAACTTTGAGTTTATGATCAGATCTATATCCATGAATATTATTTGACTCTTCTTTTGATCTCTTATACGCATGATTATTTATAGCCTCGTATTTCTTCTTCGAATCTTTGGTTTAGTTAGGCCAACTAGATCGATTTTTTTGCCATGGGAAGAGTTGCTTTGTGATGGGTTCGATCGTGCGGTGTTCTTTCCCAGTGACATAAGTGGCAGCAAGACACGCATGTATCGTTGCTATTAAGGATAACAAGATGGGGGCTATTACTACATGAATAGATCTCATCTACATCATGTCATCGTTCTTATTACATTACTCCATTTTTCCATGAACTTAATGCACTAGATGCATGCTGGATATCGGTCGATGTGTAGAGTAATAGTAGTAGATGCAGGCAGAGTCAGTCTACTAATCTTGGACGTGATGCCTATATATTGATCATTGCCTTGGATATCATCATAATTATTCGATCTTCTATCAATTGCCCAATAGTAATTTCACTACAGGAATCAGCTTCTTTGCCGTCTGCCATGGCAGACGGCAAAGGCATGAATGGCGGTCGGCAAAGCTCTTTGCCGACTGCTAGCTGTCGGCAAACAGTCCGGCTCAATTCCTGCCGGTAAAGGCCTTCTTTGCCGTCTGCTTCAGAGAAGCGGACGACAAAGGTTTATGCCGTCAGCCGTTTGCGGCCAGCAGACGGCAAAGAGCGTAGACGGCAGTGAGGTGAGGTGGGAGCCGTTAGGGGTTAACGGCGTGCTTTGCCGTCAGCCGGCAGACAACAAAGAGGCTAAGGTCTTTGCCGTCTGCTGGCGGACGGCAAAGAGCCCAAATAGGAGTCACTGGGAAGCTGCCACGTGGCCTTATTTGCCGTCAGCCGGCAGACGGCAAAGAGGCTAAGGTCTTTGCCGTCTGCTGGCGGACGGCAAAGAGCCCAAATATGAGTCACTGGGAAGCTGCCACGTGGCCTTATTTGCCGTCTGCTAGCTGTCGGCAAAGGGATTTGAATCTTTGCCGTCTGCCAGCAGTCGGCAAAGACCTTAGCCTCTTTGCCGTCTGCCAGCTGACGGCAAAATGCCCAAATAGGCAACCCAGTGTTCCCAGGTTGCACAGGTAGCTGCCACGTGGCCTTCTTTGCCGACTGCTAGCTGTCGGCAAAGCTCTTTGCCGACTGCTAGCAGACGGCAAAGCTCTTTGCCGTCTGCTAGCAGACGGCAAAGAGCCTATATAACCCCTGTTTTTAATTGAATTCATTCAATTTGACAGAAATTCGTAGATATACACAGATAATACATATATACACAACAAGCATATCCAACAATATATTTCCACAAGTCCAACATATATCCATATGACATAAGAAGTTTCCAACAACATATCCATAGTGACATACACATCCAAACAAGTTCCCAAACATGTTTTCATAAACAAAAAGGAAGCACAAGGAGAATATATGAGTCCATCAATGCAAGCTTCCTCATCTCAAGCAAATCTGCAAATTGGGAAAGATGAAAGTTAGAAGAAGAAGAAGAAGAGGAAAAGAAGAAGAAGAAGAAAAGAAGAAGAGGAAAATAAGAAGAAGGTTTTATATTCTCTTTCTTTCTCTCCTCCCCCTCTTCTTTATCTTCTTCTTTTCCAACAAATGTAGTTAAAAAAGCCAATTTAGAGCTAAGCTAGGTAAATAGGTCATTTTGGAGATAAGCTAAGTTCAATGTATCATATTGGAGCTAACCTACGTAAACTTGGTCATTTTGGAGCTAAGCTAAGTTAAATGGATCATATTGAAGCTAACCTAGGTAAACTTGGTCATTTTTGAGCTAACCTACGTAAAAATGTCATTTTTTGCTATGCTAGGTAAAAATGCTAAGTGTGTAGGTCAATTTAGAGCTAACTTAGGTAAATAGGTCATTTTGGAGCTAACGCGGGTAAAATGGATCATATTGTAGCTAACTTAGGTAAACTTGGTCTTTTTGGAGCTAACGTAGGTTAAATGGATCATATTGGAGCTAACATAGGTAAACTTGGTCATTTTGGAGCTAACCTGGCTAATTAGGCCATTTTTGACATTACTAAGCTTATTGTGTCATTTTAGAGGACAACAAGCTAAGTATATGACATTTATGAGGTTAGCAAGGTTATTATGCCATTTACGAATAAAAACAATTAAGAGGAGGAAAAGAAGAAGAAGAAGAAGAAGAATAAGAAAAGAAGAAGAATAAGAAAAGAAGAAGAAAAGAAGAAGAAGACTTGGCACGGGCTTCTTGTTGTGGTGCGACTGAGAGAGAGGAACAAAATATTAGTCAAGGGCTCAAGCTAGCATGAAGATTGAAATTGCTATGTAAATAAGGTCATTTTGGAGCTAAGTAAGGTTATTATGTCATTTTTGAGGAAAAAAAGCTAAGTTTAGGTCATTTTGGAGGTAACCAAGATTATTATGCCCATTTTGACCAAACTATGCTAATTATGTCATTATTGAGCTATCCAAGGTAGTTATGCCTTTTTTTAGCTAACTAAAGCATATTTAGGCATTTTATAGAGCTATCTTAGGTTATTATGTCATTTTAGAGCTAATTATGTCATAAATTAACAAGCTAAGATTATTTTACGTCATTATTGAGCTATCAAAGGTAGTTATGCAATTTTTTAGCTAACTAAAGCATATTATGTCATTTTAGAGCTAATTATGTCATAAATGAACGACACCGACGGAACACAATGTCGGCCACCGTCTCGCACTCGACACCGACGACCATCTCCCCCGGCGGGGCCGGGGCAGCCTCGTACAGCTCCCAGCTAAGTGCTAGCTGTGGAACCTGACCCTCACCGGGCAACGTGACCCACCCAGGGAAGTGTTGCCGGCAAAGCACACCAAGGACCTGGTTTGGCCTGCGGACACCACGGGGGTGTACCCAGCCCCTGCAGTATGTCAAGGCCAATGCATTAGATATTAATTTGAAGAAACATGAAGGCAAAAGGTTAAAAAAGAGTAAATTCACTTACTTCAACCCATTAGGCTGTATCAACCACCTCTGGTCGGGGGTCGTCGGCACGGGCGGGAGCTTTGTACCGCCACGCTGGTAGACCTTCTTGCCCTTGTCAACCATCTCGCCCTCGCTGTAGCTATCATCAGAGAAGGTGTCCTCGCTATCATCAGTAGGGCCACTAGCATCTGGAGTCTCGTGCGAAGAAGACTCCGGGACTGGAGTCTTCTGGGACGAAGACTCTGGGACCGGACTCACGTGGGGCGAAGGAGAGGCGCCCAGAGTCTGGTGGCGCGAAGGATCAGCGACCCCAGTCTGGTGGGGCGAAAGATCCACGACCCGAGTCTGGTGGCGTGAAGGAGAGGCGACCCCAGTCTGGTGGGGCGAAGGATCCGCGACCCGAGTCTGGTGGGCCGAAGAATCGACGACCGGAGGCTCATGGACCGGAGTCCGAGATGGGTCCACGTCAGACGGAGCGGTCCTGTGGTCGGGTGAATCAGCTAGGGGTGGCGGCGAGGAAGGCGTAGCAGCCTTCCTACCTCTCCCGCTGCCACGTCCACCTCTAGCAGCCTTCTTCGTCCTCCCCCGACCTCTGCCGGCCGAAGAAGAAGGGCCCGCCGGTGCTGACTGCATACTGTCTAGCAGCGCTCTCCGGAGGGGCTGGGCTGGAATAATGGAAGCACCCCTCCCAGGAGCGCTCGCACGAGGCTCGGAGCGCTCTGGACCCTTGCCCACCATCCTGTCAACACCTGCAATGACAAAAAGTAAACGACATTAGTATAACATAAAAATTTTGAATAACTGACATGAATACTATGTATATAATTTAAGAGTATCATCATCATGAACATAATAAAAAATTGAATACCTGACATTACTAATATTACTCTGAATCGTCTATATATGCTCCGGGATCATTAAATGCATCATCATCATCACTATCAGTGATGAGCTCATCATCATCATTAATAAATGCATCAACATGTGGAAGGCCTCCTTTACGTAATTGTTCAAGCATTGAAAGGTCATCTGCAGCAGTAACTTCTTCTTGTTCCGGCTCTTCTTGTTCCGGCTCAGGGGTGAAGTCGGATTCACTATCGCTGTCTACTTCAATGTTTAGGGGTACAGTTGAGCGGTTCTTGAAATGTTTTTTGGAAAGACGTGTTTCTTGGAAGAATTCTCCTTCGTCATATGTGTCTTGGTCATAATCCTCTTCATTGGGGGGAGGTGGTCTAACACGTGGCGGCACTTCATAAATGACATCCCAACCACTGAGATTTGAATCACTTTGACAAGCCCACGGTAGATAGAAAACTTGGGTTGCCTGTTGAGCCGTAATATAGACATCGGGAACATCCAAATGGGTGCTTTGTTTGATTTCGACTAGCCCTATATGTTCATGAGTCCTTCTAGTATCCTTCGGCTGGAACCAATAACATCTGAAGACTACGACGTTTGGTGGGTTTTCACCATAGAATTGAAGTTCATAAATTGCTTCAACTCTTCCATAATACTCAATACCTCCTTCGCCGATAGCAGAGACACAACAATTTGTAGACTTTTGGTCGGCCATAGATAGCTCTTTGCCATAGGTACGAAAGCGATACCCGTTGATGTCGTATTTGTCAAATGAACAGACCTTATAGTCAAAACCATTAGCTACTTGTCTCAATTCGGCATCCATAATCTCTGAATTAGCCTGCAAGTTTAATACGAAAGGATTGTTGCATTAGTCGCAAATTAGCCAAAGAAATGAAATGGTCTAATGGAAATTACCGTTTGTTTGAACCAAGAGATGAAACCGGGATAGGCGCCTCCTTGCTTTGCGAGAAGCTCATACTCTTCGATGGAATCCTTTTGTATCACTGCACCATACGAGAATATGGCGACGTATCTACTGCATCAAATATCCCGGAATAAGAGCAGTTCAAAGGAATTAGAAATTGCGAAACAATGTACGGAGATCTTACTCGATGTACGGCCGCACTTCTGTTAGGTTGTTGAAGAGATACAGCGAAATGGTCCGCCATTCTTCAACACCCAACGGTACTGGTTTCCAACCACTGGCTGGTGCGAGATCCCCTTTGAATAGGCTGAGGTTGGATTGACCCTTTTTAGGGTCGTCAGCATTGTACCGAGGCTTCGGATTATGCAAATGACGATTTTTGGCTTCGTAGTGTGCTGTCACGAAGTTTGCCGCCTCCTCAGTGATGAATGCCTTGGCCATCGATGCTTCAATTCTACGTTTGTTTTTACATTTTGCTCGAAGCGTCTTCTGCATTCTCTTAGTTGAGTAGCACCAACGATTTTGCACGGGCCCTCCCAATCTTGCCTCGGTCGGGAGATGCAAAATCAAGTGCTGCATTGGATTAAACATGCTCGGCGGAAAGATTTTCTCTAACTTGCAGATCAACTCCGGTGCCAACTGTTCCATTTCTTCGAGGAGGCCAGGCGATAGTTCTTTCGCACAAAGAACACGGAAGAAATAGCTCAGCTCTGCCAGTACTAGCCATTCATCCTCAGGGATGAAGCCACGCAACATCACCGGCATTATCCGCTCAATCCATATGTGCCAATCATGACTTTTTAGACCAAATATTTTCAATTTTTCAAGACTCGCTCCCCTCTTTAGATTTGCTGCATACCCATCAGGGAACATCAACTGCATTTTCACCCATAGAATAATTTCCCTCATAGCTGGCCTTCCAAGATTGAACCATGCCTTTGGCTTCGTGAAGTTCCGCTTTCCTTTCGGATCTTGCATGTTTTGTAACGGTCTATCACATAGCTCCTCTTGATCGACTCTAGCCTTAGGATTATCCTTTGACTTCCCCTCTATGCCGAACAATGTGCCAAAAATGGCTTCGGCGATGTTCTTTTCGGTGTGCATCACGTCGATGTTGTGTGGGCAAAGGAGGTCTTTGAAGTAAGGCAGATCCCATAAGCATGTCTTGTGAGTCCAGGCGTGTTCCTTATTATACCCCTTGAAATACCCTGGACGCACTGGATCTGGCTCGAGAGCGTTTAACTGATCTAGGGTTTGTTGGCCTGTCAACGCAGGTGGTGCAGAGTGTTTGACAACTCTACCTTTCATGAAGTTCTTCTTGTCTTTCCTGAACTTATGGTGAGGATCCAGAAACGGTCTATGCAAGTCAGAGCAACTATACTTGTGCCCTGCGGTCAGCCAACGAAACTCAAGAGCTCCCTTGCATGTGGGGCACGGGAACCTTCCATGCACACACCAGCCAACGAATAGCGCATACGCCGGCAAGTCATGCGTCGAGTACATGTACCAGGCACGCATTATGAAGTTCTGTTTGCTAAAGGCGTCGTATGTCTTGAACCCATTATCCCAAGCTTCTTGCAATTCGTCCTTAAGCGGCTGCATGTACACATTCATATTCTTCCCCGGATAGTTGGGCCCTGGAATTATCAACGTCAGGAAAATGTTCTTTCTTTGCATAATCTGTCCGGGGGGGAGATTGAGTGGAATGACAAAGACGGGCCAACAACTGTATTGGGTTGCCGTCTGACCATACACACTGAACCCATCCGTGCTGACGGCGACTCGAGGATGCCTTGGATCTGCCGTTTTTTCCTTATGTATTGCATCGAAGCGCTTCCACGCTTCACCATCCGATGTGTGCACCATCATCACATTCCCATCTGCATCACGTTCGGTTCTTTTGCCCGTTTTGTGCCATGTCATATGTCTGGCCGTCTCTTTGACCATGAAAAGACGTTGAAGTCTTGGTACGATTGGCAAATACCGAAGAACATTAACGGGTATTTTGGTCTGCGTCTTCTCACCCATACCATTGTCTACCACAACATACCTGGATGACTCGCAAATGGGACAATAGTTCAAGTCCTCATACTGGTGCCTAAATAAGACACATCCTTTCTCACAGGCATGTATCTTCTCATAGGGCATCTTAAGAGCACGGAGGATTTTGTCTGACTGGTACAGGTTTGTAGGTAGCACATGGCCTTTGGGTAGAAATCGTCCGAATACTGTCATCATCGCGTCGTAGCATTCTCTACCCAAGTTGAACTGAGCCTTCAAAGCCATGATTTGTGAGATGGCATCCAGCTGACAAAGCTCAGTGTGCTCGTGGAGAGGACGTTTTTAGGACTCCAACATTTCAGTGAAGGCCTTTGCAGATTCCTCCATCTCCTCGTCCGAGTCCCGAGCATCGTCAAAGTCTTGCACCATGTCTTCCATCCCGGTACCATGCTCGTCGGTGCAACGACGAACCACCTCAGGTCTGGCATGTTGGGCAGACTCACCATGAAATGTCCAGACCGTGTAACCAGGCGTAAAACCAAACTTCTGCAGGTGTTTACTCATTTCAAGCTCGTCCCTCTTATTAAAGTTGTCGCACCGGACACAGGGGCACCAGCTTAATCTCTGGCCATTAGCAAATGCGGCTCTAACAAACTCTTTGGTTTTTGTTAACCATTCACCGGTCCAAACTTTCTGACTAGTGTAACCGGTGTACATCCACGCACGATCACTCATATTGACTTCCTACTAGACAGACAATAAATATATACATCATTAAGCAAACCATATCCATTAGTTAATGGAGTTTGTCAGTTCTCTTACGTCCATGCAACCTACATGCTAATAGGTAAAGATAGGTCCTAATCCCACCCGAGTATGTGTAGATTGAGTTCGTTTTCCCATGCTCTGCTCCGGATCCGACGCAAAATTTCGGCAGCACCTCCCCGCTGTTCTCCTGATACACGTCTCGGCAATAAGCAGAGAGGATGTGTACCCGGAGAACAACAGGGAGGCACTGACGAAATTCTGCATCGGATCCGGAGCAGAGCATATAGGAAAACGAACCCAATCTACACATACTCGGGCTGTCCATGGATAACGTTGGACAATTCGAAAGAATCACGATTATAAATATGCAAATGCATGCATATTTATAGATGTAACCGTTTCGAACGGGAGACGCATAGTGGTTACGCATACTGATGACGGACACCTATAGCTAGCTAGTTTCATTGGCATGAAGACCGGAATAGAGCAAATGTAGGGGGGAGGAGGAGATGTCATTTGTGCTCACCAAGGAAAGCAGGGGCGGAGCTCGTCGAACGCACGGGGAGGTCGTCAAACACCACACCCTTGCAGCGACGAAACAACTGCACATTTTAAATCCACCTGATTAACACAAATATATATGATGTTTTGCATAACAAAATCGAAAAATATACGACCTAACTCATAATTCACAAATATATGACCCCGTCGGGGTCGGGGTCGGGGCAGGGTCGGGGTGTGGTGTCAGGGTGTAGGTGTCGATCGGGATGTCAGGATGTCGTATGTCGGGGTCGATCAGGGTGTCGATCAGGGTGTCGGGGTCAGGGTCAGGGTGAAATTTCATGAGAGAAGACATAAACATCAAGTGAAACAATTAACATTGTACAAAGTTGAAAAGTTGCTACTACGACGAGGTAAAGTTCCTTTGCGAAATCTATAGTCTTGAAAGCGATATATAATAGCATCATCATCAACCTTTGCAAATATTTCTCGCTCAGTAATTATTTGGTCAGTAGCAACAACGATAAGCAGTACTGCAGTAGCAAATACTAACATTATAGCAAGCAGATCAAAAAATGTTCAATCTACAAAATTTTAACAACAACAGCAAGGCAGTAGCAGTCAGTGTAGCACAATGCACATGCACATATTATCCTGTCTGTGAGTGAGTGAGTCTGTCCATTACCAATCCGGCTCTTCAGTGCGGCTGCGGCTGCGGCAGACGGCGTGGCGGACAGGCAGAGTCGCGCAGACCAGGGCAAGGGAGGCCGAAGCCCGGAGCAGAGCCGGCGTGCAGAGCAGTAGAGCCGCAGCCCGCAGAGGAGAGCCGGAGAGAGGAGAGGCGGAGGGCGGAGCGGGCTCGATTGGAAGGGGAGGAGGAGACGGAGAAGGAGAAAAAGGCGAGGGAAAGCAGGAAGGGAGGAGGGGAGGGGGCAGAAGGAGGGGGGAGAGGGGAAGGGATCCCGACCGAAAAGGGGGGCGGAGGGAGAGGGGGGAGGCTAGAGGGAGGGGAGGGAGGAGGAGGGGGGAGGAGAGGGAGTGAGGGAGGGAGGGAGGAGTGATGGGCGCCACTGCCGTCGTGCGACCACGGTCGATCATCAGCCACCCATGGTTACTTCCCTTTAGCTGCTTGTAAGCATCCGTAGATATGTCGGCGCGCTCCACTTGTCCGGGCCTCGCACCACGCCGCGGGTGTGGTTCCTTCTACAAATTCCGGGACCTGTTCATCTCTGGTCTCCCTCGTTCCCACTCACGGTGGATGAGGTCTCCTTTGCCTCCTGAAACGTCTTTATCCTCGGGTGCTCGCGGTTGCCAGGCAATTGGAGGGGCTAAAGTTTGGAGCGTAGGTCGGGGAGGTAGCGGCGTGGGAGTCCACTTGGATTGGAGGATGTTTGTGGGGTGTCCATTGTGAGGGAGTACACCACGTTCAGGACGGAGGAGGAGAGGCACGCTGGTAGACATGGTGGGACTTTCCCTGGGTCGGAGGATGGCGAGGGTGGCCGAACTGTGTGGGAGGGGCGGCGGAGGACGGCCTGCGGGGAGGGGGCGGCGGCGGCGGACGGCCTGTGCGGGAGGGGCGGCGGCGGCGGCGGGGCTTGCGCGCGTGCGGGAGGAGAGGGTGGGGAGGCGGGCGAGAGAAGAGAAGATGGAGGAGGGCGCGCGCGCGGGGCCCAAATTAACCCCCCGCATTGCCGTCTGTTTTTTTTTCTCTTTGTCGTGCCTGGCGGACGGCAAAGAATTCTTTGCCGTCCGCCAGCAGACGCAAAGAATTCTTGCCGTCGCAGCAGACGGCAAAGAGGAGACGTTAGGACGGCCACCGACCGTGAATGTGGCCCCTCTTACCTCTTTGCCGTCTGCTGGCAGACGGCAAAGAAATCTTTGCCGTCTGCTGGCAGACGGCAAAGAAGTGGCCCGTGTGACCTACCCAGTGCAGTACCCCCGTGGGGTCCACTTTGGACTTTGCCATCTGCTGGCGGATGGCAAAGAACTCTTTGCCGTCTGCTGGCGGACGGCAAAGAGCTCGCAGATGGCAAAGACCCTGTTTGCCATCAGCTGGTTCTTTGCCGTCTGCTTTGAGAAGACAGACGGCAAAGAGCCTCTTTGCCATCAGCTGGCAGACGGCAAAGAGCTGGCAGATGGCAAAGACCCAGATTCCAGTAGTGTTTGTTTACCCACCATGTGCTATTTTCTTGAGAGAAGCCACTAGTGAAATCTACGGCCCCCGGGTCTATTCTTTATCATATTTGCTTTGAGATCTATTTTTATTCGCTTTTATTTTCAGATCTATTTTTCCAAAAACCCAAAAATACCTTGCTGCACTTTTTTGTTGCTTATTTTGTTTCGTGTTTTACCGAGATCTATTTATCCAATCTACACAATTTTTATCCATAGAGGGATTGACAACCCCTCCTAATCGTCGGGTTGCAAGTATTTGTTCTTTGTGTGTGGGTACCGTTTACATTGTGTTGCTTGGTTCTCCTACTGGATTGATACCTTGGTTTCATAACTGAGGGAAATACCTACCGTAGTTATGCTACATCATCCCTTCCTCTTTGGGGAAATACCGACGTAGTTCAAGCGACATCACCGGTTCCGCCGGAAGACCACCATCAGTCCCTGCCTTAATTTTTTCCTTCCTCTTAATTACTTTTATTGCCTTGTCAAGTCAAACCCACAAGAAAAATGAATAAAAAATGACTTTTCAGAACTCATTGATGCAGGATGCTGACGAGAACTACTTTAATGTGTAAGAAAAAAGGACAGCATTGCATATTCCCAGCTATGATGTGTAAACTAAGCAGAACGCATTTCAACAAATTAGAAGCAATGTAAGCTAGACACCATATGAAAGATGCAATGAATATCACTCTACCAAGTTAAAATTGTCTCATCCTAAGTGCCATTTCAACAAATTAGAAGTAGTACAAGCTAGAAAAGAATGCGATATGTAACCTATATCACACTCCTAAGTTAAACGTGTCTTATGATAAGTGATTGTTGCAGGTTACAGAACAATATTACTTTGATGTAAGAACTTGGTGTGATAGACAGATATTGTTTGTTCTAGAAACAGGAACACGTGTCTTATTCACAAGTATAATGTGTAAACTAAGCAGATAGAATTCAACAAAATTAGAAGCAATACAAGCTCGACATCATACGTAACATGCAACCAGATATAACAGTGCCAAGTTAGAGGGAGCACCTGTGATGGTGGAGTAGGGGAGATGTGCTCGTCATCAACATAGTTGCATTGAGTGTCTATGGACGTGTTGTATTGCGAAAATTGTTGGGGGGATGGCGAAGTAGAATCTGTAGAGGCCCTCCGTTTCAGTTGGTCGGAAGGAGCACCATTATCCAATGCCTTGCTAATTTCCTTCCGCTTTATTGATTTTGCATTGTCAAGTAAATCCGACAAGAAAAAGCAATCAAATTCACTCTTCAGAACTCATTCATGCATGATACTGACAATCACTATTTTGATGTAAGGCAAATACATGATACGAGGATGGAATATGTACAAAAAACAGGACGGCATGGCATATTCACAACTATTTGTGTAAACTAAGCAGAAGGCATTTCAATAAATTAGAAGCAATGCAATCTAGAAATGACATGAAATATGCAACCAATATGACTTTCCAAGTTAAAAGCATCCAATCATAAATGGTGTTTCAACAAATTAGAAGTAGTACAAGCTAGAAAAGAATGCGAGATGTAACCTATATCACACTCCCAAGTTAAACGTGTCTTATGATAAGTGATTATTGCAGGTTACACAACAGTAGTAATTTGATGTAAGAACATGGTGTGATAGATATATATTGTATTTTCTAGAAATATTAACACTTGTCTTATTCACAAGTATAATGTGTAAACTTAGCAGATGGAATTCAACAAAATTAGAAGCAATACAAGATAGACATCATACGTAACATGCAACAAGATATAATAGTGCCAAGTTAGAGGCAGCACCTGTGATGGTGGAGTAGGGAAGATGTGCTCATCATCAACACAGCTATGTTGAGTGTCTATGCACATGTTGTCTTGCGAATCTTGTTGGGGGGATGGCGGAGTAGAATCCGTAGAGGCCCTCCATTTCAGTTGGTCGAAAGGAGCACCATTGTCCACTGCCTTGCTAATTTCCTTCCGCTTTATTGATTTTGCATTGTGAAGTAAAACCGACAAGAAAAAGTAATAAAATTCACTCTTCAGAACTCATTGATGCATGATACTGACAATCACTACTTTGATGTAAGGCAAATACATGATACGAGGATGGAATATGTACGAAAAACAAGATGGCATGGCATATTCACAACTATTTGTGTAAGCTAAGCAGAAGCCATTTCAACAAATAGAAGCAATGTAAGTTAGACACCACATGAAAGATGCAACCAATATGACTTTGCCAAGTTAAAAGCGCCCAATCATAAATGGTGTTTCAACAAATTAGAAGCAATATATGCTATAAATCATATGAAAGATGCAACCAATATCACATTGCATATACTAAAGGTGTCTCGTCATAATTGATTGATGCAGGATACAAAAAAATAGTAGTTTTATGTAAGGACATGCTTATAGACAGATGAAGTATGTACCAAAAATAGGAAGGCATGTCACATTAACAGGTATAATGTATAAACTAAGCAGAATAACACATGCAATTTAACCAGATTGGAAGAATTACAATCTAGACACCATATGCAACATGCAACCACATATGACACCATGAAGTTAAAGCAAGCACCTAGGATGGTGGTTCATGGCGACCGAGATCATCAACTGCAAAGCTACATTTACTGTCTCCATCTGCTGACACTAAACCCTTTGAAGCGGTCAAACGTGTCTTGCTTAGCCGCGAACTAAGCTAGAGCGACTTCTCTCTTTTCAATTGTTTATTTATCAACAGTTTGGCAGAGGCTGAAATACCCATGCAAAAAAAACAATAGTGATAGTATGGGTGAAGTGTGTGCAGAACTAGTACACTGTAAAAGTAGCAGATAGTAGGTGGGTGAAAAATAAATGACAGGAGACATATGATAGCTCTACAACATGCATGACACACAAAATTAGATTCTAGGATTTTGTAATATGAGCACAGGGATGGCTGGGAAATGCAGGTACTCCTCCAGCACGCCACCACATGTGGTCCTATCAAAATAACAGTGGACTAAAAATAAATAGGTCAGTGGAATTTTTTCTGAACCGTTCAATCTCAAGGAACGGGCAGATGGCCTTCGTCTACCTCCCACCAGTCACTATTGACGATCTTTCTCGAACCGCCAGTGACCATCGGCCCAAACCCCGGTCTCTGCCGCCCCGCCCTCCCCTCGAACTCACACCACTGCCGTGCTTGGCACCGCCCCCGGCCATCCCTTTAAACCCGACCGACCTCCAGATCGGGCGCCAGCAGCTCCTGCGTCCCACACACCCCTAAGATAAACACCGAGGCGCTGCTTCCTGATACGTCCATTTTGCATCATGCTTTTATGTTGATATTTATTGCATTGTGGGCTGTTATTACACATTATGGTACAATACTTATGCCTTTTCTCTCTTATTTTACAAGGTTTACACAAAGAGGGAGAATGTTGGCAGCTGGAATTCTGGACTGGAAAGGAGCAAATCTAAGAGACCTATTCTAGACAACCCCAAAAGTCCTGAAAATTTACGGAGAATTATTGGGCAAAGAAAATACCAGAGGCGACCCACTAGGTGGCCACAGGCCTGGGGGGCGCGCCCTACCCCCTAGGCGCGCGGCTAGGGCATGTGGGCCCCCTGGCAGGTCTCCGGTGTCCATCTTCATCTATATGAGGGGTTTTTACCTGGAAAAAATTATAAGGAAGCTTTCGGGACAAAGCGCCGCCATCTCGAGGCGGAACCTGGGCAGAAGCAATCTAGGGCTCCGGTGGAACTGTTCTGCCAGGGAAACTTCCCTCCGGGAGGGGGAAATCGAAGCCATCGTCATCACCAACGATCCTCTCATTGAGAGGGGGTCAATCTCCATTAACATCTTCACCAGCACCATCTCCTCTCAAACCCTACTTCTTCTCTTGTATTCAATCTTTGTCTCAAAACCTCAGATTGGTACCTATGGATTGCTAGTAGTGTTGATTACCCCTTGTAGTTGATGCTAGTTGGTTTATTCGGTGGAAGATCATATGTTCAGATCCTTAATGATATTCAATACCCCTCTAATCTTGAACATGAATATGCTTTGTGAGTAGTTACGTTTGTTCCTGAGGACAAGGGAGAAGTATAGTTATAAGGAATCATGTGAATTTGGTATTCGTTTGATATTTTGATGAGATGTATGTTGTCTTTCCTCTAGTGATGTTATGTGAACATGGACTACATGACACTGCACCATGATTCGGGCCTAGGGGAAGGCATTGGGAAGTAATAAGTAGATGATGGGTTGCTAGAGTGACTGAAGCTTAAACCCTAGTTTATGCGTTACTTCGTAAGGGGCTGATTTGGATCCACATGTTTCATGCTATGGTTAGATTTATCTTAATTCTTCTTTCGTAGTTGCGGATGCTTGTGAGAGGGGTTAATCATAAGTGGGAGGCTTGTCCATGTAAGGACAACACCCAAGCACCGGTCCACCCACATATCAAATTATCAAAGTAACGAACGCGAATCATATGAGCATGATGAAAACTAACTTGACAACAATTCCCATCTGTCCTCGGGAGCGCTTTGCTTTATATAAGAGTTTGTCCAGGATTCTCATTTGCTAAAAAAAGGATTGGGCCACCTTGCTGCACCTTTGTTACATTTTTTATTTGTTACCCATTACAAATTATCTTATCACAAAACTATCTGTTACGGATAATTTCAGTGCTTGCAGAGAATACCTTGCTGAAAACCGCTTGTCATTTCCTTCTGCTCCTCGTTGGGTTTGACACTTTTACTTATCAAAAGGACTATGATAGATCCCCTATACTTGTGGGTCATCAAGACTCTTTTCTGGCACCGTTGCCGGGGAGTGAAGCGCCTTTGGTAAGTGGAATTTGGTAAGGAACATTTATATTACATGCTGAAATTTACTGTCACTTGTCACTATGGAACATCATCCTTTGAGGGGTTTGTTCGGGGTATCTTCACCCCAACCAGAAGAGCAAAGAGTTTCCCCTCAACCTACTGCACCTACTGAAAATATTTATCATGAAATTCCTTCGGGTATGATAGAGAAACTGCTAGCTAATCCGTATGCAGGAGATGGAACATTACATCCTGATATGCATCTAATCTATGTGATGAAGTTTGTGGATTATTTAAGCTTGTAGGTTTGCCCGAGGATGATTTCAAGAAGAAGGTCTTCCCTTTATCTTTGAAGGATAAGGCATTGACATGGTATAGGCTATGCGATGATATTGGGACTTGGAATTACAACCGATTGAAATTGGAATTTCATCAGAAGTTTTATCCTATGCATCTGGTTCAGCGTGATCGGAATTATACATATAATTTTTGGCCTCGTGAAGGAGAAATTATCTCTCAAGATTGGGGGAGGCTTAAGTCAATGTTATATTCATGCCCCAATCATGAGCTCTCAAGAGAAATTATTATTCAGAACTTTTATGCTCGGCTTTCTTGTAATGATCAATCAACGCTCGGTACTTCTTGTGTTGGTTCTTTTATGAAGAAGACTATTGAGTTCAAATGGGATCTCTTGGAAAGAATTAAACGCAACTCTGAAGATTGGGAGCTCGACGAAGGTAAGGAGTCTGGTATAAACCTTAAGTTTGATTGCGTTAAATCTTTTATGGATACCGATGCTTTTCGTAAATTTAGCACTAAGTATGGACTTGACTCTGAGATAGTAGCTTCCTTCTGTGAATCATTTTCTACTCATGTTGATCTCCCTAATGAGAAGTGGTTTAAATATCAGCCTCCCATTGAAGTAAAAATAGTAGAACCTATTAAAGTTGAAGAGGAAACTATTACTTATAATGTTGATCCCGTTATTCCTACTGCTTATATTGAGAAACCACCTTTCCTTGTTAGGATAAAAGAAGATGCTAAAGCTTCAGCTGTGGTTCATAAGAGTTATACTAGAACACCTACATTCCCTGAACAAATTAAAGTTGAACCTAGTATTGCTATGGTTAAAGATCTCTTGGTCGATAATATTGATGGGCATGTTATTTATTTCTGTGATGAAGCTGCTAGAATTGCTAAACCCGATGATAAAGATAAACACAGACCTATTATTGGCATGCCTACTATTTTTGTTAAAATAGGGGATCATTGTTACCATGGCTTATGTGATTTGGGTGCTAGTGTGAGTGCAATTCCCTTTACTTCATATCAAGAAATTATGAATGATATTGTACCTGCTGAAATAGAAGATATTGATGTTACTATTAAGATTGCCAATAGAGATACTATATCACCAATTGGGATTGTTAGAGATGTTGAAGTCTTGTCTGGCAAAATAAAATACCCTACTGATTTTCTAGTTCTTGGTTCCCCACAAGATGATTTTTGTCCCATTATATTTGGTAGACCTTTCTTGAACATTGTTAATGCTAAAATGGATTGTGAGAAAGAAACTGTTAGTGTAAGTTTCGAGGATGTGTCTCATGAGTTTAATTTCTCCAAATTTCGTAGACAACCCCATGATAAAGAATAGCCTAATAAAGATGAAATTATTGGTCTTGCTTCTATTGTCGTGCCTCCTACTGATCCCTTAGAACAATATTTGCTAGACCATGAAAATGATATGTTCATGAATGAAAGAAAGGAATTAGACGAGATTTTCTTTAAACAAATGCCTGTTTTGAAACACAATTTGCCTGTTGAGACTCTTGGAGATCCTCTACCACCCAAGAGTGATCCCGTGTTTGATCTTAAACAATTACCTGATACTTTGAAATATGCTTATCTCGATAAGAAAAAGATATATCCTGTTATTATTAATGCTAACCTTTCAGAGCATGAGGAAAAGAAATTATTGAAAACTCTAAAGAAGCACCGTGCAGCTATTGGATATACTCTGGATGATCTTAAGGGCATTAGTCCCACTCTATTTCAGCACAAAATTAATATGGAACCTGATGCTAAACTAGTTGTTGCTCACCAGCGACGGTTGAATCCTATGATGAAAGAAGTGGTAAGAAATGAAATACTAAAGCTTCTGGAAGCAGGTATAATTTATCCTGTTGCTGATAGTAGATAGGTAAGTCCTGTTCATTGTGTCCTAAAAAGGGAGGTATTACAGTTGTTCCTAATGATAAAAATGGGTTGATTTCGCAAAGAATTTTCACAGGTTATAGAATGGTAATTGATTTTAGAAAATTAAACAAAGCTACTAGGAAAGATCATTATCCTCTACCTTTTATTGATCAAATGCCAGAAAGACTATCAAAACATACACACTTCTGCTTTCTAGATGGTTTTTCTGGTTTTTTCCAAATACCAGTGTCACAAGAGGATCAAGAAAAAACTACTTTTACATGCCCTTTTGGTACCTTTGCTTATAGACGTATGCCTTTTGGTTTATGCAATGCACCTGCTACTTTTCAAAGATGTATGACTGCTATATTCTCTGATTTTTATGAAAAGATTGTTGAGGTTTTCATGGATGATTGCTCCATTTACGGAACTTCTTTTGATCGAGTTTTGCAGAGATGTAAAGAAACTAATCTTGTCTTGAATTGGGAGAAGTGCCGCTTTATGGTTAATGAAGGTATTGTCTTGGGGCATAAAATCTCCGAAAGAGGTGTTGAAGTTGATAAAGCTAAAGTTGATGCTATTGAAAAAATGCCTTGTCCTAAATATATCAAAGGTATAAGAAGTTTCCTTGGCCATGCTGGTTTCTATAGGAGATTTATTAAAGACTTCTCTAAAATTTCTAGGCCTCTTACTAATCTCCTGCAAAAAGATGTTCCATTCATTTTTGTTGATGATTGTGTAGAAGCAGTTGAAATACTTAAGAATGCCTTAATTTATGCACCTATTATTCAACCACCTGATTGGAACCTACCCTTTGAAATTATGTGTGATGCTAGTGATTATGCTGTTGGTGCTGTTCTAGGACAAAGAGTTGATAAAAAATTAAATGTTACGTCCATTTTGCATCATGCTTTTATGTTGATATTTATTGCATTATGGGCTATTATTACACATTATGGTACAATACTTATGCCTTTTCTCTCTTATTTTACAAGGTTTACACAAAGAGGGAGAATGCCGGTAGCTGTAATTCTGGACCGGAAAGGAGCAAATCTGAGAAACCTATTCTGCACAACTCCAAAAGTCCTGAAAATTTATGGAGAATTATTTTGAATATATAAGAATTATCGGGCGAAGAAAATACCAGAGGGGACCCACCAGGTGGCCACAAGCCTGGGGGGCGCGCCCCTAGGGCTTGTGGGCCCCCTGGCAGGTCTCCGGTGTCCATCTTCTACTATATAAAGGGTTTTTACCTGGAAAAATCATAACGAAGCTTTCGGGACGAAGCATCGCCGTCTCGAGGTGGAACCTGGGTAGAAGCAATCTAGGGCTCCGGTGGAGCTGTTCTGCCGGGGAAACTTCCCTCCAGGAGGTGGAAATCGAAGCCATCGTCATCATCGACGATCCTCTCATCGAGAGGGGGTCAATCTCCATCAACATCTTCACCAGCACCATCTCCTCTCAAACCGTAGTTCATCTCTTGTATTCAATCTTTGTCTCAAAACCTCAGATTGGTACCTGTGGGTTGCTGGTAGTGTTGATTACTCCTTGTAGTTGATGCTAGTCGGTTTTTTCGGTGGAAGATCATATGTTCAGATCCTTAATGATATGCAATACCCCTCTGATCTTGAACATGAATATGATTTGTGAGTAGTTACGTTTGTTCCTGAGGACATGGGACAAGTCTTGTTATAAGTAATCATGTGAATTTGGTATTCGTTCAATATTTTGATGAGATGTATGTTGTCTTTCCTCTACTGGTGTTATGTGAACGTCGACTACATGACACTTCACCATGATTTGGGGCTAGGGGTAGGCATTGGGAAGTAATAAGTAGATGATGAGTTGCTAGAGTGACAGAATCTTAAACCCTAGTTTATGCGTTGCTTCGTAAGGGGCTGATTTGGATCCACATGTTTCATGCTATGGTTAGATTTATCTTAATTCTTCTTTTGTAGTTGCAGATGCTTGCGAGAGGGGTTAATCATAAGTGGGAGGCTTGTCCAAGTAAGGATAGCACCCAAGCACTGGTCCACCCACATATCAAATTATCAAAGTAACAAACGCGAATCATATGAGCATGATGAAAACTAACTTGACTACAATTGCCATGTGTCCTCGGGAGCGGTTTGCTTTATATAAGAGTTTGTCCAGGCTTATCCTTTGCTACAAAAAGGATTGGGCCACCTTGCTGCACCTTTGTTATATTTGTTATTTGTTACCTGTTACGAATTATCTTATCACAAAACTATCTGTTACCGATAATTTCAGTGCTTGTAGAGAATACCTTGCTGAAAATCGCTTGTCATTTCCTTCTGCTCCTCATTGGGTTTGACACTCTTACTTATTGAAAGGACTACAATAGATCCCCTATACTTGTGGGTCATCAGATCCCCGGCGAACAGGTGGACTAGCGCCTCCACGAGTGGTGCTTCCTTTAATTGGGAATCAACTGACTAGGAATTGAAATCCATGGGTGACGGGCCTCTAGCTAAGGTGAAATAGTATATGAGGAGAAACCTTGTGCATCACGAGTTACTAGGAACATCTAGTATGAGGAAGAAGGTGTAGTAAGAAGTGGTCAACTAGTGTCTTCTGTGGGATGAATACCGTGCAAGCAGACACGTTAGATTTGAATGAATAAGGGAAGAGGAGTACCAGTTTCGATTGCCAGTGTTGTGTCTTCCTAATTTCATGGCGATCTTTTTCGTTTTACCAGGGGACCCGATGTTGTGGAGGACGGTGGAGTCTTGGACGAACCCATGGCCAAGTTGTTGACTGTGTTGTGGTGGCTGTTTGTCGGTAGAGGGGAAGAAGATCCAAGGCGGCGAAGGACGGCATAGCGGGAACAACTCCGGTGCAGTGGACGGTGGTGATGTTGGAGCGGCAGTGGTGAGGCGCAGGACGACGTGGTTGAACTGGCTCGGGTACAGTGCACGTCGGCGTCCTGGAGGCAGCTCGGCCACGGCTTGAACTACTAGCCATGGATAGCATTGCGGTTGCGGTTGCGGTGGATGACGACATCGGGGTATCGGCTCCGATGTGATGGAGGAGGGCGGAGGTTGATGGGTTGGAAGGGGTGGCGGACGGGGGACGCTGGGGTTTCACGGCTGGTGCAGAGGTAGTTTTGGCGCCCACGGAGTATGAATGGGGAATCAGACGGGGGGCGGGGGGAGCTAAGGGGGAACCATGTTTCGGTCTGGGACGCGCTTGCTTGAAATTTGGGGAAAGTACAAAGTTTACCCCCCCTCTTAAATTTTGGACCTACCGCGGGCCAGAGGTAGGAAGGTAATCCCAAGTATCCCAAATAGTGGGTGGGAGTGATTTTGGCCGAGCGCATGTGTGTTTAGGCGGCCAGGGTGTATGAATGTTTTTCGGAGGTTGTTGCGTGGCATCTAGATGAAGTTACAAACCTACCCAAGTTTAGACCTTTGGACGTTTGGCCAGTAGGTTTCATGGGTCAGAGTTAGAAAAGTAATTTCCTTCTACCAAACATTGGTCTCACGCGGTTTCGGGCAAGTAGAGGCTCTTTTGGCGCTTTGTTCAAAATTTTGAAACAGAAGCATTCACATTTAGATTACTCTTGAACTTTGAGGATTGACCTAAATAGACAACATTAAATTTGACCTTGTATGTTTGAAAACCTCATTAAATTATGCACTTCTTTTTGAAATTTTTACTCTTGAAAATCCTATAACTATGATTATTTTGGAATGGACGAGGTAAATTTGAATCTATTTTGTACACGACTATATATGCTATTACAAAAGCAGAGCAAAGATTGATGCCCCCTTAATTTAGGTATGATTTACAAATACCATGATCTCGAATTCAACTTCATGTTGAATTCAAATTTTTTAAACCACCTTAAGTTGAATTCAAATGTATGCTAGTTCCTAGCTAGCTATTTAAAATGTTCACTATGTAACTTTTGTATGTATAATGTGCTTTACACACACAATATAAGCTATACTCACGTTTATATTCGAATTGCTAAAGCGATGCATTGTCTAGACTTCAAAATACTGACTCTATGGATCAATTATGTCGAATAATAGCATAGACATGCTCAAATTCGATAGAATATGGATGTTTGATAGACCAATGGCTATTCCTTACGCGAATTGCAAAATATCATGATCCCATCCAAATATTTGGATACAATTTATATTTTAAATCAATGTGTACACCAGTCTTTTATGCGTAGATTCACTCTTCCAAGGCCCCTCCTCATACACGCGCTAACTTTCTCTCTCACACATATGCGCACACGGTGTATATCCATCGGCAATCTCTCACACATGCTCACGCTCTCTCCTGAGGTGTCTTTCTCGCACACATTGACGATGACATGTACCTAGGGTAGGGTCCTGGGCCTGACCTACACGACCTACCCAAGGACACTACATATGAGGATCCAAGATTTACATAGTTAGAAAGGAGGTGTCGAATGGAATGGCCGCAGTATGCAAGTCACTCAACACAACATCCACTCGGGTACTCCTCCATCACTCGGCCATCCTGATTCACTCAGAGTACCTGATTCCACTCGCAAAACAGAAGGCCTAGAGCCACTCAAGGATGGCAACGGTCAGGCGACCAGTTCGTCTCTATAATGATCATTAAGTGTAGGCGTTATCAGTAACGCCCACACCTTTACTGTCTCATTGAACCCTTGCGTAACAGAGGTCGATGAGGGGTTAGCAGACTCTATATAAGCCACCCCTCCACTCCTGCACAAGGGTTCGCATCCCCTGTAACTCAACACTCCAGATAACAAAGCTCCCGCAGCACCGAGACGTAGGGTCTTTATCTCTTCTGAGAGAGGCCTAAAGTCGTAAATCTGAGTGTACAACTTCGCCGTAGCTAGGCTCTGACCTCTCCTACGTACCCCTAATCTCTACTGTCACATCTGTTCCCACGACAGTTGGCACCCACCATGGGGCAGGCGTCTAAGGGACTTCCGGCGTGGTTGCATTCTTCGAACTCCTTCATCATGGTTTTCGGCGGCGGATTGTCTCTGGGTCGCGAGATCCATCTCAACGCCCTTAGTTTCGTCACCGACGATTCGGCATGGCTCTAGGAAGCCCCCCTCGATGTCAAGGCGCTCCCTATTCATGGGGCGGCGCCCTTCCATGCCAGTTCCTGCAGCATCCTCCTCCGGCAGCCATCGACTCAGTATCAGTCAGCTCCGGTGGCGTTTTCCCTCCCTGCTGCTCGCCGTCGCAAGCGATCCGGTCGCTCTCGGCTCCAGCGGTGGGTGAAACACGCGGTGGCTTGTCAGTCATCCACCTTGCAGATCGCAGCAATCGAGCCCGACGAGTCCCTCTATGGCTTGTTCGACTCATCGTCTGGTCACTCGGATACACTTTCTGAGTGCGAATGAAATGACCCGGCGGCGGAAGTCCTTGTGATTGGCTCCCAGCATAGCCCACCAGGATTTCCCCGTGGCGGAGGTGAAAGTGGTGGTCCATCACACGCCAACGAAGAGTACTACCCACAGACCCTCACTGTGGAACAAAGAGAAGAATTGCAGCGCAGGAATGAGCAGGTCCTTCAGACCCCCATCGCTGGGGAGACTGCCGAGGCCCGGGCTTTGGAAGCCGCGCGCATAGCCACTCTGAATGAACGTGCGCGTCTGGGGGATCTTCAAAAGTCACTCAAAGACCACGCTCACAGACAACCCCCAAGTTCCAATCGACGACAGTGGCAACTATTCCCGAGTGGATCACAAAATGAGTATCAGGTATTCTGCACTCCGATTCAGATTGTTGCAGCTGCAGCGAGGATTGCAGATTCCATCCAGCCGTCCCGATCCGAAGCAGGAGAAGGTCTTCGGCAAATCCGAGCATTGCTTAGAGCGACCGGGGTACAGAATTCAGCCATATCCCAGTCGCGCAACAGGATTCACAGCTGGTTAGTAAGGGCGGACACAGTTTAGTCGGCGCACAGCCCGAGATCGCCTCCATGGCATGTTGATCGCGGTTATCGCTAGGATCAGTACCTGGATCAAGGCCGCGGTCCGTTTGCTCCTCAACATCACCGTGATGACCGCGGTCGAGTGCCGACGCCTCCTCCGAGGGACGGATCGTACGCGCCCCGGCGGTATGACGACAGGCGCCCATATGGCGACGAGCGGAGAGATCCAATCGACCCCTGAGAGCGTGGATTCGACGCAAGGTCAGTCCTCATGCAAGGCCTAGTTCACAGGGGCTGGGCTCACCGAGAGGGTCTGGATAGAGATTGTCCGAGTGGAAGTGGTGTGTTTGTCTCAGGGCCCGAGTGTTGCAACAGGGCCATACGAGCTGCTGAGATACCGCCCAATTTCAGATTGGCCAACGGCGTGAACAAGTTCATTGGCGAGTCGAAGCCAGATACATGGTTAGAAGATTACCGGGTGGCCATGCAGACTGGTGGAGGAAATGATTATGTTTCTATGAAACACCTGCCCTTGATGCTTGAAGGATCAGTCCGGGCGTGGTTGAACCAGTTGGCGCCTGCCAGCATATATTGTTGGGAAGACTTGGCCCGAGTGTTCATTAAAACATTCGAAGGCACTTGCAAGCGTCCTGCCGGGCTGACCGAATTGCAACACTGTGTCCAGAAGCCGATTGGAACTTTGAGAGATTACATCTAGCGTTGGACCACGCTTCACCATGTGGTGGAGAATGTTACAGAGCATCAAGCAGTTTGTGCCTTCAAAGAAGGCGTCAGGTACAGAGAACTCATCCTGAAGTTTCGGCAGTCTGGGACTCTGACCATGAACCGAATGATGGATATTGCCACTCAGTACATGAATGGCGAAGAAGAAGACCGCCTCTGCAGCGGCAAAGGAAAGGCTAATGAGCATGACATCAACAACACCAATCCCAGTCGGAGACAGAAGCGCAAAGCTGAGGCCCCAGGTCAAGCAGAAGCAGCAGCAGTTGCCGCTCAGGGCAAGTTCAAAGGGAAAGCCAAAGAGCAGTGGGTTCCTAAGAAGAAGAGAGACTAGTCAGACCAGGACATCCTGGATCTACCGTGTGCCATTCACACGAAGAAAGACGTGGAGGGTAATCTGATTTTACCCAAACATACCACTCGACAGTGCAGACTCTTGATTCAGCAGTTTCGTGAAGGTCACCGAGTGAAAAGGGCTCTGACAAAGATGATGATGAAGAAAAGGCAGAAGATTATCTGAAGGTTAATGCTACTATGATGATTTTTCCGACGTCGAGAGCAAAAGTCGACTGAAAGTCATTAACCAAGAGGTGAATATGGCCATTCCTGCAACAATGAGGTACCTCAAATGGTCGAAGACTCCCATTACCTTCGACCAGTCAGACCACCCAGCTCATGTTGCTACCCCCGGGCGGCAAGCACTGGTAGTGGATCTAGTCGTAGGAGGCACTCGGTTGCGCAAAGTTCTCATGGATGGCGGCAGTGGTTTGAACATTCTCTATGTTGAAACCCTCAAGGGGATGGGCATTCCGATGTCCCGACTCAGTGAGAGCAACATGCAGTTTCACGGAGTCATCCCAGGGAAAAAGGCAAGGTCACTCGGTCAGATTGCCCTAGACATGGTTTTCGGCGACTCGAAGAATTTTTGGAAGGAGAAGCTGACATTCGAAGTGGTGGACTTTCACAATGCCTATCATGCTATCCTTGGTCGACCGGCTTATGCCCGTTTCATGGCCCGTCCATGTTATGTGTACCTTAAGCTGAAGATGCCCGGACCCAAGGGCGTGATCACCATCACAGGGAATAGGCAGAGAGCCGAGGAATGTCTTCAGCAGGGATCCAAAATTGCTGACGAGCAGATGGTAGTAGAGGAATTGGAAGAGTACAAGAAGAATGCCGATCCGAGTGATTTGCTCCGCTCTAAGAAGCCAGCTTCCGAGTCCACTTTTCAGTCGGCAGGAGAAACCAAGCAAGTTCACGTTCACCTGGAAGATCCCACAGTTGCTCTGACCAACATTTCAACAACACTCGACATCAAGTAGGAAGCCGCGCTCATCCAGTTCCTCTGTGAGAACTGGGACATCTTTGCATGGAAACCTTCTGACATGCCAGGTGTACCCAGGGGACTGGTTGATCACCGATTGAGAGTCGATTCAAAGGCCAAGCCTGTGAAGGAACATTTTGCGTCGATCTACGACATAAAAGAGGAAGGCGATTGGTGAGGAGGTGGCTCAGCTCCAGGCAGCCGAGTTCATACGTGAGATTTACCACTTCGAGTGGCTCGCCAACGTCGTCATGATCCCCAAGAAGGATAAGTCACTCCGTATGTGTATTGATTTTAAACATATCAATCGGGCCTGCCTGAAGGATCATTTTCCGCTCCCCCGCATCGACCAAATAGTTGACTCGACTGTGGGGTGCGAGCGTCTGTCTTTTCTTGATGTGTACTCTGGGTATCATCAAATTCGACTGTATGGGCCAGATGAAATAAAAACTGCCTTCATCACCCCTTTCGGGTGTTTCTATTATGTCACCATGCCATTCGGTCTAAAAAATGCTGGCGCTACATTCATGCGCATGATCCAGAAGTGCCTGCTCACTCAAATCAGTCGAAACGTCGAGGCCTACATGGACGACATCGTGGTCAAGTCACGCAAAGGTTTCGACCTGCTGACTAACCTTGCTGAAACCTTTGCCAACTTACGAAGGTACGACACCAAGTTGAATCCTTCCAAGTGCACCTTCGGAGTGCCGGGAGGCAAGTTACTCGGTTTTCTCGTTTCCAAACAAGGAATAGATGCCAATCGCAAGAAAATCAGTGCGATTGTCCAAATGAAGCGCCCTGTGCATGTGCACAATGTCCAAAAGCTCACAGGCTGTCTTGCAGCTCTCATTCGGTTCATTTTTCACCTCAGAGAAAAAGCATTGCCTTTGTACCGACTGATGAAGAAATCAAACACATTCGAGTGGACTCCAGAAGCAGAAGCAGCGTTTGTTGAGCTCAAAGCCCTGCTCTCCACCCAGTCGGCGCTTGCTGCTCCGAACAGCAAAGAACCTCTACTTTTGTACATAGCGGCTACTGGCCAAGTTGTCAGCACGGTCCTCACAGTGGAAAGGGAAGAAGAAGGCAAGGCCTATAAGGTTCAACGACCAAAATATTACATTTCTGATGTCCTGACTCCATCTAAGCAGAGATATCCTCATTATCAAAAGCTTGTCTACGTCATTTACTACTGTCGTGGGAACAGATCTGATAGTAGAGATTAGGGGTATGTAGGAGAGGGCACAGCCTAGCTACGGCGAAGTTGTACACTCGGATTTACGAGTTCAGGCCCCTCTCGGAAGAGGTAAAGACCCTAAGTCTCGGTGCTGCAGGAGCTTTGTTATCTGGAGTGTTGAGTTACAGGGGATGCGAACCCTTGTGCAGGAACGGAGGGGTGGCTTATATAGAGTCCGCTGACCCCTCAACGACCTCCGTTACGCAAGAGTTCAATGAGACAGTAAAGGTGCGGGCGTTACTGATAACGCCTACACTTAATGATCATTACAGAGACGAACTGGTCGCCTGACCTTTCCCATCCTGGAGTGGCTCTAGGTCTTCTATTCTGCGAGTGGAATCAGGTACTCCGTGTGACTCAGGACGGTCGAGTGGTGGAGGAGTACCCAAGTGGATCTTGTGTCGAGTAACTTGCATACTGTGGCCATTCCAGTTGACACCTCCTTTCTAACTATGTAAATCTTGGATCCTCATATGTAGTGTCCTTGGGTAGGTCGTGTAGGTCAGGCCTAGGACCCTACCCTAGGTACATGTCATTGTCATTACCCCTGAATGGATCGGGGTTTGAGTGAGAAAGTATTGAAACTGATTTAGACTAGACTTAGTGCCTCGGAGACACTTCTTAGAGGTCTGTAGGTACGTGTTCTGCTAGGTCCTTTGTCAATCACCTCGATCGATTCTGGCTTGTTAAGTGTCCGAGTGAGACAAGCTGCGAGTCGTAGAGCGCCGGATCCGACCCGAATGAATCTGGATATCTCTGATGCGATCGATTGCTTTGCCAGATCCCAGATTTCATGGGATTCGAAAATTTGGAGAAGCGCGCGGGCCGGCTGCAGCGCGGTAAGTGGGGCAAGTGGGGAGGGACTCCTCGATTTTCGCTCCCCCTTTATCGCCACGTATCAAGTAGGCGCCGGTTGTGGGATGCACTGGGATCCTGCAGGCCCATAGGACAGTGACTTGATCGTGCGGGTATAAAGGACGACGCAGTTGAGGTGTGCAACAGTGCTCTACTCTTTCCCCTCTCCATCTTGACTCTCTGCCTCTTCCGCCCCTGCGCCGCACCGCCCCGCTCGGCTCCGATGACCACCGCGGAGATGGCGAAGGTTAAGACGGCAAAATTGGGTCAGGAGCATCACCGGAGCCCGTGACAACCCGCGTGGATCCAAACAAATCCTGCCTTTTGACGCCGAGCATCCTCCAGGAGAGGTGAGACATAACTTGTCGAGTGATTTCCTTTTTGTTTCTAATATGCTACTTTATTGAGAACCGACTGACTTTGAAACGTGTGTCTTCCAGGCATTCACGAAGATGTACTTGCCCATGCCGAATGGGGAACAACTCACAGAAGGAGTAGAGAGCGAGGGCGGCAGTGCTGATATTGATTATGCTGACGACAGCCAGGACGGTAGTGATGACTCTGATGATAGCGAAGAAGTCGAGTCGCCACCCCGCACTGAGCATCGCACCAAAGCAAACCCAGACCCGATTGCTAACCAGAGCAAGGCCTCGGCGTCGAATGTCAAGAACCCAAAGCGCACTCGGACGCCAACTCCAGATCTGACTGAGAAAACCGCGAAGCAAGCCAAGATTGTTCCACCGAAGCCTCGGAAGGCCTTGCCCAGAATAAAGGTCACCGTGCCCATTGCTTCAACGTGAGTGTTCTTTTCATCCCTTCTTGCCGTTTAGTGAGCTTCATGATATTATTGACCGAGTGATAATTGTGCCAGAGCTGCTACTTCGTAACGTCACCCGTGCAAGTTGATGATGATCCTGTGGAGATGGACACTGTAGACGCGGCCACTTCTCGCCGAGGTATGGTAGATTTTCACCCTGTGTAGTTTCATTGGTTGATCTGTCGTTCGACTAAGTTGTTGTTGTCGAGTAACTACAGAGCCCACAGATATCATCCAGCTTCCAGACGACGAAGACGAGCTTCAAAAGAACGCGGGTGGCGAAGGTACAACCTCGACCACACCCCGAAGCTTCACTCGGAGAGTTCCATCGGGCCAAACATCTCGCGCGCCCCCCGAAGTTATGCCCCAAGAACCAGGTCGTTCATCTCGAACTGGCACAATATTCACTGCTCCTCTATTAACTGCTTCGCTTTTGGTGTCGACTGTCCCTGCTTCGGGTCCGACTGACCAACCTCAAGTGTTGATCCCTCCAGCTGCATCGCCGACTCCTGCATCGAATGTATTCGTTCTGCATCATGTCCCTGAAGACTAGACTGGGGCCAGCAAGGAAGCCATGATTCAAGCCGATTTGATGATGCGACGCCTGAAGGAGGTGTATGAAGACAACAAGTTGTCTTATGATGCCAGTACAACTCTCCAGGCGAATGTCTGAGTAAGTGCGATTGTAAGTTGGTTTCTGGTTGGTCTTTTTCCATTCCGTCTTGACTCTGTACACCCACTGGGTGTTTTTTCAGTCTGTAGTCTGTCCAGTCGGACCAGTCATGCCGTGCCGAGTGAGAAATGTATCCAGTGGGGGCACGTTGAGTGCACCCACTGGGCGTAGTCCCCGAGATCGCCGTTGAATGTCTAATTCGGCGGGGATCTTAGAACACTTTTGTCTGTAGCTCTCCACTCGGGCCTGTCAGGCCGTGCCGAGTGGGGAATTGATCCAATGGGGGCACACTGAGTGCACCCACTGGGTGTAGTCCCCGAGACCGCCGTTGAATGTCTAATTTGGTGGGGGTCTTGGTGAACACATTTTTTTGTCTCTTCACTCGGATCAGTCAGGCTAAAATCGAGTGGAAATGGGTCCAGTGGGGGCATGCTGAGTCCACCCACTGGGTGTAGTCACCAAGACCGGTGTTGAATGTTTGATTCAGCGGGGGTCTTAGAATTGTTTGTTTGTAGCAAATGGATTTGCTCTTCTCCACTCAGAAGTACAGGAATATTTCAAACTCTTTATCATCGTCGACTGAATTGCTTCTTCGTTGATCTCAGAAAACTTGTGAGCTCGGGACTCAGTATGCTGCCCTAGAGAAGGAGAAGATCCAACTCCAATTGGACTTGGAACTGACCAAAAAGAACTTGGAGCATGCTTAGACGGAGGCGAAGACCATGGGAGGTAAATCTTGTCGACTGTATGCGCTGTTGTTCTTTTCTTCTGTCCTTTGAGCCGAGTAGTTTTACTCGAACAGATGTGCGTAATGAGAACCATCAACTTCAAGCGCGACTCAGGAATGTTATTTCTTTAGACACCATGAAGCAGGCCCTGGAAAAGAAGGACGAAGAACTCGCAAGGGCTCAGAAGGTGGCTAAGGAGAAGACTGAAGCCGCTGAAGCAAAGCTAGCTTCAGTCAGAAAGTTGGAAGAGGAAAATGCATCTGTGAAGACCACCGTCGAGGAAGCAAAGAAGGAAGCTGCCAAACTTAAGTAAGAAAAGGCCGAGTGGGCCAAGAAGATAGAAGATCAGGCGAGTGCCTTTGAGTTGGAGAAGACCACCCTGACTGACAAGGTGGACTAGCTCACCCAAAAGAGGGATGAGCTGGAAGAGTATTTGGGGAGTCTTGCGAAGAAAATGTACATCATGCTTGAAGGTATTCTCCTTCGCCTGAGTGAATTCCTGAGAGCTTTGAAAACAATGCCATGGCTAATTCATTCCTTCCTCTTTGTGCAGAATTTTGTCAGAATTTTGAGCAGGAGACTGACCAAATTGAGACAGGTCTGGACCCCACCAAGTCACTCGTCAAGGATGCTACTGCTATGAACGTGCTCCGACTTGAAGCTCGCCTCGACAGTGTCTTGGGGTACATTGCTCGGCTGAAGGTTGCACTCATGAAATAGACAAAGAATTGTGGCCGGAAGATACGCTTCAGAATGATCTTGAGTCACTGATGACTCGGCTCAATGAAATCCCTGGTCGAGTGCAGGCATGGAAGAAATCTGTTGCTCACTGCGAAGCCGACGTGGCGCTCTCGCTTGTTCGTTTCCATTGTAAGGAGGCCAAGGAAGACAAGCTGAAGGTTCTTCAGGTGGCAAATACGAAGAAGCTCCAGTTTAAAGAATTCATGGAGACCTTCATCAAGCCAGACACTCGGATCGCTGATGGCATTGACGTGGACACCTTTGTCGAGCCAGCGAGTGCCCCCGACGTGTGAAGAAAAACTTTATGATTCAAACTTATTTGCCTCGGAATGCCGAGTGATCTTGTAACCGTTAAACTCGTTCAGGCCTTCTGTCCGAATACTTTTATCTATGTTTCCGAACTTGAGGTTACGAATTTATCTGAATGTTGCTTTCTAGTTTATTGCATATTCGAGTGAACGGGTTTGTTAAACTTGGGCGAGGGCTGGCTCACGGCTAAGCCCCCGAGTGGGAGGGATGCTCCCACTTAGAGAAGTTTTTTAACTTAGGCGAGGACTGGCTCGCGGCTAAGTCCCCGAGTGAGAGGGACGCTCTCACTCAAAGAAGTTTTGAACTTAGGCGAGGACTGGCTCGCAGCTAAGCCCCCGAGGGAGAGGGATGCTCTCACTCAGAGAAGTTTTTAACTTAGGCAAGGACTGGCTCGTGGATAAGCTCCCGAGCGAGAGGGATGCTCCCACTTAGAGAAGTTTTTAACTTAGGCGAGGACTGGCTCGCGGCTAAGCCCCTGAGCGAGAGGGATGCCCCCACTCGGAGAATTTTTTAACTTAGGCGAGGACTGGCTCGCAGCTAAGCCCCCGAGTGAGAGGGATGCTCCCACTCATAGAAGTTTTTAACTTAGGCAAGGACTGGCTCGCGGCTAAGCCCCCGAGCGAGAGGGATGCCCCCACTCGGAGAAGTTTTTAACTTAGGCAAGGAATAGCTCGCGGCTAAGCCCCTGAGCGAGAGGGAAGCTCTCACTCGGAGAAGTTTTTAACTTAGGCGAGGACTGGCTCGTGGCTAAGCCCCCGAGCGAGAGGGATGCTCTCACTCGGAGAAGTTTTTTACCTAGGCGAAAAACTGGTTCGCAGCAAAGCTACCCGCTGGGGGTGTAGAACATGCACTTGTGCGAGTGAAATCATCGTAAGACTGCAGGAGTCATGTCTTTGATAAACAATCTAAAAGTACTCTTATTACATCCCGACAATTCAATCGTCAAGCATAGAATCGAAGAAGAAGATCTGCATTCCAGGCGTGCGGTTCATCGATCTTCTTCGCGAGGTTGTAGCGGTGGTAGGCCCTGTTGTGCAGCACCTTGGTGATGATGAAGGGACCATCCCAGGCAGGGGCAAGTTTGTGTGGTCGTTGCTAATCCACTCGGAGGACGAGATCTCCCTCTTGGAACGCCCGTCCCCTGACGTTCTTGGCATGGAAACGGCGAAGGTCTTGTTGATAGACAGTCGAACGTATCAGGGCCATCTCTCGCTCTTCTTCCAAAAGATCAACGGTGTCTTGCCGTGCCTATTTTGACTCAGCTTCTGAATAGACTTCTACTCAAGGTGAGTTGCAGAAGATCACTCAGCAGTACAGCGTCAGCTCCATACACCATGAAGAAAGGTGTGCGATCGGTGGACCGATTAGGAGTCATCCTTAATCCCCATAGGACAGATGGCAGTTCATTCACCCAGGCTCCTACCGCATGCTCGAGATCACGCATGAGTCGTGGCTTCAGCCCTTGAAGGATAAGGCCATTCGCCCTGTCAGCCTGACCATTCGACTGCGGGTGCGCAATGGATGCGTAATCCACCCGAGTGCTCTGGGCGGCGCAGAAGCTTTTGAACTCTTCCGAATCGAAGTTTGAGCCATTATTTGTGATAATACTGTGTGGGACTCCATATCTGAATATCAACTCTCTCATGAACTTGATGGCTGTGCGTGAATCTAACTTTTTGATAGGCTTAGCCTCAATCCACTTGGTGAATATGACGACTGCTACGAGCAGATGAGTAAACCCGCTCCTACCAGTCCTGAGTGGCCCAACCATGTCCAATCCCCACACGGCAAACGGCCAAACGAGCGGTATAGTTTTCAAAGCAGACGCGGGTTTATGGGACATGTTCGCATAGAACTGGCATCCTTCGCAACACTGAATGATCTCTTTAGCAGCTTCATTGGCAGGTGGCCAGTAAAATCCAGCTCGGTATGCTTTGGCCACAATTGTTCGAGAGGATGCTTGATGACCATAGGTTCTCGAGTGGACGTCTTCCAAAATCAGTCGACCCTCCTCTGGAGAAATACATCTTTGGGCTACGCCAGTGACACTCTCTCTGTAAAGCTGTCTGTTCATCACAGTGAAAGCTTTGGATCTGCGGACAATCTGACATGCCTTGACTTCATCCTCTGGGAGTTATTGCTTGAGAAAATATGCAATGTATGGCACTGTCCAGTCGGGGGTAATTACTAGAATCTCTATAACCAAGTCAATGACTGCAGGGATCTCGATTTCAGTTGGGTCAGTAGGACTTATCGCTTGGGGGGGTTCTTCAGTGAAGGGATCTTCCTGCGCCGACGGAGAGTGGAGATGTTCAAGAAAAAAATTGCTGGGGATAGGCTTCCGAGTGGAACCGATTTTTGCCAGATCGTCAGCTGCTTGATTTTTGATTCGGGGAATGTGATGAAGTTCCAAACCCTCCAATTTATTTTCCAACTTCCTCACTGCGTTGTAGTATCCTATCATAGCAGGATTTTTGACGTCCCACTCCTTCATCACCTGATTGACCACCAAATCTGAGTCGCCGTAGACCATCAGGCGGCGGACGCCGAGTGATTAGAGGAGTGCTTCATATTCGGCCTCGTTATTGTAGGAATCGAAGTGAATTTGTAGGACAGAACTGAGGCAATCACCTTTTGGGGATACCAAGACCACCCTGGCGCCGGACCAATTCAGCATCTTGGAGCCATCAAAGAACATAGTCCAATGCTCCGAGTGAATTTGAATTGGTTGTTGCTGCTCCATCCATTCGGCCATGAAATCTGCGAGTGCTTGAGATTTGATCGCCTTCTTCGCTTCAAACTTAATATCAAAAGGGAGGAGCTCGATGGCCCATTTAGCCACTCGGCCAGTTGTGTCCCGATTGTTCATGATTTCAGATAGCGGGGCATCACTGACGACTGAGACCAAGTGTTCTTGGAAATAATGAGCAACCTTCTTCGCTATCGGACCCGAAGCGGGGACAGTCGACACCAAAAGTGAAGCAGTGGACAGAGGAGCAGTGAAGATTGTGCCAGTTCGAGACGAACCGCCTCGTTCTTGGGGCACAACTTCGGGGGGTGCGCGAGATGTTTGGCCCGATGGAACTCTCCGAGTGAAACTTCGAGGTGTGGTCGAGGTCGTACCTTCGCCACCCGCGTTCTTCTGAAGCTCGTCTTCGTCGTCGCCTGGAAGCTGGATGATATCTGTGGGCTCTGTAGTCACGCAACAACAACAACTTAGTCGACCGATAGATCAACCAATGAAACTAAACAGGGTGAAAATCTGTCATACCTCGCCGAGAAGTGGGCGTGTCTGCAGTGTCCATCTCCACAGGATCATCATCAACTTGCATGGGTGACGTTACCGAAGTAGCAGCTCTGGCACAATCCTCACTCGGTCAATAATAGCATGAAGCTCCACAAACGGCAAGAAGGGATGAAAATAACACTCACGTTGAAGCAATGGGCACGGCGACCTTTATTCTGGGCAAGGCCATCCGAGGCTTCGGTGGAACAATCTGGGCTTGCTTCGCAGTTTTCTCAGTCAGATCTAGAGTTGGCATCCGAGTGCGCTTTGGGTTCCTGACATTCGACGCCGAGGCCTTGCTCTGGCTAGCAATTGGGTCTTGGTTTGCTTTGGTGCGACGCTCAGTGCGGGGTGGCGACTCGACTTCTTCGTTATCATTAGAGTCATCACTACCGTCCTCGCTGTCATCAGCATAATCAATATCAGCGCTCCTGCCCTCGCTCTCTACTCCTTCTATGAGTTGTTCCCCATTCGGCACGGGCAAGTACATCTTCGTGAATGCCTGCAAGACACAGGTTTCAAAGTCAGTCGGTTCTCAATAAAGTGGCATATTAGAAACAAAAAGGAAATCACTCGACAAGTTATGTCTCACCTCTCCTGGAGGATGCTTGGCGTCAAAAGGCAGGATTCATTTGGATTCACGCGGGTTGTCACGGGCTCCGGTGATGCTCCTGAGCCACTGTGCCACGGTCTCCTCCTTGACTTTCTCTGGGTGGGTCCGAGCGGTGTCGTCTGCACCCGAATACAACCACATGGGGTGGTCACATGCTTGCATAGGCTGGATCCGTCGACTAAGAAACACCTCCAACAGATCCAAGACTGTGACCCCGCCCCGGATTAACTCAACTACAGCTTATACCAAGATCCCCACCTCAGCTTTCTCCTGCTCATCCACAGTCAGCGAGCGAGGAGCACTGAGTCTCGCCACCAAGAAACGGGTAAGGCCAGTCGACGCACCAGGGGTCGGAACGTCAGTACAGTAAAACCAGGTCGACTGCCAATCCCTAACTAACTCGGGAAAGGTCAAGGAAGGGAAGGCACTTCTTCCTCTCATCTAGACACCTAAACCCCCACACATCTAGATCACGTGGGTTTTCTCATCACTCAGATTATCTTTCTTGACCGACTTGGATCGATAAGTGAAAATATGTTTGAACAACTCCCAATGAGGGGGGCAGCCCAAGAAGATTTCACACATCGAGACGAAGGCAGCAAGGTACGATATGGTATTCAAAGGAAAGTGGTGGATTTGCACATCGAAGAAATTCAAGAAACCACGAAAGAATGGATGAGGAGGAAAGGAAAAACCTCTCTCCACGTGGGTGAGGAGGAGGACCCGTTCTCCATCGCGTGGCGCAGGCTCGATCTCCACCTCCGACAGCCTCCAAGATCAAGGGGCCAACAGGCCGTCGGCTGTGAGCCCCTCGTGGTCCTTCGCCGTGACCATCGAGGGCAGCCAGTTGCCCTGGATCCAGCCCGGCGGCAGAGTGGGCCGGGAGCTTGATGCCTTCTTCCCCTTGGCTTCACCGTCTTATCCTTCGCCATCTCCATGATGGCCGTTGGAGCCGAGCGGGGCAGCGCGGTGCAGGGGCGGAAGAGGCAGAGAGACAAGATGGAGAGGGGAAAAGAGGAGAGCACTGTTGCACACCTCGGACGCATCGTCATTTATACCCGCATGCCCGAGTCACTGACTTGTGGGCCTGCAGGATCCCAGCGCATCCCACAACCGGCGCCTACTTGATACGTGGGGATAAAGGGCGAGCGAAAATTGAGGAGTCCCTCCCCACTTGCCCCACTTACCGCACTGCAGCCAGCCCACGCGCTTCGCCAAATATTCGAATCCCACGAAATCTGGGATCTGGCAGAGCAATCGATTGCATCAGAGATATCCACATTCATTCAGGTCGGATCCGGCGCTCTATGACTCGCAGCTTGTCTCACTCAGACACTTATCAAGCCGGAATCGATCGAGGCGATTGACAAAGGATCTAGCAGCACATGTACCTATAGACCTCTAAGAAGTGTCTCAAAGGCATTATGTTTGGTCTGAATCAGCTTCAATCCTTTCTCACTCGAACCCTGATCCATTCGGGGGTGACGATGACATGTACCTAGGGTAGGGTCCTAGGCCTGACCTACATGACCTACCCAAGGACACTACATATGAGGATCCAAGATTTACATTGTTAGAAAGGAGGTGTCGACTGGAATGGCCGCCGTATGCAAGTCACTCGACACAAGATCCACTCGGGTACTCCTCCACCACTCGACCGTCCTGATTCACTAAGAGTACCTGATTCCACTCGCAGAATAGAAGACCTAGAGCCACTCCAGGATGGCAACGGTCAGGCAACCAGTTCGTCTCTGTAATGATCATTAAGTGTAGGCGTTATCAGTAATGCCCGCTCCTTTACTATCTCATTGAACCATTGTGTAACGGATGTCGATGAGGGGTCAACAGAATCTATATAAGCCACACCTCCGCTCCTGCACAAGGGTTCGCATCCCCTGTAACTCAACACTCTAGATAACAAAGCTCCCGCAGCACCGAGACATAGGGTCTTTACCTCTTCCGAGAGGGGCCTGAACTCGTAAATCCGAGTGTACAACTTCGTCGTAGCTAGGCTCTGCCCTCTCCTACGTACCCCTAATCTCTATTGTCAGATCTGTTCCCACAACACACAAGCTCTCTATATCACCCTCCCTCTCTCTCACAACCATATACTACTATTTTGACTAATCTTTGTCACAAGCACTCTTTCTCTCACACGCACACACATGCACGATCCCCATCGACCATTTCTCTATACATACACCTGACTTTGTGTCTCTCGCACACACATTATCTTTAGGCCTATCTCGCATGCATTGTCTCCACCTCTCTTCCCAGTTGACGAATATGATTCCAGCAGAGCATTCAGTACGATGCGCCTTACAATTAGGTTGGATGAATGGTAATCAGAGACAAGGGTTTACCTTAGATCGGGCCCTTGTTGCGATCGGAGTAATACCGTACTCCTGGTCATGTATATTTGTGAGTTTGGATACCAAGGGATTTTGTGTATACTATCGAAGAACTAGGCCCCGGGCATACACATACCTAGGACCTAGGGTTACAAAACCTAGCCGACTTTGTCAGTGGACACAGAGTCCTTTGCGGCTCTGGTTTCTTTGTCTTGTACGACTAGTCCTCCATGGGTCTCCGTGTAATGCATCACGGGCAGAGCAATGTGGCGCGGGATGGAACCGACACAAGGGCCTCACCTTGGCCCACCAGACCTCACACGGTCACACACCCTCTACCCCTAGGTCTCGGTATATTCTCACACCCACACATACCAACACACACACCGCACACACTATTTCTCCTCATGCCTCTCTCGCCTTCTCCCTTGCATAGACACACTCAAGGGCATCTCTCGCCGAGACGTCCTATTCGTCTCTCTCTCTAGACCTCTCTCATTTCTTGCGGTACTCTCTCATCGCCCCCTCCCCCGGGCCTTCTATCCATGCCTCTGTCAAATACATACAGATACCCTCTCTAGGACCTGCCAAACACATCAACTACACATTCACACATGTTAAATATTATCAGGTGTCCCATTGATCTAAAAAGCCCTCTCTTCACTTTTACTTCACATATAACATTCCTTTTGAATAAAAACTACACAAAGTGTGGCCAATTTTTTTAGAAAATCTACATATATACAATATTACAAAGTTATATGGAGTATGAAAGTTAATTTGCATGGTGCACCCAATGATATTTACTCCGCATTGTGAATTTTTATATTTTTATACTATACATAAAGTTAGTCATAATAAAGAGAAACGAAGAGCACTTCTCTCTCCATCGCACCCCCCCTCTACGCCCCTTTCACGTACGCACACAAACTATCCCTAGGCCCTCTAAAAGTATGCCCCCAGCACATTCACGAATGTTTCATCTTTCTGTCGTGAGATATACACCGACGATCACTGTATTTGAAGCGAAAGCACGATACGTTCACTGGACTTCAGAATCCACTCATTATAAAGTCATGGGCTCACCGTAGAGCTCTGAATTTGTTGAACACATGATTAGTTGACCAGTTAAACGCTCCACGTGGCGCATCTAGTGTTGCATCATCAACACAAATTATATCACTACCATAGGGCCCACCTATCGGCGGCTATAAGAAGGAAAACAAACGAAAATAAATTATTGGATGGTGGGTATTCGAAGTCGTGACCGTGGGCACAACGGACAAGGTGGCCTTGTATTGGTATGCTGAGCCGGCTCTTTTAATACACAGGAGCTAGTGTGGTGATTATACACACACACACGCATGCACACAAACTACACGCACGCAACAATCACACGTACACATGCACCCATGCAACACTCGCCCGCAGACACGCACACAAGCACGCAACACTCACACACACACACGCACACATGCAACACTCCCACTCACACATGCACACACCACACGACCAACACACACGCTCACGCTCAACCTACACGTGCATGCACACACATCAGGCCTTGGCACACACATACACAACCAGGTGGTTCCCGTGCACGGGTTAGAGTCTTGTCGCACCGGCAAAAATTTGTGTTTATCTTACTTTTTTTCCTCTGCCAACTTACAGGTGGGACCCACAAGGAACATGGTCAATTTAACCACTCAAGATAGTGCCATGCAGACTATTTGGCCCGTCAACAGAGTTCAATCCGATGCTGAACGGTGAGCGAGTGACCGTATAATCACTGCAAAATGTATATAGTGACCGTAATGAGCGTATTCTGATGTCCGGTGACCGTATTACGCTTTTCGCTTCAAATACACTGACCGCCAATGTATTTATCTCTTCTGTCGCTCTCTCCGTAGAGCCGAGTAGGCCAACCTCCCACTGCCTAAATTGGCGCACCCACCCCACTATTGTTGTACTGGTTTCATAAGAGCGAACAAGCATTCATGTCTACCGTACAAACTTTAGATACAAGTTACAAATGCTATTAAGACGGATAAAAATATTTGAATCCACTTTATGACCAATTTCTCTCTGTAGTCCCTTCAAAAGTACATCCCTACACATTCTCGCATGTTACATCTAAAAACTATGCAATACTGTACTACTGTACTCTAACACAATAAATCATATGTATTTTTAGTTTTAGAACTCATATTGTTACTTCAATTATTCAGTTTGCATACATTAAAATTGCATTGAAATGTATGGCTAGTATCATCTAGTGATATGAAAGGTTGGACTACACACACACACAAAGGGCCCATTACACATTCAAGCATTTCACATCTTTCTCTCACTCTCTGTGTTAAACTGACTATACCAGACCACCCTACCTACCGCGCGGGAAAAAATCTCGCCCTTGCCTGTTTAATTGGGTTTGTGTCGATGGATCCTGCGAAACAACAAAACTATAGTACTACAGTACAAGTAACAGTTCACTGGGCCGCCGTGTGGTGTACTCCTCCATCGTAAGAGTGGAGCACTCGCTTTCATAAATGTTCTAGTCCCTTTCGCCGACATGTGGGACATCAAGCAACTGGCTCCATGTGGCATGCACCAAATAATAGTGCAGAGCAGCAGGGGGACGCACCCCGGTCGTGGCACCGCAATAGTAATGAGCAATGAGGTGTCAAATCACAAAGTTGCACCTTTCCCGCAGTTATGTTGGAGGGACAGAGTGATGCTAAAAAAAGTTGGAGGGACGAAGCAACCATCATTTCACAATTTGCTGAATCCGCTTCTCCCTCATCTTGTTCAAGTTAACCATTCCTTGCTTTTGTCGTTGCTCTACCTCATGTGGGACGCGGATCGGCTTGGTACATCACTAACATGTGGGACCGCATGTTAGAAAACCGCCAGGCCAACCTCCTCTAAAAAGAAAAAACCTCCCCCGCCTTCCGCGCGGCAAAATCACCTCCTTTTTACTAATCTTGATATATTTTATTAGATCAATATAATTGAGATTTGTATAGATAGCACCAAGGAGCAAAACCAAGTTGTATGCTTAAGGGCATCCAAAATGTGTAGCCAAATGGTAAAATAGCTTTTGGCATCGATGAGAACCATTGTGGAGGGTGCTGCCAAAGCTAAAAAAAGAGGGAACCAAAGCTCCCTGGTGCGCCGATGCCAAGTTGATTGAAGGAATAGAAAAATGCAACCTCTTTCCTCTTTCTCCCATGCTTGGACTCATGCATAGACCATAGAGTCTACTCCCTTGTCCCTTCGATGACGAATCACAAAGCAGTGAGGCGTCAAATCACAAAGCACGGACAAAGCAACCATCATTTCACTCTTCGCTGACTCTTCTTCTCCATCGCCTTCTTCAAGAAACCACCTTTACTGCGGCAAGCTAGACGGACAATGCTAGTGTGCAACTACATTTAGGCCTCCGTTGGTTCAACGGACTTCCTGGATGCAAAGAAGGCGGTTGTCTCGGCTTGTAGGCGGCACTTTTCAATGACATACCGTTGTCTGCCTCAATGGTGTGCTCCGTCGAACGCACTTCGCCAAAGCCACAGCGATCGAGATATTGTCAACATCACCATAATGGGGAAGGAATTCAAATAGGTACTCCCTCCATTTTTAGTATACAAGGCCACTATCACAATTACAATTTGTAGCTGTATAAGGCCACTAACACTAATGAAGGCAAAATTGATGGGGTTTGCCTCGTACTAGCAACCAAGAACATTAATATCCCCTTGCATGCATGCGGAAGTGAGAAGGTTGGTTTGCATGCGCTGCATTAATCAACCAATGAGGAGTGAGAGGGTTAGCTTGTTGGGCGTTGAAGAAAAAAATACATATTAATTGACACGTCAAACGAGGAGGAAAGCTAGCTTTTAACATTGGCTTAAACCGACTTTAATGTTTACCCTGGTAGTACCTGATATGAGTTTGTGGACTTGTATACTTCTACAAAAATGGGGGGAGTATATGATTAATGCGATGATTGCGGCCGGAGGGGTGAAGAGGATGCCTTTTTACTGGATTTAGTACTACAAAATTCAGCATCATTATAATCGGGATTTCCATTGATGTATTGCGCGAAGGCAGAGCACCATGGGGCAGATCGAACATGCGCAGGTATGAGGCAAACGCGACAGGCGTGCGACGAGTGTTCCTTTTCTTCAGAAGTTTAAAACGAGGAAAAGGAACACTCGTCGCACGCCTGTCGCGTTTGCATCATACCTACGCACGTTCGATCTGCCCCGTGGTTCAACACAAATCGGCTTGACATTTCACTGGCATGTGGGAACGCATGTCAGCAATCTGACCGTGGGTCACACACACTAGGCTGCCCTGCCGTCGCATTTCTAATTATGATTTGTATCGATCGATCCCGCGAAGGAAAACCCCGCCCTTCTTTTTTAACACGGTACATACTAAAATCGAAGTCACTCACCATCGCAAACCAGATGTTACGATTTACAAGTTCAAAATGAAAAGGAGGTACACTTACGCACGTCCGTCCCAATCGCACCGCACCCACACACAGTCGGTCCGGCATGCCGCAAACCCAACCAAGGGAACGCGCCTCGGCTTGCCTTTTTCACTTCCATGTGGTACCGCATGTGATCAAACCAAACTCACCCATCCAACTGCTGACACCTAATTTTTGTTCATATAGTATGTTTATCCAACTGCCTGTTGGGGAAGATTTGTGCGGCCCGTGTGGTGGTCTGTTGGGGAAAAAGAGGTGAGTAAGAAGAAGGGTTAGGAGACGTAGGATCTTCATCCAACCGCCTGAAATGGTCAACTGACCCAAATTATGAAAGTCAGGTGACTTGCATAAATATGTTTTTACACAGCAAAAGATCCATAAAAACAACAACATAAAGAAAAAGTATCACTGCTCGCAGAACGAGCCGGCCTCGTCGTCTTTGGCTGCTGGCATGAACCAGTCGTAGGTGTCGATGTGTGTCTTTGCAGCGTGGTTGTCCTCGGCTTCCAGCTACTCATCCACGCGGAGTGTGCGGGTGCTCTGTATGGACGCGAGCAGCACCCGGTTCACGTCCACGACCTTCGGTTCCGCCAACAGGAGGGCCTCAATGGCAGCGGCATCCACGCGCTCCATGTCGAGTTGAGCCTCCGCCACCCGATTCATGTCCAGGACATCCAATTCCGCCTACAGGAGGGCCTCGATGGCAGTGGCATTCGCGCACTCTACGTCAAGTTGAGCCTCCGCCGCCCGGTTCACGTCCACAACATCGGGTTCAGCCTGCAGGAGGGCCTCAATGGCAGCGGCATCCACGCGCTCTGCGTCAATTTGAGCCTTCGCCGCCTGGTGCTCCTTCAGGATCGCTAGGTTGAACCGCTGGTCTGCCTGCACCATGGGGGACCCGAACGTCGGCAGGAAGTCGACGTTCATCATCTCATACGCATAGGGGGCCTTCTACGCCACGACCTCCGCCATGAACATTGGATCGGCTTCCTTCTCCTCGGATCTTGGCTCTAGAGGACTTGGGGATTGGCCCGCCACAAAGCGAGCTTGGGACCAGAGGTCTATGGCACCGACCACTGCTGCAATTTCTGTGCGGTGCTCCGACATCACCATCTTGTAGTACGTGATCTTGCGGCGCACCATGGCTTTCCGACGAACTAGGGGACGACAGATGCGGGCTAAGGGATTGAGAGTTGGGAGAATGTGCTAAAGAAGATGTGTGGTTTTGGCGCAGTGGTGACCGGCCAGCAAGTAGCTAGTGTAGGCCGAGCAGCGAAGGTTCCGGTGTGAATAGTGGTACCGGTGATGATCGGTCAATCGGTTTTGATTGTGCGGAGTTTGCAAAGCCAGACGGCTGGATCCTTGAGAGTTGTGTGGTGGGATGGGACAAAAGTTTCAGAGTTTCACGTGGCAGACGTCCAGACCTCCCCCCCCCCTCGTTCCTGTCAACAATGAGGCGGTGGCTTCATAAATCTCAAGATGATATGCCTGCTCAGTCTCTCAAAGCTTCTCATAGGGGTAAGGTGTGCGTGTGTACGTTCATAGGGGTGATTGTATGCGCGTATGTATGAGCGCTTGCGTTTATACAATGTTCAAAAAAAGGAGTACTCGAAGTATGCATGTTGATAAGGAACGAATGGCGTACATCACTCTTGTCGCGTCCGCGTTGCACCCCAGCGTGATGGACCCTGCACATCGCTCACCGAATGGAACGCACTTCGTCTTTCATTTTCGCTTGCTTGTGGGACCACAGTTGAAAGCAAACTGACTGTAGCCAAACTATGCACCTCCCTCCCCCTCCCCCGCCCGCGTCAGCTGGATTTAGAAGAGAGAGACGAGGATGGTTGGATGGTGCGATTGTAGCATGGATTCCAAGAAATTTGTTGAGGGTGTGAGGTCGGCCGAGTGTTAGTATACTAGTACTAGGAGCACTCCATACTCTACTGCAGATGTTGTCAGTACTCCGCTAGTACTACTACTCCTACTACTATTGGACAGGGAGCTTCAATTTTTTTTTGCTATTGGACTGGCTAGACGTGGAAAAATCCTAGTAGGAAGAGCATGCGCGAGAACAAGCATTCACGTTTTTTAATTCAAATTGGAAACCATTTCTGTTTGAATACAAATCTAGGAGTACGTACAAATCTAACAATATTGATTGGGTGTTGTTGAATGTTGATACTTTTTCTGTAAGTTTGATCAAAGTAGAGATACTTTAACTACACACAAAACTTATATGTAAACTAAAAAGGATCGGAGGGAGTATATTGTACGTTCAAAAGTGAAACGAACATTGAATGCCCTTTATATATGATTTGCTGATGCTATGATCACCAGTTAAAAAATTTGAATCCGCCTTAGGTTGAATTCTAATTTTTGAAACTTTTTTTGGGATTCAAATACTATGGGTCTTCTTATGCGTAAAACATTTTTTTCTTTGACGCACCATCTCTCTGTATCACACATGCACCCACTCGATCTCTCTCGGGGTCTCTCTCCCTCCCTCTGTCTCTCTCTCTCTCTCTCTCTCTCTCTTTCTCTCTCTCTCTCTCTCTCTCTCTCTCTCGCACGCGCGCGCACGCACATACACACACAAACCACCTCTCTTCCTCTTTGTGCATGTCACACATAATCAATCTCTTGAGGTATCGAGATTGTATCTCGCTCGTCAGGTCGCTCTTCGACACATGCCTAGGTCACTCTACCATGCGTTAATTGTAACAAAGCCTTTCATCTATCTTTTTAAGCATACATTCATCTTTCTCTCCGCCGCTCTCTAGATCGGTCGATCAGTTGATCTCTGGACCCACCCTATTCCTCTTTCAATCGATCCATAGCTAGATGGTACATGGCCGACAAGCACAAACAGAAACACGGCCCCCTTCTCTCCACCCCACACGATTATTTCTATCATACAAGCACACCAAACCTTTATATCCTTGCACGACACACAGTCAATCTCTCAGCATCTATCGACCTCGTCAAGATGTGTCGGGTCATGAACCGAATGGGATGTCAAAACTAAGATGGGACACGACACATAGTGGAGGCGACGCAAAACTTTAAACGAACCATTTGTCTGTATGCATGTCGGACAAATTACAACATTGGAAATACAGGCAGGGTCTAGGCCCACATGTGAATGACACTCGGCGGAATGTTTAGATGAGGCATGCGGGAGGATGGAGTCGACCGGAGGTCGGCATGATTGATGGAGAAAAGGTTGGTAGAGGAATGACAAAGAAGGAAAGCCACATGATTATATTTGGACGGCTCAAAAACCGACATAGGTAACTACTAACTTTCCAAGCTACTTACATACTCCCTCCATACCGATGCATAAGTTATCTTACGACATCCAAATTAATCACAAAACACTTAGGCAGGGTGCATTAACTTCCATTTTGTTTCTTGTGTTTTGACATAAACAAAGGAATCAACCAATAAGAGACCTGAGGGGTGTATGTTTTTAATGACTTTAGACTACCTAACACGACATGCAGTGGTTAGTTCATTGCATGCAATGATATTTATTAGCAAATAGACAGAGGTATTTACCCAAAACCACCGCACTTAGGGCTAGGGTAACAACTTGGTACTGTACCACATTTGAACCAGGGCACAAAAACCACTAGTTCTGCGCCTAATGCGTAACGCGGAGCACTGACTCTTGAATTTGGCCCGGAAAACAGTGAAATCGACAAGTGGGCCCACCTATCGGGGACGTGGCAAAGACTACTCCAAGTTGACATTTGACCTGCTGAGGTGGACTATGGTCCCACTTGCCGGCCCCTCGTCTTCTTTCTCAATTTTCTTTCTTCCTCGTCTCTCTCTCCAACCCGCAATCTCCATCCGCTGGACCTATCCCCACCGGCCACTCTCCTCTTCACTGTCTGGCAGCCACTCTCATCTTCGCGGTGTGTGCCTCTGCCACAGAAATTGAGTTACTGGCCCACGACCTCCTCGCCACCGAGAACTGTTCATGTGGATCGTGGGGGCCAGCAACATGGCGCAGCTCCCGCACAACCTCCGAACACGGCGACCGCGGTGAGCGACACGCTCATCGTTGCTGGACACGCTCGGCTTTAGGGTGCCGAGGGTGGCACTACCGCTATGGCACGACTAGCAGATCAACATCCGGCTTGTCAAGGATGCACGCGGCACCGACATGCATGCGCACCACGACACGTCCGTGAAGTGTTCTAGCGCGGCCAACTGCATCCCCAGGACCTGAGACAATGTCGGTTAGCTTCAGATCAGCCTGCTTGCCTTCCCTGCCAAAGGAATCAAAGCAAGAGGCTTCAAATCAATGGCATCCTTGTCTTCTTCTCTGCCTCAGGTGGCGGTCGGCAGCGCATCGATCTCCTCTGCCAGCGAGCGCTGCTCGTCTACCTCTGCTTCCCCGAGCTGGCCCGTCGTTCCCTCAAAGCCAAACGGCCTCGAGTTGCCTTTTTCTTTTCCACGTGCATCACTGGAGGCGGTCGGTGCAGCTAGGCTGTGCATGCACGACGAAAAGAGCAATGAGCTGGCCAGGACACAACATGGAGGCGGGCGTATGTGGCAGAGGTGAGGTGCTTAATCAAGTGTCTTAATCTCCCTTCCCTATTTCCAGAAATGGGCGTATGTCGCACACTTGATTAAGTAGCCAGAAGATTAAGTACCACTTAGCACACCTCCAAGCCATTCAAAGACGGGCAACACACATCTTCCAGCTACTTACTCAAGTGTTACGCTTCACGAGTTGAAAAGTAAAGGGCGGTACAGTTATTATAATGGTACTTATGCTAGTATGAATAACTATTGTACATGTGGGATATTAGGCTGGATAGAGGTGAGATGCCAACTTCATATATGCTTTCGGTGTTACGCTCTAGTACAACTGTTCGGTTTACAAGTTCCAAATGAAAAGGCGGTACACTGACAGCGCCTGTGTCGCATTCAAGTTGCACCCCGAGATGGTCCGTCCGGCATGCTGCTGACCCAAGGGAACGCGGGTCGTCTTGCTTTTTCAATGACATGTGGGATCGCATGTGAGACAAGGGCATCTCCAACATTGCCACGCCCTCAGCTGACTACCCCGACCAACAAAAAACAATCGTCCCTCACGCGCGTGTGTTAAGATGGCTCACTTCCTGAGGAACCAACTCCGGCGAGTCATTGACGCACTCGGACGCTTGGCCTCATCGGAATGCGCTACTTAAAGCGGCAACACCCATCTAAACTCCACACCAGAGTGCATCCTCCTACCTGGCACCACATCCACCATGACCGCGAGTGGGAACGCTCTGTGGGAGAGCTTGTCTTCGGGGACAAACCTCGAGGTCGCCACCCTTGCTCAACTGGCCGCTCACAATGCAATGCCGGCATAGCAGGACGCAGCTGTGGCCGCGGCCGCACAAGCGGTGTCTGCACTGGTGGCCGACGACGAGAGCACCGCCAGCCACGTGTCCAAATTGTTGCCGTCCAATGTTCGGTGGCGCATGTGGCAGGGGAACAGCGATGGACCCTCCACGTCCATCATCATCGACCTCACGTCCATCGGCACCGCCAAGGTCGAGGACTCCTCCGAGGATGAGTAGGGCATGGGAGGCGGCAGGGCATGGTGTGCCAAGTGGGCCAGTCCGTCTCCCGTGTTCTACTCTTCCTCGCCGGAGACCGCACCTTCACTTCACGGGTCTTGAACCCCGCCGGCGTTCATGGAGACGGCAGATGGAGGATGTTGTCGGCGATGAGCAAGTGCAAAGGAAACTGGATGTCGGTCGCCGCCATAGGATAGGTTTATGGTCGGGTTTCTTTTCTTTTTTTGTCCTAAAAGTTTGAAATGTAATGAAAATCTGCCGTGTTTACATGAATTTCATCCGGTGTATATGAACTTTGACAATAATAGTAAGATATATTGTATGAAAATTTATTGAATGATGATTCTAATCGTATTTACGTACTTGGTATTGTGGTTGTCATTGTTTGTGTGTGTATAAACATTGGTCTAAGTTTAGAAGGTTTGACCCGAGACAAAGCTAACATGCGAAGTAAATAAACACATAGGGTTTACATACACAATTTATCTTAGGCACTCGAATAGTACATCCACTACACATTCACGCATTTCACATCTTTCTCTCACTCTGTCTGTCAAACCAACTAAGCCATGTCCTAAAAAAACAACTAAGCCAACCTCTCAGCATATCGCGCAGGAAAAGACATGGCTGTGCTGTTTTAGTCGGGATTAGTATCGATGGATCGCGCGAAGCACCATGTTTAAAAGGAAAAGGGTAGTAAACTCACAGCACGCCTGTCACGGTCTCATTGCACCCCTCACATGGTTGGTCCTGTACACCGCTCACCCAAATGGAACGCGCTCGGCTTGCCTCTTCACTACAACATGGGAACGCATTTGGAGAAACCGACCAAGCGCCAAACTCCCTCGCCCAACGCACGAAAATTCCCCCCAAATCCAAAATTCAACTGCCCTTCCTCCAAGTAGCCAATAATATTCCCCAAACCCCCTCCTTCCCGGCCCCCTCCACTCCATTCACTACGCCAAAGCCGCCCTCCCCACCACGCAGATACATCGGTGCCACGGTTCATCGAGGGGACGCATGGCGATCCTCTCGCTCCCACGGTACACTCTCGTAGACTGCTGTCCTCCAACTGCGCCGCCACTGCTGGCGATGTTCTTATGGAGACGCACGGCGGTTAGCTTCTCCCATGGTACTTGCATTCTAGACTGAGGTCCCATGCATGTCAGAGTAGCACTGAATGTTAGCTAATAGACGTTGTTAATGTCACTACTTGCCGAAATAGTTTACATTCAATATGCTCTGCTTAATTAAGAAGCTTCCTTTCCCTGTTCTGCACTCAATCTGCTTTGCTGAGATGGCATGCCATGTCCGATTAGTTGCAAAAATATCCTGCCATATATTAGGACCATGTATGTATTCTGAAGTAGATTGCCATGGTCTAGTAGCCAATCTGTTAGGTGAAATAGCTCAACACCATTTTACACTCAATCTTTGTTGCTAAGATGGCCTTTGATGGCTGTGTGCTCGGCCTCATTGATTGCTGAAATAGCCTGCCATAATTTAACACTCAATCTGTTTGTTGAATTAGCTTTACATATATTTCATTACTTAGATCTGCTTGTCCAAATATCTTGCCATAGCTTTAGATGTCGACCTAGGTTTTTTTTTGTGGACTTTATTGTAACACCCCATGTCATTAGACACAGTAATCACTTTTGATAATGACAAGTCAGCATGATTAACAGTGCCTAATCATCATTTGCATCATATTGCATTTCAACTCCTAAGTCAAAATTCAAATTAAATTAAAGTGGAAAATAAAAGTTGGTCAAACACAGAAACTAGAATGTTCAATAAGTAACAAATATTCCAGAGACTATTCTAAAATTGTAACCAACATTTAATAAATTAATTAAGTAACTCAAACATCCTCTAATAGTGGCTGAAAACAATATTTAATAGCCTTTTATTTGATCTAAATTAAATATGAAATTATGTTTTGCCCAAACTAGTTTTTGGTGTTAGGATACAACGCACTGTGATTTATGGACTAGGTCACACTTTTTACAAAATTCATTTAGGGCCGAAACAATTAGCAAAACAGAAAGAAAAGAAAACAGAAAAAGGAAAATAGAAAACGGCCTAAAAGTGCTACTGTGCACTTAGGCCTGCTGGCTACAGCGCCGGCCCAGCCCACCCCACTCGTCTCCTTCCTACTGCTCATCCCACCCCCTCGCTGTCGAACGCGCACGCGCGCGCGCACCCGGACCCCCCTCGCCTATGCTCGACAGCGAACGCCGCACGCCGCGAACGCCTACAAGGGCCGCCCCTTGACCCCGCGGACGAACCCTAGCCACCATTCCCCCCTCCCCCCCGTTCTCCCTCGTTCCCCTCCTCGCCCGGCGCCGCCATGATTGGCCACGGCTAAACCGCGCGGCCACCGCCTCTGCCTCGCCACCGCGACTTGTCCACGAGCTCCGCCGTGCTCCTCTACGCCTCCAGCGCCAACGAACCGGAGCCGAACGCCTTTGCATCGTCCCCAACGCCGTCATCTTCCTCCTTCCGCTGCCTGCGTCATCGTCGTCGAGCCTCCCCCGAGCCCATGTTGCACACCTGCAGGCTCGCTGTAAGCACCGCCCCCTCTCCCCTCTGCTCTCGCTCTCCCATTCGAGCCATAGGCGCCGCCCCCTTCTTCACCGAACGCGCCCCCGTGTAGCTCATCGCCGGCGTGCTTCTGGCGACCATTGGGCCCCGTGCCCGTGTCCATCACGCTCTCCGCACCACGTAGGCCACGCCTAGCCTCTTGGCTCGCTCGCAAGCACGCTGCAATGCCGTTCGCCACCACACCCGAACACCGCCGTCCGCCATTGCCGCCGTAGTGCTCGTCTCCGGCTGCCCCGCCTCGCGCTAGTGCCATAGATCGACGCGGCGTTGTCTCCCCGATCGAACGCGACCGAAAACGCCTCGAATGGTGCCCTGTGCGCCGTTTTCGAGCCTCGCCAGAGTTTCGCCGTCGCGGGCGAGCTCGCCGGCGCTGCTCCGGCCGGCGTGCTGACCTGGTGCCGTGGGCCCCGCCCCGTGCCACTGACCAGTGGGCCCCCTGGCCCCACTTTGACCTGTTGACTGGGTCAACCCTACTGACTGGGCAGGCCCAGTCACTAACATATGGGCCCGCCCCATTAAACAATTTTAAAAATAATTAAAACTATTAATTAAATAATTAGTTAATTAACTCACTAATTAGTCACTGACTACTGGGGCCCTCCCACTAATTAACCCAATTAGTTAATTTTAACCCCTCTGTTAAGGCCACTTTGTATGACATGTGGGCCCCACATGTCAGGTTTGACCCTGGTCAGCCGGGTTTGACCTGCTGATGTCATGGTGATGTCATGCTGATGTCATCATTCACTATTCTGGATAATTCGAATTTAAATAAATAATTAAATTCAGAAAATGATTAAAACTTTAGAAAATCATATAAAATAAACCGTAAATCCGATGAAAATAATTTATATATGAAAGTCGCTCAGAATTTCGATACGAATCTGAATACGGCCGCCGTATTCCTGTCAGATGCCCCTAGCTAGATGAACTTGGAACTTTTAGACCGATTTCATTAAATTAATAATGCCCAACTTTAATTAAATAAATTCGGATAAATTCCTAAATTAACTAAATCATTTAGTTAGGCAGTAGAACACCTCTGCATTGCATTTAGTCATGTCATACATATTGTTTCCATTTTTGCCGTGAATTTATTGTTTCTCTCCCCCTCCTTCTCTCTCGATAGACGCTGAGACCGACGACGTTGCAGCCGGGTACGACTACGCTACAGACGAGCAGCCCGTTGACGACCCATCTCTCTTGCCAGAGCAACCAGGCAAGGCCACCCCATTGAGCATCCAGATATCGCCCATTCCATTTCTCCTGCTTGCATTAGATTTTGCTACTGTTAATGTTGGCTCCTATTCTGATGCATAGCCTGCTTTCGTAACCTGTTCATTGTTACCTTAGCTTCCTATGATAAACTATTTAGTATAGGTTGGTAGTGAACCATCAGTGACCCCCAGCACCTTACCCTTGTTGCCCTTGCTTGATCATCGATGACTCAATCAATGTGATCGTCGACCAGAGACCGACACATCACTTCACCCCCCTTAGTTGTACGACTCTGCATAGTTACTATCGAGTGTCGAGGGTGATACCTCGTAACGTACTCCTGATGAATACTCTGCAGTGTAGCTGTTCGGTTGTGGTCATCGAGGGTGATTCCTCTTTCTCCACTTCCGATACGACTCTGTCGTGCAACCCTTCGGTGTGAACCTCGAGGGTGATGCCTCATACATTCACCCTGATGATTTCATCGAGCGGAATTCACCGAGGGTGATTCCTCAGGGTTTCCCCCTTGATGCTATGACCACACGGTTACTTTGACCTTTGTTACAGGTGGGTCGACCCTGGTGGGTACCCGCAGGGGATCTATGATGTCGGGTGTGCCGGAAGGGCACTCGAGTGTGATATTGTGGCGGAGCTTCAGAAACTCTGATTGTCTCCGCGTGATACTAAATGAGCCTATTGGATTTGGGTTTGTGATCTGAGTGGGTTGATGTGCCCTATACGCACTACCACCACGCGGGATAATGGTTATGGGGCCCTCTGCGATGTACGTTTCTCCCGAAAGCTCTTCAGACGTCATGTTTCACCGTGCAGGCTAATCACCGGGAATGGGCTGGATACTTCACTGACTAGTTCAGTGTCGCGCCTGCACCCCGGCCAGCCATGCAACGCGCAGGGTGCCCAGGGCGATGGCCCAAGACATCTGGGTGCATAGGTTAGTCCGGCGTGCTAACCTCTCTGCTGAGCCTAGGTAGGGCGCTGCTTCGTGTTGATCTCCTGAGGCCGGGCATTACCCAGCAAGTGTGTCCGGCCAGAGTTGATCGAGCGTGTTGTGTAATAGTAGTGCACCCCTGTAGGGATGAATAATCTATCGATAGCCGGTCGTACGGTAAAGGACGCTCAGTTTGTGTATCCCGATCTACTACTTGAATTGAATACATGTTACTTAATTGAAGCTTCGGGATCGCTTTCTCGCAGGGAGTCGAGGAAGGATCTGTAGGCTTGCTTCAACATGTTTTCTTAATAAAATGCTATTCTACTCTCTTCTATTGCTGCAAGATGATGGCTTCATGAAGATGCTAGTCTTCGATAGGACTAGGCCTTCTCTCTATTCTGGCATTTCTGCAGCCCAGTCCACATATACAGCCTTTCCCCTTTGATAATGTTGCATATGTAGTGTAGATCCTTGCTTGCTGAGTACTTCGGATGAGTACTCATGGTTGCTTTGTTACTTCTTTTTCCCCCTATTCCCCTACTTGATTATACATCAGACGATGGAGCCCCGGTGCCAGATGCCACCTCAGGAGCTTACTACCAGGAGGGTCCGGATGGCACTTACTACTGGATCGAGCCTGCCGACAAGGAGTAGGATCGGCGGCTCCCAGGCAGGAGGCCTACGCCTTTCGATCTAGAGTCGTTGTTTGTGCTAGCCTTCTTAAGGCAAAACTTGTCTAACTATGTCTGTACTTAGATAATATTTGTATGACTGACTTATGTATTTGGATCCGCGTGATCCCTGGTCTGTAATATTGTGGACCTCCATTATTTGTGTTAGAGTTGTGTTGTGATATCTTCCCGTGAGTCCCTGTGCTTGATCGTGCATGTTTGCATGTATGATTAGTGCATGATTGAGTCAGGGGCATCACACGTTGGTATCAGAGCCGACTGCCTGTAGGAAGCCCCCTTCCAATTCCTTGGCTGAAGTTGAGTCTAGACATCTAAAAATTAATTTACTAACTTGGCTGTGTGGCTTACGGGCCCGCTTCGCCAACTGGGTGGTATTAGGATCTTTTATTCCTCGTCTATACTCTGGGACTCTGATCTCTCTTCTATTCGGGTTAAATAAATTTTACTAACGCCGACACTTAGGATCTTGTAAATCCCGTCTACCCGGAGAGTTGGATATCTGTGTGATTTCCCTGTCATTGATCTGATTAGTCTGATAATCATTTTCCTTTCCATTGTTTTGTTTAACCTTTCTCTCCGAGTTGTATTAAACTTCTCATTGTCATTTGACAATCCTGAATTTCCTTTGTTTCAGATGGATCGTTTGTTTCCACCACGTCCTACGACGCAGCTTGTGCTTCGCACTTGGGCTCGTGATGCCCCTGGTTTTCCAGCTGTCTTGATCGCCCTCCTGACCAGACTTTGCTACCGCTGGTACCCCGAGTACATGGTCTACGAGGATAACCGTGAGTTCAACCAGGAGCAGTACCATGCTGATGTTCGTATCTATGATCAGCAAGATGACTCAAACACTGAGCTGCACCTTTTTCATGGTATCGGCGTGCCGATTGAGATTGCAGTCCATGATGCCGCCTACTCTGCTATCGCACGTCTCCGAGGAGAGTTCACCGATATGTTGGGTGACTCTGAGTTCCGATACATTCCTTATGCCCCTGTTGGAGATGCTACTAGATACTACACAGCTATCTGTGCCCCGTACGAGCCTCGTCGATACGACCCGCGCATTCTGATTCAGTGCACTCAGGCTCTGGATCGCACTGTTCGGGCTCTTGCCGTCGAGTCGGTTGCCACTCGAGCACGTCTCTTTGATGCTATGACGCAGTTGCTACCAGCTGTTCGTGCAGTGATATATCCGGAGCAAATCCTTTATCCGCGCAGGACTGATATGTATGCTGGTATTGACTGGCCTGCTGTTGGAGGTCACACACCTACACGTGGACCTCTTCTTACAGCTCGAGACCGAGTTCTACATCAGAGTGCACATGGAGCGCAGGATCCTACCGCGATGAACATTCGTCATCCGCACTCGCAGTTACCCCGTTTCAGTGGTTTTCCCCGACGTTGATGTAGCCTTTGCTATGTCTCGTTGTGTACTTCCTTACCGCGTGCCTGCGCGCCGCCTAGTATGTCTAGCTTTTAAATTTGCGCCGTTATGCTGTCCGCATATACCCGACTTTGTGTATGGATCTGTATGTCTTAATTGACTACTGTTATGTATCTGTTACATCATGCTTGTCGAGTTACATCATGCTTGTCGCTAAACAATCGCAATTGCTTTTACTAAACTATCCCTGTTGAAATTTAGCAGGATGGTTAGACCAGGTGGTCGTGGTCGTGGTGCACCTGAACGCCCACCACCGCCAGACTATATGGCAGCTATGATGCAACAGTTCGAGCTCAACCGTCAGTTCATGACTGGAATCATGGCTCAGTTTCCGCATCAGAACAACCAGAACCAGAACCCGCCTTCAATAACTCTGCCGGAGTTTATGCGACTTAACCCCACTCACTTCCGCAACTCTGACAAGCCACTGGATGCTGCTGAATGGCTCCGCGACATCACTCACGAGATGGAGTCTGCTAATGTCGCTCCTGCCAACTTTGTCACCTTCGCGTCCTTTTTCTTAAAGGGGCCCGCTGCTCAATGGTGGGACACACACAAGCGTACACTGCCTGCTGGAACAGTCATTACCTGGTATGAGTTCCAGGCTGCTTTCCGTGCCTGTTATATCCCTCAGGCAATTATGGAACGGATGAAGACCCAGTTCCGCAACCTCACTCAGGGCAACAAGACTGTCGAAGCTTATCAGTGGGAATTTCTTGACCTCTCCCGCTATGCTGAAGAAGACATCGCCACACATGCCTTTAGACAAGAGAAGTTCCGTAATGGACTCCACCCAGACCTCGAGCTTGCCCTTGCTGCTCAAGACATCAATGACTTTTCTACTCTTGTGAACAAGGCTATTCTTGTTGAGACCGCTCAGATGAAGCACAAGGACTCGCAGAAGCGCTATCGTGATGCTGGCTCATCTTCGGGCTTAGCACAGAAGCGTCGAGTCTGGATTCCCAACAACGTTTTTTATCCAAATGCCCCTGCACCAAAGAACAACTATGCTGCACCATGTCTGCCTCCTCCACCACCGAGGCAGCCAAGAGCTCAAGCTATTCAAAACAATGCTCCTCTTCGTCCTGAAGATGGTCTGTGCTTCAAGTGCCGCAAACCAAGTCACATTGCTAAGGACTGCCGCCAGACTCAGAATCAGTTGGCTTTTCCTCGTACTGGCCGTGGCAATGGTCTTGGCAACAATCAGACCCGCAATTATAATACTGGGTCTACTGCACATGGTCATGGACGTGCTTACAACATTGATATTGAAGAAGTCCAGGATCAACCTGCTACTGTGATGGGTACCCTTTTTGTTAACTCAGTACCCTCTTCTGTATTATTTGATTCAGGAGCATCGCATTCATTCATGTCAGAAGCATTTGCATTATCGCATGACATTGCATTTCAAAAGATGAACCTGCCAGTAGTTATCCGCACCCCTGGAGGCCAGTGTCAAACGACTATGATGGCACACAATGTTCCCGTTGAAATTAAGGGATTGGAATTCCTTGTTTCGCCCATTATCCTGAAGTCTTCCACCATAGACCACATACTCGGAATGGATTGGTTGAAAGCTCACATTGCTTCGATCAATTGTGCCACTAAAGTTATCCAACTTCTTCACCCCTCTAATGAGATAGTGAACTATACCGCCCACATTACACGGGACGCTGAAGCTCAGATATATGTTCTGAATGCTTTGAACGCCTCACCTCTGGAAGGGATCGAGAACGTTCCTATCGTTCGAGATTTTTCGGACGTTTTTCCAGAAGAACTTCCAGGAATACCCCCGGCTAGAGCTGTCGAGTTTGTCATTGACTTGAAGCTTGGCACTGTCCCTATTGCGAAGCGTCCTTATAAGATGCCTCCGCACAACCTTCTCGAGCTAAAGGAAGAAATCGACAAGTCACTTAAGAAAGGTTTCATCCACCCTAGTTCCTCTGCTTGGGGAGCACCTCCACTCTTTGATAGGAAGAAGGATGGAACTAACCGATTGGTTTAGGATTATCGGCCCATTAATCAAGCCACAATCCAGAATAAATACCCACTACCCCGGATCAATAATCTTTATGATCAGCTTGCTGGATCCTCTGTCTTCTCGAAACACGACTTGAGGTTGGGTTATCATCAGTTCTGTGTTCGCGAAGAGGATATCCCGAAGACTGCCTTTGTTACTCGATATGGCTCCTATGAGTACACTGTCATGTCATTTGGCTTAACAAATGCTCCAGCAACGTTCTCCTGGTTGATGAACTATATCTTCATGGATTACCTCGACAAATTCGTCGTGGTTTATTTAGATGATATCCTTATATATTCTAAGAATGAAGAAGAACATGCTGAACATCTTCGGCTTGTATTGGAGAAGCTACGAGAACATCAGTTGTTTGCTAAATTCTCCAAGTGTGGGTTCCAGTTATCTGAAGTGACCTATCTTGGTCATGTGATTTCCAAAAATGGCATTGCCGTTAACCCCGAGCGAGTTCAGGCTATTCTTGATTGGACTCCCCAGAAGAATGTCAAGCAAGTCAGAAGTTTTCTCAGACTCGCTAGTTATTGCCGTCGATTCGTTGAGAACTTTTCCAAGATTGCAAAGCCACATACTAATCTGCTCCACAAAGGTGTTAAATTTGAGTGGACAGAAAAATGTCAAGAAAGCTTTCAGACACTGAAAGATAAGTTAACATCTGCCCCAGTGCTAGCACCCCCGGATTCCCAAAAGGATTTCGTGATATACTGTGATGCATCTCGTCAAGGATTAGGCTGTGTCCTAATGCAAGAGCTCAAAGTGATTGCTTATGCCTCTCGACAATTGCATCCTCATGAAGAAACTTATCCAGTGCATGATCTTGAATTTCTGCGGTTATTTATGCCCTGAATCTATGGCAACATTACCTTCTCGGTAACCGTTGCGAGATATACACGGATCATCAAAGTTTGAAGTATCTATATACTCAACCAGATCTGAACCTTCGTCAACAAAGATGGCTCGAGACAATTGCCGATTATGATATGAATATCTCATATACCCCTGGCAAGGCTAATGTAATGGCCGATGCTTTGAGTCGCAAGGCTTATTGCGGCAACCATATGGTTCAGGAAACTCAACCTCTTCTCCATGAAGAGCTTCGCAAATTGAACCTCCATATTGTTCCACAGGGTTATCTCAATACCCTGGTTGTCGAACCAGATTTAGAACACAGCATCAAGACTATGCAACGGTATGACTCTGAAGTTGAGAGGATCAAGCGATACCTCGAAAAAGGAAAGCCGTCGGAATTCCATCTTGATGTGATGGGATCCTATTCTTCCAGCGCCGTCTCTTCGTACCCAAATTCAAGGATGAGAGGGAACACGTTATGAAAGAAGCTCATGACACTCCTCTGTCTATTCTTCCTGGTAGCACAAAGATGTACCGTGACATTTGTCAGAGATACTGGTGGCCTAGTATGAAGCGAGATATTGCTCGTTATGTTTCTGAGTGTGACGTCTGTCACCACACTAAAGCAGAACATCAAGGGCCTGCTGGAACTCTGCAACCCCTTGCAATTCCTGAATGTAAATGGGACAAAGTCCAAATGGATTTCATTACTGGTTTTCCCAGATCTCAGAAGGGTCATGATGCTATTTTTGTTGTCATTGACCGATTCTCAAAGGTTGCTCCCTTTCTGCCTGTTAAGGAGACAATCACTGCTAGTCAGTTAGCGGACTTGTATGTTTCCCGAATTGTGTCACTCCACGGTGTTCCCTTGGAGATCAGTTCTGATCATGGCAGCCTCTTCACCTCCAGATTCTAGAATAGTTTCCAAGAAGCTATGGGAACTCACCTGTCCTTCAGTACCGCTTTTCACCCTCAGTCTCAGGGTCAAGTCGAACGAGTTAATCAAGTGCTCGAAGATATGCTTCGAGCTTGCGTCATCTCCTTCGGTAAGAAATGGGAGGAATCTCTCCCGTATGCCGAATTCTCTTACAACAATAGCTATCAAGCTAGTCTGAAGATGGCATCGTTTGAAGTTTTATACGGTCGTAAGTGTCGAACCCCTCTGAATTGGTCAGAAACTGGGGAACGCTCACTCGTCGGACTGGACATTGTTCAGCAAGCTAAAGAACAAGTCCGCATCGTCCGTGAACATCTGAAAACTGCTCAGTCTCGTTAGAAGAGCAACTATGACCGAAGGCACCAGGAAATGGTCTATCAACCTGGCGAGCAAGCTTACCTTCACGTCACTCTATTGAAAGGCACCCATCGGTTCGGAATAAAAGGCAAGTTAGCTCCTCGCTACATTGGCCCATTCCGTATTCTTGCCCGTCGAGGAGAAGTGGCATATCAATTGCAATTGCCGCGAAATCTTTCTCAAGTGCATGATGTCTTTCATGTGTCCCAACTCCATCGCTGTTTCAAGGATCCTATTCGAGCTGTGGACCACGAAATGCTTGAATTGCGGGAAGATCTGTCTTATCCAGTATATCCCATCCGTATTCTTGATCAAGCTGAATGCCGGACTCATCAAAAGTCAATCAAATTCCTCAAGGTTCAGTGGTCGAATCATTCTGAAAATGAAGCCACTTGGGAATGAGAGGATCGTCTTCGCGAAGAATACCCCGCTTTCTTTCAGACTTCCTCTTAATTCTCGGGACGAGAATTCTTGATAGATGAGGAGAATTGTAACACCCCATGTCATTAGACACAGTAATCACTTTTGATAATGACAAGTCAGCATGTAACAGTGCCTAATCATCATTTGCATCATATTGCATTTCAACTCCTAAGTCAAAATTCAAATTAAATTAAAGTGGAAAATAAAAGTTGTTCAAACATAGAAACTAAAATGTTCAATAAGTAACAAATACTCCAGAGACTATTCTAAAATTGTAACCAACATTTAATAAATTAATTAAGTAACACAAACATCCTCTAACAGTGGCTGAAAACAATATTTAATAGCCTTTTATTTGATCTAAATTAAATATGAAATTATGTTTTGCCCAAACTAGTTTTTGGTGTTAGGATACAAGGCACTGTGATTTATGGACTAGGTCACACTTTTTACAAAATTCATTTAGGGCCCAAACAATTAGCAAAACAGAAAGAAAAGAAAACAAAAAAAGGAAAATAGAAAACGGCCTAAAAGCGCTACTGTGCACTTAGGCCTGCTGGCTACAGCACCGGCCCAGCCAACCCTGCTCGTCTCCTTCCTACTGCTCATCCCCCCCTCGCTGTCAAACGCGCATGCGCGCGCGCACCCGGACCCCCCTCGCCTACGCTCGACAGCGCACGCCGCACGCCGCGGACGCCTACAAGAGCCGCCCCTCGACCCCGCGGATGAACCCTAGCCACCATTACCCCCCGTTCTCCCTCGTTCCCCACCTTGCCCGGCGCCGCCTTGATCGGCCATGGCTAAACCGCGCGGCCACCGCCTCTGCCTCGCCACTGCGACATGCCAACGAGCTCCGCCGTGCTCCTCTACGCCTCCTGCGCCAACGAGCCGGAGCCGAACGCCTCTGCATCATCCCCTACGCCATCATCTTCCTCCTTTGGCCGCCTGCGTCGCCGTCGTTGATTCGCCGCCATCGATCCTCCCCCGAGCCCATATTGCACACCTGCAGGCTCGCTGTAAGCACCACCCCCTCTCCCCTCTCCTCTCGCTCTCCCATTCGAGCCGTAGGCGCCGCCTCCTTCTTCACCGAACGCGCCGCCGCGTAGCTCATCACCGGCGTTCTTCCGGTGACCATTGGGCCCCATGCCCATGTCCATCACGCTCGCCGCACCGCGTAGGCCACGCCTAGCCTCTTGGCTCGCTCGCAAGCACGCTGCAATGCCGTTCGCCACCACACCCGAACACCGCTGTCCGCCATTGCCGCCGTAGTGCTCGTCTCCAGCTGCCCCGCCTCACGCTAGTGCCATAGATCGACACAGCGTTGTCTCCCCGATCGAACGAGACCGAAAACGCCTCGAATGGTGCCCTGTGCGCCGTTTCCGAGCCTCGCCGGAGTTTCGCCGTCGCGGGCGAGCTCGCCGGCGCTACTCCGGCCGGCGTGCTGACCTGGCACCGTGGGCCCCGCCCCGTGCCACTGACCAGTGGGCCCCCTGGCCCCACTTTGACCCGTTGACTGGGTCAACCCTGCTGACTGGGCAGGCCCAGTCACTGACATGTGGGCCCCGCCCCATTAAACGTTTTAAAAAATAAATAAAACTGTTAATTAAATAATTAGTTAATTAACTCACTAATTAGTCACTGACTACTAGGGCCCACCCACTAATTAACCCAATTAGTTAATTTTAACCCCTCTGTTAAGGCCACTGTGTATGACATGTGGGCCCCACATGTCAGGTTTGATCCTGGTCAGCCGGGTTTGACCTGCTGACATCATGGTGATGTCATGCTGACATCATCATTCACTATTCTGGATAATTCGAATTTAAATAAATAATTAAATTCAGAAAATGATTAAAATTTTAGAAAATCATATAAAATAAACCGTAACTCCGATGAAAATAATTTATATATGAAAGTCGCTCAGAATTTCGATACGAATCTGAATACGCATGCCGTATTCCTGTTAGATGCCTCTAGCTAGATGAACATGGAACTTTTAGACCGATTTTGATAAATGAATAGTGCCCAACTTTAATTAAATAAATCCGGATAAATTCCTAAATTAACTAAATCATTTAGTTAGGCAGTAGAACACCTCTGCAGAGCATTTAGTCATGTCATACATATTGTTTGAATTTTTGCCGCGAATTTATTGTTTCTCTCCCCCTCCTTCTCTCTCGATAGACGCCGAGACCGACGACGTTGCAGCCGGGTACGACAACGCTATAGGCGAGCAGCCCGTTGACGACCCCTCTCTCTTGCCAGAGCAACCAGGCAAGCCCCCCCCCCCCCCCCCCATTGAGGCATCACGATTCGCCATCCATTTCTCCTGCTTGCATTAGATTTTGCTACTGTTAATGTTGGCTCCTATTCTGATGCATAGCCTGCTTTCGTAACCTGTACATTGTTACCTTTCCTGCCTATGATAAACTGTTTAGTATAGGTTGGTAGTGAACCATCAGTGACCCCCACCACCTTACCCTTGTTGCCCCTGCTTGATCATCGATGACTCGATCAATGTGATCGTTGACCAGAGACCGACACATCACTTCACCCCCCCTTAGTTGTACGACTCTGCATAGTTACTATCGAGTGCCGAGGGTGATACCTCGTAACATACTCCTGATGAATACTCTGTAGTGTAGCTGTTCGGTCGTGGTCATCGAGGGTGATTCCTCCTTCTCCACTTCCGATACGACTCTGTCGTGCAACCCTTTAGTGTGAACCTCGAGGGTGATGCCTCATATGTTCACCCTGATGATTTCATCGAGCGGAATTCACCGAGGGTGATTCCTCGGGGTTTCCCCCTTAATGCTATGACCACATGGTTACTTTGACCTTTGTTACAGGCGGGTCGACCCTGGTGGATACCTGTCGGTGTACTAAGTATTGGGCCACTAGTACCCCGTACTTGTGCACGGGCAGTTGTAGCCATCCTCGCGGCAAGGCTTGTCGGGGAACAGTTCGAGGTTGATTCAAGCCACCAAAGAAATCATCCAGTCAGAAATCTGAGGATCAGTAGATAAGAAGAGCTGGAATCCGAAGGCCAGCTTCCCCGGCAAGATCTTGCCGGGGTGGCCTGCGGAGCCCGGCAAGGATCGGCGCCCGGCAAGGCTTGGCGCCCGGCAAGGTTTTTGTTGCTATGCCACCGCTCTAGCACAGCGACAAACCCGACTTTCTGGGTCCTTCTTTGTATGCGTGGCGACGCACCAGTGGAGGAGAGCTTAAGCGGTGCTGATGGGATGGCCCCTTTTTCCATCCCCAAGAAAGTAAGGACACCTAAACGGACACCTCACGGTGCATTAAATGCGTTCGTCCTAGTCCATCAGGGGTTAGGTATGGTAACCCTGTAGCTACTTTACACCTCAATGTATGTACATTTTGCCACTGTGGTGACCCCTTGGTGGTATAAAAGGAGGCCCACGGCAACTGCTACAGAGGAGGAGATGTTCTGGCCCATTCTGCATGCGTAGCTGCTCTTTGAACGCACTGTTCTCTGCGAGCGCTCCTGGAGGCTGGGCTCAAGAACATCAATAATAAAACAAGGCAGGAGTAGGGTTTTACACTGATCAGCGCCCGAACCTGGGTAAAATCTTCCCGCGTCGATCATTGGTTCTGCTCTTTGCGCATACCTCTCCCCCTCCGAATCGTAAAGGGGTCCTTGAGGATCCCATAGGTGTCGTACCCCGACATCTTTGGCGCGCCAAGTAGGGGGATTGAAGGTTGCGTGATCCTGATCTAGTGATCGGCGCCTTAGTTTCTTCATCATCTTCATCATCATGCCACCCAAGAAGAAGAGCGTTGTGATGGCACAACCATCCACGTCCGTTTTACCTAAGCCTTCGCATACGGGCGATGGCGTGGGTACAGAAGGAAGAGGACTAGAACCTCCATGGCGTTCTGGTGATCCGAGCCAGGCGAGCGGCATCGTTCACAATGGCAGCGGTAACATATGCGCCGCTGGATCCAAAGACGGAGCTGTGTTGCCTACGGGTGGCACGATGAATTCCAGAGATCGGAGGGTGCCTGCTGGAGCTCCAGCGCCGGCGCAAGCATCACGACCTACTCAGGTCGTGCACGATGAGCGACGTCATGGCGCTGGTGGTTCAGGGCGTCCCCATGAAAAGATTTTTGCGCATCGATCCCAAGATGCGCGGGATCAGCATGCACACCGAGCTGGCCCGGATGTGGCGCGCGGTCGCGTGACCGTGGTGGTGCTCCTTCTAATATGGTTAGGAGTCAGAGCACCTCACGTACCTCACACCTGTCGTCGCCGCCTACGCCAGCGGAAGCCTTGGCACGTGCGCAGCTGCTCCTCGATTTCCCTCCTGCCCCGGAGAAGATGGAGGAGTGCCGAGCTACTATCCAGAGCCTTATCGGCTTCGCCAACAAAGATGGGCCGCAAGAGGCAGGGCCCTCGCAGCGAAGGCCCATCGATCCGGCGTGAGCCGATGTGGAGAAAACCGGAGGTGGTGCGACCACGGTGCACTCCCCTCCGCAGCACCAGCGGCGGCCGACAACCCAGCAGGTCGACCGCCGTGAAGAAGTTTCCACGCCGTCGTCCGATCCACGGATGCGCCGCGATCAGCGTCAAGTTCTCCAGGAACAAGGCAAGGAGGACGCTCAAACTACCATCGAGCGGCGACGGGAAGTGCGCCATTAGTCTGATAAGCGCGCAGGGCCGGCTATCGACGAGCCTGCGCCAGGGGACGTAGGAGACTTGCCTTATGAGGTGGGGACTCCAGCGTTTACCCGTGAGCTGCGGCAAGTCCAGTGGCCCAATTCCCGAACCTTCAAGCCGGAGGTCCCAGAGAAATATGAGGGTAAGACCCATCCCTCGGAGTTCCTGAGCATCTACACCATTGCGGTGCAGGCTGCCGGGGGCCGAGAAGACAAGATACTTGCCAACTACTTCACGTTGGTGCTTAAGCCCAACGTCAGGTCGTGGTTGATGCATCTGCCGGAGAATTCTATTTCTTCTTGGTCAGATTTGTGCCATCAGTTTGTTGGCGCCTTTGTTGGAGGCCACCAAGCTCCTGGCCAAGAGAGTGATTTGCATATCATCCCTTAGAAGGAGGGCAAATCCCTGCGCATGTTTATGCAGAGGTTCAGCCGGGTGCAGTACAATATTCCTAACGTTCACCCTGCCGCTGTCATTAGCGCGTTTCATCAGAACATGCGTAACCACAGAATGCGGGAAGAGCTGGCAATGAACAAAGTCAGGAGTATTGCCGAGCTTTACGCTCTGGCCGATAAATGTGCTCGAGCTGAAGAGGGGAGGAAACTCCCTGGCGAGGCTGTCGGCGCGGCGGGCGAATCCGAAGATGAAGACACCGCGACCCCGTCAAGGAAAAGCCGGCGGCGGAACAGGAAACGCGGAGGCAAGGCCGTGCTTGCTGTCGAGGAATCCGACAACCCCGGCACTGCCAAGAAGGCCAAGGTTGGTGACCCCGGCAAGGATCTTGCCGGGTGCCCTTCCTGTTAGGCCTTGGCGGCTGCCGACAAGTCGGAAAGCTCCGGCAAGCAGTATTGCAAGATCCATCGCACCAAGGGCCACGATCACCAAAACTGCCGGCAAGTTGAATAGCTTGCCGAGAAACAGAGGGCCGAATATGAAAGGCGAGATAAGGAGAAGGCCCAAGATGGTGCTGATGGATCCGGCAAGAAGCGCGGTGGCCGAGGGGGCGCTGCGGCAAGGCGAAGCAACAGAAGGATAGGCCCGCTCGGGGCCGAGACAAAGAAGAAGATGATGAGCCCAGTGAGCAAGAATTCCAGAAATCTACGAAGGCCATGTGTGTCGATGGGGGTTCCTCGCTGGATTCTTCCCACCAACGACTCAAACAGTGGGTGCGGGAAGTCAATGCAGCAGAGCCACCACCAGATGCATGTAGGCCCCTGAAGTGGTCCAACACGCCTATCGTTTTCGACGCCGAGGATCACCCTGATCCCACAACTGCGGTCGGGTGCTTGCCATTGTTGGTCTCACCAACAATTCGCAACCTCAAGGTAATGAAAATGCTAGTTGACGGTGGGGCCGGGCTAAACCTAATCTCACCGGATGTCCTCAAGAAGCTCCAAATTCCTGATGAGGACCTCGAAGAAACAGGTACGTTTCAAGGGGTCAATCCGGGAAGAACCCAGCCCAAGGGCAAGATTATGCTGTCGGTGACATTTGGTAGCGAGCTCAACTACAGGACTGAGAAGGTAGTGTTTGATGCTGCCAAGATCCCCATGTCATACAATGGGATCCTTGGTCGGCCAGCGCTGGCTAAGTTTATGGCGGCATCACACTACGCATACAATGTTTTGAAGATACCTGGGCCATTGAGCGTCATCACTATCCATTCCGATAAGAAGGATGCACTCATCTGTGCCGACCAACTTTACTGCGAAGCAGTTGCAGCACCTGCCATCAAGGCATCTGCTCCTGGCTCTGGAACTCCCGGGGGGAAGAAGAAGACCGGCAAGAATCTTGGCGCGAACACCGGCAAGCGCACCTCCTCGGAGTGCTGCGCTTCTGTCGAGGATGCACCAAAGGGTTCCACCGGCAAGAACAAGAAATCCAAGGCTGCTCCACCGGAGACCAAGAAGGTGCCCGTCAGGGAGGACGGAACAGGGGGAACTTTCACCATAAGTTCCACCCTAGATGAAAAATAGGAAAGCGCGCTCGTTGCCTTCTTGCGGGCGAATGTCGACGTGTTTGCATGGCAACCGTCTGACATCCCCGGTGTTCCCAGGGAGGTAATTGAGCACCACCTTGCTGTCTGTCCTCACGTGCGGCCCGTCAAGCAGAGGGTCAGGAAGCAAGCCTTGGAGCGGCAAGAATTCATTGCGGAGGAAATCAGAAAGCTGGAGGTGGCAGGATTGGTCAAAGGAGTGCTTCATCCAACCTGGTTGCCCAATCCGGTTGTAGTGCGAAAAGCGAATGGGAAATGGAGGCTTTGTGTCGTTTATACAGATATCAATAAAGCCTGTCCAAAAGATCCCTTTCCCTTGCCGCGCATCGACCAGATTGTGGATTCCACCACTGGTTGTGATCTCCTCTCCTTCCTTGATGCCTATTCAGGGTATCATCAGATTTTCATGGCGAAAGAAGATGAAGAAAAGACCACATTTATCACCCCATGTGGTACGTATTGTTTTATGCGAATGCCTTTCGGGTTGAAAAGTGCTGGTTCTACTTTTGCGAGAGCGGTCCAAATTGGTTTTGAGCCTCAACTCCATAGAAATATGGAGGCATACATGGATGACATAGTGGTCAGAACCAAGGACAAATCAACACTGATACAAGATTTAGAAGAAACATTTGCAAATCTGCGCAAGATCAACTTAAAGCTCAATCCTGAGAAGTGCGTGGTCGGTGTTCCTTCCGGCAAGCTCCTCGGATTCTTTGTATCTTGCCAGGGAATCGAAGCGAACCCCGACAAGATCAAGGCTATTGAGCAAATTGAAGCACCAAGGCGCGTCAAGGATGTGCGTCGTCTTGCCAGCTGTGTTGCTGCTCTAAGCAAGTTTATTTCCAAATCTGCTGAGCGCGCCCTGCCCTTTTTCAAAATTTTGAAGAAGGCAGGTCCAATGAAATGGACTCCGGAGGTGGAGGCTGCGCTGAAAGATTTGAAGAAATACCTTTCCTCTCCGCCAACGCTAGTCATGCCTAAACCACAAGAGCTGTTGCTGCTGTATCTGGCAGCGACAAATCAAGTGGTTAGTGCTGCGCTAGTGGCGCAGAGAGAGGCCAATGAGGAAGCGACACCAGCGACAGGACCGTCAGATGACGCGGCAGGATCTCCTCCGGCAAGGATTGATCCCGGCAAGACAAGATCTGTGCAGTCAGAAGAACCATCGCAGAAGAAAAAGGTGGTGCAGCGCCCAGTTTATTTTGTTAGCTCTCTTTTACAAGGAGCTAGGTCAAGATATTCCGGTGTGCAGAAGTTGCTTTTCGGCCTTCTTATGGCCTCGAGGAAGCTGCGCCATTATTTTCAAGCACATGAAATCACCGTCGTCACTCGCTTTCCATTGCAACAGATTTTGCAAAATTCAGAAGCAACCGGCAGGATCGTGGAGTGGGCGTTGGAGTTGTCGAACTTTGGCCTCAAGTTTGAAAGCACTTCTACAATTCAGAGCAGGGCCTTGGCGGAGTTCATTGCAGAATGGACCCCAACGCCGGACGAAGAGGTTCAAGAAACAACTCTCCCCGGCAAGGAAATCGATCAGCAATGGGTTATGTACTTTGACGGGGCTTTCTCGCTGCAAGGCACCGGTGCTGGCGTGCTGCTTATCGCACCCACCGTAGAGCACCTCAAGTACGTAGTCCAAATGCATTTCCCCCAGGAGAGTTCGACCAACAACATAGCAGAATACGAGGGTTTGCTTGCCGGTCTTAGGATCGCAGCAGACCTTGGTATCAAAAAGCTCGTCATCAAAGGCGATTCACGGCTTGTCGTCAGGCAAGTTAACAAGAGTTATCAGAGTCCATTGATGCAAGCCTACATGGATGAAGTGAGAAAAATGGAAGAGCACTTTGACGGTCTGCAAATGGAGCACATTCCTCGTGCCAAGAACAGTATTGCTGATGACCTGTCAAAGCGTGCCGCCCTCAAGTTGCCTGTGGAACCAGGAACTTTTGTGCTCCAATTGACTCAACCATCCGTGGCGCCATCAATGCGGCAAGAAAAGAGAAGAAAGTTGAACTCTGGTCAGTACTTCCTGGCAGAGCTCCCGGGAGCCACCGACAAGGAAGTTGCTGGGATCGACGACATGCCTGCCGGGGAACAACTGGTTCCAGTAGGGCCTCAGGCCCTTGCTGTCGAGCCAAACGTTCCCCCGGCGGAGGAGATGCCTTTAGTCCTAGCCGTCGAGCCTCAGGCTCCAGCATGGGCGCAGCACATTGTCCATTTCCTTCAAACAGGAGAACTCCCAGAGGAACAGGAAGAAGCGGAAAGAGTAGCCTGTCAGTCTGTTATGTACAAGTTCGTCGATGACGTCCTGTACAGAAAGAGACCAAACGGTGTGTAATTAAAGTGCATTCCTCGGGAGGATGGACTAGAGCTGTTGGCGGAGATACATGGAGGCATATGTGGTTCTCACATAGGATCAAGAGCACTTCCCGGGAAAGTGTTCCGGCAAGGTTTCTTTTGGCCCACCGCTCTCCAGGATGCAACTGCACTAGTCACAAAGTGTGAAGCGTGCCAGTTTCATTCGAAGAAATCGCATCAACCAGCTCAAGCTCTTCAAACAATCCCTCTCTCCTGGCCATTTTCGGTCTGGGGGCTCGACATACTGGGCCCTTTCCCTCGTGCTACCGGAGGCTTTGAGTACTTGTACGTTGCTATCGACAAGTTCACAAAGTGGCTGGAGGTGGAGGCAGTGAGGAAGGTGAACAAAACCCAAAGTCTAAACGGTGCCCTAAGGGCTGTATATATGGAGGAAGAGGAGGGAATTTTGTGGCCCTTGAAGGAGGGGTCCGAAACCAACCATATCTCTTGTTTCCCCACACATACGGACTCTAAAAACAGCCTATACTCAAGTATTTCGAAATTGCATGGGCCTGGCCCAATAATAAGGTGACGCAGCACCTATAATAGCCTCTGGACGAAATTTATGAAGTGAAATCTTTTATATTTCGTCCAAGGCTTCCTGCACTCATTATGGTGGCTTCAAAGTCCTGAAATCATCACTTGTAACTCCGTTCTTGTTCCCCTTGTGCATGCCATCATCTCCATGCTTGAACTTGCTCCAAGGTTCCTCTTTCTTGTCCAAGCTAGGCCCTTCATTTGTAAGCAAAACAAATGTATCCAATTTAGGCAGCATCATATTCTCATGAACTTTAGAATCATTACCAAGAAACAAAAGTACCTGATACTTTAATTGGCGTGCGCGAGCTCTAGTAATTGGTCCAGTATGTATAGAAGCAGGGGCTGTGGGTGTAACAATGGTATTGATGTCCTCATCATCCTCCCCTTCTTAAAATGAAGTCGTCCTCGACGGAAGCTCATCTTCCTCACCCAAATAAGGCTTTAGATCTGCAATGTTAAAAGTGGGACTAACCCCAAAATCTGCAGGCAACTCAAGTTTATATGCATTATCATTTATTTTCTCTAACACCTTAAAAGGACCATCAGCACGTGGCATTAGCTTTGATTTGCGCAAATCAGGAAATCTATCCTTACGCAAATGTAACCAAACAAGATCTCCAGGTGCCAACACAACATGTTTTCTACCCTTATCTCCAGCAAGTTTATATTTAGCATTCATACGCTCAATGTTCTCCTTAGTTAACTCATGCATTTTTAAGATCAATTCAGCACGTTGTTTAGCATCAAAATTAACCTTCTCCGAAGATGGAAGAGGCAACAAATCAATTGGTGCACGAGGAAGGAAACCATACACAATTTCAAAAGGACACATCTTAGTAGTAGAATGCAATGAACGATTATAAGCAAATTCAATATGAGGCAAGCATTCTTCCCACATTTTCTTGTTATTCTTCAAAACAGCCCTAAGCATAGTAGACAATGTTCTATTGACTACTTCAGCTTGTCCATCGGTTTGGGGGTGACATGTAGTACAAAAAAGCAGTTTAGTCCCCAACTTAGCCCATAAACATCTCCAAAAGTGGCTAAGAAATTTAGTATCACGATCTGAAACAATAGTATTTGGCACACCATGCAAGCGTATAATTTCACAAAAGAACAAATCAGCAACATTAACAGCATCATCGCTTTTATGACATGGTATAAAGTGTGCCATTTTCGAGAACCTATCCACGACAACAAATATGCTATCCCTCCCCTTCTTTGTTCGAGGTAAACCTAAAACAAAGTCCATAGATATATCCTCCCAAGGAACACTAGGTACAGGCAAAGGCATATACAAACCATGAGGATTGAGTCGTGACTTAGCTTTTTGACATGTAGTGCAGCGAGCAACAAAACGCTCAACATCCCGTCTCATCTTTGGCCAAAAGAAATGTGTAGCAAGTATATCCTCCGTCTTCTTCACGCCAAAGTGTCCCATTAATCCTCCTCCATGCGCCTCCTGCAACAACAAAAGACGAACAGAGCTAGCTGGAATTCATAGCTTGTTAGCACGAAACACAAATCCATCATTAACGACGAACTTGTTCCATGTTCTCCCTTCCTTACAATTCTCCAATACATCTTTAAATTCAGCATCATGCACATATTGATCTTTGATGGTCTCCAAACCAAATATTTTAAAGTCAAGTTGTGAAAGCATAGTATAACGACGAGACAATGCATCAGCAATAACATTTTCTTTACCCTTCTTGTGTTTAATGACATAAGGGAAAGTCTCAATAAATTCAACCCATTTAGCATGTCTACGGTTCAGTTTTGCTTGACTTTTAATGTGTTTCAAAGATTCATGATCAGAATGTATAACAAATTCTTTAGGCCATAAATAATGTTGCCATGTTTCTAAGGTCCGAACAAGAGCATATAATTCTTTATCATAAGTAGAATAGTTCAGACTAGGCCCACTCAATTTTTCAGAAAAGTATGCAACAGGTTTGCCATCTTGTAATAAAACACCTCCTAATCCAATTCCACTAGCATCACATTCAAGCTCAAAAGTCTTAATAAAATCAGGAAGTTGGAGTAAAGGAGCATGTGTCAACTTATCTTTCAATACCGTGAAGGCTTCTTCCTGTGAGGTACCCCAAACAAAAGGCACATCCTTCTTTGTAAGCTCATTGAGAGGTGCAGCAATGGTGCTGAAATCTCTCGCAAAACGCCTATAGAAACCAGCGAGTCCAAGAAAACTCCTCACTTGAGTGACCGTTTTGGGCTGTGGCCAACTATCAATAGCTTCAATCTTGGCTTTATCAACTTCAATTCCCTGTGGAGTAACAACATAGCCAAGAAAAGATACTCGGTCGGTGCAAAAGGTGCACTTCCGAAGGTTACCAAACAAACGTGCATCACGTAAAGCAATAAAAACAGCACGTAAATGTTCCAAATGTTCCTCCAAAGATCTGCTATAAATCAGTATATCATCAAAATAGACTACCACAAATCATCCAATGAAAGCACGTAAAACTTCGTTCATTAATCTCATGAAAGTACTAGGTGCATTAGTTAACCCAAAAGGCATGACTAACCACTCATATAATCCAAACTTTGTTTTAAATGCTGTTTTCCATTCATCCCCCAATTTCATACGAATTTGATGGTATCCACTACGCAAATCAACTTTGGAGAATATTGTAGAGCCACTCAATTCATCAAGCATATCATCTAGTCTAGGAATAGGATGACGATAACGAATAGTAATATTATTAATGCCTCTACAATCAACACACATACGCGATGTACCATCCTTTTTCGGCACTAGAATAATAGGAACAGCACAAGGTCTAAGGGATTCGCGTATATAACCTTTGTCGAGCAACTCCTGGACTTGACGCATAATCTCCTTCGTCTCCTCTGGATTAGTACGGTATGGTGCACGGTTGGGTAGCGATGCACCGAGAATTAAGTCAATCTGATGCTCAATCCCTCGAATAGGTGGTAATCCCGGAGGCACATCTTGTGGAAAGATGTCGGCGAACTCCTGCAAAATGTTAGTAACAGCAGGAGGCAAAGAGGAAGGCATGTCCTCGAATGAAAATAATGCCTCTTTGCACACAAAAGCATAGCAAACAGATTTGCTGAAATCTAGATCATCAATATCAGATTTGGTGGCAAGTAAACATGCACTTTTCAATTTAATTTCAGAAGCAACACTAGATGGTTTATTATGAGGATTCATTTGTTGCTCAAATTCTTTTGCCACAATCTGATTTTCACTCTTATTTTGCTCCTGTTTTTCATTACTAGCTCTATTAATATCATCTTTCAAAATAGAATCAGGAGACATAGGAAGCAAAGTAATATGTTTATCCTTATGAACAAGAGTATACTGATTGTTTCTACCATGGTGTACAGAACTTTTATCAAATTGCCATGGTATACCAAGTAATAAGGAACATGTTTGCATGGGTACCACATCACAATCAACAAAATCAGCATACGTAGAGATACTAAAATGCACACGAACAGTACGTGTTACCTTAACCTTGCCGCTGTAGTTGAACCATTGGATATAGTAAGGATGTGGATGTGGTCTTGTGGTGAGAGAGAGCTTCTCCACCATCTCCATGCTAGCCAAGTTGTTGCAGCTCCCTCCATCTATGATGACGCGAACAGAACGTTCCTTCACAACTCCCTTTGTATGGAACAAATTATGCCTCTGATTTTGCTCAGCTTTTGTGACCTACACACTCAAAACACGTTGAGCAACTAAACATTCATACCTGTCAGCGTCTTCAGGAGCCATGTATTGCGTCTCTTGTTCAGAATCATCTCCACCGTGTTCTTCACGTGTAATGAGAGCCAAAGTCTCCTCATCATAGTCACTAGCGGACTCATACTCACCATCCTTGGTAGCAATCATCACACGCTGAGATTTGCATTCTCTCGCATAATGACCTCTTCCCTTACAACGACGACAAATAATATCACTTGTATGCCCTGTTGATGCCATGGAAGAAGAAGAACTCTGTGCAGGCCCGGTAGGTGTGCTCTTGGCAGATAGTGGTGGTTGTGCCTGCTTCCTTGTATCACGGCTGGAGGTGGTAGCTGATGGAGGTGTCGGTGCAATAGAATGTGTGGAAGTAGAGGATGCACGCGGTGTCCACGATGAAGGTCGACCTGCAGAAAAGTTAGTCCGCGCCAATGGCTGTCGATCCTGCACTTCACGTTCAGCTTTACAAGCAAGATGGAATAAACGAGTGATATTATTATACTCCTTATACTCTAGAATGGTCTGAATCTCTCTATTTAATCCACCCATAAAACGTGCAAGCATAGCTTCATTCTCCTCAACAATACCACATCTAATCATGCCAGTTTGTAATTCCTGATAATATTCTTCTACAGAATTTTTTCCTTGTCTTAAGCGCTGCAATTTTTGAAGTAATTCACGTTGATAATATGGTGGAACCCAACGAGTACGCATAGCAGTTTTCAAAGCAGCCCAAGTAGTTGGAATAGGATATAATCTACAATGTTCAGACAACCATACACATGCAAAACTAGTAAAAGCACAAACAGCAGCAGCAACACGTCTCTCCTCGGGATATTGTAAACATGTAAAATGTTGTTCAGTTTCTAACTCCCAAGTAAGATATATATCAGGAACATATCTACCCTCAAATGGTGGAATATTCAATTTCAGTTTAGGAAGATGGTCATGATCTCGTACCTGAGCTGGTAATGCAGCCCTACCATTGCGATTATTTGCATGTGGACGACCTGGTGGTGGTGGTTGCACGTAGTTCTGATTTTGATCAACCTCATCCTCGTAATCGCCCGCATAATCGTCCTCCTCAGCGGCAGCAGGATCCATAGAAGCATCAACAGTAGGTGCAGCGGCACCAGAAGTTTGACCAGGCTCAAGGGGAACGCGCTGTGCTCGTCCCACTTGATTTGGAAGGCGACGTTGTTGTTGTTGTAGAGGTGCGACAGGTGCAGCCGGCGGTGGTTGTGGAAGACGCGCGAGCAATTCATTAAACTTGTTATCGAGCTTTGTTTCGAACGTCTTCTCAATTCCGTCTATCTTCTCCATGGCCTCTTCAAATCTGTTTAGCACATCTTGCACCTGTCCACTCATCATTTGCTGAAATTTATCATGTAGCTGTTTGTTCGTCATGTTCTCCCAATCAGTCTCATCGGCTTGTGATCCTGCCATGGTTAGCAGCAATAGGAACACACAAGAATATGATCCTACAGACTACTGGGAAGTGGTGGTGGTGGTGTATCACAAAACCGTCAAGCGAATCTCAAATGCTTACCAGTTCTTACCCAGCAGCAGGTGGTGGTCGGCAACCGTTGTAGTCAAAACTCTTAAAGATTGGACAGAGCGATTGCCAGGTGGTGTCAAACGCACGACGTAGATGTATGTGGTGCTGGGAAGGCTTATGATATGGTAGCAAAAGGGTCAGCAATAATCAATTCAGAGATGCAAAGTTGAATAAACGCTCAACGACGGTACTGTGCTGGTCCTAGGCTAGACCGTACTAGAGATGCGAGCCTAGAACACTAACAAAATCACGGCGCGGCACATACACAAGGGAAGAGCACACCCTAAAAAAAATTCATTTTTTTTTTGCGCTACTTTTTTTTTTGTAAAAAAAAATCACTATAATGGCGAGTGTCTCAAAACTCTTCCCAAGTCAAACTATCAGGATTGGCATGAAATTTTTTTTGACAATATTTTTTTCGGAAATCAGGGCAGCGACGACGAAAAAGTGCGACAAAAAATCACTATGATGGCAAGTGTCTCAAAACGCTCCCTGGGACCTAAAAATAGGATAGGGAAAAAATATTTTTGACTGCCAAAATTTTGGCCTAAAAACTGCCCGGGGGTCTCCAGACTTTTTTTTTCCGAATCCTACTCAGGCAAGGAAACACGAATCGGAAAATAGATGGGTCTCGAAAACAAATCTAATATAAAAAGAACTCGGATTGGTGGTAGAATATGGCTGCGGTGATGGTATATGGCAGCGGTGGTAGGATATGGCAGCGGTGGTGGTATATGGCAGCGGTGGTGGTATATGGTGCGGCGGCGGCGTGACAAACTGTGACAGAACTCGAAACTCTAAGGACTAGACGCTAAGACCAGCAACTAGACACGACAATGCAACCGCAAATTCAACAAAGCAAAAACCCTAAAAAGATTATGCAAGGGCTCAGATTGGTTCGGATATGATGAACTAACCCTAAATTTTTTTTTGGCTTTTTCGTGGACTGTAGGTATGAAGAACAGACTCGATCTAAACTACGAAAAACTGTAAAATCTCACCGAGCAACCTGGAAATCTGATACCACTTGATAGAGGCGAGGGTGTCCCGATCTTTCGATGAGATGATAGCTATCGTTTTTGGTGGAGTAGACTTTGACGATCCGACTACGAACGTGCGAGGACGTCGCGCCTTAGCAATCGCTAAACCAACTACGAGAGGTTATTGACCACGCCGGAGCACAATCAACCTGACCACGAGGGTCTATCTCCTGCAAGCAAACGAAGAACAAGCAAGAAACTAAGATTTGCAATCTGGATATTGCGAATATAAGATGAAAGATTTATTGATCAAGGTGGGGTTCTGTGACGTCTTGGTCTGGTCGTTGAACACAAACGAAGTACGCGAAGTTGCAGCTATGGCGAACTTTTAATCTAAACAAAACCCAAAGTCTAAACGGTGCCCTAAGGGCTGTATATATGGAGGAAGAGGAGGCGATTTCGTGGCCCTTGAAGGAGGGGTCCGAAACCAACCCTATCTCTTGTTTCCCCACACATACGGACTCTAAAAACAGCCTATACTCAAGTATTTCAAAATTACATGGGCCTGGCCCAATAATAAGGTGACGCAGCACCTATAATAGCCTCTGGACGAAATTTATGAAGTGACATCTTGTATATTTCATCCAAGGCTTCCTGCACTCATTATGGTGGCTTCAAAGTCCTGAAATCATCACTTGTAACTCTGTTCTTGTTCCCCTTGTGGATGCCATCATCTCCATGCTCGAACTTGCTCCAAGGTTCCTCTTTCTTGTCCAAGCTAGGCCCTTCATTTGTAAGCAAAACAAATGTATCCAATTTAGGCAGCATCATATTCTCATGAACTTTAGAATCATTACCAAGAAATGAAAGTACCTGATATTTTAATTGGCGTGCGCGAGCTCTAGTAATTGGTCCAGTATGTATAGAAGCAGGGGCTGTGGGTGTAACAATGGTATTGATGTCCTCATCAGAAGGTGACAACACAATTATCCGTCAAGTTCTTTAAGGGGATAGTTTGCCGTTTCGGTGTGCCCAACAGGATCATCACCGACAACGGCACGCAATTCACAAGTCGCACCTTCATGCAGTACGTCCAAGATCTTGGCGGCAAAATTTGTTTTGCCTACGTTGCTCATCCGAGAAGCAACGGCCAAGCAGAGAGGGCCAATGCTGAAGTGCTGCGTGGTCTCAGGACCAGAACCTTTGACAAGCTGAAAAAGTGCGGAAGACGCTGGATTGATGAGTTGCCGGCGGTTCTTTGGTCAATCAGAATGACACCAAATCGAGCCACCGGCCAGATGCCTTTCGCTCTGGTCTACGGAGCGGAAGCAGTTCTCCCCACGGAACCCACGTACGGATCACCTCGAATGCTCGCTTATGATGAGCTTGAGCAAGAGCAACTGTTGTAAGATGACGCTGTGCTCCTTGAGGAGAATCGTCTTCAGGCTGCTATGTGAGCTGCATGCTACCAGCAAGCTTTGCGCCGCTACCATAGCCGCAAAGTTCACGCCCGAAGCCTTGAGGAAGGCGACCTTGTTCTTCGGCGGATTCAGTCCGCCAAGAATTCAAACAAGTTGACGCCGAAGTGGGAAGGCCCTTATCGGGTAGTACGAGTCACCAGGCCCGGCGCTGTCCGCCTGGAGACCGAAGATGGCATTCTAGTGAGCAACTCCTGGAATATCGAACATCTTCGCAAGTTCTACCCATAAGGCGCGGTTGCCGGGGGCTCCCGGCAACCACTCTTTTGTACATGTCTTGCTGGCAAGGCATGTGATCCTTTGTACAAAGCCAGGCGCAGACCCTGAGCACAGATGAATAAATTTAAGTGTTGTGCATTCCCTTATTGATTCCCATGTTCACAATTATATATGCATGTTTGTCTAAGATGTTGTATGACACCTACTCCCGGTAAGTTCTAACGAACCGCCAAGGTTTCATATCTTTATTTTCTCTTCTTTCTTTTTCTTAAAAGACAGACGGATTCCTCGCGTGCACATTTGCCGGGGGGGGGGGAAGGGAGATATGAGTACCAGTTGGCGACATTCGGAATCGATGCTTGCTGAAGGAAGGACAGTGACAGAAAGCTAAGTTCTAAAACTTGGGACAAGTTTCCTTTATTGCAAAATTATTTCCTTGGACGATTTCGACCTTTGTATGGAAAATCTGCACGCGAAGGAACCCTTGCCGTAATCGGTTGCGCCCTTATTTTGTTTCGAGCCCGCTCAACGATTTAAGCGGCTGCACTGAGAACGCCAAGGAGTCTTGCCGGCCGCTGCGCCTCCGGCAGGCTGCTGAAGTCCCGCACCCAGCGCTCGCGGCAGGTTGCGCGCCGGCAAGGTTTTTCAGTAAGCGTAGGGTGAACTCCATACATGAAGGAATCAGACAAGAGAAATAGCATGCATAGACCCAAACATAAGCAAGTTATATTACATTAATTAATTGCCGCAATTCTAACTTAAGACTTAATTGTTTTTTGACATGGAATGACAGCGGCAAGAAGAGGTGGGGCAGTCAATCTCTGCGCTGGCCTTCGATCCTTTTGATGGAATCCACCTTCTCAAGGATAGGCACGATACGTTCTTCGAGCGCCTCGACATTTGCGTCCTTTGGCAGATGGCCGAGTGCGTTGGAGAGATCGATGTCGGGATTGCTGTGCACCACCTTGATAAGCACCTTGTGGAGGACGGCCCGGCAAAGCCGGCGAGTCTCGTTGGCTAATTGGGTCGCCCAGCTAGAATGAAGCAGCCTCAAGGCGTCGATGATGCTTTCAAAGAACATCGTCAACCTGGCACTTGAAGATATCCTTTCCTCGGAAGAATACCTGAAGTTTGACAGGCCCATGGTTGACAGTTCTGCCGTAAGCTTCTCCGTAGCGGCGATGAGACGTCCAGTCCAGATGTCCACCCCCTTCTCGTAATCGATTTGGGCGGCGGCAGCGCTCTTGAGCAGGTTCCTCTCTCCCTAGAGATCCTTGATTAGAGCCTTCTCACGGGCCTTGCCGGCGTCGAGAGAGTTCTGCAGCGTGGTCAACTTCAATTCCAGGACTGCAATAGCATCAGTTGCTGAGGAAAGCTGCTTGGTCTTGTTAGATAGGGCAACTTGCATCTCCGCCAAGGTGTGGAGGGTTTTTTCCCTATCACCTTTGAGCGTTGAGAGCTCCTTGCCGTGCTCTTCGAGATCTACTTCCAGCCTCTTTACCTTGTCGCTCAGCTCGTTCTTGGCGGCCTCTACAGCTTCAGCAGCATCGACGGCCTCCTTGAGCTTGCCGGCGTGACTTGCAGTCAGAGCTTCGAGTGCCTCTTTATGTTTTTGCTCAAGCTCCTGGGTCTGCCGCGCGACAAGCTTCTCGATATCTTCATCTTTGCTGCGAAACTTGGCGGCGAGCGCCTGCTCACGTGCGGTGAGATCTTCCTCGTGAGCATCAAGTGCGATGCCGTGCCCCGTCAGGAGGGCATCTTCAGCAGCAATTCTTTGAGTAGCATCATCCTGCGCCTTCTCCATATCAGATTGCTTCAAGAGGATTTCTGTCCACTGTTGGCTCACATGTTCCCGGTCGGCAGTCAACTCTTGGAGGGCCTCGGCATACCAGACTTGCATTTGTTCGACGTGCCTCTGAAAATTTTCTTCGGCCGCCTCGACAACAGCCATTCTGGAATCCGCTTTCTCTTTTCGGGCACGGTGGAGAGCCTGGAGCTTGTGGAAATTTTTGCCCATGGCCTGAAGGAGCTGATCCTCTTCAGATTTGCCGCTGCTAGCGCTGGGATCGTCAACAACCTCGAGCCCGGCAGCAGCGATGATTTCTTCATCAAAGACTTCTCCTTCGGCTGGTGCCCCAATGCTTGCCGTCCCCGGCAAGTTAACAAACAAGTTCTCGCCAACCTTGAGATATTTGCTGGATGGGGGGCCTTCAGATGTTGACGGTTGGTCTTCAGCAACCGCCTCACCAGTGGAAGGGGGCTCCGTGGCCGGTGCAGCGCCTGGTGCTCCTGCGGCAGGAATGCCGTCAGTGCGGTCATCAGCCTCCCTGCCGCCCCCTTCGGTAGACTCCTTGGCGGGTTCCTCCTGTGCAGTCTTGGTGGCCTCCTCGCCAAGAGCACCACAGGCCTCGATAGTAGCATCCTTGGCGGCCTCACTGGCAGCGATCCTATCTGCTTCGGCAGCGGCATCCCTGGCGGTCTCCTCGATGACAACATTGACATCCATGTGTTCCATCACAGGGAACTCTGAAGGACGAAGGAGGGAAACAGAATAACATCAAGATTGAAGTTCGAAGGGACCAAAGATAGAGAGATAAGGGAAAGAGTAACAAGCATTCTGAGGCAATCGATTACCTGTGTCGAGCTGTTGAGAGGTGGCCTCGCCCCTCCCGGCAACTTCGGTTGCCGGCGGAGGGTTGCTGGTGTCCATGCTTGCCGGCTCCTCCTCAGTTAAGATGGGCTCGTCGGTAGGACCTCTTGCCGGGGACGTGCTTGTGGGCGGCGTGGTCGATGGAGGTGGCACGACGGGGACGTCTTCTGACAACTCTCCTTGTTGCGTTCTTCTCCTGCAAGCCCAAAGACATCAGTGGCAAGAATGGAAGCCTCAGCACCCGCCAGCGGAAAGAGAAGAGTGAACTTACGCTGGGGGCTGCGCTGGGGGCTGTGCTGGGGGCTGCATTGAGGACTGAGCTCCGGGCTTACGATGACAGTTTCTGGCATGCTCGTGGAGCCTGCCGGGGGCTCGTCGCCCGTGGAAGTCTTTGCCCTCTTCGTCATCCTCTCCAGCAAGGTTTCTGCATCACTGCAGAGACAACAAAAGCAAGTCAGCAAGATTGATCCATGATTGGAAAATAAAGGCTATGGCAAAGCACTCACTCTTCTTCTTCTCGCTCCGGACTAAAGCCGGAGATGTCGAAATTGGCCTCCGTTGTGATGTCTGAGTGGGGAGGCGGAGGAGGGTTCCTAGGTCGCTTGGTTGTGACAGGCGCTGGGGGCTGACTAGCTTTCGTCGCTTCAGCTTCTGGTGCAGTAGTGCGAGACACCCCCGCCACCCCAGGAGTGGCCGCTGGTGTGGGTCTCGCACGTCGCGCAGGTTGCTGACGAACCCCTTGCCGCGGTGCAGTCTTGCCGGCCGCTTTCTTGCCGGGAGCCTCGCCGCTCGAGGAAGGCTGGCTTGCCGGGATGCCAGATACAGCCTTTCGAAGAACACCCTTTGTCTTCTTCGGGGCTGGGAGTTCTTCTTGCGGTTCTTCTTCAGCCGTGTCCTCGTCGGACGAGCTCTCGGCGGCTGTACTGCTCTGTTCCCCGGCAACTTTGTCCTTCCCGGCAGATTTTACTTCCACCACTACCTCTGCATCACTGGTTTCCCATTCTGTGAAGCCAGCGCTGCCAGCCTCCGCGGCAAGATTTGCCTCCTCCACCCTAGTAGCAATGTATGCTACTTCTTGGTCGGTGGTGGCTCGGATGAAGTCTGCCTCTTCCCGGACAGGTCTCTCCGTCAAGTTATCAAAAAACTTTTGTGCTTCCTCCTCAGTTGGCTCGGCCCAAGTTGCATCGAGACCATGGGCGTTGAACATCGGCATGAAGGCGATGATTGACCCCAAGGCAGAGTTGTTGCACAAAGGGACAATCCTTGCCTGCAGCCGATGCTTGTCATCACGCTGGAACAGCTTTTGGCGGAGAGCGCCAAGTTGCATAGTAGTCAGATTATTATTCAACCTGGGGCGCAATCTCATGATGTCCGCCGTGTTTCGGTATTCCCAAGTTGGCCTTCCCCTGTTCTGCAAGGGGGCAATGCGGCGGCGGAGAAAGTCGAAGCCAATCATTTCCATTGTCAGCCCGACAGCTTTCAGGCGAAGAATCCTGGTGGTGGCGATTGTGAGCTTTTCGTCGTCAGCGGCAAGACTGCTCCAGCCACTGCCGCGGACCGCCTTCTATTGCCGGGGCAGACAAAACGGATGGGGATCTGCTTCCTTGATCCGGCACCATTCAGCCCGCCATTCGTCCCACTTTTCGCGGTAAACTCCTTTGGGTATATTTCCTTATTCCAAGCCCTTGAAATCCAGCCGATAGAACCAGAGAGGGCCTCTCCTTTTTGGATGCGAGGGAAGAAGTAGTGGCAGAAAAGGGTAGTGTTGGGAACCACTCTGGCAAAATTCTCACAAAGGTGGGCAAAGATGGACATACATAGTACCGCATTCGGCGTGAAATCGAGAAGATGAAAGCCGTATGTGTACATGATGTCATTGAAGAAGTCGGAAAACGGAGGGCAGAGCCCGCAATAGAAATATGCGGTGAAAAAGGGGTATCTGTCCGACCCACTTTTGGAGCAAGAACCTGGAATCACGCGTGTGGCGGGGTGAGCCTGCGTATCCTTCGCCCACATGCATTGGTACCGCCTCTTCAGAGCTTCCTCATCGAGCGACAGGGCGAAGACGACATACTTCTTCCGCATCTTCACCAGTTCCCTCTCCGGGACATCGGCTTTCGCCTCCTTGCTCTTGCCTTTGCTGGCCCTAGGCGGCATGGCGGCTGTGAGGGCGGAAGCCGGGGATGAAGCAAGCGTGGAAGCGGCGGGCGAAAGAGGGAAAGCTTTGCTCTGAGCTCGAGAGGAGGAAGGCGATGGCGATGGCCAGATTGAGAAGAAAAGGGGGGGTAAATAGGCTTGTGCCTCTGCGGCTTCTCCTTTTTTGTGGGGAAGGAGCGGGGCCGCCTCTTTTACTCCCCAATGTTAATGCGCCTCTGCAGGCGCGTTGCAGTTGTAGCTTTTGAGGCACGCTTCCCACGTCGCGCGTTCGGCGCGCGTAGTGGGGGGCACAGTAAACGGCATATTTACGAGCAGTTAATCCCCCGCCACGTGTGCCCGTGCACTATTTGGGCCTAGCCCAACAACGCCTCGCACTCGTGTATGGCCTAGGCCCGGGGGCTCCTGCCGGTGTACTAAGTATTGGGCCAGTAGTACCCCGTACTTGTGCACGGGCAGTTGTAGCCATCCTCGCGGCAAGGCTTGTCGGGGAATAGTTCGAGGTTGATTCAAGCCACCAAAGAAATCATCCAGTCAGAAATCTGAGGATCAGCAGATAAGAAGAGCTGGAATCTGAAGGCCAGCTTCCCCGACAAGATCTTGCCGGGGTGGCCTGCGGAGCCCGGCAAGGATCGGCGCCCGGCAATGCTTGGCGCCCGGCAAGGCTTGGCGCCTGGCAAGGCTTGGCGCCCGGCAAGGTTTTTGTTGCTATGCCACCGCTCTAGCACAGCGACAAACCCGACATTCTGGGTCCTTCGTTGTATGCATGGCGACGCACTAGTGGAGGAGAGCTTAAGCGGTGCTGATGGGATGGCCCCTTTTTCCATCCCCAAGAAAGTAAGGACACCTAAACGGACACCTCATGGTGCATTAAATGCGTTCGTCCTAGTCCGTCAGGGGTTAGGTATGGTAACCCTGTAGCTACTTTACACCTCAATGTATGTACATTTTGCCTTTATGGTGACCCCTTGGTGGTATAAAAGGAGGCCCACGGCAACTGCTACAGAGGAGGAGATCTTCTGGCCCATTCTGCATGCGTAGCTACTCTTTGAACATACTGTTCACTGTGAGCGCTCCTGGAGGCTGTGCTCAAGAACATCAATAATAAAACAAGGCAGGAGTAGGGTTTTACGCTGATCAGCGGCCCGAACCTGGGTAAAATCTTCCCGCGTTGATCGTTGGTTCTACTCTTTGCGCATACCTCTCCCCCCGCCGAATCGTAAAGGGGTCCTTTAGGATCCCATAGGTGTCGTACCCCGACAGTACCCGCAGGGGATCTATGATGTCGGGTGTGCCGGAAGGGCACTCGAGTGTGATATTGTGGCGGAGCTTCAGAAACTCTGATTGTCTCCGCGTGATACTAAATGAGCCTATTGGATTTGGGTTTGTGATCTGAGTGGGTCGACGTGCCCTATACGCACTACCACCACGCGGGATAATGGTTATGGGGCCCTCTGTGATGTATGTTTCTCCCGAAAGCTCTTCAAACGTCACGTTTCACCGTGCGTGCTGATCGCCGGGAATGGGCTGGATACTTCACTGACGAGTTCAGTGTCGCGCCTGCACCCCGGCCAGCCACGCAACGCGCAGGGTGCCCAGGGCGATGGCCCAAGACCTCTGGGTGCATAGGTTAGTCCGGCGTGCTAACCTCTCTGCTGAGCCTAGATAGGGCGCTGCTTCGTGTTGATCTCCCGAGGCCGAGCATTACCCAGCAAGTGTGTCTGGCCAGCGTTGATCGAGCGTGTTGGGTAACATTAGTGCACCCCTGCAGGGATGAATAATCTGTCGATAGCCGGTCCTATGGTAAAGGACGCTCAGTTTGTGTATCCCGATCTACTACTTGAACTGGATACTTGTTACTTAATTGAAGCTTCGGGATCGCTTTCTCGCAGGGAGTCAAGGAAGGATCTCTAGGCTTGCTTCAACATGTTTGCTTAATAAAATGCTATTGTACTCTCTTCTATTGCTGCAAGATGATGGCTTCGTGAAGATGCTAGTCTTCGATAGGACTAGGCCTTCTCTCTATTCTGGCATTTCTGCAGCCCAGTCCACATATACAACCTTTCCCCTTTGATAATGTTGCATATGTAGTGTAGATCCTTGCTTGCTGAGTACTTCGGATGAGTACTCACGGTTGCTTTGTTACTTCTTTTTCCCCCTATTCCCCTACTTGATGATACATCATACGATGGAGCCCCGGAGCCAGATGCCACCTTAGGAGCTTACTACCAGGAGGGTCCAGACGGCACTTACTACTGGATCGAGCCAGCCGACCAGGAGTAGGATCGGCGGCTCCCAGGCAGGAGGCCTATGCCTTTCGATCTAGAGTCGTTGTTTGTCCTAGCCTTCTTAAGGCAAAACTTGTCTAACTATGTCTGTACTCAGATAATATTTGTATGACTGACTTATGTATTCGGATCCTCGTGATCCCTGGTCTGTAATATTGTGGATCTCCGTTATTTGTGTTAGAGTTGTGTTGTGATATCTTCCCGTGAGTCCCTGTGCTTGATCGTGCACGTTTGCATGTATGATTAGTGCATGATTGAGTCGGGGGCGTCACATTTATAAAAAAGCATATATTGTTTTCCTGTAATATCTAGTAGAAGAACTAATTTGTATGTCTAACAGATGGACAGGACTTGGATAACTTTTGCTCGAAGATTCTCCCCTGCATATGTCACTACAAAAAAAACACTTCCATGATGATACATCTTTGTAACATTAGGTCACGTTTTCTGTCATGCATGTACATCCATGATGATTTTATGACAGAATCAAGATAGTCATACCTGTGCTGTCATAGAAGTGTTCCATGACAATACCAAAATTATCGTCACGGAAGTGTCCACTTCCATGACGATAAATGGCGCGTCATGGAAGTGCTTTCATCAAGGGTAACCAACACGTGGCATCCACCGTAACGGGTCGCCGTTAAGCTATTGGGTTCCGGTTTGGATCCGATAACACGTTAACAGCCCGGACCAATGGGAATTTTCCACGTGTAAAATTCTCATTCGCCCGCGGATCCACGTGTTGGCCCAGCGTTGGGACAGTTGTCATCCAGTGAATGGACAGCACGCGCCTATGATATGTCGACACGTGGCTCGGCCCAACAGTGGCCCATTCAGGTCAAAAGGCTGGCCCGGTTGACCTGGTCAAAACATAACGGCCGGCCAACTTAAAGCCTGCTAGCGGCATGTTCGCATATAGCCAATTTACAGCCCGCTAACTCATGGCCCATTATGGCCTATCTGAATTAGGCCTAATAGCGTCATCTGGGCCGTCCAATATGATTCCATCCCGTTGTAACTTCCGGCCCATGTATGGCCCACGACGTCTTTCGGCCCATATGAGGCCCTTTGTAACTCTTGGCCCATTAACAGTCCGTGGTGAAACTGGCCCGTAATGAACAATGTATCACTTTATACCCATTAACAGCCCATTATTCCATTGGGCCATTTCTAGCCCGTGTGTATCTTTCAGCCTTCTTAGGGCCCAATTATTCTTTGGCTGATTTGCAGCATTCGATTACTTACGGTCCGTTACTGGCCTGTTCTGGTTGTGGGACAAATTCAGCCAGTGGTTAAAGTCGGCCCGTTTGTGACCCGTTAATCCGGTGGGCCGTTTTCATAGCGTCATCAAATACGGCCGATTAACGACGGCCCGTTATGGTTAGCCCATGAATGAACGATTCCAACTCTAGCCCATTTACGGCCCATAATGCGGTCCGTTATTGGCCCTTGTTTGGCCAATCGATCATACGGCCCATAGAAGGCCCACCGATTCTATGGCCCGTAGAAGGCCCATTGTTTGTACGTCCCATAGAAGGCCCATTGTTTCTATGGCCCGTAGAAGGCCCATTGTTTCTATGGCCCTAGGAGGCCCATGGTCACTATAGTAAATATGTAGCCCATGGTTATTGTGGCCTAGTTTTAAAAAATAGGTTATTGCGGCCACTAGCAAACCACGGAAAAAGAACTGCACTGACTATAATCAAACAAATAAACAAGACAACAAGGAAAGAAATAAGCAAGCAACTTACGCTAGGCTATCATGGCTATTACACATATTACATCCACTGGGCATCAAAGTTCGCCACCAGTGCAAATATGGGGAACAAAGTAGCATATTACATACACTGGTTGTCAAAGTTGGCGACCAGTGCAAATAAACGCCGCACCAAAACAAGTCCAGCATTGAAACCTCTTCACAAGAGCTGAAGAAACAATATCCTGGGTATCCACCATGCTGGCAAGACGCTTAGAAAGCTTATTAGCTTTCTCTTGTTTGGCGCTTAAATCCTCTAGCCCTTGCTATTACACCAGAAAGTATGCATTTGAATTCTGCAGGGACTTTATTAGTCCTTCGGCTTCCTGTCGCAGCACATCTGATCGATGTCTTTCAACTTGAAGTTGAGACTCAAGAAGCCGAACTGATTCAGGCAGCAAGTTCGAAGAGCTGGTGCCAGCAGTAGTGGCCAGTAACTCGAACACTACATCAAGACAGGACTTTGGGATTGTCTCAGTGTCTTCAATATAGTTTTTATCAGCTTTCTTGGAGACCAACAGGGATGTCTCACTATCTTGAACCTTATCTGCATTACTTCCTTTACCATTGCATAATGGGGTACTCTTCTCCAATATTGTGTCCGCATTCTAAAAGAGAAATAAGCAGACAGATCACAGGTTTACCATGTTGTATATGAAACTCATTTTGGTAAACCAGTTCAGTAGTAAGGTGGACAGGATAACAGCATGAAACAAACATATATCTATGTAGTATGGTCACTGTATGGTCCATATCATTCTAGTTTATGTGGCCAAATCAAGATAGAGGCAGTTCAAATCATATCTGTTTAAGACAAAGCAGCATAGACAGAATATAAGTGTGGGAAACTACACATCAATAACAACACTTGTAATGTGCATGGCATGAGAACATAACTATTTATTCAATTGAAACTGAAATCAACATAGAGCAAGTTACAACAACAAATACGTTAAAGAAACAGGTTTAAAACATACATGTTGCACCATCGGAGTTTCAATTGCATCCTTCAAATTTGAAATTAGTTGGTATGAGTAAATATAGTGATGCAAGAGCAAAGGAGTATGAACCATAGCTACGGAACCTGACCTGAGAACAATTCTTCTTCTGCTTAAAGCGTTGACTTGGGGTTCAGAGTGGTGGTCCTTGTGCTTTGGGCACTACAGTTGCCTTACTAACTGCTCGTGTTTGGGTGCTCTATGGTGGAGACGATGCTGTGTCAACTAGAACAGGGTTACTATCTGCTGGGGTTGGGGTTAGAAGGGGTGTAGCTGGTTCTCTGTCCAACTGGGTAGGGGTACAATCTGCGTGAGTCTGGGTTATGTGTGGTGGGGCTGGTTCTTGGGCAAGTACAACCGTGGTTCTATCTGCATCGACGGGTAGCACGATCTTTTCTAAAGACCGTGTTGTTACTCCCATAGATACGGCCATCACCCCCTCCAATTCAAATGGCTGATAAACAAGAAAAGTAATTGAATGTACAGACATTGTAAGATAGACATGTGCAATGGATAGTAGGGAAGAAAACAGGGCATGAAATAATTCACATGTATGTTGTCTAACCAAACAGGATAGCATGACATAATTTCACATATATGATGGCTAATTAAACAGGATAGCATGACACAATTTCACATATATGATGGCTAACTAAACTAGATAGAATGACATACTTCAAAATATGATGACTATGTAAACAGGATGACATGATATAACTATATGATGTGTCTATTAAAGTGGTTGGCATGCCATAATTCACAAACATGCCGTCGATGGAATCATGATGGCATGATATAATTCACGAATAGAATGACATAATTCAAAATATGATGACTATGTAAACAGGATGAGATGATATAACTATATTATGTCTTTAGAAAATGGGTTGGCATGCCATAATTCAGATACATGCTGTCTATGTAAACATCATGGCATGATATAATTCAAATATATGATTTATATACTAAGCAAGTGAGCAGAGGGCAATCGCATATATGATGTGTTAACTAAGGAGATGGCATTCAATATTGTGTATATGATGTAAAAACTAAGCATTGTAAGACAACATATGCATGATATGAGTAATATAACCCTGCCAAGTTTGAGCATACACCTCAGGGGGGAAATAGGAATGGTCATCTGCCTCTGAATCCTCTTCTGAGGAGCTATCTGTAACCAGCAAGATATTTGCTTCAACAGCTAGCGTTGTCTGCTCTGAAGACCTTGTTTTCACTCCAGATTTTTCCATCACCAATTCAAATGGCTGATGCACAGGAAGAGCAGTTGAATATACAAACATTGTCGACAAATGGAATGAGTAATACAAAAAAGGATGGCATGATATAATTCACATATATGACGCTTGGCTAAACAGCATGGCATTGCATAATTCACATACATAATGCCTTGCAACAAGATAGCATTGCATAATTCACATATATAATGTCTTGCAACAAGATGGCATTGCAAAATTCACATATTTGGTAATTAGACACTAAACAGGTGGCACTCACACAAAGCATGTCTAAACTAAGCAAATGACATGCCAATTCAAGACACCATATGCATGATATGAGCAATATAACCCTGCCAAGTTAGAGCATGCACCTCGAGGGGGAAATACGACTGGTCATCTGTCTCTGAATCCTCCTCTGAGGAGCTATCCGTAACCAGCAAGACATGCGCTTCATCAGATAGCATTTTCTGCTCTGAAGACCTTGTTTTCACTCCAGATTTTTCCATGACCGTGTAGAATGGCTGATGCAGAGGAAGAGTAATTGAATGTACTAAAATTGTTGGCAAATTTAATACGTAATAAAAAAGGATGGGATGATATAATTCACATATAAGATGACTGGCTAACCAGGATGGCATTGCAAAATTCACATATATGAGCCTGGCTAAACAAGATGGCATTGCATGATTCACATATATGATATAGAAAGTAAACAGATGGCATTCACACAATACTTGTCTAAACTAAGCAGATGACATATTTTATGTATAAAGTAAGCAATGCAAGGCACCATATGCATGATATGACCAACATCAGCATGCCAAGTTAGAGCAAAATACCTCAGGGGGTAAATAGGAGTGGTCTGCGCCCTCTGAACCCCCCTCTGAACAATTATCTTCCTCTTGATTACAATCCGGAATGGGGGGAGGGGGTTTTCTTTTGGACCAACCATGGAGCGACGTTTGCATGAAATTTTATTGCCACGCAAGGCTCGTCTCTTTTGCTCTACATGTTCAATACCATTATGTACAATAACTAACATGCATAGGAATAACACATAGTGAGATTATGTAAGGAGTGCATGCACAAATTCAGAGTGATGGTAGCAAACTATGGATAGACCCAAAACCAATGATAGCAGGCAGATAATAGCTTCAGTTAAAAAATACAGATAGTGGCTCCTTTAATGTTTATTTCCACCCAACATGAAACTCACAGTAGACACCCCAGATTAACCAGATAGTAGACATATAGTATTGATTGCTGCCCCAATATGTACCCCACAACCAATTAAAAACTCAAGTTTGAGCATTAGTTTGGACCTGACTCGGAGTCTAATCAGTGAACAGGACGATAAAGTAGCATGTCATCTTATTAAGTGATGCATAACGTAAGCAGACACGAAAGAGTGCGACCTCTCTTGCGAACCCGTGTAGTCCTCAAGGTCATCTGCTCAGTTGATGATGGTAATGCAGTTGTCGTGGCTGCCGGCGGCGGGGAAGAAGATCTGAGGCGGCGAAAGACAGTCTGGAGGGCGGATCCCTGTTGTGGTGAACCCGTCCGTTGTTGGAGCAGCGAAGCTGGGGTGGACCACATCGCAGCAGGAGCGGGACAAACCACACAAGGTTTTCTTTGACACATATCTGTAACAAAAGTAATTCTTTAAGGGCTTGTTTGAATTGGAGGATTCTAACAATGCAGGGATAGGAAATACACAGGAATACGATAGGGATGCACGTGCAAAATAGAGAATTTAAAAACACAGGATTTCTGCCAATCTGGGTGTTTGGTTCACAAGAATTGGAAGATCACAGGATGCAAAGAAGCATGGTGAGATTAAGTCAAACCACAAGAAAATGTATGGTTATAATGCTATTATGCTACTATCTCTTAGTCTTGTGCTTCATGAATAGGAATTTGAAAGGAGGACAAGTGGATATTAAAATTCCTACGATTTTTCTTTCAAGGAGACACTAAAGGAACAAATCCTACAGTTTTCCTTTGCTCCATTCCTTTGTACCAATTGCATGAATAGTAGTACCATATGAAACTTTCCAATTCCTATGTTTTTCCTTTACTTTTCCTTTCAAGCACTGGCGATTCTAGTAGGCAGGCTAGAACAGGGAAAAGCCTACACTCAAAAAATGTTTTTGTGCTACTTCTACTACTTTGGACCCAGGCCACTGCCCTACTAGCTCAACTCCGAGGCCCATCTACAAATGCACAGCTCAAACACGTAGAAATAAATAATGATGGCGTTCAAGAGAGTCCATCACGGATAGCTAAGTTGCCTAGTACCTCACTGCTTGTCATATAGTAGGAGAAACTAATCGTATTTCACGTTACTACGTGTGTTCAGTGGACAATATATATAACATGTAGAGTAAAAAAGCGATGCAACAAGTGTACAACCTCTTTGGCGAAGCCATGTCGATCTCAGCATGATTGGGTTGGTCGGTGAGGATGCTCCGACTGATTTGGCTGTCAGAGGAGGGGAAGAAGATCTTAGGCGTCTGGAGATGGAGCCGAGGGTACTGCTCCGGTGAGTTGTACGACGGCAAGGCTAAAGCAGGACAAGAGAGACAACGTTAACCTGAGTGGAATTCTAATAGCATCTCCAATAGAAGATATAAAATACATAACCACAAAGTGCTAGATGTAAAATACATCAGCCGCTCATCTCTGAACTTAACTCTCGAAACTGAATTTAACTATCGAAACTGAATTTTACTGTCGAAACTGAATTTTGCTGTCGAAACTGAATTTTACTGTCAAAACTGAACGCACTAGTTGCAGAAAAGCAGTAGCAGCAGCAGCAGCGCTCGGAGCAGCAGCGCGTGCGAGAGTCGGGGCAGCTAATCGTGTAGCAGCATCTTGGGTCACAGCTGTAGGGGCTCAAGCAAGAGCAGGATCTACTGCTCGTGCAGCAGCAGTGCGAGCAAGAGTAGAGCAGCAGCGCAAGCAAGAGCAAGAGCGAGAGCAGCAGCGCGAGCACAAGCAAGAGCAGACCAGGCAGGGGACGGAGAGCAAGACAGAGCAGCAGCGTGAGCGAGAGCCAACACAGCAGCAGCTCCTACTGATGTGGACGTTGCCGCCGAGGGAGCGACACCCTGGAGGAAGTGGCCGGCGACGCCGCCGTAGATGGAGCCGCGCCATGTCGGCTCGGGACCAAGCGCCGGCAGCACCGTGAGATTGAATCAGGAAGAAAATGTAGCGTTTAGTGTAGAACCTCTTTGGTGGCGCCGATTAGGCCTCAGCTTCATCCGAGGAATCGGTGATGATGCTGCTCTTCCGATGGTGCAGGTGAAGACGGCGGTGTGGGAATGGAAGTGGCGCGAAAGACAAGGGGAACGTCGGGGCAGCTCCTTGGAGGTGGCGGATGCGGTGGCTGAACCGGCGGGACGACGAGATCGACAACGAATCCTCATCCAGTGCGGTGGATGAGGGACGTCGAGGTGTTGCGGTGGACGACGTCGTTGGGGAAGAGGCTCTGGCTGGGTGGCGGACGGAGGAGGGTGTGGGGCCTTGTGGGTTTTCGCGGCCTCGGTGTACGAATGGGGGGCGGATGGGATGGGAGGGGGGAACCATGTCTTAGGGATGCGCTTGTCCGAAATGTGGGGTAAGTTACGTAAGTACCCTCACCGATTTGAGCTAGGCGGTTCTTTCGGTTCAGGGGTATCACGGGCATTTTGCGGGTCGGGATTTCGCAGCAGGTGGGTGTTTTCACGTGCGTTGTAATTTTGGGATAGCAAGGCGCGGGTTGACATGGAGGGAGCTTTCGGAGCACAATGAGACAAAGAGCTATCTTAAAATTTTGGGGTAACAAGGCGCGGGTTGAAGAGGCGGGAGTTTCGCAGCACGATAGACAGAGATGCTAGCTTGAAATTTTGGCATAACAAAGCGCTGCTTGAAATTTTAGGAGAACAAGCTTAACGTGTACAAAAAAAAGACGAATCGCACCTCACTAGAGAGAGCCATGTCCCGTTTTACTATATTACTAGAAATGCATTCAAATACAACAACAAAAAACTTAAAAAGTCGGGACAACAAACTTAATGTGTACAGTACCAAATCAATTTGCACTTCCTTCAACAATAAGAAAAACAATTCGTGTTGTCTAGCATGACTAAATTTGAGTACATTTTGCCTGTTTGAATGGGATTGTACTCGGGTTAGTTATACAGCCATCTAAATATTATCTTCACAACACATGACATGAATATAGGAGTAGTAAATTCCCATATAAATATGAACTACATGTACATACGATCTCGAATTCAAATATATGTATCCATTTTATGTTTAATTCAAATCATAGTACATGTATGCTCTAGCTAGATGTTCGAAATCTAAACCATGTATGATACTACGTACACTGTGTTTAACACACACACACACACCATTTAGACTAGTAAGGTACACGTGCATTGCACGCATGAGATTTGGCAACCAAATTATGAATAAATATCACATTATAGCATGTAAGCTTTGAGTCATATATGCATGATGTAGATGTTCATTTAATTCTTATAGTTCATCTCATTCAAAATCACTTAGTTTTTATAAAAAAGCTAATCTATTGTAAGATTCATGGAATTGTGCAATGTAAAGCATAAAGTAAAAACAAATAATGGCGATTCATCTAAAAAAACTTGGGCAATTATGATTCGGAAAATTCTAGAACAAAGGAGAAGTGCTTGTGTTTTGAGGTTTGTGCATTATGCTTAAGTTCAACCATGGAGTCTTCTAGATTGTACATGTGGCAAAATCTGGTGGAATGTAGATGATATCGAACGGCCAGTAGTGCTCGGATTTGCCATCTCTGCACCGTCGGATTGGCTTCATCCAACGACCATCTTTCAAAGTTATTCGCACACTATATAGGGGTATAGATATGTGATGCGAAAGCCACCCATCATCTCCAATTAGAATAGTGTGTCCATGCACAGATGCAATGTGGCCAAACGATGCCTCCCATTGGTATCTCAAATTCAAATCAGTCTGACCTTGTTCAATGTGTATACAGTATAGCATGCTCATTTCCAAACCACACCATGCATATCTCAGTTATATTCATGCATGCATGGGTTTCAAACATCATGATCTGTTATTCAAATATTTGAATTCAACTTTACATTGATTATGACCTCACCTAGTCTTTTACACCCACACAGTCATCTTCTCTTTATAATTGTACCACTAACTTTCTCTCGTGCAGGCATGCACACACACTACCACTCGGCATTATCCATCGCACACATGCAATCCTTTTCTTCAGGTCGGTCTCCCATGCATGCACACACACACCTCCCCCTCTTCATCACTTTGGGCATTCTTTATCTCTCACATGCATGCGCAACAATTGATGTTCCTCTATGTCGGTGTACTAATATTGGGCCATTAGTACCACGTACTTGTGCACGGGCAGTTGTAGCCATACTCGCGGCCAGGCTTGTCGGGGAACAGTTGGAGGTTAATTCAAGTTATCAAAGAAACACCCAAGCCAAGGATCAGAGGATCAGCAGATAAGAAGAGCTGAAGACCGAAAGCCAGCCTCCCCGGCAAGATCTTGTCGGGGTGGCCTGCGAAGCCCGGCAAGATTTCGCGCCAGGCAAGATTCAGCGCCCGACAAGATTCTGCCACTGTGCCACCGCTTCATTACAGCAACAAGCCTGGCATTATGGGTCCTTCTCTGGATGCGTGGCAAGGCGCCAGTGGAGGAGAGCTTAAGCGGTGCTGATGGGATGGCTCCTTTTTCCATCCCCAAGAAAACGAGGACACCTAAACGGACACCTCATGGTGCATTAAATGCATTCGTCCTAAACCGTCAGTGGTTAGGTATGATGACCCTGTAGTTACTTTAAACCTCAATGTATGTACATTTTGCCACTGTGGTGACCCCTTTGAACGTATAAAAGGAGGCCCAAGGCAACTGCTACAGGGGGGGAGGATCTTCTGGCCCATCCTGCATGCGTAGCTGCTCTTTGAACGTACTGTTCATCGCAAGCGTTCCTGAAGCCTGGGCTCAAGAACACTCTCAATAAAACAAGGCAGGAGTAGGGTTTTACACTGATTAGTGGCCCGAACCTGGGTAAAATCACCCCACGTCGATCGTTCGTTCTACTCTTTGCGCATACCTCTCTCCCTGCCGAATCGTAGAAGGGATCCACGCGGTCCCATAGGTATCGCACGCCGACATCTTTGGCGCGCCAGGTAGGGGGGCGATGCAGCGGCGGAGGAAATCGAAGCCAATCATCTCCATTGTGAGCCCGGCAGCTTTCAGGCGAAGGATTCTAGTGGTGGCGATCGTGAGCCTCTCGTCCTCCGCGGCGAAATCGCTCCAGTCACTGCCGCGGACCACCTTCAGCTGTCGAGGCAAACAGAACGGATGGGGATCTGCTTCCTTGATCCAGCACCACTCAGACCGCCATTCTTCCCATTTCTCGCGGTAGACCCCATCTGGGTATATCTCCTTATTCCAAGCCCTTGGAATCCAGGCAATAGAACCGGAAAGGGCCTTCCCCTTTTGGATGCGAGGAATAAAGTAATGGCGGAAGAGGGCAGTGTTGGGAACTACTCTGGCAAAGTTTTTGCAAAGATGAGCAAAGATGGACATGCACATTACGGTGTTCGGCGTGAAATCAAACAGATGGAAGCCGTATGTGTACATAATGTCGTTGAAGAAGTCAGAGAATGGAGGACAGAGTCCGCAATAGATATAAGCGATGAAGAGGGGATATCTGTCAGGTCCGCTCTCGGAACAAGAACCTGGAATCACGTGAGTTGCGGGGTGAGCTTGCGTCTCCCTCGCCCACATGCAGTGGTACCGGTTCTTCAAGGCCCTCACATCGAGCATCGGAGCGAAGACAACGTACTTTTTCCGCATCTTCACCAGTTCGCTCTCTGGAACAACGGTTTTTTGCCTCCTTGCCCTTGCCCTTGCCAGCTTTGGGCGGCATGGTTGCTGCGAGAGTGGAAGCCGAGGATAGAACATGTGCCGAAGCGAAGAGCGGATAAGGAGAAGTCTGGCTTTGAGCTCGAGAAGGAGAAGATAATGGCGGAGTCCAGATTGAGAAGAAGAGGGGGTAAATAGGAAGCGCATCTGTTGTTTCCCTTTTTTATGGGGAAGGAGCGAGGCCGCCTCTTCTACTCCCCAATGTAAATACGCCTCTGCAGGCGCGCTGCGGCTGCAGCCTTTCAGCGCATGCTTCCCATGTCTTGCATTCAGCGCGCGTAGTGGGGGGGCACAGCAAGCGAGATATTTACGAGCAGTTGATCCCCTACCATGCATGCCCGTGCACTGTTTGGGCCTAGCCCAACAACGCCTCGCACTCGTGTGTGGCCTAGGCCCGGGGGCTCCTATCGGTGTACTAAGTATTGGGCCATTAGTACCCCGTACTTGTGCACGGGTAGTTGTAGCCATACTCGCGGCCAGGCTTGTCGGGGAACAGTTGAAGGTTAATTCAAGTTATCAAAGAAACACCCAAGCCAAGGATCAGAGGATCAGCAGATAAGAAGAGCTGAAGACCGAAAGCCAGCCTCCCCGGCAAGATCTTGCCTGGGTGGCCTGCGAAGCCCGGCAAGATTCTGCCACTGTGGCACCGCTTCAGTACAGCAACCAGCCTGGCATTCTGGGTCCTTCTCTGGATGCGTGGCAAGGCGCCAATGGAGGAGAGCTCAAGCGGTGCTGATCGGATGGCCCCTTTTTCCATCCCCAAGAAAACGAGGACACCTAAACGGACACCTCATGGTGCATTAAATGCATTCATCCTAAACCGTCAGTGGTTAGGTATGATGACCCTGTAGCTACTTTACACCTCAATGTATGTACATTTTGCCACTGTGGTGACCCCTTTGAACGTATAAAAGGAGGCCCAAGGCAACTGCTACAGGGGGAGGAGGATCTTCTGGCCCATCCTGCATGCGTAGCTGCTCTTTGAACGTACAGTTCATCGCAAGCGTTCCTGGAGCCTGGGCTCAAGAACACTCTCAATAAAACAAGGCAGGAGTAGGGTTTTACGCTGATTAGCGGTCCAAACCTGGGTAAAATCACCCCACGTCGATCGTTGGTTCTACTCTTTGTGCATACCTCTCTCCCTGCCAAATCGTAGAAGGGATCCACGCGGTCCCATAGGTGTCGCACGCCAACATCTTTGGCGCGCCAGGTAAGGGGGCGATGCAGCGGCGGAGGATATCGAAGCCAATCATCTCCATTGTGAGCCCGACAGCTTTCAGGCGAAGGATTCTAGTGGTGGCGATCGTGAGCCTCTCGTGCTCCGCGGCGAAATTGCTCCAGTCACTGCCGCGGACTGCCTTCTGCTGTCGAGGAAAACAGAACGGATGGGGATCTGCTTCCTTGATCCAACACCACTCAGATCGCCATTCTTCCCATTTCTCGCGGTAGACCCCATCTGGGTATATCTCCTTATTCCAAGCCCTTGGAATCCAGGCAATAGAACCGGAAAGGGCCTCCCCCTTTTGGATGCGAGGAATAAAGTAATGGCGGAAGAGGGCAGTGTTGGGAACTACTCCGGCAAAGTTTTTGCAAAGATGAGCGAAGACGAACATGCACATTACGTCGTTCGGCGTGAAATCAAGAAGATGGAAGCAGTATGTGTACATAATGTCATTGAAGAAATTAGAGAATGGAGGACAGAGTCCACAATAGAAATAAGCGGTGAAGAAGGGATATCTGTCAGGTCTGCTCTCGGAACAAGAACATGGAATCACGCGAGTTGCGGGGTGAGCTTGCGTCTCCCTCGCCCACATGCACTGGTACCGGTTCTTCAAGGCCCTCGCATCGAGCGTCGGAGCAAAGACAACGTACTTTTTCCGCATCTTCACCAATTCGCTCTCCGGAATGACGGTTTTTCGCCTCCTTGCCCTTGCCCTTGCCAGCCTTGGGCGGCATGGTGGCTGCGAGAGTGGAAGCCGAGGATAGAACGGGTGCGGAAGCGAAGAGCGGATAAAGAGAAGTCTGGCTTTGAGCTCAAGAAGGAGAAGATAATGGCGGAGTCCAGATTGAGAAGAAGAGGGGGTAAATAGGAAGCGCATCTGTAGTTTCCCTTTTTTATGAGGAAGGAGCGAGGCCGCCTCTTCTACTCCCCAATGTAAATACGCCTCTGCAGTCGCGCTGCGGCTGCAGCCTTTCAGCGCACGCTTACCATGTCGCGCATTCAGCGCGCGTAGTGGGGGGGCACAGTAAGCGGGATTTTACGAGCAGTTAATCCCCTGCCATGAATGCCCGTGCACTGTTTCGGCCTAGCCCAACAACGCTTCGCACTAGTGTGTGGCCTAGGCCCGGGGGCTCCTCTCGGTGTACTAATTATTGGGACATTAGTACCCCGTACTTGTGCACGGGCAGTTGTAGCCATACTCGCGGCCAGGCTTGTCGGGGAACAGTTGGAGGTTAATTCAAGTTATCAAAGAAACACCCAAGCCCAGGATCAGAGGATCAGCAGATAAGAAGAGCTGAAGACCGAAAGCCATCTTCCCCTGCAAGATCTTGCCGGGGTGGCCTGCGAAGCCTGGCAAGATTTCGCGCCCGGCAAGATTCAGCGCCCGGCAAGATTCTGCCACTGTGCCACCGCTTTAGTACAACAACCAGCCTGGCATTCTGGGTCCTTCTCTGGATGCGTGGCAAGGCGCCAGTGTAGGAGAGCTTAAGCGGTGCTGATGGGATGGCCCATTTTTCCATCCCCAAGAAAACGAGGACCCCTAAACGGACACCTCACGGTGCATTAAATGCATTCATCCTAAACCGGTAGTGGTTAGGTATGATGACCCTGTAGTTACGTTACACCTCAATGTATGTACATTTTGCCACTGTGGTGACCCCTTTGAACGTATAAAAGAAGGCCCAAGGCAACTGCTACAGGGGGAGGAGGATCTTCTGGCCCATCCTGCATGCGTAGCGGCTCTTTGAACATACTGTTCATCGCAAGCGTTCCTGGAGCCTGGGCTCAAGAACACTCTCAATAAAACAAGGCAGGAGTAGGGTTTTACGCTGATTAGCGGCCCAAACCTGGGTAAAATCACCCCACGTCGATTGTTGGTTCTACTATTTGCGCATACCTCTCTCCCTGCCGAATCGTAGAAGGGATCCACGCGGTCCCATAGGTGTCGCACGCCGACATCTTTGGCGCGCCATGTAGGGGGGCGATGCAGTGGCGGAGGAAATCGAAGCCAATCATCTTCATTGTGAGCCCGGCAGCTTTTTGGCGAAGGATTCTAATGGTGGCGATCGTGAGCCTCTCGTCCTCCGCGGCAAAATCGCTCCAGTCACTGCCGTGGAGCGCCTTCTGCTGTCGAGGCAAACAGAACAGATGGGGATCTGTTTCCTTGATCCAGCACCACTCAGATCGCCATTCTTCCCATTTCTCGCGGTAGACCCCATCTGGGTATATCTCCTTATTCCAAGCCCTTGGAATCCAGGCAATAGAACCGGAAAGGGCCTCCCCCTTTTGGATGCGAGGAATAAAGTAATGGCAGAAGAGGGCAGTGTTGGGAACTACTCCGGCAAAGTTTTTGCAAAGATGAGCGAAGACGGACATGCACATTACGGCGTTCGGCGTGAAATCAAGAAGATGGAAGCCGTATGTGTACATGATGTCGTTGAAGAAGTCAGAGAATGGAGGACAGAGTCCACAATAGAAATAAGCGGTGAAGAAGGGATATCTGTCAGGTCCGCTCTCGGAACAAGAACCTGGAATCACGCGAGTTGCGGGGTGAGCTTGCGTCTCCCTCGCCCACATGCACTGGTACCGGTTCTTCAAGGCCCTCGCATCGAGCGTCGGAGCGAAGACAACGTACTTTTTCCGCATCTTCACCAGTTCGCTCTCTGGAATGACGGTTTTTCGCCTCCTTGCCCTTGCCCTTGCCAGCCTTGGGCGGCATGGTGGCTGCAAGAGTGGAAGCCGAGGATAGAACGGGTGCGGAAGCAAAGAGCGGATAAGGAGAACTCTGGCTTTGAGCTCCAGAAGGAGAAGATAATGGCGGAGTCCAGATTGAGAAGAAGAGGGGGTAAATAGGAAGCGCCTCTCCTGTTTCCCTTTTTTATGGGGAAGGAGCGAGGCCGCCTCTTCTACTCCCCAATGTAAATACGCCTCTGCAGGCGCACTGCGGCTGCAGCCTTTCAGCGCACGCTTCCCACATCGCGCATTCAGCGCGCGTAGTGGGGGGGCACAGTAAGCGGGATATTTACGAGCAGTTGATCCCCTGCCATGCGCGCCCGTGCACTGTTTGGGCCCAGCCCAACAACGCCTCGCACTCGTGTGTGGCCTAGGCCCAGGGGCTCTAGTCGGTGTATTAAGTATTGGGCCATTAGTACCCCGTACTTGTGCACGGGCAGTTGTAGCCATACTCGCGGCCAGGCTTGTCGGAGAACAGTTGGAGGTTAATTCAAGTTATCAAAGAAACACCCAAGCCAAGGATCAGAGGATCAGCAGATAAGAAGAGTTGAAGACCGAAAGCCAGCCTCCCTTGCAAGATCTTGCCGGGGTGGCCTGCGAAGCCCGGCAAGATTTTGCGCCTGGCAAGATTCAGCGCCCGGCAAGATTCTGCCACTGTGCCACCGCTTCAGTACAGCAACCAGTCTGGCATTCTGGGTCCTTCTCTGGATGCGTGGCAAGGCGCCAGTGGAGGAGAGCTTAAGCGGTGCTGATGGGATGGCCCCTTTTTCCATCCCCAAGAAAACGAGGACCCCTAAACGGACACCTCACGGTGCATTAAATGCATTCGTCCTAAACCGTCAGTGGTAAGGTATGATGACCCTGTAGCTACTTTACACCTCAATGTATGTACATTTTGCCACTGTGGTGACCCCTTTGAACGTATAAAAGGAGGCCCAAGGCAACTGCTACAGGGGGAGGAGGATCTTCTGGCCCATCCTGCATGTGTAGCTGCTCTTTGAACGTACTGTTCATCGCAAGCGTTTTACGCTGAATAGCGGCCCGAACCTGGGTAAAATCACCCCACGTCGATCGTTGGTTCTGCTCTTTGGGCATACCTCTCTCCCTGCCGAATCGTAGAAGGGATCCACGCGGTCCCATAGGTGTCACACGCCAACACTCTATGTGTGTATATATATAGCTAGGTCTTTCCCAGTTTTCCACACAAACCGATCGATCTATATATCTAGTCAGGTCTCACCCTCTTTCCCACATACACATCGATCAATCTATACCTCTCTATATAGTATTACATAGCTGATACACCCACATTATCTATCCATCGTCCCCCTCTCATCATCCATGCCTTCTGCTTCATCTCTCAGATGCTCGCACAGTGGCGAAGACAGGGGCAGCAAGGGCCCTGCCCCCCCTAACATCACTATATACTGAGGCTAATATGAATTAATGTGATCAGTAGATCAATTGTTGGTAAAATGGTTTAAGTTGATGAATTGGCCCTCCCCGTAAAGGATTAGCAATGCTTGGCCCCCTAGCTCATTTATTTTTCATGGCTCCGCCACTGCACGCAACCGCGCACGTTCTCACCCCCTCTCTTTAAATATCGATCTCGCACTTGTGCACTCCTTCAGTATCCCTCCACTTGGCCCCTCGCACATCTTCCAGCACCCCAGCCCCCCATATCCCAGTGCTTGTACGCTCATAGAGCTCTTCCCTCTATCTATCTCTATCGATATCTCGCGTGGTCGACCCCTCCCCTCCCTTCTCGTATATCACCCCGGCCCCATGCACATACATGTATGTATATAGGCCTCTCCTTCACACAAATTGCATTGACACGTATTCCCTCACCATATCTTAGTATATCTCACACACACGGAGTACGTGTGCGAAAGATAAGAGGTGCACACACGCACTCATTCCCACATACAAACGCGCGGGTGCATGGTGGAGCACACTTGTACAAAAAATGAGTGTGTAGAAAGGCTTTAGATGATGTGCCACTAGTCTATATCTATACCTCTGTATCTATATCTATACCCCTATATTGAGTGCGAATAAAATTGAAAGATGGTCGTTGGATGAAGCTAATCAGACGGTGCAGAGATGGCAAATCCGAGCACTACTGGCCATTGGATATCATCTACATTCCACCAGATTCTGCCACATGTACAATCTAGAAGATTCCATGGTTGAACTTTAGCATAATGCACAAACCTCAAAACACAAGTACTTCTCCTTTGTTCTAGAATCTTCTGTATCATAATTGCCCAATTTTTTTTCTAGTTGAATTGCCATTATTTGTTTTTACTTTATGCTTTACAACGCACAATTCCAGGAATCATAAAATAGATTAACTTTTTTATAAAAACTAATTGATTTTGAATGAGATGAACTATAAGAATTAAACGAACGTCTACATCATGCATATATGACTCAAAGCTTACATGCTATAGTGTGGTATTTATTCATAATTTGGTTGCCAAATCTCATGCGTGCAATGCACATGTACCTTACTAGTACTTCCAGTATGTGCAAAACACGTAAATTAGAATTCCAATGGCACGCTACAGAGTGTCTCTCCCTTTTTCAGTTAATATATTATGATTAAAATGATGTGGGGGCTTCCATGAAGCCACGTGGCACATGTGGAGGCATTGTCACGACCTCCTTGTGTGGATTGATCACAGTGACGTGCTGCTGGTTCCAGAAGAATGTACTCGTCCTCTCTCATGCACACTGGCAGTACATGCACGAAGCGAAGATGTGCACGCACACACTCATTCCCTCGCACGCACACGTGGGTACATGGTGGGACCCATTTTTGTACGAAGATCCACCCCATGTGATAATTTGACGCGTGTAAAGTCGTTCACTTCATTGATGGTCAATTAATACAGTGCATGCAAATTGAGTGGACGTGAGGGAGGAAATAGTTGAGAAAGACATTACTACCACACTGCGTGCATGCGAGTAGTTAAATCATGGGTTGCTACTTCCATAGGTCTCCTTCGTATTTTGTGGCAATTTTTTACCATAATTTTAAGTAAAACAATATTTATGCATGTGATAAAAATTAATGTCATCGAAAACTATGTTCAAATGTGATTCCAATTATATAATTTTTCGTGACATGCATTAAAATTTTCTTACTTAAATTTTTGGTCAAAAATTGGCACAAAATAAAAAGGGGGCCAACAAACCAGGACGCAGGCTGGATGATCAATTTTTGCCTGGGTTAATGTTGGTGGCCTTTGTATTTAAATATGGACGGAGTGGAGTAGTACTATCTTTATCTTAGCCTCGTAGGGCTCTCCCAGCGCCTACGCTCGCCTCCCCGCCTCGCCCACCGGATCCCGCCATGGATGATCCCGCCATGGATAATCCCTTAGATCCCAGGATCCCGTGGGCTACCCTCTCGCTGTGGCCCGCAGCACTGCCGCCTTGGAGCGAAACCCACATGTGTTTTAGAGGGGATCCATTCTATGGAATCACAGATCGATGGCGCCGGAGGACATGCCAGGGCTGCGTTTCAGGTGGTGGGCAGCAAGGGCAAATCGGATCGAGGAAGCATCGCATCGATTGGAGACAAGTTCGAAGGAGCTATGCCTGGCGAAGCACAAGGCAGAGGCACAAGTCGATCTCGGGGGAGAGATGCTAAGGGATGTCAGCATCTAGCAACGTCGCGTTGATTTCGAGCTGGGGCTAATGGCAGAGATCATATTCACAGAGTCGACTGCGGAGGAAAGAACGTGCATGCCTGCGGAATGGCATGAGCAGCCAGTGCAACTGTTCAAATGGGCGGTAGGAGAAGCCAAATCGCGGGACCAGCTGCGGCGGTGCCGCTAGGAATGCATCATAGGCGAGGTGAGCTACCCTCCTTCCCCGCCAGCGATACAGTGACCTACTCGGTTGCTGCTGCAGTGAACTTGCGGCGCCATGGCGGTTTGCAACCGTGATAATCACTCCATCTATATGTATTGTATTCCTACGAAAATACTTGGTCGTTTGGAAAAAGATGGTAATTGACTTATCACTAGTTTTTTAATGCTTGGTCGTGACAATCACCCGAAGCCACAACCAGAAGTCTCCATCACGTAATACTTACGGTCGGTCGCACCAACAGAGGGTCGATCGGACCCGTGTCTCACCGAAGGGACACGCTTCGGCTTGGTCTGACATGTACGACCAGTTACATCACTGACTTGTGCGACCACATTTGAGCAGTAGCACTTGAAATTTGTGTTCCAGGAAACTCATCGGGAGCCGTTTCGAGCCTCGAAACCAAAACCATCAATTAATCTTTAGCTTGTTCCCATCACATTCCAAAGTAGTACTACCATGCTATAATTAAGTGCAAACCTGCTCACACCTAGTACGTATCAAACCTGAATGTGTTCCCACTATGCAGGTTTTAGTACTAGTGCTAGTACTAGGTTATAAAAAGGGGAACTACCTAGCCGAAAATCACTCTACCTTCCTCCTCATAAGTCTTTCTTGTTCGTCCGTCCTTGCCATGGCCGGTGTGTAGAGCTCTAGGTCGAGAACTACTTGTAACAAGGGAGCGGAGACCAAGGCTGCGAAAAAAAGAGAGGGCTCGCCGCCTCGCAGAGACCTCAAAAGATCTCTCACGGGCAGGCGAGGGCTCCCAAGAGCGCTCTAGCTGCGGAGGCGAACATGCCGAACTGGCGGTGCTGGAGTCGTTATCCCTCGACGACATGCCCGATCAGCTCAATAAGCAGAAGGAGTTCATCGATGACTTGGTGGAGCTACTGAAGGAGAGCCTCGACGACATGCCCGCTGAGCTCAATAAGAAGGAGGAGTTGACCGCCGGCTTGGTGATGCTGCTGAAGGAGAGCATTGCCTTGGGTAAGAAGGCGATCGGCAAAATCCTGCAACTTCAGGAGGACAAGGCGAAGCTCCGCCACGAGCTCGACCTACTGAAGGAGGAGAACGCCGGCTGGAAGAAGCTGCACGAGAAGAGTAGTTCCTCGGTGAAGATGCTGCACGCCCTCGTCATGGAACAGAAGGAGGAGTTGGTGAAGCTCTGCATCGAGCACCCGGCTGCTGTCAAGGTACGCAATGCGGCCATGGAATAGATGATGAAGGCTCGCGTTGAGAAATCCCCCGTCATGGACAGAATGAAGAAGATGGAGGAGGAGATGCACGAGGCGATGGAGGTCGTGGAGGCGATGAAGAAGCAGTTACATATCCTTGGCCACCAACCCTTCATGTAGTAGAGAACAGCGCCCCAGACTTGTGTGTGCGTCTTCCTTCTTTTTTTGGGGGATAATCTTCCTTCTTCTTTTGCTCCTATGTTTCTTCTTTTGCTTCGGGTGTTTTGCCGCATGTGTCACATTCTCTTCGAGGCATGAATAGAACAATGCTAACGATGAGTGGCGTCGTGGGATCGATGACTAGCAAGGATCGATGACTAGCAAATTAGATCAATTTTTATCGCCATATCGCACTGGGCTGCCATGTTTCGTGCTCCTCTGTCGAACAAGTACTCCAATGGAAAACTTGAGTATACCGCACGGTTCTTTGCTCCTCCTCAAGTCGTCGGCAACATTTATACAAGCAGTCAAATCACAAGGCCCCGCCTTCCAGCAGTAATGAGCCATCAAATCACAAAGGCCCTCGCCTCTCGTGAAACCGACCAAGCGAGACTGCCCTGCCCTCTAGCCTTTTAAATGTATACTTTTGTACAGTAGTAGTATCGATGGATTGCGCCATGGAGCAAAATTAACAAGATGAAATTAAAGAAAAAGGTGGTACATATAGAGAGCGCTCGTCGCCAAATTATGCATATAGTACTATTAAAAAAGCTAGTACGTGCTTAGATGGGGTGCTAAAGTCTATTAAAGAAATTAGCATACCTATTTAATTCTCTGACAACTAAACTCCTTCATGCTTTGGGTAAACTTCTCTCATTTATGTTTTTTTAAGAATTACATATCTCATTTAAGTGTTTTGCGTATGTGGCATGCTTAGAGCGTGGTTAATAGTATAGCCAACTGCTGGCTATATGATGTTGGCCATATATATTGTACGTATATAATGTGAAGAAACGAGTGGTAGTACTACCAACTACAAGATGAACTGTAAGAAATACTAGTATGTACGTACTGAAGAGTTAAAGTAATGAGAAGGAACATAACATAGTTCTGCTGGGGGCTCAGCACAACACAGCCCCCAAATAAAACTAAGCACCCTGAAATTAAACTAAGCAACTAATCCAGTAGACACTGTATTAGAACCACCATGAGCAACAACACTGCCACCTTACTCGGACTCCTCGTCCACGTGCTCGACTTCGTCCTTGTTCCTCTTCCTCTTGGCCGATACTTCTTTGCTTGAACCGCACACTTGGCTCTCGCTCTTCATCCAACCCTTGTAGATATTGAAACCAAGGTAGGCATCCATTGCAGCGTGCTGGATGTGGTCTCTATCTAGTACATTCCACTGCCATGTTAGATGAAACATGGGCGGAGGTTTCCTCAGTTTACCGTACGAAGGATCAACCATGGCTCCTACCAGGGTCAGCATTGAAGGCTGACGGGAGGGCACCAGCCCATTCTTCTGCAGCTCGAAGGGCTAGCCTACAACAAGGCCTATCCGACTCAGGACTCTTCTGTCGTTCGTAAAGTCTACAGTAATGAATTTGACTTTGTTGCCCGCAAGGAAGTTCTTAAAATCCTCGCACTCAACGTCGGCATGGCATATGTGGTAGACCAAGCACAAGTTATGCATGCAAACCTGAATCATGGCAGGCTTCTTCCTCTCTTCCTCCTTTAGATTATTCTCTTTTCCCAGGACTGTGGTGTACTCAACATCTAGCCCAGTGACCCACTCATCACCATTTGACTTTTCGAACATGCGTCTGAAGCGATCAAGGCATCCTTTCACCGTTGTGGAAGAACGGGTATAGATGACGTCAAACTCATCGCCGGTGATTGTTCTAACCTTGTACTCACTGCCGATCATGGAGATTTGGGACGCCATGGATTTGGGAGGAGGGTTAGGATTAGTGGAACTCTGTAATGTGAAAGGACGGGATGACTTGGAGTGAACTGCTGTAATGTTAAAGGACGGCCGGGGACGAGTAGGAGCGAACTGCTAGCGATTTTTCGATTGTAAAAATGCTTGAGTGGGTCGTGCGAACGGCATGGTAGTGGCTTGCCCGGTGGATAAATGGATTCATGCACAGTACTATGGGAGCCCAATTAGATGTCATGTCTACTAGACGCCCAATTAAATGGCTTCATGCATCTGCGTGTTCGCACGTCAAGCGCCGGGAAAATTACAGGTGATACGAAGCTTTCCATGCTCCCATGATACGGGCTTCCGAGAGCCCTTGGAACTGAGATCGAACGGTTGCATGGCGTGATTCTAGACCTATGGGTGAATATCCTATCCTGGAGGGTTATTCTGCAAATTTTTAGCAACTTAGCATGCGACCGTTCGATCTTAGATCCAAGGGCTGTCAGCAGCCCGTATCATGGTCGCGCCTACCACGAACATCGCCTCGCTCGCGCGGTCGCGCCCTTGGAGATTTCAGATGGCTATAAATGAGCATTTATTTGCCTACTTTGCATGCATGAAACTACTTCCTCCGTCCAGGTGCGTTAGGCTATCTGATGTTGGCATGTCATACATAGTCATCACTTAGTCACTCATACAACAAGGTTAGCTATAAGGTTGGCTATAATAGTATTTTTTTTCTTCTCTCTATCTCTTTCTTTGTAGTATTTACTGCATTTGCCAAGGAGTAAGGAGCACTAGTACTTGGCACCTGTATACCATGGAGGTGGTCAGGAATCGGGAGACTCACGCCGGTCGTAGTGCCGCAGTAATAATGATAATGGCAAGTCAAATCGTAGGGCCCCACCTGTCCAGTAGTAATGAGCCGTCAAATCACACAGCCCTACATTTGCAGCAGCCTACTCCCTCATCTTCTCACCTCTCTGTCGAACAGACTAGGCAGAACTGCCCCGCCTACCGCGCGGGAAAAGCCCCGCCCTCAACTTTAACTATAATTTTGTATCCATGGATTGTGCCATGGAGCAAAGCCTCAAGATAACGGTGGTACACATGTATACAGCACGCCCATCGCGTTCGCGTCGCACCCCAGACGGTCGGTCGGTCTGGCATACTGCTCTCTGAATGGAACGTGTGTTATATTTCGTTTGCACACACATGTGGGACCGCAATTAAGAACCGACCATAGGCACACTCCCCCGTCCCCGCAAGTCGGCTGAGTTAATAGAAGAGAGAGACGAGCGATAGTACTGGAGCAGTGCTGTAAACACGTCGGTGCCTGGACGATCCCTGCACGACACGGGAGATCAGTTCATCCATGCATGTGACCAGACTCCAGCAGACGGCTGGATTGTCTATCATCTACATATCGTGCAGGCTGTCTTGTACAGGGTTGTAGTTCTGATGAGAAATCTAAAAAAAGGTTTCTTTTCATCTAATATATTAGGTGTCATGTGCTTTGGATCACTGCGAGGGTTAAACAGTGACAACTGCGTTCCTCCAAGGTGCTGGTCATTGGGGGCACATGCATGAACACTACTCGGTTGCCATCTAGGTCAAGCCGGCTATGTTAATTAGGGCATCTATCGGTTGACCCCTTTTCTACGCGTTTGTCTTTAATTTGAGCTTTGATCCTTTTCTAGTTTGTCCGTCGGGATTCATGTTGTCTCCTTGGGGCAGTGAGGTTATGGTTTCTTGTCATGTGGCATTTTTTCGTGTTATATGTTAATCCGGTGCTTCAGATCAAAATGACGACAACTGCGCCTCCGGGGCACATGCATGAAGACTTCTCAACAGTCATTGACGAGGTCAAGACGGGTCCGGTAGATAAAAGAAAACTACTCCACTATATAGGCAGGAGCCTCCGCGCTTGCTTGCTAGTGTCGCTCTCTTCACACTCTCTCATCCTCTCCAGATCTAAACACGATAACGGTGGCCACACACTCTCCCTATTCACTGCTAGTCACAAATCCGGCCAGATGCCCTCTGCCGGGGAAGGTGAGAAGGTGCAATGTTCACGCGGTCGTCCTCGGCGACGGCTCTTACCCACTGCCAGCGTGTCCCGATCAGCGTGCTTTGCCGTTCTCTCCCACGCAGTGCCGGCTAGGTAGGGCCTCCGACCCCTTCTTCCTCGCTGCCGTAGTGGGCAGATCCGGCCTCCCGCCGCCCACCTAGCAACATCCCGGTGACCCTCAGGTATAACATCCGTTGAAACCGGCCTTGCTCTACTACCCCAGCTCCTGACGTCGCTGCATTTGTATCTTTTACTATTTCTCAGGCCCCCTCATAGATAGGATCGATCGGCTGTTCGAAAGCCACCTAAAATTTTACTGTTAAGAGGTAAAACTACTTCATGCAGTCGAATCTAGTACTACTTCGTTCAAACAGGGAAGAAAGGGGGTGGGGGTGGGGGAAGATTTGTTACCTGAATCTAGGACTTGGTCGAAAGAGGAAATAATGGGGGCGAAAAGTAGCAGACACTGGCTATCCAACTGGTCTCTTGGTCTAATAGGGAAATAAAGGGAAACGCAGTACAAACTCAATATAAACTGATCTATTGGTTGAAAAAGGAAAGAAAGTGGGGACTAGGGGACAAGTCAACAGAGTATGTCCAGCACTAGATTTGCTAGCCTCACACAGTATAAGGTGGCTATACCGAACAAAAATGGGACTAACCCAGATATCCTATTCTGATGTTTGTTGCCCCAAGCCCCTCTTATGTAATTCCACTGGTAAAATGTAGCAGTCTGTAATGCCATTGGTAAAATGTAGCAGTCCCACTATTAAAAGCAAGGACAAGTTAAACCAATGTTGTTTTCAATGTAATGCCTCCAGTAATATGAATCAATGGCACTGTTTTTCATGTCCTGCCAAATTTCCCATTAAGATAAGTTGCTTCTTTTTGTTAGAAATGCAACTATCCTGGTCCGCCTACTCTTCCGTGCCCAAATACCAACTCTTTAGCAGCTATTAATGTAATGTTGCTGCTAAAATGAAGCAATGGCATCATTAAAGTAATGACATATTTAACGGTTGTCATAGTTAATCCTAATGCCCACACTAATATCTAGCAGTGCTGCTGCTTTGGAAATTGCTATTGTCCTTGTAGGATCGCCATTCAGATATGGAACAAGCTTCTTTTCATTTGATGTATGTTTCATCACTTGTTAGTCACCCTCCTTTCCACCTTTTTGTGCAAACAGAGATATACATTTCACGCTTGATCTTAGTTGAACTACAAAAATGATATCCAAATTATGGTTGAACATTCACGAGCTTCACGACCAACCTTGATGTTGCTCAATTTTATTGCAACTAATGAAGAAGAAGCTGCTAGCCGATGCGACATTGCTTCATTTTAGGTGAACTGCACAAAAAGGTCCCATGAATTGAATCATCCATGTTGGTGACTGGTGTCATCCCTTCTACGATGGCGTTGACTGTAGATATGGTTCCCATCGCGAGGTATCTTCCTTTTTGGTCCGACCATTTGGCAAAGATCCTGCATGTTGACTCTGCTCTTGTGCTACTGTTTTAGCACTGCCATGATAAAGCAATAATGTTATTATTTTGCACCTTAATCTAGTGGCACTATTAATTTGAGGCAATGTTTTGGCACCGCTAGTGCCACTGATTTTTTTATATATTGAAAGAGGGGGTTTCCTCTGATTTCATTAAAGAAACCCAACCATAGAGAACCATTATCCGACAACATCTCAGTGTAAACGGGCAGTTATGCAACTACTACTAGAACGGACTGAGTACTAGCAGGAGACAAGTTCACCACATAAGCTAGGCAGGTAGGGGGACGCAGCACCAGCTCGACCAAGTTTGGATTACAACCCAAATGCTACCACAGAAACATCAAAGGGGAAGATAGGGACTGAAAGAGCCAGCTTCAGCATCCAGTCTAAGCGCCCCCGGCCTCCATCCTTGCGACGCACGGTACACCTCGCTTGCCACCTGCTCGACCCTAGTGCCACTCATAAAATGAAGTAATAATACATTTAAAATAGACCGAGTGTCCTCTCTATCATTTCATTTCCAATGTAGATAAAGAAAGTGCTTCTCTTTGTTAGTATATGTTTCATCAAGTAGTCCCATTGTTAATGTTTAAGTGTTTCAGCAAACTGGGGTGCTTAATTTTAGTTGATTTGCACAAAAATAGAGATTGGAATTTCTCAAGGCCCCTCCTTGTACTACCGATGTACATTGATGTTTATCACTGGCAGAAGGTGTATCGGGGAGAATTGGGTCGATTTCCAGTATGAGGCCTACCGTATGAGGCGTCGCAGGGCCCATCTCGCCCTCGCAGCATGGCATACTGTGATACTATCGCAATATTTTTCCCATTAAGAAAATGAAGTTTCTTCTATTTATTAGTGTATGTTTCATCAACTAGTGCCACTATAATGTAATCACGATTTTTCATTATCTGTGCAAACAGGGTTATTCAGCTGCATTTTGGTGGAACTGCACAAATGTACGGATGGAACCGACATATATGCAGAGTGCGAGGTGCCAAGTAAAAATTACCAACACCAACCATGCTCCATCTAAGCATTGGCATCCACCACCAGTGGGATGGGTGGCGCTCTCTATGGACAGATCTTTCTCGGCAGCAAATCCTATAATCAAATACTAGTAGCTTATATTGGCACTTTTCTAGGGAGTACTCTTTTCTGAAAGAAGCACCAATCTATTTTTCTTTATTTGTTCACAGTTTCACAACTTTGTTTTTACTCTAGAGCTATTTTAGGGTGATTGGCGTAGTACTCAGAGACTGATTGTAAGCATGATTTTCATTAGCCGTCACACTGATTGTAAGCATGAGCAGATGGAAGATTAGGTTAGTGCGAAGCTTACCTTAAGCCCTACCACCGCCGTTGAAACAAGGCGAGCAGCAAGGAAACCGTGGAGAACGGTGGGGAAGCGACATCGCGCCATCCGGCCTCCTCTTGCGATGGGAGAACGAATACTCCTGTGGCTCCAGCTGGCACTGCACCCTCACGAACGGCACACCGTACTCGATCGATTCGTTATCCTCTGGATGCTCGACCTTCGACCTGTACACCCACCACCTCCACCTGACTTTCGCGTCGCTGAATCTGTCTGCTCCATCGCCTAGAGGAGATACTCGAGGAGCTTGAAGGACTGCGGCATGACTGCCGCCGGGGAGTACATCGCCGCCGTCTCACTCTTTCGCATACATTGCCACCTGGCCCTCACCGTCCTCGAAATCTCCCACTCATTGTCAAACCAAGTAAGGATCTCCTTTAACCTAGCTAACTTTGCCTGGTCGCTGCCAGGGATCTGCCCAATTAGTTGCTGCATCCTCTCCATAGATGTCCTTCTGAGAGGTTCGATGCTAGCTTTGGAAGATGGGAGTTGAGACGGTGGTCTTGCAATGGATAAGAGGGAGAGGTGAGATGGTGGTTTTGCAATGGAGAAGATGGAGAGGAGAGGGGGGTGGTTTTGCAATGGAGAAGAGGGAGAGGCGAGGCGGTGGTTTTGGAATGGAGAGGATGGAGAGGAGAGGGGGTAGTTTTGCAATGGAGAAGAGGGAGAGGCGAGACGGTGGTTTTGGAATGGAGATGATGGAGAGGAGAGGGGGTGGTTTTGCAATGGAGAAGAGGGAGAGGAGCGTGCGGCAGCGATTTAGGATTGGACGAGAGGGCCGGCGCGCTATGACTGGATCAAAATCAAAATCAATTTACTCTTCAATTAAGAAAGCGACCCCACATTAACTAGTCTCCCTTGTATTTTGGGTCATATTTGACCATGATTTTCACAAATAAAATATATGTTATACATTGCAAAAATAATATAATTTGAAAGTACATTTAGATACAAACAAAATTATACAATTTTTTATGACATGCATTCACATTTTGCTTGTCAAATACAGTACGTGGTCAAACTTTGACCAAAAATATGCAAAACAAAAAAAATACTTCCAAGGCCAGCGCCGCTCCTCTCCTCTTAAACCACCACCGCTCCTCTCCTGTTCCAATCCAAATCCAGTGCCGCTCCTCTCCTCTTCCATTTCAAAACCACCGCCGCTGCTCTCCCGTTCCAATCCAAAACCAGCGTCTCTCCTCTCCTCTCCTCTTTCATTTGAAAACCACCGTCGCTCCTCTTTCGTTCTAATCCAAAACCAGCCCCGCTCCTCTCCTCTTCCATTCAAAAACCACCGCCGGCGAGTGAAGGTGCTGCGAAGAAGTAGATCGATGGAGGAGTACAACCGATACGTGTGGCTCGCAGGCGGCGACCCTGTGAAGCTAGCTAGGATGTTGGAGATACAGTCTTGGTTTGACAACCCGGAGCAATTAGCGGCGACGGCGAAAGCGATGGAAAAATATCTGGAAAAGCACGAAAAGGAGGTGATACACTGAGAGGGAGTTGCGCGGGAGTACATAGAGCTGCTCCTCTGGGCCATGGAGCAAACAGATTCACCGAATCCGATCATGAGGCTGTGGTGGTGGAAGTATCGATCCAAGATGGAGCATCCACCCAAGATTGAAGGATCGAGCATCTACACGGTGCCGTTTGTGAGTGTGCCATGGCAGAGCGAGCCGGTGGAGTCTTCATCGACCGAACCCAACTACAAGAGGAGAAAAATAGTTGGCACGACGACGCTTCCCCGCCATCCTCTCCCTCGCCGTTCACATTGTCCCACGGGGCGGCTGTCTGCCGCCGAGGAATAGGAGGGGACTCCCCCGCCCAAATAGTCTGAGGAGGAGCTTAGGGTTGTCCAGCATTTGCAGGTTGTGTTTTGTGTTTCAGATTTGAGAGTACATTCAAATATGAATGTCTTTTGAATTTCAGATTTGCTGTATTGAGCATATCAAGTATTTTATGAATTCTAGAGATCTATTTTTAGCACTTTAAAAAATGTAGTTTCATATAAAAGTGCAGACAATGTGATTCTCAGAGAAGAAACTACAAGTTTCAGTTTCAGATAAGAAACTGCAAGTTTCCGAGGCAGAGCATTTATATTAACACGCCCTTTTCAAACAGAGATAACATCATGTTGGTCAACATTCATGCATAGCACATCTTGATATGATGCACAACCAAAAAGATATGATATTTGCAAAATGCTCACACAATGTTGAGTGTGTTGGAGGTGGTGTGCGTAGATGACAATGGGCACCCACATGTCAGAGGCAGAGGCAAAAAATTGTTGATATTTTCACTGCATCAGGTGGAATCGAACGCGGGCGGAGCAGCGGTTGGGGAATGGAACTTGGCCACTGGGCTACTCCAGTACTTTCGCTAGAAATTAGGCACAACATCTACCGCTACTGTAGCACATCTATGGCCCTACCAGGTCCATGGCCATACGCAAGCAAGTGCCTCATTGAAAAAATACTTCCTCCTAATGCTATAATGACGTTGGGGGCCACGAGTTTGTCAACGTAGATACTAAAGGAGATAAATTTACAACAAAGTCATCGGGGAGCTGGCATGTATCATTTATTATCAGTGGGCCAACAAGTATCAGCTGGGTTGTGGGCTGCCCAGTCTAGGCTTTCTTTTTTAACATGTGCAGCCCACGACATGCCAGTTTGTATTTGTTTGAGGGCCGTCATGTATCGACCGGCCTATGGCCCTCCCATCCTAGGTTTTATCTGTTCTTAAACATCCGCAGCCCAACTTATGTATTTTTTTGAAGAAAACGCAGAGGTCTGTTCTATTTTTCTATATAAGAATAGGAACGCCAGGTCCAACTTATGTTTCCCTTCTAACTATATTATATATATTTATATTATTTTATATGGTATTATATCTTATTGTTATTATCATCATATATTTAACAGATACTTACATATACAAGAAAAAAAATATCTCATGTATTATGAAATTATAAAAATAAATGTTTATCAATAAAATCTTGGGTTTTTTTTACTTAAGGTCAATGAAAATACAGGCGATTGTGTACAAAAGCTTGGTAAGATTTAAGGACCAATGTAAATAAAGCACTTATTATTTAAATATATTTATAACAAAATGCTTATCCCTATTTATTTTTTGATAACATTGCTGCGCCCAACCCAACATTATAATTAGAACCAGCCTAGCAAAATCGTGTATTTTGAGAAAGTGCACATGGGCTGTAATTTTTTAGGGAAAAATAGATGGGCCGCATGGACACTACATTATTTATTCACCCAGGCCAGCAAATTCGTGTATTTCTAGAAAGTGAAAATGGGCTGTAGTTTTTTTAGAAAAAAAATAAATGGGCCGCATGGATGCTACATTATTTGTTCACCCAGGCCAGCAAATTCGTGTATTTCTAGAAAGTGCAAATGGGCTGTAGTTTTTTTAGAAAAAAATAAATGGGTCGCATGGACGCTACATTATTTGTTCACCCAGCACAGCGAATGGACTATAAATTCTAAAAAAATGGGTTGAATATTTGTGACATTTTTGGAGGCTAAAATGTGGGCCAATAGGTCGAAGCCAACGCAAGGCGTTGTCAACTTAGTCAACAAATGATTCTGACATCGATAGCCGTTGGATTTACATCCAACGGCCGGCATTCATCTTCAATCTCTTGTCTTCTTCCTCCAGCGCCACCGGGACCAACTGCTCCTGCCTCCGGCTGCTAGCAGCTCTGCTTAGCACGCTTCGCTGCGAAGCACTACCCCATCGCCGACCAAGCCATCCCTCCACCCCCACCACACCTCCTGTTATTCTCCGCCGACTACAGAACCACTCCGCACCAGAACCAGTTAACCCTTGTACACCTCTCCATCTGCGACTCCACTGTCGCGTCTTCCCATCACCGGCTCGTTGCCGTCCGGGGCGTCGCCGACGTCCATCGCCTTGGTGCGCTCGGCGCGGCATGGTCAACATGGTCAACAAACAAGAGTCATCGGAGGTGGACTAAATGTGGAGAGGCTGACCGTGGGGACGCACGCATGCAACCGCCTCCTTATTACGCGAAAATAAAATTATTCCTCCCCCTGAAAGCTGGGACCCACCACGTATATCTTCGCAAGGAAGGAAGTGCCTCCTTATGCCTGCCCCTGATACCTAGGACCCACCAACAACATCTTTGCATGCAAGGAAGTGCCTCCTTATTATGGGCAAAAATTATATGATTCCGCCCTTGACCGCTGGGACCCGCCAGTTATATATTCATACACAAGGAAGTGCCTCCTTGCCCTCCCTGACAGATGGGACCCACCCGGTCAAAGCGTACATAGCGTTGTCTGTGTACATACTGGTCGATCGGTCTGTCTGCTACGATGAACTGTGGCCGAGTAAGGAGTGATAGTAGTTCAGGCAGTCCAGTAAAAACCGTGTACACGTACGTATAGCCAGATGCCAAAAAATATGGCCACATACGTACATACGGGCGGGGTCTCGAACGCGTACTCGCGCATACGTACGGCCAGGGCTCATGTACATGGGGAGGCAACAGACGGCTGCAACGGTGTCCTATTCATCGGAAGCCAACCGGTTGGGTCGTGTTCATCTGGAGGAAACGAAATGCGTCGTGTTCATCGGGAGGCAACAAAATACGTCGTGTTCATCGTGAGCCAACGGCTTGGACGGAACAGCCGAAACGAGGTCTGGCGTACCGCAGAACGGAGGAAACGTGCTTTTTGTTCGACCGTGTACAGTCGAAACAGGGTCCTATTCATCGGGAAGGGTCTGGCATACCGCAAAACGGAGGAAACGGACTTGTGTTTGAGTGCCTACGGTCGAAACGGGGTCCTGTTGATCTGGAGGGGTGTGGCATACCGCAAAACGAAGGAAACGGATTTGTGTTGCAGTGCCTACGGTCGAAATGGGGTCCTGTTCATCCACCGTCTACTTCCTCGCTCCAGCCTCCACGGGCTACTGTTCATCCAGCCTCCACAGGCTGCTGTTCATAGAGCCTCCACGGGGTCCTATTCATCCACCCCAACCGGCTGGGGTGCGACGGCTTGCTCGGGGTCCTTTTCATCCAGCGGCAACGGCCTACTACCACGGGGTCCTGTTCATCCAACCCCCAACGGGAACTATTCATCCACAGCCAACCAACCGGCTCGACTCACCACGTCTCGACTCGTTCTATGTACCACGCGCACAGTAGCAACGGTCACTGTTCATCGAGAGGCAACCCAACACCGGCTAGCTACGTCTCGCACGGGGGCTCGATCGGCTTCAGTAAGCAGCAGCAGTGATCGATCGCTCGGTTCAGTTGGTAGCAGCAGTGAAGGAATCGCTTGGGTTCAGTTAGCAGCCAAGGGATCGATCGCTCAGGTTCAGTTAACAGCCAAGGGATCGATCGCTCGGGTTCAGTAACGTGCAATCGCTCGGGTTCAGTTAGCCAACGCCTCGCACACACGCGCGTACATGAGAGAAATGCGCAAACATCCATGCATCGCTCGGCCCCGACGACACATCATAACCGGGATCTCCCCGATATTTTCCTCGCCCTCGCTTCTACCACGATTTTTTCCGTCATGGACGGACCAAAGAATGTCATGCAGCTGTGTCTCCGGCCCACCCAGGACAAAAAGCCCATTTTCTGTCATGATTTTTTGTCATAGAAGTAAGAGCCCTCCACATCTATGATGATATGTGCTTTTGTCACAATTATCATCATAGAAGTGTCATAAGCATGACAAAAAAAATTCATTCAGCCTAAAATGTCACGGATGTGTCTTTTTTTGTAGTGTGTCGTCGGGGTTGAAAACTTCATCAACTTTATAAAAGCTGAGTACGGTGGTTCGAAATCAGATGTGCCTTGCCTGTGTAGCAGATGTATGAATTTAGTTTCAAGACCAAGTCAACTGTGCAAAATCATCTACTCTTGTATGGGATGTCGGTCACATATACTAGGTGGGTTCATCATGGTGAAGCTATGAACGTCATTGTTACTGACTATGTGGAAATAGCAGATCACCCTCTTGATCTGCCTTATGCTCAGGAGGAAGAGGAGGAGGAGGAGGTGGCGGCGGAGCTAGTGATTTTGACCAACATTGAAACAATGCTACAAAATGCATGCGCATTTTGAGAACTTTCTCCTGCACAAGAAAAATGGTGGGCCCGCATCGTGGGTGGACACGATCACCTATGGGGCCATCAGCTCCTTGTGGTTCGGTATGGGGGAGATCACATTGCACAAAGAGCGGAAGCCATGAGGCAGCACAATGATGAGGACTGTAGTCATTTTTACCCAGGTTCGGGCTGCTGGGAAGCGTAAAACCCTACTCCTGCTTTGGTGGATTGGATGGAGGAACACAACGAACACGCAGCGCTCGAGCCTGGCAAGGTGGCCTCGGGGAGAGCTGCTATGCGCGTACAAATGTGCAAGGGTCCGAATCCTTTTCTAGGTAGCCTTGGACCTCCTTTTATAGCTCTAGGGGTAACCATAGTGGCAAAATAGTCATTATCCTGCGATTAGATAGCTAATAGTCCTATCATACCTAACTCTGCCAGTAAGGACAAAGTGCATGAAATGCACTGCTAGGTGTCGCGCTGAGGATGTAACCCAGCAAGCCTGCCGTGCCGCTTAATCATCTTCTGCTTATTATCTTGACACGCCTCTGGACTGGTGTCAAATGGGTGTGATTTGTCTTCCAATGAGCTACCACGTGCTTAGTGGAAGCCACTTAATCATCTGGAGGCTCGACACCACATTGAGAAGTGATTTCCGTTGTAGTGCGGTGGAGCGGTGGTACCCTGGCAGGAGTTCTTGCCCTTGGCGGCCCTGGCAGGCCTACCGGGGTTATCCTGGATTTGCTTCTGAGGCAGTCTCGACCTGGCCGATTCCACCTGCTCGGCAAGGGAGGCCTCCCCAAAGTGATGTTCTGTTGTCCTGTATGTTGACTTGGTCTTCTTGATCCGCTCCTTGACCTCACAAACAGCGGCCTCTCTGGCTTGGCCTTGCTTTGTATGTTGGTGCCGGACACGTGGTGCCCGCACGCCTGTGTATGGGTCTGGTCAACAACTGTGAATGTTTCTTGCACCAACAGGAGCCCCCGGGCCTGGCCCATACGTGCTGCCAGGCATCGTTGGGGTGGGCCCTAACAAATGCACAGGCAAACACTTTGGCCATAAGACCATGGGATCCACGCCTTCCTTGATATCTTCCTTGCTTCTTCATTAACCTGTGATTGGATCAGTTTTCGGTTTCCCCGTGAGTCATTCTGAACGACATGGGGCTACCCACGTAATGGTTCGTGGGTTGCCCACATTCACGAGGAGGTAATTGCCATTTTACTCACCCCACTACCGTTGCCGTTTCTGCCACGTACGCTGCGTGCATTGCGCAGGGTTGGTGGCAGAGGCGCAGGGCATGGGAATGAGTGCCATGGCAGAAAGCTCGGCACCGCGGATAGGCTCAGGAGGGCGGTCGGAGATTCCGGACTTTGCCCGTGACGCTGATGGACCGGATTGGTCGATCGTGGCGGTTGCCATGGGGTAGTGGGGAGCCAGCCCCCTGCCACGTTCTACTATAAAAGGGAGCGCAGAGGCGGGTAAAAGGACTCACCCACGCGCCTCCTTCTACTTCTTGTGTCCTCTTCCACCACGGTCAGAGGGAGAGGACGCGATCGTGCCCCTGCGGTGGCGATGAGGACCTCTTCTCGGCAGCGCGTCCCTGCCCCAGCCGGAGATGCGTGGGCAGAATCGAGCGCACAAGGAGGTTGCTGGACATGGATGCGGTCGGCGAGGCCCTCGGGGCCGGGGAGGACGTGGAGGTGCACTGATCGCCCCTCCTGTAGCCCCCTAGCTCTGATGGAGGGCCATATCGGGGACACGCCACTAGAGTTCATCGTCAGGCTGCACGGGCCCCCTCACAGCCACCTTCGGCTCCCTACCCCTTTCACAAGGGTAATGGAGTTGGAACAGCCGCACGGGTTGAAGTTGCACATGAGGGGCTGCTGTAATGGTAGCATGCGGGTGGATGTTTACTTCCTCGCACCTCACGTGATGCTTCTCCGTCGTGGCTGGAAAACTTTTGCACGTGCCCACAGCTTGTTGGAGGGGCATGTACTCCAGTTTAAGTTAATGGATGCAGATCTGCTCTCCATCAAGGTCTTTGGGCGTTTGGGTGCTCACTTCGGGTGCTGCGCGGAGATCTCGACTGATGACAAAAGCTCCTCTTCAAGCAACAGCGACGAAGAGGACACTGGCGGCGAAGATGACGACGCTGAGCGGGAGGACGGTGGCTCTGAGTCCAGCTGAGCACCGGATGCACCATCACCACTAGCTAGGCACCGGTGACACCATCATCTGCAACTGGCCTTCTCCCCGGCAGAGCGATTTGCCGGGGTGTTGGGTATGGATGCCTCCGCCTTCTCTAGCTGGACTCCGGCAGGCTTCCTCGTGGACTCCGAATTCGTCTTCCCTACCGGTGTCCCTCCTGCCGCGTTCCGCTGGTCCTGGTGGTGGTTACCAGGACATCGCCTAGCCGCTCCTTTCGTCCGTCGTCTTCGTCCTCGCCCTCCTGATCTTGCCAGGCTGCGTCCCGCGGGCCCTGACGGGGTCAGGCTGGGCTTCTGCCTAGGCACCCCTTTTGCGCTCGTCACCTCCCTCTGCAGCTCCTAGGAGGAGAGGGACAAGAAAGGCATTACGGGGCACTTATCTTTTTTCAATCTAAGAATTGTAGGTAGTTGCCAAATTTTAGCTTAAATTATGTACCCTTTCATCCATACTTGTACCCTGTATGGTTTGTACTTGTTTATCCGCGTATTAATGAAAAAAGATATGCTTGCCGGGCAGTTGTGCATGTATCGTGTCCATGCTGGGGAATGATTCCTCTGTACTCTCAAGTAAACAAGGTTTTCCGGCAAGACACCTTGCCGGTCTCCTTTGTTGTTGCCGCCGGGCTCAGCCCGGCGGGTTAGGAGCATGGAAGAGAACCGGCACCTTGTCAACCATTTTTTTCAAATGCCACTGCGACGAGCATGACTGAATCAAGGGATGGGAGCACAAATGTTTTTAGGGCGACAAGGTTTTTGTATGCACAAGTTTTCCACACGGGGTCATGCGATGGATAGTCAGGGGAACTTATCTGCGTTACGCTGTCCAGGACCGGTATGCCAGCTTGTCTTCACTTCCCCCCTTCGGGGAGTTTATCCGCGATAGGAGCCCTGTTTCCTAGGACAGGGGAAACAACAACATACAATCTTGTCTATATGATTTAAGGACTATAGCAAAGTCGGACTTAAATAAACATGCATGCAAGTTTTAGGCGCCAGCGCTTCGTTTTATTATCTTCGCACATGGTCTGCGCCTAGCTTTGTACAAAGGGTTATATGCACATCGGCAAGGCTTGTACAAAAGGTGGTTGCCAGGAGCTGAGCCCGGTAACCGTGCCTTACGGGTAGAACTTGCAAAGATGCTCAATATTCCATGAGTTCTGCAATTTAATGACATCTTTTGTCTCCAGATGGACTGCGCCAGGTCTGGTGACTTGTACTACCCGGTAAAGGCCTTCCCACTTCGGTGTCAACTTGTTGGAACCCTTGGCGGACTGAACATGCCTAAGGACAAGGTCGCCTTCCTCAAGGCTCCGGGCATGGATCCTGCATCTTTGATAGCAACGCAGGGCTTGCTGGTAGCGTGCAGCACGCACAGCGGCCCGAAGATGATCTTCCTCAAGGAGCACAGCATCGTCATGCTGGTGCTGCTTTTGATCTACTTCATCATAGGCAAATACTCGAGGTGACCCGTATATGAGTTCCGTGGGGAGCACTGCTTCTGCCCCATATACTAGGGAGAAGGGAGTCTGCCCGGTGGCTCGATTTGGTGTCGTCCGGAGGGACGAAAGAACCACCGGCAGCTCATCAATCCATCGGCTGCCGCATTTCTGCAGTTTTTCAAAAGTTCTCATCTTGAGTTCATGCAACACTTCATCATTCATCCTCTTAGCTTGCCCGTTGCTTTGGGGATGAGCAACAGAGGCAAAAGAGACCTTGCTCCCAAGGCTTTGGACGTACTGCATGAAGGTGCGGCTCGTGGACTGGGTGCCATTATCGGTGATCACTCTGTTGGGTACTCCAAAACGGCACATCAATCCTTTCAAGAACATGACAACTGATTGTACGGTCACCTTCCTCACTGGTTCTACCTCAGGCCACTTTGTAAACTTGTTGATTGCAGTGTACAAGAATTCAAAGCCCCCGGTGGCACGGGGGAAGGGGCCCAAGATATCGAGCCCCCAGATGGAGAATGGCCAGGATAGAGGGATCGACTCGAGAGCTTGAGCTGGTTGATGAATGTTTTTGGAATGGAATTAACAGGCTTCACACTTGGTGATGAGCTCAGTTGCATCCTGGAGGGCTATGGGCCAGTAGAAACCCTGCCGGAAAGCTTTTCCAACCAGGGCTCTTGATCCAATGTGAGAGCCACATATACCCCCATGTATCTCCGCCAACAGCTTCAGGCCATCCTCCCGGCAAATGCACTTCAATTTCACCCCGTTTGGCCTCTTTCTGTACAGAGTGTCGTCGATAAACTGGTACATATTGGACCGTCGGGCTACTTTTTCAGCTTCTTCATGCTCTTTGGGAAGTTCTCCTGTTTGGAGAAAATGGGCTATGTGCTGCGCCCAAGTTGGAGCCTGTGGCTCGACAACAAGGACTAAAGGCACCTCCTCATTCGTGGGAGTGCTCCCTTCCACTGCAAGAACTTGTGGTTCTGCGGGAGGGTGCAGCTCACCAACCGAAGCGAGGTTACTCCCGCCAGCCTCTCCAGCCGTCGCTTCGGGGAGCTCTGCCGGGAAATGCTTGTTGGGGTTCAACTTTCTTGTTTTTCTGGCCATCGTTGAAGAGGATACTGATGGTTTAGTTAGATGGAGAACAAAAGTTCCTGGTTCCATAGGAAGCTTTTGCACGGCATACTTTTACAAGTGATCGGCGATGCCATTTTCCACTCGTGGTATGTGCTCTGCTTGTAACCCATCAAAGTGCTCTTCCATCTTTTTCACTTCCTCCACATATGCCTCCATTAACGAACTATGATAATCCTTGTTGACTTGCCTCACAACTAGCTGAGAATCTCTGCGGATAATTAGTTTCTTGATTCCCAGCTCCACTGCAATTCTGAGTCCGGCAAGTAGCCCCTCATACTCAGCAGTGATGTTGGTGGCCTTCTCCTGGGGAAAGTGCATTTGAATCACATATTTGATATGCTCTCCGGTGGGCACAACAAGAAGCACGCCAGCGTCGGCTCCCTATAGTGAGAAAGCACCATCAAAATACATGATCCACTCTTGGCGTGCCTCTTAGCCGGGGAGAAATATTTCCGGCATTTCTTCATCTGGAGTGGGCGTCCACTACAATGAACTCCACTAATGCCTTGCTCTTAATGGTTGAAGTGCTTTCATATCTCAGGACAAATCTCGACAACTCTAGTTCCCACTCGACTATTCTGCCTGTGGCTTCGGGGTTCCTCAATACGCGTTGCAGTGGAAAATGAGTGACAACTGTGATCTCATGGGCTTGAAAGTAGTGGCGCAATTTCCTCGAGGCCATGATGAGGCCGAAGATTATCTTTTGCTCTCTAGAGTACCTTGGCCTAGCCCCCTGTGATAGGGAGCTGACAAAGTAGACTGGCCGTTTCACCACTTTGTTCCTTGCCATGGTTTTAAGATTGCCTTCGCTGGTTTGTCCTGCTTCTTCCTGATTTGCTTCTGCCGCGACGGGTTCAATTCCATCTTTGGAGGGTGCAGTTGCTACAGCTGCTTCCTCATCCACTTCTCGCTGTGCCACCAGCGCTGCACTAACCACTTGACTCGTTGCAGCTAAATATAGAAACAACGGCTCTTGTGGCTTAGGCACGACTAAGGTGGGAGCAGATGAAAGGTAGGCTTTCAGGTCTTGCAGTGCTGTTTCTGCTTCCGGGGTCCACTTCATCGGGCTAGCCTTCTTCAAGATTTTGAAGAAAGGCAAGGCACTCTCGGCAGACTTGGAGATGAACCTACTTAGCGCGGCAACGCATCGAGTCAGACGCCTCACATCTTTAACAATCATGGGTGCTTGTATCTGCTCGATCACTCTGATCTTGTCAGGGTTGGCCTCTATCCCCCACTGGGACACAAAGAAACCAAGGAGCCTGCCAGATGGAACACCAAACACACATTTCTCAGGGTTTAGTTTCAAATTGATCTTGCGCAAGTTTGCAAAGGTATCTTCTAAGTCTTGAATGAGTGTTGCTCTGTCCTTGGTCTTGACCACTGTATCATCCATATAAGCTTCTACGTTCCAATGCAGCTAGGGCTCAAAACCAACTTGTACTGCTCTTGGGAAAGTGGATCCGGCGCTTTTTAACACGAAATGCATTCATACAAAGCAGTACGTGCCACATGGAGTTATGAACGCGGTCTTCTCTTCATCTTCTTTGGCCATAAATATCTGATGGTACCCAAAGTACGCATCCAAGAAAGATAGCAAATCACATCCGGAGGTGGAATCAACAATTTGGTCAATGCGCGGTAGGGGGAAAGGGTCTTTTGGACATGCCTTGTTCAAGTTCGTAAAATCAATGCAGAGCCTCTATTTCCCATTTGCCTTGTGCACCACCACTAGATGCAGTACCCCTCTGACCAAACTAGCTGCTTCTAGTTTCTTGATCTCCTCAGCAATGAAATGCTGCCGCTCTAAAACTTGCTTTCCGACCTTCTGCTTGACAGGCCGAGCATGAGGACAGACAGCGAGGTGGTGCTCGATTACCTCCCTGGGAACATCGGGGATGTCAGACGGTTGCCAAGCAAACACATCGACATTCGCCCGCAGGAAGGCAACGAGCGCGCTTTCCTATTTGTCATCAAGGGTGGAACTGATGGTGAATGTACCATCAGCGCCATCCTACCTTGCCGGAACCTTCTTCATGGCAGGTGAAGTAACTTTGGTTTCTTGCTGGTGGAACTATCCGGCAGGTCATCAACAGGTGCGGTGCACTCTGAAGAGGCGCGCTTCCCAGATCCTTGCCGGCATCTCTGCTAGCCTTCTTTCCCTTCTTCGTATCTTGGGCGAGAGCTGGGGCGTCACCTGCCTTAGCTGCTACCGCGTCTCGATACATCTGGTCCACACATATGATTGCATCTTTCTCATCTGACGGGATGGAAATGATACCCATCAGCCCTGGCATCTTCAAGGTGTTGTAGGCATAGTGGGATGCTGCCATAAACTTTGCCAGAGCTGGACGACCGAGAATCCCATTGTAAGGCAGAGGAAGCTCAACAACATCAAACACGACCCTCTCGGTTCAGTAGTTCGGTAATGTGATCTTCCCTTTGGGCCGGCTCCTGTCGGGGTTGATTCCTTGGAATGTACCCATGGCCTTGAGTTCTTCATCAGGGATCTGTAGCTTGCCTACCACCTTAGGGGAGATCAGATTCAACCCAGCCCCGCCGTCAACTAGCATCTTTATTACTTTGAGGTTGTGGATTTTTGGGGAGACCAACAACGGCAAACACCCTACCACAGTAGTGCGGTCAGGGTGGTCCCCTTCGTCAAAGATGATAGGCGTGCGGGACCAATTAAGTGGCCTTCGGGAATCCACAATTGGCTCCACGGTATTGACTTCACATGCCCATTGTTTGAGCTGCCGGTGAGAGGAGTGCAAGGATGCACCCCCATCAATGCACATGGCCTCAGTTGCCTTCTGGAATTCTTGCTCACTAGTTTCTTCTTCATCCTCTTCATCACTCCCATCATCTCCTCCTTTCTTTTCATGGCCTCTAGCGGGCTTTTCATTCTGCTATGGAGTCTTGCCACGGCGGCCTCCTCTGCTGCCGTGGCCTTTCACGCCAGCACCTTCTTGACCTCTCTCCCTGTCGCGCTTCTCATATTCATCCTTTTTCTTCTTGACAAGCTGCTCAACTTGATGACATTCTTGGAGGTCATGGCCTTTGGTGCGGTGGATTTTGTAGTACGGCCCATCGGATTGCCCAGCCTTTTCCGCTGCCACGGCCTCCCGGCAATCAGCGCATGTAGTAGCTCCCTTGCTGGGGGCCTCATTCTTAGTCTTCTTGCTGGCACTAGGATCACCTGAGCTCTTGACGGCCAACACTGTCTTCTCTTTGCGCTTCATATTGCGCCTCCGGTTCCTTCCCTTCGAGTTGGTGGCACCGTCATCGACATCTGAGTCAATTTCGATGCCAGCTTCCCCTCCAGGGAGTCGCCTTCCTTCCTCAGTCCGAGCACACTTATCCGCAATGGTGTACAACTCGTTGATGGTTTTGGGCAGCCTAACATTCATCTTGGCCCGCATCCTTTTGTTGTGCATGTTCGAATGGAACGCGGCAAGAACGGCTACAGGGTGTATCTCTGGAATATTGCGATGCACTCGACTGAACCTCTGTATATACTTACCCAAACCCTCCCCTTCATTTTGTGGAAGGACCTGAAGATCACTGGGTTGTCCAGGCACTTGGTGGCCACCTGTGAAGGCACCAACGAACTCATTGCACAAATCTGCCCATGATGAAATGGAGTTTTCGGGCAGGTGCATCAGCCATGATCTCACGTTTGGCTTAAGTGCCAAAGGGAAATAGTTGGCAAACACCTTCTCATCTCTGCCCACGGTGGCTTGAACAGCAATCATATATATTCTCACAAACTCTGTCGGGTTTAACTTTCCATCGTATTTTTCTGGCAGCTCAGGCTTGAAGACGCGGGCAGATGGCCAGCGGACCTGCCGCAGCTCACGAGTAAAGGCAAGGCACCCAACTTCGAAAGGTAAGTACCCGCCAGCACTGGGCGCGGGCTCGTCATCGTGTGGGCCATTATGCCTGTCAGATTGACGGCGTGCCTCTCGACGTTGCTCTATGGTGATGCGCGCATCTTCCTTCCGTCGTTCCTCTAGAACTTGCCACTGATAACGATGGATTTGTGGGTCAGATGAAGCCATCGATGTCTCATCGGGCTCATCGACCCATTGAGCTTGCCGAGGTTGCTGCTGGGCCTGCTGTCGTGGAGGGGATTGCGCCGTTGGCGCAGCCTCCTCAACACAGCCAACGCCTCGGGGTACCGTCGCCGTTCGTCGGCATCGTGACGGCTCCGCATGATGTGATTACCGGCCTCAGCAAAGCCAAGTAAACTCTGTATAGTGGCCCTCCACTCGTCCATCTTGTCAGCAGTTGGCGGGAAGTTCAATAAGAGTTGGGCTCGCTTCATTGCTTCCGCGGCCGTGCTCGGCATGGCCAACGAAGCGGACCGCGACGTCGCTCCGCTCCTGGTGGAACCAACAGGAGCGTCGCCGCGTTCTTGCCATCGTGGACTGGTCGCCAATGCGGTCTGGAGTTGAGTGGGGTGTGTCTAGGGATCGACAGCCCTGTTCGGCGCTCCGCCTTTCCCATCTCACTCCGGGCAAGGCATGCGCTTTGAAGCCGCGCCCGTGATGGGCAGAACTGGAGAATCGCTGCTTGCGCCTGAGCGGGTGTCGCTGTTGCGACTGCGTCCGCCAGTGCAGCGGGGAGGTGGAGACTGGGCGTCCCCTCCACCCACAGCTTCTGGGCCAAGCTCGTCAGGACGCTGCTGCGGTGGCCCATCTCCGGCGTTCCTTGCTCCAACTTCAGCCATGGGGGACACAACGGCAGCGCCGGCAGCGCCGCCTGCGTCGGTTGTGTCACCAGCGGCACCTGCTTCACCCAACGCTGTTGTGGTGCCGACGGCATCCGCAACTGTGTGCCAGGGGGCCTTCGAAGTCGAGGGATGCATGATCACGCGGGTTTCTTCTTGGGCGCCATGGATGGAGAAGATGATGATGAAGAAGACGATGATGATGAAGATCGACGCGCTGTTCGCAACTTCGGGTTCACGCAAGCGATTCCCCCAACCTAGCGTGCCAAAGATGTCGTGGGTGGACACGATCACCTATGGGGCCATCAGCCCCTTGTGGTTCGGCATGGGGGAGATCACATTGCACAAAGAGCGGAAGCCATGAGGCGGCACCACGACGAGGACTCTGGTCATTTTTACCCAGGTTCGGGCCGCTGGGAAGCGTAAAACCCTACTCCTGCTTTGGTGGATTGGATGGAGGAACACAACAAACACGTAGCGCTCGAGCCTAGCAAGGTGCCCTCGGGAAGAGTTGCTACGGGCGTACAAATGTGTAAGGGTCCGAATCCCATTCTAGGTAGCCTTGGACCTCCTTTTAAAGCTCAAGGGGTAACCACAATGGCAAAACAGTCATTATCCTGCGATTAGATAGCTAACAGTGCTATCATACCTAACTCTGGCAGTTAGGACAAAGTGCATTAAATGCACTACTAGGTGTCGCGCTGAGGATGAAACCCGGCAAGCCTGCCGTGCCGCTTAATCATCTTCTGCTTATTATCTTGACACGCCTCTGGACGGGTGTCAAATGGGTGTGATCTGTCTTCCAATGAGCTGCCACGTGCTTAGTGGAAGCCACATAATCATCTGGAGGCTCGATGCCAAATTGATAAGTGATTTGTGTTGTAGTGCGGTGGTGCCCTGGCGGGAGTTCTTTCCCTTGGCGGCCCCGGTAGGCCTGTCGGGGTTATCCTGGATTTGCTTCTGGGGCAGTCTCGACCTGGCAGAGCCCTCCTGCTCGGCAAGGGAGGCCTCCCCAAAGTGATATTCTGCTGTCCTGTATGTTGACTTGGTCTTCTTGATCCGCTCCTTGACCTCACAAAGAGCGGCCTCTCTGGCTTGGCCCTGCTTTGTATGTTGGTGCCGGGCACGTGGTGCCCGCACGCCTGTGTATGGGTCTGGTCAACAACTGCGAATGTTTTTTGCATCGACAGCCCGCATGTTCGAACAATGCAACGTGGCAGTCACCGCAGGAAATAAGCTATCAGTATTCTCAGCTATTGTCACCTTTCTTCAGATGAAAACATCTGAGCGGATGACCAACAAATCATTCGATGCGATGTTGGCTGCTTTCCGCAAATCTTACCTAGATGCGTCTGAGCTACCACACAGCTACAGTAAAATAAAGAATTTCCTTTGTGCAGTTCGAATTGGATATGATATGATCCATGTTTGTAAGAATAATTGTGTTCTGTTCCGTAAGGATTATGCCAACTTAAGGGAATGCCCAAAATGCAAATCATCAAGATGGAAATATGGTGATGCTGTGAAGAGGATTCCTCTTCAGGTTCTGAGACATTTTCCAATTATACCAAGATTGCAGAGGTTGTTTTATGATGCTCAAACAAGAGAGGTTGTATTATGGCATTCTATGAACCAGTAGTACAGAGATCAGAATGTAATGAGCCATCCATCTCATGGTAGTGATTGGACAAGCTTCAATCTGAAACACAAACAGTTTGCTGCGGAGACGAGAAACATTATACTTGGCTTAACTAAAGATGGATTCAACCCATTTGGCCACCAGAGCGCCACATATAGCATGTGACCAGTGCTTGTTATCCCTTACAACATGCCACCAAATGTCTACACCAAAGAATCAAACTACATGATGTCCTTGCTCATCCAGGTCCAAAAAGTCCTAGAAAGGATTTTGATTTATTCATGGAGCCTCTTGTGGAGGAACTTCAAAAGCTATGGAGGGGTGTTCTCACTCGAGACCTATATAGCAGCCAACCAGCTGATTTCTTTCTGCGTGCTATTATAATTTGGTGCATCCATGATTATCCAGCTTTGGTCACTATGTCAAGGCGAACGAGACATGGTTACAATGCATGTGTTCGCTTTGACAAGAATCCAATTCATACGCAATACTTAGCAAGATCTGTTACATTGGACACCACCATTTCCATGCCAAGGACAAGCCGTGTCCTAGAAAATACCGAAGACATGTGTTCGATGCAGCTCATGAAAACCATGATGCACCAAAGAGGCTCACCAACGATGAGTTACATGAGGAATTACAGAAGGTCAAGCATATTACACCAGGAAACCATCCTGATAATGGTAGTAGGAAAAGGAAGCATGGCAGGGCAGAAGAGAGATTATTGTTTACCTGCAGGTCCACTTTGTGGGACTTGGAGTATTGGAAAGAATTGGATTTGCGGCATAATCTTGATGTGATGCACATCAAGAAAAATATATGTGACAGAATTATTGGCACACTTCTTAATATTGAAGGCAAGATGAAAGATACCTTAAAATCTAGGATTGATTTGACACACTTAGGTATCAGATCCAATTTGCACGTGAAAGATGATGGTGCATCATGGGATATGGCACCAGCTGTGTATGTCTTGGACAAGGTAAAAAGAAAAGAATTCTGCAAGGTCATGTCACGTGTGAGATTCCCACATGGATTTGCTTCCAACCCTGAAAGGAGAGTCAGTGCAGATGGAAACAAGGTACAAGGGTTGAAAACTCATGACTGCGACATCCTACTCCAAAGGGTTTTACCTGTTATCCTTAGAGGATTGGGCCACCCTGACTTATACAGAGCAGTTGCAGCATTGGGACAATTCTTTAGGGAACTCTGCAGTAGAAATATCATGATAGATGTTGTGGAGCATCTTAGGGACAAGATACCAACTATCCTATGCGACCTTGAGAAGATATAATCTTTAGCCTTCTTTGATGTGATGGTGCATTTGCATGTCATCTACCCGATGAGGCACTACTTAGAGGTCCAATACAGTATGGCTGGATGTACCCTATTGAAAGGTGGCTAGGCACTTTCAAGGGCTATGTTAGGAACAGCGCTAGACCTGAGAGTTCCACTACAGAGGCCTAAATTGCTACAGAAGTGTTGACATTCTGATCAAAATACATTGAAACAGCTGACCAACTTAGCAAAAAGGTGGGTGAAAACAATCCTGAGCTCAATGTTTTTGATTGTTCTGTTCAAGTTACAGGGAAGAGTTGACAAGATGAGAACCCTAAAGATTTGGACAAAATGGTTTGGTATGTGTTGAATAACTATCCTGAGATTCTAACTTATATCATGTAAGTGCTAAATACTGGAGCTTCTACATCGTAATCTACTAAACTTGCAGCACATTCTTATATATTTAGATGTTTGACGCGATCACTATGTTGTGCAGCATCTACAAAACGGAGTTACTGGCACAAAATCCAAGAAACATTGACAAAGTGGTTAGGGCGGGATTTTGGAAATGTTTGAAGAGCCGTATAAGCTTTTGAATTGTGCTATCAGTTTTTAAAATATTGAGTACATAAGATGATCAGCTTGTCTATTTTCTAACCATATGTTAAGAAGATGCGAGAGGATGGGTAGTCAGCTAATGATGACCTTTACGCACACGCAATGGGTCCTAATACTCGGGTAAGACATTATAAATCTTGCGTTGTTGGAGATGTGCGCTACAACACCCTTGCACGCGATGAAGGCAGGAAGACACAAAATAGTGCCGTCATGAGCACGGATACGTACAACAAAGTGACAACTGAAATGTATGCTAACATAACAGACATTGTTCAGTTGCAATATATCTCCAGTATTGAGGTTCATCGATGTGTGGTTCTGTTTTGCTGTCGTTGGTATAACCTGTTTTCCAGGATCGCAACACCAAAAGCTGATGATTATTTCAAATCCATCAATGTCAAGGCGGCGTACCACACCAACGAGCCTTTTATTTTGGCAAATCAAGCAACACAGATATTTTTCTTGGAAGACACAATTGCACATTGTGATGACAGGAGAGTATTGCAAAAGTTTGAGCAGAGGAATTCATTCAATGAAGTTGCACAACAAGATGATGCTTACACTGCTCCTGATGTAGAAGATTCCATAGATGTTCGTAGTATCTTTGAGAGCCATCACATCAATAACTTTGGCGGAAAGATTCACCATCGGGCTATGGACGTAGAAGAGCTGAACAATAAGAAGCCAATGTTCGAGGACATTGAGGATGAAGAAGAAGATGACACTGGGGGGAATTACGATTCAGATTGATACATATGGTGACGATACTGATGCTGCTGCTGCGGTTGATGATTAGATTGCTTTTGTCATATTTCCCTGTGAGAAGATTACTTTTTATCTACTATGTGAAATTGTGTTTGCTATGACAACTGAAACCTGATGAAGTTGTTGTTCAGTATTTTGTTGTGAGAGCATCACTTATTATGTATGTTGATTTGTGTTTGGTGATTGTATGACGACTAAAACATGATGACATTGTTGTTTAGTTGTACTCATATTTGGCTGTGAAACTTGTATTTGACAACATAGTTTGCTGTTGGACTACAATTTGCTCTACATCTTCCAATGGGAAAAAAGCTGACCCGACAGGGCCTCTGCTAATTTACTTATTTATTAGCAAAAGGGCCTCTACTATTTATTTATTTATGAGAAAAAGGGGATACCCCCCCATTTCTATTAATAGAAATCATTAGATGTTCACAAAACTATGCCCAACCTGCTAAACAGGTTTCGTTCGTTACTAGTTTCAACAAAGTGCTCATGGCATAGCCATTGAATACATCACGAGTGCTACATACACTGCAAATAAAGAGACAATCATCCTATAGAGCACAACAATCTTGCCCATTATCTTCACATGCTCTTTCATCTCCTCATTGATGCCAAGGCCGTTCAGCAACTATTGCTTGGCCATGATCAGATGAACTACATCTTTAACCTTCGGCTCTGCATCTTCCACTTCTGTCATTCCTTCAGTTACTTGTCCAACACCCCAGCCTGCTGGTATTGGGATTCCTCGGCTAACCAAATAATCAGCGTAGTTCCATTCCCCCACATCAGCAACTTCCCAGAAATACAAATCACATGAATCTTCCCTTTTCTGCATGAATCAAATTGGAAGATCATCAACCAAACTATTAAAAAAAATCAGCAACTGAAAGCAGGCGAACAACTTAAACATATTATTACCCCATGATTCAGGCATTTGTAGAAGACTAGGCCAGGGTTGAGGATTGTAGTTGAGACGCGGCGGATGACTCTGCGTGATTTGTAGCGGTGGCACCACACCAACAGCAGTGGGTTGTGATGAGCAACCTGCGGGGGTGTGATGAGACGCACAGGCGGTGGTACGGGTGGCGACTTGGCGCACATCTGGTTGTTGCCTCGATTGCCTCCTCAAGAACAGGTGGACGAGCCAGCGGACATGGTTGTTGTAGCCGGAGCTTCTGATGCTAGACAGAGTAACCAGAGAAGACGAGAAGCGAACATTGGATATGTCAGTTTCATTACTTGCAGAGTAGCATAGCACTATATATAGTCTAGGTTTGGATTCGAACTAGCTACAGGAGCATGTCTCTTTTTTTTTAAACTCAGCAACGTCTCTTTACTGGTACACTAGCTTGTTCTGTACACCTTCTCAAGTCTTTGATCTTCAGGAATGTTGTCTGGCGAACGTTCCCTGGGGGGAGGATGGCGAACGAACGCATTTTCCTGGCAGTTTGAGTTGCGATGCAAGATCAAACTATGGCAGTTTCAGGAATTTTATCTCGCAAACGAGCCCAGTTTTTTTTCTTCCTAAACAGTATCCTATATGGTGTTGACTTAGTCAACAAATGATTGTGCCAAGCTTGACCGTTGGATTGACATTCAACGTCTGTCGTGTTTCTTCATGCTCTTCTTCCTCCAGCCGCCAAAGCCAAACCAGCACCGGCGGGACCGCCTGCTCCCGCCTCCCACCCCTAGATGTGCTCCCGTGCATGCATCGTGGCCACATCGCACCCTAAAACTCTGGCGCATCTTCCCCGGCTCCTGTTCGTTCCCATACAAGGCCTCAGCATCGTGGTCAACAACCAAGTGGAATAAGTAGATGAATGTACATGGTGAGGATGACAATAGGGACCCACTAGGATCATGGCAGTACGCAAGCAAGTGCCTCCTTTGTTCCAAGAAAAAAAATGGTTCCTCCTGATGGTTTCCTGACATCTGGGTCGCACGCGACTGTCAACGTAGTCAATAAGCAAAATATCTGCACAAGCAGCGACTGACACACGGGACCCGGCAGCTCGCGCATTTTTTTTGTTTTTTGGAGGGAGCAGGGTATCAACTGGGTTGTGCGGGAGCTGTGGCCCGTCTAGCCTAGGCTTTTATTTCATATGTTTACCACATGACCAGCCCAGTTTTTTTCTTTCTGAAAATGGCTAGCCCAGCTATTTTGTATTTTGCAGAATACCCAATGGAGGCCTACTTGCTTTTCTACGCCCTGTCGGGCCGGATCTTTCAAGACGAGGAGGGATGCATTCGGCTTGCCCACAAAATGGGCTATACGAAACAAGAAATGGGATGTAAATTCAAAAAATACATCAAACAGGCAATTACTTCCAAATTACTTTTTTCTTTTGGATTTTGATATTTTAAATTTCATTGTTTTTGTGCGGGTAAAATTTCATTGGATTTTAAATTAAGGTGTGTTTAATTTTTAAATTAATTTGAATCTAGCTCGAAATTTTGGGTTGTATGCTGTTTGCTATAGATTTGGAGGCTGACTTGTGGGTCTACTTGGTTGACATGTACGCAAGGCTTTGTCAACTTAGTCCACAAACGATTCTAGCAAAAGTGACCGTTGGATGTTAATCCAACGATAGTGCTGCTTCTTCAATATCTGATCTTCTTGCTCTAGTCGCCCAAACCAGCGCTGGCAGGACCACCTGTTCGCGCCCCCCGTGGCCGGCTGTGCTGCCGCGCAGGCTTCACCGCCCCACCCTACTCCCATCGCTGGCCAGGCCATTCCTCTACTCACCCACACATCTTGTTATTTTTCGGCGACAGTAGCCGAACCAGTAAACCCTCATACTCCCCACCGCGTGGGCAACCACTATTGAGTCTTCCTCGGCTCTGGGTTGTTCCCTTCCTAGGCCTCACCTCCGTCCACCGCGTTGGTGCGTGGTTAACATAGTCAACAAACGACAGCCATCGTAAGAGGGATGTACGTGGAGCGGCTGACAGTAGGGACGCACATGGTCCATGGCCACATGCAAGAAAGTGCCTCCTTATTACGTGGAAAAATGATTCCTCCCACTAACAGGCGAGACCCACCAGCTACATCTTTGCACGCAAGGAAGTGCCTCCTTATTAGGCAAAAAAAAGATTCCTCCCCCTGACAGCTGAGACCCACCAGCTACATCTTGGCATGCAAGAAAGTGCCTCCTTATTACATGCAAGAAAAATGATTCCTCTCGCTGCTAGCTGGGACCCACCCGATTCAGAGGCTGACTTGTGGGCCTACTAAACTGATGCGCACGCATCGCTTTGTCAACTTAGTCAACAAACGATTCTAGCAACAGTGACCGTTGAATGTTAATCCAACCGCCGTGTTGCTTCTCCAACCTTTGATCTTCTTTCTTCAGCCGCCCAAACCAGCTCCGACCATACCGTCTACTCCTGCCCCGTGGCCGGTTGTGCTGCCACATAGGCATCACTGTCCCACCCTACTCCCATCGCTGGCCAGGCCTTCCCTTTACTCACCCACACCCCCTGTTATTTTCCGGCGACGCGGCCTCACACGGCAGCCGAATCAATCAACCCTCGTACTCCCTTCAGCGTGGGAAACCACTGTCGTGTCTTCCCCGGCTCTGGCTCGTTCCCTTCCTAGGCCTCGCCGTCGTCCATCACGTTGGTGCTCTCGGCGCGGCATCGTCAACATGGTCAACGAATGAAAACCATCGAAAGAGAATTGTACATGGTGAGGCTAACAGCTGGACCCACCAGCTACATCTTCGAACATAAGGAAGTGCCTTCTTATTACGTGAAAAAAATGATTCCTCCCACTGACAGCTGGGACCCACCAGCTATATCGTCGCACGCAAGGAAGTGAGTTCTTATCCTCCCTAATAGCTGGGACCCACCTGGTCGATGCGAACGTACCGTTGTCTATGTGGTCATAGACGTGTACGTACATATCGGTCGATCGGCCTGTCTACCATGATGAACCGTGGCCGAGTAAGGAGCAGTAGTAGTTTAGGCAGTCCCGTCTAAATCCTGTATACATACGACAGCCACACTGCAAAAAAGACGGCCACGTACGTACATACGGGCGAGGTCTCGAACTTGTAAAATGATGATGTCCTGTTCATTGGCAGCCAGCCGGTTGGGTCGAAATGGAGAAACAACGTCGTGTTCATCGGGTGGCAACCGACAGGGTCGGAATGCGTTCTATTCAATAGGAACCAACTGGCTTGGATGGAACAGCCGAAATGAGGTTTGGCATACTGTAGTATGGGGGAATGGCCTTCTGTTCAACCACATACGTCCGAAAAAGGGATCTTGTTAATCGGGAGTGGTCTGGCATACCGCAGAACGGAGGAAACGGACTTCTGTTCGAGCTCCTACGGTTGAAACGGGGTCCTATTGATCGAAAGGGGTTTGGCGTACCACAAAACAGAGGAAACAGACTTATGTTCGACCGCCTACGGTCGAAACAGGGTCATGTTCATCGAGAGGGGTGTGGTGTACCGCAAAACGGGACTCCACAGGCTACTGTTCATCCACCGTCGACAACCTCCAACCTCCATGGGCTACTTTTCATCCACCGTCAACTTCCTCTAGCCTCCACATGCTACTGTTCATCCACCATCAACCTCCTCCAGCCGCCACCAGCCACTGTTCATCCACTGGCTACTATTCATCCAGCCTCCACCAGCTACTGTTCAACTAGCCTCCACAGGGTCCTGTTCATCCACCCGCCACCGGCTGGGCTGTGTCGCGGCCTCCACGGGGTCCTGTTCATCCAGCAGCAACCGCGCCTACTACCACGTGGTCCTGTTCATCTAGCGGCAACCGCCTACATACGGTCGAGGTCCTGTTCATCCAACCCCCTCTGGGAATTGTTCATCCATAGCCAACCAACCGGCTGGACTCACCACGTCTTGACTCGTTCTACGTATCGCGCGCACGGCAGCAACGGGCACTATTCATCCAGAGGCAACCCAATCGGCTAGCTACATCTCGCAAAGGGGCTCGATCGGCTTTAGTAAGCAGCAGCAGCGATTGATCGGGTTCAGTTAGCAGCGAAGGAGTCGGTCGGGTTCAGTTAGGAGCGAAGGGATCGATCAGGCTTCAGTACGTAGCAGTGTGATCGCTTGGGTTCAGTAAGCGAATGCCTCTCGCTTGGGTTCAGTTATAGCGACACGGCTCACACCACGCACTCGTATGAGAGAGAAACGTGCAAACCACACTTCAACGCTCGGCCCCGACCACCCACCGTAACCGGGAACTCCGCAAAAATTTCCTCGCCCTCACTTCTACCACAATTTTTTATGTCATGGACGGCCCAAAGAATGTCATGCAGGTGCGTCCCCGGCCCGCCCAGGATGAAATGCCCATTTTCTGTCATGTTGTTTTGTCGTAGAAGTAGGAGCCCACCACATCTATGATGATACGTGTTTTTGTCACAATTATCGTCATAGAAGTGTCATAACCATGGCAGAAAAAGTTTTCGTTCGGGCCATAATGTCACGGATGTTTCTTTTTTTTAATGAATTAATGTCAAGTAAGTCTTCACACTTTGATCTTGTCATGCCAGTTTTGAACTTGTGTGAAACATACTAGATAAAAGTGTTAGTCTAACAATATGTATGTTGTGTCAAGACCCCGATCCTAAGTCACACCGATCTAGCATGTAACACATCGTATCACTTTGCGGCCTCACGCACGATATACCCACGGGTGCCACCTTACCTGGCCCGAGACCGTTTGCGCCTTTTGGCTCACGTATATGATAGTGTCGCTAGCATCCATATGATAGAGAACCCAGGCCGACATGACTAGTCATAAACCCAAGGTGGCACTAACTTACAGGGACAGGAATACATGACCCAACAATGCACGTGTCGGTCAGCAGCGAGTGAATCCGGGCTGTAGCAAGCTAACAAGACTCTGGTAAACACCGCATGACATTTCCCTGAAGGGACAGACACAGGAGCACAGAAGGACACAAGCCGGCCAACCTAAGTGTTCCGGAGTAGTAGCGAAGTACCATGGCTCAGTGGAAGCACCAGGAGACATTTCGCCATAAGGAAGGCTACCAAGAATAAACAACTAGGTGTCAGATCCCACACATAGCAATACACGTTACATGTACGCATAACATGCAATTATGTGTAGATACAACATGGCATCACAACATAACTCAACAACACATATAGAAAAAGGCCCAGAAGAGCCTCATAACATTTATTTCAAACAGGGGTCACATGACCCAACATACAGAGCATACAAGCAACGGAAGCATAACATGTCTGAGTATAGACAACTACAAATGAAAAAGGCTGAGAAGCCTGACTATCTACAAAACCCTCCCAAGGGTACAAGATCGTAGCTGAGGAAACAAGCTAAACATCGAAGTCCATGCGGAGCTACTAGTGAGACCGAAGTCTCCTCTGCGAAACATAAATTAAGCAAACGTGAGTACAAATGTACCCAGCAAGACTCACATCAGAACTATCTACATATGCATCAGTATCAACAAAGGGGGTGGTGGAGTTTAACTGCAGCAAGCCAGCTTTGACTCAGTGGCTATCCTGTACTACGACTACCAGTATTTCCATTGAGGTGAGAAAGCGCACACGAGTCCACCTATTCACCAGATCAATACACCACTATGGATCCGCTTCCGTCTCCCTACGAGAAGGCCATCCATAGCACTCACGCTTATCTTGCGCATTTTAGAGTATCCATTTAACTTGTCTATGAACAATGTAAGCGTTCCAAGTAGTCCATATCCGCAGATGCAACTATTCAAATAGATCTTATTACCCTGCAGGGGTGTACTTCTTCAAGCACGCTCTCACCACTTATCACCGTTTACATGACATGTACTCGGCAACCTTCAAGCGGAAGCCCAGCGAGGGTGTTGGCCATGACCTGACTAACCACACAAGTCTCTAGTCCAGGTTTATCGCCTGCTCGGGTTCGATCCGCAAGGAAGTCCGGCCGAGGTTTCCACTACGGCCCCAAATGATGTGTGCAGGGTTCCCAAGCCCACCAAACGGGTGCCACTTGGTACACCGGGCCATGGTGCCTAGTCTGTCGCAAGCCCACCTATACCGGGTGCCACTTGGTAGACTACTAACACAAACTATAAACACCAGAAACTAGTTGCAACTCCTGGACAGAGATCGAGGCGATTAAAAAGTCGAGAGGGGCACTTAAGCATTCCAATGAGTGGTAGTAATTGTCTTGGATCACAAAGATGGAACTCAGTTCCTGAGGACGGTTTCAATGAGACAACCCACCATGTACTCCTACATGGCCTCTCACCACTATCTTTACCAAATCGTGTTCACACACTTAGCTCTCAACAGTAGGACATGTTCACTACATTCCAATTCATCCCTGATGAATCAGACCTGACACAATTCTAAGCAATAGTAGGCATATCAAGCAAGCATGAATGAGTAGGCACATCATGGCTCAAACAACTCCTACTCATGCTAGTGGGTTTTTACTAATTACTGTGGCAAAGACAGGTCATGCAGAGGAATGGGTTCAACTACCGCAACATGTAACAGTTGAATCATTGTTATCCTAATGCAATAAAATATAGCAGGAGTGAGAGAGTGGGATTGTATCGGAATGCTCAAAGGGGGTTTGCTTGCCTGGCACTTCTGAAGATAGTAAAGCTCTTCATCGGTGTCATCGAACTGATCGTTGGTACCATGTCTACCGAGAGGGAACAAGCACCAACAAACAAAGAAGAAGCACAATCATTGCAATGCAACACTATGATGCATGATCATGACACTGGCATTATGCTATGATTTGAGCTAATGTAGCTAGCAACAATTTAAATGAAGTTGGTTTGAACCCAAGGTTCAATATCAAACTCCTTATGTGACATTTCAAATTCCATTTATTTAAATTGTCATATACAGTAGTTGTAAGTTGTTCAAACATGCATGGAAATGCCATAAACAGATTCTTTGTATTTTTCTGATAATTTTTCATATATAAATCTTTTCCATTGGAGTTATAGATTATTTTCTATGAATTTTTGAAGTTTTAAACATTTTCTGGAATTACTGTGTCAGCAGGTCAACTGAGATGACCAGGGTCAAACCTGACTGGTGGGACCCGTGTGTCATTAACACAGGGACTAATCCCGGTCAAATCCAGCGCTGACTGGGTTTGCCCCCGCGCTGGGGTCCACTGTCAGTGGCTCTAGACTCTAACTAAACGTGGTTAGCACCTAATCTAACGCCACGTCAGCACACCGGAGTTTGGCCGGCGGTGACCTCAAATCGCGGTGGAGGGTTTCCAGAACCACGCTACGGGCGATGTTGGGTCAAGCTAAGGGCACCAGAGGGTTGCCCTTGCTCGCGCACATCCAGGGGAGGCACGCGGGAGGGCACGGGGTGGCCGGAGCTCGCCGGAACGAGCTCGCGGTGTCGGCCGAGGTACGGCTTCGAGCGGGCATGGGCTAAAGGGCATGGGGAAGCTCGCCGATGGGCTCACCGGACTTCTGGAGATGCAAGGGGAGCGATGGCATGATCGGGAGCAATGGGTTCGAGCTCTAGCCTTGTCGGCAGTATGGCCGGCGGCGGCGAGCTTCAGGCACGGCGGCTAGCACCACTACGGCATGGATACGATGACGAAAGAAGAGGGAGAATGGCAGGAGCTCACGTAGATTTGCGGGAGCAGCAAGTAGAGGTCGGGGACACGTCGGTTGACGTGAATCGGTGGCGAGATTGCCGGCGGCCGAAACTCGAAGACGATGACAACTTCATCGATGCAAGGCGTCCGGATTTTCTTCCTTCTGTGCGGAGGTGCAGCGCGAGGACGCGGAGCTCGGGGATATGAGCGAGGGGCGAGGGGATGGCTATGGCTGCGGCGGTGCACGGCAGCGCTCTTCGATGCGTTAGGTTGGCGGGAGAGAGAGAGAGCAGAGGAGTGTGATGAGCTCGAGGGAGTGAGCGAGATGTCCAGGGGTGCGTGGCGCTAGGGGCCGTCTCCAGCAGCGAGCAAGCAGGCAGGAAATGGCCTCGTGCATGCACGCGCACCGTGGGCACACGCCCTCATGCCCACTGGCACGAGGTTGAGGACTGGCGCATGGGCCTGGTGGACTGGCTTCTCTCCAGGGCCAGGTAAGTTACAAGTACTCCCTCCTTCTCTGTTTTCTATTTATTTCAATTTGTTTGGTTTGATTCAAAGGCCAAACCACTTTCATAAATTCTGAAAATATTCATGAGCTCTCTCTGAGTTATTCCATATGCCCAAAAAATAAATCTGGAAGTATTGGAGCTATAACTTATTTTATAGCATTTATTAGCTCCAATTCAAATAGCCAATGAGTTAATTCAAAATCCAAAAATGTCCTAGAAATATATTCATCATTTTTAGCAGAGGTTTCCACCTTAACCAGAAATCATGAACTTTTCTTAAGGGCATTTTGGGCTCATTGAAGATTATTTTAGGTTGAATCTATTTGATTTGATCTGGTGCTAGGGTTTGAACAATCCCCATTTCCACTTCATTGAAATTTAAACATGATGCACAGATGACTAGCTAGTCTAGGTCATTACGAGACTAGGGATGTGACAACTCACCCCCACTAATCAAGAATCTCGTCTAGAGATTCAAGACATGAGGTAAGAGGACAGAGGGGACACAAAGCCAACACAATCTTCTTGATCCAATTGCCCTTCTAGAAGATGTTGATTCCTTGCATCGTCTTGATCTTGACGTCTTTGCGTTTGAGATCTTCACTCAGCGCGTCAACGGAAAGAGAGGGACAATCAATAGGATTCAACCTTCACGAAGATCAAGCAAGTCATGAGCAACTCATGGAATGAGACATCGAAGCATCTCTCGAGCTGAGACACAAAACACACATCGAGAGGGATGGAGAGGGTCATATGATGAAGGTTCAATTTGGTAGGCAACAATTCCACGCTTAAGTAGATGGGCATGGTTTCAAAGTAGCGAGGAGATTATTGCCATGATCCCATAATAGGGCACCTTAGGGAAGGTGACTCATAGGATTATTCCCTTAAGTGGCACAAAGATAATTTTGATACACAAATCATTGAAACTCTTCATACCATCTTGAGGCAATTTACAAACGATCGTTTGAAGGAGTTCGAAGAAATGGCATACTCAGTTTGGAAAGGAAACTAGAGTTATAGGACAACTCCGCAAATGGAAGGCACATTCCAATTGATACCGAGGATATAACCTAGTGCCTGAGTGTGCTCTCAAGAACTTGAGCATTACATAATCATCATATTTTTACCAACATCTATGCCAAAATCTTGGTGACACCTCATACTACCATGATGATTGGAGATGGAGGATACAGATGCAAAGGAAGACAACACTTTCTTAGATTTTATCTTAGCAATGCCAAGAAACCAAAATCGGGATGATCGACCGAGAGACATTTAGCACTCCGCTTCTAATGTTCCCCTTGATGTACCAGTTAACATGATCATGCTTGAAAGCATCATTGATATGGTCATCAAGTAAAGGTCGAACTTCGGAAACACAAAGGATCCATAAGAAACAACTTCGGGAATAAGTCATAGGAAATCCTCATGGGGAAGTGGCTAATTTGCTGGATCAAGATACTACAATATTTGGCCTTCTAGATAGGTGGGGTAGCCACAACATCCACTTTACCAGTTTATAAGACCAATATTATAATTCTTGGGATACGTTCCAACCATCATATCTGTCTGAGATTCAGATCTGGTTGGTGTTAGGATATTCCAGACCCAGCATGTCTGGAAGGAAAATTTACAACACAAATCAAAGAGATGACGTTTTAAGATTCTCGAGAAATGAACTATGGTAGTAGGCTCCAAAACATGAGCTGGTTCCGCTACACACATGTGAATACGCTGTCCCGGACAAGCATGACCACATAAAGGTCTTACAATAAAACACTACCGAGTTTTGATTGGGAACCATCATTGAAATAATGAAGTCTTGTGCACGTTCGTCTGGGCCCTTCGGGAATAGCATTTGGACTTCTTATCCTTGAACAAATCAATCAATGGCTTTGTGTGCTAGGGAATACATATGGAATGGAGATGATCAGCCTATCAAACCATAGAATACTTCGCACATGCATGACTGACTTGGGATGATTCCAGAGGAAGTAAAAACAAGCTTTCTCGAATTCACGGCGGCAACTTACACAAAATGCACGTGAATTGGAGGAAGTCACTTCTTTCATCAAACATATACTTCATGAGCTAGCACGAAGAAGATGCTTTTAAAAGTTTCAAACACTAGCTTAATGTTCAGCACAAATTATGGAGAAGATAAGATGTTGCCGATGGGCTCAACAACAATTCATCAAAATTCCAATGAAGATGGAATTCCACAATTATGTGAACAAGGTGATAGCATTGGTCATACCAAAAGAATATAATGATATGTGCTCGAGGAATAACCACGAGTAACATAACATTACGAAATTCATTGGTACTGATTTTGATTTGATGATAGCCCACACTCAAATCAAAGATTTGGTAAGACAATAGGTCCAACAACTGATCACGGAGATCAACCGATGAAAATATCATCTTTCTTCAACACACACACGAAAGATGTCTCATTGGAATGAACTAAGTCGGATAAAGCTTTTAGCTCCCAACTCTCCAAGTTGTCGTTTAGCTTAATCAACTAGTTCAGGGTATCCAACACAGATTCTTGGAGAAGGGGTGGTTTATAGAAAACCAACTTGATCACAAACTCAACAAAGCGGTCAGGGGAAACCCGGTGATACTTCCTAGAAGATATTTCGAAAATCATGAACCACCGATATGTTACTAAGCTCGAGAACAATCTTGGTTTTCAGGGCAAGACGATATGATCAAATAAGCAAGGGATTGGCACATTCTTAACTCATTGATCGAGGAGTGCACCAGGGAAAATTGACTAGGTAGCACGATCAATCTTAGAATGATAATTCAATAACCAATACGCTAAGAATGAGATTATATTGTCCATTAACTACCAAGCAACAGGGGTGCTAGGAGTATTGATTTCACACATCACATTTCATCTGTCGGTATTCCGTTTGCAACAACAAAGGGATCGAGGAATGAGTAATGATGGCGAGAAGTATCACTGCATCAAGAACTCATAGGATGGTATGCAATTCCCATGATATTCTTGACATAAGGAAGGTAATACTCCGAGGTAGAACAGATTAGAAGCTGGATTAACATTCTGGTCTGCGAAATACAACTACTTTAACCCAATCCTAGAAATGGATAAGGTACTGGAGTTTGTTTCTCCTAGTCATTCCAAAATAGAATGGCCTGGCGGACCAGAGAATATTATGCTTCGATGAACGAATGCAATGATATACCCTTGACTATCAATGGATAGATGAGGGTTAGAATACAACTACAAAGGGAACAACTCAAAGGAACACACGATTTTTTGAGTTGTGGATGCATAGATTAGTTTGTCGAACTAAGTTCAACATATTTCTTCCAGATAACCCATGCAGAAAGGTAAGATGGCAGATTCACAATGTGAATGGAGACTCATTAGAAGCACTCTGGTTGTGATTTTTTGGTTCAAAAGAACTTCTGCCATATTGGTTTATGGTATTGGAAGAACGATATACCACGGACCTCGAATACTATCACAAAGGTTACTAATATCCTAAAGGAACAAGCAAACACTCTGAACACGAGGTAAGTGGAGTAAGTCTTGGGTTCAAGAACTCAGAAATAGAATACCTACATACTAAATAACATCACGAGATGCTTTCGAAAATGGTGGCCAGAATGTTCACACTGGAAACACAAAGCATGGCTAGACTACTGGGTGGTTCTCTAAGATACCCTAGTGTCCTAATAACTCCAACATATATGTCGAGGCAATGGAGTATCTCAACACATGATTAGTGTGCCTAATCTGGCACAAAGGAACATCGGGAATGGGAAGAAGGGATTTGCAGATGCATTAGACTATTTAGAAACCTGGGATGACTCGGATAGCATAACGGCTGTAAATGCTCAAAAAGATTTTGAGACATCCTGCAAAATGGTGGCATAACCACTCAACATCATAAATCAAGGTTCCGAGACCAACTGTCAACACATAGAAGTACTAGAAACTGAACTGAGACTTGAATCCATCATTCCTATAAGTCTACGAATTAGTAACACGTGATCCTGATAGAAAGATGAGAAGCCTAGTTCTTAGTCCCCATAGAAGAGAAGAGGATGACTCAGATCAGAAGCACATAAAGTAAAGGAGTAAAAAGAGCCTTACGTTCCCTTCCACAATCAATTCCCTTATATAACTAAAGCATTTCTAGACATGACTTCGACCAGTTTGGCTTGGTAATCTTACAGGCAGTCAGGCTCTGATACCAATATTGTCAGGACCCTGATCCTAAGTCATACCGATCTAGCATGTAACACATCATATCACTTTGCGGCCTCACGCACGGTATCCCCACGGGTGCCACCTTACCTGGGCCAGGACCATTTGCGCCTTTTGGTTCACGTATATGATAGTGTCGCTAGCATCCATATGACAGAGAACCCGAGCCGACATGACTAGTCGTAAACCCAAGGTGGCACTAACTTACACGGACAAGCATTCATGACCCAGCAATGCACGTGTCGGTCAGCAGCGAGTGAATCCGGGCTGTAGCAAGCTAACAGGACTCTGATAAACACCGCATGACATTTCCCTGAAGGGACAGACAAAGGAGCAAAGAAGGACACATGCTAGCCAACCTAAGTGTTCCGGAGCAGTAGCGAACTACCATGGCTCAGTGGAAGCACCAGGAGACATTTCCCCATAAGGAAGGCTACCAAGAATAAACAACTAGGTGTCGGATCCCACACATAGCAATGCACGTTACACGTACGCATACCATGCAAGTATGTGTAGAGACAACATGGCATCACAACATAACTCAACAACACATATAGATAAAGGCCCAGAAGAGCCTCATAGCATTTATTACAAACAGGGGTCACATGACCCAACATACAGAGCATACAAGCAACGGAAGCATAACATGTCTGAGTACAGACAACTACAAATGAAAAAGGCTAAGAAGCCTGACTATCTACAAGACCCTCCCAAGGGTACAAGATTGTAGCTGAGGTAACAAGCTAAACCTCGAAGTCCATGCGGAACTACTAGTGAGACTGAAGTCTCCTCTGGAAAACATAAATTAATCAAACGTGAGTACAAATGTACCCAGCAAGACTCACATCGGAACTATTTACATATGCATCAGTATAAACAAAGGGGGTGGTGGAGTTTAACTGCAGCAAGCCAGCATTGACTCAGTGCCTATCCTGTACTATGACTCCCAGTATTTCCATTGAGGTGAGAAAGCACACACGAGTCCACATATTCACCAGATCAATACACCACTATGGATCCGCTTCCGTCTCCCTACGAGAAGGCCATCCATAGCACTCACGGTTTTCTTGTGCATTTTAGAGTATCCATTTAACTTGTCTATGAACAATGTAAGCGTTCCAAGTAGTCCATATCCGCGGACGCGGCTGTTCGAATAGATCATATTACCCTGCAGGGGTGTACTTCTTCACATACGGTCTCACCACTTATCGCCGTTTACACGACATGTACTCGGCAATGTTCAAGCAGAAGCCAAGCGAGGGTGTTGGCCACGACCTGACTAACCACACAAGTCTCTAGTCCAGGTTTATCGCCTACTCGAGTTCCATCCGCAAGGAAGTCCGGCCGAGGTTTCCACTACGGCCCTAAACTATGTGTGCAGGGTTCCCAAGCCAACCAAACGGGTGCCACTTGGTACACCGGGCCACGGTGCCTAGTCTCTGTCAAGCCCACCTGTACCGGGTGCCACTTGGTAGACTACTAACACAAACTATAAACACCAGAAACTAGTTGCAACTCCTGGACAGAGATCGAGGCGATTAATAAGTCGAGAGGGGCACTTAAGCATTCCAATGCGTGGTAGTAACTGTCTTGGATCACAAACACGAAACTCAGTTCCTGAGGACGGTTTCAATGAGACAACCCACCATGTACTCCTACATGGCCTCTCACCGCTACCTTTACCAAATCGTATTCACACACTTAGCTCTCAATAGTAGGACATGTTCACCACATTCCAATTCATCCCCGATGAATCAGACCTGACACAACTCTAAGCAATAGCAGGCATATCAAGCAAGCATGAATGAGTAGGCACATCATGGCTCAAACAACTCCTACTGATGCTAGTGGGTTTTTACTAATTACTGTGGCAAAGACAGGTCATGCAGAGGAATATGTTCCACTACCACTACATGTAACAGTTGAATCATTGTTGTCCTAATGTAATAAAATAGAGCAGGAGCGAGAGAGTGCGATTGTATCAGAATGCTCAAAGGGGGTTTGCTTGCCTGGCACTTCTGAAGATAGTAAAGCTCTTCATCGGTGTCATTGAAATCATCATCGGAACCATGTCTACCGAGAGGGAACAAGCAACGACAAACAAAGAAGAAGCATAATTATTGCAATGCAACAGTATGATGCATGAACATGACATGGCATTATGCTATGATGTGAGCTAATGTAGCTAGCAACAATTTAAATGAAGTTGGTTTGAACCCACGGTTCAAAATCAAACTCCATATGTGACATTTCAAATGCCATTTATTCAAATTCTCATATACAGTAGTTGTAAGTTGTTCAAACATGTGTGGAAATGCCATAAAAAGATTCTCTGGATTTTTCTGATAATTTTTCATATATAAATCTTTTCCATTGGAGTTATAGATTATTTTCTATGAATTTTTGAAGTTTTAAACATTTTCTAGAATTTCCTGGATTATTTTTAATCCAGAAAATGATTAATGACGTCAGCATTATGTCAATTCTACATCAGCAGGTCAACTGATTTGACCAGGATCAAACCTGATCGGTGGGACCCGTGTGTCGTTGACACAGGGACTAATCCCAGTCAAATCTAGCGCTGACTGGGTTTGACCCCTGGCTAGGGGCCAACGGTCAGTGGCCCTGGGCCCTAACTAAACGTGGTTAGCACCTAATATAATGACACCATGTCAGCATGCAGGAGTTTGGCCGGAGTGGCGCTACGAGCGGTGTTGGGTCAAACCAAGGGCACCAGAGAGTTGCCATTGCTCGCGCGCATCCAGGGAAGGCACGCGGGAGGGCACGGGGTGGCCGGAGCTCGCCGGAACGAGCTCGCGGCGGCGGCCGAGGTACGGCTTCGAGCGGGCACGGGCTACAGGGCACGGGGAAGCTCGCCGATGGGCTCACCGGACTCCTGGAGATGCAAGGGGAGCGATGGCGCGGTCGGGAGCAACTGGTTCGAGCTCTAGCCTCGTCGGCAGTATGGCCGGCGGCGGCGAGCTTCGGGCACCGCGGCTAGCACAACTACGGCACGGATACGACGATGAAACAAGAGGGAGAATGGCAGGAGCTCATGTAGATTCGCAGGAGCAGCACGTAGAGGTCGGGGACGCGTTGCCGCGAATCGGCCGAGAGATTGCCGGCGACCAAAACTCGAAGACGATGACGACTCCATCGATGCAAGGCATCCGGGTTTGCTTCCTTCGGTGGGGAGGTGCAGCGCGAGGACACGGAGCTCGGGGATATGAGCGAGGGGCGAGGGGATGCTTGTGGCCACGTCGGTGCACGGCGGTGCTCTCTGATGCGTTCGGTTGGCGGGAGAGAGAGAGATCAGAGGAGGGGGATGAGCTCGAGGGAGTGAGCGAGAGGTCCAGGGGGTGCGTGGCGCTAGGGGTCGTCTCCAACAGCGAGCAAGCAGGCAGGAGGTGGCCTTGCGTGTGCGCGCGCGCTCTGGGCGCACGCCCTCATGCCCACTGGCACGAGGTTGAGGATGACTGGCGCATGGGCCTGGTGGGCTGGCTTCTCTCCTGTGCCAGGTAAGTTACAGGTACTCCCGCCAACTCTGTTTTCTATTTATTTCAATCTATTTGGTTTGATTCACAGGCCAAACCACTTTCATAAATTCTGAAAATATTCATGGGCTCTCTCTGAGTTATTCCATATGCCCAAAAAATAAATCCAGAAGTATTGGAGCTATAACTTATTTTATAGCATTTATTAGCTCCAATTCAAATAGGTAGTGAGTTAATTCAAAAATCCAAAAATGTCCTAGAAATATATTCATCATTTTTAGCAGAGGTTTCCACCTTAACCAGAAATCATGAACTTTTCTTAAGGGCATTTTGGGCTCATTGAAGATTATTTTAGGTTGAACCTATTTGATTTGATCTGGTGCTAGGGTTTGAACAATCCCCATTTCAACTTCATTGAAATTTAAACATGATGCACACATGACTAGCTAGTCTAGGTCATTACGAGACTAGGGATGTGACATGTTGCTATTAATTCACTACAAAAAAAGAAACATCCATGACATTATGTCCCGAATGAAAACTTTTTCTGTCATTGTTATGACACTTCTTTGATGATAATTTTACAAGAACACGTATCATCATAGATGTGGTGGGCTCCTACTTCTATCACAAAAAATCATGACAGAAAATGGGCTTTTCATCCTGGGCGGGCCGGAGACGCACCTGCATGACATTCTTTGGGCCCTCCATGACATAAAAACTCATGGTAGAAGTGGGGGTGAGGAAATTTTTGCGGAGTTCCCGGTTACGGTGGATGGTTGGGGCTGAGCGATGCAGTGTGGTTCACATGTTTCTCTCTCGTATACGCATATGGTTCTAGCCTTGTTCACTACAACTCAACCCGAGCGAGGCGTTCGCTTACCGAACCTGAGCAATCCCACTGCTACGTAGCGAAGCCGATCGATCAATCCCTTCGCTTCTAGCTGAACCCGAGCGATTCCTTCACTGCTAACTAAACCTGACCGACTCCTTCGCTGCTAACTGAACCTGATCGATCACTATTGCTGCTTACTGAAGCCGATCGAACCCCCGTGCGAGATGTAGCTAGCCGGTTGGGTTGCCTCTGGATGAACAGTGACCGTTGATGCCGCATGCGCGATACGTAGAAGGAGTCGAGATCTGGTGAGTCCACCCGGTTGGTTGGCTGTGGATGAACAGTTCCTGGTGGGGGTTGGATGAATAGGACCCCGATCGTGTGTGGGCGGTTGCCACTAGATGAACAGGACCCCGTGGTAGTAGGCGGTTGCCGCTGGATGAACAGGACCCCGTGGAGGCCGTTCCGTGGTACGCCACACCCAGCCGGTTGGGGTGGATGAACAGGACCTCGTGGAGGTTGGATGAACAGTAGCCCACAGATGAACAGTGCCTAGTGGAGGCTGGAGGAAGTCGACGGTGAATGAACAGTAGCCCGCTGTATGCCACACCCCTCCCGATGAACAGGACACCATTTTGACTGTAGGCGCTCGAAGAGAAGTCCGTTTCCTCCATTTTGCAGTACCCAGACCCCTCCGGATGAATATGACCCCATTTCGACCGTAGGCGGTCGAAGAGAACTCTGTTTCCACCGTTTTGTGGTATGTGAGATCCCAAGTCGATGAACAGGACCCCCTTTTCGGCTGTTCCGTCCAAGCCGGTTGGCTCCCAATGAACAGGATGCATTCCGACCCAGTCGGTTGCCTCCCAATGAACACGACGCTGTTTCCTCCATTTTGACTCAGCCGGTTGGCTGCAGATGAACAGGACGTCGTTGTTGTAAGTACGTGGCCATATTTACTTTCTTCTAGCGTGGTTGTACGTATGTGTACACAATTTAGACAGGACTGCCTGAACTGCTACGTCGGAGGCTCTACTATGACACGTGTTGCTACTTACTCGGCCACGGTTCATCCTTGTAGAGAGACTGATCGACCAGTATGCACGTACACGTTCGCGACCAAAAAGACAACCCTACATACAGTTCGACCAGGCGGGGGGGGGGGGGGGGGGTGGTTGCAACTGTCTGGGAGGATAAGGAGGCACTTCCTTGCGTGAGAAGATATAGTTGGACGATCCCAGCTGTCAGGGAGATGAATCATTTTTTTTCATAATAAGGACATACTTCCTTGCGTGGAAAGATGTAGATGGTGGGTCCCAGGTGTGAGCCTCTCCACATACAGTCCTCTTCCGATGGTTGTCGTTCATTGACCGCATTGATGACACCGTACCAAGAGCACCAAGGCGATGGTTGCCCACGCGGTGGAGAGTACAAGGGTTTACTAGTTCTGCTGCATTGTGAGGCTGCCCTCGCTGGGAATAACAAGAGGTGTGGGTGAGTACAAGGATGGCATGGCCAACGGAGGCAAGAGCAGGAGGTCCCGTCGGCGCTGGTTTGGGCGGCTGGAGCAAGAAGATCAGAGATTGAAGAAGCAGCGCGGCCATTGGATTAACATCCAACGGTCACTGCTGGTAGAATCGTTTATTGACTAAGTTGACAAAGCCCTATGTATGTTTCCACAAGTCAGCCTCTGAATCTGGTGGGTCCCAGCTAGCAGGGGAGGAATCATTTTTCTTGTGCGTAATAAGTAGGCACTTCCTTTCGTGCGAAGATGTAGCTGGTGGGTCCTAGTTGTCATGGGGAGGAAACTTTTTTTCCGTGTATTAAGAAGGAACTTCCTTGCGTGCGATGATTGTAGCTGGTGGGTCCAACTTGTTAGGGGGAGGAATCGTTTATTTTTGAATAATAAGGATGCAGTAGCTTGCGTGCGAAGATGTAGCTGGTGGTTCCCAGCTGTCAGCTTCTCCACGTACTCCACGTTGGCTCTCGTTGTGGACCATGCATCATTGAGCATACCACGGCAGTGGACGACAGCGGGACCTAGGATTGGAAGAAGGGGCACTGGAGTCCCTGGCGGAGGGGAGTACGAGGTTTGACTGGTTCCGCTGCGGGGTGAGGCTGCCTTCGCCGGAGAATAATAGAACGTGTGGGTGAGTACAAGTATGACCTGGCCACCGTTGGGAGTAGGGTGGGGCGGCGAGGCCTACGTGGCAGCACAGCAGACCATAGGAGGCAGATGCAGGTGCTCCCATCGGCGATGGTTTTGGCGGCTGAAGCAAGAGCAACTAGATCATATATTGAAGAAGGAGGATGGCCGTTGGATTTCAATCCAATGGCTATGGTTGTCAGAATAATTTGTTGACTTTTGTTTTTGACCACTAAATCGTTTTGTTGCCTAAACAGACAACACCTTGCATAGGCTTCGTCCTAGTGGGCCAACAAAGTCAGCTCCGAAAGCTGTGGCGGACCTACAACCCATTTATTTAGGTTTTACAACCCATTTCATTTTGTTTTCTAATACATCTATTTCATGGGCTTTGACTAAAAATATAATATTTTTCTTGGGTTGGATAAAAAGAATAATAGCCGATTTACTATTTATGAGAATTTACGGCGCATTTGATTATTTATTCGAATACACCGATATAGTGGCTGGGTGAAAATAATAATATTGCGGACATGCAGCCCATTAGTTATTTCTGATAATTTAAAACCCATTTGATTTTAGTAGAAATGGACCCATTTTTCTTGGATGGGTGAAAAAACATTGTTTGTCTGGACAGAGCATTTCTTATAAAAAATTAATACTGAGCTAGGAATTTTATTAAAAACTTAAGTTGGGCTTGGTAATCTTATTGTATAAAAATTGAACTGAGATGTGCATTTTCTTAAAAAAACATAGGCTAGGCTGCGCTTATTTTAGGATCTTGTGTACAACTTTTGTCCCAGTTGCATTGCTGATGTTTAACGAACAAGGCCTGTGTAGTACAGTACAACTTTACATAGCTACTCAACCCACATTCAACGACGCCTAAAATGGCCCAAACAAGGCTTGTGTGCAACTTTTTGAAGTAACTGAGCTCAAATTACAACTTAACAAAAAAGGTGGAGTAAAGTTGCACCGAATTAAAAGATGTCACAAGCAAAGAAATAATTCAATGGGTCTCACTTTTTAGTGAGAGAGAGAGAGAGATAAACCGATCGGTCGATGCTCGTGAATACATCTTTCAGCCATATGCATTGCTGATGCTCAGTACGAACTTATATACTTGACACAATCATATACAACATCATGGCACATTGAGCTTGCATACAAAATTTTCATGCGGGCGGCACAATAGGGGTGGAAGCAGTGGATCGTTGCGGGTAGGGCTATGTTGAAACCAACAAACTCGTACATAACTATTCATCATCTTTATCAATGACGTGTAAATATCTTGAATGTTGTGCAAAGAAAACAGATAGACAACACAATAAGTTCTGCTAGCACATTAAGTTGATGTACACCCCTTTCTAAAAAAAGTTCAGGTACAAAAATAGAGCAGGTCACAATCAAATGAATTGGCACATCATTGCTTCACACCTATAGCTTGGATATAACTAGTATTTGAGAAGATTCAGTTGTTACCTCAAATTAGAGCACATACAGGTAGCCAGCCCGACATCTTCTCCCAAAGAAGCAGTGGCCACCGCCGTGCGATGTAGCAGGCCATGTGCCATCCATCTGTCGGGGGATTGATTTGTGCTACGGTAAGTCCACCAAAACCCTTGTTCGAACTCTGGGGCTCTGGTTCGCGACCTAGCAACTATATGGCGAGCTTAGCGTGGCTATGGTGAGCAAGGCACGATGGAGGGATACAAGGCATGACAGAGACATAGCGAGCTACCCAGGCGGGCCATCATGCACCGTAAAACCCTACTCCTGCTTTGTGGAATTGCTTGTGGAGACAGTGCTCGTGAGCTACAAGATGAAGCTCTCATGGGTCAAATGCGTGATCGCGTGATCCCCTTCTACGGTGGCAGCCCTGCCCCTTTTATAGTTGCCCTGGTCCTCTAGCCCTGAAAATGTTGGCGGGAAGGGTTGCCACACGGTGGTAATTCAAAGGGGGACAGACGCCGAGGCTTATCCTGACAAAAGCAGTCCTCGCCCGCTAATGTTGTTATCTATGATGTGTAGGGCGCTCCGCGATGACCTCCGTCCTGGCGCATCGTGATCTTGGTCTTCTTTCACAAAAGTGGAAAGCTTTGGACTTGCTTTGGGGGGAGGCAGACACCGCTGCTCCCTTATCATCAAAGAGGAAACTACCATGGTCGCGTCTGCTGGCACGGTCTTCACTGGTGTCACCTGGCGCAGGCACGTCACCCACCTAACAGGCACATGGATAGGCGCCTCGTGAGGGGGGCCTCGTGAGGCCGCTTTTCGCTTGATGTCATCCCTTGTAGAGTCTCGCCTCGTGGCAGGGGTCCGCGTGAGGCAACGTCCTCACGAGGCTCTTGCTTCATGGCACCCATGGCTGGGCCACCTCTAGTGTTTGGTCCAGGGGTTGCAACCTGGGCCGTAGGCAGATGGCCTGTGGTACCCTGATTCCCACTGCGCCGACAGTAGCCCCTGGGCCCGCGGTGCGCATGTTTTGCCCATTAGGAATGAAACAACATGGGGCCTAAGACTACCGGGCCCAGGCAGGGACGCATGGCAGTACGACAGGACGGGGATGCCCCCACTTCCCCCATGATGCCCCGGTACCTGTTGGTCCTGCCATAAAACTGGCCCACGCGTGGCGCAGGCAACATCATTGCTCTCCATCGCACGCCATGCCTCCTCTACGCATTGCTCCCTGCTTCCTCTTCCTCCAGCTTCTAGTTCGCTTCTACTACCATGGCTCCGAAGGCAGACAACAAGGCCACCACCACCAAGCCAGAGCCGACCTTGTTGAGTTCTACCATTGTCAACGAAGAGGGGCTGGACAAGGTGCGCCCCATCGTGCCCTGCGACCACAACTAGTGGAAGGCCACTCGCATTTGGCGGGGCTCTTGCTCGCCGGGTGACTTGGAGGCCACGACGGTCCCCGTCTTCTTCCACTCCATCTTTGCCAGCCGGGTGCCGCCCTTCGCTCACTTCCTCTATGCCATCCTCGACCACTACCAGATCCATCTGCTGCATCTGCAACCCAACTCTATCCTCCTCCTCTCCATCTTCGCCTACCTCTACGAGGGCTTCCTAGGAGTGATGACTTTGATGGCACTCTTTAGGGCCTTCTACAGCCAGTGGCTGATGGCTAGGAACCAGCACGTGGGTTGCGCCTTGTTCCGCATCGTCGATGGAATGGCCAAGCACATCATTGACATGAAGATCTTAAAGAAGGTGGAAGGCTTCCGATCACGTTGGGTCTATGTGGACCCCAAGCAGTTCAGCCGCCTCCTCATGATCCTGACCGCGCCCGTCGTGAAGAGCTCTTGATGGGAGCACGACAAGCTCAACAACAAGAGGCTGGCGCCGCTCATGGAGATGATGCAGTAGTGAGGGCCTCCAAGCTCACGACGGTGATGGTCCCCAAGGAGTTCCTGCATCGGCGCTTCCCACCCCTCCAGAAGCGCTCGCACCCGGTGTGGCTGAGCGCCGACAACCTACACTTGGAGGTGCTAGAAGAGATCGTGAAGATCATGTTCCCAGAGGAGGTGGAGAACCTGCCCAAGGAGGCATACCCAGTGTACCACTACTCCAACAGGGATGCGCTGATCACGGAAATGTTGTGGTTCGACAAGTGGGGCTTGTTCCAAACAGGCCACAAGGGGCCTCACGAGAACCCTCTCGTGGTGGTGCCTCGATTGGGAAGCCGTGACAAGCCTGGGTCCTCGGAGGACTAGAACGAGGAGAGCGACGAAGGGACGCCCCCGCCAACTAGCCACAAGATGCTGATGGATGCCAGCGATGACGATGACCAGTTATTGGTCATGCCCGCCCAGCCCAAGAGCATGGGGGGCCAAGAAGACACTGGCGTGGAGGACAGCTAGCCTCTCTAGGGGGAGATCCGCACCGCACCGGAGGTCGAAGATGTCGTCAGGCCTCGCGCCGAGCCCTTTGGACGAAGCTTGAGCGAGCCTCATGAGGGCGGCAGTGGTGGTGGCCTCTGGAAGTTGAAGAAGAGATGCTGGGCTCCTATAAACGCTGTAGTAGATGGGACACTTAATTAATAAGCTGAGCCAGCGTGTTAGTGTCACTACATCAGTCTTACCCTGTACTGCCATCATGTTTGCCAGTGGAGCACGCTTCCGCAAATATGCTTATGCACCTCTATCTTCCATTAACTGACATATGGGCCCTCTTGAGGTAGACCCACATGTCATCGGCTTAACTATTTACACTGCGAAGGACGGTATATCCTGGTAGTAGTACTAGTAGAATTGAGATTTAATGGACCTTCTTGCCCGTCTTTCCCTCTTCTTCCTCCTCTCTTCTTCCTCCTATCTTCCCCATCGTCGGCTGCACACCATTTCCCCCCGCTCACTACTCGCCCGCGTGCGGCATCTTCCTCGGTAGCTCGCGCGTACCATATCCCACCGCTCACTGCTCGGCCACACACGCCATCTTCTTCGCTCGCTCGCCCGCCCGAATCCACTTCCCCGCTCGCTCGCAAGCATCGAAAACCCCAATCACTCAGCGCCCTTAAAAACCCTATGGCAGAACCAATTGACATGCAGAGCCCTGATTGGAATTCCCTCCCCGATGTTCTCTTGGAGCAAGTCTGTAATCATATGGACCTACTCAGCACCGTGCACCTGGCCACATGCTCGGTGTCTATGTATCATGTACTCGTCTGCAACCGGCCAGCCCTTTTCAAGACACCCTGCTAGGTAATGTCCGATCCTCGCAGGTGGCCCAGACACCGACTTGATGATCCTACGGAGGTTGCCATCATGCCCCTCGACATGCTACCACTACCCGCCCACCTGTGCTTCATGCGCGGCCACTACTAGGCGGGCATGAAGGCCAACTGGATCGTCCTCATCCACCAATCTAGTAGTTCGTGGCATCTCATGGATATCTACACCCACCAAGAGATCACCTTTCCATCGTTGGATACCGCTGGCATTGAGCCTCGCGGCCCGCCGGACACTCCTGCCTACTACGCACGAGACGCGTCAAGCTTTTGGTACGACCTCCGTTTGCTGAAGGTTGTAATCTGTGAAGTGCCCACACCATCAGAAGACTACATGGATTACAAGCTCATTGCCTTGTTCGACGGGGGATTTGTCTATCTAGAATCCGGTCGCCATACATGGTTATGGCTCATCATCAATCCTGTTGACCCTCCATTTCTGTCTGATGCTATAGTGCATGATGGCATCGTTTACGTGGTCGACGCACAGATTGGCTGCATATATTGGTGGAATCAATTGTTGTGTAATTGTTCTATCTCATCTCATCTTTACCTTATTAATACGACTGCCTGTTGATTGTTAGAAATTTAGAATATATAGTATGTCTATAACCACATCATCGCTATATGTTCCTCTCATTTCCTAGATTTTTATGACCACGCATGTTATTGTTAGAGTTGATATGAGAACAATTGGCATCTAATGATAGTTAGAATAGATACTATGAGTATAACCTCATGATTCCTATATGTTACTCTCATTTCCAAGATTTTTATAATCACGCATGTTATTGTTAGAGTTGATATGAGAACAATAGTAACTGCTATGGTAGAATATGAGTAGGCCCTGGCATAGCTGTTTTCCTCTCATTTTTACATGATGTTTGAACCATGACATATTGCTAGAATAAGAAAGCCATTGGCTTATTTTTTTTAACTTGGGGTATGATTATGACCACGGCATTGCAATTCTCTGGCTACGATCTGTGTCACTGTTATAATAATCTTAATTCCACACACACTCTGAACAAGATTGTATATTTTTGTCATTTTGGTCTCCAATTTGATTTGTTGCAGCAGACGCAAATGCGCTGGCCTTCATAATTCTAGGACCTGGAAATATACAAGTCAATGGGTGGTGGTTTATCGCTCGTTCAACTGATGGTGGGCATTTGATGCTCATTCACACATACCAAATGGACCAAACCATTTCATTAAACCACAAGCAGTACAATGCCTGGGGCGTTCGCGACTGTGATGGCTATGGCTGCTTCGTGTTCGAGAAAGATCCTAGCTCTGTTGGGCCAGGTGTATTCAACTGGAGGCAGGTTTACACCCTCGGCAACCACTCCATGTTCCTCGGGCTCAATTATCCGATCATCCAACCAATCATCGATATATCACCGGCGATGATTACCGTGCTATGCAACTTCCATTCGCCAGGGGGAACTGTGTTTACACATCGTACCATGGGTTTCATGAATCAACATATCCAGAGATTCGTCGACACAGCTTGTTGCCAGATAATCTTCAGTGTGTAAAATGCATCAAGCTTCCAACCGATGAATGGCTTTTGCAAACCCGACATGTGGCGATGTGGTTCATGCCAACAGCAAATATGCACAACTTGATTCGTAGTGATATCTAGACTGGGCCATGTATCCTGGTGCTGTAGCATGACCCTCTTTTGTTGGATATTATGTACTGTAGTTAGTTTGAAGGATAGATACATTTCTGGGATCAAGTGCATCCAAACTCACCTGCATAGCACGTACTAATAATGATGATGGAGATGCTGTGCAAATGCCATATATATAAATTAGGCTTCAATTGCGTACTTGTTGGTAAAAGTGTTATCCAATGGGAATTCTATTTTGTATTACTCATGTAGCCTACAAAGTCTGATGCACAGCCTTGTAACTTCGTACTCCATTTCTAAATTTGTAGTACTAGTAGTCCTCTATAACATATATTGCGCTACTAAATGTTAATGCATGTCAGAAAAAATTATATCATTGGATTCGTATTTGAACATAGTTTCCAGAGGTATAATTTTCGGTGACATGCATTGACATTTTGTTAGTTAAACCTATGGTCAAAATGTGACACTAAATACGAAGGGGAACAATAAACCAGGACGGAGGTAGTAGTAACTAGTAAGTAGTAGTTGTACGAATAGTAAGTAGTACAGTAGTACTAGTATACGTTGGTCAAATTATTCATCATGTCCTCACATTGAATTGAAATGACAACACGCTGCGCGTGAGGTGACAGAAGAGTCTCGACGGCGTGTTCGGTTCACCCCTCTCATAGTACAACAACACTCTCCCATTCTCTACAAAATCACTCTCCCATTCTCTCCCGGTCTCCCCGCCTCCCAGCCACCGCCTTGTTCCGACCAGTTGGTTCTATACTTCTTTGCAAGTAGTCAAAAGGAAGATGATGAAAAAATTGATCTCAACAAGGATGCTCTTCAAGCTAGCTGGATGAAGGAAGGAACCAACGAGGCCGCTCCTGAGAGTATTCGTCTCGTCGCCCTGTATGATGATTTCGATCTTTATGTGGATTTTCAAGTCTTTAGAGTATTGTGGACTTTATGTAGTAATGAAGCTGAGACCCTAGTCTGTTCGGGTATTGTGGACTTCAGAATTGGAGTAGCACTTATATGTCAAAATCTTTCATCATTTACTTAAACAGTTGATTTGTCATACATTGAGTACCATTTAACTAGAATTAACTGATTCAAGTCCAATAAGGATTGACAGGTGCTGCCGGCTGGCATCAAGTTCGATCCCATGGATTAGGAGCTGATCGAGCACCTTGAGGCCAAAGTGAGTGCTGACAGTGCGAGATCTCACCCTCTCATCGATTTGTTCATACCAACCATCGACGGCGAGCACGGCATATGCTACACCCATCCTAAGAAACTTCCAGGTGAGACATCGATTGGCCGTCTACCTGCACAAATATATTCCGTTGTTTATACCTCTATTTTTCTTTTTAGACACTGACCTAGTGAAGCAACTACAATTTGACAGTTAATAAAAAGTGAAGCAAGTGACTGCAACATGCCAAAGATGTTATGAAAATGCCAAGTACGTACCATAAAACTTGTATTCGCCAATACTGCAGGTATTACACTGAGTGGCCTAAGCAAGCATTTCTTCCAGGGCAACTCCAAGGCATTCAAAAGGGGCACACGGACGCGTCGCAAGATACAGTTGGAGTGCGGCATGCACGCGATGTGGCACAAGACTAACAATATCTTGCCGGTGTTGGTCACATGAGGATTAAGGCGCCAAAGCTGGGGCAGCAAGGTTTTGGTGAGGTGTGGTCGCGGGCGAGCCCGGGCGCGCACACACCGTACCTCACACCCACGCGTGGGACACGCGAGGAGGAGCGACGGGCAACTGCCGCTCTTCCTGGGACAGGGTTGGAAAGGTGAACACTATGAAGAGAAAAAGAAAAAGAGAGAAACTTTCCAACCCTTGCAAACGAAAGACACGAAAGCTCCAAATTTCATTCGAGAAGTTGCAAACCAGGTACAGAAAGCGAGCAAAAGAACAGCCTCGTCCGGCACCTAGACTTGTCTTCTTGTTTTCCCACCAGCGCGGAGCATGGGCCCTCCACTAGGACATGGGTGGGAGCCCCCGTGAGGCCCAGGGGCAGCACTTAGGAGACTCCGGGGCGTGTACAGCCCCAATTCATTATTACGTGAGAGTGTCACGAGCGGAGACCTTCACAGGCGCATTGCCTTGCTTCATGGGTAGAACTTCTGGAGGTGCTGGATGTTCCAGGCGTTCTGGATGGGGATCCCGTCCTGCGTCTCCAGGCGCGTGGCGCCAGGCCTGGAGACAAGGGCGTTCCTGAATGGGCCGTCCCACAGGGGTGAGAGCTTATGGAGCCCTTCCCTGGAGAGCACCCACCTCAGGACGAGATCACCCACCTCGAGCGTCCTGGAGCAGACGCTGCGGCAGTGGTACCGCCGCAGCACCTGCTGGTACCTCACTGCTCGGAGCGAGGCTTGGCGGCGGTGTTCCTCCCCCTGCACGAGATCCATCCCCCGTGAGGCGTCGTGGCGTGCCTCGTCAAACACCAAGACCCGCGCGGAGCGATGCCTGACCTCATGAGGGAGGACCGCCTTGGCTCCATAGATGAGGAAGAATGGAGTCCCGCCCGTGGGCTTGGTCACAGTGGTGCGGATGGACCACAGCACGGACTAGAGCTCATCGAGCCAGCCCCTGCCGTAGGCCTCGAGTTTCTTCTTGAAGGTCCTTGCCTTGAGGCCCCTCAGGACCTCTACGTTGGCGCGCTCGGCCTGGCCATTGCTCCGAGGGTGCACCACCGAAGCGTAGCATATCTGCGTTCCAAGGTTAGCACAATATGTTTTGAAAAGGTTGCTGGTGAACTGCGAGCCGTTACTGGTGATGATGCGGTTGGGAACCCCGAAGCGGCTCACGAGGCCCTTGATGAACTTGACAGCCGAGCCGGCTGGGATGGTGCGGACGGCCTCCACCTCCGCCTACTTGGTGAATTTGTCGATGGTGACGTAGAGGTAGCGGTAGCCCCAGGGCGCTCGAGGGAACGGGCCCAGGATGTCCAATCCCCAGACCGCGAATGGCCACGAGAGTGGGATGGTCTGGAGGTCCTGAGCGGGCTGGTGGATCTGCTTAGCATGGAACTGGCAGGCTTCGCAAGACCTCACCAGCTCAGTGGATCATTGAGCGTCGTGGGCCAGTAGAATCCGCTGTGGAACGCCTTACCCACGAGGGTGCGCGATGAAGAGTGGTGCCCGTAGTCCCCGCCATGTATGTTGGCCAACAGCTCGTGCCCCTGCTCCCTGGAGATGCATCGCAAAGAAACGTCGTTTGGGCGCCTTCGGTATAGCTCACCATCCTGGATGCAGTATGCTGTGGCCTGGCAGGCCACAAGCTCCGTGTCTTCCTCCTTCTCCGGCAAGACACCCCGAAGCAGGTACGTCTTGAACTCCTCAGACCAGCACCCCTCCTGAGACTCGAGCACGAGGAGCAGGCGGGCCCCTAAGGTTGGGCCACAGGCTGGGGCGCCAGAGGGAGGCGCCGGGGGGAGCTCCTCCTGAGGTGATGCCGGTCCCACAGCGGGGGGAACTGCTGACGACCTGAAGAGCCGCTCCTTGAAGATGCCGGGCTCCTGAGGTAGGTGCTGGGATGCCCTCTTGGCGATGTCGTCTGCCTCCTTGTTCGTGTCGCGTGGCACGTGCTGCAATTCCAAGCCCAAGAATTGTTTCTCAATTTTGCGTACCTCTTCAAGGTATGCCTCCATGTGCTCGTCCTTTGGCTTGTACGCCTTGTTGGAGAAGTTGACGAGGAGCTGGGAGTCGCCCCTGATGGTGAGGTGCCTCACCCCCAAGGCTACCGCAGCCTTGAGGCCAGTGATCAGGCCTTCTTATTCCGCGATGTTGTTGGAGACCTTCTCGCCATGCTGGAAGTAGAGCTGCACGGCGTAGTAGAGCTTGTCCTGGGTGGGTGAGATGAGCACGGCTCCAGCCCCCGCGCCCTGGCATGCGAATGCGCCGTCGAAGTACATGACCCAACCATACGGTGCTTCGTCTCCAGGTGCGAGGGAATGGTTCTCGCCCACTCCCCGGTCGGGGGCGTCAGTCCATTCCACTATGAAATCGGTGAGGACCGCACCCTTGATGATCCTGGTGGTGCTGAACTCCAACTGGAACACCTGCAGTTCAACGTTCCACTCAGCGACCCTTCTTGCGGCGTTGGGGCTCTGGAGCACCCTCTCCAAGGGGTAAGCTGAGACAACCTTGATGGGGTGGCCATGGAAGTAGTGACGCAGCTTTCGAGAGGCGACGAGGAGTGCGAGCAAGAGCTTTTGCGGCATGGGGTAGCGCGCCCGTGCATCGCGCAGCACCATGCTGACGAAGTACACCGGGTGTTCGACGAGGGCAAAGGCATTGGCGGGGTGCTGCATCTCCTGAGACCTGGGGGCCTCGGGAGTCTTGTCATCTGTTGGGGCGGCCGTGGCCTCACGGTCACCATCCTCGGGGGCCTTGCTAACCAGTGGAATGGCCGAGGCCTCAGGACCGCCGTCCTAAGGTTGCGGCATTCCGACCAAGTGCGAGGAGCTGCTCCGCGAGTCCTTGACCAGGCGCTCCTCCCGGACCGCCACCAGCGCTCCGCTAGCAGAGTGAGGCGTGGCGGCCAAGTAGAGCACCAAGGGTTCAAGGGGGCGCGGTGCCACCATCACCGGTGGGCTGGTGAGGTATCTCTTGAGGTCTTGGAAGGCCGCGTCAGCCTCCGGAGTCCACTCGAATGGGCCCTTCTTTTTCATCAGCTTGAAGAAGGGGAGGGTGCACTCTCCTAACTTTGAGATGAAACGCCCGAGCGAGGCCACGCAGCCTGCCAGCTTCTGCATCTCCTTGAGGGTTTGCGGCGGACTCATCCTTTCTATGGCCTTGACATTCTCTGGGTTGGCCTCGATCCCTCGGTGCAACACCAGGAAACCCAGCAGCTTGACAAACAGGACGCCAAACACGCATTTTTCCGGGTTGAGCCACAGGTTTACATTGCGTAGGCTGGCGAACGTCTCTTCCATATCTTCGATAAGGGTTCTCGCCTCTCGAGATTTCACCACTATGTCGTCGAGGTATGCCTTAGCGTTCCTCCCGAGCTGCCGCCCCAGGGTGATGTGCATCAACCATTGGAAGGTTGCTCCTGCATTACGCAGCCCGAACGGCATGCAGGTGTAGCAGTATACCCCGCACGGGGTCAGAAAAGCCGTCTTCTCAACATCTTGCACTGCCATTTTGATTTGGTGATAGCCCGAGAAGGCGTCCAGGAAGCACAGTAAATCACACTCGGCCGTGGAGTTGATAATTTGGTCAATGCGCGGGAGAGGGAATGGGTCTTGAGGACAGGCCTTGTTGAGGTTGGTGAAATCGACGCACATGCGCTCCTTCCCACCCTTCTTGGGAATGATAACTGGGTTCGCAAGCCAATCTAGATGCCGCACTTCCTGAATGACACCGGCTTCCTGTAGCTTGTGGGTTTCCTGGACGATGAATGATTGCTTCTCCGGGGCTTGCTGCCGTGCCTTCTGCTTCATTAGGCGTGCGCTGGGCCACACCATCAGGTGTTGCTCGATTACCCCACGCGGAACCCCGACCAGGTCCGCAACTTTCCACGCAAAAATGCCCTTGTTCGCGCAGAGGAAGTTGACCAGCGCCTCCTCCTGGTCTGGAGGGAGGCTGATGCCTATTGTGAAAGTAGGGCATGGTCCTCCATCTTTGTCGACCGGCACCTACTTCGTCTTAGCCTTGTCTAGAGAGAACAATTGCTTCTTCTTTGTTGGCGCAGCCCCCGGGCCCTCTGGACCACCCTCGCCGCTCGGCCGCCGCGGCCCTGTAGGCGAGCTAGAGGGCCGAGAGCGCATCCTTGGTATCCCCCGCCACGGTGAGGACACCGCTGCTTCCCGGCATCTTCATGAGGTTGTAGCCAAGATGGGTTGCCGCCATGAACTTCGCCAGGGCCGGGTACCCGAGAATGGTGTTGTACGGGAGGCCGATGCGGGCGATGTCGAAGTCGATGAGCTCGGTGCGGTAGTTGTCGCGCGTGCCAATGGTAGGGCCGTGGAGGCGGATCTACCATAGGGGGCAGGTGGAGCCATCATCGACCCCAGAGAAAGGATTGGTGGGGAGGAGCCGGCCGTAGGGCAGATGAAGCAGGCCGAACGCCTCCACGGAGAGGACGTTGAGGCCGGCGCCACCGTCGATGAGGGTCTTGGTGACTGCTACGTTGTAGATGGTGGGGGTGCAGAGCATAGGGAGCGCGCCGACGCCAACCGTGGTCTTGGGGTGATCCCTTGAGTCGAAGGTGAGGTCGGCCTTAGGTGCCGCGCAGCCCGGAGGAGCTCCCCGCTGCGCGTGGGCGGCACCCACTTGGCGGAAGAACTGCTTGACATGGCGATCCGAAGCCGGTGCCTGTGACCCGCCAAGGATGGCCGTGACGGCGTGGGGCGCCGATGCCACGGAGCGGACGATGGAGAGGCCGCCAGCGCTCGCCGGTGCTGTCCGCGCGACGCGAGCGACGAGGGCGGCCCAGCGCTCAGCACAAACTCGAAGAGCGTCAGCCATGAGAACGGCGGAGCGGTGGCTAATCGTCCGGCGGAAGAGAGTGGCTCCGACGCACCCCTACCTGGCGCGCCAAATGTCGGATTCAGGGCTCCGCAGACCCAAGAAAGGTTCGAACTCTGGGGTACATGCAAAGAACTCAATCTCCCCAGTCTGCCAACTCATCGATCCCACGGCCTAGCTCGATGAACTGGAAAGGAAAGGAACACATCAATTTACCCAGGTTCAGGCCACCTTGCGGTGTAAAACCCTACTCCTGCTTTGTGGTGGATTGGCCTCGAGGTGGGCTGAGGATGAACTAGTACACAGGGGGAACAACCTCAGGAGGTGTGTTCTTGTGTTGGTGTGAGCTGGTGGCGGTGATCTGATTGATCCGTCCCCTACTATGGTGGTGGCCTAGCTATATTTATAGTGGCCTTCGTCCTCTTCCCGCAAAACGAAGGCGGGAAGGGATCCTACAACGGACAAGTTTGAAGGGAGACAAGTAGTACATCTTATCCTGACGAAAGGTGGTCTTCGCCTGCAAAGCTTCTCGTTGTGACGTCGTGGTGGGCTAGTCGATGACCTCCGTCCTTCCATCCTGGTCTTGTAGCACGGGAATGGAAACCTTTGGCTGATTCCTCGGGACTCTGCGCCTGTGCTTGCTTCCTTAGCACCAAAGAGGAAACCTGCTGTACTGCGCCCGCTGGCACCCGCCTGGCCTTGGTCGTCAGGGCTTGCGTCATCTGAAACTCACAAGGTGGGGCTTGCATAGAAATCTCCGCTCCTCAGGAGCCGGCCTAAGGAGGCCGCTTCCTCTGGAGATCTTGACGTCGTCCGCCTCGCGAGGCTTGGCCCCTCGCGAGGGTCTTGTGTTGTTGATGTTGAAGATGGGCCGTACCAGGCCGCAGATGGAGCCACGCTGTGGGCCGCAGGCAGGCAAGTCTGGGTACCCTGGTTCTCAGAACGCCGACACCCCCCACCAGATTGGCCTCCTGAACCACCAAGAGTCTGGACTGGGGATGTGTCGCCAACGCCAAAGTGCTGTAGAAGCACGTCGACAATGTAACAAAGACCGTCACGAAGCTAGTCGATGTGTTCCAGATCATGCTCCACCGCGGGCTCCTCCCTTGCCAAGAGAGGGCTAAGCCTATGTGGGAGCATGAGCCCGAGGATCCGGCCACTATGCAGCACCTCTTCGACACGACCCCTGACAAGATATGGGGCCAACTATTCTAGCCCCAGAAGGAGTGCTTGGCCGAGGGGAAGGACATCGGTCTTGATGCCGCGAATCCCCCAAGGGAGGGGAGTGGCATGTCTCTTCAAAGAGTATTAGGATATTCACATTACGTGAGATTCATCCTAACCTGGTTATGTGGATTCTACAGGGCTGGCTCGCCAAGGCCAAGAAGATCAGTGGCCCAGCGCCGCTGCCGGAGCGGCCCCGATCAGGGCAGCTGGAGAAGATGCTGGTCGTGGTGCCCTACAATGTTCCCGCTAAGAAGGGCAAGAAGCAAGAGGTACCAAAGGCCAGGGAGGGCCTCCGCCGCAGGATCTGTCTGGGCAACCAGTCCAGAGATGTTGTAGCCTCATCCGTACAGGATGGGGGCGAGGAGGAGGAGGACGAAGAGGAGAGCGCCTCTTCGCACTCCAAAAAGAAGTCGGCGTCCGAGGACGCCGAGGAGGTCCAACCTTCCCCGGCCCCAAAGAGACGACTCCGGCCTAAGCTGGTTATACCTCACAGCTCAGACGACGAGAAGTCCGAGGCATCTGAGGAGCTCCCGAAGAAGGGATCCAGGGTCAAGCCCCCTGCCAGCATGTAAGGTGTCTATATTTTCAGCTATTATGCTTTCAGTAGTTTATTTTAGTTGAAGGTTAACCCCTCCGAATTGTAGTCCCCTGCATGAGCGCCCCACCCAGCAAATCTCGGAAGGGACGTCTCCGCCCACCGAGCTGGCGGACAGTGGGTCTATGGCGCACTCCGCGCCTCCTTTGGTCCCCGAAGAGGCTGAGGAGGTGCGGTCCCAAAGTATTCCTCCTCCTCCTACGAACACGGAGGGGGAGGTAGATGCCATAATGGCCGAGGTCAACACCTCGGTCACCAAAGACCAGGAGGGAGCGTGCCTCTTGGCCGACGATGGAAAAGAGTCCGGGCCATCCGGACCCTCTCTGTCGACCGCTCCCGAGCCTCCAAGGCCCTCAACGGCACAGATTCCTCCCAGTGGTGAGGGGGCCAGGATCCAACGCCAGCGCCGAACACCTCCGCACGTGCAGAGGTAGGCTGGCCGGACACACTAGAGGAGTTGGTGAGCAACTCCGTCCTCGTCGAAGGGCACCGCACCCTTATGGGTACGGTTATGCAGAGTGTTCGGTCCATCCAATCCGGACTGAACAACGATGTCCAAGGCCTTCTAACAGGCTTTGATGTATGTCAAGTAAAGATCGTTCCTCATAATGCGGTTATAGTTCTTAATTTAAGTAGGCCGAATGCATAGCAGCCCCCGAGACTCTGCCAGGATCTTCGAAGAGACCTGCAGAGGATCAAGTTCGGTAGGTCGGTTAACAATGTCGACATTTCTGATGCTAGCGCAGGCATCTTCCATGGCCGTGGCTACTAATGCCGCGGCGTTAGAGGAGATGGATCGGAAGCTCAAGCTTTCCGATCAAGAGCTGGACCTTGTCAACAAACGGCTTGACGAGGCGCAAGGTAAGCTATGTAAAAAGATGTGTATTTGCCAGATAGGGACTGGCCGGACCATTGATTGATCCTTTATCTTGATGCTCTTGCAGCTGCTACCGCCGAGGTCAAGGGCTTAAAGGAGGCCCTTAAGAAAGCTGAGGCCGAGGCAGCCGAGAAAAGGACAGCCACTGAGAGGGCTGTGTCCGAGCTTGAGCAGGCCAAGCGTGGTGCTGAGCAGCATGAATCTCGGGTAACCGAGGTCCAAGGGGAGCTCCGGGATGCCGCTAAGAAGCTTGAGGCCCTTGAGAAGGGGCGGGAGGAGCAATCCTTCCGTCTGTCCAAGGCGAAGAAAGAGCTCCAGGAGGCGAGGAGTGACACCCGAGGTGTCCGGGAGGAGCTTCGACAAGCCGCACAAATTGCCAATGGTAAGAAATATTTATTGCAGAGTGTGTTCAGAGGCAACAGATTCGCCCTGCTGACGAGGGTCTAGCGCTCCGCAGGCGTCTTCGCTGAACTCCCGAAGAATGCGGCAGCCGCGGTGAGGCACTATGCCACTCGTGAGGAGGATTCCACGTAGCGGCTCTTTTGGTCACAGTTTCCGGACTCCGAGCGTCCTCCCCTCCTCAGTGATCAAATGAAGCAGCTGATGGAGATGCATCGGATGTCTGGGCTGGCCTTGAAGGACTTCTGTGTCAGCCTGTGGCCGACCGAGCCCATTCCGGACACCTACTTCGACCTTTTGTAAAGGCTGTGGGAGGCGCCACTCTGGATTGATGCCGTGAAGTGGTCGGCGTGCCTTGAGGGGGCGAGGCTTGCATTTGCGAAGACCATGGTTCATTGGCCAAGGATTAATCCAAAGGAGATGGCCACTGGTCCTCCGCCCTAGGGGAAGGAGCATCGCCGCCCCGTGCAGTACTTCACGTAGGTGATGACCGGAGTGCGGGCGATAGAGGGCTAGTGTTCGAAAAATGTAATGCTTTAGTAGATGTGGCAAGCTTGTAACAAGTGGGATTTATGCTTTATTATGCACCCGACAAACTTAGTGATTAAATTTTGACTCCTGTGTGGCCGTATGTTTAGTTCCGAAAGCTACCAGTCGTCGGCTTCAGCCCCCAAGTGAATATCACGAAGGGTGTTTTGTTTCCGCACTATTACCCTTAGCCAACGTCTTGGTGCCCGGAGGCGGTAGTGCGGGAACGAAACTAGGCAATCAGACTATTCGGTTTTACTGCTTTCACTTAACCTTAGGAGCTTGACGGTGGGGACTAGGGACTAGCCCCTGGTGTATTTGTGATGTACTTGGGGGTCGAAGCCTGCCTTTTCCGATCACATGGTTTGTGTTAAGACGAACCCTTTGTGTGACACGGTGAAATCGCCAACGATTTTTAGAGTCTGACCTCGTCATCATATCGCAGACCCATTCGCGCTTACTATGACGATCAATTTTCGGCTTTTTCCTCCTGAGGTACTTGACCGGGCGAACCAGTAGTACAATCGCAGGGGTTCTCCCTTTTCCCTCTTAGCCGAACTAGCAGAACATAAGGGGCAAACACAGGAGCCGGGCAACCCAACTATTGACCCAAGACATAGTTCGGAATAGATGCATATAATGCAATATCCGAGACGCCGGACACCAAGCGGGAAGCGGTGCCAGACTTAAAGATATTGAGCTAATGTATAAATCGAAATCGTAACTGATTACTATTTTCATGTCGGGCTATTCGCAGAGCGAGGAGAGAATCGGAAAAGGATAGAAAAATTGCAAGATGCAGATATCCGAACACCATAAAGGGTATTTTTCTTATTTCTCGTAAGCTCGGGACATCTAACCGTACAATTCGAACTGTGAAGGCAGTACTTGCAAGAGAGAAAGAAAAAGAAAATTTACAGAGTAAAGGTTGACGCAGGGCCTTGATGCGTGAGTTGAAGCCTTCACTGTGCCCTACTGCATGTCTATGCATTTGCTTCTGATAGGTGGGGGTTGGGACCTTCGATGAGACCTTGATGGGCGAGGACCCTGCCGATGAAGCTTTAAACTTGGGGGTATCCAGAATTGGTCCCCGAGTCGTCCAAAGACGAGGTAATTCTGAAGTTTGGTTTAACCGAACATGTACTTCGGATTAATGTATGCCTCACGGCTGCCCATGGTATTTTGAGTGCAAAGTTGTGCTGACGAGGCACGTGGAGCGTGAAGAATGTGGGCGTGCCATGGGGCGCGTATCCCTATTTGCAGTGAACGCATGCCGGTTTCCATGATGGGGAACGGGTTCAAACCCGTTTACTGTTGTCGCCGGCCCTTACATTGGGTCAGCATCTGGGCCTATATGGGCCGGTGTGATCTTCGGCCGCTAGGGCCGTAGTGTGCTCTTCGGTTCGAAGTGAGCGTTCTGTGTTGCCGATGATAGTTATGACGCCCAAATGACTAGGAATTTGAACTTGAGGTACGCGTAGTGCGGAACAACATTGAATTTGGTGAACGATGTTCGGCCGAGGAGTGCGTGATAGCCACTGCGAAAAGGTGCAATATCGAAGATCAAGTCCTCGCTTTGGAAGTTATCCGAAGATCCGAACACCACTTCGAGTGTCACGGTGCCCGTGTAGCGGGCCTCCACTTCTGGAATGACTCCCTTGAATGTGGTGTTACTGGGTTTAACCCTTGATGGATCGATCCCCATTTTCTTTACAGTATCCTCATATATCAAATTGAGGCTGCTTCCATCGTCCATTAGGACTCTAGTGAGGTGGAATCCATCGATGATGGGGTCCAGCACTAGGGCTGCGGACCCTCCATGGCGTATACTAGTGAGATGATCCCTGCGATTGAACGTGATCGGGCAGGCTGACCATGGGTTAAACTTTGGCGCTCCTGGCTCGATGGAGTATATGTCCCGTAGCGCTCGCTTCCTCTCCTTCTTCGGTATGTGGGTTGCGTAGATCGTGTTTATCGTCTTGACTTCGGAAGGGAAGGGTTTCTGGCCTCCACTATTTGGCCTGCGGGGCTCGTCATCATCCTCGCTTCTTGGGCTTTTGCCCGAGTCTTCGGCTGTGAGTTTGCCGACCTGTTTGATCACCCAACAATTTCGGTTGGAGTGGTTGGCTAGTTTATCTGATGTGCCGTGGATCTGGCAAGGCCTGTCCAGAATTGTGTCCAGCCTAGACGGGCCATCACTGTTGCCTTTAGGGGCTTTCTTTCGGGTTCCGGACTTCTGGTTTCGGAATCCAGCATTTACTGCCGTCTCCTCACCCTAGCTGTCAGTGTGGCGACGTTTATTCTTGTTGCATCGTGGCTTTCCATTTCCATCCCGAACCTCGGAGGTACAGGGTGTGTCTTGGTTGGTGTTCTTGCGAGCAAGCCAACTGTCTTCGCCCGCGCAAAAGCGGGTCATGAGGGAAGTTAGGGCTGCCATAGTTCTTGGTTTGTCCTGGCCAAGCTACCGTACAAGCCATTCGTCCTTGAAACTATGCTTAAAGGTAGCCAATGCTTCGGCATCTGCATAGTTAATGATCTGAGTTTTCTTAGTCAGGAATCGGTACCGAAATTGTCGGGCAGACTCTCCGGGTTGTTGCGTGATGCGATTTAAGTCGTTAGCATCCGGAGGCCGGACATAGGTGCCCTGGAAGTTTGCTCAAAAAGCGTCCTCAAGCTCTTCCCAGCAACGTATAGAGTCTTCGGGAAGGCTGTTCAGCCAGTGTCGAGCTGGGCCTTTAAGCTTGAGCGGTAAATATTTAATGGCGCGGAGGTCGTCTCCTCGCACCATGTGGATGTGGAGGACGAAATCCTCTATCCATATGGGTGGATCTGTGATTCCGTCGTATGATTCGATGTTCATAGGCTTGAAGCCTTCTGGGAATTGGTGTTGCATTACCCTCTCTGTGAAGCACAGGGGGTGTGCAGCACCCTGAACTTGAGCTACGTCGCAACGGAGGTCTTCGGCCCTCCTACTCTGCTGCTGCTCTCGGACTCTATCATTTCGGTTTAACTGATCATAGTATCCTTCCCGGTATGCGGGCAGATCCTCTCTGGGTCCGTAGATGGACCTGGTACGGTCTCCACAAGAATCTAGGTCATGGCAGAGGTCGTACTCGTAAGTGGGCCGCACCTGATCCTTGCCGTGATGGCGAGGTGGGGCGGCTGGATGTTCGGCCTTGTCAGCTTCCCTGTCCCGCCCTCTAGGGGAACGGTCTGGCAGTTCGGCGTTTGTATATGTCGGGCGTGTTGGCTCTATAGCCTCGTCGTTGAACTGGGGTAATAGCCTTCATTTAGGATAACTCCTGGTTGGCTCATCGCGGTCGTACCCCTCTTCAGCAGCTAGAACTTTAGTCCATCGGTCGTTGAGGGTGTCTTGTTCAGCCTTGATTTTGCGTTCTTGCTTCTTTAGGCTGCGGGCGGTGACTAAAAGCCTCCGCTTGAACCATTCTTGCTCCAGAGGGTCTTTGGGGACGATGAAATCGTCCTCCCCAAGAGTGGCCTCCTCTTCGGAATGTGGGAGGTAGTTGCTATCCTTGGAGTCTTCGTGGCTTTCCAGATTGAGCGGGTCCTCCAGCCCCGCGGGGTCATCCTGATGATGCGTGTTGGCTACGTCTCCGGCAAGGTCATCCGTGTTATTTACGGTGCCGTTCTCCACCGAGTCTACGTTGCTTGCGTGGCTTCGACGTGGTTTTGATCGACGGCGCTGTTTTCGGTATTTGGGAGGCTTATCTCTGGGCTTGCCTAGGTCGTGCACAGGAGTGCTGTTGCCGTCCCTTGGGGTGTCCACCATATAAATGTCATAGGTGGATGTGGCCGACCAGCGGCCCGTGACGGGGGGACCGACCTCCGCATTTCTGCGGTTACGTCCTCCTCGTCCATGTATTCAGCATTCTCTGAATTATAGTCCAACATATCGGTTAAATCATCGATAGTTGCTACCAAATGGGTGGTGGGTGGGGCGCAAAATTCCCTGTCGAACGCCTCGAAGGGTCGGTGATTGAAGGCGGAGGGGCAGGCTCTCCTGGATAGTCCTTTTCTGAATTCGGTCTAGTGCCTCGTTCAAAATATCGAGGGTTGCCAGACCTGAGGGCTCTAGGGTTTGGCTCATACTGATCTCGAGGTAGATCTACTCTGTAACCACACTATACAATCAATACAATCAAGAAGGACGTAGGGTATTACCTCTTCAAGAGGGCCCGAACCTGGGTAAACACTGTGTTCGTCGTCCCTTGTTACCCATCGATCCTAGATCCAAAGCTCGGGACCCCCTACCCCGAGGTCTACCGGTTTTGACACCGACTTTGGGTAAACAAATTACTATTGGGCGAATGATAGAAAAGCGCATAGTTATGATGATATTCAAGGCAATGATCATGTACACAGGCATCACATCCGAGACAAGTAGACCGACTCCTGCCTGCATCTACTACTATTACTCCACCCATCGACCGCTATCTAGCATGCATCTAGAGTCTTAACTTCATAAAAAAGGAGTAACGCCTTAAGCAAGATGACATGACATAGACAAAGTAAATCCAACCAATATGAATAAACCCTGTTGTTTGTACCTTAGTGGCAACAATACAAATACGTGTCTTGTCCCCTTTTCTCACTGGGATATAGAGCACCGCAATATTGAACCCCTTACAAAGCACCTCTCCCATTGCAAGACAAATCAATCTAGTTGGTCAAACCAAATGGATAGATGGGAGAGAAATACAAAGCTATAATAATCATGCATAAAAGAATTCAGAGAAGACTCAATTAATATTCATGAATAATCTGATCATAAACCCACAATTCATCAGATCCCAACAAACACACCGCAAAAGAAGATTATATCTAATAGATCTCTAAGAACATAGAGGAGAACATTGTTTTGAAGGTCAAAGAGAGAGAAGAAGCCATCTAGCTACTAGCTATGGGCCCATAGGTCTGTGTTAAACTACTCACACATCATTGGAAGGGTAGCAAGGTTGATGTAGAAGCCCACCATGATTGATTGCCCGTACGGCAGGGTGCCGGAAAAGGCCTCCAGATGGGATCGTGGAAGAACATAACTTGAGGTGGAGGCAAAAGTATTTTCGATGGCTCTCTGTTGGTTTCCTGATTTTAGAAAATTTATAGAGGTGGAATTAGGTCAGACGAAGCCACGAGGGGCCCACAAGGCATCAGGGCGTGCCTAGCCCCCCTGGGTGCACCCTGTTGCCTTGTTGTCTCCTTGTTTGCCTTCTGGTGTCCTCCCGAAGCTTCTAGGGTCTCTCTTGTCGAGAAAAAAACGTCAAAAAGTTCTCTAGCATTTGGACTTTGTTTCGTGCTGATTTCCTAGAAAACCAAAACCATGCAAAATACAATAACTGGCACTTGGCACTAGGTTAATAGGTTAATCTCAAAAAATGATATATAATTTCATATAAAACATCCAAGATTGATACTATAATATCATGGAACAATAAAGAATTATAGATACGTTGGAGACGTATCAGTATACCCACAATATCTTGCTCAATTGGTAATCTTGATATAAATAATGCTCTTTGTGATGTAGGGGCAGGTATTCGTGTGATACCACTGACCCTTTATCATAAGATGAATCTAGCTGAATGTATGCCCATGAGTATAACCTTACAGATGGCAGATAAATCCACAAAGAAGCCAGTGGGAGTAGCTAAGAATGTTCCGCTAAGACTAGACGGGCATGTTATACCTACTTACTTTGTTATTCTTGACATGCGTGAGGATGAAACATTATCAATTATTCTTGGTAAGCCATTTTTTAATACCACATGTGCCTCATTGGATTGTTCCGAAGGAAAAGTAACCTTCAGATTTTGTGAATAAGAAATATTGAAGTACTTTCCGAAGAAACTTGGAGCAAAAGAGAAATATGTTCCCCCACCTAAGGGAATATGTGCCGTAAGTAAAGAGAATCTCATGCCACTAGAGACTTGACATAATGCTAAAGTACAAGGTTCAGCTCGGCAACCTAAAAATCAGCGCTTGATGGGAGGCAACCCATTGATTTGTCCAATTTTTATCCTTGTTGTTTATCTCTAATAAGTAATATGATGAAAATCTCTTGGAAGAATTGTTTTTGATGATGTGTCGTAGGAGAAAAAGGAAGGAGAAGAGAAGAAACAAATGACAAGGAAGAGAATAATAAACAAAATGAAGGACGACGTATTAAACAACCGCGTGCCTCGCATGGGTGGTCGCATGAGGGAACCACAAAAACGTCGAAGAATTTCAGCATAGGCAATGGTGTTTCATACGATCGTTGGCACTCGGATGAGCGGTCGTATGAAACACTCGCCGGGATCGCACAAAAGATCAGCAGAGAAGACGACGTACCAAACGGGGGCAAAAGCCCACATGAGCGGTCGTTTGATCCCTCGATCGAATTCATCCGGATGAGCAAGAGAAAAGACGGTCTCTCAAACAGGCGCCTGATCTCGATTTAGCGCCCGTTTGACACCCTGCGCCGTGTGTCTTCAAAGCTCAGAACAAAAGAGGCGTTTGCTACTTGTGAGCTGCGCTGGGATTTCCTCAAAGAGGAGAGGATGATGTAGTACAGTAGAGATAAGTATTTCCCTCAGTTAAGAACCAAGGATATAAATCCAGTAGGAGAACCATGCAACACCTCATTAGCAATACCTGCACACAAAATAACAAATACTTGCAACTAACGTGAACAAGGGGTTGTCAATCCCTCAGCATTTAATTGCAAGGATCAAAACTCATACTGATAGATAGATAGATAGCACAAAAATACAAAATAAAATAAAGTAAATAAAATTACATGAAGGGATTTTTTTAGGATTTTAATATATGATAAAAGTAGACCCGGGGGCCATAGTTTTCACTAGAAACTTCTCTCTTGAAAATAGCATACGGTGGGTAAACAAATTAATATTGGGCAATTGATAGGAAAGAAAATAATCATGACGATATCCAAGGCAATGATCATGTATATAGGCATCACGTCTGAGACAAGTAGATTGACTCCTGCCTGCATCTACTACTATTAATCCACACATCGACCGCTATCCAGCATGCATCTAGAGTATTAAGTTCATAAAGAACGGAGTAACGCCTTAAGCAACATGACATGATGTAGACAAAGTAAGCTCACACATGAATAAACCACATCTTTTTACCCTTAATGGAAATAATACAAATATGTGTCATGTCCCCTTCTATCACTGGGATTGAGCACCGTAAGATCGAACCCATCACAAAGCACTGCTTCCATTGCAAGAAAAATCAGTCTAGTTGGCCAAACCAAATGAATAGATCGGATAGAAATACAAAGCAATAATAATCATGCATAAAAGTGTTCAGAGAAGACTCAAATAATATTCATGGATAAACTGATAATAAACGCACAATTCATCAGATCCCAACAAACACATAGCAAAAAGTGGTTACATCAAATAGATCTCCAAGAACATCAAGGAGAACATTATGTTGAAGATCAAAGATAGAGAAGAAGCCATCTAGCTACCAGCTATGGACCTGTAGGTCTGTTGTTAATGACTTACACATCACCGGAAGGGCAGCAAGGTTGATGTAGATCCCCTCCATGGTCTATTCCCCCTCCAGCAGAGTGCCGGGGAAGGCTTCCAAATGGGATCTCACAAGAACAGAAACTTGCGGCAGCAGAAAAAGTATTTCGGGTGGCTCTCTGATGTGAGGAGAATATTTGAGTTTTTATAGAGGTGGAATTAGGTCAAGAGGTGCCACGAGTGGCCCACAAGCCTGGGGGCGCGCCCCCGAGCTTGTCGCTACCTCATGGCTCGTCAGGTCTTCCCCCGAACCTTCTAGGGTCTATTCTGGTCAAGAAAAAATTAATCCAAAGTTTTTTCTCCGTTTGGACTCTGTTTGATATTGATTTCCTAAAAAGCCAAAAACAAGCAAAAAAAACAACAACTGGCACTAGGCACTAAGTTAATTGGTTAGTCCCAAAAAATGATATATAATTGCATATAAAACATCCAAGATTGATACGATAATAGCATGGAACAATAAAAAATTATAGATACGTTGGAGACGTATCAAGCATCCCCAAGCTTAATTCCTGCTCGTCCTCGAGTAGGTAAATGATAAAAACAGAATTTTTGATGTGGAATGCTACCTATCATATTCATCATGTAATCTTTCTTTTGTGGCGAGAATATGATTCGATTGATTCAAAGCAATACTATAGTTTGACATAAAGATATAAATACTCAAACATACCAACAAACAATCATGTCTTTCAAAATATCAACCCTAAATAAAGTTATCCCTATCCCATCATGCACAATCATTGATCCATTCATGAAACACACTCAATATTAACTACATCCAATGCACAAGTATGACAATAGTGCTCTCCACATGGTGCTTTATAAGAGAAGGTGAAGACTAAAAATAAAAATAAAAATTGCATAGGCCCTTTGCAGAGGGAAGTAGAGATTTGCAGAGGTGCTAGAGCTCAAAGCTTAAAATAGAGAGATAAACTTATTTTGAGAGGCATGCTTTTCCTGTCAACGTCATGACCGAGAGTTCCCAACATCTTGCATGCTAGACACATTATAGGCGGTTCCCAAACAGAAAATAGAGTCCCTTTCCTTTCCACCATTCTTTCACAATCCATGGCTAGCCGTATCCATGGGTGCCTTCCAAACTTTCAACTTTCCAAGGAATTTATTATTATTTTGATTAATTATGGGACTGGGCATACCTATTACCTACCACTTTCTCGTGCAATGACAAGTGAATAAAAACTCATCGTGAGAATAACCCGCCTAGCATGAAAGATATTGGCCACCCCCTGCCGCTTCATGAGCGGTACGGGCACACAAAACGGATTTTTTTGAATGATTAGAGTTGGCACATAAAAATTTAATTAGGACGGCATATAAATACCACATATAGGTAGGTATGGTGGACTCATTTGGCACAACTTTAGGTTTAAGGAGTTGGATGCACAAGTAGCATTCCCGCTTAGTACAAATGGAGGGTAGCAAATAGATTGAGAAGCGACCAACCGAAAAACGGAAACGGTCATAAACATGCAATGAACATAACTAACACTGAATAATGCACCATAAGTAGGATATAATTTTGTTGCATAACTATTGACTTCACGCGCATGCATAGGGAAATAAGAAACCTTAACACCAATATTCTTACTAAACCACAATTACTCACTAGCATAACTCACATATTATCATCTTCATATCGCCATACTATTGCAAGGAATCAAACTTATCATATTCAGTGATCTACATGAAAGTTTTTATTATATCCTTCTTGAATATTCATCATATTAGGACCAAATTCACATCTTGTGCAAATTACCATTACTGTTATCAACTCTCAAAAAGAAATAATTGAAGCATGAGAGTGCAAATATTTCTTAAAAATATAAGCACCGCCATGCTCAAAAAGATATAAGTGAAGTACTAGAGCAACTGCCTAGCTCAAAAGATATAAGTGAAGCACATAGAGTATTCTAACAAATCACAAAAAATGTGTGTCCCTCTCAAATAGGTAAGTCCAGTAAAGGTAATTGTGACAAACTAAAAAGAAAACAAAGCAAAGACTCATATAATACATGACTCTCCAAGCAAAACTCATATCATGTGATGAATAAAAATATAGCTCCAAGCAATATTACCGATATTTGGTAGAAGAAAGAGGGGATGCTTTCCGGGGCATCCCAAAGCTTAGATGCTTGGGAGTCCTTGAATATTACCTTGGGGTACCTCGGGCATCCCCAAGCTTAGGCTCTCGCCACTCCTTATTCCTTCATCCATCGTGATCTCACTCAAAACGTGAAAACTTCAGCACACAAAACTTAACAAAACCTTCGTGAGATCCATTAGTATAACAACCAAATCACAAACTTTAAGTATTGTTGTCAACCCATTCATATTTTATTATTAAATTATACATATTGTATCTAACTTTTCCATGGCTTATACCCCCCGATACAATCCATAGTTTCATCAAAACAAGCAAACAACGCAACAAAAATAGAATCTGTCAAAAACAGAAAAGTCTGTAGTAATGTGAATATTGACTATACTTCTGTAACTCCAAAAATTCTAAAACATTAGGACGATATGGGAAATTTGTATATCAATCATGCGTAAAAAATTCAGAATTTTTCCATGTTCCAGCAAACTTTAATAATTCTACTACTAGACGCAAAAGTTTCTGTTTTTTCACAGAATCAAAGAAACTATCATCCAAATCATCCCAAAGGCTTTACTTGAAACAAACACTAATTAAAACACAAAAACACAACCATAACAGTAGCATAATTGTGTGCACTAGAAAAAATAGGAAAAATAATTATTGGGTTATCTCCCAACAAGCTCTTTTTTTATAGCCATTAAGATAGTCTTAAGATTATATTAATGCTCGCATGAACGATAATAATTGAAACACAAAGAGAGCATCATGTAGCATGTGAAAAACACATTTAATTCTAACATAGTTCCTATGCATAATTATTTTATAAGCAAGCAAACTATCAAGACAAGAAATATCCAGCTTATGGAAGGTAGAAGAATAAAACATTGACTATCTCAACATAACGAGGGGTAATTTAGTAACATGAAAATTTCTACAACAATATTTTCCTCTCTCATAATAATTACAAGTAGGATCATAATAAAATTCAACAATATAGCTGTCATATAAAATTTTATATTCATGATCCACATGCATAAAAGTCTTATAATCTTCCAAGATAGTGGGATTAACAGCAACTAAAGTCATGACCTCTCCAAACCAACTTTTATAAAAAAAATCATGAGACTGAACACTCTCCAAATATGTGGGATTCTTTTTACATAAAGTTGACACACTTCCAAACCCACTTTCAATATTATTGCAAACATTATTATCAATAGCATATTCATCATGAGGCTTAAATAAATTTTCAAGATCATAAGAAGCATCATCACCCAATCATGATCATTGCAATGAGTAATGGGTATAACTTAATTATTATCCCCAAGCTCGTAGTTTTGCATATTATTAGCATAATTGAAATTAATATAATTTATAATAACATCATTACAATCATGCTTTTCATTGAAGGAGCTATCATGAATCACTTTATAAATTTTTTCGTTTAACGCTCCATCGCAAATTTCAGATTCATGATTTTCAAGCGAAACCTCATAGAGATAATCAAGTGCACTCAACTCACTAGCAATTGGTTCAACATAATTAGATCTTTTGAAAAGATTAGCAAGTGGATGAGGATCCATATGTCTTTACTTTTCTTGTTCCTTTCATGTTTTTTGGTGTGTTGACATGAAGGCAAAAAGCAAGCAAACAAGCAAAAAGGTAAACTAAAAATATTTTTGTGTTTTTGTGAAAACGTTTTAGTAGTCGGGGAGATGAAAATGAGAGGAAAATGGCAAATAATGTAAATGCAAGGAGATGAAAGTTTATGCGTAGGTACTTGATAGATATTGATGATGTCTCCCCAGCAACGGCGCCACAAATTCTTGCTGCTACTTGTGAGCTGCGTTGGGATTTCCTCGAAGTGGAGAGGATGATGTAGTACAATAGAGATAAGTATTTCCATTAGTTAAGAACCAAAGTTATCAATCCATTAGGAGAACCACGCAACACCTCATTAGCAGTACCTGCACACAAAATAACAAATACTCGCACCCAACACGAACAAGGGGTTGTCAATCCCTCGGTGGTTAATTGCAAGGATCAAATCTCGTAGTGATAGATAGATAGCACAAAAAAAAGTAAATAAAATTGCAACAAGATATTTTCTTAGGATTTTAATATATGATAAAAGTAGACCCGGGGGCCATAGTTTTCACTAGAGGCTTCTCTCTTGAAAATAGCATATGCTGGGTAAACAAATTACTGTTGGGAAATTGATAGAAAAGCGAATAATCATGATGATATCCAAGGCAATGATCATGTATATAGGTGTCGGTGCAACAAACATTTGCAGTTGTTGACTAGACCCATACACACGCGTGCTGACAGTCATATATCTAGCACCAATGGGTAATGCAAAACCAAGCCAAAGAAGCCGCTCTTTGTAAGACCAAGGAACATATCAAGAAGACCAAGCTAAGAATACAAGGCAAGGAATCTAAGAGAAGCATCTCCCGCTGGCCACGTGAGGCCGGCAGAGTCGATGCAGAACACAAGAGCAAGGGCCAACCCCCACCAGCTACACCTCCGAGGCAACCTGAGGCCGAAGCGCACACCCCTACAAGAAAGCCCTGCAAGCCCTGCCCCCGGTAGGCGCAGGCCAGCTACCACCGCTCCACCGCATCGCGACGCCACTCACTTGTCGATGCGGTGTCAAGCCCTCCAGGTGATTAAGTGGCTCTCACTAAGCACGTGGCAGCTCAATGATAAGCAACTCACGCCCATTTGACACCCGTCCAGAGGCGTGTCAAGATGATAAGATGAGGATGATTAAGCGGCACGGCAGGCTTGCCGGGTTTCACCCTCAGCACGACACCTAGCAGTGCATTTAATGCCCTTTGTCCTAACTGCCAGAGTTAGGTACGATAGCACTGTCATCTATCTAATCATGAGATAATGACTATTTTGCCATTGTGGTTGCCCCTTGATCTATAAAAGGAGGCCCAGGGCAACCTAGAGAGGGATTCGGACCCCTCACACTTGTACGCGCATAGCAGCTCTCCCCGAGGCCACCTTGCCGGTCTTGAGCATTGCCTGCTATTGTATTTCTTCCATCAAATCCACCAAAGTAGGAGTAGGGTTTTTATGCTTCTCAGTGGCCCGAACCTGGGTAAAAACGACCAGAGCCCCATCGTCGTGCTACCTCATGGCTTCTGCTATTTGGGCAACGTAATCTCCCCATGGCGAACCGCAAGGGGCTCATGGCCCCATAGGTGATTGTGTTCATCCACGACATCTTTGGCGCGCCAGGTAGGGGAATCGCTTGCGTGAACTAGAAGTTGTGAACAGCGCGTCGATCTTCATCATCGTCTTCTTCATCATTATCTTCTCCATACATGGCGCCCAAGAAGAAACCCGGCACGACCGCGCATCCATGCACTTCAAAGGCCCCCTTGCACGCAACCACGGATGCCGTCGGCACCACGACAACGTTGGGTGAGGCGGGTGCCACTGCCGACACAACCGGCACAGGTGGCGCCGCCGTTGTGTCCCCCGCGGCCGAAGCTGCAGCAGGAAACGCCGGGGATGGGCAGCATCAGCAGCTTCCTGACGAGCTTGGCTCGAAAGCTGCGGGTGGAGGGGACGCCCAGTCTCCACCTCCCCGCCGCACTGGTGGACGCAGTTGCAATAGCGACACCCGCTCGAGCGCAAGCCACGATTCTCCGGTCCCACCTGCTACGGGCGCGGCTTCGAAGCACGCGCCTTCCCTGGTGCGAGACGGGCATGGCGGGGCACCGAACCGGGCCGTCGACCCCCATACACGCCCCACTCACCACTAGACCACCTTGGCGACCGGTCCATGATGGCAAGAACGCAGTGACACTCCTATTGGTTCTACCAGGAGTTGAGCGACGTCGCGGTCCGCTTCGTTGGGCATGCCAAGCACGGCCGCAGAAGCAATGACGCGAGCCCAGCTCATGTTGAACTTTCCGCCAACGGCTGACAAGATGGATGAGTGGACGGCCACCATCCAGAGTTTGATTGGCTTTGCTGAGGCCGGTAAATCACAACATGCGGAGCCGTCATGAAGCCGGCAAACGGCAACCGCACCCCGAGGCGATGGCCGTGTTGAGGGGGCTGCACCAACGGCGCAATCCCCTCCACAGCAGCAGGCCCAGCAGCAACCTCGGTGAGCTCAAAGAGTCGATGAGCCCGACGAGACATCAATGGCTTTGTCTCACCCTCAAACCCATCATGATCAGCAGCAAGTTCTGGAAGAACAGCGGAAGGAAGATGCACGCCTCACCATAGAGCGACGCCGAGAGGCACGCCGTCAGTCTGACAGGTGCAATGGCCTAGACGACGAAGAGCCCACGCCCAATGCTGGTGGGTACTTGCCTTTCGAGGTTGGGTGCCCTGCCTCCACTCGTGAGCTGCGGCAGGTCCGTTGGCCATTTCCCCGAGTCTTCAAGCCTAAGCTGCCTGAAAAATACGACGGAAAGTTAAACTCGGCAGAGTTTCTGAGCATATATACAATTGTTGTTCAAGCCACCGGAGGCAGAGATGAGAAGGTGTTCACCAATTATTTCCCTTTGGCACTTAAGCCATATGTGAAGTCATGGCTAATGCACCTGCCGGAAAACTCCATTTCATCTTGGCAGACTTATGCAATGAGTTCGGCCTACACAGGTGGCCACCAAGAGCCTGGACATCCCAGTGATCTGCAGGTCCTTCTACAAAAGGAACGGGAGGATTTGCGTAAGTATATACAGAGGTTTAGTCGAGTGCATCGTAACATTCCAGAGATACACCCTGCAGCCGTGATTGTCGCGTTCCATTTGAACATGCGCAACAGAAGGATGCGGGCCAAGATGAATGTCCGGCTGCCCAAGACCGTCAACGAGCTGTGCACCTTGGCAGATAAGTGTGCTCGGACTAAAGAAGGGAGGCGACTCCCCGAAGAGGAGGCTGGGGTTGAAATTGATTCAGATGTTGATGATGGTGTAGCCAACCCGAAGGGGAGGAACCGGAGGCGCAATAGGAAGCGCAAAGAGAAGAGAGTATTGACCGTTGAGAGCTCAGGTGATCCTAGTCCCAGCAATAAGAGTAAGACCGAGGCCCCCGGCAAGGGAGCTGCTACATGCGTTGATTGCCAGGAAGCCGCGGCAACGGAAAAGGCCGGGCAATCCGACGGGCCACACTTCAAAATCCACCGCACCAAGGGCCATGACCTCCAAGAGTGCCATCAAGTTGAGCAGCTTGTTAAGAAGCAAAAGGCTGAATATGAGAAGTGTGATAGGGAGAGAGGCCAAGAGGGTGCTGGCGGGAAAGGCCATGGTAGTAGAGGAGGCCACCGCAAGAAGACTCCGCAGCAGAAGGAAAATCCCACTAGAGGCCGTGAAAAAAAAGGAGATGACGGGAGTGATGAAGAGGATGAAGAAGAAACCAGTGAACAAGAATTGCAGAAGTCAACTGAAGCCATGTGCATTGATGGGGGTGCATCCTTGCACTCCTGTCATCGATAGCTCAAGCAATGGGCGCGTGAAGTCAATGCCGTGGAGCCAACTGCGGATTCCCGAAGGCCACTTAAGTGGTCCCGCACGCCTATCATCTTTGACGAAGAGGATCACCTTGACCGCACTACCGCAGTAGGGTTTTTGTCGTTGCCGGTCTCCCCAATGATCCGCAACCTCAAGGTACCAAATATGCTAGTTAACGGCAGGGCTGGGCTGAATCTGATCTCCCCTAAAGTGGTAGGCAAGCTACAGATCCCTGATGAAGAACTCAAGGCCACGGGTACATTCCAAGGAATCAATCCAGGCAGGAGCCGGCCCAAAGGGAAGATCACATTGCGTGTGACATTTGGTGGGGAACTGAACTACCGGACCAAGAGGGTCGTGTTTGACGTTGTTGAGCCTCCTTTGCCTTACAATGGGATTCTTGGTCGTCCAGCTCTCACAAAGTTTATGGCAGCCTCCCACTATGCCTACAACACCTTGAAGATGCCAGGGCCGATGGGCATTATTTCCATCCCGTCAGATAAGAAAGATGCGATCATATGTGTAGGCAACATGTATCGGGACGTGGTAGCAGCTGAGGTAGCTGACGCCCTAGCTCCCATCGAGGAAACAAAGAAGGGAAAGAAGGCTAGCAGAGATGCCGGCAAGGACTCCGGGAAGCGTGCCTCATCGGAGTGTGTCGCGCCTGTTGATGACCTAACAGAGACTTCCACTAGCAAGAGACCCAAGGTTACTTCACCTGCTATGAAGAGGGTTCCGGCAAGGCAGGATGGCATTGACGGTACATTCACCATCAGCGCCACCCTTGATGACAAATAGGAAAGCGCGCTCGTTACCTTCCTGTGGGTGAATGTCGATGAGTTTACTTGGGAACCGTCTGACATCCCCGGTGTTCCCAGGGAGGTAATCGAGCACCACCTTGCTGTCTGTCCTCATGGTCTCCCATCAAGCAGAAGGTCAGAAAGCAAGCTTTAGAGAGGCAGCAGTTTATTTCCGAGGAAATCAAGAAACTTGAAGCAGCTGGTTTGGTCAGAGGGGTACTGCATCCAACTTGGTTGGCGAATCCAGTGGTGGTGCGCAAGGCAAACAGGAAATGGAGGCTATGCATTGATTTCACAGACTTGAACAAAGCATGTCCAAAAGACCCTTTCTTGGATGCGTACTCCGGGCACCATCAGATATTTATGGGCAAAGAAGATGAAGAGAAGACCGCGTTTATAACTCCATGTGGCACGTACTACTTTGTACGAATGCCTTTCGGGTTAAAGAGCGTCGGATCCACTTTTGCAAGGGCAGGACAAGTTGGTTTCGTGCCCCAACTGCACAGGAATGTAGAAGCTTATATGGATGATATAGTGGTCAAGACTAAGGACAAATCAACACTCATTCAAGACTTAGAAGAGACCTTCGCAAACCTACGCAAGGTCAATTTGAAACTAAACCCTGAGAAATGTGTGTTTGGTGTCCCATCCGGCAAGCTCCTTGGTTTTTTGTGTCCCAGCAGGGGATAGAGGCCAACCCCGACAAGATTAGAGCGATCAAGCAAATACAAGCACCCAAGACTGTTAAAGATGTGAGGCGTTTGACTGGATGCGTCGCCGCACTGAGTAGGTTCATTTCCAAGTCTGCCGAGCATGCCTTACCTTTGTTCAAGATATTGAAGAAGGCTGGCCCAATGAAGTGGACCCCGGAAGCAGAAGCAGCACTGCAAGACCAGAAAGCCTACCTTTCCTTTGCGCCCACCTTAGTCGTGCCTAAACCACAAGAGCCGTTGTTGCTATATTTAGCTGCGACGAATCAAGTGGTTAGTGCAGCGCTGGTGGTGCAGCGAGAAGTGGATGAGGAAACAGCTACAGCAACTGCACCCTCCGGAGATGGAACAGAACCCGTCACGGCAGACGCAGATCAGGAAGAGGCGGAGCAAGCCAACGAAGGCGATCATAAAACCGTGGCAAGGAAGAAAGTGGTGCAATAGCCAGTCTACTTTGTCAGCTCCCTGTTATAGGGGGCTAGGTCAAGATACTCTGGAGTACAAAAGCTGATCTTCGGCCTCGTCATGGCCTCGAGGAAACTGCGCCACTACTTCCAAGCCCATGAGATCATAGTTGTCACCCATTTTCCATTGCAGCGCATACTGAGGAACCCTGAAGCCACCGTTAGAATAGTCGAGTGGGCACTAGAATTATCAGGCTTTCGTTTAAGGTATGAAAGCACCTCAACTATTCAGAGCAGGGCATTGGCGGAGTTCATTGCAGAACGGACGCCCACTCTAGATGAAGAAGTGCCAGAAACAGTTCTCCCCGGCAAAGAGGCACCTCAAGAGTGGATCATGTATTTTGATGGAGCTTTCTCACTGCAGGGGGCCGGAGTCGGCGTGCATCTTGTCGCGCCCACCGGAGAGCATCCCAAATGTGTGATTCAAATGCACTTTGCCTGGGAGGAGGCCACCAACAACACTGCTGAGTATGAGGGGCTCCTTGCCAGACTCAAAATTGCGATGGAGCTGGGAATCAAGAAATTAATCATCCGCAGAGATTCTCAACTAGTGGTGAGCCAAGTCACCAAAGATTATCAGAGTCTGTTGATGGAGGCATATGTGGAGGAAGTGAGAAAGTTGGAAGAGCACTTTGATGGATTACAAGCAGAGCACGTGCCATGAGCAGAAAATGGCATCGCCGATCACTTGTCAAAGTACGCCGCACAAAAGCTCCATATGGAACCAAGAACTTTTGTCCTCCATCTAACTCAACCGTCAGTATCCCCTTCATGGATGGCCAGAAAAAGAAGAAAGTTGAACCTCGACAAGCATTTCCCGGCAGAGCTCCCCGAAGCTGCAGGTAGAGAGGCTAGCGGGGGTACCCCCGCTTCGGCTGGTGAGCCATACCCTCCTGCAGAACCACAATTCCTTGCGGTAGAAGGGAGCACTCCCGCGAATGAAGAGATGCCTTTAGTCCTTGTTGTCAAGCCACAGGCTCCAATTTGGGCGCAACACATAGCCCGTTTTCTTCAAACAGGAGAACTTCCCGAAGAGCATGAAGAAGCTGAAAAAGTAGCCTGACGGTCTAGTATTTACTAGTTTGTCGATGACACTTTATACAGAAAGAGGCCAAACGGGATGAAATTGAAGTGCATTTGCCGGGAAGATGGGCTGAAGCTGTTGGCAGAGATACATGGGGGTATATGTGGCTCTCACATTGGATCAAGAGCCTTGGTCGGAAAAGCCTTCCGGCAGGGTTTCTACTGGCCCACAGCCCTCCAGGATGCAACTGAGATAGTCACCAAGTGTGAAGCCTGCTAGTTCCATTCCAAAAACATTCATCAACCATATCAAGCTCTACAGACGATCCCTTTATCTTGGCCATTCTCGGTCTGGGGGCTCGATATCTTGGGCCTCTTCCCCCGTGCTACCGGGGGCTTTGAATTCTTGTATGTTGCAATCGACAAGTTTACAAAGTGGACTGAGGTGGAGCCAGTGAGGAAAGTGACCGCACAATCAGCCGTCAAGTTCTTGAAAGGATTAGTGGGCCATTTTGGAGTACCCAGCAGAGTGATTACCGATAACGGCACCTAGTTCACGAGCTGCGCCTTCATGTAGTATGTCTAAAGCCTTGGGAGCAAGGTCTCCTTTGCCTCTATTGCTCATACCTGAAACAACGGGCAAGCTGAGAGGATGAATGCTGAAGTGCTGCGTGGGCTCAAGATGAGAACTTTTGACAAGTAGCAGTAATGCGGCAAGCGATAGATTGATGAGCTGCCGGTGGTTCTTTGGTACCTCCGGACAACACCAACTTGAGCCACTGGCCAGACTCCCTTCGCCCTAGTGTATGGGGTGGAAGCAGTGCTCCTCACGAAACTCATATACGGGTCACCTCGAGTACTTGCCTATGATGAAGTAGAGCAAAAGCAGCTCCAGCATGATGATGTCGTGCTCCTCGAGGAAGATCGTCTCCGGGACGCTGTGCGTGCTGCACGCTAGCAGCAAGCCCTGCGTCGCTACCATAGCCGCAGGATTCACACCCGGAGCCTTGAGGAAGGCGACCTTGTCCTTAGGCGTGTTCAGTCCGCCAAGGGTTCCAACAAGTTGACGCCAAAGTGAGAAGGCCCTTACCGGGTAGTACAAGTCACCAGACCCGGCGCAGTCCGTCTGGAGACTGAAGATGGCATTAAAATGCAAAACTCATGGAATATTGAGCATCTTCGCAAGTTCTACCCGTAAGGCGCGGCTGCTGGGCTTAGGCTCTGGCAACCACGTTTTGTATAAGCCTTGCCGATGCGCATGTAAACCTTTGTACAAAGCCAGGTGCATACCCTGTGCAAAGATAATAAAACGAAGCGTTGGCACCTAAAAACTTGCATGCATGTTTATTTAAGTCTAACTTTGCTATAGTCATTAAATCATATAGATGAGATAGTATACTGTTGTTTTCCCCTGTACTAATAGCAGGGCTCCAGCCACGGATAACCCCCAGAAGGGAGGACAAGCTGGCCTATCGATCCCCGGCTAGGTAAAGCAGATAAGTTCCCCTGAGCCATCCATAACTTAACCATGTGTGTAACACTTTGTGCGTAGAAAAACCTTGTCGCCCTCGAACATTTGTGCTCCCATCTTTTGATTCGAAAAAGGTTTATCAAGGGGCCGGTTCTCTCCCACGCTCCTAACCCATCACGCTGAGCCCTGCGGCAGCAATGGAAGGGACCGGCATGGTGTCTTGCCAGAAAACCTTGTTTACTTGGAAGTATAGAGTAGTCATTCCTCAGCATGGACATGATACATGCACAAGCGGCCGGCAAGCATATCTTTTTTCATTAATACACGGGTAAACAAGTACAAACCATACAAGGTACAAATATGGATGGAAGCGTACATAATTTGAGCTAAAGTTTGGCAAGTGCCTACATCTATTAGATTGAAAAAGGATAAGTGCCCCGTAATGCCTTTCTTGTCCCTCTCCTTCGAGGAGCAACAGAGGGTGGTGAAGAGGGCAAAAGGGGTGCCTAGGCAGAAGCCCAGCTTGACCCCGTCAGGGCCCATGGGACACAGCCTGACAAGATCGGGAGGGTGGGGCCGAAGCGAGAAGGACGGAAGGAGCGGCTAGGCGATCCCCTGGTCACCACCACTAGGACCAGAGAAACGCGGCGGGAGGGACACCGGCAGGGAAGACAAAGCCAGAGTCCACGAGGAAGCCTGCCGGGGTCCAGTAGGAGGAGGCAGAGGCATCCACACCCAACACCCCAGCAAATCACTCTGCCAGGGAGATGGCCAGGTGCAGATGATGGTGCCACCGGCATCTAGCTGACGGTTACAGTGCGTCCGGCGCTCAGCTGGACTCTGAGCCGCCGTCCTCCCACTCGGCGCTGTCATCTTCACCATCAGTGTCCTCTTCATCGCTGTCGCTCGAAGAGGAGCTTTCATTGTCGGTCGAGCCCTCCGCGCAGCACCCTAAGCGAGCACTCGAACGCCTGAAGACCTTGATGGAAAGCAGATCTGCATCCGTTAACTTAAAATGGAGTACGTGGCCCTCCGCTAAGCTATGGGCACTTGCGAAAGTTTTCCAGCCGCGACGGAGAAGCATTACATGAGGTGCGGGGAAATCAACGTTCGCCCGCATATTGCCATTATAGCAACCCCTCATGTGCAACTTCAACCCATGCAGCTGTTCCACCTCCATTAACCTTCCAAAAGGGGTAGGAAGCCGAAGGCGGCTGCGCGGGGGCTCGCGCAGCCAAACGATGAACTCCAGTGGCGTGTCCCCAACATGGCCCTCCATCGCAGCCAGGGCGGCTGGAGGAGGAGCGACCAGCACGCCTCCGCATCCTTCCTGGCCTCAAGGACCTCGCCGACCGCGTCCATGTCCCACAGAACCACCTTGTGCGCTGGATTCTGCCCCCGCATCCCCGGCCGGAGCAGGGATGCATTGCCGAGAAGAGGTCCTCGTCGCCACCGCAGGAGCACGACCGAGCCCTCTCCCTCTCACCATGGTAGAAGAGGGCAAAAGAAGAAGAAGGAGGTGCGTGCGTGAGTCCTTTCGCCTGCCTCTGTGCTCCCTTTTATAGCGGAGCGTGGCAGGGGGCTGGCTCCCCACTACCCCGTGGCAACCACCACCATCGACCAATCCGGTCCATCAGCGTCACTGGCAACGTCCGAAATCGCTAACCGCCCTCCTGCACCTATCCGTGGCGCCGAGCTTTCTGCCATGGCAGTTATTCCCATGCCCTGTGTCTCTGCCACCAACCCTAGGCAATGCATGCGGCGTACGTGGCGGAAACGGCAGCAGTAGTGGGATGACTAAAATGGCAGTTACCTCCCCGTGAACATGGGCGGCCCACGAACCATTGCGTGGGTAGCCCCACGTCATTCAGAATAAATCGCGAGGAAACCGGAAACTGATCCAGTCACCGGTTAATGAAGAAGCAAGGAAGATATCAAGAAAGACGTTGATCCCGTTGTGGTACAGCCAAAGTGTTCGCCTGTGCATTTGTTAGGGCCCACCCCAATGATGCCCGGCAGCATGTATGGACCAGGCCCGGGGGCTCCTGTCGTTGCAACAAACATTTGCAGTTGTTGACCAGACCCATACACAGGTGTGCTGACAGTCATATATCCAGCACCAATGGGTAACGCGAAACCAAGCCAGGGAAGCCGCTCTTCATAAGACCAAGGAACGTATCAAGAAGACCAAGCTAAGCATACAAGGCAAGGATTCTAAGAGAAGCATCCCCCGCTGGCCAGGTCAGGCCGACAGAGTCGATGCAGAACACAAGAGCAAGGGCAAACCCCCACCAGCTGCACCTCCGAGGCAACTTGAGGCCAAAGCGCACACCCCTCCAAGATAGCTCGGCAAGCCCTGCCCCCGGCAGGTGCAGACCAGCTACCACCGCTCCACCGCATCGCGATGCCAGTCACTTGTCGATGCGGTGTCAAGCCCTCCAGGTGATTAAATGGCTCTCACTAAGCACGTGGTAGCTCAATGAGAAGCAAATCACACCCATTTCACACCCGTCCAGGGGCGTGTCAAGATGATAAGCCGAGGATGATTAAACAGCACAGCAGGCTTGTCGGGTTTCATCCTTAGCATGACACCTAGTAGTGCATTTAATGCCCTATGTCCTAACTGCCAGAGTTAGGTACGATAGTACTGTTAGATATCTAATCATGAGATAATGACTATTTTGCCATTGTGGTTGCCCCTTGAGCTATAAAAGGAGGCCCAGGGCAACCTAGAGAGGGATTTGGACCCTCTCACACTTGTATTTGCGTAGCAGCTCTCCCCGAGGCCACCTTGGCGGGCTTGATCGTTGCATGCTGTCGTGTTTCTTCCATCCTATCCACCAAAGCAGGTGTAGGGTTTTATGCTTATCAGCGGCCAAAACCTGGGTAAAAATGACCAGAGCCCCATCGTCGCAACATAATCTCCCCCATGCCGAACCACAAGGGGCTCATGGCCCCATAGGTGATCATGTTCATCCACGACAATAGGCATCACATCTGAGACAAGTAGACTCTCCAGTCTGCATCTACTACTATTACTCCACACATCGACCAATATCCAGCATGCATCTAGAGCATTAAGTTCATAAAGAATGGAGTAACGCCTTAAGCAAGATGACATGATGTAGACAAAGTAAACTCACAGATGATTAAACCCCATATTTTTATCCTTAATGGCAATGATAAAAATACGTGGCATGTCCTCTTCTGTCACTGGGATTGAGCACTGCAAGATCTAACCCATCACAAAACACCTCTCCCATTGCAAGAAAAATCAATCTAGTTGGCCAAACCAAATCAATAAATCGGAGAGAAATACAAAGCTATAATAATCATGCATAAAAGATTTCAGAGAAGACTCAAATAATATTCATAGATAATCTTATCATAAACTCACAATTCATCAGATCCCAACAAACACACCCCAAAAAGATATTAAATCGAATAGATCTCCAAGAACATCGAGGAGAACATTGTATTGAAAATCAAAGAGAGAGAACAAGCTATCTAGCTACTAGTATGGACCCGTAGGTCTATGGTAAACTATTCACACGTCATCACAAGGGAAGCAAGGTTGATATAGAGGCCGTCCATGGTCGATTCCCCCTTCGGCAGAGTTCCTGGGAAGGCGTCCAGATGGGATCTCACGAGAACAGAAACTAGCGGCGACGGAAAAAGTATTTGGGTGGCTCTCTCATGTCAGGGGAATATTTGAGTAGTTATAGAGGCGAAATTAGGTCAAGAGGTGCCACGAGGGGCCCACAAGCCTGGGGGGGCTCGCCCCCTAGGGCGCGCCTCCACAGCTTGTCTCTTCCTCGTGGTTCGTCAAGTCTTCTACCGAACCTTCTAGGGTCTCTTCTGGTCCAGAAAAAGTTAATCCAAAGTTTTTTCTCCGTTTGGACACTGTTTGATATTGATTTCCTGAAAAGCCAAAAACAAGCAAAAAACAACAACTGGCATTGGGCACTAACTTAATAGGTTAGTCCCTAAAAATGATATATAATTGCAAATAAAACATCAAAGATTGATACTATAATAGCATCGAACAATAAAAAATTATAGATATGTTGGAGACGTATCAGTGTTCCATACGGATGCTCGCATCCATATGAGCATCTGTCCCAGGTACACAAACCCTAATTCGGCAAAAAATAACATAAGACGATGTTCCATACGGACGCTACCGCCCGTTTGAACGCCAGTTTCGTCCGAAATTTCATATGTGGAGGCCGCCGGCATAGGTGGATCTTCTTCCTCCTCCCCATAGCGCCCAAGCCTCACCTCTCTCTATCTCTCTCTCTTGCTCTTTCTCTCTCTATCTCTCAAACCCTAACAAACCCCCTCCAAATCCTCTGTTTCTTTGTAGATTTCGTTCGTTTGATTCGTGCATCTTCATCATTGGTAAGTTTCTCCTCCGATCCGTGGCTCATTTGCAAGTTTTGATGGTGATTTCGTTCATGTTCATAGTCTAGTTGATATGTAAATATTTTGAATTTTCCATTTGATTCTCATGTTAGGATTCAAACTAATAGGTTAGAATCGATCTTAGGTAGTATTAGAACACGATCCCCATGTAAAACTTACATTTTTCTGTAATTATTTTTGTTGTGTAGAAAATGATGAATTCGATGATCGCCGTGGGGAAGAAGGTCGTGAGCTCGAACTCCAAGCGTGCTTGGAATGAGGGAGATGACCTCCATGCTCCTGCCAATAGGGACTACCCGCGGGTAAACCTGGGCATGGGCAGCCCAGCCCGGTAACCAGGCCCGAGCCCGGCTCAAAAAACCCAGGCCGGGCCTGGCCGGGCTTGTCACTTGGGCCGGGCTTGGGCTTTGAATTGCTACCCAGTGTATTTTTTGGGCCAGGCTCGGGCTTCAATTTTCGGCCCAAAAATAGCCCGGCCTGGCCCGAAACTGGAATGCCCTGATGCGCCAGCGCCATATAAATGCTTCACCCGAGCATATCCCCCAGCCCTAACGTGCTCCCCTCTGCCTTCTTCCTTCCCCATCCCACTCAAGCCACCACTTTTTTTTCTAGGGAGAGATCCCCACCGCTCCACGCTCTCCACTTGGGTTTTGTTCTCCTCACCCGGTACATGGCGCTCACGCTGATGCCGGCGGCGGCGCTCACCGTGACGGAATTGGTGGCTTAAAATCTCCATACACGTTCATCGTCCTAGCTAGCAGCAGCACCCCAACAACATCCTCCACCATTGGCTGCTATGCTTTATCGAGTTGGCATTCTATAGTCTACATGGCCAACCCATACACATATGCATCTGGTGGCTCCCTCCAAGCCTCGGATTGATTTTCTCAGTGCAGGTTTGTGTGCTTGTGTGGTATTTTCTTGCAGTTGTCCGTGTGTGTAGTTGATTGTTCTTCATGAGAGGGTCTGTATGTGTGTGTGGCTAGTTTGAACTAGTTAGATCTGTGAATCTAAAAGGATTTGTACTTGTACTTCTATAGTGTAGAAGCATCACGTTGTAGATCTCTAATTATGCCTCTGTTTGTAGTGATCGTGTGCGTGGAGGCCGGCACTGTCTCGTTGCATCAACACAATGCTTATTCATTCTGAAAATATCATGTGAGATGTATGTACTGATGTGGAGATTTTATACAGCTCTACAAATATTGTACGCATAACTGATATTTTTTAATGAAATATTGTTGTTGTACGATGAGAAAATTGTTCTATGTGTACGTTTGTCGGGCTGCGGGATTTTTCTCGGGCCGAGCTCGGGCTTGATGTTAGCTAAAATTTTGGGCTTCAGGCCAGGCTCGGGCTAGCAATTCTGTTGTCGGGCTTTGACAAGCCCGACCCGATGAATGCCCAGCTTTACCTGTGGGTGAACGGCCGGGGGATGACCCCCGCGAGTCCCAAGGGCTCCACAATGACTTCGCATGGCCCACAAACAACGTAGGGATGGGAGTTTTTAGTAACTTCCATTACCTGATGTACGATGACATCACTGTGGAGTTCCTCTCTATGTTCGAGCACGCTCTCGAGGATTCAAGGGCGCCGACGAGCTGCTCCTTCACACTCGAAGGAGTTCATCGTACGATGGCGTTTGAGCAGTGGTGTGACGCCTTTGGGTTTGAGAACCAAGGGGTTCTCGACACTAGGGGTGTGCCCATTGCTAATGCGTTGGGTACGTGGGAGCTCATCTCCATCAAGGATGAGCATGACCTCTCTGGCAAGAAGGTATCGAGCATACAAAACCCCATCATTCGCTACTTCATGATATTCCTTGCCAGTACTACTTTCGGTAGGGAGAACATCAGGGGCATGTCGAGCTATGACATGTGTGTGCTCCATGCAGCACTCAACCCCCGCTACACTCCCAAGCCTAACATGGGAGCTTTTCTGATGCACCACCTCGGCCGGTAGCATAAGCAGCCGAGGTGAGTTATTGTTGTGGGAGGCATAGTGGCTCGGGTTGCCAAGAACTTTGCCCTCAATGTTGATGATATGCAGCACCTCTCAGGCCTTATGGTGCTCAACTGTAGGATCATGACTAACATACATTTCATTGGGCCTGTGCAAGGGGAGCATTTCTACAAGTGCCCCTACCTAACACTCATACTAATGATGTACGCTTGCCCTTGCCGCAAGCTTTTACTGTTTCTAGGCATGATATGTCATTGCTCCATTGATGAAATCAATGAGTGTAGACACGTAACCAGGTTTGGGAACAATGTCCACCCCAAGCCCGCTCCTGAGTGGGATGCCATAGCAGCAGGACATGCCCACGGTTGGGATGCATGGGGCAATGCACCCCAGTATGAACCAAACTTTCCACCAAAGCTTGCACCACAGTACACATTGCAGGTTCACTTTGGGAAGCCACATGACTATGTGCCTAGGGTTGAGTTCTAGCAGCTGCAAAAGAAGGTAGGAGGGATCTGTACGGACCTCTGAGAGGCCAACAACAACATTAACCTGCTTGGTCGGAACATACAATTCCTCTTGTCTTTTTGCCAGCCACACCCTGGCACGGGAGGCCAATCCTCTAGTGGCCCCTCTCACATGTAGTGGCCACACTTTGTCCAGGAGGGTAACGATGGCAAGGACATGGACTAGAGAGTAGGCTGAGAGCCTAATCTTGGGGGAGCTCATCCCCTTGTTATCCATGCATGCATTGTTATTTTTCTTCTTTTTCCTTTTTATTTTGTTCTTAGCATGTTTAATTTCAGTTTGCATAATAAATTTGAGGAGCAAACTTTTGTCTTGCCTTGTTGGAATTCTCTTCATTTGTGTTTTGTCTCTTTAAGCCCATAGGTCAGCTCGCCGCTAGCAAGTTGGAAATGAAGAGAATGAAGTGGTAGTTTGACTGAGGGAAGAAGTGAGCCAGCGCGAGAAGGTATAACATATCCATAATCCCTTGTCTCGCATTATTATTTGAGCAAGAATTTCAGTTGACTGGCCACACATAAGTGAGTCCCCCACATAGTTGAATATCATTTAGTCATAACTCACAACTTAAGATTTTTCTAGAAGAACCTCATGGTAAAGCATATTTTTGTTCCAATAAGAAGTTAAGGAAAACTTAGGGGTTTAATTTCTTGAAGAGAACGAGCACTCAAGTAGATCAACTCCAAATGCTGAATTTGATTGACTTGATGGCACTATCAGTAGACTTACTTGGAGGAATGAATATTTAAAGTGATTGAGGTTATGCCAAATCTTATTTGTGATACTAAAATAGTGGAGCTCTAGCCCTATGCTAGTTTCACATCCCGTTGCTATATGTTGAGGTAATTCACGTAACTGGGACACCGTCACGAACTTGGAGATTGAGTGGTAAATGATCGACCTTCTCCAAGAAAGCGTGTATGTGGTAAAAAAAAGCACTGACACTGAGCTCAAAAGAGACAATCCTTCTTTATCCACAGTGCACAAAATTAACTCACAACAGAACCAATTGCATATAGTAAATTTGGGAATAACACCGTCACAAAGAATTGATGTTACAAGGAGTAACGATAAAGAGATGACTAGGAGGTATTGGTGGTGGTCAATGACAAATTTGAGTTCTCTGTTTGTCAGATTCAGGGCTCCGCAGACCCAAGAAGGTTCGAACTCAGGGGCGTGAACGAAGGATCTCGCTTCACAATGATGCTAGCTCGCCATACCCATGGCCTGATCTCGACGAGTACGCTGGATCGTGCGGAAGGAATCAACACAAAGATTTACCCAGGTTCGGGCCACCTTGCGGGGTAAAACACTACTCCTACTTTTGGTGGATTGGCCTCACGAGGAGGTTGAGGATGAACTGGTACAGTGGATGAGCAGCCTAGCGACGGCTCAAGTGGTGAGGATGGATCGGTTTGGATCGGGTCGGGGGATCGGAATCCCTTCTACGGTGATGGATAGCCCATATTTATAGTGGCCACGGTCCTCTTCCCTCATCGCTTAGGCGGGAAGGGATCCCACAACCGGCAATTTTGAAAGGGGACAAGGAGTACATCTTATCCTGACAAAAGGTGGTCTTCGCCTGCAATGCTTCTGGCCATGACGCAGCGGTGGGCTCGACGATGACATCCGTCCTGCTGAGCTTGTGGTGTTGGTCTCATTGCACCAGAATGGAAAGCTTAGGGGACTTCCTCGGGAACCTGCGCCTGCCCTTGCTCCCTTAGCACCGAAGAGGAAACTGTCCCCTCTTCGTCCGCTGGAACCCGCCTGGCCTAGGTCGTCATGGCTCAAGTCATCACAGCCTCATGAGGCGCGAGGCTTGCATAGAGATCTCCTCTCCTCGGGAGGCAGCCGGGGAGGCCGCTCCTCTGGAGGTCTTGGCGTCATTCGCCTCGCGAGGCTTGGGTCCTCTCGAGGGTCTTGTCCTGGGGGTGTTGCAGCTCGGGCCGTACCGGGCCATCGATGGGCCCACGCGCTGGTCCACAAGCAGGCAAGTATGGGTACCCCTGATCCCAGAATGCCTACAGTAGCCCCCGGGCCCAAGGTGCGCCTGGCCTAGCTTCGAAGCGAAGGCAAGGAGCGAAGGGCGAAGCGCCACGGGCCCCAACCGCCTGCAGGCTAGGCTTGACGCGTGGCGCATGATGAGACGCGGACGCCTCCACTTCACCACATCACCTCAGCATCCGCCCCAATTCGACAATGGCTTGACGCACGCTGCAGAGCCATCATTGCTTGGAATGCGGAGGGGCGCTGGTTAGCCTTCGTTAGCCAATAAGAGGGCGAGGGAGGTGGAGCCCCCAGCCTGTCTTCATCTTCTTGCCTCCCAACTCCAAGCCGCCACCTCGACAGCCATGGTGCTAGTGAGGAAGTTCTCTGCCACCGAGAAAGGGAAGGCCCCCCAGGAGTGACCAGGCTCGCCGCTGCCCAAGAGGGGGCGCGGCCGTCCCCGCAAGTCCACCGCGACGCTGGCGGTGGTTCCCCAGGGGTGCGAGCGCACCCCCACAGGTGTCCGCATTGCCTCCGACGGTCGTGGGAAGGGTCCCTCCCGCGGAAATGGCCGGGGAAGCCGCGGCAGCCATGGTCGGGGTGGAAGACTCGCGGTGGCCGCCCGGCCACCGTGCCCGCGATCCCACTCGGCTGACGCGGCCCGAGAGTTTGTGGTGTGGGGAGAGGCCGGCAAGCACCTGCCTCCAGCTCCCGCGCTTCTTCACGGAGGTGTTGTCAGCCGGAGGGCCCGCTGGCCTATGGCTGTAGGGCGACAACTGCTGCAACAAGGTCTCATGGGTGGAGGTCGAGGTTACTCCCGCAGGCAATGTGTTCCTGAACCGCGGGTGGCAGACATTCGCCCGTGCCCGCAGCCTGCAGGGGAGGCGTACCCTCCACTTCAAGTACGGCGGGGCGGCGACGCTCTTCGTCAAGGTCTTCGGGGAAGACAGCAGGAGCTTGGGGTGCTGCCCAGAGGGCGACGGCAGCGACAGCGACCACCTCTCCGACGACGTCGGCTACCGCGGTGACGGCATCCTCCGTGGTGAACTTGCCCTTGACGACGGCCGCGACATCTCCGGCAGCAGCAGCGACTCCTCCGGGGGGAGCTCGAGCGACGACCACTATGACGTGCCGTCACGCCATCATGCCCCTGCCCAGGAGGACGTCGAGCTGCCACACCGCCATGCCCCCGTCAAGGAGGAGGAGGACTCCGACTAAGCGTGGGCGGCACCAGAGCCAGGCCTCAGGAGCAGCGGTCCTTGGGAGGCCGCTTCTTTGTTTTTTTATTTCCTGCATTAAAAACCATGAAGAACCCCGCGGGGGCGTGTAATGAACTGCGGCGCTTGCGCCTTTATATCAGTGTTTCCCGTTCATATTATAGCATTTACATTGCTACTAATTGAAAGGTTCCTGCCTGGCGTGATTAGGGTGAATTAGCTTGATGCACTTGTGACCCTTGGCGCGTTGCTGCATCGTGGGGGCGAGCTCCTCCGGAGCCTTGATCCTAGGTACACCCCTGGGGTCCCGAGGAGGCTCCCTCCCTATGGACCGGATCGCTCCGGGGTCTCGGGGGGCTGGCGGCCCGCAAACTCCCTAGGGACTCGTGAGATTACAGGGCCTCCGGAGATGCCTCCGCGAGGCGTCGGACCTCACGAAAATGTAAAAACCACTTGACGTAAGATTCCTCAATAATGAGCCACACCATGGTTGCTTTTTCTCTAGCCACCCTTCATTAGCGCCCATCTTGCGCCCAGAGCCCCCGAGCGAGGGTCGATCGTCGCTGGTATGCCGGGTCGCGATGCCCGGCAAGGTCAGGAGATAAATGCTCCTGAGGCCAGGGGCCAAAAGCTATACGTTCCTGTTGGCTCACTCGAGAGCGTCGCGCGAGGATTCGAACGCCAAGGCCTTGGCAAGGTGTGCACGCCGGCAGACCCGCGGCCGTTGTGGCCTCGGGCTCCAACGTCGACGGGGCTAGCCCGAGCATAACCCCGTGCCTAGCCCCCGCTCGCGGGACGCGCTGGAGGGAGCAATGGGCAACCGCCACTTCCTCTAAGAACGAAATTCAAGGAGGAAAAAGCACTTCAAGGAGGAAAAAGAAAGTCCCACCCCTTTTCGAAAAAAGACGTGAGAACTTCAAACTTCATTCCAAAAAGTGGCAAATTTGGTTACATAAAAAGGCACCAAAAAGCTGCGTCCAACGCCTACACTAGTCTTCTCACCAGCGCGGAGCATGGGGCCTCCACTTGGCGTGGGCATAGTCGCTGTTCGACCGAGTCGTTCGCCAGCGCGGAGCATGGGGCATCCACTTGGGCGTGGGTGGGAGCCCCGCGGGGCCGAGGGGCGGCGCACCGGGAGACTCCGGGGCATGTACATACCCACTCATTATTACGTGAGAGTGTCATTGGTAGAACTTGCAGAGATGCTGGATGTTCCAAGCATTCTGGATGGGGACCCCGTCCTGCGTCTCCAGGCGTGCGGCGCCGGGCCTGGAGACACGGGCGATCCTAAACGGGCCCTCCCAGATGGGCGAGAGCTTGTGGAGGCCTTCCCTGGAGAGGACCCACCTCAGGACAAGGTCTCCAACTTCGAGAGTCTGGGGGCAGATGCTACGGCAATGGTATCACCGCAGCGGATGCTGCTACCTCGCGGCGTGGAGCAAGGCCTGGCGACGGGCCTCCTCCCCGAGCACGAGATCAGTTCCCCGCGAGGCATCCTGTCACGCCTTGTCGAATACCAAGACTCATGGGGAGCGATGCTTGACCTCGTGCGGGAGGACTGCCTCAGCTCTGTAGATGAGGAAGAACGGGGTCTCGCCGGTGGGCTTAGTCGCAGTGGTACGGATGGACCACAACACGGACTGAAGCTCACCGATCCAACCCCTGCCGCAGGCCTCAAGCTTCTTCTTGAAGCTCCTTGTCTTGAGGCCCCTCAGGACCTCTACATTTGCGCGCTCAGCCTGGCCGTTGCTCCGTGGGTGCGCCACCAAAGTGTAGCTTATCTATGTTCCAAGGTTAGCACAATATGTCCTGAAGAGGTTGCTTGTGAATTGGGAGCCATTGTCAGTAATGATACGGTTGGGGAGACCGAACCGGCTCATGAGGCCCTTGATGAACTTGACGACCGAGCTGGCGGGGATGGTGCGCATGGGCTCCACCTCCGCCCACTTGGTGAACTTGCCGATGGCGACGTAGAGGTAGCGATAACCGCCGACTGCCCGAGGAAAAGGGCCCAAGATATCCAGCCCCCAGACAACGAAGGGCCATGAGAGCGGCATAGTCTGGAGACCTTGCTCGGGCTGATGGATCTGCTTGGCGTGGAACTGGCAGGCCTCACAGGATCGCACCAGCTCGGTGGCGTCGCTGAGCACCGTAGGCCAATAGAACCCGCTGTGGAACACCTTGCCCACGAGGGTGCACGATGAGGAGTGGTGTCCGCAATCTCCACCGTGAATGTCGGCCAACAGCTCATGTCCCTGCTCCTGGGATATGCACCGCAGTGAGACGTCATTGGGGCGCCTTCGGTACAACTCGCCGTCCTGCAAGCAATAAGCAGAGGCCTGGCGAGCCACGCGTTCTACGTACTCCTCCTTTTCTGGTAAGGTGCCCTGAGTAAGTACACCTTGAACTCCTCGGTCCAGCAGCTTGCCTGAGGTTCCAATGCCAGGATTAGGCGGGATCCCGATGTCGGACCACAGGCTGAGGCGCCCGAGGACGGGGCCAGTGGCGGCTCCTCCCAGAGCAGCGTCGGGCCTGAGGCCGGGGGCGCCGCCGACGGCCTGAAGAGCCTTTCCTCGAAGACGCTAGGCTTTTGAGGCTCGCGGCGAGACACCCTCTTGGCGATGTCGTCTGCTTCCTTGTTCGCGCCGCGCGGGACGTGCTGCAATTCCAAGCCCAGGAAGTGTTTTTCAATTTTACTTTCCTCTTCTAGGTATGCCGCCATGTGCTCGTCCTTCGGTTTGTACTCCTTGTTGGAAAAGTTGACGAGAAGCTAGGAGTCGCCCTTGATGGTGAGGCACTTGACCCCCAGGGCGGCCATGGCCCTGAGGCCAGTGATCAAGCCCTCGTATTCTGTGATGTTGTTGGAGACCTTCTCGCCATGTTGGAAGCAAAGTTGCACAACATAATAGAGCTTGTCCTTGGTCAGCGAGATGGGCACGACTCCAGCCCTCTCGCCCCGCCGCGCAAAGGCACCGTCGAAGTGCATGATCCAGATTCGGTGCCTCGCCGCCAGGCGTGAGAGAGCAGCCCTTGTCCAGCCCCCGGTCGGGAGCATCCATCCATTCCGCCACAAAATCAGCGAGGGCCGCACCCTTGATGACCCTGGTTGTGCTGAACTCCAGCTGGAAGGCCTGCAGCTCGATATTCCACTCTGCAACCCTGCCAGGAGCGTTGTGGCTGCACAACACTTTCTCCAGGGTGTATGCAGAGACGACCTTGATGGGGTGGCCTTGGAAATAATGACGCAGCTTCCTTGAGGAGACGAGGAGTGCGAGCTGGAGCTTATGCTACATAGGGTAGCGCGCGTGTATCCCGTAGCATGGTGCTGATGAAGTACACCGGATGCTCGATGAGGGGCGAGGTGTCGACGGTGCCCTGCTCCGCATGGGGCATGAGGGACTCGGGAGCCCCGTTGGCTCGTGACGTGATGAGGGCCTCAGGGGCGCCGCCTTGAGGTGGTGAACATTGCACGACCCCTCGCGAGTCGCCTTGCTTCGCGCCTGTGCCGATGCGCTCCTCCCGGACCGCTGCGAGCGTTGCGCTGGCCAAGTGGGGTTTGGCCTCCAAGTAGAGCACCAGGGGATCGCGAGGACGAGGTGCCACCATGACAGGTGGGCTTGTCAGGTACCTCTTGAGGTCCTCGAAGGCCGCCTCAGCCTCTGGAGTCCACTCGAAAGGGCCCTTCCTCTTCATCAGCTTGAAGAAAGGGAGGGCGCGCTCACCGAGCTTGGAGATGAAGCGCCCCAGGGAGGTCATGTAGCCTGCGAGCTTTGGCATTTCCTTGAGGGTCTGCGGCGGGCACATCTTTTCAATTGCCTTGATCTTCTTGGGATTAGCCTCGATCCCTCGATGTTATACAAGGAAACCCACCAGCTTGCCGGACGGGACCCCGAACACGCACTTTTCTGGGTTGAGCCTTTGGTTCACTTGGTGCAGGTTAGCGAATGTCTCTTCTAGGTCTTCGATTAGGTTCCTTGCCTCCCGCGACTTGACCACGATGTCATTGATGTAAGCCTCCGCATTTCTCCCCAGCCGCGGCCCCAGCGCGATGTGCATCAGCTGCTGGAAAGTTGCACCGGTGTTCCGCAGCCCGAAGGGCATGCAGGTGTAGCAATACACACCACATGGGGAGATGAAGGTTGTTTTCTCGATGTCCTCGGTTGCCATCTTGATTTGATGATATCCTGAGAAAGCATCCAAAAAGCACAACAGATCACACTCGGCAGTGGAGTCCATGATCTGGTTTATGCGCGGGAGCGGGAAGGGGTCCTGAGGGCAAGCCTTGTTGAGGCTCGTGAAGTCGATGCACATGCGCTCCTTCCCTCCCTTTTTGGGGACAATTACTGGGTTGGCCAGCCAATCCGGGTGCCGCACTTCTCGAATAACACCGGCTTCTTGCAAATTGCAGACCTCTTGGAGGATGAACACTTGCTTCTCTTGTGCTTGACATCGTGCCTTTTGCTTCACCGGGCGAGCACTCGAGCATACCATCAAGTGGTGCTCGATCGCCTCCCTCGGGACACCGACCAAGTCTGACGCTTCTGACGCAAACACGTCCTTGTTCGCCCGGAGGAAGCCAATCAACGCCTCCTACTGCTCTGGGGGAAGGTCGGCGCCTATGGTGAAGGTGGGGCCTGAGCCCCCGCTGTCGACAGGCACCTGCTTTGTTTCGGCCCGGTCCTGAGAGAACATCTTCTTTTTCTTTGCGAGCGCAGCCTGCAGAGCCTCCGGGGCGTCCCTGCCATCTGGGCTAGAGGCCGTCGCGGCCCTGTAGACGAGCTTGAGGGCCCAGACTGCATCCTTCATGTCTCTGGCCACCATAATCACGCCACTGCTGCTCGGCATTTTGATGACATTGTTGCCCGGATGGGTCGCCGCCATGAATTTGGTGAGGGCCGGATACCCCAGGATGGTGTTGTACAGCAGGCCGATGTGGACCATGTCAAAGTCGATCAGCTCGGTGCGGTAATTGTTGCGCTTGCCGAAGGTGACGGGGAGGTGCAGCTGCCCCAAGGGGTGGCGTAGCCCTTGGTCACCCCCAAGAAGGGCTTGGTGGGCGTGAGCTGGTCGTAAGGCACCTGGAGCATGTCGAAGGCCTTGAGGAAGAGGACATTGAGGCCGGCGCCACCGTCGATGAGGGTCTTGGTGACCGCTACATTGTTCATGGTGGGCGTGCATAGCATGGGGAGTGCGCCCGCAGCGACCGCAGTCTTGAGATGATCCTTGAAGTCGAAGGTGATGTCGGCCTTAGGCCTTGCGTGGCCCCACGAAGCCTCCTGCTGCGGCCAAGTAGTGCTTGCCTGACGGAAAAACTGCTTGATGTGGCTGCCAGAAGATGGCGCCTGCAACCCGCCGATGATGCATGCGACTATGTGGGGCGCCGATGCCACGAAGTGCGCGATGAACTGGTCGCGGAGCTACCCCCAAGAGGAGATCGAGGCATCCTGGAGGCGCGGAGCCAAGACGAAGGGGCCTCTGTGAGGGCCAGGGGGAGCCAGTTTGCCGTGGCCTTGTCATCGCCGCCCGCCGCTTGGATGGCCTATGTATACAGCTGGAGGAACTCTTCGGGGTCCGCAGCGCCATCGTACCGCAGGGGCAGCGCTGGCCTGAACTTCGTGGGCCACCGCAATCGGCACAGGCCGGGGGTAAAGGTCGGGCAGCCCGCAATGCTCCCATAGGCTTCGGGTGGCCAAGCCTGCGAGACAGCGTCCGCCATGGGAACAATGAGGCGACGGCGGGGCATGGTTGGTGAAGAGGCGAGGCTTCGACACACCCTTACCTGGCGCGCCAAATGTCGGATTCAGGGCTCCACAGACCCAAGAAGGTTCGAACTCAGGGGCCTGAACGAAGGATCTCGCTTCACAACGATGCTAGCTCGCCATACCCATGGCCTGATCTCGACGAGTATGCTGGATCGTGAGGAAGGAATCAACACAGAGATTTACCTAGGTTTGGGCGACCTTGCGGTGTAAAACCCTACTTCTGCTTTTGGTGGATTGGCCTCACGAGGAGGTAGAGGATGAACTGGTACAGTGGATGAGCAGCCTCGCGAGGGCTCAAGTGGTGAGGATGGATCCATCTGGATCAGGTCGGGAGATCGGAATCCCTTCTACAGTGATGGCTAGCCCATATTTATACTGGCCTTGGTCCTCTTCCCTCATAGCTTAGGCGGGAAGGGATCCCACAACGGCCAATTTTGAAAGCGGACAAGGACTACATCTTATCATGATGAAAGGTGGTCTTCTATGGCACCCCGGCTCAGAGAACCGGTTTACCAGTGTTTCCAACCCAGAGATCATGTCTTCTGGAAACACTCAACAACTTGGAACAGAACATAGATGAACTTTTATTGATAATAGTCGAGTACAAGCGTATATATTACATGATCATCGAGGCCAAAAGCACATCTAGTGCTACGACAATATCTACATTATTTATCCAACACATCAGGGCCTCGGCATTACTACGGAATACTACAGCGGAAGACTACAGCGTAGCGGAACATGATAGAGACTCCATCTACAGGGACCCTGTTGTGGACACATCCTAGGCATCGCAATAAGGACCTCAGGACCTCTGTCTTAGTCTTCTCCTGCATCTAGCATGATACGCCAGGTGAGTACTTTGAATGTACTCGCAAGCACACGACAACCAAATAGGCAGCAAGTAATGGCAATAAACAGGTTACACTTTAAGTGATTCACCTACTGTTACCAACTTACTCATCTCCGGGTTGCCTCACAACCCTCTGAATACTCGATACCAATGAGTACTTCCGTTCAAAAGACAAATTCTTCCATCATTACTACAGTTATTACGATTGATCACCTAAAGAGGTCTGGTTGGGCTGTCCAATACCATGGACACGTCTATTCGAATAGATTTTTCACTCTGCAGAGGTTGCGCACTTTACCCACACTATGGAGCACTAACCTCATGATCCCATTCGGGTGGACCAGCATTGCTCCAACGAAACCTATCTGACTCGTGACTCTTTCATTGTACCACCGGCAATCACACTCCCTCTTGGAGTCAAGCCCTGGGTGGCCCTGTGTCCTCTCGACACCTGCCACCGTCGTCACCAAACTACTGTCCCAAACGGGGACGCCGGCAAAACAACTCAACTGGGCTCACAGGGTTACCGCCGTCTACCTGATCAGGGCAGCACGCACGCATAACCCTCCCTCTTTGGAGGTACCGGTGAAAGAGCACGCAGCCAGACCAAGTCAAGGCCGTCCCATACCGGCGAATGTGGCCGCACGGGTAAGCCCGGACAGGTGACTCATGATCAACCAACTAAGTTTAGCTTTAGACATCAAGGTTATTTCAGCAAGTTAACTTAGTTGGTCGCATTAGCCATTTTAATAATTTACTTGGAATTATTCATATTAAATAAATGCAAGAGTTGCATATGAACAATACAATGCTATGAAATGCCACAAAACATGGATGCCCTGGCTTGCCTTGATCAGTTGGGTGGTTCAGAAACTCTTGATCTTCAAATCCACAATTTTCTTCTTCTGAAAATATTTAAAAACAGCAAAAAAAAATGTTACATAACACTGTTTAATTCACCAGCAATTCTGTGAGTGAGAGAAAAATGTGAAACTTGGTGGGAAAATAAAGGATTATATTAGAAACACAATGCAAAAAGAATCAGGTCATTTGGACCTTTCTGTTAAAAGTTATTAACATTCAGAGTTCCTATTTAACTCTGTTAATAAAAATCAAATTTGAAAAAAGAAAAACGGCCACGTCGAAGGCGTAATTTAGCCCGGGTGCCACCACTTACCGCTTCGCCACAGTGGCTGACGGTGGCCCCGGCTCGGTTTAAAACAGAGAGAGGGAAGGGAACAGGGGAGGGGGCGGCTCACCGGCGATGGTGGCCGGCGATCCCGACGGCGAGAGGGCTCAGGAATGGGTGGAACGGATCGGGCGTCGAGCGGTGGTCCTTCACGTACCCGCAGCTTAGGCGGAGGTGGACGGACGGCGTCGCCCCCTTCGTCTCTGGCGGACTGCAGTTACGGTGGTCGATGAACTCGACGATTCCGAGGGCAATAGGATGGGAAGAGGGCTTGGGAAGCACCGCTGAGCTCCACTGATCGCTCTGAAAGGCTTGGTTGTGTCGGAGGAGAGATGGAGAGGGCGGGTGACAGAGAGGGAATGGCGGCGGAACTCCAATGGAGTTCGAGGCCTGAGGCCTCTCTGCCTCGGTTCTTCACTGCTAGAGGATGATTTGAGGAAGGAGGAGTGGAGTGAGTAGCTAGGCAGCGCGGGGCATGGCTATTTATAGCCGGGAGGAGGCGGGCGGCGAGCTCTCCCGAAGCTCGTGGATGCGGCCATGGCACCGGCGCTCGTACGTCGCACTGGCTGGCTCGACGCGGGCGAGGTGATGGATGAGGGCAGAGGCATTGAATGCTGGAGGAGACGGCTCGGGGAAGAAGACGACGGCGCCGCAACACTGTTGCCGCACGGGCAGAACAGTCAGGCGATGACGCGATGGCCGGCGAGGTCGTCTCCGGCGTAGGCGAAGGATCTGGAGGGGCTACGCGTCACCAGGGAACGTAGTCGGCACGAGCGGACGAGCGACAGAAGCAAGGGGCAGTGGGATGCGATGGCACAGGCACGGGCACGGCGCAGAGCGCGGCGACAGCCATGCCAGTACCATGCTCACCACGGTGCCTCATGTCCTCGAGCCACGGCGGCTTGGCAAATATTGTCTGGCGTGTCGTCCGCCTATGGTTCACCTCACCTGAGCACTTGCTTTGGCAAGATACGAGCAGAACTGAGAGATGCAATCATCTACAGGTTCTGGCAGAAATGTTGGGGGGGTTCTGGAGCTTGGATGATGTGGAGATGGAGTCAAGAGAGATGTCTGGTGTGATCTATGATAAAAGAACTGCAAACTGGTCAAGTTTGAGCTGGTTTGAAGGAGAAATGAGGGTAGTTCATGTACAAACCACATTTCTAGACCAGAATCAAAATGTTGAAGTGCTGCTCACTAGAATGATCTCCTGAGGTTGAAACTTAGTGTAGGAAGGTTGTTTGGGGGTGTCCTCATGCTATAAAAATTTGAAAGCAATTGGACACTACTAGCATAAACTTCCTTCACAAAGGTCCATACTAACCAGGAGCTAAAAGGAATCATTTTACAGAGTATATGAAATATTTTATGGAATATTTTTGGATATTGGGGCAAGATAAGATCCAAAGGATTTTTAAGAATTATTTGAGAATTTTATGAGCATCCAAACTATAGGTTGCTTCATAACCCATAGTAATGCCCTAAATTCCCAAATAAAAGAAAAGATTTATTGGAAATGATTTAAATTGGGATTTGGGTTCTTGGGGTACTTAACAGTGTTTTGGCAAGGTGATGAGACTTTGGATCACTTTGGAAGAATTCAAACATGTCCAAGTCCGGATGAAAAGGGGTTCAAAATCATTCAAATTCGAATAAAACCAAGAAAAGTTTGAAAAGAAAAGGTTGCCAAAAATGAGGGTGTCACAAACCTACCCACCTTAGGATGAATCTCTTCCTCGAGATTCGGTTGCTCAAGGAACAAATATGGGTAAGCGGGTCTCAGAAAATCTTCTCTTTCCCAAGTAGCCTCTTCTTCAGTATGGTGCTCCCATAGCACCTTGTAAAATCTTATTACTTTACTACTTGTTGTTCTTTCCATCTTATCCAAGATCCTAACAGGTTTTTCCTCATAAGTCAAATCCTTAGCCAATTCTAATTCACTCATATCTGCTTGCTTGGCTGGGGGTGCGATGCATTTCCTTAATTGTGAGATGTGAAAAACATCATGCACATCCGACAGTACTGGTGGCAATTCCAACTGATATGCAACTCTACCCTTCCTGGCAACCACTGGAAAGGGACCGATATATCTTGGGGCCAGTTTTCCTCTTGTGCCAAACCTTTTTACTCCCTTCATAAGAGTTACTCGCAGATAGGTATAGCTCCAGGATCGAAGGTTACTTCCCGATGCTTCGGGTCGTAATAGCTCTTCTGACGGGACTTGGCTGCTCGAAGTCGTTCTTGGATATCCTTAACTTGTCTTTCAGCCTCGAGCATCAAGTCCGTACCAAAGATGCGACTATCTCCTGTTTGGGACCAGTTCAACGGTGTACGGCATTTCCGTCCGTATAATGCCTCAAAAGGCGACATTTTGAGACTTGCATGATAGCTATTGTTGTAGGAGAATTACGCGTACGGAAAACTATCCTCCCATTTGGGTCCATGGGAGAGAGCGCATGACCGAAGCATATCCTCTAATATTTGGTTTACACGCTTGGTCTGTCCATCTGTCTGCGGATGGTATGTTGTGCTATGTTTCAGCATGGTTCCCAAGGCTTGATGTAGCCGTAGCCAGAATGCTGAGGTAAACAGGGAACCCCTATCCGAAGTGATTGACTTGGGTACCCCATGCAGACTGACTATTTGGGACAGGTAAAGTTGTGCCAAATGATTTGCGTTGAAAGTGGTCTTTACTGGGATGAAATGTGCCACTTTTGGAAGTCTGTCTACAACGACCCAGATGGCATCATTACCCCTCGTGGACTTGGGTAGTCCCACAATAAAATCCATACATATGTCGTCCCACTTCCACTGGGGTACTGGTAAAGGTTGCAGTAGCCCAGCGGGTTTTTGATGCTCTGATTTGACCTTGTTGCATATGTCACAACAGGCGACATAATATGCTATATCTTTCCGCATTCCTGACCACCAAAAAGTTTCTCTCAAGTCTTGATACATCTTAGTACCTCCCGGATGGATCGAATATGCGGACTCATGAGCTTCCTTGAGTATTTGTTGTCTCAAGTTGTTTTGATTCGGCACACAAATTCGTTTCTCGAACCACACGGTACTCTGTTCATCCGTACGGAAGGACTTGGCCTTCCCTTGCTGAATTAACTCCTTGATCTTTCGAATTTCTTCATCTGACTTCTGGGCTTCCTTGATTTCCTCCATGAGGGTTGGAGTGATCTCCAACGTGTTCGGGGTCATTGGGCCGCATAGCACCATATTGAGCCTGGCAAACTCTTCTTGTAGGCTCGGATGCATACCCGCAATTAGTGCGTTCACAGTAGCTTGTTTCCTGCTCAGGGCATCGGCGACCACATTCGCTTTCCCTAGATGATAGTTTATTCCAACATCATAGTCCTTGACTAGCTCAAGCCATCTTCGCTGTCTGAGGTTTAGGTCAGGTTGAGTGAAAATATACTTGAGACTCTTATGGTCTGTGTATATTTCACATCGTTGCCCAATAAGATAATGCCTCCAAATCTTCAGAGCATGAACCACTGCAGCTAGCTCCAAGTCATGTGTGGGGTAGTTTTCCTCATGCGGTCGCAGCTGTCGTGATGCATAAGCTACAACCTTCCCTTCTTGCATCAGCACGCATCCAATTCCATGTGTGGATGCATCACAATATATGTCGAAACTCTTGTGAATGTCTGGTAGGACTAAGACAGGGGCTGTGGTTAGCCTCGTCTTTAACTCCATGAAACTGCTGTCACACTCAGCTGTCCAGATAAACCTTTGCTTCTTTTTCAACAACTCCGTCAGTGGCTTGGCTATCTTAGAAAAGCCTTCAATGAAGCGACGGTAGTAGCCTGCCAAACCCAGGAAACTACGGACTTCGATCACCGTGGTTGGTGTCTTCCAGTTCAAGACCGCAGTAACCTTACTGGGGTCAACAGCTATTCCTTTTTCTGATAGAATATGTCCAAGGAATCCCACCTCTTTTAGCCAAAATTCACATTTACTGAACTTGGCATATAAGCGATGGGTTCTCAACCTTTCCAAGACAGCTCTAAGATGTTGCTTATGTTCCTCTTCATCCTTGGAGTATATCAGTATGTCATCAATGAACACCACTATGAACTTATCCAGAAAGTCCATGAAGACTTTGTTCATCATGCTTATGAAGTATGCTGGAGCATTTGTCAATCCAAACTCCATGACTGTAAATTCATACAGCCCATACCGAGTAGTGAACGCTGTCTTGGGAATATCCTCCTTTCGGATTTTCAATTGATGATATCCCGTTCTGAGGTCGATCTTGGAGAATACTCGTGCTCCATTCAACTGGTCGAATAAGTCATTAATTCGAGGAAGCGGGTACTTGTTCTTGATGGTGACCTCGTTAAGATGCCGATAGTCTACGCACATCCGTAGACTCCCATCTTTCTTCTTGACAAATAGCACTGGTGATCCCCATGGTGAGATACTTGGACGAATGTATCCTTTGTGCAACAACTCGTCCAATTGCTTCTTCAGTTCTGCCAGCTCGGGGCCTGGCATCCGATAGTATTTCTTATATATTGGAGCCGTGCCAGGTACTACCTCGATGGCAAACTCCAATTCTCGATCTGGCGGCATTCCTGGTAATTCCTCAGGAAATACGTTCGGAAATTCTCCCACTACCGGAATCAGGTTCATATCAGTAATAGTGGTCTGATATGCCGTGCCCTTTCTTGTTATCATTCTGCTGGCCAGGAATTGAACGGTCTGTCCGGCAGGGTTCACCATTGTCACCGTTCTGGTGGCGCAATTGATACACACTTGGTGCGGTGCCAACCAGTCCATTCCCAGTATTATATCCAGTCCTGGGGAGTCAATTGCAACAAGAGTAGCTGGAAACTTGACTCCATGGATTGAGATTTGCAAATCCTTGTATACTATATTTGTTCTGAGCATTGAGCCAGGGGATTGTACCACCATGATTTTGTTCAAAAGTGAAGGAGAAAATTTATGCAAGGTGGCAAAACTCCGCGAAATAAACGAATGAGAAGCCCCAGAATCAAATAAAATTACTGCAGTTATGTTATGAACGGAAAACATACCAAGGACTACATCTGGAGCTTCGCAGACTTCTTCGGTAGAGATGTGATGGACGCATCCGTGGTTGAAGTTGCGGTTGGGGCGGCGTCCAAGATGATTGACTTGTGGCTTGGGGTCAGCTGATTGCTTTCCGTTGTTAGTAGGACACTACTTAGCATAGTGTCCACTCTGGCCACAGTTGAAACAAGTGTTGTTGCGATGACAGTCTTCTATGACTGGTTGTTTGCCGAAGGTCTTGCTTTGGTTGACTGGCTTGTTATTGTAGTTGCCACCATTGTTCCACACCGGTTTATTCTCAGATGACCCTGACTGCCAACTGCGCAGCTTTTATGCATATGGTTCCTTGTTGTCCTTCTTGGGCTCGAACTTCCTCTTACGATCATCATTTCCAGACTTGTGCTCTCATTCGGCAATGAAGGCCTTATCAACCAGGGTCTAGAAATCGGGAAAATCCAACATGCATAGCTGACATCGGAGGACGTGATTAAGTCCTCCGAGGAACCGATCTATTTTTCGTTCTTCGGTGGCCACATCATAAGGAGAGTACCGAGCCAAGTTGTTGAATTTATTTAAGTATTCTCCCACAGTCATATTGCCTTGTGTGAGAGCCTGGAATTCTCGCTGCTTTACTTTCATGATGCCCGTGGGAATATGATACTTGCAGAATAACTCCTTGAATTTCTCCCATGAAATTTCTTCAGCAGGCCATATTATCTTGGTGTTATCCCACCATATGGCTGCTGGGCCTTCAAGATAATGAGTGGCAAATGGAACTTTATCTGCTTCTTCACAACGGGCTATGTCCAATTTCTTCTCCATGGTTCTTAACCAGTCATCAGCCTCAATAGGATCCACAGCCTGACCAAAGTTGGGTGGTTTTGTACGCTGGAAGTCAGACAGTTTAGAATGCACCCCATTGCCATTATTCTGACCAACTATAGTCTGCATACTCTTGAGAAATTCCATGAGATCTTGGTTTCTCTTTTCCTCAAACATTCTCATTATCTGATCTGTGGTTGGTGCTTGAGGTGGTGGTGGTGGTAAGTCTTCGGGCGGTTGCCCTGCCTGTCTGGCTGAGCGACGGACAGGTGTTCCATTACTGCTTTGACTGTTACTTCCTCTTCTCATCTAAATTTGGTTCCCAAAGCAAATACCGAATCGATGAGCAACATCCATAAGGTAAAATACGGTTACGTGACACCAAGGGAAATTATTATTAAAAGAGCGATTAAAGGAAAACAACATAATTATACAAGACAACCCAACATCATACATGGCAAGCTAGTAGGGGAAATATCATGGCTAGACTGCTCATACGGCAGTCGACATATGCAAAGATGCATGTAATACTACGCAAACTCCAGTCTAGTGCATCGGTGACACGGACACTGTCCATCCGAAGAGTCCTCGTCGTCAGATCCTGAGTCGGAATCAGAACTGATGACGTGAGTTACCGGGTCAAAGGAGACGCGACGTCGCTGCTGAGATGGCTCTCCTTCTGCGGAAGAAGAAGCATGTCGCTTCAGCATCGGCGAAGCAGGAGTGGCTAGAAGTGAGGCCCACTTAGCTGGGGTCTCAAATCGACTACCAGACGATAAGCCTGATGGTCCAGAAGAACTAGTAGGGGTATTAAGCACACGCGGAGGTGGAACTGGTGGTGGATCCATAGGTGGAACTATAGGAGGAGGTGCTGCAGTCATGGCTGCAAGTGCCTCCTGAACACGACACAGCTCCTCAGCAAAGGAGATGATCATACAGTAACTGGCGTTCAGGTAGCGGGACAAAACACCAGCCGCATGATCACACGCCTTGTCTACAGATGAGAAAAGGACTCGCCCTGTCGTAGGTGACAGAGTGGGATAGTGAAAGAAACCTGGATGGATCCGCATCTCAGCCTCGTGGAAGCACAAGTCAGTAATAGCCTCCATAGCAGCAAACTGGATCGCCAGCTCCGGAGTAGAAGCCACTCCGCCCTTGGAAGAGCGAGAAGAGCTTCCAATGTCCGAAATCGCGGTCATGTAGGCCACTGCATGGTACTCATATACTGACTCGTCCAACTGCTCCCGGAACACCCGGTACACCGGGTCTTCACCGTTGGGATACAGTCAAAGCCAGACGCTACGAAGCAGAGCTGGAAAAGTGTGGGGTTCTGGTTCATGATGGAAGTGATATGGACTGGTGCCATCTACACTCACAATGCCAGAGGTTAGTAACATAATGAATTACGATGCATGGCATGCAACAATCAGATGCAACAAGCAAAATGCATACTCAAAGCCTATACTAATCGCAGTCCTAACGCGGTTACCAACGGTGTCCTACAGTCAGCACGGCTCTGATACCAAGCGTTGTGGCACCCTGGCTCAGAGAACCGGTTTAGCAGTGTTTCCAACCCAGAGATCATGTCTTCTGGAAACACTCAACAACTTGGAACAGAACATAGCTGAACTTTTATTGATAACAGTCGAGTACAAGCTCATATATTACATGATCATCGAGGCCAAAAGCACATCTAGTGCTGCGACAATATCTACATTATTTATCCAACACATCAGGGCCTCGGCATTACTACGGAATACTACAGCGGAAGACTACAGCGAAGCAGAACATGATAGAGACTCCATCCACAGGGACCCTGCCGTGGACACATCCTAGGCATCGCAACAAGGACCTCAGGACCTCCGTCTTAGTCTTCTCCTGCATCTGGCATGATACGCCAGGTGAGTACTTTGAATGTACTCACAAGCACACGACAACCAGATAGGCAGCAAGTAATGGCAATAAACAGGTTACACTTTAAGTGATTCACCTACTATTACCAACTTACTCATCTCCGGGTTGCCTCACAACCCTCTGAATACTCGATACCAACGAGTACTTCCGTTCAACAAACAAATTCTTCCATCATTACTACAGTTATTACGGTTGATCACCTAAAGAGGTCTGGTCGGGCTGTCCAATACCGTGGACACGGCTATTCGAATAGATTTTTCACTCTGCAGAGGTTGCGCACTTTACCCACACTATGGAGCACTGACCTCGTGATACCATTCGGGTGGACCAGCGTTGCTCCAACGAAACCTGTCTGACTCATGACTCTTTCATCGTACCACCGGCAATCACACTCCCTCTTGGAGTCAAGCCCTGGGTGGCCCTGGGTGGCCCTGTGTCCTCTCGACACCTGCCACCGTCGTGGCCAAACTACTGTCCCAAACGGGGACACCGGCAAAACAACTCAACTAGGCTCACAGGGTTATCGCCGTCTACCTGATCAGGGCAGCACGCATGCATAACCCTCCCTCTTTGGAGGTACCGGTGAAAGAGCATGCAGCCAGACCAAGTCAAGGCCGTCCCATACCAGCGAATGTGGCTGCACGGGTAAGCCCGGACAGGTGACTCATGATCAACCAACTAAGTTTAGCTTTAGTCATCAAGGTTATTTTAGCAAGTTAACTTAGTTGGTCGCATTAGCCATTTTAATAATTTACTTGGATTTATTCATATTAAATAAATGCAAGAGTTGCATATGAACAATGCAATGCTATGAAATGCCACAAAACATGGATGCCCTGGCTTGCCTTGATCAGTTGGGTGGTTCAGAAACTCTTGATCTTCAAATCCACAATTTTCTCCTTCTGAAAATATTTAAAAACAGCAAAAGAAAATGTCACATAACACTGTTTAATTCACCAGCAATCCTGTGAGTGAGAGAAAAATGTGAAACTTGGTAGAAAAATAAAGGATTATATTAGAAACACAATGCAAAAAGAATCAGGTCATTTGGACCTTTTTGTTAAAAGTTATTAACATTCAAAGTTCCTGTTTTACTCTGTTAATAAAAATCAATTTTGAAAAAAGAAAAACGGCCACGTCGAAGGCGTAATTTAGACCGAGCGCCACCACTTACCGCTTCGCCACTGTGGCTGACGGTGGCCCCGGCTCGGTTTAAAATAGAGAGAGGGAAGGGAACAGGGAAGGGGGCGGCTCACCGGCGATGGTGGCCGGCGATCCCGACGGCAAGAGGGCTCAGGAATGGGTGGAACGGATCGGGCGTCGAGTGGTGGTCCTTCACGTACCCGCAGCTTAGCCAAAGGTGGACGGACGGCGTCGCCCCCTTCGTCTCTGGCGGACTGCAGTTACGGTGGTCGATGAACTCGACGATTCCGACGGCAATAGGACGGGAAGAGGGCTCGGGAAGCACCGCTGAGCTCCACTGATCGCTCTAAAAGGCTTGGTTGCGTCGGAGGAGAGGTGGAGAGGGTGGGTGACAGAGAGGGAATGGCGGCGGAACTCCGGTGGAGTTCAAGGCCAGAGGCCTCTCTGCCTCTGTTCTTCACTGCTAGCGGATGATTTGAGGAAGGAGGAGTGGAGTGAGTATTTAGGCAGTGCAGGGCATGTCTATTTATAGCTGGGAGGAGGCGGGCGGTGAGCTCTCCCGAAGCTCATGGATGCGGCCCTGGCGCCGGCGCTCGTACACCGCGCTGGCTGGCTCGACGCAGGCGAGGTGATGGATGAGGGCAGAGGCATTGAATGCTGGAGGAGACGGCTCGGGGAAGAAGACGACGGCGCCGCAACACTGTTGCCGCACGGGCAGAACAGTCCGGTGATGACGCGGCGGCCGGCGAGGGCGTCTCCGGCGCAGGCGAAGGGTCTGGAGGGGCTACGCGTCACCAGGGAACATAGTCGGCACGAGCGGATGAGCGACAGAGGCAAGGGACAGTGGGACGCGATGGCACAGGCACGGGCGCGGCGCAGAGCGCGGCGACAGCCATGCCAGTACCATGCTCACCACGGTGCCTCATGTCCTCGAGCCACGTCGTCCTGGCAAATATTGTCTGGCGTGTCGTCCGCCGATGGTTCACCTCACCTGAGCACTTGGTTTGGCAAGATACGAGCAGAACTGAGAGATGCAATCATCTACAGGTTCTGACAGAAATGTTGGGGAGGTTCTGGAGCTTGGATGATGTGGAGATGGAGTCAAGAGAGATGTCTGGTGTGATCTATGATAAAAGAACTGCAAACTGTTCAAGTTTGAGCTGGTTTGAAGGAGAAATGAGGGTAGTTCATGTACAAACCACATTTCTAGACCAGAATCAAAATGTTGAAGTGCTGCTCACTAGAATGATCTCCTGAGGTTGAAACTTAGTGTAGGAAGGTTGTTTGGGGGTGTCCTCATGCTATAAAAATTTGAAAGCAATTGGACACTCCTAGCATACACTTCCTTCACAAAGGTCCATACTAACCAGGAGCTAAAAGGAATTATTTTGCAGAGTATATGAAATATTTTATGGAATATTTTTGGATATTGGGGCAAGATAAGATCCAAAGGATTTTTAAGAATTATTTGAGAATTTTATGAGCATCCAAACTATAGGTTGCTTCATAACCCATAGTAATGCCCTAAATTCCCAAATAAAAGAAAAGAGTTATTGGAAATGATTTAAATTGGGATTTGGGTTCTTGGGGTACTTGGCAGAGTTTTGGCAAGGTGATGAGACTTTGGATCACTTGGGAAGAATTCAAACATGTCCAAGTCTGGATGAAAAGGGGTTCAAAATCATTCAAATTCGAATAAAACCAAGAAAAGTTTGAAAAGAAAAGGTTGCCAAAAATCAGGGTGTCACATCTTCACCTACAATGCTTCTGGCCATGACGCAATGGTGGGCTCAGCGATGACATCCGTCCTGCCGAGCTCATGGTCTTGTTCTCGTTGCACCGGAATGGAAAGCTTTGGGGCCTTCCTTGGGAACCTGCGCCTGCCCTTGCTCCCTTAGCGCCGAAGAGGAAACTATCCCCTCTGCGCCCGCTGGCGCCCACCTGGCCTCGGTCGTCATGGCTCACGTCATCGCAGCCTCATGAGGTGCAAGGCTTGCATAGACATCGCCGCTCCTTGGCAGGCAGCCTGGGGAGGCCGCTCCTCTAGAGGTCTTGGCGTCGTTCGCCTCACGAGGCCTGGGTCCTCTCGATGGTCTTATCCTGGGGGCATTGTAGCTCGGGCCGTACCAGCCCGTCGATGGGCCCACGCGCTGATCCACAGGCAGGCAAGTCTGGGTACCCCCTATCCCAGAACATCGACACTATTGTCTTTATATTTTAAACTCCCTAATGCTTTTGAATAATGAGTTTGAATTGAAATATCCATCTAAAGATAAATGCTCCCACTTGCCTAAACACTTGGTTAGCAAAGAAAATTTGGTTTGAGAAATTAGAACTAGTGATAAGAGACTACATGCGGGTAGGCAAAGAGCATGGTGCAGCTATTCAATCGCGTATACTTTCTTGAATGATATTGCACGATAAGAGAAGATGGATATGATGTATCCTCTCGAGATGGTAAAATTTCTTTCTATTCAATCAAGCTCCCTTTCACTCTCTTGATTTCTTATTTTATTGAGGTCGAGCAAATCCTAAGCTTGAGGGAGTTGATGGCTCGAGAATTTGAGATGTTTTAGTAGTGATTTTTTCTCGGTTTCACTGGAATTCTTATTACTGTTCGGATATTTCTAATGCTAATCCCTCGAAAGAGAAGAAAATCCAATTCCTCAATGCTTGGCAGGAAATATCATCTATGGAAGGAAACCAAGGAAGATTGCTGCAAAGCAAGCCAAATGGAGCAACTTTTCTGAAGAAACTGAAGTCATCTGACGAACCAAAGTTAAAGACAGCATTCCATACGACCGCAAGCACTAGCATGAGCGGTTGTATGGGCTACCATCAGCTCCACCACGTCTATACAAGCAACTTTCATAAAGGGCCCAAGGGGAGACGAGTACCCTAGCCGCCGCCGCACCACCAGAACAAGAGAAAGGAGGATTTGAAGAACTCTTGAAGATCTTCCTAGTCTTTGGTTCTTTCATATCCATCATCCTCTCCTTTTCACTATTGTAAGAGGAATTCCAATTGGGAGAACAATTGTAACATTACTCGATCTCATTTGGATATTAAGACTATTTGAATTATCCATTTCATCTTAGTGTGGATCTTCACGGTATTATCGATATGGTTTTCATTGGATTTATCTCTATGGTGATTGATTCCCCTCTTATGATATGTGAGTAATTCCCCCTAGGTGTGGGAGATGTAGGTAAGTGGTAAGATTAATTTGTGCCTAATCTATATCTCATCATTTGCATCCATAATAGTATCACCTTTCTAGTATGTTGTCATGTTGTGGTGAACTCTATGCGTGTTGTCTAATTTAAGTGTCAAGCAACACGGTCTCAAGACCTACACGGGTAACACATATTGTTTAGGAAATCCACGACCTCTGATGTGACAGGTGGAGACATTAAGGAGGACCGAAGACAATATGAGAGAACAATGATCCATTGAACTTAATTCTTGGTTCCGGTCTAAGGACCTTAATCATGGAAACGACCACTCTGTGGCAACGGAGAAACAAGACCAGAGAATAAGATATAATCCCTAGAGGAGGAGTTTCATTATCTTAGGGAGAACCTCCTACATAACCCTTATATCAGATGCTATGAGTACAGTACAAGGTAACTGGTATTACCGCCGCACTGGCACACTTTATAAACTCTTACCATGAGCTGAAATCTCTCCGCACCTAATCTCTTCATTGCAGGAAACACAACCATAGCTTTTATTCATGCTATTTACTTTTACTAGCTCTCTTAGTTGTTTACAATTGTCTTTATATTTGTCAAACCGGTTTATTCGTGATTCATGTCAGTAATGATATTTGCAGAAGCTCCAACAATTACTTCACATAAGAACTATAATACCTTGTGTGTGACAGAAACACTACCTATAAATACTCTCCTAAACTCTTCGTTGGACGAATACTCATTGGGATACTTCTGCGAAAGTGCTGCGCCACCCTATTTGGCTTGCAGGCACCACCCTTAACATGCAATTCAATTGTGCGTGCAATAATGAATCACTCCTGCCTACTATAGTGTAGATTTATGCATCATATATGGCATAACCTAATACATGTGCATTTCATTATAGAATTTGAAATATGCAATGTTTATGCTAGTCCATGTGTTGCACATGATGTTTAAATGCCTCCTAAATCTAGTCAGTCAAGTGATGGTCTTTAGGCCGTCTTCTATGCTTGTTTTCTTGATATGTAATTTAGTGTTGGGCAAGATTTGCTCACACATGTATTCAATTGCTTGTTTGTATCAGCTAGCCATACTAGAATGGTTTGCTTTGATTACTTGATGTTCACAACCTAACGGAGCTTTTCAATGATTTAAACACTAATGGCTACTGTAGTGGGGGCTTGTATAACTCATAGGTGACATAAAGGTTTGCTTGTACACTAAATTGGGCTCCCCAAGAGTACCTGGAGGTCCAGTTCACAAAGCTATGCCTAGTTTATTGATGACCCACAAGTATAGGGGATCAATCTTAGTCCTTTTGATAAGTAAGAGTGTCGAACCCAATGAGGAGCAGAAGGAAATGACAAGTGGTTTTCAGCAAGGTAATTTCTGCAAGCACTGAAATTGTCGGTAACAGGTAGTTTGATAGCAAGATAAGTTGTAACAGACAAGTAACGGTAATGGTAAATAAAGTGCAGCAAGGTAGCACAATCCTTTTTTAACAAAGGACAGGCCCCAATGGTCTCTTATAATAAGCAAAGCGTCCTTGAGGGCACACGGGAATTTCATCAAGTCACTTTCGTCATGTTGGTTTGATTCGCGTTCGCTACTTTGATAATTTGATATGTGGGTGGACCAGCGCTTGGGTGCTATTCTTACTTGAACAAGCCTCCCACTTATGATTAACCCCATCGCAAGCATCCACAACTACGAGAAAATTATTAAGATAAAATCTAACCATAGCATTAAACATACGGATCCAAATCAGTCCCTTACGAAATAGCGCATAAACTAGGGTCTAAGCTTCTATCACTCTAGCAACCCATCATCTAATAACTACTCCACAATGCATTCCCTTTGGCCCAAAGATGGTGAAGTGCCATGTAGTTGACGTTCACATAACACCACTAAGGGAATCACAACATACATATCATCAAAATATCGAACACATATCAAATTCACATGATTACTTGCAGCATGACTTCTCCTGTGGCCACAAGAACAAAGGTAACTGCTCACAAATGATATTCATGCCCAAGATCAGAGGGGTATTAAATAGCATAATGGATCTAAACATATAATCTTCCACCAAATAAACCATATAGTAATCAACTACAAGATGTAATCAACACTACTAGTCACCCACAGGTACCAATCTGAGATTCTGATACAAAGATTGAACACAAGAGATGAACTAGGGTTTGAGATGAGATGGTGCTGTTGAAGATGTTGATGGAGATTGGACTCCCAAAGATGAGAGGGTTGTTGGTGATGACGATGGCTTCGATTTCCCCCTCTGGGAGGGAAGTTCCATTGGCAGAATCACTCCGCTGGAGGGAAAAAGTGCTCCTGCCCAAGTTCCGCCTCAAGATGGTGGCACTCCCACCCGAAAGTCCTCTCATTATTTTTTTCTAGCTCAAAAGACCTAAAATACCAGAAGATGGGCACCGGAGGTGGGCTGGGCTGCCCACCACCCACCAGGACGCGCCTGGGGGGCCTTGCGCGCCCTGGTGTCTTGTGGGCACCAGGCAGCCCCCTTTGGTAATTATTTGCTCCAATATTTATTATATATTCTAAAATAATTCTCTGTAAAATTTTAGCTCATTTGGAGATGTGCAGAATAGGTATCTCTGACATAGCTTTTTCTGGTCAAGAATTCCAGAGAGAAAAGGCATTAGAATTACTCCATAGAGCATTATTATGCATAAAAACATTATAAATAACAGTAGTAAAACATGATGCCAAATGGACGTATCAACTCCCCCAAGCTTAGACCTCGCTTGTCCTCAAGCGAAAGCCGATATCGAAAATCATGTCCACATGTTTAGAGAGAGAGGTGTCGATAAAAACAAAATACGGACATAGTAGCATCATGCTTAATATAATAGCAGCAACAAACTTTATCATAAAGCTTTATCATATAACTTCCCATGAGCAAGTAACAATTCATCATGACATCGAAGTAAGAAGCACAAACTTTATTGAAAACCAACAAACTATGTTCTTAGTCAACTTTGCAACTACAATTCATCATATTTTCAGGAAGGGTCACGTATTGGAGCCTTTTGGCAAGTCCACATACTCAACCATCATTTAATCTTATATGATTGCTAACACTCACAGCATACATATGAGAAAAAAGTTTCAACCAGACACATAGAAAGATAGGGGCTTATAGTTTTGCCTCCCAACTTATTCAGCTCAAGGGTGATGTCAACAATAATAACTCATGATCACTCATATCCAATTGGATATATGTGCCTAGATCTTTCCCCACCACATGATGCTTGCCAAAGACAAAATAAAAAGGAATAGAGGAAAATACTTTGACTCTTGCATAAAAAGTAAATACATAAAAGTAAAAGATAGGCCCTTCGCAGAGGGAAACAGAGGTTGTCATGCGCTTTTTGATTTTGTAAGCACAATCTCTTAATGCAAAAGAACATCACGTTATATTGCCCCTTATGATAGCAACCTTTGTTATGGAGTCTGTCACTTTTATTACTTTGCCATCACAAGTTCGTACAATGCTTAATTTCTCTTACACTAAATGATCAAACACATAGAAGCAATTTTTATTTCCTTTTTGCACCGATGACAACTTACTTGAAGGATCTTACTCAATTCATAGGTAGGTATAGTAGACTCTCAAAACATGAGTTTGGGTTTAAGGTTTTTGGATGCACAAGTAGTATCTCTACTTAGTGCGGATTTCTGGCTAGCAAAGATATTGAGCAATCACCACATGTTGAAGGATCTATGACAATATAACTTCTATGTGAATATGAACAAACAAAAATCATTACGTTTTCTTCCTTGTCCAACATCAATAGTTTTGGCATATAATATTTAATGCGGTCTCACAATCATAAAAGATGTCCAAGATAGTGTATTTGCATGTGAATCTTCTCTTCCCTTATTAATTCTTTCATGAATTGCATTATTGATCAATGCTATGTTTGTCAACTTTCAATAAATTTTACCACTTACACTTTTCCTTATGTGATGTCATTACTTACCATAATATTAGCACTTGATCTTTTTCATTATTTTCCTTTTATTTTGATTGAAACATAAAAGTAAAGAAACAAAAACTCAAACTAAACTTTATTATATAACTCTCACTCGATTACATAGACAGGTAAAGGTAAGAAAAGTGATGGTGATACGATACTGAGGCATCTCCCCCAAGCTTAGCATAAGCCAAGGGGACTGCCCATACCCGTGTACTCACGTCTCCTTTGGTGGGGAAGGTGTTGATGGTGGTGGTGATGAGGTAGTAGTGTTCTTATTCCTTAGCTTACGCTTGAGGATGAAATTTTCCTCCCTCAAGCCATCGATCTCCTCCTCAAGCTTTAATATCTTTTTGCATAATGCCTGCTTGTTTTCCTGCAGAAGACGAAAAGGGATAAACTGGATCTTTGGTTTCTTTGATTTATTAGGGAGACTTGACTTCTTGAATTCCATGTGCATGTCCCTTGGTTGAGGTAATGGGGCTTCATCTTCATCTGAGCTTGTCTCTTCCGTTCCCTTCAAGTCATAATCTTCTTCTTCCTCCGTGGTCAAGCCGTAGCGCTCCACATCCCCATAAACCTTTGGGTTTGTGATGTGTTCTGCGACATAGCTCTCTCCATCTGAATCTTGAGATGACATATTTTCAGATCTGTCAGAAAAACAGCACAAAACAAGAACAGAGGATTTCTCCGTGATACGGTGGTCAAATCGTCCGGGATTATATATAAATATTTTTTATCTTGGGAAACAAACATACAGAAGGAAAATGGGGTCGGGAAGGTGCCCGAGGGGCCCACACCCACTAGGGCACGCCAGGTGGGGCAGGCGTGCCCTGGTGTCTTGTGGGCACCTGGGTTGCCTTCCCGGTTGTTTTTTATTTTCCTATTTTTTCTAATATTCCAAAACTGATAGAAAATATTTTTGCGGATTTTTCGGAGCCCGTTCACTTACCGTATCACATACCTCTTCCTGTTCAGTGTTCTAGAGTGTTCTGGAAGGTTTCTTTATGTATTCCTCCGGTGTCATGGTTTGGATAATATTGCTTTCAACATTAATAGGCGTACCTGAGTTATAGTGCTTAATTCTTTGTCCATTGACCACCTTTGGGTTAGTACCTTCGGGATTATTAATCTTAATAGCTCCATAGTGATAAACTTCTTTGATGATATATGGTCCTTCCCATTTGTAAAGAAGTTTCCTGCAAAAAATCTAAAACGGGAATTGTACAATAGAACATGTTCACCAACTTTGAATTCCCACTTTTGCATTCTTTTGTCATGCCATCTTTTAACTTTTTGTTTAAATAGTTTGGCTTTTTCATATGCTTTGGTTCTCCATTCATCTAGTGAGCTAATATCAAATATCCTATTTTCACCGGTAAGTTTGAAATCATAATTGAGTTCTTTAATTTCCCAATATGCTTTGTGTTCTAATTCAAGAGGCAATTGACAAGCTTTTCCATAAACCATTTTATATGGAGACATACCCATAGGATTTTTATAAGCTGTTCTGTAGGCCCAAAGTGCATCATCAAGTTTCTTAGACCAATTCTTTCGGGACCTATTTATAGTTTTTTGTAATATTAATTTTATTTCTCTATTGCTAAGTTCAACTTGACCACTAGATTGAGGATGATAGGGTGATGCAATTCTATGGTTAGCGTCATATTTAGCAAGCATTTTACGAAAAGCACCATGAATAAAATGTGAACCACCATCAGTCATTAAATATCTAGGGACTCCAAACCTTGGAAAAATAACTTCTTTAAGCATTTTAATAGAGGTGTTATGATCAGCACTACTAGTTGGAATAGCTTCTACCCACTAAGTGACATAATCAAAAGCAGCCAAAATATGAGTATGCCCATTAGAGGAAGGAAAAGGTCCCATACAACCAAAAACCCAAACACCAAATTGTTCAACAACAAGTGAATAATTCATAGGCATTTCCTGACGCTTACCGATATTACCTATTCATTGGCATTCTTCACAAGATAATACAAACTTGTGGGCATCCTTGAAAAGAGTAGGCCAATAAAAACCAGATTGTAATACGTTATGCGCAGTTCTATCTCCTGCATGATGTCCTCCATAGGTTTCAGAATGACATTTCCATAGGATTTATTCCTATTCATGCTCAGGTACACAACGTCTAATAATACCATCTACTCCCTCTTTATAAAGATGTGGGTCATCCAAAAAGTAATATCTTAAGTCATAGAAGAATTTTTTTTCTTTTGTTGGTAAGTGAAACTAGGTGGTATAAATTTCACAACAATATAATTAGCATAGTCAGCATACCAAGGAGTGTTATGAGAAGCATTTATTACAACTAGTTGTTCATCAGGAAAGATATCATCAATAGGTAGTGGGCCATCAAGAATATTTTCTAACCTAGACAAGTTATCAGCTACGGGGTTCTCAGCTACTTTCCTATCAGTAATATGTAAGTCAAATTCTTGTAGCAAGAGAACCCACCTAATGAGAATAGGTTTAGCATCTCTATTTTCCATAAGATATTTTTTAGCAACATGATTGGTGTGAACAATTACTTTGGAATCAACGATGTAAGATCTGAATTTATCACAAGCAAACACAACTGCTAAAAATTCCTTTTCAATAGAAGCATAATTTCTTTGGGCATTGTCTAGAGTTTTGCTAGCATAATGGATAACATTTAATTTCTAATCAACTCTTTGTCCGAGAACAACACCAATAGCATAATCACTAGCATCACACATAATTTCAAAAGGCAAGTTCCAATCAGGTGGTTGGAAAATAGGTGCAAAAGTTAAGGCTTTCTTAAGTGTTTCAAAGGCTTCTACACAATCATCATCAAACACAAATGGAGCATCCTTTTGTAAAAGATTAGTAAGAGGCCTAGAAATTTTTGAGAAGTCTTTAATAAACCTCCTATAGAAACACATTTAATATAAATCACCAACAAAACAAGTATTAAATAACCTTTTATAAAATTAAAATATAACAAGTATTTTGTGAGCTATAGTTTTATAAGAAATTCATCTAGTGGCACTGTCCTCCCACTCACTCTTTTGCAGAAAACATTTTCTTCAAAATTTTCCGCATTCTGTGGCAAAACACTTTGCCTCGGCTTAGTGATAGAGCAATACCCCACCACATGGAATAACCTATAAAGTAGCACTTATTTTACTCTGGACATAAATTCGTAAACACTATTACTTATGTCTTATATTCTCAAATGTTAAGAAAAGACCAAATGGTTTGGCATACCATACATATCTTATATGTTATATTTTCAACAGATTTGATGGCACTCTTTTCAGTGAAAAAGCGGCATTGTCTAAAGCATCACATTTAAAAAGTATAATGGGAAATTGATTAATGTCATCTTTGATCTCACCATGTTATACATAGTTTGATTATACCTACTCAAAATATTCTACTCTTACTAATGTTCTATCGGTAATATACGATCTTCGGCACGACCTGGCCGCTAGAGCAGGTCAGTCAAGGTCCATCTATGGATCAAGAGTTTACCCTCCCAATAGAAGAGACAGATACCAAGCAAGGCTCGACTGGAATGATAGAGATCGGGATCAACACCGGGCCAGGATGGAATCTGAGGTTCGACGTGATGTGGCCCAAATAAGGGGCGCCGCTCACCCAATGTGCTTTACCGACGAGGTAATGCAGCACCAATTCCTAGAAGGGTTTAAACTCGTGAATATCGAGCCATACGATGGAACTATAGAATCGGCCGTGTGGATTGAGGATTTCCTTCTCCACACTCAAATGCCATGAGGAGATGATCTCCACACCATTAAATATCTGCCATAAAACTCAAAGGACCAGCCCGACATTGGTTGAACAGCCTGCCCGAAGACTCCATAGGGACCTGGGAAGAGCTCGAGGATGCTTTTCGAGCCAACTTTCAAGGCACATATGTCCGGCCTCCGGACGCTGACGACCTGAGCCATGTGGTCTAACAGCCTGGTGAGTCAGCCCGGCAATTTTGGAATCGGTTTTTGACCAAAAAGAATCAGATAGTCGATTGCCCGGATGCCGAAGCCATACCCGTGTTCAGGCACAGTATCCGGGACGAATGGCTCGCATGCCAGCTCGGCCAGGATAAGCCGAAGACAATGGTGGCTCTTACCTCCCTTATGGCCTGCTTTTGTGCGGGCGAAGATAGCTGGTTGGCTCATAGAAGCAACAACCTAGAAGACCCCGGCACTTCGGAAGTTCGAGACGGCAATGGAAAGCCACGATGCAATAAAAATAAGCATCGACACAACGGCGCCGAGGCCGATGACACGACAGTAAATGCCGGATTCCGTAGTTCCAAGTCAAGGCCACGGAAAAAGCCCTCTAAAGGAAACCAGGATGGATCCACCAAGTTGGACGTCATCCTGGATAGGCCTTGCCAGATCCATGGCACCACGGACAAGCCTGCCAACCACACCAACCATAATTGTTGGGTTATTAAGCAGGCTGGCAAACTTACAGCCAAGGACACGGGCAAAAGCCCCGGCAGCGAGGATGATCAGGAACCCCATAGGCCGAATAGTGGAGGCCAGAAGCAATTCCCTCCCGAGTTCAAAACAGTGAATATAATCTATGCCACTCATATACCCAAGAAGGAGAGGAAGTGCGCACTTCGGGACATCTACGCCATAGAGCTTGTAGCCCTGAAATTTAATCCATGGTCTGCATGCCCGATCACCTTCGACCACAAGGACCACCCGACTAGTATTCGTCAAGGAGGAATGGCGGCTTTGGTCCTAGATCCCATTATCGATGGATACCACCTTACTAGAGTCCTCGTGGACGATGGTAGCAGCACCAACCTGATGTATGAAGATACAGTCAGGAAAATGGGAATTGACTAGTCAAGGATCAAACCCAACAACACCACCTTCAAGGGGGTCATCCCCGGCATCGAAACACGTTGTTCGGGCACTCTCACTTTGGAAGTAGTATTCGGCTCACCGGACAACTTCCGGAGCGAGGACTTGATCTTCGACATCGCCCCCTTCCACAGCGGCTATCACGCCCTCCTGGGCCGAACGGTGTTCGCTCGTTTCAACGCTGTCCCCCATTATGCCTACCTCAAATTGAAGATGCCCAAACCAAGAGGCGTCATCACGGTCAATGGCAACATGGAGCGCTCTCTCCGGACTGAGGAACACACTGGAGCCTTGGTAGCCGAATATGAAGGGCCGGCGGGCCTGCTCGCCGCCAGGGCGCAAGAAGCAAACAAGCGAGCCCGGGCCCTATCTCCAGCCAAGGGGCCTCCCTATGTTCAACATGCATAGGGATACGCCCCCATGGCATGCCCACCCCAGCAGCACAATACGTGCCTCAATATCACAACTTCGCACTCAAAATACCATGGGCAGGTGTGGGGCATAACCACCAAGAGTTCGGTTCGACCGTACCATGAAACAATGCGTCTTCGGACGACGAACAGGTACCATCTAGGACCTATCCGGTATCAAGCATCACCAATGCAGTGACCTCTCGAAGACTCCTTTTCAAGGACCCGCCATCGGACAACCACCCCATGAAGTTGATCCTTCCAATAGAAGCAAAGGCGCAGACGTGCAGTAGGGCACAGTTCGGGAGTTGACCCACACATCAAGGCCCTACATAAACCTTTCATCTGTAAATTTCTCTTGTTCTTTTTGAGAACGTATCCATTCCGATGCTTTGGTTAACAGTTCGAATTGTACGACTAAACGTCATGATCCTATGGGAAATAAAGCAAACCTTTTGAGGTCCCTATACAGTTATCCATACTACGCTCTTTTTCCCGCTCTTTGATGTTGTCTTAAACCTGTATGGCATATATCTACCCTAACATGCACGGCTAATAGACCGGGGGCTTGACCGTAACACTCGCCCCACACGCTAAGTTTGGCACCCTATTTTCTAACGTGTCCGGCGTCTCGAATATTGCACTATATGCATCGGTTCCGAATTATGTCTTGGGTCAATAGTTGGGTTGCCCCACTCCTGTGCTTACCTTCTTACATTCTGCATGTTTGGCTAAGAAGCTAAAGGGAGAACCACTGCGATTATACTTCCTCCTTGTTCGGTTAAGTACCTTAGTGGTAAAGCCAAAAACTAACTATCGTAATAGGCGTGAACCGGTCGGCGATCCGATGACTGGTGTCAAACCCAAAATCGTTGGCGATTATACCATGTAACACGAAGGGTTTGTCCTTGCACAAATCAAGTGGTGGATGCCTGGCCCTCAGATTCACCGCACATCTCCCCACACTAGGTGTTGGTTGCCAACCCCCGCAGTCAAGCTCCTATGGCTAACTGAAAGTCAAAAAGTCGCATAGTCCGATTGCCTTGTTCCCCCATACACTACCACCTCTGAGCACTGAGACATCGGCTAAGGGTTACAGTGCGGAGGATGGAACACCCCTCGTAGTATCTACATGGGGGCTGAAGCTGACGACTGGTAACTTTTAGAATGAAACGGCCGAACAAGAGTCAAAATTAACATATACACATAAAAGTATGATAACCCATACTGATAAGTATATTTCACATATATAATTTGGTACTCAAATATAGCATCTATTGTGATCTATTCATCCATTCTTTCCATGATTGATTGAATGTTGCTTAATAATCATAAAGAAGAATCATTTACTAGTCTTTGGTCTTTTTTGCTGGAATGTGCGCAAAGGCACTAATAATCATCAAGATTCTGTCTATGTGGCTGTCGAGAAGAGTGAAGAAGAGAAGAGATGGAAGAAGAGACTTATGTAAGATGAAAAGAAGTAACCAGGGGGCTAGATAAAGAAGTGGGAGGACCTTCTTGTGTAGAAAGAAGAGAAGAAAGAGGGCCAAATCACAAAGTTACAGATCAGGATGGGGAACAAAATCCCTAGATGCCTCTGTTCCCAATTCGGGCCTGGCACACATCTCACTCCCTCACCCCTCCTTCTCCACCACCAGCCGCCTCCGCGGCTAGGCCGGTGTGGCGGTGTGCCAACCAGCGCCGCCCAGCACCTCCAACCGCTCCATAACGCCGCCGCATCACCACCTCGCGCAAACACCACTTCCTCCATCACCATCGAGAGCCACACCACCACACCCACCACACCCAACACACCCAGTGTAACACCCCAAAAATTTAATCATTTTTCTATTAAGTAAAATGTGGCCAGGAATTTTTTTTTGAATTATACTAGGTCATTTATTAATTTCAGAGCCTTTTCTGTTTTCTGTTTTCCAAAATTCTTCCCTCCATAGTATATTATTTTTGTGAAATATTGTGGTTTGTGGTTGTTTTATAAATCTTGCTATTTATATTCTAAATAACAGTAAGGAGTACTTTCATAATAAAATTTTCCATAAAACAATTCTTTTAATAGCATTTTCAATCTCTGAAATGCTTCTGTTGCACTAAGAACCTTTTAAATAATTTTGTCAAAATCCCACAAAAATTATGAGAGGTCATGTGATGCCTATATGTCACTTTTATGCAAAAACCTAACTAGGTCCTTTCAAAGTTTTGAGTGAAACATCCTCTTCTCTTTTCTGTCCTCTCCTTAGGTTATAACTACAACCCTAATATTCCAAGCTCTATATTTTCTGAAACTTTTCTACCTTGCAGTCCTTCCAACCAAAACCTTAACTCCAGAAGATCAGCTCCATTTGCACCTTTTAAGTCCACCAAACATCCCTCTCAAGTTTCTATCCAGAACTGAATTCTGGTAAAACTTTCACTAACAAGTTTCTCTTTTTGACAAACAAACTTGACCATCATCTCTATCATCTAAAGAGACCCCATACTGCCAAATTTCAAATCCATAAGAATCTTCTAGCTAGCCCTAGCATTCTGTCAAACACCTCATGTGCATGATAGTATTCTGCAAGTTCATAAACTTGCACTGGGCATCTACTCATCTGATCAAACCACCTTGTCTACTAGCTCTATTATACCCTAAATCAACACTCTGGAAAGTGGCATGGGCATCAGAGGCTCCTAGGCCACCCTGGCATTTTGTCGAACACCCAGCTTGCATGTCCAAAGCTTGGCTAGAGCACCTGTACTGCTGCCAGTGGCATCGAGCTCCTGCCACCACTCTGCTGCCTCCTCCTCTCATCCTGATCCCCCTCTAGATTAGCCCGACCGCCCAGGAACTCGCCGACACCCTCCCTTGGCTCCTTGCGCCGGCCACCGCCGTCCTCAACGACCAGAAGCGCCGCCCGACGTGTTCTGCTCGGCCAGGCCACCGCCCGCGATGCGTGGCTAACCCCCGAGCCATCCAGCACCTCCCGGGAGTAACTGTAGTAGCCACCATCCGTACCTAACCGCGCCGGCCACGCCTACCTTGCCACCGCCCATGTTTTGCCATCAATGGAGGCCGCCACCTCGGCCACCTTCTGGAACCCGCAAACTGACCTCCCCGCACTATATAAGTCCACCATGGGCTTGGCTGTTTCATCAACACCACAGGCCACACGCGCGACGGGACAGGGCGATGGACTGGGGCCCGCCACTGTGCGCCCTCGGCCCACGCGCGTAGATTTATTGCAGCGTCCGTGGGTCGGTTGCCATTCTTGAGGCAGTTATTGCACGTAGTACATGCGTACTTATTGCGGGGAAGTGTGAGGGGCCAGCGCAAACGATCCGACTTCCCCACGTTTGGGCCGTGGCTTATAAATTGGGAGGGGGAGCGAGGGGCGGTGGAGATTATTCTCGCTCGCGCTCCCCATATTCTTCCCCCTCCCTTCGCTCTTGCGACCGCCACGCGCTGCGACGCTCCGCCGCTTTGAGCAAAACTTCATCGTCAACCTTTTCTCTCCATTCCTGCTCCTCCCCGCACCGTCGATGGCGCTGCCGTCGGGCTCGTGGATGGGGTCCTCCATTACCGCCAAGGACGTCCAGTATCAGCGCAACACCAAGCGCCTGTCGAGGGAGACGGAGGTAGTCGTGCGTCTCCCGGGGGGCGAGCAGGAGCCGCGGCCGGAGGGGACCGAGCACATGGTCTTCTACACGCATTTCAAGTGCAGGTTTGGCCTTCCCGTGAGCAATTTCTTCCGTGCCTTCCTGGATTTCTTCGGGCTCCAGCCGCACCATCTGGGCGCGAACGCCATCTTGCAGCTCTCGGGGTTTGTCACCCTGTGCGAGGGGTACTTGGGGGTCGAGCCCACGATCGACCTTTGGGTGCGCTTCTTCTCCTTGAAGCAGCAAGGCCCGAGGGCCGGGGAGATGTTTCTTGCGGGGCCGCCGTCATCTCGACGCGGACGCGCGGGGATGCCCCAAGATGCCACTGGAGGATTCTGCCAAGAAATGGTAGAACTCCTTCTATGTCCGCAACCTTGGCGCGGACCATATCAATCTGCCGCCCTTCATCGACGCGACGCCGCAGGGGAAGCAGAGCTGGAACTACTTCCCCAAGCACCCGTCGCAGGCGGTGCTGAACTTACACGCCCAGGTGTAGGTGATGAAGGGGCGGGAGGGGCTCACCGACGCGGACCCAACTTAGTGTTTCCGCGATGTGTTGGTGCTTTGGCCCATAATTCTTGCCGGCCAACAGCCGAAGCCGGCTCTGTGGCGTAGGGCGAAGTGGAGGGCCGCGACAACCCGAACATGCCGAGATGTGCTAAGGAGGACGGTGGGTGGTGGCCAAGCCGGCCAGCCCCTGAGCCCCTAGGTTGAGTGAGTCAACCCGGTGGTGGAGTTTTTTAAGAAAAATTGCACAAATGTGTGAACACAATAACTTGGCGAAAAAAGGGGCAGCCCCCGAGCGTCGTTCGGGGACCCCACAGTTTTTTATGCGGTTACAAACTAAAAAAGATAGTGATACATACATGCACACGGCTAACTGTAAAACGGGCGGAGGAGTTCTGCATCCCACGGCCGGGTTGTTTCTTCTCCGGCGGTGTCCCTCTTGCGCTTGTTCGACTTGTGGGCATCGATGAGGTAGTATGCGTTGCGGTCACACAGGGCTTTGTTGATGATGAAGGGGCCCTCCCATGGGGAGGACAACTTGTGCTGGCCGGCTTGCTGCTGAACGAGCCGGAGGATGAGGTCTCCCTCGTGGAATGTGAGGGGCTTGATCTTCTTGCTGTGGTAGTGCCTCAGGCCTTGCTGATAAATGGCTGAACGGCTGAGCGCCAAGAGGCGTGCTTCTTCGAGTAGGTCGACGCCGTCTTCACGCGCTTCCTTGGCTTCGGCTTTGGTGTACATCACGATTCGTGGTGAGTAGAACTCGATGTCAGTTGGGATGATGGCTTCTGCTCCGTAGACGAGGAAGAATGGGGTGAACCCGGTCAACCGGTTTGGTGTTGTCCGGAGACTCCAGAGGACGGCCGGCAGCTCTCAAGCCAGCTGCCGGGTGAACGGACGAGCGGCTCGACGAGCCGTGGCTTGATGCCGGATAGAATGAGGCCGTTGGCCCGCTCGCCCTGGCCGTTGGACTGGGGATGGGCCACAGAGGCCAAGTTGAGGCGGATGCCGGAGACGGAGCAATACTGCGCAAGCACGCCCTTGGCGAAGTTCGTGCCATTGTCCGTGATGATGCTGTTCGAGACGCCGTAGTGCACCGCGATATCCTTGATGAACCGGACGACCGTTGGCCCATCCAGCTTCTTGATTGGCCACGCTTCGATCCACTTGGTGAACTTGTCCACCGCCACCCAGCAAGTGCGTCATGTCGCCTCGAGCGGTCTTGAAAGGTCCTACCATATCGAGTCCCCAAACTGCGAAGGACGAGGTGATCGGGATGGTTCATAGTGCTGAAACCGGCTGGTGGCTGCGCTTGCTGAAGCGCTGGCATCCCTCACACTTGAGGACAAGCGACTTGGCGTCTTGGAGGGCCGTAGGCCAGTAGAATCCATGGCGGAAAACCTTGGCCATCAGGGACCTCGAGGCGGCGTGATGCCCGCACTCGCCTTGGTGTACGTCGAGGAGGATTTCTATGTCCTTGTCCTGTTCGACGCAGCGCTGGAAAACGCCTGTTGCGCTGCGCTTGACGAGCTCATTGTTGATGATGCTGTAGGCGGACGCCCGTCGTTGAATCTGCCGGGCCTCGGTCTCGTCCATGGGAAGGACCCCGTTCTCCAGGAACTCTGAGATGGGCCGGGCCCATGATGGAGCCGTCACCACGGCGAAGACGGCCACCATGGCGGGTTCTGGGGTGGCAGCCCCTGAGCTGGAGGCGGCAGCCCCCGAGTTGAGGACGACAGTGGTCAGGTTAAGCAGGGCAGCCCCCGAGCTGGGTTCAGCAGCCCCTGGGCCGGGTTCTACGGCTTCCGGGATCAGGACGGAGCCGGCATCGGCTGGATCGGTCGTGGCAGTCCCCGGGCCGGGATCAACTATCCCCGGGCCGGGTCCCACAGCTTTCGGGTTCGGCTTGCAGGCGGCAGCCCCCGGGCTTGAGCTTGTGGCCGCTGGATTCGCGTCGAGGAGGGGTGCGGCCAGGTCGTCTGGGATGAAGATGGATTCGGAGTCCGGAGACGGCTTGACGGACGGCTTGTATAGGCGCTCGAGGGAGACGCCGGACAGAATTGCTTGTCGGGATGAGCTGATCTTGGCTAGTGCGTCGGTGGCCTCGTTCTCTGCGCGCGGGACGTGGAGGAATTCGCAGTCGTCGAAGAAGCCGGAGAGCTGCAGGACGAGGAAGCGGTAGCTGGCCATGTTGGCGTCGCGGGCATCCCACTCGCCGGAGCATTGCTGCACCACCAGATCCGAGTCGCCATAGCACAGGATGCGCCGGATGCCGAGTTCCTTGGCAAGCCGAAGGCCATGCTCAAGGGCTTCATACTCGGCAACATTGTTGGAGGCGGCGAAGTGGATTTGGAGCGTGTAGCGAAGCCGGTCGCCCTTTGGGGATGACAGCACAATGCCGGCTCCCAAACCGGAGTGCATCTTGGAGCCGTCAAAGTGCATGCGCCAGTGCATTGAATCCGGCGGTGGCGGCAGTTACTGGGTCTCGGTCCAGTCGACGAGGAAGTCAGCCAGAGCTTGGGACTTGATCATGGTGCGGGGCTCGTAGAGGATGGTGTGGCTGGCTAGCTCGATCGCCCACTTGGCAACCCGGCCAGAGGCATCCCGGCAGCCCAAGATCTCGCCGATGGGGGCCGTGCTGACTACGGTGAAAACATGCTCCTGGAAGTACTACTTCAATTTCTTGGCGGTGAAGTACACGCCGTAACACATCTTCTGGTAGTGCGGGTAGTTCTGCTTGGAGGCGGAAAGCACCTCGCTCAGGTAGTAGACTGGGCGCTGAACAGACTGGATCTTGCCCTTCTCTGGTCGCTCGACCACCATCACCGTGCTGACCGACCGCGACGTGGTGGCAATGTAGAGCAACAACTGCTCCTTCTCGGTTGGTGCGGCCAGGACGGGTGCGGTGGAGAGCATGCACTTGAGATCCCGGAAGGCTTCGTCCGCCCGGTCGTTCCACTCGAACGGCATCGTCTTCTTCATCAGCTGATATAGGGGCAAGGCCCTCTCGCCCAACCGGCTTAGAAACCAGCTGACCGAGGCCAAGCAGCCGGTGAATTTCTGGACATCGCGCAGCTGGGCCGGCCTGCGCATGCGCTCGACGGCCTTGATCTTCTTCGGGTTCGCCTCAATACCGCGCTCCGAGAAGAGGAAGCCGAGTAGCTTTCCCGCCGGCACGCCAAAAACGCACTTCTCCTGGTTGAGCTTGATCTGTTACTCGCGCAGATTGGCAAAGGTTTCCTTCAGGTCGTTGAGGAGCGTGAGGTGCTGCTTGGTCTTTACCACGATGTCGTCCACGTAGACGTGGATGTTGCGGCCGAGTTGCTGCAGCAAGCATTTCTGCATGCAGCGCTGGCATTCTTCAAGCCGAATGACATGGTGATGTAGCAATATGCCCGGAAGGGCGTGATGAAGGACGTCTTCAGGGCATCGGCTGGGTCCAGCTTTATCTGATGATAGCCGGAGTAAGCATCCTGGAAGGACAGGAGCTCACAGCCGGCGGTGGAGTCGATGACTTGGTCGATCCACGGGAGGGCGAAAGGATCCTTGGGGCTAGCCTTGTTCAGGCTGGTGTAGTCTATGCACATGCGCCAGGTCTTGTTCTTTTTCAGGACGAGGACTGGGTTGGCCAGCCACTTGGGGTGGAACACTTCCATGATGAAGCCGGCCGCCAAGAGCTTGGCGACCTCTTCGCCAATGGTTCTTCTCTTCCGAAAAACGACGTAGGGGTGGATGGACAGGCTTGGCGTCCTTGCGGACATGGAGTTTGTGCTCGGCGTACTTCCTCGGAATACCCGGCATGTCCTTCGGGGTCCATGCGAAGATATCCTGATTCTCACGGAGGAAGTCAACGAGCTCGCCTTCCTATTTGTTGTCGAGGCGGGTGCCCACGATGACGTACTTGCTACAGCCGGCGTCTCATTAGCCAGTGCGACGATCCGGTTGAGCTGGTGCCACTCCTCGGCTCTGACCAGCGACTCGGCCAGTTTGGCGCCGCCTTGGGCGCATTCCAGGGACTTGCGGTAGTCGCCGGTGATGGTGATGAGGTCCTTCAGACCCGGCAGTTTCATCTCTAGGTAGGCGTAGTGGGGGACCGCCATGAACTTGGCGAGTGCCGGATGGCCCAGCAGCGCGTGATACGCGCTGGACAGATCCACCCCCTCGAACCAGAGCGGCCCGCGCCGGAAGTGGTCGCAGGTGCCGAACAGGACGCCGAGCCGGATCCGGCCGATAGGGGAGGAGGAGAGGCCGGGCACGATGCCGTGGAAGATCGTCCGGGACGGCTCCAAGTCCTTGGCATCGAGGCCGAGCTTGGTCATGGTGTCGCGGTAGAGGATGTTGATGCTGCTACCGCCATCGATGAGGACTCATGAGAATTTGCATGTGCGCCGGTGCGCGACGATGGTGGGGTCGAGGACGAGGGCGTAGCCACCCAGGTTCGGCATGATGGCCGGGTGGTCTTCTCGGGTCCAGGAGACCGGGCACTCCGACCAATGCATGTTTCCGGCTTGGCCGGGATGACCGTGTTCACCTCCTGCCGGAGCAGGTGCTCGCTACGCTTGTCATCCCCGAGGCTGCTGAAGACGATGTAGGTCGCGTTCTGGGCAGGGTAGACGTCGTCGCGCATTGCACTGTTAGCCGGGGGCGGAGGAGGAGGAGGCGGAGGCGACGGGATGTCACCCCTCATGATGCGCTTGCTGATGGCGCATTGGCGGAGCATGTGCGTGGACGACCTTGCGCCGCTGTGGTGCTTCCAGGGAGTGTCGAGCATCTCCTCGAAGCTCATGGTGGGTTGCCACGCCGTCTTGCCGGTTTGCGGGCGCTTGGCGGCCGGCTCGGCCGAGGCGCCTCCTCGGCAGCCACGACGAGGCGGTCGTTGTAGCGCTGAGCCGGTTGGTCGGCCTTGCGCCTGTTGTTCTGCTGGTTCTGTTGGCGGCTGCTTTCGCCGGCTGGCTTGGGGGGCGCGACCGGCTTCACCTTGCCAGCTTCATCCAGCGCCACTTGAATCTTCATGGCGGAGTCGGCGTTGGCGTACTTGTCCGCCGTCACCATGAGCGCAGCCATGGTGGCCGGCTCGGAGTGCAAGAGCTTGTGCTTGAGGAGGGTGCCATCCCGGCAACCACTGACGAAGTACTGGATGGCCTGGACCTCGTGGACGCCCTCGCAGCTGTTCCGGAGTTCGGTCCAGCGTGCGAGGTACTCGCGGCCGGTCTCTGTCGGCCCCTGTTCGCACATGGCGAGCTGGCAGGGGCGGCCGGGCCGCTTGTAGGTGACAGTGAAGTTGCGCACAAAGGCTTGCTCGAAGTCGATCCACGCGTTGATGCTGCCAGCCGGCAGGCTGTTCAACCACGTACGGGCCGAGCCCTGAAGCATGAGCGGAGCGTAGCGCACGGAGAGGCGGCGATTGCCGCCCGCGATGCCGATGGCAGTGGTGTAGTCGATGAGCCAGTCCTCTGACTTGATGGTGCCGTTGTACTTTGGGGTGTCGCGGGGAAGCGTGAACCCTTTGTGGAAGGGCTCGTCCCGGATGCGCGGGCCGAAGCAAGCCAGCCCGACCGCGTTGTTCTCCTCCAGCTCCAAGGAGAGGGCGAGTTGGTCGAGGCGATGGCGAGCATCGGTGGTGTCGATGGCGTGCGGGCCCAGCTGGCTAGCGACCACGCCGCGGGGGGCCGGGTCGGCCGAAGCCGGACGACAGCTGGACCGCGGGGGAGGATCGTGCTGGCGCCGATCTTTCGGGACCGGCTCATCGGCCAAGCCACCGGCAGTCGCCGAGACGCGGTTGCACCGGGTCCGGGTGCGGCCGGAATGAGCTTTGCCGGGTGGCAAAGATGCCGTGTTCTGCTGCTCGGCGTCGTCGGTGTCGCCCGAGGCGGATCCCGCCGGCTTGTCGAGGCGGTTGAGGTGGTCCTGCTGCGCGTTGGCGGCATCGAAAAGCTCGTTCACCCGCTGAAGGCGGTCCTTTAGCTCCTCGCCCTGCAGCTGGTCCAAGCCGACTGCGGCCACCTGCGCGGCGCGCATATTTTTCACGGGGGTTTACTAGACGGGCGGGAGCGCGCCGAGAGCGCGGTCGATGGCGCCACCTCGGGCCCGCACATCGGTGACCCGGCTTGGCTCAGCGGCGGCAGGCATGGAGCCGTAGGCGGCGGCGTGCTCCCGCTCACCAGAGTCCAGGCGACGCTGCGTGGCAGCCAGCGTCTCGGACAGGTCCAGCAGGCGCTGGCGATCTTCCTCGAGCCGGGCCCTGGTCTCGACGGCGTTGGAGGCATCGACGTCGGTGGCGATAGGGACGTGGAGGCCCTGGATCGCGGCGCGCAGCTGGTCGGGCAGGTTGGCGCGATCCGCTACGGCCTTGGCTTCGGCGGCCTTCCTCGTAGCGCTGGACGAGGAGCCGGTGTCGGTGGCGAACACCTCTACTCGAACGCAGAGGTCCATTCCCCCAGCGGAAGCGTCGTCATCGAGGGAGATGGGGGAGTCGGAGATGTCAAGCACCCCGCTGGGGTACTTGTCGACCGCGGGCGCATCGGGGATGCGCAGCATGGCAAAGGAGGCGGCGAGCGCGCCGATGATGTCATCCGCCAGCGTGACGGGATTGTCGGAGTCGGAGAGGAGCCCTGTCTGGAACATGTCTCCGGCCGGGACCTCGAGCTGCCCCACGGTGGGCGCCAACTGTCGCGGTGAGCGCACGGCAGATGCCAAAGGATGGCTAAAGAGAGGAGGAGGCTCGAGGGCACCGGTGGGCTCCAGAGGCGAGGTCGGCATGAGCGAGCGAGGGACGCAAGACATACCCAGGTTCGGGGCTCTCCGGAGAGATAATACCCCTAGTCCTGCCGAGCGCGGTTTATATGTATCGGTACAGAGTTGCTCCTTGAGCTGATTGGAGGAAGAAGGAAGGCTAGCCAAGGCTTACGCTACTCCCTTCCCTGGTGTGCGCGTGTGTCTACGTGAGTTTCCTCTCCTTTGTACATGAGGCCTCCTGGGGGGTTTATAGGTCAACCCCCCAGGGTTACAATGGTAAAGTTACAAGGCCATGGGGCCGGGTTGTCATCGTCTCGGAAGCCGGTGCTGGGACCCGCCGGGTGTCAGGGCTCGCCGGGTTTTTCGGGCGCAGCCCCGTGTGCCAGGAGGCACTGTTTGCTGTCTTGTCGATCGTCATGGAGTGGCCGGGTCGAGTCCGCTACATTGGCGCACCGCCAGGTCGCCGTCTGCTAGCGTAAGCGGTGACGATGGGCGGGCTGTAGCCACGCCAGCCTCGGTCAGCAGGGTAGGTGGGGCACTGTTGCCACGCCTCTGCCGGTCAGAGAGGTTGGTGGGGTACTATAGCCTCGCTCATCCCTTTTACTGGAGACTCGTCCCATCGCCTGCCTCGGATGGGAGGGGAGCTGACCCGTGGCCAGGTTGAGTAACACGCCACGGGGGAGCTAGCTTGCTGGAGAAGTCTCGGTGCGCCGGGTTCAGCCGGCTTGCGCCAGCCGGCGGGGCCGGGTTGCCATCTTGGTCGGGTCGAAGAGTTTGGCCGGGTTGAGGGACTTGGCCGGGTCAAGGAACCTGGCCAAGTGCGAGCCGGATTGAGGGGTGATGCTGGCCCCAATGTTTTTTAAAATGGATCCGGGTTCCGTTGCCTGCCCGGGGTTCATCCCCCCGACACATGATCATAAGAGGTATCTCACACACAAGCACTAAAAAGTAGCAAACAAACGACCAAATAAGTAGCAAGAGAGACAAATAAAGCAAAACACACTCTCTCTCGAAGCCTATGATCTATACACTTTCTCCCCCTTTGGCAACAAGTTACCAAAAAGCTTGAAAATGCAGAGTGCTATACGACACTCTAAGCACGATCTCCAGGAGCTCCGGAGTGCGAAGATGGCGTGGAGAGAACAGCATCTGCAAAGACTTCAGCTGATGTCTGAGGAACTGGAGGGGTTGCCACTGGAGGGGCAACTGAGGCTGTGGCTACAGGTGCAGAAGTTGTGGCCCTGGTGTCAGTGACTGGCACAGCTATAGACCTTTGTTCTCTAGGAACCCTCTAATAAGCATCTGTGGTAGATCTTCCTCTCCTCTCCTCTGCTTCTTCCTGTAGTTGCTCAACTGCAGTCTGAATCTCTGTGACCTTCAAGTCTAGATCATAAAACTTAGTTTCAATGATTCTCTCAAGACTTTCTTGGTTTTGAGTCAGGGTGGTTAATCCTTTCTCAATCCTCACTGTGCCTTCCAGCAGATAGCTGAGCTGGTCCTGCTTGGTCTTGAGATTTGCAACTGAGGCATCTGGAATCTTTGCAGCTTTTTCAGTCTTTGCCTTCTCTCTCTTCTCCTGTGACTCAACAGAAGTAGGATGTGAAGCATCCATGACAACTGTGTTATCCTCAAAATCTGGCATCAGGGGAAGGTGCTCTTTATCTAGCAGATATGTGCCTGTGCCCACCTTGGAGTTGATGAGCATCTGAATGTGTGGGCATAGCCACATGATCTCTTCTGGTCAGTTGCAGTTCTCTTGATGGTTTCAACTATCAAGGACATCACCTTGAATTTCTCTAGCACATCAAACATGTGTAGCAAGTTGATGGAGTGCCCTCTGATCATCCTGTGATCTCCAGACTTGGGCAACAAAGTGTGCCTTAGGATAGTGTTGATTGTTGGCAGCCCTGACAGCAGATAATAAACATAGCCAAACTTGTGTGTATCCAAGGCTTCATTTGGTATCTCCATGTACATGTGTGCCATGGAGTTGTGGCCTTTCCTAGGCTTGGCATAGACATCAGTGTCATCCTCAGCATCTTCAGGAGCATGGATCAGCTTGGCCCAGTCAGCAATGGTAGACTGGTACCTTGTACCCTCTGTCATCCAGACAATCTTGCCATTTGGGTAGAAATGGTCCGTGGAATAGAACTGCATCACCATCTCGTCATTCCATTTGGTCAATTTCTGACCCACAAACTTGTTAACTCCATTCATTCTGAAGCTCTCATGAACTCCAAGAAAGTGAGCTTCATTGTTGTCAATGAACTCCCAATCAACCCATCTCATATCACTGACTATGGGCTTCTTGTCCAGGAGGGCTGTCTCAAAGAAGTCCTGCTGTTCCTTAGTGTGGAACCTGTAATCCACAGCAGTCCTTCTCCTTGTTGCATAGGGATCTGATTACCTCCATAGTCTGAGACCAGCATCCTTCCTTTCTTTCATGTTCTCAGCAACAGGATGGTTGTCATCATGATCAGGTATCTTGGGCTTGAGTTTTCTGAGCACTTGGGGCTCTTCTTCTTCTTCAACTTCAGGCACTAGGGCCTTGTTCTTCTCTGCAGCAGGAATGTTTCTTGTACATCTCTTAGGTGCAGTCTACTTTGGAGCTACCTTGGGAGCAGTCTTGGGCTTGGATGGGGCAGCCCCTGACTTGATTCCATCTCCCATGAGCTTCTGTGCCTTAGGTGGAGGTGCAGCAGCCTCCTCCTCTTCATCATCTTCATCAGATTCCTCCATCATAGAAGGCTTTCCAGCAACTCTAGCCATGGTCTTCTTGACCCTTTCCTTTCTCTTCTTGCCTCCAGCAGCCTCTTCTTCCTTTCCAGCACCACTTGCTGAAGTGGCAACAGCTTGAGTTGAGGCTCTGACTTTGGACATTAGAACTCTTCTGGCTGGAGCCTTTACTTTCATACCAGGCTTGATGCCAGCAGCAGCAGCAACTTGCTCTTTCTTGATCAACTTCTTCTTGGAAGTGACCTCCTCATCAGCAATGTAGTCCTCATCTTCAGTGTCTGAGGTTTTCTTCTTCCTCTGCCTAGTAGCAGCCTTAGGCAGATTGCTGGGTGTGCTCCTGCTTCCATCATCATAGCTGCTTGAGGGACTAGTGCCCTCACTGAGATTCTGGTGCTCTTCTGACTTGTTCTGGCTGTCACTCTGGTCTGACATAGCTGAAACTGACCCTGTGAATAGATGGATTGAGATAGAGTAGATGAGCATCACAAAGTGCAGCTATTTTGGCAAAATGAATGACTCAAAAACTTAATTTTAGTTTTCTGCAGAAAGCATTTCGGAGCTACCGATATGACAAACTCGGTGGCACCGAAGCAACTTTAGAGTCTAAACATGTGAAATCGGTCAGACCGAGACACAGTTCGGTGACTCCGAGATGCTAGGGTTTCACTGAGAAAGTAAACCCGATCACACCGATTTCTACACTTCGGTCAGACCGAGTAGTACATATGCAATGGCCTGGGCCAAATCGGTGAGACCGAATCTTTTAAATCGGTCGGTCCGAGATGAGTTCGACGGAAACCTAACCCTAAGTTTTTGGATCAAAACTAATCTAGAGGAAGTTTTGACTGGATAGAACTATTTCAATCTTGGCAAGAATCATGGCATTGAACTTTGTGCTAAGAATCGGAGTGAGGAAAGCACAAAGGGTCGAGTTCATACCCTAACTTGGTGATGAACCCGCTATGGCGACGACGGCAGTGAGGATTCCCGTCGACGGCGGCAAAGACCAGCGGCAGGAGGTCGCGAGCGATGAGGAGACGATCCGAAGACCACGAGTCGGCAGAGTTGGACAGGCGCGGGCGAAGAGGTTTGGAGGAATTTCCAAATTTTCATCCCGGGTATATATATCCAGACCCTTTCAGTGTGACCGAGTGGAAAAACTCGGTGGCACCGAGATGCAGAATCGCAAGTGGTTGCTACAACTCGGTGTGAGCGAATGGTTCAAATCGGTTGCACCAAGATTAAAACCTAGATCAACTTAATGAACTCGGTATGACCGAAAGGGATGGATCGGTCAGACCGAAATACACTAAGAGGTTTTGGAAGTTTAAGTCTATGATGAATCGGTGGCCCCGAGTGCTCCTCACCCGGAGGGTCCGAATATGACTTGATTAAACTTTGTGATGTAGCATGAATAGAGTTCGAGACAAGAAAAGCATAGATAGCTAGAGGGAGTACTTAGGCATTCTTGTCCATCCATTTGGAAAAAGAAAAGCCAATCAATCAAAGCAACATATGGATGTCCTTGAATGAGAAAAATATGCAACCAACATGTTCACACAATAAGATAGCAAATGAAATATGTGGCAAAGCATGCACAAACACTCTAGCATCTATCAAGCAATTTTGCGATGACTAGGTCATCTATATAAGAGTATATTGACATAGGAGTCAAATGAGAACATTTGATCATAGGTCATACTCATCGTTTAAGCACAAGTGGGGTTACCACATTTACATAAAGAATTGTTGTGTTCACACCATTAGAGTTGCTTTAGCTCAATTCTTAGATGTGATATCCCCCTTATGAGGGATGAACTAACCTTGGGTTTTGTCGATGATGACTTCATGTAGGTGTTGAAGATGTGGATGCTCAATGTCGATGTAGATCATTTGGAGCAATCCTTTGAAGTGAGTTGCACTTTCAATACCTACATGGGTTAGTCCCACAAGGAACATGCAAGAATATCCATAGACATAGAGTGAAGTTCACACATATGATGATGTCCATGAAAGCATGAGGTTACCTTGTCCCTTGTCTTACCAACAAGAGGGTTTGTGACTCCTTGAACTAGTGCAAGATGTGGAAGTTGTTTGCACTTGTTCCTGCCAAAATGAATATGAGTGAAGTATGTTGGTGGAGTCACCCTCAAGAACTCTCTAGTTCTTCTTCTTCGGGATCCACATCATCTTGATGGGAATCCTTGGAGTTGTAGTCGTACTTGATGAAGTAGAACTTAATGTAGTCTTGGGAACCCACTTGACCAAGGCCTTAGGAGCTTCTTCAAATGCATCAATCTCCTCTTGAAGCTTGTCCTTGCCTTTTAGCTTGTGGTCTTGTGGTGGAAGATCTTCTTGAGCTTGTGTTCCCTCGAAAGAAGTGGGATCATACTTCTCTTGTTGAGGAACAAACTTTGTCTTGGGGTATTGATCTTATTCCCACTCAACTCCATTGGCATTGAACTTGAGTTCAAAACCAACACCTTAATTCTTCCGATGCCTTCCTTGCTTGCGTACAATTTCCTCAAATTGCTTACTTCCGGCAAGGCTCTTGTAAACACCTTTCTCTATAATTCCCTTCAATAAGATATTTTCTTGCTCAAGTGTAACTTGGCTAAGAGAATCATTAGTGGAATCAAGAGAACTACTAGAAGCAACAATATTGGATTTAACATGATTATTGTTACTACTAGACGAAGAATCTTTCTTACTCTTGTTGCTAAATTTTACTTGAGGCATGTAAGTAGACAAGAGTAAATGCTTGGCAATGTAAGAAGAACTTTTCTTACAAAGATCATCATTGATTGCTTTTAAGAACTCATGCTCTTGCTCTAGATTGAGCTTTTCAAAGCATAGCTTCTCATGAGTCTTTAAAAGCTCTCGATGATCTTCTAAGGTAGTTTCATGAGCTAACTTAAGAGTGTTTAGTTCTTTAGTTAGATGCTCAATCTCCTTCTTAACATTGTCATTCGTTTCATCTTGATTAGCATGATTAAGAGCAACTTCATCATAGTTTTCATCACTAGAATTGTCAACAAGTAAATCATCATCACCTAGCAAGTCATTCTCATCACTATTGAAATCAACATACTCGGGGTGTGATCCCTTAGGACCTTTAGCCATGAAGCATCTTCCAATCCCTTCATTTGGTGAATGAAATATGTCGTAGGAGTTGGATGACACAAGTGCAAGACCGGCAACACCTTCATCTTGAGTATATTCGGAGTCGAAGTGATAACTTCTCTCGGAGTAGTTGTCAGAGTCGGAACCGGATACCCATTCACCAACATGGTCTTGGTGTCTTCGTCTTGTGTACCTCTTTGATGACTTGTCCTTCCTTTCCGAATCCTTGCTTCTGCGAGAGGGTCTTCGTTCATAACGATCATCTCTACTCCTTAACTCTCTCAGAGGTGATTCTTCTCTTTTGCTTCTCCTTTTAGGTGAGTCTTCTCTTCTCTTGTAGGGAGTTGTACATTCACTAGAGTAATGTCTGGGTCTTCCACAATTGTAGCAATTGTGATCATGACTAGAAGATCTTTTGTCATTGTAGGATCTTCACTTGTGACTTCTTTCTTTGCTTATATTCTTATAGAACTTGTTGAAGTTCTTCACCATTAGGCTCAATTCTTCATTGAAGACTTGTTTCTCACTTGATGATGTAGGAGCATCACATGAAGCTTTGTAAGCACCACTAGACTTGTTGTGAAGCTCTTCTTTATCCTTGAGTGACATCTCATGAGCAACAATTCTACCAATGACTTCCGTTGGCTTGAGATCTTTGTAATTGGGCATCATTTGGATCAATGTGCACACGGTATCATACTTTCCATCCAAGGCGCTTAGGATCTTCTTGACGATGAATTTGTCGATCATCTCTTCACTTCCTAAGCCGGCAATCTCATTTGTGATGAGAGCAAGCCTAGAGTACATTTCAGTGACACCTTCGCCATCCTTCATTTTGAACTTGTCAAGTTGACTTTGAAGCACATCCAATTTGGATTCTTTGACGGACTCGTTTCCTTTGTGCATATCAATCAAAGTATCCCAAATTTCCTTTGCATTCTCAAGGCGGTTGATTTTGTTGAATTCTTCGGGGCAAAATTTGTTGAAGAGGATATCGCAAGCTTGAGCATTGTATTGCAACATCTTCAATTCTTCCGCGGTTGCTTCACGATTCGGTTCTCTTCCATCAAAGAATTCACCTTGCAAGCCAATACACACAATAGTCCAAACGGCGGGGTTATGTCCAAGAATATGCATTTTCATCTTATGCTTCCAACTAGAAAAATTAGTACCATCAAAGTAAGGACCTCTACGGTGGTAATTTCCCTCGCTAGACGCCATACTCTCCTAGGTTGTGAAACCAAGGCTATGATCACCAAAGCTATGGAAATCAAGGCAAATGGAGACCAAACCTCTGATACCACTTGTAGGATCGAAAGTAGGTCTAGAGGGGGGTGATTAGACTACTTGACCAAATAAAAATCTAGCCTTTTCCCAATTTTAAGTCTTGGCAGATTTTAACAACTTAGCACAAGTCAAGCAATCAACCTACACATGCAATTCTAATAGTATAGCAGCGGAATGTAAATCATTGCATATGAAGGTAAAGGGAGGGGTTTGGAGAGGCAAACGCAATGTAGACACAGAGATTTTTGGCGTGGTTCCGATAGGTGGTGCTATCGTACATCCACCTTGATGGAGACTTCAACCCACGAAGGGTAACGGTTGCGTGAGTCCACGGAGGGCTCCACCCACGAAGGGTCCACGAAGAAGCAACCTTGTCTATCCCACCATGCCCATCGCCCACGAAGGACTTGCCTCACTCGGGTAGATCTTCACGAAGTAGGTGATCTCCTTGCCCTTACAAACTCCTTGGTTCAACTCCACAATCTTGACGGAGGCTCCCAAGTGATACCTAACCAATCTAGGAGACACCACTCTCCAAAAGGTAATAGATGGTGTATTGGTGATGAACTCCTTGCTATTGTGCTTCAAATGATAGTCTCCCCAACACTCAACTCTCTCTCACAGATTTGGCTATGGTGAAAAGATGATTTGAGTGGAAAGCAACTTGGGGAAGGCTAGAGATCAAGATTCTTGTGGTTGGATTGGAATGTCTTGGTCTCAACACATGAGTAGGTGGTTCTCTCTCAGAAAATGAGTAGTGGAAGTGTAGGCACATTCTGATGGCTCTCTCTCTGATGGAGAGGAGGGTGGAGGGGTATATATAGCCTCCACACAAAATCTAACCGTTAAACACAAATGAGCCAACTCGGTCAGACCGAATAGGTAAACTCGGTGAGACTGATCCAGTCAAAAATGTGAACATTAGGCTTTTTGGTGGGACCGACATGGTCAACTTAGTGGGACCGATAAGCTAGGGTTAGGGAAAAACTTGATCTCGGTTTGACCGATTACTTCAACTTGGTGAGACCGATTTCAGTAATAAGCAAACAGAGAGTTGGTCAGGCAAACTTAGTGGGACCGATCGCTCCTTTCGGTGAGACCGGAACATTACGAAAGGGAAACAGAGAGTTTGCATTGCGAACTCGGTGTGACCGATCGCTCATCTCGGTGAGACCAAAACGTTACGAAGGGAAACAGAGAGTTTGCAATCCTATCTCGGTTAGACCGAACTGATTAGGGTTTCTGGCTATGGCTATGTCAAGTGAGCCCGGTGGCGCCAGATAGATCAAATCGGTGGGGCCGAGTTTGACTTTAGGTTTAGGACAAATTTGGATATGAGAAGATGGTTGAGGGCTGTGGAGCATATCACTAAGCATTTTGAGCAAGTAGACCTTTAAGCAACACCTCATCCCCTTTTAATAGTATTGGCTTTTCCTATGGACTCAATGTGATCTTGGATCACTAAAATAGAAATGTATAGTCTTGAGTTTTTGCCAATATTTGTCCTTAGAATTTTGAGGGGTCCACATCTCTAGTCCATGGCATGCCAATCATTGAACTATCTGAAATAATCATCTTGAAAAGTTATTAGTTCAATGAGCTATATGTTGTTATGAATTACCAAAACCACCCAGGGATTAGTTGCACTTTCAGTAGGGTTTTACACCGCAAGGTGGCCCGAACCTGGGTAAGCCTCTGTGTTGATCCCTTCTCTATGACCCTGCGCACTCGGTGAGATCAAGCCGTAGATGAGGCGAGCCGAGCATCGTTGTGAAGCGAGATCCTTCGCACACGCCCCAGAGTTCAAACCTCGTTTGGGTCTGCGGAGCCCTGATTCCGACATGAACCCCTCATGTGCGGAGGGGGCTTGGGTGTCCCCAAACTTGGTGTCCGAAGGGACTCATGAGCGAAGGCCCTCTCTGGCCTCCCTGGTGGGGTTCTTCTTCTTCTTCTTCTCCTTTTTCTTGGGCGCCTTCTAAGGCGCCATGGTCAACATCTTTTCTAGCAGGGCCAACACGGGGTCTTCGGGCAGTGGGGCTAGACTATCCATCTGCAAAGCCTTCTTAAGCCAACCCTGAGTAAATAAGAGGAAGGAGCTGAGGACCATAGTGGAAATGTAAATGTCCGAACATAAAGAGAATAAGTACTACGTTACCTCCTTGGTGGGGTTCTAGGCGTCGAGGCCGATGTCCTCCATCTCGGCCGGCCAAGTCTTCCGTGGCTTGAACAGCGCCCTCCACAGCTTCTCGTGGGTGGTGTTGTGGAAGTACTGCACGGTGCAGGGGTCTTTGGGCTTCTAGGACCACATTGGGGCGGCCCGAAATTGGCAAGGCAGCAGACTGCAGTGGAGCATGATCTGGACCACGTTGGTCAGTGCAGCCCCCGCCTTTATCATACTGGAGACGCGTTTTGCAGTGCCTCCACCTTGGTGGTAGACCCCTAGTCAAGGCCTTTTTTGGTCCACAAGGTTAACCTCGCAGGGGGTCCGGATCCGAATTTGGGAGCAGCTGCCCAGGCCGCCTCACGGGGCTCTGTGATGTAGAACCACTCTTTTTGCCAGATCTTGACCGTGTCTACAAACACACCCTCTGGCTAGCCGAGTCGGGTAAGGCTGCTCACCATGAAACCTTCAGCCATAGGTCGAAGTGTGGCTGGACCTGAAGAAAGGCCTCACAGATGGTGATGAAGGCCGAGATGTGGAGAAAAGAGTTCGGAGCCAGGTCGTGGAAGTCGAGCCCATAGTAGAACATCAACCCCCAAATGGACGGGTGGAGTGGGAAACCCAGTCCCCGGATAACGTGTGGAATGAACACCAACCGTTCGCCGGTGCGGGGCGTCGGCATGACCTGGCCCTCCTCAGGGGCCTGATGAGCGATGTTGGGGGACAGGAAGCCTGCTCGCTTCAGGTCCTCAATGTCGTCGTTGGTGACACACGAGGCCTCCCACTTGCCCTTCGCTCCAGATCCTGCCATTGCCGAACTCGACTTCGTGGGAAGTTGGGTTGGGGTGCTCGAGCTCTGTAGATTGGGAAAGGCAATGGCGAGAGGAAGAAGAAGGCGTACGGGGATAACTGTGGCTGGTTTCTTTTATAAGCAGTCGTGATACCAAGAGTCCTTTAAATGCGCCGCCGACATTGCCACTTCCCGATAGAATCGTGGTGTTATACGCGAGTAGGATACTGTGAATCATCGATCAAATCCCTTAAAAAGCAGGATACGATCTCCACCCCGGTGGGACGTGCCATTGAAGGGGTTGCCTCGAGCCGCGCATTGATTCCTCATGTTTATGACCGGCCGCGACTTTTCACCAAAATTGTCAATCAAAAATACTGTTCACATTGGAATGGTTGGCCTTCGAGGCTAAGTAAAATTGGTAGTTCGGAAACCGGATATGGCTCGACGCATGGCCGAACTAGATCAAGCACCGTTTAAAGACTTAACTGGAGAAGATTATTCCGAATACTCAGAAGAAAGGGAACTCGCCTGCAAGCCAGAGTCTGCAGTCATGGGAGTTACAGGAAGCCGATGTTGAAGGCTAGTTCGGGGGCTACTGACGTAGTCCTGGACTAGGGGGTCCTTGGGTGGCCGACCTATCTCTCATGGGCCGGACTATTGGGCCTTTTGTGCCTTGGTGTGTGCTCCATGTCAAGATGGAAGATCATCCGTTCCCTTGATGTAACCGACTATATGTAAACCCTAGTACCCCTGGTGTCTATATAAACCAGAGGGTTTAGTCCGTATAGGATAGAAGAACAATTCCCATCCTACTATCTAGGGTTTAGTTGGTCTGATCTCGTGGTAGATCAACTCTGTAATCCTCATATACATAAGCAGTATAATCAAGCAGGACATAGGGTTTTACCTCTTAGAGAGGGCCCAAACCTAGGTAAATATCGTGTCCCACATCCCCTATTCCCCATCGATCCAAGATCCACAGTTTCGGACACCCTACCCGAGATCCGCCGGTTTTGACACTAACAATTGTGAAGCGGGCTTATCGATGACAAAGCGGCCCAAAACTTCCATGAGTCCAATTCCATCACCCGACGGCATTAACCTCCATGACCCGGCAACCTCGACACTCATAACTCAACAAGTTCCATATCCATAAGCTGGCAATTATTTCATCAGTAATTCAACATTTACTATGTCAAATGACCTGGCAAGCACTCAGTGTTTCAGGAAGATGACATCCACAAGATGAAGCATTTGAAAACCGGCTCAATAACGAATGGGTCATTATTTCCAATATTTTCTAGCAAAGGACATGCACGAGCAAGTCGATTGTGAAGCCAGCTTGTTGATATGAAGAAGAAACCCGAATTTTCCAGAAGCTGGTTCAGTAAATAAAGGCGGCCTTTTGAGCCAGCCGTTTTCTCTTAAATGTATTAATTATTTTTGGTTTTAGGATCTTAGCATGAATAGATTCAAGCTAACCTGAGGGCTAATGTTGGGGATATTCCCCATGGTTTGACCCGGCCAGGAGGTATAACCGGCCCATCACATGGTGGCTCATGGGTCACCTCGCTTACCGGGTAGACCTAGACGACAAGGGCTATGGTTGATCATGTAAGCCGGCGGAAGGCCGGCTCAGGAGGAACCATGAAGTGCCGTCTTATGAATAAGGCACCAGAGGTATTGTCTTAACTTGGAAGAAAAGACATGGACTAGGATTCGACTTGTAATAGAAAATAGACTAGTCCTAATCCTACTAGGACTCTACATGTAAGTCGACCCCTTCAAACTTATATAAGGAGGGGTAAGGCACCCATAGAGGGACAAGTTTAGAGAGATATACAAGTCAATAGCTCTCGAGATAGAGGTAGTGAAACACCGCGCTTGTAATCAAGATCATCATCATCAATATCAATCAAGTAGGATGTAGGCTTTTACCTCCATGCGAGGGGCTGAACCTGGGTAAACTCGTGTCTCTCGATTCTGATCAACCCCGTTCTGGCTGCTACCTAGTTGCAATGGCCTCACGACTAAGTCGTTTTTCGAGGACATCTACCGTGACAAAACCACAACAAATGCCCTTAAGATTATCAAGAGTATATCAAATTGCAACACGATGCTTTCTCAAAGTTTTCAATAATCTCTTTTCTTCGTGCTCTGAAAGGTTAGGATTGATAATAACATCATATATTTTCTTTTCATTAAGATAAGCATATTTCAATGTATCAGATAGAGTTTTTAATTCAAACGCATGATCACTCTTAGGTGGAAAGGATCTCGAAAAGTTTCAATAGGCAAGTTATGCTTCAGGAGAGGTGCTTGTTTAAAGAATATCTCATCTATTTCATTTCTTTAATTCATATGCATATCGTTTTCATGGTCTAGCCAATATTGTCCTAATGGATCAGTAGGAGGCACAACGATAGAAGCAAGACCAAGGATTTCATCTTTAATAGGCAATTATTCACCACGAGGTTGCTTAATAAATCTGGAGAAATTAAATTCATGAGATACATCACCAAATTTAACTCTAACCTTTTCATTAACACAATCAATTTCAGCATTAATAGTACTCAAGAAAGGTCTACCGGATATAATGGGATAAAAACTATTTTGTTGTGATCCAAGTACTAACAAAGCAGTAGGGTATTTGATCTTACCACACAAGACTTCAACATCTCTGACAATCCCAAGTGGTGAAATAGTATCTCTACTTCCAAGCTTAATAGTAACATCAATATCTTCAATCTCAACAAGATAAATGTCATTCATAACTTCTTGATAAAGAGAAAACGGGATAGCACTTTCACTAGCACCCATATCACATAAACCGTGATAGCAATGATCTCCAACCTTAACAGAAACAGCAAGCAGGCCAACAACCGGTTTGCTTTTACCTATATTATCGTGTTTAGTATTAACTTGCTTAGCAATCCTGGTTGCTCCCTCACAGAAGTGAATGACATGTCCATCAATATTATCAACCAAAATATCTTTAACCATTGTACTATTAGGTTCCACTTTAATTTGTTCAGAGCGTTTAGGTGTTCTAATATTACTCTTATGAACCACAGTTGTAGCCTTAGCGTGTTCCTTAATCCTAATAGGACAAGGGGGTTTCTCAATATAAGTAGTAGGCACAACTGGATCAACATTATAAATAATTGTTTTAGTTTCAGCAATAGTCGGTTCCTTACAAGTTTCTTCAATAGGTGGATGAAATTTAAACTACTACTCCTTAGGAATATCAACATGAGCAACAAATGATTCACAGAAAGTAGATATTATCTCAGAGTCAAGCCCATATTTTGTGCTAAACATGTGAAAAGCATCTGTTTCTAAAGATTTAACAAAATCATATTCAAGATTTATACCTGACTCATTACCTTTGTTGATTTCCCAATCTTCAGAGTTGAGTTAAATCCTTTCAATAAGATCCCATTTGAATTCAATAGTTTTCTTCATAAAGGAACCAGTAAAAGAAGTATCAAGCATTGATCGATCATTATGACAAAGCCGAGCATAAAAGTTTTGTATAATCATCTCTATTGAGAGCTCATGATTGGGGCATGTGTGCATCATATATTTAAGCCTCCCCCGAGCTTGAGCGATACTTTCTCCTACACGTGGCCAAAAATTATATATGTAATTTCGATCACGATGAACCAAGTGCATGTGATAAAATTTCTGGTGGAATTCCAGCTTCAATCGTTTCTAGTCCCATGTTCCAATATCATCCAATAGCATGTATCAAGACAATGCCTTTTCCAAAAAGATAAAGGGGATACTTTCTTATTAACTCCATCCTCGGATAAACCTGCAAGCTTAAACAATCCACAAACTTCATCGATATAAATGAGGTGCATATCAGGATGCATGGTTCCATCTCCTGCATAAGGATTAGCTAGCAGTCTCTCTAAAATACCTAAAGGAATCTCAAAGTAAATATTTTCAGTAGGTTGAGGAGCAAATCTTATTGCTTCTGGTCGAGGTGAAGATATCCCGAATAAGCCCCTCAAAGGATTATTTTCCATAGTAACAAGTGACAGTAAATTTTAGCACGTAATAAAAATGTTTGCTTACCGAATTCCACTTACCAAAGGTGCTTCATTCCCGATCAACAGAGCCAGAAAAGAGTCTTGATGACCCACAAGTATAGGGGATCACTCATAGTTCTTTTGATAAGTAAGAGTGTCAAACCCAACAAGGAGCAGAAGGAAATGACAAGTGGTTTTCAGCAAGGTATTCTCTACAAGTACTGAAAATAGCGGTAACAGATCATTTTGTAGCAAGGCAATTCGTAACTAGTAGCAAGTAGAAATAGTAAAAAGTTGCAGCAAGGTGGCCCAATCCTTGCTATAACAAAGGACAAGCCGGAAAGATCTCTTATAGTAAGCCAAGCCTTCATGAGGACACATGGGAATTGTCATCTAGTCACGTTCATCATGTTTAGTTGATTTGCGTTCACTACTTTGATAATTTGATATGTGGGTGGACCAGTGCTACGGAGCTGTTCTTACTTGAACAAGCAACCCTCTTATGATTACCCCCTCTCGCAAGCATCCGCAAATACAAAAGGAGAATTAAGAGAAATCTAACCACAACATGAAAAATATGGACCCAAATCAGCCCCTTATGGAATAATTCATAAACTAGGGTTTAAGCTTCTGTCACTCTCGCAACCCATCATCTACTTGTTACTCCCCAATGCCTCCCCTTAGGCCCAAGTATGGTGAAGTGACATGTAGTCGATGTTCACATGACACCAATAAAGGAAGAACAACATACATATCATCAAAATATTGAACGAATACCAACTTCACATGATTAAATATAACAAGACTTCTCCCATGTCCTCAAGAACAAAAGTAACTACCCACAAATTATAACCATGTTCAAGATCAGAGGTGAATTGAATATGCTTGACGATCTGAAAATATAATCTTCCACCAAATAAACCAACTAGCATCAACTACAAGATGTAATCAACACTACTAGCAACCCACACATACCAATCTGAGGTTTTGGGACAAAGATTGAATACAAGAGATTAACTTGGGTTTGAGATGATATGGTGTTGGTGAAGATGTTGATGAAGATTGGTGAAACGTCTCCAACGCATCTATAATTTTTTATTGTTTCATGCTATATATTATCAATCTTGGATACTTTATATGACTTTTTGTGCTATTTTATACCTATTTTGGGACTAACCTAGTAACCCAGTGCCTAGTGCCAGTTGCTATTTTCTGCTTGTTTTTTATTTTTCAGAAAATCTATACCAAACAAAGTCCAAACGCTACGAAACTTTTTGGCGATTTTTTCTGGACAAGAGATACCCTAGAAGCTTCGGGAGGAGACTAGACAGCAATCGAGGAGACAACAAGGTAAAAGGGCGCGCCCTTGGGGGGCATCTTGTTACCTTGTGAGCCCCACAAGCCTCCGTCTGACCTAATTCCACCTCTATAAATTCTCAAATATTGGGAAACCAATAGAGAGCCATCTGAAACCCTTTTTCTGCCGCTGTAAGTTTCTGTTCTTCTGTGTTCCAATCTAGAGGCCTTTTTTGGTACTCTGCCGGATGGGGAATAGATCACAGAGGGCTTCTACATCATCCTTGCTACCTTGCGATGATGTGTGAGTAGCTCACCACAGACCTACGGCTCCATAGCTAGTAGCCATATGGCTTCTTCTCTCTCTTTTATCTTCAGTACAATGTTCTCCTTGATGTTCTTGGAGTTCTATTCGATGTAATATTCTTTTGTGGTGTGTTTGTCTGGATCTGATGAATTGTCGGTTTATGATCTGAATATTCATGAGAAGTAATTGAGTTTTTCTGAACTTTCTTATGCATGATTTTTATAGCTTTCTATTTCTCTTTGATCTATCCATTTGGCATGGCCAACTAGATTGATTTATCTTCAGTGGGAAAGGTGATTTGTGATGGGTTCAATCTTGCGGTTCTCTATATCCGAGTGACAGAACAGTTCAAGACACTTATTTGTATTGTTGCCATTAAGGGTAAAATGATGGGGTTTATTCATATTGATTGGGTTTACTTTGTCTACATCATGTCGTCTTGCTTAAGGTGTTACTCCGTTTTTCATGAACGTAATACCATAGATGCATGCTGGCTAGCGGTCGATTGGTGGAGTAATAGTAGTAGATGCAGGCAGGAGTTGGTCTACTTGTCTGAAACGTGATGTCTATATACATGATCATTGCCTTGGATATTTTTATAACTATGTGCTTTTCTATCAATTGCCCAACAGTAATTTGTTCACCCACCGTATGCAATTTTTCGAGAGAGAAGCCTCTAATGAAAACTATGGCCTCGGGTCTACTTTAATCATATTAAAAAAACTAACATTCCTTTGCTGCAATTTTATTTCTTTTATTTTGTTTTGCAATTTGTCCATCTACCTATACAAGATTTGATCCTTGCAAGTAACGAGTTCAAGGAGATTGACAACCTTGTTCCCACATTGGGTGCAAGTATTTGCTTTTGTGTGTGTAGGTGCTGTTCACGAGGCTTTATATGACTCTCCTATTGGTTCAATAAACCATGGTTCTTACTGAGGGAAATACTTATCTCTACTATAGTGCATATCCCTTCCTCTTCGGGGAAAATCCCAACGTAGCTCACAAGTAGCAGGAAGAATTTCTAGCGTCGTTGCCGAGGAGACATCATCAAAACCTATCAAGTACCTACACACAAACTATGATCTACTTGATCTAATTTTTATTTGACTCTTTATGTTCCTAGTTATGTTATCCTTGTTGTCAACACTCAAAAACAAAAAGTGAAAGAAAGACATGGATCCGCATCCACTTGCTAATCTTTTCAAACTTGCTACATGTTGTAACCCAATAGCTAAAAATGAAGAAGTAATAAAAGAAAATGCTATTGGGATACATCTATTGAATGAAAAGCATGATTGCAATCATGTTTGTGTAAATTCTATGAATGTCAATTATGCTAATGATCATGATTTGGGTGATAATTATGATGCTTCTGCTGATCTTGAAAATTCATTTTAGCTTCATGATGAATATGTCATTGATAATAATGTTTTGCAATAATTTTGAAAGTGGGTTTGGAAGAGTGTCAAGTTTAGGTAAAAAGAATCCGACATATTCATAGAATGATCAATCTTACGAGTTTTTTGATAAAAGAGGGTTTGGAAAGGTCATGACTTTAGTTGATGTTAATCCCACTATCTTGGATGATTATAAAACTTTTATGCACGTGGATCATGAAGACAAAATTTTATATGATAGCTATATTGTTGAATTTGATTATGATCCTACTTGTAATTATTATGAGAGAGGAAAATATGGTTGTAGAAATTTTCATGTTACTAAATTACCTCTCGTTATGTTGAGATTATCAATGTTTGATTCTTGTCCCTTGCATATGCTAGAAATTTCTTGTCTTGATAATTTGTTTGCTTATAAAATGCCTATGCATAGGAATTATGTTAGACTTAAATGTGTTTTCACATGTATTATGATGCTCTATTTGTGCTTCAATTCTTGTCTTTCATGTGAGCATCATTGAAATCTCAAAGCCTATCTTAATGCCTGTAAAGGAAGAGCTTGTTGGGAGACAACCCAATAGTTATCATTTGTATTTTTTGAGTATTGACACAATTATGCTACTGTTATGATTCTGTTTTTATGTTTAATTTAGTATTTGTGCGAAGTCAAGCATTTGGAATGATTTGGTTTATGGTTGACTTGATTGTGTGAAAAAATAGAAACTTTTGCGCCAAGTATTGGAATTTTCATTATTGCTGGAACGTGATAAAACTATGAATTTCTTACACATTATTTATATGAAAATTTCCCACGTTGTCCAAATTTTTCATATTTTTTGGAGTTACATAAGTATAGTGTTTGATCAGATCATTACAGATTGTTCTATTTTAGACAGATTTTTTTTTTCTATTGCATAGTTTACTTGTTTTAATGATGCTACGGATTATATCGGGGGGTATAATTCATGGAGAATTTGGAATACAGTAGGTATTATGCAAGAATAACATATGAATGGGTTCATAATAGTACCTAAGGTTTATGATTTTCTTATTATACTAACGGATCTCACGAGGTTTCTATTGAGTTTTGTGTGCTGAAGTTTTCAAGTTTTGGGTGAGATCATGATGGATGAAGGAATAAGGAACGACAAGAACCTAAGATTGGGTATGCCCAAGGAACACAAGGTAACATTCAAGGAGACCCAAGCATCTAAGCTTGGGGATACCCCGGATGGCATCTCCTCTTTCGTCTACAATCCATCGGTATACTACTTGGAGCTATATTTTTATTCATCACATGATATGAGTTTTGCTTGGAGCTTCTTGTATTATAGTAGTCTTTTCTTTGTTTGCTTTTTAGGTTGCCACAATCATTGTTTTCTGCACACACCTTTTGAGAGGAACGCACAATTATTCATGATTTTTTAGAATACTCTATGTGCTTCACTTATATCTTTTGAGCTAGGCGATTGCTCTAGTGCTTCACTTATATCTTTTAGAGCATGGCGGTGGTTATACTTTAAAGAAATGGTTGCACTCTTACAATTCACTTATATCTTTTTGAGAGTCTAATAAATAGTAATGGCAACATGCATGTGTTATGAATTTGGTCCTGATATGATAGGTATTCAAGAGGGATATAATAAAAACTTTCATGTATATCACTGAATATGATAAGTTTGATTCCCTGCAATAGTTTTGTGTTATTAATATGGTAATATGTGGGCGTACTAGTGAACGATTGTGATTTAGTAAAAATATTGGTGTTAAGCTTTGTGATTTCGGAAGCATGCATGTATAGTCTCTCATCACGCGATGAAGTTGAACCATGATTTATTATTGAGTGTCTACCTTATGAGTGGCGGTCGGGGATGAGCGATGGTCTTTTCCTACCAATCTATCCCCTTAGGGGCATGCGTAGTAGTACTTGTCTTCAAGGGATAATAAACTTTTACAATAAGTATGTGAGTTCTTCATGACTAATGTGAGTCCATGGATTATACACACTCTCACCTTTCCGCCATTTGCTAGACTCTTCGGTACCGTGCATTGCCTTTTCTCACCTCGAGAGTCCGTGAAAACTTTGCGGGTGCATCCAAACCCTACGATATGATGCGCTCTATCACACATAAGCCTCCTTATATCTTCCTCAAAATAGCCACCATACCTACCTATCATGGCATTTCCATAGCCATTCCGAGATATATTGCCATGCAACCTCCACCGTTCTGTTTTATGACATACATATGCATTGTCATATTGCTTTGCATGATCACATAGATGACATAGTATTTGTGGCTCAACTACCGTTCATATTTTTATACATGTTACGCAAGATCATGGCACATCCTGGTACACTGGCAGAGGCATTCATATAGAGTCATATTGTTCTAGTATCGAGTTGTAATATTGAGCTATCAGTAAATAGAAGTGTGATGATCATCATTATTAGAGCATTGACCCAGTGAGGAAAGGTTGATGGAGACTATGATTCCCCCACAAGTCGGGATGAGAAACCGGACGAGAAATAAAAGAAGAAAAAAAGGAAAAAAAGGGAGGCCAAAAAGATCGCAACAAAAAATGAGAGAAAAAGAGACAAGGGGCAATGTTACTATCCTTTTCCACACTTGTGCTTCAGAGTAGCACCATGTTTTTCATATAGAGAATCTCCTGAGTTGCCACTTTGATATACTAGTGGGAGTTTTTCATTATATAACTTGGCTTGTATATTCCGATGATGGGCTTCCTGAAATGCCTGAGGTCTTCATGGGCAAGCAAAGTTGGATGCACACCCACTTAGTTTTCAGTGGAGCTTTCATACACTTATAGCTCTTAGTGCATCCGTTGCATAGCAATCCCTACTCCTCGCAATGACATCAATTGATTGGCATCTCCATAGCCCGTTGATTAGCCGCGTTGATGTGAGACTATCTTCCTTTTGTTTGACTTCCCCTTATTTATCTCTATCACCACATTTTATTCCACCCATAGTGCTATGTCCATGACTCACGCTCAGGTATAGCATAGGGTTGAAAAAGCTAAAGCGCATTAAAAAGTATGAACCAAATGCTCGGCTTGTCATTGGGGTAGTTCATGGTTAATACTTTGTGTTAGGAAGACCAAGCATGGTAAGATTATATGATTTTGTAGGGATTGCGTTCTTTAGCATTTTTATTTTGAAAGGCATGATTGTTTGTTGGTATGCCTGAGTATTGATGTCTTTATATCAAATTATAGACTATTTCTTTGAATCATTCGTATCTAAAATATTCATACCATAAAAGAGATTGTATGATACAAATGTTAGGTAGCATTTCACATCAAAAATTCTATTTTTATCATTTACCTACTCGAGGACGAGCAAGAATTAAGCTTGGGGATGCTGATATGTCTCCAACGTATCTATAATTTTTGATTGTTTCATGCTATTATATTATCAATCTTGGATACTTTATAGGACTTTTTGTGCTATTTACATTATTTTTTTGGGACTAACCTATTAACCCAATGCCAATTGTCATTTGCTGTTTTCTACTTGTTTTTGGTTTTCTAGAAAATCAGTACCAAACAGAGTCCAAATGGTACACAACTTTTTGACGATTTTTTCTGGACAAGAAAGACCATAGATGCTTCGGGAGGAGACCAGACGACAATTGAGGAGACGGCAAGGCAACAGGGCGCACCCTAGGGGGCGCCCTCTTACCTTCTAGGCCCCATGAGGCTCCATTTGACCTAATTCCACCTCAATAAATTCTCAAATATTGGGAAACCAACAGATAGCCACCTGAAACCCTTTTTCCGCCACGTCAAGTTTATGTTCTTCCGTGATCTAATCTGGAGGCCTTTTCTGGTACTCTGCCAGGGAGGGAATCGATCATGGAGGGCTTCTACATCATCCTTCCTGCCTTCTGATGATGCGTGAGTAGTTCATCATAGACCTATGGGTCCATAGCTAGTAGCTATATGGATTGTTCTATCTCTTTGATCTTCAATGCAATGTTCTACTTGATGTTCTTGGAGTTCTATTCGATGTAATCTTCTTTTGCGATGTGTTTGTTGGGATCCGATGAATTGTGGGTTTATGATCTGAATATTCTTGAGAAGTAAATGTGTCTTCTCTGAACTTTATTATGCATGATTGTTACAGCTTTGTATTTCTCTCCACTCTATCCAATTGGTTTGCCCAACTAGATTGATTTATCTTCAGTGGGAGAGGTGATTTGTGATGGGTTCAATCTTGCGGTGTTCTATATCCCAGTGACAGAAGGGGACAAGACACGTATTTGTATTGTTTCCATTAAGGGTAAAATGACGGGGTTTATTCATATTGATTGGGTTTACTTTGTCTACATCATGTCATCTGGCTTAAGGCGTTACTCCGTTTTTCATGAACTTAATACCATAGATTGCATGCTCGATAGTGGTCGATTGGTGGAGTAATAGTAGTAGATGCAGGCAGGAGTTGGTCTACTTGTCTCGGACGTAATGCCTATATACATGATCATTGCCTTGGATATCATCATAACTATGCGTTGTTCTGTCAATTGCCCAACAGTAGTTTGTCCTCCCACCGTATGCTATGTGTTCGAGAGAGAAGCCTCTAGTGAATACTATGGCCCCCCGGGTCTACTTTAGTCATATTATAAAAGCTAAAATTCCTTTGCTGCGATTTTATTACTTTTATTTTATTTTGCAATTTATCCATATACCTATACAAGATTTGATCCTTGCAAGTAACGAGTTCAAGGGAATTGACAACCCTCTTGCCCGCGATAGGTGCAATTAGTTGCTTTTGTGCATGATTCTCCTATTGGTCGATAAACCTTGGTTCTCACAAAGGGAAAAACTTATCTCTACTATACTGCATCTCTCCTCCTCTTCGGGGAAAATCCCAACACAGTGCACAAGTAGCAATTGGCCCTTCCATGATGAGAGGATCATTGGTGATGTCGATGGCATCGATTTCCCCCTCCCGGAGGGAAGTATCCCCTGCTAAATCGCTCCGCCAGAGAGAAAAAATGCTCCTGCATAGGTTCCGCCTTGAGACGGTAGTGCTTCGTCCCCGAAGTCTTCTTCTGGTTTTTTTCTAGGGCAAATAGCATCATATAGGAGAAGGAGGGCCTCGAAGGCCTGCTAGTGGGGTCACGAGCTCACATGGCGTGCCCCGGAGAGTGCCACGTGAGCTTGTGATTCTTTGGTGGGTCCCCTCCTGGTATTTCTTCCGCCAGTATTTTTATTAATTCCAAAATAATTCTTCGTAAATTTTCAGGTCACCTGGAGCTCTGGAGAATATCTATATCTGCTGTACCTTTTCAGGTCCAGAATTGAAGCAACCGACAATATCCCTCTTCATGTGAAACATGCAAAATAAGGGAGAAAAGGTACTCAAAACATTATAAAAAGTAGTAGGAAAACATGATGCAAAATGGATGTATCATATATCTGTTCTGGCACCCTACCGAAGGGAGAATCCATCACTAGATGCTTCTTCATCAACATTGTTGCCTCGCTCTTCTGTGAGTAGTTTCTTTAGGACCTTAGGGTCAATAGCAGTAGCGCGATGGCATCCTCTCTCCTTTGTGATTCAGTAGAAAGTTTCCATGAGCTACCTGATACGTGTCTGACGTATCTATGATTTTTGATTGTTTCATGCTTTTATCATACTATTTTTACATATTTTTGGCCACAATTTATATTATTTTTATTTGGACTAAGCTATTAATCCATGTCGAAGGCAAGTTCCTATTTTCTATTGTTTTTGGGTTTTTAGGTGAAAAATTCACAGAGCCAAAATAAATTGGAATTTTTTGTGGATTTTTTCTAGAATATATCAGAATTTTTAGCGACAGAATCAATGCAAGGCGATGCTCGCGGGCCCCACAAAGCTAGGGGTGCGACCTAGGGCCCACCCGCGCCATGTTGGCTTGTGGCTAGACCGTAAGTCAGTTGGAGCTCTCCTTCGGCGCAAGGAAGCTAATTTTAGGGGGCGGGGAATCATGTAAAAATTTATCCTGATCGGAGTTACGAAACTTCGGCTATTAAGAAATGGTGCTTGGCCACAGAAACAGTACCGAAACAAAGAGGAAAACACAAAGAAAAAGAGAGGAGAGATCCAATCTCAGAGGGGCTCCCTCCCTCTGAGAGCCATGGAAGGCAAGGAACAGAGGGGGAATCCTCTCCTCATCTAGGGAAGAGGTCAAATAAGAAGAAGGAGGGGGGCCTCTCCTCCCTCTATCCCGGTGGTGCCGTAGCGGCATCGGGGGAACCATCATCACGGCGACCATCTCCAACAACTTCATCGTCTTCATCAACACCTCCAGCACCTTCCTCCCCTATATTCAACATCTTCGCCATCATCACTCTCCCGCAACCCGCTGTAACCCCCTACTTGAACATGGTTTTCGATTCTATAAATTGTTATCCAAGGATTTGTCTCATCACTATTATGTCTAAGTAGTTTAGTTTTGTCCTATGGGTTAATTGGTTATCATGATTTGTTTGAGTTGCATGTCTTATTTTGCTGTTGTCCTTTGGTGGCCACCATATGAGCTTGCAATATATGGATTACCCTCTAGGGTGTTTCAATATGTGATTTATTTGCTTATGGTGGGTTGCAGGAGTGACAGAAACCTAAACCCCAGTTCATGAGTCGTTGCATATGGATGAAGCGGGACCAATTTATATTAATGCTATGGTTGGGTTTTACCTTAATGAACGAGTTAGTATTTGTGGTAGTTCCAACCATAAGTGCATACAATTCTGAGTAATGGATGGCATGCTAGCAGAGGCCTCTCCCACACATAAAATTGCAACCACGATTATTAGTCTAGTTATCAATTGCCAAAGGACAATTCCGCGCATCCTACCACCACTTTTTCACACTCACTATGTTTTCTTTATTGTGTTGTTTTAAACAACACCTAACTTTTATTTCCAAGTTGTTTATTATTTTCCAAACCTATCACATCATACCCACAAAGTAGTTATATTTCTTGTTTCTAGGTAAAACAAACATTTAGTTTGCGTAGAGTTGTACTAGTGGTTGTTAGAACTTGAGATAATATTAGTTCTACCTTTACCTCCTTGTTGGGTTCGACACTCTTACTTATCGTAAATATTACAAGTGATCTCCTACACTTGTGAGTTATCACTGCCTCACATGATCGTGATCAATATGATGTAATCGGTGGTGTGTTTGTTAGGATATGATGAATTATCACTTTATGATCAGATTTTTCATTGAAATAAGTTGAATCTTTTGAAGTTACTTTGTTGAATAATTGAATAGCTTTCTTTGCCCTCCAACCTATTTGTCTTCTCTGGACAAGTTTGATGGGTTATTCTTCAGAGGAGTTGTGCATTGTAGTGGGTTCATCTATTGCAGTGATCTATATCCCAGTGATAGAAAGGGACAAGACACATATTGTCGTTTTGGAACATGATCACCTATGGGGCCACCGGCCCCTTGTGGTTCGTCAAGGGGAAGGTCACGTTACACAAAGAGCAGAGGCCATGAAACACCACGACGAGGATGACACTGGTGGTTTTTACCCAGGTTCGGGCCGCCGTGAGGCGTAAAACCCTACTCCTGCTTTGGTGGATTTGAAGGAGAGACCCAACGAATGTGGAGCGCTCAACCTCGGCAAGGTGGCCTCGGGGCGAGCAGCTATGCGCGTACAAGTATGCATGGGCCCGAATCCTTTGCTAGGTTGCCTTGGACCTCCTTTTTTAGCTTAAGGGGTGACCACAGTGGCAAAACAATCTGTATCTAATGATTAGATAGCTAACAATGCTATCATACCTAACTCTGGTAGTTAGGACAAAGTGCATTAAATGCACTGCTAGGTGTCATGCTGAGGATGTAGCCCGGCAAGCCTGCCGTGCCGCTTAATCATCTTCTGCTTATCTACTTGACACGCCTCTGGATGGGTGTCATATGAAGGTAATCTGTCTTCCAAATGGCTGCCACGTGCCCAGTGGAAGCCACTTAATCACTTGGGGGCTCGACACTGCACTGATAAGTGATTTGCATTGTGATGCAGTGGAGCGGTGGCGCCTTGGCGGGGAGATTCGCCCTTGGCGGACCCGGCAAGCTTGCCGTGGGAAGCTTGGATTTGTCCCTGGGATGGTCTCGACCTGGCCAGGCTCTCCTGCCTGGCAAGGGAGGCCTTCCCAAGGTGATGCTCTTCTATTTTGTCTTGTCTTGGTCTTCTTCATTTGCCCTTTGATCTCACTAAGAGCTGCTTGTATGGCTTGGCCTTCTTCGCATGCTGGTGTAGCTATTTGAAGCCAACACGCATGTGTATAAGTCTGGGTAACAAACGTAAATGTTTGTTGTACCGACAGGAGCCCCCGGGCATGGCCCATACGTGCTGCTGAGCATCATTGGGGTAGGTCCCAACAAATACATAGGCGAACACTTTGGCCGAACCGCGATGGGCTTTCCTTGTTCCTTGATATCTTCCTTGCTTCTTCATCGAGCTGTGATTGAATCAGTTTCCAGTTTTCCGTGCGTCGTATGAGACGACGTGGGGCGACCCACGTTCACGGGGAGGTAACTGCCATTTCATTCATCCCACTACCCATGCCGTTTCTGCCACGTATGCTGCATGCATTGCGCAGGGTTGGTGGCGGGCGCTTAGGGTGCGGGAATGAGTGCCATGGCAAAAATCCCAGCACCGTAGATAGGCGCAAAAGGGCGATCTTGATTCAGCACATCTTTAGCGGCGCAGAGGAGCTGGAGTGGTGGAGTGGGGCGGTTACCCCTCTAGGTGGTGAGGAGCCAGCCCCCGGCCATGCCTCCCAATAAAAGGGGCATGGATGGGGGGCTCACCCACACACATCTCCTCCTTCTTCTTCTCGCATCCCTCTTCCGCCATGGTGAGGGGAAGAGGATGTGGTAGTACTCTAGTAGCGGCGACGAAGGCTTCTACTCGACAGCGCCTCCCACCCCCTGCTGGGGTGCAGGGGCAGAGTCCAGCGCACGAGGAGGCGCTGTAGGTCGAGGGCACGGCCGCCATGGCACTCGGGGCCGATGAGGTTGTGGCGGTGCCTTGATTGCTCCCCCTCCAGCCGCCCTGGTCCCGAATGAAGGGCATGTTGGGGATCAGCCATTGGAGTTCATCGTCAAGCTTCGTGCGCCTCCACACAGCCGCCTTCGGCTCCCCACTCCTTTCGCAAGAGTGATGGAAGTATAACAGCCGCCAAGGCTAAGGCTGCACATGAGGGGCTGCTCTAATGGCAGCATGCGGGCGGACATAGAGTTCCCTGCACCTCATGTCATGCTTCTCCAGCGTGGTTGGAAAACTTTTGCTCGTGCCCACAACTTGGCGGCGGGGCACATTCTCCATTTCAGATTAATGGATGCCACCCTGCTCTCCGTCAAGGTCTTCGGGCATTCGGGTGCTCGTTTAGGGTGCTGCACGGAGAGCTCGACCAATGACGAAAGCTCCTCCTCGAGCGATAGCGATGAAGAGGACAGTGTCGGTGAGGACGACGGCGCCGAGCGGGAGGACGGCGGCTCGAGCTCCAGCTGAGCGCCGGTCGCACCGTCACCGTTAGCAAAGCGCCGGCGGCAACACCGTCTACACATGCGTCTTCTTCCCCTAGTAGAGCGATTTGCCGGGGTGTTAGCTGTGGATGCCTGCGCCTCCTCCAACAGTCTTCCAGCTGGGTCTCGCACTACTAGGAAAAGGCTTATTAGTGGCGCACCTGTTTTGGCCATTAATGGCGCACTACAGGTGCGCCACTATCATCACGCCACTAGTAACATATACTAATGGCGCACCCCTGGTGCGCCATTATTATACCAGACTATAATGGCGCACCAGGCAGTGCGCCATTAGTAAGTCACACGGTGTGCCATTAGTATGCCCCCCAGGGGGCCATATTTACCTTGTGCTCTGGGTTACTAATGGCGCACTAACAGATAATGCGCCACTAGTATTTTTTATAGCAGTGCGCCACTAATGTGCTGTATGGTGCGCCACTAGTATGAATATTAGGAATTTTTTTTCTTTTCTGATATTTGCACAGATTACAAAATATATTACTGCACAGAATATAGACAACAAAACATATAAACAGCAGATTCATCGAATACAATAGAAGATTAGTCTCCGAATACAATTCATCATATTAGCTAGTCTCCGAATTCAAAAGACCGAACAAAGTTAGAACATTACAAGTCTCGAGACCACGAGTAGCGAGTTTGTCTTCACATTACAAGTCGATATCAATCATCTAAACTACCATCACATAGAAGAGAGCTGCGGTCATCACGATGAGCATCATCGCGATGAAACTGGTCTTCATCCGGTTCCTCCTCCGCTCCCTCCTCTCTCCCGCTAGATAGTGCGCGTATCTAGCTTCCGCCTCCGCCCTAGTGGTGTACCCTTTGTAACTGTTACCGCTGAAACGGTGAACCTGTCTCTGACACTCCTCCCAGTCGTCATAGACTCCGGGAACCTTACCCTTGTACACGACATACGACGGCATCTCTATGCACTAGCCAAACAAAACGTTAGTAGCAATTCACACACAATACATAAGCAATATATAAGTATGCAACAAAAGGATCGGAAGAGAAAAGCAAGACATTAATAGCACGATTCATGGTCCTACTAATAAATAGCATCGATTACATATAAGTTGAACGACTGTCCAAACCAAAGAGACATACAAGTTCATTAAAGTTTAATTACAACATGAGCTAATCGATATTTCAGAACTACATAGCATCACTACTTTCGACTCGACTCAGGGACCGGAGCGTGGATGAAGCCGCCGTCTGTCGTGATGGTCATGAAATCGCGGGCGTTGTCAGCCTGCATTCGTAGCGTTGTTTCTATCTCACTGTTGGACGGTTGATATCTGAGGTAGAACTGCCCCGAGGTACGAAGGACATCTTCATGGATGATTTCCGCAAATTCCGACTGGATGCGAAAGAATTCTTGTCTGATGTCCGCGTCCTGGATTGCCGACAAGCGTCCGGCCCAATCTTTGAGATTATTTGGTAGCAGAAGGTGATTATGGTCCCGTACGATCGCCCGCATGTGATGGAGGGCGTAGTAGGCATCCTTTTGACCGCCAAGCGGCTCCTTGACGCAGGGGAACATCGTATTTGTGGGTGAACACATGCTTGCCGTACCTATGAATTGGCCTGCTGAAGGTGCCTCCAGATCTGGCGTAGCCGGGGAGAACATCATCAAGAACTTTCTTGATATTTGTGTAGTCTTTCTTCGACTGACGGTCCGAGTCGAAATACGTGGCCATGGAATATTTCGGGCTTAAGAGGATGCGTGTGCAATGTGTGTCACTGCACAAAACACGGAATGTTAGAAAAAAAAAAGAATGATCGAAATCTAAGAAATCATATGTTACGGGGCGGTGAGGGGATGACTTACTCGGGAAAGTAAGGCACGAGGAAGTTATCCTTATCTGGGTTTGCCAGAATTACGCCTTTGAGGTATGAACTCACGACTTGCCGGTCCCCAGCGCTGCCCAAGATGTTGGCACGCATGTAGAAGGGGTCGACTAGCACGATGTCCGGGGTCTTGTCTCTAATGATCCGCATCGCCATACTCAGCGAAAATAGCCGAGCGAAGGTGTAGTGCAGCGGATGAAGGTTAAACATAGCGAAGATGTCATCAAACCGCAGGACGATCATACCCCCGATGGCGCTATCCACAAAGCCCTTGCCCTCTGGCACCTTGGCCACGAAAACCGGGTATGCCACATCATTCTCTCGGAGATGTCGCTTCTCCAAAGAAAGAACACTATCATGCAGACTCCGCATAGCACCGGTTGCAGCATTGAGCAGATTAGTCGGTAGCATCGGCCTACCGCCACATGCACCCTCCTGGAGATATCCTTAGGTGAAGGTGGCCCGTCCTGAGCACGGATCGTACTCGATGCCGGCTGGCTCGCACCCTTGTTACTCTTTCTTTTCCGTCCTTCTTCTTCTACTGTAATGGGATCGAGTTCTGCTCAGAGACCGCCTTCTTGAGTGTGTTGGGGCTGATAATATTTTGCACCACGGCTATCTGAGGCTCGGTGAAGGCGGCAGCTGGAGGCGTCTCCTGAGAACTGAACGCCAGATGACGCCTGTTGCAATTGGGTTTCTCCGCGGTACCAGCTAGATCGTCTTTTGCAGGGTTGGGTTCTTGAGAAGGAGGCCCCAAGAATTCGTCACCGTACCCATGTTCGTTGAAGTACTTATCGACATTGGTAAATGTACCATCGTCGTCGTTGTCGTCGTCCGGATCCTGTGCCATATGCATGTCCAGCATGTCCGGTAGCGTTGCGGGGGTCTTGCCATGGCTTGGCGCCGGCACGACTTGCGGTGTTGTCTATGGGGTGGTGTCCCCCGCCCCCAAACGAATCTGGCTCTTCAGCCAAAGCATGGGCCAGCTTATGCAGGCGCTGAGGGTCATCACATCATCTTCGTCGGCCCCATGGGGTCGATACGGAGGTAATATGCCGTCGAAGCCCGGCAGCACCCGAACCAGTTGAACCCTATAAACGGTGGGTGGCATCTGATTATCGTGGAACACGCGGATGCCCGGTTGAACGATTCTACCCTTGGCGACATTGACCAACTCGTCGTTCATGAAGTGCAGGAGAGTGCACGGAACGTCGGCGGCGCCCTGCGAAAACATGTAGGGCGTCAGGGATGCCCAGTCAAAGGCAAGGAGATGAAGTCATCGGCCGAGAGGCTTAATTAGTTACCGTGATGGCGTCGAGCTCAGCTAATGTCGAGGCACCGCCAACGGTGGGCGTGCAATTGACGGAGGGGCCGCTTGCTGCCGAGGTGCCGGCCGGCGTATTCTTCCCACACCCGGGTGCATTAAGCTGCAATGCCGGCGCCGCCGCGGGAGACACCAATGGCGCCGCCAGCGCGTTGCGCGAGTTGCTGCCCGTGAAGCTAGGAATCGGGGGCGGCCCCTGTTGGCTGCCCGCCACCCACGCCTGCAGCCCAGAAACCAAGGTAGGTATAATGGCGGTGATCGTCGCTCCCAGTTGGTCTCGCACTTGCTCTTCGACCATCTCCGGAATCCGCACCACTTGTGCCTTGAGTTGTTGAACCTCGCGCCGCTGGCTTTCCGAGCTGGTCTTTCTCTCCTTTCGCCCAGCGGTATAGTATTCCGACCGTTTCATGGACAAGCCTTTGCCGGCCACACGACCAGCTAACGACGGCTTACTGAGCGTATCCTTGTTTTTCATTATGTTCGACGCCCTATTTAAAGGGGTGTCGAAAGGGGAGCTCTGAGACGACCCTGCGCTACTGCTTTCAGTGTCCTATAGAAGGAACATGAACCATTTAGAAATTTGGCTTCATTAATTAGAATGCAACCATATGGAGCTAATTACGCGGGGGTGTATTCCTTACCAGAACACGCTCAAGCGCCTTGGTCTTCGGATCCGTGGCAAGCTCCTTGGTTACCGGGTCAATCTTGTACCGGGCCCTGACATAGTTCCTGGTCTGCTTGTCACGGTATTTCTCGAAGCGGGGCGGTAGGCCTTGCTCGGCACGCTCCGCGTCCTCCTTGTCCCATATAGGTTCCGCCACTCTGTAACCGCCGGGACCGAGTTTGTGGACCCCTAAGTTCAAGTCCCGCATATCTTTCCCCCACTGACTTGATTCCTCGGATGCGTTGCTCTCGCACTTGATCTTGAACTCCCGGTAGTCATCTTCGCTGATCGAAGGATTTTTCTCCTTGATCTTCTCATAACTATCACCTTTTTCAATCATGCTCTTCACCGCGCCTCTCCAAGTAGCCAGGGCCTTGCTCATCTTCGTGAGGGCGGCACTGTTCACTTTATTCCCTGAGAGGCGTGTGTTTGCGAAGTCACCGGGGAACTTGTATCGTTCGTGCAGCTTCGTGAAGAGGAGGTTGCGCAAATTCCCTCGGTCACGATGCCTTAGATTCTTGGTGTTGATCGAGACGGTGCTCCCGAGAATGCACCTGAGCTGTCCCGCGTACCCCTTGACTATTTCTTTGGGCGCCGTTGGATGCCCCTCGGAGGACACTTCAGTAAATTCCTCCTTGACGGTGCCGAGCACGTTCAGGCGCCGGTCCTTCCGTTGCCTCTTTGGTTGGCTGCCATCTGTGCATGCGCTGCCATCATCAGTGGTGGCATCCTCGGCAGCACCATCAGTGGTGTCATCCCCGACGCCACTAGGGGTTGTGTAGTCAGGATCGGTGTCTTCCGCGGTGTCCTCATAGCGTTGAGGTTCTTCCTCCATCTCCTGGGACAGCTCCCAGAATGCCTTGCCGCCCAAACCGCCGGCCTCATCGTTGTGGGCCATGTTCGCTCTAAATAGGAAAAAGTTTGGTCAAAAAGTTGGTTATTGTCAAGGAACAAGATCATGGTCTCATCATTTAGGGTTTGTCGACGAGGCATCCTAAAAGCTAAGCTTTTATCATTTAGGGTTTGTCGACGCCGAGGCACCCTAAAAGCCTAAGCTTTCATCATTTAGGTTTTTATCGACATCGAGGCACCCTAAAAGCCAAGGTTTTATCATTTAGGGTTTGTCGACGCTGAGGCACCCTAAATGCTAAGTTAAGTTTTCATCATTTAGGGTTTATCGATGCCGAGGCACCCTAGGTTGACTGATATATATGGGTACTCTAAATGTCCTACTACATCCAAAGACCCCAGCTAGGTTTCTCAAGCATGAGTTAAGGTATGAGTAAATCTTTGCAATATTGAGTTGGTATGTTAGTAACTACTACTATCTGTTCGGGTTCGATCTCACTCCAGCCGGCTAGAAATACTTGAGCATGACTACAAAAGCATATATGCTTTTATGTTGGAACCTTAGACTCAACATTCAACACTAAGTAATCGTCAAATGGCTAGGGAATTAAAAAGACCTGATCATAAATATAACTATCTAACATTTAGCAGGAAAAAAATAAGGTTGCAGGACAGAACATAAACATATTATATCACAGGCACACACATATGTATATATATCACACATACTTGAGTTAACACAGACTACAAAATGAAACAAGTTCACAAGGTTGGATACACATATATGGTGACAGATAGACCACAAATACACAGCAAGAACACTTGAACTAGTGAGAACACACAATCTGTGATACAATATTTATAAGTACGAAGCTGAACAATTGTCAGGTTGCAAGATCTTATCAAATCTGAATATTACAGGTACTACACGTCGCCGATGCACCCTAAATGCTAAATTAAGTACTAAGATACCCCGGCCCATGCATTAGTCGCAAGTACCCCATATGTCCTATTTTTAGCAAAGTCATGCTAAAATTCATGGAAAATTTCAGCATGACCTTTGGTGAAAATAGGACATATGGAGTACCCGAATTTGCGAGAACGGAAGTTAATCGACATTCCGGCAAACTCAAGGGCCTCTCGGGTACCTGCAAAATCATTATCCAACGAAGGAATTGCGCCGCACACTGCTGCCTCACATTGCTGCCAAAATCATTATCGACATGCTGAACTGGTATTTCACTCTTCATAGCTGAACAGTCTAACAACCAAATGATGCCTGAATGCGCGCTGCGGGTGTGTCGGTCTAAGAATGAGACCAGTGCCTACTGCATACCAAGTTAACTCATGCTGACAGAAACAAACTTATAACAACGTAAATGAAATTGCAGTTGTATGAAACAGAAAGACCATAGTGCTAGTCACTAGGCTAGATAGCCCTGCTGACTGAACAGACTTGCAGAAATTGGTGCCACTAAACATTTTCATCTAACTCAATCAATGCATAGACTTGACAAAACAAAAATAAAATTGCGCCAAATTAATCAGCTTCCAACAGTACAAGTACAGATTGTACAACTTAACAGTCAAGCAGAAGTTTTGCTTGCATAAAAACAAGTGAAACAAGTTATCTAGCAGACCAACACAAACACAGGTGGTACAAGATGGAGTATATATGTAAGTTCTATGGCACAAGTTAACAAATCAAGTATGAAGGGCACATAAAGAAACCATTCTTTAGTTGATCCAAGGAAACAGAGGTCACAACAATGTTTTATTAACGAGCCAAATAATCAAGTCTTTCTTCTTGTTATAATGAGATAAGGTTGGAGTCATGTCAGATTGGAGTCATGTCAGAAAACTAAAGATTATTACTGAAGTTTTCAAAATTGGAGCCTGTCAAACTATCACTGAAATTTCAGAGAACAACAACAGTAGATTATGCACGAATTTGTGCAAATTGATAATTGGAGTAGCTGATGGAGTACAAAATTCTCATTTTTGCACCATACAGCGATCAAGAGCATCTAGTTTTTTTCATTACAGCAGAGTATAACCATCAGTTGGTTAACATATAATTTTCTTCTGAATACAAGAGTAGCCATACAAGCACATGGCAGCAAAAGAAATCTCCCAGCTAAGGCCACACATCTGATACCTAACTGAACTTTTCCATAACTGCTAACTGTACTACAGTAGCATATATTCAGGTTCATCCCTTTTGACAATAGCAGGATATAACAAATGCAAAAACATGGTCACTATTGCGGTTTTGCACACAGACCTATCAATAGGATATAACTAATGAGGAGGGCGGCATGAGGAAATCACCGAGAAGTTGCCGGTCGCTGGGGAAAAGAGAGCCGGGTGCTACGGCAGAAAATCAAGCGTGGGGATACGAACGGCGGCTCACAGTGAGGTCGGGGCGTGCTTGGAGAGGCCGGGGGGGGCGCCGGTGTTGCAGGTCGAGGCGGCGGCAGCGGCGATGCCGACGGTGGTGGAGCGAGGCGATCCGGCGGAGGAGAGCTTCCCGGCTCTAGCTGGTGGTCCAGGAGGAAGAAGCAGTGGGCAGTGCACCTCATCGGAGCAGGCGCGGCGGTCGTCGGAGCGGGCGCGGGGGTCGTCGGAGCGGGTGCGGGGGTCGTCGACGGCGGTGGAGCGGGCGCGGGGATCTGGCGAGGGAGGGAAGGGGGATCTGGCGAGCGATAGATGGACAGAACGCACATACACATAGCTATAGGGGGGAAGGTTAGTAATGGCGCACCATCTAGGGGTGCGGCATAAAAACAGTGATAGCAATGGCGCACCCACCTCTGTTGCGCCATTAGTAACTTTTTTTTTATTTTTTGTTGCATCTAATAATATTTTAGAAAATGAATATGAATATGAAAGAGTAATATGAATTTGAAAATATCATCAAATTTTTTATTTGATTTTTTTAGTGGGGGGAGGGATAGCAATGGCGCACCACCTAGCGGTGCGCCATAAGTAACTTTTTTTTTGGATAGCAATGGCGCACCACCTAGCGGTGCGCCATAAGTAACTTTTTTTTGGATAGCAATAGTGCACCACCTAGTGGTGCGCCATTAGTAATTTTTTTTTTGGGTTTTTAGTTGCATTCATTTGTGAATTGGTAAAACATTTATGAATATGAAAAAATATCATCAAATTTGCAAAAATATTCATGAATTCAAAAAGTGCCCATGAAATTTAAGCAGGAAAAGGAACACTAAAAAATAAAATACAAGAATAAATATAAATAAAAATTTGTATATCAATGGCGCACCTCATTCGGGTGCGCCATAAATACCTTCATAGCAATGGCGCACCCTCACCTGGTGCGCCATTACTAACTATTTTTTTTTGGATTTTTAGTTGCATCTAATAATTTTTTAGAAAATGACGATCAAATTTGAAAACATTTATGAATGTGGAAAAATATCATCAGATTTCAAAACATTTATGAAAAAATATGAATATGAAAAAATATCATCAAATTTGTTATTTGATTTTTTTTGGATTTTTTGTTGCATCTAATAATTTTTTAGAAAATATTTATGAATATGAAAAAATATCATCAGATTTCAAAATATTCATGAATTCAAAAAGTGCCGCCCATTTCCATATGCCGAAATACAATCGAGAAATGAAGACTACGATTTAAATACAATCGATCTTAGCTAGCTATCTTTTCACAATCTTCTTGCCCTTCTTTTTCGCAAATGGAGTTCTTCTGTTGAACGGACGTCCTTTAGGTAGGGTGGTCCTGCTTCTTCTTGTGGTGTATGGCACTTCATCGTCGTCGTCATGTTCCATCTTCGGGTCGCCGTACTTGTCGAAGTCTTGCTCATTGGCGACTCCATCCATTGCAATGATCTTCCTTTTGCCTCTCCTCACGACAACACGACTGGGCTTTGACGGGTCGGTAATGAGGAAGCATTGGTCCACTTGGGAAGCCAGTACCCATGGCTCATTTTTCGCGGTGAGGTTTGCGCCCGCGGTCTTGGATTTGGCTTCGGGTATAACCATGGTGGTGAAATACCGGTCTTCTTTTAGGACGCTCTTGGCCCATCTGACACGGAACATCGGGACCTTCTCTCCAGCGTAGCTCAGCTCCCAGATCTCCTCGATCCTTCCGTAGTATCTGTCCTTCTCATTACCGGTGTAGGATTCCATCGTTACCCCGGAGTTCTGATAACCATCGCTCTTCATGTCCTTGTCCTCGGTGTAGAATGTGTAGCCGTTGATATCGTACGCCTCATAGGTCATCAGGTTGTGCTCGGCGCCCTGTGACAAGGCGAATATGAGTTTTTCTTCCGCGGAAGAATCCTCATGTAAAGGGTACGACAGAAGCTTCTCCTTGAACCAACGCGTGAAACATGAGTTGTGCTCTTTGATTATATCTCCGTCCGTCCTCTGTTGGCCTCGGTCATTGTACGTCTTCTCAATAAAGGTTTTGTGCTCTACCACCCAAGGATCGACCACGTCTATGTGTTGTAGCGCGACTAGGTTTGCTCTTTCAAAGTTGGCGAGTCGACCCTCCAAGTCGACATGCATTTCGCGGCGACCATCGCGGTGACCCCATCCAGCGAGCCTGCCGAGGTGTCTGTTGACGGGCAGACCAACGGGGTTCTCGATGCCTAGATAATTCGTGTAGTAGGAGATGCACTCTTCGGTCAGAAAGCCCCTGGCTATGCTTCCCTCTGGACGTGACATGTTGCGAACGTATCCTTTGATGACACCATTCATCCTTTCGAATGGCATCATGCTGTGCAGGAACGTCGGCCCGAGTTGGATGATATCCTCCACGATATGGACCAGCAGATGCACCATAACATCGAAGAATGCGGGCGGGAAGTACATCTCAAGCTCGCATAGTATCACCACGATCTCTTCCTGTAGCCTTCTGAGTTGCCTCACGCCAACCAACTTCCGAGAGATGACGTCGAAAAAGTTGCATAGGCCAAATAGCGTTTCACGGACGTGCGCGTCCATGATCCCACGGATTGCAACTGGAAGTATCTGCGTCATCAGCATGTGATAGTCGTGAGACTTCATCCCGCTGAACTTCTGCTTCACTGAGTCTAGGTATCTGCTTATCTTCCCCGCGTAACCGTAAGGAAGTTTTACTCCTACGAGGCAGGTGAAAAACTGCTCGATCTCCTCCTAACTTAGAGTGAAGAACGCGGGAGGGCAGTCATTTCCGATCTTCTTGGCCTTTTTGCCTTTGCGACGACTTTCCGTGTCCGTCGCCTCATCATCATTAGCATGAAGCTCCTCCATGATGCAAATTGATTTCAAGTCTGCCCTTGCTTTCGGCCCATCTTTGGTTCTCTCTGGCATGTTGAGCAGGGTACCAAGCAGACTCTCGCACACGTTCTTCGTGATATGCATGACATCAAGGCTGTGAGGCACACGGAGGATCTTCCAGTACGGCAAGTCCCAGAAAACTGACCTCGTTTTCCATACCTTCAGCAGCGGCTCTAGCGCCTTTCGCTTCTTTCCCGGCGGTGGGCACTCTTTCCAATTTTTCAACAGCTCGTCTATTTCCTCGCCGCTCCTCGTACGCGGGCGTTTTCGGGGTTCGGTTTCACCATCGAACAGATCCATGCATTTTCTCCATGAGTCATCATCGCGAAGCCACCTTCGATGTCCCATGAACACGGTTTTCGAAGACCCGGGATCTCTATCTAGCTGGCGATACGTTGTGTCATCCATGCACCTGACGCATGCACGAAATCCGTGGACCACCTGCCCCACGACATATCCGTAACCGAGATAGTCTTGCACCGTCGTGAGCAGTGCGGCTCTCATAGGGAAATATTCTTTCTCTGCGGCGTCCCACGTATTGGCTGGTGTTTTCCACAGCGTGTCTAGCTCCTCTTTCAGCAGCCCCAGATACAGATTGATGTCGTTCCCTGATTGTTTCGGCCCTTCAATTAGCATACTCATATGAATGTACTTCCTCTTCATGCACTTCCAGGGGGGAAGGTTGTACATCCACACAAACACAGGCCAGGTGCTATGTGTGCTTCTCTGGCTGCCAAATGGATTGACTCCATCGGTGCTCGCTCCCAGCACGATGTTCCTTGGATCGTCCCCAAAATCTGGGTATTCAAAGTTCAACGCTTGCCACTGGCTCGCATCCTTAGGGTGACTCAGCATCTTGTCTTTTTTATTTATCTCCGGATCATTTCCGTCATCTTCTCGCTTCTTCTCCTCCCTATCCGCGTGCCAACACAGGAGCTTTGCTGCCTTAGGGTCCACGAAATACCGCTGCAGACGAGGAGTGATAGGGAAAGTACCACACCACTTTTCGAGGAGCTTTCTTCCTCTTCTTGTATCGAGTGACGCCGCAATCCGGACATATGGTAGACTCCGCGTGCTCGTCCCGATAAATGATGCAATCGTTCATGCACACATGGTATTTCACGTGCGGTAAATCCAGAGGACACACGATTTTCTTCGCCTCCTCCAAACTGGTCGGGCACTTGTTCCCCTTGGGAAGACGTTCGTGCCAGAATGACATGTTCTCGTCGAAGCATGCGTCGGTCATTTTGTGTTTTACCTTCATCTCCAGAGCCATGAGCGTTACTTTCAGGCGGGTATCCTCGGGCCTGCATCCTTCATACAATGGAGTAACCGCGTCTATCTCCAACTGATCCAGCTTGGCTTTCTCTCGGGTGGCAGCTCTTGCGTTATCCGTCTGCTTGAGAAGCAGCTCTTGAATATGAGGGTCCTACACCCAGCCCATCGATGGTCCATCGTCGTCTGCTCCGGCATCTTCATCTTCATGATCATGCCCTTCGTCTTGATCTTCCTCATCATCATGTCCGGCATCTTCTACATGATGACTGTGTACTGCATCACCGTTGTGATCATGTCCTAGAGATTCTTCGTCTTCTTGCCCGCCCTCGCCGCCGCGGTTGTCTTGCTGCCCTTCCTCATTTCTTGCCCGGCCCCCATGGACGACTTCATAGTCATCTTCATCACCTTGCCACCAATAGCCATCCATGAAACCATGCAAGAGCAGGTGGTCCCGCACCTGTTCGGAATCCGGGTCCGTAATAAGGCTCTTCAGCTTGCATCTTCGACACGGACATCTTATCTACATCTCGTTCTTTTGAAGCATCTCGGCCTTTGCAGAGCTCAAAAACCTATTCACGATGCCTTCGGTCATCGTGCAGACCATGGTCGCCTGTGGGGTAGAGCAAAACGATATTTTAGAACCAAGAAAAAATTTGGCATGACTTTGCCTAAAAATAGGACCAAAAAGAATGCATAGTGCCAAATTCTTGCCGAAACAGAAATGAATCAACATTCCGGCAAAATATTGGCAACTATCGCATTTCAATACCTGCAAACACAAACATATGCAACACCACAAACATATGCAACACCACAAACATACGTAGATCTAGGCCATAAAAAGTGCATGTGCACGTTGTTGGAGGGAGAAAAAAGTAGATCTACAACATAATTAAAGAAAGCTTTCCCCTTACTTACCTATCAAAAAAGGTAATTTAACCACTTAATTTGGGTGAATCTATGGTGCAAATGAGGTGAGGAGGAGGAGGCAGCCGAGACAAGCTTGGAGGAGGAGGTGGAGAGAATGAAGTGGGGAAAGTGAGTGTGGTAGGTGTGGCTGTCCAAAATATCTAGCTGGTCTCAGGTTACTAATGGCGCACCACCTAAAAATGTGCCATTAGTAAACCTGGTTACTAATGGCGCACCAGTTAGGGGTGCGCCATTACTAGTTTTGCAAAAAAAAAAAATTGTTAGTAGTGGCGCACCGTGGTTGTGGTGCGCCATTACTAGTTTGAACTAGTAATGGCGCACTTCACACAGGTGCGCCATTACTAGTTTTGAAAAAAAAAGTAAAAAAAAAATTGTTAGTAGTGGCGCACGGAGCGTGTGGTGCGCCATTAATAGTTAAAACTAGTAATGGCGCATTGTGCGCTGGTGCGCCATTAATAGTTTTGGAAAAATAAAAAAAAATAAAATTTGCTAGTAATGGCGCACCGTGTGTCTGGTGCGCCATTAGTAATGAGGACATTAATGGCGCACCATGTATGTGGTGCGCCACTGCTATATAGCAGTGGCGCACCACATACATGGTGCGCCATTAATGTCCATATCAGCTATAGCCCTTTTCCTAGTAGTGTCGGCAGGCTTCTTCATGGGCTCCGGCTTCGTCCGCCCTGCAGGTGTCCATCCTGCCGTGTCCGGCTAGTCCTAGTGGTGGTGACCAGGGCATCGCCTAGCCGCTCTCTCCGTCCGTCATCTTCGCCCCGCCCCTCCTGATCTTGTCAGACTGCGTCCCGTGGGCCCTGATGGGGTCAGGCTGGGCTTCTGCCCAGGCACTCCTTTTGCCCTCTTCACCTCCTATGGTAGCCCCTAGGAGGAGAGGGACAAGAAAGGGATTACGGGGCACTTATCTTTTCTTCAATCTAAAACATGTAGGCATTTGCCAAACTTTAGTCTTAAATATATAATCTTTTTCATCCATATTTGTACCCTGTATGGTTTGTCCTTGTTTATTTGTGTATTAATGAAAAAAGATATGTTTGCCGGGTACTTGTGCATGTATCATATCCATGCAGAGGAGTGACTCCTCTATACTTTCAAGTAAACAAGGTCTTCTAGCAAGTTATCTTGCCGGTTCCCTCCATCGTTGCCGCGAGGCTTGGCCAGGCGGGCTTAGGAGTGCGGAAGGAAAACGACCCCTTGTCAAACCTTATTTTCCAAATGCCACTGCGACCTCCTGACCGAAGTAACCTTCGAATCAAAGGATGGGAGCACAAATGTTTTGAAGGCGACAAGTTTTTTCTACGCACAAGTTTTTCCCTTATAGAGGCACACTATGGGTATCTTAAAGAGAACTTATCTGTTTTGCGTTGTCGGGGATCGAAATGCAAGCTTGTTCCCACTACTCCTTTTTGGGATTGCATCCACGGCAGGGGGCCCTGTAGTTAGTATAGAGGGAAAACACAGCAGCATATGATCCTTTCTAAATGACCATGGCAAATTCATGCTAAACTAAACATGCATGCAAGTTTTTAGGCACCAACGCTTCGTTTTTATTATCTTTGCATAGGGTCTACGCCTGGCTTTGTACAAAGGGTTACATGCACATCGGCAAGGCTTGTACAAAAGGTGGCTGCCGCGGACTAAGCCCGGTAGCCACGCCTTATGGGTAGAACTTACGAAGATGCTCAATATTCCATGAGTTTTGCACTTTAGCGCCATCCTCGGTCTCCAGATGGACTGCGCTAGGTCTGGTGACTCGTACTACCCGGTAAGGGCCTTCCCACTTCAGCGTCAACTTGTTGGAACCCTTGGCAGATTGAACGCGCCTAAGGACAAGGTCACCTTCCACAAGGCTCCGGGCATTAACCTTGCAGCTATGATAGCGGCGCAAGGCTTGTTGGTAGCGTGCAACACGCACAACAGCTCGGAGACAATCTTCCTTGAGGAGCACGGCATCGTCATGCCGGTGATGCTCTTGCTCTACTTCATCGTAGGTAAACACTCGAGGTTAGTCGTATATGAGTTCCGCGGGGAGCACTGCTTCTACCCCATATACTAGGGAGAAGGGAGTCTGGCTGGTGGCTCGATTCGGCATCGTACGGAGGGACCAAAGAACCACAGGCAGCTCGTCGATCCAGCGTTTCCTGCATTTCCTCAACTTGTCAAAAGTTCTTGTCTTGAGCCCACGCAGCACTTCAGCATTCATCCTCTCAGCTTGTCCACTGCTCCGGGGATAAGCCACAGAGGCAAAGGAGACCTTGCTTCCTAGGGTTTGGACGTATTGCATGAAGGCGCGACTCATGAATTGGGTGTCGTTATCAGTGATCACCCTGGTGGGTACTCCAAAACGGCACACCAATCCCTTTAAGAACTTGATAGCTGATAGTGCGGTTACCTTCCTCACTGGCTCCACTTCTGGCCACTTTGTAAACTTGTCAATTGCAACGTACAAGAATTCAAAGCCCCCGGTAGCACGGGGGAAGGGGCACAAGATGTCGAGCCCCCAACACCGAAAATGGCCAGGACAAAGGGATCGTCTAGAGAGCTTGGGCTGGTTGATGGACGCTCTTGGAGTGGAACTAGCAAGCTTCACATCTGGTGATTAGCTCAATCGCATCTTGGAGGGCTGCGGGCTAATAGAAACCTTGCCGAAAAGCTTTTCCAACCAAGGCCCTTGATCCAATATGGGAGCCGCACACGCCCTTGTGTATTTCTGCTAGCAGTTCCAGTCCCTCTTCCTGGCAAGTGCACTTCAATTTCACACCGTTTGGCCTCCTTCTGTATAGAGTGTCATCAATAAACTGGTACATACTGGACCGTCGGGCTACTCTTTCAGCTTCTTCTTGTTCTTTGGGAAGTTCTCCTATTTGGAGGTAGTGGACTATGTGTTGCGCCCAAGTTGGAGCCCGAGGCTCAACAACAAGGACTAACGGCACCTCCTCGTTCATGGGAGCACTCACCTCGACCGCTAGAACCTGTGGTTCCACAGGAGAGTGCTGCTCACCAATCGAAGTGGAGTGGTTCCTAGCAGCATCTCTACCAGCGGCTTCGGGAAGCTCTGCCGGGACATACTTGCCCCAGTCCAACTTCCTCCTTTTTCTGGCCATCATTGAAGGGGATACTGAAGGTTGAGTTAGGTGAAGGAAAAATGTCCCTGGTTCCACAGGGAGCTTTTGTGCTGCACACTTTGATAAATAATCAGCAATGTTGTCCTCCGCACATGGCACGTGCTCTGTTTGTAATCCATCAAAGTGATCTTCCAACTTTCTCACTTCCTCTACATACGCCTCCATCAATGGGCTCTGGTAATCCTTGTTGACTTGTCTCACCACAAGCTGTGAGTCTCCACGAATGATCAACTTCTTGATTCCCAACTCTACTACGATTCTGAGCCCTGCAAGGAGCCCTTCATACTCGGCAGTGTTGTTGGTGGCCTTCTCCCGGGGAAAGTGAATTTGGACCACATACTTGAGGTGCTCTCCTGTGGGTGCAACAAGAAGCACGCCAGCTCCAGCACCTTGCAACGAGAAGGCACCATCAAAATACATGATCCATTCCTGAGGCGCTTCCTTGCCGGGAATAACTGTCTCTGGTATTTCTTCATCTGGAGTGGGCGTCCATTCTGCAATGAACTCTGCCAATGCTCTGCCTTGAATGGTCGAGGTACTTTCGTATCTCAGGCCAAAGCTTGACAACTCTAGTGCCCATTCAACTATCCTGCCAATGGCTTCGGGGTTCCTTAGTATGCGCTGTAGTGGGAAACGGGTGACAACTGTGATCTCATGGGCTTGGAAGTAGTGGCGTAGTTTCCTCGAGGCCATGATGAGGCCGAAGATCAACTTTTGCACTCCAAAGTACCTTGACCTAGCCCCCTGCAATAGGGAGCTAACAAAGTACACTGGATGTTGCACCACTTTCTTCCTTGCCGCAGTCTTGAAATTGCCTTCGCTAACTTGCTCCACTTTTTCCTGATCTGTGGCTAACCTTGTCGTGACTAGTTCAGCTTTACCTCCAGAGGGGAAAATTGCTGCAGCTGCTTCCTCATTCACTTCTATCTGCACCACCAGCGCTACACTAACCACTTGGTTCATTGCCGCTAAATATAGCAGCAATGGCTCTCGTGGTTTAGGAGCAACTAAGGTGGGAGCAGAGGAAAGGTACGCTTTCAGATCTCGTTGTGCTGCTTCTGCCTCCGGGGTCCACTTCATTGGCCCTGCCTTCTTCAGAATTTTGAAGCACGGCAAGGCACGCTTGGCAGAATTAGAAATGAACCTACTCAACACAGCAGCGCATCCAGTTAGGTGCCTCACATCCTTGACGGTCCTGGGTGCTTGAATCTGCTCAATTGCTCTGATTTTGTCAGGGTTAGCTTCTATCCCTCGGTGAGATATAAAGAAACCCAGGAGCTTGCTGGAAGGTATGCCGAACACACATTCCTCAGGGTTTAACTTCAGATTGATCTTGCACAAGTTCGCAAAGGTCTCTTCCAAATCTTGAATGAGCGTTGATCTGTCCTTGGTCTTGACCACTATATCATCCTTGTAAGCTTCGACATTCCTGTGTAGCTGAGGCTCAAAACCAATTTGGACTGCTCTTGCAAAAGTGGATCCAGCGCTCTTTAACCCGAAAGGCATCCGTACAAAGCAGTACGTGCCACATGGAGTTATGAATGCGGTCTTCTCCTCATCTTCCTTGGAAATGAATATCTGATGGTACCCAAAGTATGCATCCAAAAAGGAGAGAAGATCACACCCAGAAGTGGAATCCACAATCGGATCAATGCGCGGCAAGGAGAAAGGGTCCTTCGGGCAGGCCTTATTCAGGTCTGTGAAGTCTATGCAAAGCCTCCATTTTTCGTTCGCCTTGCGTAATACCACTGGGTTTGCCAACCAGGTTGGATGCAAAACTCCCCTAACCAAACCAGCTGCTTCAAGCTTCTTGATCTCCTCGGCAATAAACTGTTGCCATTCCAAAGCTTGCTTCCTGACCTTCTGCTTGACGGGTCGGGCATGAGGACAGACAGCAAGGTGGTGCTCGATTACCTCCCTGGGAAAGTCGGGGATGTCAGATGGTTGCCAAGCAAACACATCGACATTCGCTTGCAGGAAAGCAACGAGTGCGCTTTCCTATTTGTCGTCAACGGTGGCACTGATGGTGAACGTACTATGACTGCCATCCTGTCTTGCCGGGACCTTCTTCACAGCAGGTGAGGCAACCTTGGACCTCTTACTAGTGGAACTCTCCAGCAAGTCATCAACAGGTACAGCGCACTCCAGAGAGCCGCGCTTCCCAGATTCCTTGCTGGCATCTCTGCTAGCCTTCTTTCCCTTCTTTGCTTCCTTGGCGGGAGCTGTGACTGCTGCAGCCTCAGCTACTACCGCATCCCGATACATCTGATCTACACATATGAGTGCATCCTTCTCGTCTGATGGGATGGAAATGACGCCCATCGACCTTGGCATCTTCAAAGTGTTGTAGGCATAGTGAGATGCTGCCATGAATTTTGCCAAAGCTGGACGGCCAAGATACCCATTGTACGGTAAGGGAAGTTCAACAACGTCAAACACAACCCTCTCGGTCCGGTAGTTCAGTTCTCCGCCAAATGTTACTGGCAGTGTAATCTTCCCCTTAGGATGGCTCCTGCCGGGGTTGATTCCTTGGAATGTGCCAGTAATAATGAGCTCTTCATCAGATATCTATAGTTTGCTGATCACCTTGGGGGATATCAGATTCAAACCAGCCCCGCCGTCAACTAGCATCTTTGTGACCTTGAGATTGCAGATTGTTGGTGAAACCAACAACGGCAAACACCCTACCGCGGTGGTGCGGTTAGGGAGATCCTCTTGATTAAAGATGATAGGCGTGCGGGACCATTTGAGTGTCTTCCGGGAGTCTGCAGCTGGCTCCACGACATTGACCTCATGTGCCCACTATTTGAGCTGGTGGTGAGAGGAGTGCAATGATGCTCCTCCATCAATGCACATGGCTTCAAGTTGCGTTCTGGAATTCTTGCTCACTAGTTTCTTCTTCATCCCCTTCATCACTGTCATCGTCTCCTTCTTTCTTTTCACGGCCTCTAGCAGGCTTTTCCTTCTGCTGTGGGGCCTTGCCGCGGCGGCCTCCCCTGCCACCATGGCTCTTCCCACCAACACCTTCTTGGTCTCTCTATTTATCCCGCTTCTCATACTCAGCCTTCTACTTCTTGACAAGTTGCTCAACTTGATGACACTCTTGGAGATCATGGCCGTTAGTGCGGTGGATTTTGCAGTATGGCCCATCGTACTTCCCATCTTTCTCTGCTGCCGCAGCCTCCCGGCAATCAGCGCACGTGGCAGCTTCCTTGCTAGGGCCTTCGGTTTTGGCCTTCATGCCGGTACTAGGGTTGCCAGAACCCTCAACAGCCAGTACTGACTTCTCCTTGCGCTTCTTGTTGCGCTTCTGGTTCTTCCTCTTGGGCTAGTGGCCTCATCGTCATCCTCTGAATCAACCTCAATGCCATCCTCCTCCCCGAGGAGTCGCCTTCCTTCCTCCGCATGAGCACATTTATTCGCCAAGGTGTATAACTCATTTACAGTCTTGGGTAAGCGAACTTTCATTTTGGAACGGATCCTCCTGTTGCGCATGTTCGAGTGGAACGCGGCAATCACAGTTGCCGGGTGTATCTCTGGAATGTTGCGGTGCACTCGACTGAATCTTTGCATATACTTTCGCAAGCTCTCTCCTTCCTTCTGCGGAAGGACTTGCAAATCACTGGGCCGTCCTGGTTCTTGATGGCCGCCCGTGAAGGCGCCAACAAATTCATTGCACAAGTCAGCCCATGACGAAATGGAATTCTCTGGCAGGTGCATCAGCCATGACCTCGCGTTTGGCTTCAGTGCCAAAGGGAAGTAGTTGGCAAACACCTCCTCATCCCTACCTCTGGCGGCTTGAACAGCAATTGTGTAAATGCTCAAGAACTCTACCGGGTTCAGATTTCCATCGTACTTCTCTGGTAGCTCAGGCTTGAAGACGCGGGCAGACGACCAATGGACTTGTCGCAGCTCGCGAGTGAAGGCGGGGCACCCAACCTCAAAAGGTAAGTACCCGCCGTCACTGGCCACGGGTTCGTCGAAATCTAGGCCATTGCGCCTGTCGGATTGGCGGTGGGTCTCCCGTCGCTGTTCTATAGTGACGCGTGCATCTTCCCTCCGCCGATCCTCCAGAACATGCCTCTAATCTCGACGGGCTCGTGCATCAGACGAGGCCATTGATGCTTTGTCGGGCTTGTGGTCGTGTTGCTCTTGTTGCCACCTCTGGGTTTGATGCCACAGAGGGGACTGCACTGTCAGCGTGGCCCCTCAACACGGCCAGCAGTCCGGGCTGCTATTGTCATTCGTGGGTACTGTGATGGCTCTGCCTGCTGAGATTTTTCAGCCTCGGTGAAGCCGATCAAACTCTGAATGGTGGCTCTTCACTCATCCATTTGATCAGCAGCTGGTGGAAATCTTAGCAGTAGTTGGGCCAGCGCCATGGCTTCGGAAGCTGTGCTTGGCATCGATGATGAGGCAGACCATGATGTCGCTCGACCCCTGGTAGCACCAGCAGGGGTGTCACCGCGTTCTTGCCATCGTGAGCCAGTCGCCAAGGCAGTTGGGTAATGAGTGGGGCGCGCTCGGGAATCAGCAACCCCGTTCGGCGCTCTGTCTTGCTTGCCTTGCTATAGGCAAGGCACGTGCCCAGTAGCCGCACCCGTGGCAGGTGCTGCTGGAGGACCATGGCTTGTGCCAGAGCGAGCGCTGTCGCTGTGGCTGCGCCCGCTAGCGTGGTGGGGAGGTGGACACTGAATGTTTTCCACGCCCGCCGCCTGCGTGTTATGGCCGTCGGGATGTTGTTGATGTCGCCCTCCCCCGGTGTCTTCTGCTTCAGCTTCGACCACATGGGACATAGCGACAGCGTCGCCTGCGCTGGTCATGTCTCCTACGGCGCCCGCTTCTCCTGACGCAGCCGCAGCGCCTATTGTGTCATCGGCTGCTTGCAAAGGGGCCTTCGAAGTGGAAGGATGAGCTGCAGCGCCGGGCTTCTCCTTGGGTTGCATGGATAAAGGTGATGATGATGGCGATTAATGCATTGTTCACAACCTTAGGTTTGCACAAGCGCCTCCCCCTACTTGGAGCGCCAAAGATGTCATGGTGGAACACGATCACCTATGGGGCCATCGGCCCCTTGTGGTTTGGCAAGGGGAAGGTCATGTTACACAAAGAGAAGAGGCCATGAAACACCACGACGACGATGACACTGGTGGTTTTTACCCAGGTTAGGGCCACCGTGAGGCGTAAAACCCTACTCCTGCTTTGGTGGATTTGATGGAGAGACCCAACGAACATGGAGCGCTCAAGCCCAGCAAGGTGGCCTCGGGGAGAGCAGCTACGCGCGTACAAGTATGCAAGGGTCCGAATCCTTTGCTAGGTTACCCTCTACCTCCTTTTATAGCTTAACGGGTGACCACAGTGGCAAAACAGTCTTTATCTAATGATTAGATAGCTAACAGTGCTATCATACCTAACTCAGGCTGTTAGGACAAAGTGCATTAAATGCACTGCAAGGTGTCATGCTGAGGATGCAGCCCGACAAGCCTGCTGTGCCGCTTAATCATCTTCTGCTTATCTGCTTGACACGCCTCTGGACGGGTGTCATATGAAGGTAATCTATCTTCGAAATGGCTGCCACGTGCCCAGTGGAAGCCACTTAATCACTTGGGGGCTCAACACCGCACTGATAAGTGATTTGTGTTGCGATGCGGTGGAGCGGTGGAGCCTTGACGGGGAGATTCGCCCTTGGCGGACCCGACAATCTTGCCGGGGGAATCTTGGATTTGTCCCTGGGATGGTCTCGACTTGGCCAGGCTCTCCTGCCCGGCAAGGGAGGCCTTCCCTAGGTGATCCTCTTCTATCTTGTCTTGTCTTGGTCTTCTTGATCCTCCCTTTGATCTCACTAAGAGCTGCTTCTTTTGCTTGGCCTTGCTTCGCATGTTGGTGTAGCTATTTGACGCCAACACTCCTGTGTATAAGTCTGGGTAACAAATGTAAATGTTTGTTGTACCGACACATATTGTATTGACGCCACTAAGGATAAAACAATGGTTTATTTGGCACACTTGGATGATAGATTTACTGTATACATCATGTCATCATGCTTATTGCAACACTCCGTTTGTTATGAACTTAATACTTTGAGGTGCATGCTGGATAGTGGTCATGGCATGGAGTTTTAGTTCTAGATGCAGTTGAATAACAGTCAGCATATCACAGACGTAATGCCTATATGAGATACCATGAATGATCATAGTCATAAATATAAATATTGCAATTTAATCACTGCGCAACTGTAATTTTTTCACCACACCACACTTGTATGCTTGGAGAGATACTGCAGGAAATATACCCTAGAGGAAACAACAAAGTTGTTATTATCATATTTCCTTGTTCTTGATAAATGTTTATTCTCCATGCTATAATTGTATGAACCAGAAACTTAAATACATGTGTGCATACATGAACAAACATTGTGTCCCTAGTGAGCCTCTACTAGACTAGCTCATTGATTAAAGATGGTTAAGGTTTCCAGACCATAGACATGAGTTGTTATTTAGTAACGGGATCACATCATTAGGAGAATGATGTGATGGATGGACCCAATCATAAGCTTAGTATCTTACCGTGTCGTTTAGTTTAATTGCTACAGCTTTCGTAATGTCAAGTGTCTGTTCCTGAGACATAGAGATCGTGCCACTTCCTAATACCGAAATAATACTTTGTGGGTATCAAACGACACTTCTTAACTGGGTGATCATAAAGGTGCTCTTAAGGTATCTTAGAAAGTATTTGTGGGGTTGCATGGATCGAGACTGGGATTTGTCACTCCATGTGACGGAGAGATATCTCTGGGCCCTCTCGGTAACACGATATCCTAAGTAGCTTGCAAGCAATATGTGACTTATGTGTTTAGTCATGGGGATATTGTATTACGGAACGAGTAAAGAGGATTTGTCGGTAATGAGATTGAACTAGGTATGGCGATACCGATGCTCGAATCTCGGAAAAGTAAAATATCACGAGAAAAATGGAATTGTATATGGGATTATCCGAATCCTTGACATCGTGGTTCAAACCGATAAAGATCTTCGTTAAATATGTGGGAGTCATCATGGGCATCTGCTACTTGTGAGCTGCATTGGGATTTTCCCCGAAGAGGAGAGGAGATGCAACACAGTAGAGATAAGTATTTCCCTCAGTGTGAACCAAGGTATCAATCCGGTAGGAGAATCACACAAAGCCTTGTGAACAACACTTGCACACACCAAAGCAAATACTTGCACCCAATGCGGGCAAGAGGGTTCTCAATCCCCTTGAACTCGTTAATTGCAGGGATTAAATCTCGTAGTGGTAGATAGATAAATTGCACAACAAAGTAAAAAGAATAAAATTGCAGCAAGGATATTTTTGTTTTTTAATATGATAAAAGTAGACCCCGGGGCCATAGTTTTCACTAGAGGCTTCTCTCTCGAACACATAGCATACGGTGGGTGAACAAATTAATGTTGGGCAATTGATAGAAAATGCATAGTTATGAAGATATTCAAGGCAATGATAATGTATATAGGCATCACGTCCGAGACAAGTAAACTGACTCCTGCCTGCATCTAATACTATTACTTCACCCATCGACAGCTATCCAGCATGCATCTAGGGTATTATTAATAAAAACAGAGTAACGCCTTAAGCAAGATGACATGATGTAGACAAAGTAAACTCATCTAATATGAATAAACCCCATCGTTTTACCCATAATGGCAATAATACAAATACGTGTCCTGTCCCTTTCGGTCATTGGGTAGAGCACCGCAAGATTGAACCCATCACAACGCACCTCCCCCACTGAAGATAAATCAATCTAGCTGGCCAAACCAAACAGATAAATCAGAGAGAAATACAAAGGTATAAGAATCATGAATAATAAAGTTAAAAAAAGACCTAATTACTTCTCGTGAATATTCAGTTCATAAAATCACAATTCATCGGATCCCAACAAACACACCGCAAAATAAGATTACATCGGATAGAACTCCAAGAACATCAAGGAGAACATGGTATTAACGATCAAAGAGAGAGAACAAGCCATCTAGCTACTAGCTATGGACCCGTAGGTCTGTGGTGAACCAGTCACGCATCATCGGAAGGCAGCAAGTAGAAGCCCTCCGTGATCGATTCCCCCTCCGCCAGAGTACCAAAAAAGGCCTCCAGATGGAATCGTGGAAGAACAGAAGCTTGCGGCGGCAAAAAAGTGTTTATAGAGGCGGAATTAGGTCAAGAGGTGCCATGAAGGGCCCACAAGCTTAGGACCCCCTTGGGGCACCCCCTACGAACTTGTCGCTCCCTCATGGCTCTTCTGGTCTTCGCTCGAACCTCTGTTGGTCCCGTCTGGTCCATAAAAAATTAATCCAAAGATTTTTCTCGCTGTGGACTTTGTTTGATATTGATTTTCTGAAAAGCCAAAAACAAGCAAAAAACAACAACTGGCACTGGGTGCTAGGTTAATAGGTTAGTCCCAAAAAATGATATAAAATTTCATATAATTGCATATAAAACATCCAAGATTGATACTATAATAGCATGGAACAATAAAAAATTATAGATACTTTGGAGACGTATCACCATCCAGGTCCCACTATTGATTATTGATCAGAGATGTGTCTCGGTCATGTCTGCATGTTCTCGAACCCGTAGGGTCACACACTTTACATTTGGTAACGCTAGGTTAGTATTGTGATATTCATGATGGTTAGTCTAAAGATAGTTCAGAGTCTCAGAAGGGATCTGGGACATCACGAGGAGCTTCGGAATAGTCCAGCGGTAAAGTTTTATATATGGAAAGTATTTTTGGGGTTCCGAAAAAAGATTTATTTTTTGTAGTAGTTGTGTCGGGTTGTTCCAAAGGGTTCCGGGGGTCCACTAGTGGGTCCCACTTGTCTCGGAGGCCTACATGGGTTGAGGGGTGGTGCCCTAGCCTACATGGGCAAGGAGCACCAGCCCCAAGGGCCATGCACCCATGTAGGGAAAACCCTAAAGGGGGCCTTGGAGGGAAAGCCTACCCCTTGGTCGCCGCCCACCTAGGCTTGGAGGGGGGTAGGGCTGGCCGCCCCCCTCACCCCTTTATAATGGGAGTTGAGGGGCTGGGCGCAGCCATCCCAACACCTGGCTGCCACCCTCCCTCTCTTCCTCCACTTCCTCATTGCTCTGCAGCTACTTGGCAAAGCCCTACCGAGATTCCACCACCACCAGCACCATCACGTCGTCATGCTTCTGGCCTAGATCCCATCTACCTCTCCCCTCGCTTGCGAAATCAAGGAGGAGGAGACATCACCAAGCCATACATGTGCATAACTCAGGGGTGCCTTTCGTGCGGCGCTCGATTGGATTGGATCGCGAAGAGTATGACTACATCAACCACGTTCATTGAACGTTTCTGCTTTCGGTCTACAAGGGTACATAGACTGATACATCTCCAATGAATCAATAATTGATGAAGTATTCATGCCATGTTTACAATAGTTCTATATTATTTTTACACACTAACTTATTAATCTAGTGTCTAGTGCCAGTTTGTGTTTTTTCATTTTTTTTGTTTCACAGAAAAACCATACGATACAAAGTCCAAAGGCGATAAAATTTTACGAAGATTTGTTGGAATATATGTGATTTTTGGGAAAAATAATGAACGCAAGACGGTGCCCGAGGGCCCCAAAAGACAACAGGGCGCGCCTTGATGTCTTTTGGGCACCTCATAGTTCGGTTGATGCCCTTATTTGGCCGCAAGAAATAAAATTTCTGGTTAAAAATCCCCTCAAAATTTCATCCTAATCGTAGTTATGGAACTCTGGGAATATAAGAAACGGTGAAGGGTTCCAAAAAACAGTAGCGAAGAATAGAAGACAACAGAGAGATCCAATCTAGTGGAGAGCCTCCTCTCTCCCCGGACGGTAAAGGAAGAAGAAGAAGGAGGGGGCCCTTCCCCCTCTTCTCCGGTGGCACCGGGACTCCATTGGGGACATCTCCTCCATCACCATCACCATCAACTTCTCCTCCGTTCTCATTGTGATATGTGAGTAGTGCATCCTCAGAGTTGAGGGTATGTACTAGTAGTTATGTGTACGATCTCTCTCTCTCTCATGATCTTGATTTGGCATGATCTTGATGTACCATAAGGTTTGTTAATATATATAGATCATATGGTGTTCTTCCCTCTCTATCTTTTCACTACAGGGAAAGGCTTATAGGTGATCACAAATTAGTGGCAGGTGGGACTAGTCACCCGCCACAGCTACTTTGAAAAGTTAGCTGTGGCGGGTGCTAAAGATGGGCCACCAAAAGTTGTGCAGAAGAAGTGGTGGGAGTTTTTCACTGCCCGCCACACATACGGTCTCTTCGTATGTTTTTTTGTATAACTCATCTGTGGCGGACGTTCCCTAGTGCCCGCCACCACTATGTGCCCTAACAGTGGCGGGTAGTTTCTTTTGACCACCACAAGTTCACATTGTACGATGACTACTGTTGACAGCATATTGCGGTGGCGGGTAAATAAGCACGCCCACCACTTTAGACCCGTCCACTCCTGTGTTGCTATTTTCCCCGGCCGTCTCCCCCCAAAACCGCCCTTCCCCTGAAAACGCAATTTCAAATATGTCCACCGCTCTCGCCCCCAAACCCTGTGCCTCGTCTCCACCGCGCCCCTCCTCCGCCCCCGTGCCATGCTCGCCGCTGCGGCCGTTCTCTTATGCCGTGGCCGTGTGCCCCTCATCATCGCACGCCTCATCTGCAGCGCCCATGGCCTCTTGCCATTGCGGCACCTCTGAACCCTAGGTCAGTCCCTCCTCTGTTGGGGCCCTCTTCTGCAGCGGCCACCTCATCGTCGGGACTCCTCCGCCGCCGCCCCTAGTCGTCGGGCCTCTCTTCCGTCGCCACCACCTACACTCAATGGCTTCCTCCGCGAGCAGCCGGGGCAAGACACCGCCTCCGGTAGCGGACTCCTCCACCTCCGAGGCTGCTACAATATCCCTCCTCCGCCTTCGTCTCAAGCAGTTTAGAGGTAAATTTTGGACGGAGCTGAACTTAATTTCATGTTGCTAGGTTATTGTAGGAATCCCTCATACCGATTCTATTTTCACTGTAGGAATTAATTATGGATGATGATACGGGAATGTTTTTTATTCGTAAATACAATCATCTCATGAAGCATAAACATTTAATTGGATTTCTTTAACAATACAGGGTTTCAAAAGAGTGTAAAAAATATCGTGAAACGATGATTAATTTCTGTTTCGCGAGATTTCAGACACTCAATGTTTCATTTTTCAGCATAAGTCATGCACAATTTTTCTGTCCATCCTTTAACTAATATAATTATTCCATAACATGAACTTAGGCAATGAATGAGGGGTGCCCCTTCTGTGGCGATAGGAGGCTAGGCGCATGTTACAAAGTTCACCTAACTTGAAGTGAGATATGTGTCGACCTTCACGATGACTTTGTGGAGAGGGCGGTATGTTCCATTTAAATGTAGTGAGATATGTGTCGATCCTTCAGGACAACCTTCACGACGCCCACAATTGTCTAATTTATGTTTTCTTTTTATCATACTCAGAGCATCCCTTGATGGGGAAGGGAGGATTTCATGCGTGTGGCCAAACTGGCAATGTATGAGGAGTGGACGATTCAGTTCGACATGGCGCTGCTTAAGAATGGCATTCCCTTAACCCTCACTCTTACCAATGATGGGAGGAAGAACATATTTGCATGGTCAAAATTGGATGAACATTGCCAGAGAATTACAGATACAAGTTGGGAGGTCGTTCTTACTTTTCCTTCGTGAATTTGAGGACGGTCATCCAGGCTGCAACAAGATCTATCTGTGGTACGATGTCCCACAATCACCGTAGTACCACATCGGAGGATATCTGTGCCCATGGAAGCTACGAATACCGCCCTAGCCGAGATTAAGAAGATGATTGGAGAGATGATGGACTTAGTTTCATGTTGTTATGATAGAGCTGAACTTAATTTCATCATGTTATGTTATCTATATGATTTGTGTGAACTTAGTTCCGTATGCCTTTATGTGGTAAATAAGCATGTTTAATTTGCTTACATATGAGTCTGCATTTTTAGTGTTGGTAATGTGTGATCTTAGTGTGGTTAATGTGAGATTGCACAAATATTATTCTGTTGGTTTTTAAACTTACATCCATGAACACAGCAAATGAGCAATGAGAATGAGCTCATTGGGATCCCCGAGTGCGACTACTCAAAAAGGACTACGAATATTATACGGTAATTTCTGCACATATTTCCTTCTGAACTTCCATTTTCAGATTGTTAGTGTTCTTCTCCAAGAAGAGTTCAAGGAATAACGACATTTGGTGATGACTAAGTATCATTCTAATAAAATGAGTTAAAAAAACTGAAAAAACTAGTTAGATGAATCCGACGGACGGGATATTGAACGCTCATGGGATCCATTATTTGTGGCAAGGGAACTGACTATATTGCGTACACATCGAACAAAGATTTTGCTGGCACACAAACCTTGTTTCCATGTTACAATGGCAAGTTTGTATTGTGCCCTTGCTTCTAATTTGTAGGGTGTTTCTTGTATTTTCCATGAAAGTGTTTTAAATTAGTAGTATAAAAGGCACATGGGCAGGAGAAATACAAGTTGCTTGTTACAAATGAGAAGGCAAAGGCACAATATGAACTTGCAGCTATCGCATGGGAACAATGTTTGTGTGGGACGAAAAATCTTTGCTTGGTGTCTGAGAAAGATAGGGCTAGTTGTTCCATCACAAGTAGTGAATCAGGTGACTGTTTAATACCTCGTCCATCTGATTCATCATGTTAGTTGTGTGTCTGTGTGTGGCCGGCTGGGCCACTGCCAAGTGGTGCCGCGCCTTGTTTAATTAGGGTTATTTTTTAGTTTAGGGATAATAATTTTAATTAGCAAGATGTGACAATGACGTGTGGACACCACCTAATCAATTAACTTAATTAAAACTGTTAATTATGATTGTGCCAATGATAGCTGGGTCCCACTAGGCCCTTTGACCAGTCAACTGCCAAGTCAGCAGTTGACTAGCTCCACTTGTCGGCCACATGTACAAACTGCAGTGTACACTTCCGTGTGTGCACATAGCATTTTGATATTAATTTCGAATTAATAAGAAATTCCAGAAAATACCAGAAACTTTGGAAATTCATATAAAATAAACCATAACTCGGATGAAAATAATTTATATATGAAAGTTGATCAGAAAAATGCAAAGAATCTGAATATGCTACTTTCATGCTTGGAAAACCAATACAACATGTTGAACATCAACAATTCATGCCTAAGTCAAGATACCGAAAAACATCTAGAGCTGGGAACGCCGGATATTTTCTCCCTTCTTTTAAATTTCGTCGTAATGCATTAGGGCACATGACCACCCCTTTTTGCCATGCTGTGCATTGAGATGCATTTGTTGGGCTATTATTTATTTGATTCCCCCTCTCGTCTGTTCTTGCCGGTAGACTTCGAGACGGTCGTCGACCCTGAGTACAACTATGTCACCGACGACCTATCCTTCTCGGCAGAGTTTCCAGGCAAGAAATCCCCCCTTGATCATTCTGATATCACCTATTCTTTCTCTCTACTTCATGCATTGGATAGTGGTTTTGATATGATGTTTTGGTAGACCTATTCTGATGCATCGCTTTTCTTTGCTGCCTTCGTTGATGCTTTAAATGTTGTCCTATGATGCCTAGTTTAGTGATGTATATGATCCATCAGTTGGCCCTACACCCTTGTCTATTTTGCCATGCTATGACCGTGTCGTGATCCCTCTGGGTGATGATTGCAGATATACTTTACATACTATATGTCATGGTTTTGTCGTGGCAGATGTCCTAGTGTGAGGACTTAGACGTGAGGCCATCGCAACTAAGTGATTAGATTGTCGGGGTTGAGCGGAATCAAGAGACACGGATTTACCCAGGTCCGACCACTCATGATGGAGGTAAAGACCTACTACTGCTTTTCTGCTTATTGCTTGGGTATCGATTACAAGGGAGCGAATTCGCTTGACCTAGCTATCGATTGATTGTAACCTGATCTATCTGCCCTGAGGACTCTCTTTATATATAGGTCGAGGCCCTGGGTTTACAAGAGTCTGGGTTGTGTTATGACCCGTGACTGAGTCTAACTCTAAGTCGCCTTGCTCCTCCAGCAAGTCATCATGCGGCGGCTTATGCTTCCGGACCGTTACCGCCGCCTTCTAGTTCCGGGCCCTAAGCAGGCCAATCTTGTGAGCCGCCCTTCCAGTCTTGTGTCTTGATCACCCTGGCCCAACTAAAGCCTGGCTCCAAGAATCGCATGTAGTATGACCCGGCCTTTATACGGCGGGTTCACTAGTGGAAAAAGTGCTAGCCACAACATTCGTTGGTGGCGCGCCATTTTGAAAGAACGCCAGCACTATTTTTTTAAAAATAGTAGTGGCGTCGGTCTATTTCGTACGACATAGGTATGCAGTTATTGCTGGCGTACGAATAATAGGGAACGCCACCTGTAAGTGGGTCCCAACGTTCTGCCATGTCCCAAGTTAGAGCTGGCGTAGCAAAAGTTCACGACGCCAGTACTAATCATAATATCTATGGCGTCGCCCGGTAAGTGACGCCAGCAGTAGGTTTTGCGGGCCCATCAAATTTCTAGCCAACATAACACCGGCGTGGGCATTTCTTGAATGCCATGATATAAAAGTTTCTAATGGCGTTCCATAGTATGTCAATGCCAGTAATTACGTCGCAACACATATAGATATTTTCTTCTTCGTTCGCCCTCTCTTTCCTCTTCCTCCTCTCTCTCTCTTCTCTTCTTCTTGAGAAAAAGACCAAATATTTTCTCTTGACTTCTTATGTAGGTAGCTAATTAGCTAGATCTAAGCTAGTTCACACACTCTCACTCGCTAATTAAGCTAGCTACTTCTCTTGTCCGCCCACTCAAACACACACACCTTGCATTGAAATTTTCACCACACTCCATTAATGGCGCCTCCAACGGTCGGCCGGCCCCCACCCCCCCGGCCCCCTCTCCCGCACGTTTGATGAGGTAAAAAAGACTGAACTTCTTGTTAAATTTATGTGCATATATCCAAGGAATTCGCATATGGATGGATATGTGTGATGGATGTGTACGTGTGTGTCATTAGTTGCTAGCTATAGAAATTGCACAATGCTCGTGAATTATTGTTGTGTCGTGCGATATCGATATGTTTCATTTGCATGAATGTCTACAGCTAGAGTTGCCAATGTTTTGGTGAAACATTGATTCATTTCCATTTTGTCAAATTTCTGTTACTCATAATGTCCCTTTTTTAGCAAAGTCATGCGGAAATTTTTTATGCCGTCATTGCTAATATATCTAATTATTTTAGTACTTTTACCTTTGCAGCGCTAGTTGATCGCCTCCTATCGAAATTAAAGATTCAATATGGATCAGAGTGTGAAGGCCTTTCTCAATTTCGCGGTGTCAGATATGATACAAAAGGGTGAAGTGCAGATATTATGTCCATGTTCGACATGCGAAAATGGAGTTTTGCACAACCCGTTCAATGGCAGCGTGCTGGCACACTTGCTCCGTCGCGGTTTCGTCGAAGGTTATACATGGTGGACAAAGCATGGTGAGGAGGATGTTAGCGATGATGAAGGAGGAAACAATGATGCAGAAAACTTTGGCGATGAAGAAGAGCCGCCAGAAGAAGGAAACAATGAACTTGCGCATGGAGGAGGAAATGATGAAATGCCACCCGAACATGAAGAGGATCATGAGACTGTCACACAGGATATGCCATTGGCTACAATGCTACAAGATCCTCATGTCAAAGATCAGCTTAAAAAGAAGACGAGAACCAAGAGAGCTGCTATTAAATAGGCTCTAAAGTGGGCGCAACTGGAAACAGACGTGAAAACTCCACTTTATGAAGGTTGCGATCCCGAGCACACCCGCCTGCACGTCACGCTCAAACTTCTGGACATCAAGGCAAGATTCAAGAGTAGAGATGCAAGTCTGGATGCTACATTGGAATATTAACACAAAGTTTTGCCGAAGGGGAATTTGTTGCCTCGTAGTGTAGATGAGGTGAAGAAGATCGTGTGTCCGCTTGATTTGCCGCATGTAAGATATCGCACATGCATAAATGATTGCATCTTATATAGGAATGAGCATGAGAACAAAACTGAGTGTCCAACTTGCAACGAACCCCGATACAAGCCTGGAAAGAAGGAACCTCGAAAGGTTGTATGGTACCTTCCATTGATTCCTCGCTTGCAGTGATATTTCACTGACTCGAAGGAAGCAAAGAACATGACTTGGCACAAGACAAGAAAGTCTAAAAATGATGGGATTCTGAGACATATCGCAGATGGTTGTCAGTGGAAATCACTGGACAATTTAGAACCAAAATTCGTAGCTGAAGCAAGAAACCCTAGGTTGGGTGTCAGTAGTGATGGACAAAATCCATTTGGCAACCAGAGTAGCACACATAGTACATGGCCCGTATTTGTATGGTTGTACAACCTCCCACCCTGGCTCTGCATGAAACAAAAGTACATACACATGGTTATGCTAATTCAAGGGCCAACCCAACCTGGCAATGATATCAACACATATCTTGAGCTATTGAAGGAGTTAGAAATATTATGGAAGCCCGAAGGGGTCAAAACCTGGGATGCTAGCACGGGAAATTATTTTCACATGAGAGCAGCATTGCTCACGACCGTTCATGACTATCTAGGTTACGGATATATTTCTGGATAGGCGTGCCATGGACACTGTGGTTGTGTTAAATGTATGGATGACACATCTTTTGGGCAGCTATGGAAAAAGTGCAGTAGCAAAACAGTGTTCATGGGCCATAGAAGGTGGCTTCGCAAAGATGACGAGTGGAGAACTCGTGGAGATCTGTTCGACAACACTGATGAGACCCGAGGGCCACCGCGTAAGAGGCCTGGAGCAGAAATCTTGCAAATGTTAATGCATTGGAAAGATTGCCCTAAGGCAGGAAAGAAAAGAAAGAAGTCTAAGAAAATGCTGCTAAAAGTATGGAAAAGGAAGTCTGTTTTCTGAGGCTTGGAGTATTGGGAACTACTCAGCACGCCTCATTCTCTTGATATGATTCATATCACAAAAAATGTGTGCGAGAGTTTTCTTGGCACACTGTTTGACATGCCAGAAAATAGTAAAGATGGTCCGAGGGCTAGACAAGACTTGAAAGATATCGGTATTAGGGAAGAGCTTCAACCCTCATCGTCCATTACAACCAGGGACAAGGTGAAGGGAAAGAAAAAGCCAAAGCCAAGTCAGCCCAGGGTAAAACGTGTCCAATACCAAAGATGATTATTGCCCCCCTGCTTGCTTCACTCTCGACGAGGACGAGCTTTCTCAAGTTTTCAAATGCCTCAACGGCATGAAAGTTCCTTTCGACTACTTGGGACTCATACGTAGGTATCTTGACTCGAAAAAGCAAAGGTTTAGCAACATGAAGTCGCATGACTGTCATGTGATGATGACACAATTACTTCCAGTAGCTCTCAGAGGGATAATGGACGATCACATCCGCAACACACTCATTGACTTATGCAAATTTTTCGACACTATGTCTCGAAAGTAGATCAGTGTGCGGCATCTGACACGACTACAAGAGGAGATCATTTCAATACTATGTGAACTTGAGATATATTTCCCACCATCATTCTTTGATGTCATGGTCCATCTACTAGTTCATATTGTTGCGGAGGTGGAAGACATTGGACAGACATTCTTGCATACCATGTTCCCGTTTGAACGGATGAATGGAACTGTGAAATGATACGTTCGTAACAAAGTCCATCCGGATGGAAGCATCGTCCATGCCTATCTAATCGAGGAGTGTATATCATTCTGCAAGAATGTCATAAATGATGATCAATCTCTTGGTTTGCCCTTGAAGAAACATGCTGATAGGCTCAAAGGAGTGGGTCACTCACAGCTAAAGCGTGATTTAAATGTGGATATAAAAAACCATCAAGACGGCTTCGAAAGAGCGCACACAGTAGTGTTACAACACGCAGATATAATCAGTCCTTGGCTGCAAACTCACAAGGAGACCTTAAGGAGAGAGCACGGAATGGCAAGGAGATAGAGGACCGAGGCCCAGATCATTAGAGAGCACAACTCCAAATTTGCTTCCTGGTTCAAAGAGCGAATTCGGGACAAACCAATGCCGACCGGTATAGCCAATGCAAATCTCATCTATGCATTAGCAGTAGGCCCCGCTTGCACTGTCGCCACATACCAATCATATGATATAAATGGATACTCATTCTATACTGAGGCGAAGGACAAAATCTGTGATTACCAGAACTCAGGTGTGACGATGCTGCAGTTGACCGAGAATGAGAGTAATAGATACTATGGCAGGATCGAAGAGATATGGGAACTTGAGTACGGTGAAGATTACATGGTGCCATTATTCAGGGTCAGATGGGCGAAGAACGTCGAGCATGAAGAACATGGTTTCATTACCATGTCTCTGCCCGAAGCACAACCTGTTGGTGCAAAAAGAGTGAAAGGAATCACTGCCAAATATGAGCCTTGGGTATTCGCTAAGGATGTGGCACAATGCTTCTATTTAACTGACCCTTCAAAGCTGAGTCGTGTTGTCGTCCGGAGAGGCAAAAGGAGCATCATCAGCATGGACGGAGTCGCCAAGGAGGATGACTATGATCAATTTGGTGTGGACCCAATAGAAGAGGAGATGTATGAAGAGCAAGACTACACCACTATAAGGAGCAGAACTACCTTGCCTATGACAGGACATCCCTTCCTGAGAAAGAGTCATAGCGCTGGCCGGAAGTACTCAAGCAAGATTAAGAAGACCCGAACCGTCGTTGAGAGGGTTGTCAAACGACGTCGTACTGCATGATTCATTTGTGTATCAAGTTTTCTAGCTATGTGTACCATGTACGTACGTACCCTAAATTAACCATACCATATTTATGTACTCTGAACCACGAGAAGAATTTGTGTCGTTGTAAATATCTGTATTATGCATGTCGTCACTCAAAACGCCATCCACGAATATGTGGCCGACCCTATTTTAAAAACCTAGTGTTGGCGTTGGCAACGTCACCTGCGCCAGCACTAACAATAAACAGCTAGGCTTCATTACCCCCTGAGAGAGTGAAAATGACCTCGCTTTCACTTTCTCCCCCCATCTCGCGCCGCCGCCCTACCCTCTGCCGTCGCCCCCGCCTTGCCACCGGCCGTTGTTCCTCCCACTCTGCCCTGCCCTCCGCCCTCACCCCTGCGTTGCCCTCCACCACGCCACCGGCCGCCCGCCCTGCCCCCACGCCCCACCACCCCTCCTTGCCCCCCGCCGTGCCAACGCCATCCCACCGCCGCCACCCCATCCCCGCCCCCGCCCTCCCCGCCGTTCCGCTGCACAACTCATCATGTCCGGCCTCCTCCGCTGGTGTCCCTCTCGGTCTGGACGGTATAATTAGGACCTCCCTCTACCAATTTATTTTCATGTAGATTTGTTCTAGTGTTCATATTATTGTGATGAAATGCACACATTATGTGTACCTGTGAATTGATGAAATGTATTATATGTGTGCAAATGTGTTTAATGTATATATATATGTGATAATTGTGAATTGATCGTCTTTTTCGGTCTGTGCTTATTTTACATATATATATATGTGATATTACAAGTTGCTCTTGGCAAGTGTCTCGCGCTATGTTTCATTTTTGCAGGGAATTTCTACAGAGTGGCCAATATTTTGGCGAAACATAGATTTAGTTCCGTTTCGTCAAATTTCTGGCACTCAATATATATGTCTAGTTTTTAGCAATGGTCATGCCAATTTTTTATGCTGATTTTAATTATATGAATGCAGCACAAAATGAAAGAGTGCCCCTACTGTTGCCACACTAGGGGGAATGTGCAATGATCCTCACCTTGATAACAATAATGGCTTCTCCCTCACGCTTCAAAGTGACTACAAATATTATACGGTAATAATCTATGCTTCAAAGTGTAATTTTTGTTTTTTACATTTTGACTAGTGTATCCCTTGCCATGCAAGACCTTTTATCCAAGACAGACGGTAATAATCTATGCTTCAAAGTGTATGTGTTACTATATATATTGCTTACTATGTTACTATCAAGTTCAAGAACAGAAGCTCCCTAGATGTGTTGTGCTTCATGTGATGGGTGACTACCACGACGAGATGCACGGCTTGAAATTAATGAATGGAGCCAACTACTGAGAGACTGCGAGTTCAAGATTGGAGATCGGTGTGGATCTTTGTCCTACACCATGGACATGCAAGGGTTTCCTATTATTCAAAATTTCCCTAAAGTAGAGGAGTACCGTGTTAGTAGTAACGATGGTTGAATGAACAAGATGTAATATGCACGCATGGTTTAGTTTAGCGAATTAGTGATCATGATCGATAGAACTACCTATATAGCAGTGTGTGGTTAATATAGGTACGCATGTGAATAAATGATGTGTGTGTATATATTAATGCAAATATCTTGTCGAAATCAATGTGGGACAAAAACATGTTTATATAAATTCGTAATAAATGACGCTGCCATGGCAGCGATTTTCTGCTGCCCTAGGAGCATTTTTTTACAGCTTTCAAAAACCTAGTACTAGCGTCGGACATTGCGCGACACTAGAGAAGATTTATCTTATTACCGTCGTTGAACTGTGTCACACGCCATAGCTATTGTCGATAATGCCGTCGTGTGGTTAAATCCAATGCCATTAGTATATAGAATAGTGCTGACGTAGGCTCCAGCGCCACCACTATTTTTAACACTGGCGCCATATTGGTGGCGTGGGGCTCCTACGCAAGCAAGGCTGTTTTTGGCACGCCATAGCTAGGATTTTCTGTACTAGTGGTTATATCATGGGGTCATATCCCCAACATTTGGCCTCGGATTGATTTGAATTCATTCATGTCAATCTTCAATGCATCAATCTGGTGAGTCTTATCTCTGGTTCTCAAAATCTCAGCTTGAGAAACTTCACGACCCACCATATTGAATGATGACATCACCTTCGCAATTTTAGGGAGTCCTTCATGATGTGATAATGAATCTTGTGTATATCCAATGATCCTGAAAATCAAGGCGTCTTCAGCTCCAAAAGTTACTGCGCCCCCTCGTGTTTCGCGCCTGCCATTTACCCTTGGGCCTCTTGCCTTATAAATACATGCGAGGGGTCCTCTTTTTCACTTTTACTCCGTCCCCTCCGCTTCTTCTTCTTCCTCTCAAAGCCTTCCGCGACCGGAGCACCACCGCGCCCGTCGACCTTCATCGGCCACCTTGTTCGGGACCACAACGCCGGACCAGCATTCTCGGAGCTTCATCTGAATGCCTTCACCACCGTTTGCTAGATCCAGGTACACTAATCCCACCTTTCTTCATCTACACTGATCCCTTCATAGTTCGTCGGTGTTCACCTGTGTTCGTCGGAGTTCATCCATCTTACTATCACCACTGCTAGCCTTAGATATAGCTTAATAAATCTTTTGATAAAAATACGGCGGCGTGAGTATCAGCACCATTTTTGCATCTAGAATATTTTTAGATCTTCTAAAGAATCCGTAGACTACACCACTACTATTCCGAAGCCTCGTCCTTAGGGTTAGCAATTTATTCCCCCGTTTGCTTCACCTGTAGATCCATAATTGTAGCTGCTCTGGTCGAAACTTGTTTATCCCACACTTAGCACAACGCTTAGTGATCCTCAACTTAGTTAACTCGCCTTCGTATCTTGGGCGGCTTATCAACATATTGTAACCCACCAGATATGAGAAACTGCATTTATTGGTAAGCCGTCTTCATCATGTTGGGTGGCTTATCCGTTATTTGATGATTGTGCCATCTCACCCTTAGCTGCCAATCGTAATGCCGTCTCATCATGAAGTTGATATAACTAGCTCTCACTTCATAAATAATGCGGCGAGTTATCATTTTAAGTTACCAGCGATTTATTTTTATGCAGTCCTCGAGCTCTTTTAGGTGGCTTATTATGTCGAAAACCACCCTTTTGCAATTGGGTGCCTTCCCAAGTTTCTGAGCTTGTTCTTAAAGATTACCAAGAATAGGGCCTTCTGCCAGCTCAGGAAGAGATAGGCTGGCCAGCCGGCCAAGGAGATGATATTCCCAAACCCGGCAAAGGAGAAGTTGTAGTCTTTATAGACCATATCCTTGGAGGCTTCTCCCCACCCAGGTCAAAAAAATTCCGGGAAGTCTTAACTATTTTAATCTTCATCCTCAAGACCTTGCTCCAAATTCCATCTCCAATTTGTGCAAGTTCCATGTTCTATGTGAGGTGTACCTTCAAATAGAGCCCATTGTTCCCCTCCTCAAAGAATTCTTCTACATCAACGGCCAGATAGAGTTTACCGATGGCCCCTATCTAGAACTTGGTGGAATCTCAATTCAAAGGCAGAGAGATGGTTGCTTTCCTTCAGCCACCCTTCCAAGTCACCCCAAAGGGTGGATAAAAACTTGGTTCTACTGCAGGAATACAACTCCAGTTGGTGAGAATCCCTTGCCGGGTTATAGACTTGAGCGTCTTCCTATGGATTTTGACATTCCAAGCTGGATTATTCCAGAAGAGCATGCTCAAACCGCTCCTACATATACAAAGCTCAGAGCTTTGCTAGTTAATGGTTTGACCGGGGTTGATCTAACCTGGTGTTGGGTGGCCTGGAGGATTCTACCGCTGAGTCGCCGCAATGACTTGATGTGCAACTACTCTGGCGGCTTAGACTACCCCCAAAGATATAGCAAATTTGATCTTGATGCTGATGAGATACCTAAGGTCATGAAGAAGTTACTTGAAGAGTCTCAAGATGCCTGCAATAGATTAGGGCTAAACCCCTTTTGGAAACTCAACCCCGCACCTCCAGTAAGTATATGCATAGTTATTTGTCCGGCTTATCAGTCTTTATCTGTCTAATGTTTTCACTAGCTGGCTTCGTTCAATTATGCAGGCCGATGCTCCTTTTTGGAAGAGGAAGAAAACGTAGGTGACCAAGACAAAAACTGGGCCGGCTCAAAAGAAGAACAAGGGTGCTGCTGTGAGTGAGCCGGTTTCTAGGGGCGAGTCGCCACAAACTGACAATCATTCATAGGTAGATCTTGACTCCCTTGGATAACTCATTATTGAACTTGCCGATGCCTCTTATTCTCAAGATGAAGTCGCCACAAGCCGGGCCGAGGATATTGAGGTAATTTCCGTCTCTTCTGGCTCAGACTCCTTGCCTCCAGAGAAGACAAGGCGGGTTGTTGCAAAGTAAGCTTTTGTCATAACGATGCTCATTTTGATCCAAACTTTATTTTGAAGAAAACTCAGCATGAGTCAAGGCACCAAACCCGGAGTGGCGGCTCTAGAGATCTAGTGAGCGGGTTGACTCATGAACCGTTTGCCTGTAAGCAACGTAACGAGGTGGCACACAGTACAACTCCTTCTCTTCCAAAAGTTGGTCTTATTAGACAACCCCTTAATCCCTCTGATTCCAATTATCAGGAGTCGCCCCGTCTTCAGGAGATTCTTCCTCTACTCAGCTGCCGGCTTTGGTTATAAATCCAGGGTAATTCTCCTTTTGATTGAACTTTGTAGTCATTGGCACATATAACTTTAACATGCTAACTTCTTTGCAGAGCCAATGCCAAGGCTAAGAAAAGGAAAGTGGGCGACTCATCAACAACTCCTGACATTCCTTAGTCAGATGAACAAATCTTGGTAACCCCTGAGGTAGACACTGAGAAACTTGAAGACCACCATGATAACCAGGGTGATTCACCCCCGCAGTCTGACTCAGTAGCTATCGAAGCTATTGGTATCAATGCTAACCTGGCGGTCGAGCTGAACCCGCCAAGTCCCACTCTTGCTTCCAGCCCTGCTAAGGCAACTGAAGTCATTCCCTCTCAAGAAAGGAACAACAAAGATATTGCCATCACTGGGACAGGTCATAAGACCCCAGACACCTCCAATGTGTTAACCAAGCACACAGCTAAAGATGAGACGCCCTTATTTGAAAAGGGTAACACAAAACTTGAGCAGCCTAAATATGAAGAGTTCAGCGCAGAGGTGCTACACGCGGGCTACCTAAGCCGCCTTTCTACCAGCCGTGAAATGGTAGCCGGCTTGGTAAGCATGATGAAGCGAAAATAGGAGGTATGGATAAACTTGATCCCTCTTAGCATTATATATATGCCCACGTGAAAGCACAAGTGCTCCCTGGATGATTTTGGTAATTAATGTCAACATATGTCTTGTTGGACTAATGCCTTTATCTAGTGTATTTCAGACAAGTTCAACAATGGCGTGGAAAGGACAAGAGGATGTGGAACCCCTTCAAGGTGTCAAGGACATGCATTGGCTAAAGCTCAAGACTCTTCCTTTTATTTTAAGTGATCCAAGATCACATTGAGTCCATAGGAAAGCCAATACTATTAAAAGGGTATGAGGTGTTGCTTAATGGCTTGCTTGCTCAAAATGCTTAGTGATATTGCTCCAAAGCCTTCAACCACTTTCTCCATCCAAATATGTCAAAACCATAAACTCCAACTCGGCCCCACTGAATCATTCTCTCCGGCGCCACCAAGTTCATATGACATAGCCACTGCCAGAAACCCTAACAGTTCGGTCTCACCGATACGGGTCTCGGTCTCACCAAGGTGGCCTTGCCAACACTCTGTGACTTGTTGCATTTATTTCGGTCTCACCGACTTATGCAATCGGTCTCACCAAGTTGGCTTGACATTCTCTCTGTTGCCTTATTGCTTCACTTCGGTCTCACCGAGTTGATGCAGTCGGTGCCACCGAGATGATGTTTGCCCTAAAGCCCTAGCACATCGGTCCCACCGAGATTCCTAACGTTCACATTTAGAACTAATCGGTCAGACCGAGTCTAGCTATTCGGTCTCACCGAGTTTGATCAAATGTGTGTAACGGTTGGATTTTGTGTGGAGGCTATATATACCCCTCCACCCCCTTCTCCATATGTGAGAGAGCCATCAGAACGTGCCTACATTTCCACCATACATTTCTGAGAGAGAACCACCTACTCATGTGTTGAGATCAAGATATTCCAATCCTACCACAAGAACCTTGATTTCTAGCCTTCCCCAAGTTGCTTTCCACTCAAATGATCTTTCTACCATGTCCAAATCTGTGAGAGAGAGTTGAGTGTTGGGGAGACTATCATTTGAAGCACAAGAGCAAGGAGTTCATCATCAACACACCATTTATTACCTTTTGGAGAGTGGTGTCTCCTAGAAAGGTTAGGTGTTGCTTGGGAGCCCCGTCAAGTTGTGGAGTTGAACCAAGAAGTTTGTAAGGGCAAGGAGATCGCCTACTTTGTGAAGATCTACCTGAGTGAGGCAAGTACTTCGTGGGCGATGGCCATGGTGGGATAGACAAGGTTGCTTCTTCATGGACCCTTCGTGGGTGGAGCCCTCCGTGGACTCGCGCAACCGTTACCCTTCGTGGGTTGAAGTCTCCATTAACGTGGATGTACGATAGCACCACCTATCGGAACCACGCCAAAAATCTCCATTTCTTCATTGTGTTTGTGTAACACCCCATATGTAGTCCTCCCAATTGTGTATCATATCCAACTTGATATTAATCTAATTCCATGTGGGTTCCATCATTTTTGGCCTCATCTTTATTTTCTGTGTTGTTTTATTTATTGCATTACCATACTCACCCCTTGCCATATTGCCTTTGTGCTTCTTGTCATGTTGCATTTCATCATGCCCTTCATGTGCATTGCCCCAATTTTGTTGTGTGTTGCTCTAGTTGAAGTGTGTGCATCACCCCTTGCCATCTCTCTCTCAAACCATAGCCATGCACCATCACCTCTCCTCCTTCTTTCATGTTGTTGCAAGTGGCCTTACTTTCCCTCCTCCATTAATCTTCTTCATGTCCCTATAAACCATTCACCTCATCCTTAACCTCTCCGCCAAATTTCAACTCATTTGAACTTGATTTGGTTAGGTTCAAAAATCCATCAAGTTTGAATTAAATTCAAACTTGATTTATTTTTCTATCTGTAAAAATTCCCAAACCATTTTATTAAAATAGTACTAGGAGCACGAGGATATTTTCATATCTCTCCCAAACCCCTCCAATCCTTCTGTGCTTTTCGCTCTTTTTATTTTTGTTTGAAGGAATAGAAAAGAGGCAAAGGTGTAGTAGCAGCAGCAGCCCATCGGTAGCAGCAACAGTCCAGCCGCGGCCTAGCTCGCATGGCCCAGCTAGGCGCCCCTCGGTGGAGGTCCACCCCGCGCGGCCTCTCCCTCTCTGCCTTTCATCATCGGCGCGTGGACACACCCCCTCTAACCAACGTCCACGTGGCCCAGCCGGCTCCACCTGTCAGCGGCTACGCCCGCGTGTGCACCCACCTTTCTCCCTCCTTCAGTCCCCCTCACCTCGCCGCACATGGCCACCCATTGCCCTAGCCCCCTACTTAACCCCTCTCCATGTGCCCCTGCATATCTAGGGTTCTCTCTTCCGTCTCGCCGCCGCTGCCAGGCGAGGGAACCACCAGATCTGCCGCTACTGTCGTATCCCGAGCGCACCTGGGCGCACAAGCTCGTCATCGGCGTGCACCCCATCGACCTCCGCCTTGCCAACCCTGTCCTTTATCTTCCCCGATGTTGACTACATCCTCTGCTACCTCTACGGCCTCGAGGGACGCCAAGTCCATCAACGTCCTCGTCTTCTTCTTTCGCGTCGATGCCCGCTCCTCCGTCGATGATTCCAGCCGACTCTAACCTCCTCCCAGTCAAACGAGTGCACCGACATGCTCGTGGTGAGCATCCGCGCCATCCCATGCTCTACTTCCCCTCTTTTGCATGCTCTAAGCATGGCCGCCATGTGCGCCCGTACCCGCCACCGTCGGACCTCGCCTCAGGCGATTGATCGGTCCTCCATAGTTCCTCCGCGCGTATCCATCATGGTCGCCTTGCCGCTTAGAGTCGATCCCCCTCCTTGTCATCGGTTTAGCCTCTATAGTGTCCAGTTTGAGTTCGTCGCCGCCGCCTCTGTCGCTCATCGCCGGCATAGCCTCTGTTGACGTCCGATGCAGCAAGTTGCACCCGTGCGTGCGGGATCTTCCCGCGGTCCTTTTTCCGCCCTCCGCCGCTCCGTTAGGCCACCGGAGACAACTCTGGCGAGCCTCGCCGCCGTGCCTGTCACCGCCGGCCACTCCCTTGTTTTGCTCTGCTTTGCCCGGCCGCAGCCACTGCCAGGTGGGCCCCATGGGACCCACTGGTCAGCGAGACAGGGAACCAGGACCCACCTGTCATTTCCCCAAAGCCCTCTTTTCTTTTCCTTTTATTTTTAAACCAGCGAATTTCCATTTCTGGAAAGGGCCCACTTTCCTTTTTCGGGCAAGTGCATTTCTGGTCATTCCTTTTCTGGAATATTGCCAATTCGGTCAACTTCCATATTAGGCAGTATTTAACTTATTGCATTTGTGGGCATTTTCATACATGACCATATACATATTATATATAATTTTGGGGAAGAAGATTCCAACTAATCCATTGGTAGCATTAGTTTCATCATTTGAGCAAGTTTTGGAACATGTTATTTTTACAGCATATGCCATGTTATCATTTTTGTATGATTTTGTGTGATTTTTATATGAGCATTATTACCACATGATTTGTAGCATAAACATGCCATCTTACTGCTAGATTTTGTTTCATGCCATGAATTGCATTGTAGTGAGTGCAACAAGCTTGCAAACATGATAACATGAATCTGTTTCTGCCATGTCATGCTTATTTTGCGAAGTCTGAAACTATCAGCATAACTTGTGATTTTGCATTGATGCTATCATCATATCTGTAGATCTTTGGACCATGTTCAGTAAGGGTGTTTTGTTAAGTGCATTTAGTACAAGCCTGCCATGTTCATATTTGCCATGAAAAGTTCCTGTTGCATGTAGTTTGCTAGCTCTAAACATTGCATCCTGAATCTGTTTCTGCCATGAACTATGTTTTTCACTAAGTTTGGGAATCTGTATCACTTGTCAGAATTGTATGTAGAATATGTTCATTGGCATGACTTGCTTGTTTATTGTATGCTTGCTCTTTCTTGTGGGTAGTACCGAGAGAGGAGTTCGAGTCCGAGGACCCTGTCGAGTACGTTCATGAGGAGCAAGCTTTCGATACCACTGAGGGAAATTCAGGCAAGATGACCATTACCCCTGATATCACTGCTATCTTTCCTTGCTAGTTGTTTGTTGCTATCGCTATGTCGCGCTACCTACCACTTGTTTATCAAGCCTCCTAAAATTCCATGATAAGCCTCTAACCCACCTTCCTAGCAAACCGTTGTTTGGCTATGTTACCGCTTGCTTAGCCCCTCTTATAGCATTGCTAGTTGCAGGTGCAGTGCAGGTTGTTCCATGTTGGGAAATGGATATCGTGGGATATCATAATATCTCTTATTTAATTAATGCATCTATATACTTGGTAAAGGGTGGAAGGCTTGGCCTTTTGCTTGGTGTTTTGTTCCACTCTTGCCACCTTAGTTTCCGTCACACCGGTGTTATGTTCCTTGATTTTGCGTTCCTAACATGGTCTGGTTTTATGGGCCCCCCATGATTCTTCCCCTAAAGTAAAGCTTTCCTGAGGAGATCCAACCTTGGTTTTACCATTTGCCTAATAACAACTAAAATTTGCATAGGGAGTAATTAACCTGAGGATTCTTAATCAACAACCCCCGGTCTAGTGCTCGACATGAGTGTTGGTCCACCTACCTAGCAGTCGGCGGTGCTGCCTCGGGGCAACTCGATGGTATTCAGGCTATCGTCCACTTCACATAGATGGATGAGCCCGTAGATGGAGAGCATGCGGCTCTGGACATGGATCTGGCTCACCGGGAGATCTCCTTGGGATAGTTTTCCTTTCTTCGAAGAACTTGTGCACCGGGATTCCGAGGACACTTCAGGCTATATCGAGGTTGAGGTTTTTCAAAGTGGATTGTAAGAGCTTATTATGGGCTAAGTTGGGACACCCCTGTAGGGTTAAATCTTTTCGAGAGCCGTGCCCACGGTTATGTGGCAGATGGGAAATTTATGATATCCGGTTGTAGTGAACTTGACACTGAACTTACTTAAAATACACCAACCGTGTGTGTAACCATGATCGTCTCTTTTCGACGAAGTTCGGGAAGAGAACACGGTGGGGTTATGATTGCAACGTAAGTAGTTCGGGATCACTTGTTGATCATTACTAGTTTGCGACCGTATGCGTAGTCTCTTGTCTTATTCTTGTATTCATAAGTTAGCCACCATACAAATGCTTAATGCTTGCTACAACCTCACCACTTAACCATGCCTTACCCATCTTAAGCTTTGTTAGTTTTGACACCGTGGGTAATAAGATTGCGGAGTCCCCGTGGCTCACAGTATTCTACATACACAACTGTAGGTACCATTGAGACAGACATAGGAGATGCCACTGAGCTACAGTGGGAGTGTGACGAGGATCGTGGGCGTTTCTATGTCTTGTTTCCGGATGATCAATAGAGGCCCTAGTCGGAGTATCCGGGGATTGTAGCAGGGTGGTGTTTTCTCGTTTATCTTGTCTGTAGTCGGGCTCTATCTATATGTTATGGATGATTGTATGATGATTGTCATATTTATACTATTCTGGGGCAAGTGTATGCCTTGATCTCATATTCTGTCTATTCTTCGGTTGTATGTATTTGTATGCCACCTTGCTATGCGATCCAAAACGGGATTCTACCATGATCTCGAATTCATCACGAGATCATGATAGAGTTTCGTCTTGGGCGTTATAGTTTGCATACTCCAATCCCATCCCTTAACTTTCTTGGAATTAGCATGCTTGCCTGAAATGTATTATGAATGCTTAAACTTGTGCTAAAACTCCACCTTAACTTGAAGAACTTAAAAACTGCCACTTTTACTTGTTGAGGGTCTAATCACCCCCCTCTAGACCCCTCTTCTCGATCCTTTCACCACATAGCCCCCAATTCTTGAACATAGGAAGACTTGAGTATGTATAAGACTTGTGTAAAAATCTGAAGATCTTGTCATGTAGCCCCCAAGGGCCGGCTCATCTTCGTAAGATGGGTCAGGTCTTCCAACTTAAGAATCTGGAAAGAAATTGCCTGTAGCCCCAAGGGCCGGCTCATCTCCATGAGATGGGTCGGGTCTTCTGCGTTATAGTTTAAAGGAAAAAATGACATACATTAGCCCCCAAGTGTGAAGTAGATTGCTTGCAACTGTTTGGGACTTGAATAAATTTATCGGTCATGAAGTAGCCCCCAGGTTCTGGGTTAACTATTGTTGCCAGCTTAACTAAATAAATGACTAGCATTCTTTCTTCTTTTGCAGGAAGCATTATCTTTAGCTGAGTCAAACTTCGCCGGCTTGAAGAAAGACTTTGAGTTTGAACAAGCCGGACGAACCAAGGCTGAATCAAGCATGCAGTCTTCTTTGAAAGAACTGGAAAATATCAAGGCGGATTTTGAAGCAGAAATATTTGCCTTTGAAACTAAAAAAGCTGCTGTCTTAAAGCGTGCAGAAGACGCCGGAGGCCAACTTAAGCCGGTAACTGAAGAATTGGCGGGCTTAAAACACCATATTTCCTAGATGACCGAAACCATCTTCGGTAAGTGAAAACTTTGAATCAATAGAAATAACTCGCCTGGCAACTTGAATACATGAGTATAACTCGCATGGCAACTTTTGTTTTGAACATGCTGCAGGTGCCAGAAGCGCCAATCCTGGGCAAAACATGCGTATGAAGCTGAAAGCTGTCTATTCCTTGGTGGTACAATTATATGCTGGAAGTCTTCACACAATTGTGACTGCATCAGGTGGTAAAAAGCTGTCATAGTTCATAAAATATATGTTGGATCAATTGTCAACCATGCCCAAAAAAATTGAAGAACTGAAGATGTCAGCCACCCGAGCAGGAGCGATAACCTCGCTAAGCCGGGTGAAAGCTTATGCAGCAGAGTTGGACCCTGAAGAGATGGCTGGCGGGTTCCCGCAATATAAAGATGACCGGTCTGAATTTACTCTGGTAGATTATACTCAATGCATCAAAGAAATGCGCGTATTGGTGTGTCAGCTTGTGCAAAACATTGGCCTGAAGAAGTATCAGCCGGCTTACGACAACAACAACACGCAAATCAAGGCGCCTTCTTTTGATGTGCTGCACTTGACTCCGCAACGGCGTAAGCACATGTTTGCCTCTAATATAGACCCTTCTCCTATCATCAATGATGAAGCCATATTTGAAGCCTTAACCGGTGTCAACTGGGATCTGGACAATCTTCAGATCGGAAGTGCGGAAGAGCTGGCACGGGATGACCCGGGGACTTCAACAGCAGGGAGTCAGCATGAGGCTAACCCGGAGGGCCAGAACCCGGACAACATAGGGGCCGCCTTACAGGAGTAGTGTAACTCCTAAAAAACTTGGTTGAAATTTTTGGGCTCAACTGAAGCCTTGTAATAGGCTTAATGAACACCTGGTTGCTTTGTCGTGCATTCGTGCACGTTTCATTTGACTTATGATCCAATATCTATGTTAATAACCCGCCTTGGATGTCCTCTCTTATCTGACATGCATCTTTTTCTAGCACTGTCCTTTGAATAAGGGTGCCCATTGTAAGCTTTTTGGGGTTGTAACAATAAGCCAACAATTCATCAATTGGCGACTTATAGTTGTAATACTTGACTGCTGATAAGCAACTGAGGGTTGATAACGTGTCAGCTCATGGCCAAAAGAAGCTCAATGTTTGATCAATGCTAACCCGAAGTTCTTTTGACTCGGAGATTTATAGTCTTTATTATAATATCACTGGTACAACGAGGTGCTATACAAACGGTTTTAAACCCCTTTCCGCGACGACATTCTGAATCGTCGCCGAGTGAGTGTGTGCCATAGGGGGGTCCTTCCCACATGACCCAGAAACCGTTGGGTATAGGCTCTCCAGTCACACACGCTTGGCAAAATGAGGTCGTGTGTGATGGGTGAGCGATCAAATACGATTATACATACAGTTGTGCTAAAAATATATTTATATAGGCCAAATCGTTTCCAGTCGTCATTACATCCCACAGAGTTAGTCCCGGCTAAACGTTTCCGTTCATATGTACATTCCACATATTCAATCCAAGGAATACGTTTCCGTTAGTATGTGCATCCCACACAGTTAATCCAAGAAATATGTTTCCGTTCGTATATACATCCCACACAGTCACTCCAAGGAAAACATTTTCGTTCGCAGGTACATCACACACAATTTTCCCCATTAAATCGTTTGTGATAGCGTTGTCATTGCAGATGATATTAACAATTTTATCGTTTGGGTTTTTGATCGGCGCAGCGAAAAAACAGGCGCACAAAGTGTCATGAGACACGTACCTTATTCAGCACTGTGTACGATATGTGAACATCACAGACGATTATTATAGCTTACCCCATGCGTGATAAGTTTGAACGTGCAAATTTTGGTCCCAATTTCCATGGTTACAGTGGTCATCCACGTCATTGTGTAATTTGGGTACACAAAGGAGACTACAGCACACCCACACTTCTTAATCGAGCAAGTTCAGCAATTAAACAGAGCTAGCTGACCTAAACATTACTCTAACAAATTAAAGACCAGTGCTCTTAATTAAACAAAACAAAGAGTACTACTCTGGTTGGTGCTCGTCGATCTCCACCGCCTCCTCCATGTCCAGCTCATGGCCGACGATGTCCTAGGGAAGGTGCTCCATGGCATCCATCACACCATACTGGGCCAGCATCTCGCCATCCGTGTCCGCCATCTCTTTGGAAAAGGCCGCCATGAGCTGGGCATGGGCGGCCGTGATCTGGGCTTGGACGGGCTCCGCCGTGGCAAGGTATGCCGTGGAGGAACGGACGGCTGCTCGAACGCTCTCAGCGATTTCCTACTCTTCGGCCGTGAGTTACCGACCATTGTCGAATAAGATTCGTTTGATTTGTGCGATGACCGCCACGAGCTGGGCGTGGGCGGCCTCGACATGGTCTTGGGCGGCCTCCACCAGGGCTAAGGCCACCGCTGTGGAACGGAGATCTACTGTGCCGCTCTCGCCAGTTGCTATCCTTGAGGTAGATGTTGCTGCTACCACCTAAGAAGCAACAGCGGACATTTGGGCTGGCATGGTTGCCCGGTCGCAGATTGCTGCCGTGCTCACGAAGCTTGTTAGCACGCGCATGGAGGCTACGGCCGCGCTCTCGCAGGAGTGGGCCGGCGAAGTTTCCCTCACGACGCGGGTCCATGTTCCCATCTTTCACTGGCGACGATTGAACAGTGAAATGATATTTGGGGAGCAAGCTAGTGTGCTTGACAAGCTGGCTGTGGACTATAGCCGACGCACCTTCTCGCGTAAGCCATATGCGTACTATACTCCGACGGTGCTCCAAGATATTTTGTGCTGCATCTCACACGGTTGTTGATAATAAACTGTGTGCGATCTACTTGATTTTTTTTCTTGATTTGAATTACATAATGGAGTCACAACGACAAAGGAGGGTGTTTGCATTGCTAGAACTTTTATCTGCAGTGAACATGCAACTATAGGTGTGTCGTCAAAAAAATTGGAATTATTCAGGGTTGATGCTTGTGTCCCATGCAAGAAATGGGGATGAATTTCAAACACCACGGCACCTTGGCTCTCCGGCAAACATTGAGGTACTTGCTTTTGTAATTCTAGTAAATCAAAAACTCATCTGAAATTCATGAACCTTGGCATGATATCTTGGAATGGCATCAACATGCTGGGGTAAAAAATATTGTCCCATTTGGGACAGGTTGTGGTATAATTTTCTCACAAACCAGAGCTTCTCACAACAAGCCTGATGGTTTCGGTAGGGAATGTTCCACCTTTATGGACGAAACGATATACATTGCCTCTTCTTGCTTTCAAATTTTTTCTAGTGTCAACATAGAACAACAGGAGTGTTGTGTCATTTTTTTGGATTTTTCGTGGTTTGCTTGGACATTTTTATACATTAACTGAGTTTTCTATGCATTTATGTGCATAATTCAAATTTGAACTACATGCACATGCTCCAGTGCATATAAATGGGTTCAAAATTCAAATGTGTGTCCTTGGTTACATGCTTAGGTCCCATGCAAGAAATGGGAATGAATGTCAAACACCTTGCCACTGTCACTAGGCCGCTAACATTGAGATACAAGGTTTTTAAATTCTGGTAAATCGAAAACGCGTCCGAAATTTATGAAACTTGGCATGCTATCATGGAACGGCATCAACATGCCATGGTAAAAATATTGTCCCATTTGGGGTAGGTTGTGGTATAAGCTTCTCACAAACCAGAGCTTCTCACAACAAGCCTCATGGTTACGGTAGGGAACGTTTCACCTTTCTGGACGAAACAATATCCATTGCCTCTTCTTGATTTCAATTTTTTTCTAGTGTTGTTAACATAGACCAACATGAGTGTTGTGTTAAATTTTGGAATTTTTTGGGGTTCGTTTGGACATTTTTATACATTAACTGAGTTTTTTTATGCATTTATGTGCATAATTCAAATTTGAACTACAAGCACATGCTCCAGTGCATATAAATTGGTTGAAAAATCAACTGTGTGTCCTTGGTTGTATGCTTAGGTCCCATGCAAGAAATGGGAATGAATGTTAAACACCTTGCCACCGTTGCTTGGCCGCAAACATTGAGATACATGGTTTTTAAATTCTAGTAAATCCAAAACACGTCTGAAATTCATGAAACTTGGCATGCTATCATGGAACGGCATCAACATGGTGTGGTAAAAAATTTGTCCCATTTTGGGCAGGTTTGGGTATAAGCTTCTCACATACCAGAGCTTCTGACAACAAGCCTCATGGTTCCGGTAGGGAATGTGCCTCCTTGGTGGATGAAACGATATTCGTTGCCTCTTCCTGTGTTCAATTTTTTTCCTAGTGGCAACATAGAGCCACAAGAGTGTCATGTTAAAATTTGTAATTTCGGGGTTCATTTGGACATTTTTGTACATTAACTGAGTTTTCTAGGCATTTTATGTGCATAATTCAAATTTGAACTACATGCACATGCTCCAGTGCAGAAAAATGGGTTGAAATATCAAATGTGTCTCCTTGGGTGCATTCTTAGGTCCCATGAATTTCAAACACCAGGGCACTGTTGATTGCCGGCAAAACGTTGAGATACTTTGTTTTTAAATTCTAGTAAATCCAAAACTCGTCTGAAATTCATGAAACTTGGCATGCTATCATGGAATGGCACCCGACATGCTGTGGTATTTTTCGTGTCCATTTTGAGAGAAGGCGCACTCGAATAACAGCCAACAAAGGCATTTTGAAACAAATAGCTGCCAGTTTAACATCTCAAACGTATTGTATAATTTAAATCATGTGCATTCTGTTAACCATTCACGTGACACCACGCGTCACTCTTTTAATGGCTAGGAGGTGTCATGCGGACAACTGCTTTACTGAATGGGAGGCGTGCGAGCGCAGGCTGACCGAGAGTCATGCAAATGTTTTAGATAGAACACCCGTATGCAAATCGACAGCTTCCCCAGGAAGCCAAGGGAAAATGTGCCGAGCAGGATTTGTGCAGCTCTTGATCGCAAACATTTTTATAGAACACCCGTATGCAAACCGACAGCTTCCCCAGTAAGCCAAGGGAAAATGTGCCAAGCAGGATTTGTGCAGCTCTTCATCGCAAACGTTTTAGATAGAACACCTATGTGCAAAGTGAGAGCTATGGTCTTCCCTAGCAAGCCAAGGGAAAATTCGCCGCGCAGGATTTGTGCATCTCTTCAACGCAAGCGGTTCAGATTGAATACGGTATGCAAAGCGAGACTTCGCCGCTAAGCCAAGATAAAATCTGGCACACAGGATTTGTACATCCCTTCAACGCAAACGGTTTTTTCAGATGACCCGTGTGAACCACGTACAGACAATTTGGTAAGATTTGCATCTGTCATATTGGGTATATTGCCATTTGTCAAACTGGAAAGATTGACATTTGTTGATCTAGTAACATTGCCATTTGTCAACCTTGTAACACTGCCATTTGTCAACATATGCAGCTAAAAATCACTAGCACTATCTAATTTTTGCAACTAAAATTCAGTAATTAAGCAAAGATTTCATTCATAGATTAAGCAGTCGTTCTTTATACAAATAGTTCAACTCGACAGCTGACCCGACCAAACTTTTCCCCAATTGTTGCCAACCACATACTGAAATAGCTTGTTCAACTATATAAGCAAGGTGCGTTTCTCCGATTTTTTCATCCGTTCACCATCAAAAAGATTTTTTTCTATTCGAGGTGGTACTAAATTTTTGTCCGTTCGTCTATTAGAAAAGAAAAAAACGCCAGAATTACGTACATGGTCCGTCTGCATTGTGACCCAGCAAAGCAAGCCCATTTATTTAATGTCCACGCAAGTGAGAAAACACTATTTCTCACATGGAGCATCAAATACTTGAAAATTCGCACAGAGGATGCCCAAGCTGGGCTGAACCATTTTCTTTTTTTTTGTTCTGTGTTATGTTTCTATTTTTTCTTTTTCCGTTTATTTATCCTTTTCTTTTGACTTTTTTCTTTGAAGTTTATTTTTCTTTCTCCCTTTTTCATAAATAAAAAAATTAAAAAAAGTTCATAATTTCAGAAAATTCGAATTTTAAAAAAATGTTCAAAATTCCAAAAAATATCCCATTTTGAAAAATGTTCAGTACGTTAAATCTTTGTTCTCATTCCAAAATTAGTTTAAATTTTAAAAAATGTTCCATTTTTTCTTTGTGTTTTCCAAAGTTGTTCATGATTTTTCATAAAATATTGCATTTTAAAATTGTTCCAAATACGAAAATATTCTTGTTTTAGTGAAACCTCGCAAATTCAAAATAACATCCGAGTTTAAAGAAACACATTTTCTATAATTATTCTGAATGTTCAATATATGTTTACTTTTTTAAACAAATCACAAATTCAAAAAATGTTCATGTTTTTATAAAAGGTTTATGTTTTCAAATAAAATTGTGAATTTCGAAAGTTTCAAATTTTGTTGTGTTTCTGATAATTCAAAGAATTTGAAAAAATTGTTTGGTATTTTCAAAATTATTCATGTTTCCAAGAATATTTAGCAATTTATATTTTTTTAAAGTTAATGAAACAAAAAATGTTTCCAATCTGACATTGTAGTATGTTCTTAAAGGTTCGAGATGGCCATCGGTTGTTAGGACTCATTTCTTCGAGTGGCTAGCAGCACGTAGTCTGGTCTTTGAGGGCATGATTTCAATCCTTCAACTCATCGTTTTTTTTTTGGATTTTTTCACACTTTACAAACACAGGTCGTCTTGGAGCCTACCATTGTCGCCAATGCATGAACTGATGTGCGTCCTACACGCTGTTTTACGCAACTAGCATCATATAGTAGCCTCCACGCAGTTGGCCCAAGAAAAAAAATCTCCGTCGCACAGGCAGTATTGTGCCTCAGCCGCACTCCCCTACTGGGTCATCCGTATCCGGCCCATCGGTCCTCGCCGAGGGAGCTTACAATATATTTGGAGGTCGTAAGGAATAGAACTTGCGATGTTGCATCCACATCCTCGGGCGGATGCCAACTGAGCTAGGGCGGCTTTGTTACATAAAAATAGTTGGTCCTCCTATTAAATATACATATAGGTTTTGTCCGCCCCCTCATAGTTCCCGAATTTTTTTTGTCCCCCGGGTGGGATGAACTGGGCCTACCAACACATTTTTTTCTGTGAGATGGATGAGCAAAAAAAAAAAGCCCCGAGGAAATTGAACTATTGACCTTCCCTATTGTGTCAATGGACAAAACCAACCCATCTATCTTGCAATTATGATAAGAACAATATCGCCTTGGAACTTTATAGTAAATCCCCACCAGTTTGTATATGTCAATAGGTTGTCTGGAAATAAGAAGTTTGTATCAAAATAAGGAAGTTATCTTGAGAATCATGAGCAGAAGGAGGGACTCCATAAATTATTGCCGGTTCTAGCTTGCAAGTGCCAATAAAAGACAATATGTTGATTTGGCTCGAATTAAAAAATTGTGGGCACGTCAACGCTAAAATAATCAAGGAGAACCCTTAATAAAGAAGGGACATTGATGTCTGGTTATGCACTAAATATGCTAATGAAACGGAATTTATGCGCTACAAATAGTAATCCATCCGGTTACGCCATCGTAAGAGAGAGTGGTCGAAGCAACCATGCCCCAAAGGTCATTGTATAGCTACCAAATGAGGAGGCAGACACAACCTCGAGACAGATGCGGACCCGGAGGAAAAAAGACACGAGTTGGATGGTTGCCGCCATGCCGACTAACCCCACCACTATCAAGATCTCGCAGGACAAACATGACCCACGAGAAGACCACAACTCCTCGCTCTATCGCACCACTGTGGAGATCATTTTTGGTGGACACATCAATTATCGCTCCCATTGCTTTTCGCAAAGAAATATCTCTCTCCCGTTGCAACACACGGGCATATGTGCTATACTAGCTAATTTTAAGTACGTTGTACAGTTCAACCACATCTATAGTCAGATGAACTGAACAAAATAGCCCCTAAATACTACTACAGAGGGGCTTTGTACTACTTTTGGCAGCCTCTCCTCTGCCAAGCGCGCTCAGTAAGAGGCAGAGGAGGAGGAGACTATCGACGAGCTGAACAACTGCAATATGGTGCCTGCCACTGCTGCACCTTCAGCGACGCTCACCTCGAACGCACTCTACCACTCCAGATGACCCCTCTCGAAGTGGCAGGACTCCTTGTAGATCTCCTGATTCCTCGCCTCTGCGGCGGCGTGTGCTGTGGCCACGGCGGCGGTAAGGCTCTTTGCATGCTTGACGAAGCGCTCCTCCTCCTCCCGCAGGAACTCGATGCAGCGCGCAAGGTCGCTGACGCACGTGCGGGCCTCCACCTATGCCTCCTACCTTCGGGTGGCAGTGGCGGAGCGGGTTATGACCCCGGCGGTCGACGGTGGGCTGGCGGCCACAGTGGCCGACGATGGGGTGGCGGCCATGACCACCACCTCCCGCCTTCGGGCCGCGGTGGCGGAGCGGGTGATGGCCACGGTGGCCGATAGTGGGGTGGCGGCCACGGCGGCCACCTCCCGCCTTCGGGCCCTGGCTTTCGACGATGGTGTGGTGGCCAAGGCGGCAGATGATGGGGTCCCGGCAACGGTGGCCGGCAACAACTGTCGACGGGCAGCGGTGGCGGAGCATGTGGTGGATGTTCCGCGCACACCCAAGAGGGACGCCACGCACACTACACTACGCCCGTGACTGAGCCACCGCAGCGGTGTAGCCTCCCAGCTGGAGCTGTCCTCTGATGACGGCGGAGTGGCTGAGCGACAACGATGGACCGGTGCCATTGGCGATTGTGGGAGAAGCAGAAGAGATAAGCTAAAGGGAGGGAGGGGAAAATGCGACTCATGACTCGCCGGCCTTGAGGGTTTATATAGCAGGCCGGTAAGCATTGGGATTTTGTGGGATTTCACCGAGTCGGGCGGGAAGCTTGCGTGGGAATCTGCGCGGTTGCGCAGGAACGGGCTCACGGACGATTAATTGGCGCCACTTCGAGCCACCGTTTGACCAAAAAAACACCCCCGCGCGCTGCCCAAGCTTGTGCTCGAAGCCGTCTGCGGCAGCGGGGTGACAAGACGTGCGAGAGGAGGATGAAACGACACGTAGACATACGGTTAATAAAAAATGTTTGCAATTTAATTACCTACTACCCCCATCCTGGTTTATAAGTTGTCTTTGTATTTTTGTGCCAAATTTTGACTAGAGATTTAACTAATAAAATATGAATGCATGTCGCCAAACATTATATCGTTGGATTCGTATTTGAACATAGTTTCCAATTATATAATTTTTATAAGATGGATTAACATTTTGTTAGTTAAATTTAAGGTCAAAATATGGCACAGAATATAAAGGGTACTAATAGACCAAGACGGAGGTAGTAGCACACGGCCGCTCTCTACGGAGCGTCGCAACTACCGGCCGACTTGTAGACGACCATTCCCTGCATGTTCAACTGCTCTATGCGTGTGGTTGCTCGTGGTTGAGTCGGCCGCGACGCGCTCTGCTCGTGTCCCGCCGCGCGCGCTCTGCTCTCGCGTCCCTCCGGGTGCTCTGCCCTCGTCCTTCCACGCGCGCTGCCAGTGTTTGGGGTTGGCGCATGATCACGTACGTTCGTGCTGCCAATATGCATGCAGTTGCGCTGGGCGCAGCACCACGATGTAGTTACCCGCTGCAAAAACTACCATGGGGACGTGCCGAGAATCTAGGCCGCCCGGCCCCCATTTATTCCTGTGGCCATTTACCTTCATCTCTCGTGCCACACGACACAATAAGCACACCCACGACGACACATATAGAGAGGACATCGAGCGGTTCCAATGGCACTCCCCCTGGCTCCAATGGTCGTCCCAGCGGCCGACGACGACAACGGGGGGCAGTTCACCACGCTTCATGTAGTGGACACCCACATGAGGGGGAAGGCTCTCTCGGTGGTGTACACATACGAGCCAGTCTCGGTGGAGAGCTCCATCCAAACTATGGAGCAGTTGCTTGCTGAGGACAAGTACCAAGTGGTCGGCTTCGACCTCAAGTTCACCAGCGGTCGAGTCAGGCACGATCAGAAGGTTGCCATCGCTCCGTTTTGCGTGCGACATGATGTCCTCGTCTACCACTACCACCAGGCCACAAGGCGTTGTGAGCATTTCTCCAGGTTTATCCACAGCTCCGACTACAATTTCGCTACGGTGGACACCACCAACGATCTAAAAGCGCTCAAGGTTTCGGGCTTGACCTGCCAGAATCTTCTCAACATCCGTTACCACTACAAGGTCTGGGGCAGCGACGACAAAAAACAGAACTCCCTGGTTGACCTCCCCTCGGCCATCATCGACCCCTACTACATGAAGATGAAGGATGAGAGCAAGAAGGACAAGAACGCTTGGCACATTGTCTCGCATCGGAGACTGGATGAAGAACACGTCAAGTACGCGGTCAAGGACGCGTACACAAGCTACAAGATGTACAGGCAGATCATTGACATGAGGAAATGTCTTCTTCTTGCCCTAGACGAGGGATCAGGCCATAGAGCAGTGGCCGGAGCGTCACAAGATGTAGATGACTAGACGATCGTTTCTCCTAGTTTAGAATGCGTGCAATTGTTTATTGAGGTGTGTGCGAATGATCTGTATAGTCACTTATGTAATTGGATGTCTATTTCAGTTATATATATATGTTATTCTTCTGTAGAGAGAGCAAATCACACAGCTTATTAGCAGCAATCGTCTGAGTTATTATTGGTCTTCGCGCACATTTCTGATTACGGACCCGTTTGACGCGTATCACACACATCTTGTTCAGTTGAACTATTTCTGTTGTCTTGGCTCATCGCAAACAGTTCATTCGAGTGAACTGTATGCCCTCCATCGCACACACCTTGATCTGGCAGACCGTTTCTATTGTGTTGCCTAATCACACACAGTTCATCCAAGTGAACTGTATGCCGTACATCGCACACACCCTCATCTAGCTGACGTTTCTGTTATTCTGCCTCATCACAAATAGCTCTACTGGATTAACCGTTTGCCACGCATTGCACACGCAACTCTAAGCTGAATCATGTTTGATGTCAACGCCATCGCAAACATTTTGTATCTTTTTTGACGATTTTATTACATCACCATTTGTGATTAATTTATCGCACACAGTTTCGTCAAAGGGTCTCTGATTGGACTGCGCATTTGGACCAACCTGTAGTAGTGTATGATCAAGAGCAAAATTTCCTGCAATACAGAAATGAAAACACAAATATATATATCAAATTAATTATGAGTTGACTTTCAAGGCTCGACGAAAAGACTGGCTTTTGAGGCTCAAGTCTTGCTTCGATGAAGCTGGCATGATAGCCTTGGTTTATCCTTGCTTTCTGTAAGTCAGCTCTCACATGACTTAAGCCGCCGTTTTAACTTTGACAAGTTCAGGGTCATAAATATTGACTTGTCAAGAGTACGGCAGGTCATCTTTTTGGAGTAGCATCAAGCATAGAGGCAGGTTTAACCAATAGTGTGGCATTTTTGCTGGGTCAAGAGGGTGAGATAGCTAAACTCGGTGAGTTAGAAGCCCCCAAGTGACCTTATGATCAATTAATGAAAGACTCATGCACAATATATGAGATGAAACGACAGAGGACCCGAGTTTCGGGGATGCTGGCTTTATTACGTTGATCATAAAAGATATAGGTATGTACAATGATGAGAGCCGGTGGCTCAAGTGTAGTAAGGCCGAAGATGAGCATTGTTCCAGGGCCTGTTGGCCTCCTCCTCGGAGGTACGTGACTTATTGTGTTCAGGTATGTTGATAAGATAATATGACCCGTTGTTGAGGTTTTTACTAACCACAAAGGGCCCTTCCCAAGGAGGTGATAGCTTATGCATGCCTACTTGATCTTGAATCAAACGGAGCACTATGTCGCCCTCCTGGAAAGTGCGTCTTCGAACCCTGTGGCTGTGATAGCAACGCGGGTCTTGTTGGTAACTCGCCGTTCGAGCCGCCGCGAGATTGCGTTCTTCTTCCAAGGAATCCAGAGCATTTTGACGTGTCGTCTCGTTGTCTGTTTTGATGTAAGCCGCCACCCTAGGCGAGTCATGATGAATATCACTTGGGAGAACTGCCTCTGCACCATAAACCTTGAAGAATGGCGTGTAGCCAGTTGATCTGTTCGTTGTAGTCCTTATTCTCCAAAGAATGGAAGGCAACTCTTCGACTGGACAACCCGGCGTGCGTTCCAAAGGAACCATGAACCGGGGCTTGATCCCTCGTAATATCTCCTGGTTAGCACGCTCTGCCTGACCATTGGACTGTGGATGAGCCACTAAGGATACATCAAGATGGATGTGTTCCCTTTGACAGAACTCCTTCATAGCACCTTCAGACAGATTTGTCCCATTATTAGTGATGATACTATGAGACAAACTGAACTGCAGTCACTGCCGACTGGCTCTGCTTCAACCCAATTGGTAAACTGATGAACTGCAACCAAAAGGTGAGTCTTCTTGTCTTTAGACCTCTTGAATGGCCCGACCATATGAAGCCCCTAGATCACAAACGGCCAAGTGATTGGGATCATTCGCAACTCTTGAGCCGGAACATGAGCGTGCCTTGCATATTTCTGGCAGCCATCACACTTGCGAACAATATCCTTTGCATCAGCGTGAGCCGTCAACCAGTAAAAACCATGACAAAAAGCCTTGGCCACCAAAGATCTTGACCCGGCATGATGACCACAATCGCCTGCATGAATTTCTTGTAGGATTTCACGACCTTCTTCAGGGGAACACAACGTTGAAACATGCCAGTCACACTGCATCTGTGTAACTCGCCATTGACAATTGTCATGGACTTAGACCGCTTTGTGATCTGCCATGACAAATTTTCATCTTCTGGTAACTCGCCTCGAGTCAAGTAAGCCAGGTAAGGCTTCGTCCAATCTGGGATAGCGTGTAGAGCCACCACCAACTGTCCTTCCGGGTCTGGGATAGCCAGGTCTTCCTCTGATGGTAACTTGACAGAAGGGTTAGGCAGCACATCAAGGAACACATTAGGAGGGACCGGCTTACATTGAGAACCCAGCCGGGACAAAGCATCAGCCGCCTCATTATGCCGCCGATCAATGTGATCTACTTGATAACCTTTGAAGTGACAACGATGTTAGTCACGGCTTGACGGTAAGCCGCCATGAGCGGGTCTTTAGAGTCCCATTTTCCTGAAACTTGCTGTGCCACCAGGTCTGAGTCACCAAGACATCTAACCCGGCTTAAGTTCATCTCGTTAGCCATATGAAGCACATGGACCAAAGCTTCATACTCAGCTGCAGTGTTAGCACAAGGAAACATGAGCCTTAAGACATAACAAAATTTGTCACCTCGCGGAGATTCTAAAACAACTCCAGCCCCCAAGCCTTCCAATTGCCTGGACCCGTCGAAGTGTGTCGTCCAGTATGTATTTTCTGGCTTTTCCTCAGGTGTTTGCAGCTCTGTCCAATCATTAATGAAAACCACCAACGCTTGAGACTTGATGGCAATTCTGGGAACATATTTCATATGATGTGGCCCCAGCTCAATTGCCCACTTAGAAACTCTGCCAATGGCTTCCTTGTTTTGAATGATATCCCCTAGAGGAGTAGAACTGACCATCGTGATTGGATGCCCAAGGAAATAATGCTTCAACTTGCGGCTATCCATGAACACCCCAAACACCAATTTTTGCCAATGTGGGTATCTTTGTTTAGACTCTGTCAAAACTTCACTGACATAATAAACTGGCCGTTGGACTGGATACTCTTTGCCGGCCTCCTTGCGCTCCACGACCACTGCTATGCTCACGGCTTTGTTGTAAGCCGCCACATACAGGAGCAAAGGCTCTTTGTTAATTGGAGTAGCCAAGATAGGCGGATCAACCAACGACTTCCTAAGTGTGTCAAACACCTCATTAGCAGCATCACTCCAGATGAAATAGTCAGTCTTTTTCATCATCTGGTACAGGGGAATCGCTTTCTTGCCCAGGCGACCTATAAACCAGCTCAGGGCTGCAATACGACCCGCCAGTCGCTGAACATCATTGATACATTCCGGATTAGACAGAGAGGTGATAGCATCAATCTTCTCCGTTTTAGCTTCGATGCCCCTTTTTGAAACCAGAAAACCTAGTAATTTTCCTGTTGGTACACCAAAGACACAGTTGGCCAGGTTAAGCATCATCTTGTACACCCGGAGATTGTCAAAGGTTTCCTTCTAGTCATCAAGCAAAGTTTCCTTCTTCCTTGATTGAACCACAATAGCATCCACATAAGCATGAACATTGCATCCAATTTGCAGGTGAAAGCAATTCTGAACACAACATTGGTAAGTCGCCTGAGCACTCTTGAGCCCAAAAGGCATAGAAACATACAAGAAAGCTCCAATGGGCATGATAAAGGATGTCTTCTCCTGATCCTCAACTGCCATCTCGATCTGATGATAACCAGAGTAAGCATCCAGGAAACACAAACTCTCAAAACCCGCCGTGGCATTAATGATTTGGTCGATACGGGGGAGAGCAAATGGATCAGCTGGACAAGCCTTGTTAAGATCTGTGTAATCAACACACATATGCCAAGTGTCATTCTTCTTGAGCACAAGCACACGATTAGCCAACCACCGAGGGGGAAACTTAAATTATGAACTAGGCGGCTAGGAGCCGGGCCACCTCTTCTCAAATAGCCTTACGACTCTCCTCGTTAAAATGACAGAGGAACTGTCGAACAGGTTTCATCGTAGGATCCACATTAAGGTGGTGCTCAGCGAATTCTCTCGGTACACCTGGCATGTCAAAAGGTTTCCATGCAAAGATGTCCCAATTTTCATGGATGAACTCAATGGGTGCGCTTTCCTATTTGGGATCCATCCCCGTCCCATTGGTGAACTATTTTGAAGAATCACCAGGGACAAAATCAACTTGCTGCATGTCCTTTGCCGACTTGAACTTGAGCAAATGGTCTTTCTCGGTGGTGGGCTTTTTCAGAGGTGTCATATCAGCCGGGTCAACATTATCTTTATAAAATTTAAGCCCATCAGTAGCACAAGCCACCTCTGCATAAGCAGCATCACCTTCTTCACACTCCAAGGCTATCTTATGATTACCATGAACTGTAATTGTTCCTCGTGGCCCTGACATCTTAAGCTGCAGATAGATATAACAGGGGCGAGCCACGAACTTGGCGTAAGCCGGCCATCCAAACAACGCATGATATGGACTCTTGATTTTAACCACCTCGAACCACAGTGTCTCAGCCCTGTTGTCGGTGTCAAACCGGCAGACCTCAGGGTAGGGGGTCCCGAGCTGTGGATCTATGATCGATGGGTAACAAGGGACAATGAACACAATGTTTACCCAGGTTCGGGCCCTCTCGAAGAGGTAATATCCTACGTCCTACTTGATTCTATTGATTGTATAGCGTGGTTACAGAGTAGATCTACCTCGAGATCAGTGTGAGCCAAACCCTAGGCTACGGGGGGATGAAGATGGCTCTGCCCCTAATGACTACAACCCTCGGTTTATATAGATACCGATAGGGTTAGGGTTACCAAAGATAGATTACAACAAGAAGGAAAGAGATCTCATCCACCCTTGACTTGGAGGGCACACCATGGCTTCACAGGTCTCCGGTCACCACACGGCTCCACCAGTCCGGCCCATGCAGAATGGGCCGTCGCCCCGAGGACCCCTTAGTCCATGACTCCCTCAGTAGCCCCTGAACTGGCCTCCAACGTCGAGGCTTGTATCCGGTGTCCATTCCGACCAGTATTCGGTTTGCGGGGCGAGTTCCTCAGCAAGTCTTCCCCCTGTTCGGTACAAAGTGATGTTCGGAGTCTAAAACAGCTGTTTTACTTAACTCTGAATGTAGTAAGAAAAACATCGCTCAAGCGCAAATAGTGCCTTTATCTGACAACTTTTTCTCCTTCAACGAAGAGTCCCGTCCGGCCATAACGCCAAGTAGTTACTATTTCTCGAAGCACGGCTCGAGGCTGACGCCACGCTTAACACGTCCCTTCAAGGTGGAGATCGTGTCCCGCCTTTCGGGGGATATGGTTAATGATCTCGATTCCCCTCCCCGCTCATAATGTTGCAGAGATATCGGGAAGTGGAGAGGCCAACGGCGTGAAAAAAGAGATCTCTGGACTACCCACAATCTATAAAAGGGGGGGGGGGCGCTACAGTCTGCATCCCACGCCTTGTCCTACCTTCCGCACTTGCAATCCTTTAGAGCTCCAGCGCCCTTTTCTCCCTGCTTCCATAGCCAATCCCACTTTACCTTCTTCGACCATGCCCGGATCTAGCACCAATGGGAAGTGGAAGGCCTCCTCCATCACCAACGAGGATATACTAATGCTGAAGGAGGCCGGTTACTTGCCGGCCAACGTCACCCATCAAGCCCCTGTTAGAGTAAATGACCACGGGTAGCCTCATCAGTCCCCCATGATATTTTAAGACATCGGGGCTGGCTGCGCCCATCACACCTTCCGAAAGCACGACCGCCTTCTTGGGCCGGCTGGTCCAAGAGGCCGGCTGCTAGAAGGTGGCAAGACCATGGAAGGCGGCCGCGAGGGGGCCGACTCCAGGCAGGTGGCCCCTCGTCCCCTTGAAGTTAGCGCCACATCACCACGACAAGACGCGGCATGGCTACAGTGCAGCCTGCCACCCCCGAATCCAGCATGGAACGTGGCCACAGTGCTGTGTGCTAGGCGGACACCCCCACCCAGCGCGGCACTGTTGCCACGCAGTCCGTGATATCACTAACGCCAGAGGGAGCCATGCTCCAACGACGGGCGGTCGGTACGGCCCGCAGGCGGCGGGCCCTACCTGTCCGCGAGCCACCAGAGGGCGGCAAACCTCAAGCAGGCGGCAACAAGGGAGGGCCGAATCCTAGCAGGCGGCCCTTCTCCCCCTTGGAGTCTGTGCGCCATTAACCAGATGGGACGGGGTATGGCTACAGTGAGCACCCGCCAGGCGGCAGAACTGTAGCCACGCTCCCCCGACAAAGCCTTCGTCATCAAGGGCGAGGCTACCGTATAAAGCAGTCAACATGGCCCGCAGGCGGCGGGCCCTACCTGTCGGCCGAGATCACGGCAGTCGGTGGGGCCCACCTGGCGGCGGGCCCCAGCGGTTGGCGGAGAAGCCGGCGACCAGAGACGCTGACGGCCGGGTCCTACACCCGGCCGGATTACCATTGTATCGTTGGGGGGTAGGCCTATATAAACCCCCCAAGCTTCCCCATGCAGGGGACGGTTTTTGTCTAGTTCACAGCTCCTGAGAGCACACACACACACACGTAGAGAGAGGAGTATAGCTAGCTTTGCCCTTCTCCCTCCTCTAGCCGAAACAACTCAAGGAGCAAGCTTGTAGCTACTTTGTTGATCATAGTCATCATGCGGAGACTCCGCAGAGCAGGACTAGGGGTGTTATCTCCAAGGAGAGCCCCGAACCTGGGTAAGATTCGCAGGCGTATGCGGTCTCGGTCACTCCCGCTTCTAGACCCTGGCGACGTACTCTTGTCCCCATCCATGATAAGCCACCCCCTGGCATATGTTGCACGATATCCCCGACATTTAGCGCCCACCGTGGGGTAAGGTGCACCGTCGCCTGGAAACACGTTCTGGACGGGAACCCTCTTCCTGGCGAGCGCAGCCAGCCCGGCACGCCCGATGGCGTTTGCGCCAACACACTGCGTGGCGTGGAAGCCGCCTGAGCCACGAGCTGCCTCGCTGACCTCGTCGGCGGGATCCGCCTCTCCGACGAGCCCGCACCCGACGCGGGCGCAGCCAGCTCTGAGAGCTGCCTTGTCGACCCCCTCGGCAAGCTTCACATCACCAACGAGCTGGCCTCCGACCTGGAGTCCGTTGGCTCCACCGACCCGCCCGTCGACATGGTCATCGACGCCGACGCCGCGACTTCTGATACCTTCCCCGGTGATGTAGTGATCTTCGACGACCCGCTCCCTGCTGCTGACAGCAGCGCCGGCACCAGCACCGACGCCAAGGTGCTGGTCATCAGCCACGATGGAGCCCCCGACGAGGCCGACCGGGACCCATTGTGGGCGGCAATGCGAGACCTGTCCGCACCCGTGGCACCCGGTGCGAACGGTGAAACGCTGGAAGCGTGCCGTGTTGCACTCCTCGACAGCGCCAACAAGTTGGCAGCCATGAGACGCCTCACCGAGGCTTACCAGCGGGAGATCGACCGCGCCGTCTGCGGCATGCCGGCTGTTGGCGAAACCAGCCACGTGGGCACTGTCCGGCAGCGCGGCGCGGCCTTCGCTAGCATGCTGGGGGCCGACCGCCCAGTCTACGCCATGCCAATGGAGAACTTACACGCCGCCCAGGCGGCAGCAGACGAGCTAGACCGCCTGGAGGGCGACGAGCGTCAGTGCATGACGGAGCGCGTCCAACAACTCATCGAAGCGGCCGCCGCGTGGTGGAACCCAGCTTGCAGGCCGGGAACCTTCCCCCTCGCCGAGAGCACGGCGCGACCTCCCGGACGCCGACAGGCGGCGCCCACGACCGAGGAGACCAAGAGCCGGCTGTTAGCCGCAGCCACACACGCATCACCATCGAGCGCAACCAAGACGGTCGCCCACGAGCAGTGGAACGGCGGGACGATCGTCCACCTCCCACGTGTAGAGAGAGGCGCGCCTCCCCGCTGCCTGTTGAGCATCCGACTCTCGGAGGCCGGCTGGGCCCCCGTGAAGGAGTTGGAGAGAACGATGCCCACCACCGGATCGACCGCTTGGCTCGATCCCTGGCGTTAGAATAAGAAGATGCGATCAGCCTGCCTTGTTTCAGCCCCCGCATTCGCGACGAGCCCTTCCCCAAAGGGTTCTCGCTTCCTCGAGACACTCCCAAGTACAATGGTTCCGTGAAGCCGGAGGATTGGCTGGTTGACTACTCCACCACCGTCAACATAGCAAACGGCAACAAACGCGTTGCCGTGAAGTACGTTCCGCTCATGGTCCAGGGCACGGCCCGGACATGGCTGAACAGCCTCAAGCCCTACAGCGTTAATAGCTAGCTTGACTTTACCAAAGTTTTCATCCGCAACTTCACCAGCATCTACAAGCGGCCGCCCAAGCCTCGCCAGCTCTCCCTGTGTGTCCAAGGCCCAACCGAGTCCACCTGCCAGTACTTGACGCGGTGGGCCGAACTGCGCAACTCCTGGGAAGGGGTTCACGAGGTGCAAGCCATAGAGTACTTCACTGCCGGGTGCCGAGAGGGCACCCTATTCAAGCACCAACTCCTCTGCGACGAGCCGACCCCACTCGATGAGCTACTAATCATAGCAGACAAGTACGCCACCGCCGACTCCTCCATGAAGTCGGAGCTCTGAGTGGACGCGTCTCGAAAGATGCTCCCTCCGGCCCCTCAGACGCCGGCTGGAGACTCCAGTCGGCGCCAGCAGTTGAACGACAACAAACGTAAGGCCCAGCAGCCGGCTTCCACCAGCCGACAGGTGGCAGCAGTTGAAAACCAGCAGCCGGAATGGCAGCTCGGCCCCAAGCATCAAAAAGGCGGCAAGCCTGCTTGGTTGCCCGCCTTCTCCTTCGAGCAAACCCTTGATGCTCCCTGCAAATTCCACAGCGGCGCAAAGCCGTCCAACCACACCACCCGGAAGTGCCACTTGCTCACCCGCATTGCCAAAGGCGAAGGACTGCCCCATTCGTCTGCTGGCCCACCGGCTCCACCTCCTCAACAGCCGGCGGCCCGCCCAATCGGCACAATCCAAGATGAATTCCCCGAAGAACACGAAGCCTGCGTCGTCTTCACCAATGTGGCCGATGACAGGCACAGCCAGCATTAGCAGTACCGCAAGGTGAACATGGTCGCTTCTGAGGTCCCAGAGTTCATGCACTGGTCCGAGAGGCCCATCAGCTGGAGCCGCGCTGACCACCCGGAGGTGATGCCTTCTCCGGGTTCCTACGCCCTGGTGCTGGATGCCACCTTTTCAACGGAGCGGCGAGCCTGTCGCTTCTCCCGAGTTCTGATAGACAGTGGTAGCAGCATCAACATCCTCTACCGTGACACCCTGGAGAAGTCGTGCATCAAGGAGAAGCAGCTCCAGCCTAGCCGGACTGTCTTCCATGGCATTGTACCTGGCCTTTCCTGCTCTCCAATCGGCAAGATCAAGATAGATGTCCTCTTCGGAGACAAAGATCACTTCCGCCGTGAGCCAATCTGGTTTGAGGTGGTGGACCTGGAGAGCCCTTACCATGCGCTCCTTGGCCGGCCTGCTCGGGCCAAGTTCATGGCGGTGCCACACTACGCCTACGTCAAGATGAAGATGCCGGGTACCAAGGGCATTATCACCGTAGCCGGCGACTACCGAAAGTTGGCCACATGTGCTGCTGCCAGCAGTCGGCTAGCTGAGTCCCTTGTCATCGCTGCAGAAAGGCAGCTCCTTGACCGGGTTGTGGCCATGGCCGGCAAGCAGCCGAACCTGTCACCAGATCCCAAGGAGTCAGAGGCCCAGGGCTCCTTCCAGCCGGCCAAAGAAACCAATAAGATTCCCTTGGACCCTGAGCACCCGGAGAGGTTCACTGTCGTAGGGGCCCATCTCGACAGTAAATAGGAAAGCGAGCTCGTCGATTTCCTCCGTGAGAATCGGGACATCTTCGCATGGTCTCCCAAGGACATGCCGGGTGTTCCGACGGATTTCGCCGAGCACAAGCTACATGTCAGATCAGATGCAGAACCAGTTAAGCAACCCCTCCGCCGCCTGTCAGAAGAGAAGAGAAGAATTGTTGGTGAAGAGATCGCCCGGCTTCTGGCAGCGGGCTTCATCATGGAAGTGTTCTTTCCAGAATGGCTTGCCAACCCAGTCCTTGTACTGAACAAGAATAACAAGTGGCGGATGTGCATTGATTACACCAGCCTCAACAAAGCCTGCCCCAAAGATCCGTTTACTCTGCCTCGGATAGACCAAGTGATTGACTCCACAGCCGGATGCGAGTTGTTGAGTTTTTTGGATGCCTACTCTGGCTACCACCAGATCAAGCTGAACCCGGCCGATCGGCTGAAGACCGGCTTCATCACACCATTCGGAGCCTTCTGTTACCTGACCATGACATTCGGCCTGAGAAATGTCGGTGCCAGTTTCAGCGTTGCATGCAGAAGTGCCTCCTCAAGCAACTCAGTAGAAATGCCCACGTCTATGTAGACGACATTGTGGTGAAGACGAAGAAGCGTGGCACCCTCCTAGAGGATCTCAAGGAGACCTTCGACAATCTGCGCCGTTTTCAAATCAAGCTAAACCCAGAAAAGTGTGTCTTCGGAGTCCCAGCTGGCCATCTCCTTGGTTTCCTTGTCTCGGAATGCGGCATCGAGTGCAACCCTATGAAGATCAAGGCCATTGAGTGGATGGAGAGGCCCACCCGGCTGCGAGACGTCCAGAGGTTCACCGGGTGCTTGACATCCCTCAGCCGTTTCATTAGTCGGCTGGGCGAGAAGGCTCTTCCCCTATACCAGCTAATGAAGAAAACCACTCACTTCGAGTGGAACGACAAGGCGGACGAGGCCTTCCTCCAGCTCAAGAAAATGCTGACTACGCCACCTGTCCTGGCGGCTCCGCCTGCTAAGGAGCCCTTGTTCCTCTACATCGCCGCCACCAGCCGGGTGGTCAGCACTATCATCGTGGTCGAGCGCCCGGAAGACGGCAAGGCATAGCCGGTCCAGAGGCCCGTCCACTACCTGAGTGAAGTGCTGTCGGCCTCCAAGCAGAATTACCCCCACTACCAGAAGATGTGCTATGGCGTATACTTCGCCGCCAAGAAGCTCAAGCAGTACTTTCAAGAGCACTCCATCATGGTTGTCTGCACTGCCCCACTTGCCGAGATCATAGGCAACAGAGATGCATCAGGCCGGGTGGCCAAGTGGGCCATCGAGCTAGCTCCCCACACCATCCTCTACAAGCCCCGCACCGCCATCAAGTCCCAAGCGCTGGCCGACTTCCTCGTCGACTGGGCCGAGACCCAGTACCTGCCGCCGGCGCCGGATTCTACCCATTGGCGGATGCACTTTGATGGCTCAAAGATGCGCACCGGTCTGGGAGCCAGCATCATCCTCACCTCTCCCAAAGGCGACAAGCTCAAGTACACGTTGCAAATTCACTTTGCCGCCTCCAACAACGTGGCCGAGTACGAGGCACTCGTCCACGGGCTCCGACTGGCCAAAGAGATTGGCATCCGCTGGATTCTGTGCTACGGCGACTCGGACTTGGTAGTCCAGCAGTCGTCTGGCGACTGGGATGCCAAGGATGCAAACATGGCGAGCTACCGCTTCCTCGTCCAGCAGATCAGTGGATGCTTTGACGGGTGTGAGTTCCTTCACGTGCCACGAGCCGAAAACAAGCAAGCTGATGCCCTGGCACGGATTGGCTCCACCCGCCAAGCGATACCAGCCGGCGTCTCCCTCCAATACCTTCGCAAGCCGTCTATCAAGCCTTCGCCGGAGTCAGAGTCCATCTTCGTGCCGGCTACTCCCGGAACAGTCAGATCTGACTCGGGGGCTGCAACAGCCGGCCTGGGGACTTCGGCAGGCGGCTCGGGGACTGCAGCAGTCGCACCCGGCCCGGGAACTTCAGAACCCGGCCTGGGGGCTGCGGCAGTTGGCCGAGGGACGTCGGCAGGCGGCTCGGGGACTGCTGCAGTCGCACCCGGCCCGGGGACTTCAGAACCCGGCCCGGGGCCTGCAGCAGTCGGCCCGGGAACTTCAACGACACAACAAGCGGCGGCCGACTCCAACCCGCCTCCTCCCAACCCAACCGCCCTGGTCCCAGTGGCTGTGAGGACAGTGGTCGAAGCACCATCATGGGCGCAGCGCATCCTCAACTTTCTGGTAAGCGGAGAGCTACCAACCGATGAGACCTTGGCCCGGCAAGTGCAACGCCGGGTAGCAGCATACATGATAGTGAACAGAGAGCTTGTCAGACGCTGCATGACTGGCGTCTTCCAGCGCTTCGTTGAGCCAGAAAAAGGCAAGGCAATCCTCAGAGACATCCATCAAGGCGAATGTGGCCACCATGCAGCCTCCAGATCCCTTGTCGCCAAAGCTTTCCGCCATTGATTCTTCTGGCCGACTGCTTTGGATGACGCCAAGGACTTGGTCAAGAAGTGCAAAGGGTGCCAGAAATTTGGCTCCAAGCAATACCTGCCGGCTTCTGCACTCAAGACCATCCCCCTCACTTGGCCATTTGCCGTCTAGGGCTGGATATCGTGGGCCCGTTCAAAACAGCACGCGGCAGCATGACTCATCTGCTAGTCACCGTGGATAAATTCATCAAGTGGATTGAAGCAAAGCCAATCAAGAACTGAACGGTTCGACTACGGTGACCTTCATCGCAGATATCACCGTCCGGTACGGCATACCGCACGGCATCATCACCTACAATGGCACAAACTTTGCCAAAGGCGCCTTGGCCCGTTTCTGCGCGACGCAGGGCATCTGACTAGACTTAGCGTCCGTTGCCCATCCGCAGTCAAATGGCCAAGTCGAGCGAGCAAATTGCCTCATCTTGTCCGGCATCAAGCCCCGACTGGTCGAACCGCTGGAGCGCTCGGCCGGCTGCTGGATCCAGGAGCTGCCGGCCGTCCTCTGGAGTCTCCGGACCACGCCGAACAAGTCGATCGGCTTCACTCCCTTCTTCCTCGTGTACGGGGCCGACGCCGTCATCCCAACTGACATCGAGTTTGACTTGCCTCGCGTCGCCATGTACACGGAGGCAGAGGCAAAGGAGGCGCGAGAAGACGTCGTCGACCTGCTGGAAGAGGGCCAGCTGCTGGCACTCAGCCGGTCCGCCATCTACCAGTAGGGCCGGCGCTGCTACCACAACCGGAAGGTCAATCCACGATCCTTCCAAGAGGGGGACCTTGTGCTCCAGCTGATCCAGCGAACAGCCGGCCAACACAAGCTCTCGGCCCCTTGGGAAGGGCCCTTCATCATCAGCAAAGCCTTGGGCAATGACTCCTACTACCTCATCGACGCACAGAAGCCCAGGGTAGGCAAGAGGGATAATTCAGGCAAGGAAACAGAGCGCCCATGGAACGCAAATCTCCTCCGAAGATTTTACAGTTAATGCAGTATGTACCACACTACCTTTCGTATTAAGAGCAAAGACATCAGGTCCCTCGAGGAGCACTTGGGGGCTACCCATTTTTATCTATATGATAAGTTTATGCCTGAGAATGTGTTATTTCATTCCTCTGCCTGGCACCGGATCCGACCAGTCGGCCCGGGGGCTCGCCGCCTTGTCCTATGTTGGTGCCACCTGCAGTCAGACAAGTAGTGTGCCGACATCTAAGCCCTCTCTTGCCTTAAGCCATAGCTCGCAGAGTGACTGTCCGGCTGGCAAGAGTTAAAGGCAGGAAATGGTGTCCACACAAAAAATTAATAAGGAGAAAAGCATCAACATAGGCCAAGCCAGCTCCTCGCCTCACCATTCGGCTGCTCAGCAGCCGACCGGCCGGCTTCTCACTTGACTTGCTATGCTCTAAACGGCCAAAGTACTTGTCTTCCTAAACGGCCAAGTACCGGACCCAGCCACAGACCGCAGAACGGCTGTCCAACTGGTAGGGCAGTAGCCAAAGGAAGGCGGCAAAGGAAAAAGCCAAAAAAAAAGAGCAGAAAAGCAAGACAAAGTCAGAACCCGGCAGAGCACAACTTGTGCGAATAAAGTTAATTTACATAGCAAAAGCTCATAGCCAGCATTCAACAAAGTTTTAATACACCCCCAGCGGGTGGAATTGCACGAATTTACATACTTGTTCAAAAGATTACAAGAACATGAAAAGATAAGATGAAGTGGCCATCTAGGCCAGGGGAGCAGCAGGCGGGTCCGACAGGTTGGCGGAGGCAGCGGCGCAGGATGGTGGAGCGGCCGACTGAGGGGTCTTGGCCGGATCGCCCCCGGCAGCAGTCGGTGCGGTAGCACGCTGCTCGTTGGTTGAGGCTTGGTCGGGCTGAGCCCGGCTGTCCGCTCCGTCGTCCGGTGCGTCGTCTTCGCCGTACTCGTCCTCTTCATCCTCGCCCTCGTCGCTGGAGGCGATCTCTTCCGCCGAGTCCCCCGCATCCCCTAGGTTCAGCCCAAACCAGCTGGGCGGCACCTTAGCGCCTTCCTCGTCCAGCTCAGGGATGAAAACGGTGGCGTTGGCGTACTTGGCAATCGCCGCCACATGTTGAGTAAGCGCAGGACCCACCGCCGCCAGCTTCGGTCCGGCCTCCTGCCGGAAGGTGGCCAGCTGGGCCAGGTCCAGCCCAGGATACCAGGCCTTGGCGAACTCCAAGGCCGTCCGCGCACCCGCCCGAGCTGCGGCGCCCTTCCAAGCCTCGAAGCGGCCGATCGCTACCTCGAGCCAGTTGGCAGTCCGACTGGGGGTGCGTGGAATTTGAGCGTCGGGCCAAAAGGCGGTCAACACCGGAGCCCCGGCGCGCTGCAGGCGGTGGAGCATCCTGTGAGCCGGCTGCAAGCGCGTCTTGACAGCCAGGAGCTGCTTGCCGAGATTCCGAGTCACGTTGGGCGCAATGTCCTTGCCCGCCCTCCTCCGCACGTCGCGACAAGCCTCGATGGCCTGGCTGACGACGACGGAGTGACCGGGAAAGTATTCTGCACAAGAAGAAGTTCAAAGATTAGAAGCCAGAAGCCGACTCCTGCAGCAGTCGATGGCTGTTCAAAAGAAGAAGTAACTTACCATCTATCATGTCCTCGATCTCGCCGTAGCCGTCGGTCAGGAGTCTCTCCTTCTCGGCCCAGTTCGAGCGTTGAGTCTCGAACTCGGCCTTGAGGGAGTCTTCCTCCTCCTTCAGCATCTGGAGCTCCGCCTTGTGCTGCTCCGCCTGGTCCGCCAGCTCCTTGGCCAGGTGGTCGCATTCCTGGGCCGCCTGGCTGCGCTCCTGCTCCTTGGTATGGAGCGCGGACTCGGCCTCACCCAGGCGCTGCCGCAGATCTGCAGCGGCCTCTGCCAAAACGGAGAAAAAAGAAAACCATCAACACCAATGGAAAGTAGTTGCCGGGAGATCTGGCCCGACTGCTCAGCAGTCAGCCCGAATCTCGGGGACTACACCCAGCGGGTGCACTGACGCGGCCCCGCGAGGAAGAAAACCAAATACTTACTTTGGCTCTCCGCTAGATCGGCAGTCTGCTTGGTCAGCTCCTGGAGCTGAGAGTTATAGGCGGCCGCACGGATGTTGTGGTAATCCTGCAACAAAGATAACAGAAGAAGGTAACGAGTCAGCACTCGGAGCTCAACTTGAAGTTCCGGGCCGCCTGCTTAGCAGCCGACCCGGAACTCGGGGGCTACACCCAGTGGGTGCGCTGGCGCGCCCCCACGGAAGATTACAAATAAACGAAAACAAGAAACGTACCCGGACGGCCGCCCGCGTCGCCCGGAACTCCTGCGTGTATTGCTGGAGGGCGGCGCCTTGGGCGTTGAACCGGGCCAGGACTTCCTGCGAGGCTGCGTTCAAAACACCCGTACCGCCCCCAGACATCCAATCCGGTGGGGCGGCGCTGGTAGCCTCGGCGTCGGGGGCCGATGAGCTAGTGGCCCCGATCTCCAACGACCGCGGTGCTGAGGCCGCCCTCCCCGCACGCCGGCGCACCGGGATACGGATTGCAGGAGTCGTACCCACCACCAACTCGCCGCGGGCTGGCAGCACCAGCGACGCGTCAGGCTGACTGCCCTAGGCGTTGGCAGCTGGCGTGCGCGGGGGCACCTCCGCCTCCGGGACAACAGGGTCCCCTCCCCTCTCTAGGGCCGGCTGTTCATCGCCAGCCCCTCCAGTCGGAGCCTGGCCCTCCAGCACCACAGGCTCCGTAGATTGCGGAACGAGGGACGCCGGAGCCTGGCTGCGGGATGCGTCTTTCGCCAACACCTTGGCGGCCGCATCCGCCCGCTCCTTGGCCACGGCGTCGGCTTGAGCCTCGGCCGCCTCGTCGGCCTCCGCCTTCTCCCGGGCCGCAGCCTCCCGCTCCCCTCGCGCCTCCCGCGCGTTCTTCTCCATCGCCTCCTGGAGGGCGGCGAGCGGATCCACGCGGCGGGGGCCCGTGAAGCCGTCTGCCGCCCCGATCACCGAGCCGAATGGGGCTCGCGATAAGGAAAGTGGGGCACTACGCGCCAAAGGAGGAAGAGAATAAAAAGATCGCAAAGGTAGAAGAAAAGCAAACGCAAAGCAAGATGCAAGAAAGGACAAGGCGCTTATGCGGACACCAGCGGGAGCCGCTTCGGGGCCTTCTGGAAGAGGGCTGCCTTCGCGGCAGCCTCTTGCCGCTTGGTCGCGGTGGCCGAGGTCCTGGCCTTCTTGCGCCGGCTGCCGAACAACCCGGCGTTGGCCCGGCGCTTCGGCGCGCCGGCTGCTGCAGTCGGCGCGGCCGAGGAGCTGGCGCCCGCCCTGTCGGCGCCATGGGCACGGCTCGGCTCTTCGTCCTCCTCGTCATCATCCGGCCAATCCCCGAGGGCGCCTCCTAAGGAGCCGCCTGCTCCCTCGCCGCCACCGCCTGTGGCGTCGTCCTCCTCCTGAGCGGCCGCCCCAAAGTCGGGGTCGTCCACGTCACTCACCGCCCGGTCCGCCATGTACTGGTGACCCGTGGCCGGCGCGTCGGTAGCCGTCTGGCCCGAGAAGCGCTGCACCAAGGCCGACTGGTCAGGCGGCAAGAAAGGACCCGAGCGAACAAAGGAAAAAAGAATTAGAAGACTTACCGGAGGCGGCGGGTTGGCCCGGCTGTACAGCGGCTTGCCGAATCGCCACTCCGTCTCCGACAGCTTGCAGTCGGAGAAGGAGTTCACCATGCGGACCACCTCCACATCCGGCATTACCTTGGTGGACAGCCGGCACGGGTCCCGGCGCCCGCTCATGTCACTAATCAAGTGAGGCCGGGCTTGAAGGGGCAGCACTCGGCGCTTCAAGAATGCGGCCAGCAAGTCTGAGGCCTTGAGGCCCTCCGACGCCGTCATCTCCTGGAGCCGGAGGAGCGCGGTGGAGCACGCGGCTGACAGGGTTCTCGGCCGGAACTTCCAGTTGGTGCGAGGCCCAACAGGCGGGCCGGCTGCGTAGGCCGGCAGGTTGACGTAGTCCCACGTCGAGTGGATACTCTCGACGTAGAAGTACGACTTCTGCCACAGTTTGGCCGACTACAGTAGGGTGAGAGCTGGGAAGCGGACCCCAGATCCCGTGCGCCGCACCGCGACGCAGACTCCACACTGGGCCGCCTTGTTCTTGGCGGCGGTGCCTAGCTTGAGATAGAAGAGCTCGCCCCATAGCTCGAGCGTGGGGAGCGTGCCGAGGTAGCCCTCGCACAGGGTGACGAAGGCGGAGAGCAGCACCACCGTATTCGGAGTGAGGTGGTGGGGCTGCACTCCGTAAAAATCCAAACACGAGCGAAGGAACCCGCTCGCCGGAAGGCCGAAGCTATGGAGGAAATGCGACCGGAAGACAACGCGCTCGCCGTTTTCCGGCGCCGGCGAGATCTCCCTTTCGTGGGGGACACATACCTTGACGTTCGACGCATGGGGGTGCCGCCGCGTCTGGCGGAGGAACTCCAAGTGCCCGTCGTGGACATTGGAGCCGTCCCAGTCGCCCGCACGACCGCTTTACGCCATAGGCTCCGTGCTCGGCGGCGGCGCAAGGTGGCTGCGGCGCGAGGAGGTCCGGCGACGGCGGGCTGCGGCTGCACCCCGGCTAGAGGAGAGGCCGTGGCAGCAGCAAGAAGAAGAAGAAGGAGAAAGGCAAGACGAGGGGAGAGGAGGGCGCGAGTACGTTCTACCGCCCCCTCCTCCCCCTACTTATAGCCCCCCAGCGGCGAAGCTGAGGGGGCGAGACATGGGGGGGCGCAAGATTAACTGCGCCCACTCCCCCCACGACCCCGCGATTACTGCGCCGTAATGGTGTGTATTAACCGCGCCTAGGAAGCGCAACCGCCCGCCTCGGCCGCAGCTGATCCGCGCGCATGCCGAGGCCCTGTAGTGGCGGGCCCAGGCCTGCAGCGATGTTCCATCGCACGCGTGGGCTCGCAGGCCGGCCTGGCCTGCTGGCGCCGCGTGGCGAGCGAGCAACGGGCGGCAAGCCTGTCATCCGGCTAGCACTCTACCCGGCCTCCACCACGATGATTCGAACTCACCAGGCGGCCGGCCTGGCCATGGCCGGCTCTTGGCAGTCGGCCCCTCTAGTAGACGGACGAAGCCCAATTACCAGACCACTCAGAGTAGGAAGCTGCTGAGGCTCCTCGATTTTCAGCCGCGGTGCCCCACCAACTTCGGGGATTACTGTCAGAGTAAATGACCACGGGTAGCCTCATCAGTCCTCCCCTGATATTTTAAGACATCGGGGTTGGCTGCGCCCCTCACACCTTCTGAAAGCACGACCGCCTTCTTGGGCTAGCTGGTCCAAGAGGCCGGCTGATAGAAGGTGGCAAGACCATGGAAGGCGGCCGCGAGGGGGCCGACACCAGGCAGGCGGCCCCTCGTCCCCTCGAAGTTAGCGCCACATCACCATGACAAGACGCGGCATGGCTACAGTGCAGCCTTCCACCCCCGAATCCAGGATGGAACATGGCCACAGTGTTGTGTACTAGTCGGACTCCCTCCGCCCAGCGCGACACTGTTGCCACACAGTCCGTGACATCACTAATGCCAGAGGGAGCCATGCTCCCATGACGGGCGGTCGGTACGGCCCGCAGGCGGCGGGCCCTACCTGTCCGCGAGCCACTAGAGGGCGGCAAACCTCAAGCAGGTGGCAACAAGGGAGGGCCGACTCCTAGCAGGCGGCCCTTCTCCCCCTTGGAGTCTGTGCGCCATTAACCAGATGGGATGGGGTATGGCTATAGTGAGCACCCGCCAGCGGCGGAACTATAGCCACACTCCCCCCGACAAAGCCTTCGTCATCAGGGCGAGGTTGCCGTATAAAGCAGTCAACATGGCCCGCAGGCGGCGGGCCCTACCTGTCAGGCGAGATCACGGCAGTCGGTGGGGCCCACCAGGCGGCGGGCCCCAGCAGTCGGCGGAGAAGCCGGCGACCAGAGACACTGATGGCCGGGTCCTACACCCGACCAGATTACCATTGTACCCTTGGGGGGTTGGCCTATATAAACCCCCCAAGCTTCCCCATGCAGGGGACGGTTTTTGTCTGGTTCACAGCTCCTGAGAGCACACACACACACACACACACATAGAGAGAGGAGTACAGCTATCTTTGCCCTTCTCCCTCCTCTAGCCGAAACAGCTCAAGGAGCAAGCTTGTAGCTACTTTGTTGATCATAGTCATCATGCGGAGACCCCGCAGAGCAGGACTAGGGGTGTTATCTCTGAGGAGAGCCCCGAACCTGGGTAAGATTCGCAGGCATATGCGGTCTCGCTCACTCCCGCTTCTAGAGCCCGGCGACGTACTCTTGTCCCCATCCACGATAAGCCACCCCCTGGCATATGTCGCACGATATCCCAGACAGCCCCCGAACAGGGCCAGATCATCCCTACGCCCGAGCCGGGCGAAAGGGTAGTTTTTCTCCCCCATTTTCTTAGGGGGCTTGGATTTCCACTGCCCCCTTTGTGCGGGGGCTAATGTTTTACTATGGACTGGATTTCCACGATCTAGCACCCAACTCCCTCCTCCACATTTCGACCTTGATCGTCATCTGTGAAGTGCTCCTTCGATTCCAGCCGCACTTCGGCTTATGGCTGAAGGTGTTCAACGTGAAGCCCAAGGTGGTCGGCGGCGAACACGCGGACTACGGAGGGGCCATGATCAGCAAGCTGACACGGGTCCAGTGGTCGGACAGCCACTTCGTCGACACCGTCCGGATGTGGCAGAAGGAGTGGTTCTATATCACTGAGCTGAGGAAGGCTGCTTGGGGAGCGGCCCCCGCCTTCCGGTCCGAACCCCCCACCAGATTGGCCGCCTGGACCACCAAGAGTCCGGACTGGGGATGTGTCGCCGATGCCAAAGCGCTGCAGAAGCGCGTCGACAATGTAATAGTGACCAGCGCGAAGCTGGTCGACATGTTCCAGATCATGCTCTACCGTGGGCTCCTCCCTTGCCAAGAGAGGGCCAAACCTATGAGGGAGCACGAGCCCGAGGATTCGGCCACTGTGCGGCACCTCTTCGGCATGACCCCTGACAAGATATGGGGCCAACTATTCCATCCCTAGAAGGAGTGGCCGGCCGGGGGGAAGGACATCGGTCTTGACGCCGCGAATCCCCCAAGGGAGGTGAGTGGCATGTCTCTTCGAAGAGTATTCGGATATTCACATTACATGAGATTCAATCTAACCTGGTTATGTGGATTCTACAGGGCTGGCTCACCAAGGCTAAGAAGATCAGTGGCCCAGCGCTGCTGCTGGAGGGGCCCCGATCAGAGTAGCTGGAGAATATGCTGGTCGTTGTGCCCTACAAGGCGCCCGCTAAGAAGGGCAAGAAGCTAGAGGCACCGGAGGCTAGGGAGGGCCTCTACCGCAGGATCCGTCCGGGCAACCAGTCCAGAGATGCTGCGGCCTCATCCGTGCGGGATGGGGGCAAGGAGGAGGAGGACAAAGAGGAGAGTGCCTCTTCGCACTCCAAAAAGAGGCCGGCATCCGAGGACGGCGAGGAGGTCCAACCTTCCCCGGCCCCAAAGAGACGACAGCGACCTAAGCTGGTTATACCTGACAGCTCGAATGACGAGAAGTCTGAGGCGTCCGAGGAGCTCCCGAAGAAGGGATCCAGGGTCAAGCCCCCTGCCAGCAGGTAAGGTGTCTATATTTTCAACTATTATGCTTTCAGTAGTTTATTTTAGTTGAAGGTTAACCCCTCCGAATTGCAGTCCCCCGCGCCCCACCGAGCAAATCTCAGAAGGGACGTCTCCGCCCACTGAGCTGGCGAATAGTGGGTCTATGATGCACTCCACGCCTCCTTTGGTCCCCGAAGAGGCTGAGGACATGCGGTCCCAAAGAATTCCTCCTCCTCCGAACACGGAGGGGGAGGTAGATGCCGTAATGGCCGAGGTTAACACCTCGGTCACCGAATACCAGGAGGGAGTGTCCCTCCTGGCCGACGAGGGAAGAGTCTGGGCTATCTGGACCCTCTCCGTCGACCGCTCCCGAGCCTCCAAGGCCCTCGACGGCACAGATTCCTCCCAGCGGGGAGTGGGCCGGGAGCCAACGCCAGCGCCGAACACCTCCGCACGGGCGGAGGTAGGCTGGCCGGACACACTAGAGGAGTTGGTGAGCAACTCTGTCCTCGTCGAAGGGCACCGCACCCTTATGGGTGCGGTTATGTAGAGTGTTCTGTCCTTCCAATCCGGACTGAACAACGCTGTCCAAGGCCTTCTAATAGGCTTTGAGGTAAATCAAGTAATGATCGTTCCTCATAATGTGGTTATAGTTCTTAATTTAAGTAGGCCGCATGCATAGCAGCCCCCGAGACTCTGCCAGGATCTTCGAAGAGACCTGCATAGGATCAAATTCGGTAGGTCGGTTAATAATGTCGACATTTCTGATGCTAACACATGCATATTCCGTTGCCGCGTCCGCTAATGCCGCGGCATTTGAGGAGATTGATCAGAAGCTCAAGCTTTCCGATCAAGAGCTGGACCTTGTCAACAAATGGCTTGACGAGGCGCAAGGTAAGCTATGTAAAAAGATGTGTATTTGCCAGATAGGGACTGGCCAGACCATTGACTGATCCTTTATCTTGATGCTCTTGCAGCTGCTGTCGCCGGCATCGAGGGCTTAAAGGAGGCCCTTAAGAAAGCTAAGGCTGAGGCGGCCGAGAAAAGGACAGCCACTGAGAGGGCGGTGTCCGAGCTTGAGCAGGCCAAGCGTGCTGCTAAGCAGCATGAATCTTGGGTAACCGAGGTCCAAGGGGAGCTCCAGGATGCCGCTGAGAAGCTTGAGGCCCTTGAGAAGGGGCGGGAGGAGCAATCCTCCCTTCTGTCCAAGGAGGAGAAAGAGCTCCAGGAGGCGAGGAGTGACGCCCGAGTTGTTCGGGAGGAGCTTCGGCAAGCCGCACAAATTGCCAGTGGTAAGAAATATTTATTGCACAGCTTGTTCGGAGTCAACAGATTCACCCTACTGACGAGGGTCTGGCACTCCGCAGGCGTCTTCGCTGAACTCCCGAAGAATGCGGCGGCCGCGGTGAGGCACTATGCCACTCGCGAGGAGGATTCCACACAGCGGCTCTTTTGGTCACAGTTTCCAGACTCCGAGCGTCCTCCCCTCCTCAGCGATCAAATGAAGTAGCTAATGGAGATGCATCGGATGTCTGAGTTGGCCTTGAAGGACCTCTGTGTCAGCCTATGGCCGGCCGAGCCCATTCCGGACACCTACTTCATCCTTGTGCAAAGGCTGCGGGAGGCGCCGCTCCAGATTGACGCCATGAAGCGGTCGGCATGCCTTGAGGGGGCGAGGCTCGCGTTTGCGAAGACCATGGTTCATTGGCCAAGGATTAATCCAATGGAGATGGCCACTGGTCCTCTGCCCCAGGGGAAGGAGCATCGCCGCCCCGAGCAGTACTTCACGTAGGTGATGACCGGAGTGCGGGCGATAGAGGGTCAGTGTTCGAAAAATGTAATGCTTGAGTAGATGTAGCAAGCTTGTAACAAGTGGGATTTATGCTTTATTATGCGCCCGGCAAACTTCGTGATTAAATCTTGACTCCTGTGTGGTCGTATGTTTTGTTCTGAAAGCTACCAGTCGTTGGCTTTAGCCCCCAAGTGAATATCACGAAGGGTGTTTTGTTTCTGCACTGTTACCCTTAGCCAACGTCTTGGTGCCCAGAGGCGATAGTGCGGGAACGAAACCAGGTAATCAGACTATTCGGTTTTACTGCTTTCACTTAGCCTTAGGAGCTTGACGGTGGGGACTAGGGACTAGCCCCGGTGTATTTTTTATGTACTTGGGGGTTGAAGCCTGCCTTTTCCGATCACATGGTTTGTGTTAAGACGAACCCTTCGTGTGACATGGCAAAATTGCCAATGATTTTTAGAGTCCAACCTCCTCATCGGATCGCAGACCCATTCGCGCCTACTATGACGATCAGTTTTCGGCTTTTTCCTCCTGAGGTACTTGACCAGGCAAACTAGTAGTGCCATCGCTGGGGTTCTCCCTTTTCCCTCTTAGCTGAACAAGCAGAACATAAGGGGCAAACATAGGAGCCAGGCAACCCAACTATTGACCCAAGACATAGTTTGGAACAGATGCATATAATGCAATATCCGAGACACCGGACACCTAGCGGGAAGCGGTGCCGGACTTAAAGATATTGAGTTGATGTATGAATCGAACTCATAACTGATTACTATTTTCATGCCGGGCTGTTCGAAGAGCGAGGAGAGAATCAGAAAAGGACAGAAAAAATGCAAGATGCAGATATCCGAACACCATAAAGGGTATTTTTATTATTTCTCGTAAGCTCGGGATGTCTAACCGTACAATTCGAACTGCGAAGGCAGTACTTGCAAGAGAGAAAGAAAAAGAAAATTTATAGAGTAAAGGTTGACGCAGGGCCTTGATGCGTGAGTTGAAGCCTTCACTGTGCCCTGCTGCACGTCTGCACCTTTACTTCTAATAGGTGGGGGTTGGGACCATCGATGAGACCTTGATGGGTGAGGACCCTGCCGATGAAGCTTTAAACTTGGGGGTATCCGGAATTGGTCCCTGGGTCGTCCAAAGACGAGGTAATTCCAAAGTTTGGTTTAACCGAACATGTACTTTGGATTAATGTATGCCTCACGGTTGCCCATGGTATTTTGAGTGCGAAGTTGTGTTGACGAGGCACGTGGAGCGTGAAGAATGTGGGCGTGCCGTGGGGCGCGTATCCCTATTTGCGGCGAACGCATGCGGGTTCCCATGATGGGGAACGGGTTCGAACCCCATTTACTGTTGTCGCTGGCCCTTACAGTGGGTCGTCATCCGAGCCTATATGGGCCGGTGTGGTCTTCGGCCGCGAGGGCCGCAGTGTGCTCTTCGGTTCGAAGTGAGCGTTCTGTGTTGCCGTTGATAGTTATGACGCCTGAAGGCCCAGGCATTTTCAACTTGAGGTACACGTAGTGCAGAACAGCATTGAATTTGGCGAATGTGTTCGGCCGAGGAGTGCATGATAGCCACTGCAAAAAGGTGCAATATCAAAGATCAAGTCCTCGCTTCGGAAGTTATCCAAAGATCCAAACACCACTTCGAGTGTCACGGTGCCCGTGCAGCGGGCCTCCACTCCCGGAGTGACTCCCTTGAATGTGGTGTTATTCTGTTTAACCCTTGATGGATCGATCCCCATTTTCTTTACTATATCCACGTATATCAAATTGAGGCTGCTTCCTTCGTCCATTAGGACTCTAGTGAGGTGGAATTCATCGATGATGGGTTCCTGCACTAGGGCTGCGGACCCTCCATGGCATATACTGGTGGGATAATCCCTGCGATCGAACGTGATTGGGCAGGCTGACCATGGATTGAACTTCGGCGCTACTGGCTTGATGGAGTATACGACCCGTAGCGCTCGCTTCCTCTCCTTCTTCGGTATGTGGGTTGCGTAGATCATGTTTACCATCTTGACTTCGGAAGGGAAGCATTTCTGGCCTCCACTATTCGGCCTACGGGGCTGTCATCATCCTTGCTTCTTGGGCTTTTTCCTGAGTCTTCGGGTGTGAGCTTGCCGGCCTGTTTGATCACCCAACAATTTTGGTTGGAGTGGTTGGCGGGCTTGTCTGATGTGCCGTGCATCTGGCAAGACCTGTCCAGAATGGTGTCCAGCCTAGACGGGCCATCACTGTTGCCTTTAGGGGCTTTCTTTTGGGTTCCGGACTTCTGGTTTCGGAATCTGGCATTTACTGCCGTATCCTCACCCTCGCCATCAATGTGGTGACGTTTATTCTTGCTGTGTCATGGCTTTCCATTTCCGTACCGAACCTCGAAGGTACCGGGTGTGTCTAGATTGGTGTTCTTGCGAGCAAGCCAACTGTCTTCGCTCGCGCAAAAGCGGGTCATGAGGGAAGTTAGGACTGCCATAGTTCTTGGTTTGTCCTGGTCGAGCTGCCGTACAAGCCATTCATCCTTGACACTATGCTTAAAGGCAGCCAAGGCTTCGGCATCCGAAAAGTCAACGATCTATTTTTTCTTAGGTAGGAATCGGTTCCAAAATTTTCGGGCAGACTCTCCGGGTTGTTGCGTGATGCGATTTAAGTCGTCAGCATCTGGAGGCCGGACATAGGTGCCCTGGAAGTTTGCTCGAAAAGCATCACCAAGCTCTTTCCAGCAACCTATAGAGTTTTCGGGAAGGCTGTTCAGCTAGTGTTGAGCTGGGCCTTTAAGCTTGAGCGGTAAATATTTAATGGCATGGAGGTCGTCTCCTCGCACCATGTGGATGTAGAGGAGGAAATCCTCTATCCATACGGGTGGATCTGTGGTTCCGTCGTATGATTCGATGTTCACAGGCTTGGAGCCTTCTGGGAATTGGTGCTACATTCCCCTCTTTGTGAAGCACAGGGGGTGTCCGGCGCCCCGAACTCAGGCTACGTCACGACGGAGGTCTTCGGCCCTCCTACTCTGCTGCTCCTCCCGGACTCTATCGTTTCGGTTTAACCGATCATAGTATCCTTCCCGGTATGCGGGTAGATCCTCTCTGGGTCCGTAGATGGACCTGGTACGCCCTCCATGAGCATCTAGGTCATGGCGGAGGTCATTCTCGTAAGTGGGACGCACCTGATCCTTGCCATGACGGCGAGGTGGGGTGGCTGGATGTTCGGCCTTGTCAGCTTCCCTGTCCCGCCCTCTAGGGGGTCGGTCTGGCAGTTCAGCGTTTGTATACGTCGGGCGTGTTGGCTCTATAGCCTCGTCGTCGAACTCGGGCAATAGCCTTCGTTTAGGATAACTCCTGGTTGGCTGATGACGGCCGTACCCCTGTTCGGCAGCTAGGACTTTAGTCCATCGGTCGCTGAGGGTGTCCTGTTCAGCCTTGATTTTGCGTTTTTTGATTCTTTAGGCTGCGGGCGGTGACTAAAAGCCTCCGCTTGAACCGTTCTTGCTCCAGAGGGTCTTCGGGGATGATAAAAGCATCCTCCCCGAGACTGGCCTCCTCTTCATAGAGTGGGAGGTAGTAGCTATCCTTGGAGTCTTCGTGGCTTTCCGGACTGAGCGGGTCCTCCAGCCCCGCGGGGTCATCCTGATGATGCTCATTGGCTGCGTCTCTGGCGAGGTCATCCGTATTATTTCAGGCGTCGTTCTCCGCCGAGTCTACGTTGCTTGTGTGGCTTCGACGTGGATTTGATCGACGGTGCTGTTTTCGGCGTTTGGGAGGCTCATCTCTGGGCTTGCCTCGGTCCTGCTCAGGAGTGCTGTTGCCGTCCCTTAGGGTGTCCACCATGTAAATGTCGTAGGTGGATGTGGCCGGCCAGCGGCCCGTGATGGGGGCACCGACCTCAGCATTAGCCGCGGTTACGTCCTCCTCGTCCATGCATTCGGCATTCTCCAAATTATAGTCCAACATATTGGTTAAATCATCGATAGTTGCTACCAAATGGGTGGTGGGTGGGGCGCAAAATTCCCTGTCGAACACCTCGAAAGGTCGGTGATTGAAGGAGGAGGGTAGGTTCTCCTGGATAGTCATTTTCTGAATTCGGTCTAGTGCCTCGTTCAAAATATCGAGGGTTGCCGGACCTGAGATCTCTAGGCCAGACTTTGTGGTGACGAAGCGGAGGTCGGTCTGTGACTCAACAGATCCTTGGTCCCGGGCGGACCTATCTACAGGATTCGGGACTGAAAACTCAAGGGGCACCGGATTGTCCTCGAAAACTGATGATGTGCTTTGACCCTCCTGTGCACGTTCCACGTCAATGTTTGAGGTCGGGTCGTTTTGGGCTGGGGGTGACCCCTAGCCGCTATGCGCCGACTCAGGGTGCGGGCTCAAGGCCAGCAAATTGTTATGGGGAAGGAGCTTGGCCGAGATCAAATCTTGGCTTCTGACCTCTGGTTCTGCCTCGAGGGCCGGGGATAAATCCTCCGCCGATGTGAGTTCGGTTGACGGTGGGGTAAGGTCCCCTCTCTCAGGGAGTCCTTCCTGGCTCAATGTCGTTTGGTGGACTGGGGCCGATTCACAGATCGAATCGGATGTGTACGTTGGAGCAGGCGCGGCACCGCCTGCGGGGGTGGTCAATCCGGTGAAAACCAAATCCCCTCGCGCGTTAGTAACGTACTCCAGATTGCCGAATCGAATCCGGTGTTCGGCAGCGAAGTTGTCGACCTGGTCAAGATGGCTGGTGAAATCAGCATGCAGTACGATGCTGCCAAAAGCGAAGAGTTGTCCGAGGACAAAGAGATCCATGGAACTGATGTCCTCTCCAAGGACTAAGCGAGCCATCGATCCTTCCGGTGATCCAACAGCAGAACTCCCAATGAAAGGACCAATGTCGGTGTCAGAACTGGCAGACCTCGAGGTAGGGGGTCCCGAGCTGTGGATCTACGATCGATGGGTAACAAGGGACAATGAACACAGTGTTTACCCATGTTCAGGCCCTCTCGAAGAGGTAATACCATATGTCATGCTTGATTGTATTGATTGTATAGCATGGTTACAGAGTAGATCTACCTCGAGATTAGTATGAGCCAAACCCTAGGCTACGGGGGGATGAAGATGGCTTTGCCCCTAATGACTACAACCCTCGGTTTATATAGACACCGATATGGTTAGGGTTACCGAAGATAGATTACAACAAGAAGGAAAGAGATCTCATCCACCCTTGACTTGGAGGCACACCACGGCTTCACAGGTCTCCGGTCACCACACGACTCCACCAGTCCGGCCCATGCACAATGGGCCGTCGCCCCGTGGACCCCTTAGTCCATGACTCCCTCACCTATAATTATATCATCACCAAAGGCCACTTCCAAAGCAATCTTCCCCACAGGGTGAGCCGACTTGCCAAGGACAACTCCGTGAAAGGTGGTAGAGGATGGCTTAAGATACTTCCTTGTTAGATTCATCCGCCGAAAAGTGTCATAATACAATATGTTGTTACTGCGTCCACCATCCACAAGTACCTTTGTGAACTTATAACCACCAACTTGAGGGGCTACCACCAGGGCCAGATGACCCGAATCATCAACCTGGGGCAGGTGATCCGCCCGGCTCCATGTTATAGTGTGCTCTGACCATCTCAAATACTGCGGCACTACCAGCTCAACCATATTGATGGCTCGCTTATGGACTTTTCGATCATGTTTGCACGTGCTCGTGGTGAAAACATGATATTGGCCGCTATTAAGCATCTTACCATTACTCTGGTATCCTGACCGATTATTTTGCTGCTGATTACTGTGCCCAGACTGCTAATTATGACCATCGTGGTTACCTTGGTCCTCATAACCAGAGTTTGAGCCGCCACCACCAAAGCCGGCTCCGTGGAAACCTCCAGAGCTTGACCCGCCCGATGGTCCATTATTGTTGTCGTGATGCTAAAAAGACTAATTCCTGTACTCTCGCATGATATAACAATCCTCCCAAGCATGACTAGATTGCTTGTTAGGATAACTGTGCTTCGGACACGGCCCGTTAAGGGCTTCCTCATAATTCTTGGGCTTCCCCTCATTATAAGGCTGCTTGCCATTACGACGCTGATTTTTGAACCTTGCGTTAGTGTTAGCCACAAAATTTGACCCGCCATCGGGGTGTCTGTGCTTTCCACCATTGCCTAGGTTATTGTGATTACCATTCTGTGTTGAGGCATTCGGTTGCTGACCCTTGCAGCCACCGTTTTTCTTGCACTTGCTCGACTTATCCTCATCAGAGGTGGGATCCTTTTTTCCATCAGAGTTGGCGTATCTGGTAAGTACGTCCATAAGATTTCCCATATCCGTGCACTTACGCTTAAGCCGCCCTAACTTTTTCTTAAGAGGCTCAAAACGACAGTTCTTCTCCAAGATCAGAACGGCTTTAGCCGTCCCAATGTTTTCGGAAGAGTGGATAATGGTGGCGACCAGGCGGGCCGAATGATAGGCTGACTCATCCTCACACTGCACACAGTACTCCAGGTCCACAATTGTCATCGGCTTCTTGCAGGTTCCTTGAGAATTTCTGATGAAGCGCACCTTCCACTCCGCCCAGGTGTTGGTAGAATTGGGGGATAGATTTTTCAACCAAGTCCGAGCCGGCCCCTCCAACATCATAGTGAAATACTTGCCGCATACCGCATCACTGACGTCCAACATATCCATGGCCAACTCATAGCTCTCAATCCAAGCCTCTGGAGAGATATCCGCCGTGTAGTTGGGTACCTTGCGAGGACCCTTAAAGTCTTTAGGCATGTGTTTGTTATGTAAAGCCGGCACTAGGCATGGCACTCCAATGGTTCTGGCACTCGACCCGGTTCCTACCGAGGCTGAAGGAACCACTGGGGGCGGCTAATAAGCCCCCTGGTTTGCTGCCTCTGCCTCACGACGGGCCCTTGCACCATCCACAATTGCTTGAGCATCAGTCCTCGGATTAAGGGGCGGGTTATCATGGGGCGGGTTACGGTGTCGCTCACTACTCAAAACCGCCGGCGACTCCGCATGCCGGCTGTAACTACGACTCGACAGCGGTGTAGAATGCACACGATGCCGGTTGTACGAATAATTGGCCTGCTGAGCAATTATCGTCTATAATAGCTCAATGGCATTTCGGGTTTCAACCGCAACTGGTGACTCGCTGGTGATAGGAATCGCAGTAAGCCGGGTCACTGCTGCCACCATGTTATCCATCGGGTTGGTGAAGTTACCCGCGGTGTCGGAAAGTGCGGCGGCGGTGTCCGACCGGGGTACGGTTTAGGTCCCGGCTCTTCCCTCCGGGCTGGCTTTGGCTAGTGAGGTCGGGCTGCTGCTCTAGTCCCAGGTGCCTCCATGGTTAATTGGGGTATAACTGGTGCTCCTGGAGTACTTGGGCCTGCCCCGAGCGTGTTAAACAAACGTGTCAGCTCATAACTCGGCGGTAAACGGCCCTGATATCTCCGATGATGAACCGCGTTGGAAGCATTCTGCTCAAGGCTTAGACGCCAAGCCTGTGTTTTCAGACGCTCCGCTTCTGCATTGACCTGAGCTTGCAACTCGGTCGTCCGTGTGTTTTCAGTGTTGATATCCTCCTGGGCTTTGGTCATCTGCTCTTGAATCTTTGCAATCTCTGTATTGCGCTCTGCCTGATTTTCCGCAGTGACCTCAGTTGCTAGCAAAGTCGTCAAGGTGTTTATCAGCTCAAACAGTACTTGAGCTAGAGGCCTGACTGACCTGGATGCTGAAGGATCTGCTATCGCCGTGGCTCTAGCCGCCGTAGTGTTGAGAGTCGGCACCGTCCCTGCCATGAAGATGGCGGCTCGGCACGATGGCTCATAGGGGTCTGAAATAATGTCACCATCAGAACAGCCCCCAAGCCCGCTGTCTTTAAGTTGGTAGATTGACTCCGTCTCCCCGGTAGAGGACTCATCACCTGAGTAGATGAAGACGTGGATTCCACTAAAGGGGACCCTGTACCCATACTCGATTGAGTCGGCCTCGGGGTCCCAGCCAGCGTCGTCGATGTAGAGCTTTCCACGACAACTCTTGGTCATCCTGCCAATGGCGTATCCCTCGATTCCTAGGAAAGAGCCCTTCAAGAACTCAAAACCACCATGCACTGGCCCCACGGTGGGCGCCAACTGTCGTGGTTTTGTCATGGCAGATGTCCTAGTGTGAGGACTTAGACATGCGGCCATCGCAACTAAGTGATTAGCTTGTCGGGGTTGAGCGGAATTTAGAGACATGGATTTACCCAGGTTCTGCCCCTCACGATGGAGGTAAAGACCTACTGCTGATTTTCTGCTTATTGCTTGGGTATCAATTACAAGGGAGCAAATTTGCTTGACCTAGCCATCGATTGATTGTAACCTGATCTATCTGCCCTAGGGACTCGCCTTTATACATAGGTCGAGGCCCCGGGCTTACAAGGGCCCAGGTTGTGTTACGACCTGTGACTGAGTCTAACTCTAAGTCGCCTTGCTCCTCCAGCAAGTCATCATGCGGTGGCTTATGCTTCCGGGCCGTTACCACCACCTTCTAGTTCCGGGCCCTAAGCCAACCCATCTTGTGATCCGCCCTTCCAGTCTTGTATCTTGATCGCCCTGGGCCATCTAAAGCGTGGCTCCAAGAGTCGCCAGTAGTATGACCCAACCTTTAGACGGCGGGTTATATCATGGGGTCATATCCCCAACACTATATACACTCTATGGTGGCCCTCAGACTTTTGTGGCCTTCAACATGGAGCGAGATGGACTGTAACAAGATGCCGACGAAGACGAAGACTATTACTACATTATGTTATCTTATGTAATGGTTACGTTCCGAGGCGGAACGGGATCCTTGTAGATATCCATCGGATGATGGTGTGGCTGGTAGCGTTCACATGTGTTTCACCCAGTTGGTGCGACAGGGCGGGTAGGTACCCTCCAGTTTAGGTGTGCCTGGGCACTCATTGTTGTCCATGAGCTACTAAAATAGCACATCTAAATGAGTCCTGGGTAGTATCTGATCTGTGAATGCCACTGGCATATACGCCCTAACCGTCGAGCGAGATAATGGTTTATGGGGCCCTTGGTGTCATACGATTCTCCCGAAAGCTCTGCAGATGTCATAGTTTAGAGATGCGGCATGGAGACTAGCGGATATCTTGTAGATCAGGTGAAGCTCGACCGCCCATGCAACGTGCCGGAGTGCTTAGGGTGATTGGCCCATGACTCCTTCGCGCTTAGGATTTAGACCGGCGTGTTGACCTCTCTGGAGAGCCTAGGTAGGACTACAACATGTCGATTGCCTGAGGCCGGGCATTACACTGGATGTGTGTCCGCCAGAGGTAATCGAGCGTATCGGGTAATGTGGTGCACCCCTGCATTGAAGTGAAACTATTCGAATAGCCGTGTCCACGATAACATGACAACTTGGTGTTGTGCCCCGAGCTTGTACAACTTAAACCAGATACTTGAATAAAATTTACCAAGAATTGTAACAAGCCCGAGTACCACTTTCTCACAGGAATTGAATCCAAGGGTAGTACATTGCTGCAATGGATAATTGTATTCATTGGCACTCTTTCTCTTCAAGGCTGCAAGATTGTTCTCATTCTGTTCTATTGCTGCAAGAAGCTTCATTCTCACCTCATGCTACAAGATGCCGGTGGATAGTTGTTACTTTGAGTTTCCCCCTTTATTCTGGCATTTTATAGTTTAGTCCACAGATATTACCCTATTCCTTTGATACCGTTGCATGTGTAGCATAGTTCTAATGTAAGTCTTGCGACTAATTTGGATGAGTACTCACCGTTGCTTCGCTACTATTTTCATCCTAACCGGTTGCTGCAATAGTTGTTAGTACCGCGGATGTAGGTTCCCCCTGATGGTGCTTACTACTAGGAGTTCGACGTCGAGGAGTAGTTTGGAGGTCCCAAGCAGGAGGCCTTGCCTTTTGATCTAGTGTCGTCATTCTTCTCAGCCTTCTTAAGGCACCCTTGTAATTGTATGTAGTTAGACCTAACTCCTAATATAATATCGGGTCTTACGACTGTAACTTGTAATATATTGTTGCCTTGTTTAAATTTGAGTCCTAGAGTTGTGTTGTGATATTATACCATGAGTCACTAATCTTCATCGTGCATGCTGTGTGGATGTTTAGTGCATGATTAATTTTGGGGGCGTCACAGAAGTGGCAGCTCTAGAGAACAAGTTATCTAAACAAGAAGTGCAGCTTGACGCAAAGCAGAAAGACATTGCTACCAGAGAAGAGTCACTTGCCACCAAATTGTGCGGCAAGGACGAAGAGATCCAGACTCTGCTCATGTAGCACACACAGGAGCTAGAGCAAAAACACAAGGAAGTCCTAGAAGCTCAAGCAGTGAATCACGCCGGCAAGCTCGCAGAGGCTGTGAAGGCTGCAGAAGCTGCCAAAGCCGTCAAGGCGGAGTTGGATGCCAAAGCAAAGAAGCTTGAAGAGGATCTTACAATTGCCGGTAAGGAGTCCTTGGCACTCAAAACAGATAAGGAGAAAACATCTCACACCATGGCGGATCTGCAAACCTCACTATCCGCCAAGAACCAAGAGCTCACTGATGCCAAGAATTCCATTGCATATCTGAAGTTGAAGCTCACAACTCTCGAAAGGAACCTGGAGGAAGGCAAGCCCAGAGAAAAGAACTTGCTGGTGAACTGGAATAATGAGAAAGATTCGCTCGCCTATGTCGAAAAGTCCTTCAATGATCTGACAAACAGTGTGGAACTCTGGACCAGAGGCCTTGTCGACATTGCAGAATGCCTCCGTTCACAATTGACTACCATGAAAATGGACAACTACATCTTTACTAACAACGAGCATGAAGTTCCAAGTGCCAGGCTGACGCTCTTCTTCAAAAATCTAATCAAGGCATTGGAGACGCATCATGAGGAGATCCGCCAGCTTTGCCAGTGAGTCTCGCAAATTCTGTCGCGATGTCCTCTTCAAGGTACTCGTCAAGATCATGTACTGGAATCCTGGCATCAACATATCCAAAGCCTTCAATAGCTTGCCAAAGGGAGCAGACACCAAGGCTGCCGAAGAGCTTGTCACGCCACTCGCCAACAAGGTTAGCGTAATCCCTGGGACCAAGGGTTAGCGCAAGAACTAGATCCTTCATAGTATCATGCCACAAGTGCAGTCCATGTAAAACACGATTTATCTAGAGTTTGAACTGCATTTTGCTTTTGATGAAATATAATCTATGCTGATTAATGGATGCATGCTATCTTCCTTGTCTTATTCTATCTTTGCATGATTTTTGTACCCTACACTTGCTGGAAACTTGCCGGTGTGCATACTCTTGTCGTGAGCGCTTGAGGAACGGATCCTTAGTAGCCTGCATGGAGTGTTGCCGCCAGCAAGGTTACGCTTGACGCTCACAACACAACTACTTAAGTTGTTGAGCGGACTCGAAACAAAGTATGAGCACAGCTGATCACGACATGGTTCCTTAGCGTGCAGGTTTCTCATACAAAGACCAAAATCATTCAAGGAGAAATTGTGACTACAACAAAGAAATTGTTTCAAAGTTTTTCGACTTAGCTTTTTCTTTGTTGTACTTCTTGTCGTAAAATGATAACTTGAACGTCACTTGGTGGTATCCACACCATCACTTCTCCCAGGAAACTTGCAAGTGAGGAACCCTTCTGTCCTTTCAGAAAAATAAAGAAGAGAAAAGAGGAGGCTGGAAACCTTTACGGCTCATTAATCATTTCATACAAGGCAAAAATGTAACACAATATCACATGAAAACATGCAAAATTTAACATGTCAAATGACAAGAGTTGTGAAACACTTAGCTCTATTTCACTATGCATAGGGTCTGCGCCTGGCTTTTTACAAAGGATTACATGTCTTGTCGACAAACTTGTACAAAAGGGGTTGCCGAGAGGCCCGACAACTATGCCTCATGGGTAGAACTTGCGAGGATGCTCAATGTTCCATGGGTTCTGCACCGAAGTGCATCTTTGGTCTGCAAACAGACCTTCTTCTCATGGGTCTGGTAACTCACACTACCCGATAAGGCGGGCCATCCCACTTCGGCGTCAACTTGTTTGATCCCTTCATGGACTAGATCCGACAAAGAACAAGGTCGCCTTCTTCAAGGCTTCAGGCGTGAACTTTACGGCTATGGTAGTAGCGCAAAGCTTGCTGGTACCGTGTAGGAAGTACATCAACTAGACAATGATTTTCCTCAAGGAGCATGGCATTATCTTGTCGCAACTGCTCTTGCTCGGCTTCATCATAAGCGAGCACTCAAGGTGACTCGTACATTAGTTCTATGGGGAGCATCGCCTCTGCTCCATAGACTAGGGAGAAGGGTGTCTGGCCAGTAGCTCATTTGGTGCCATCCTGAGTGACCAAAGAACTGTAGGCAACTCATCAATCCAGCACCATCCGCACTTGTGCACCTTGTCACAAGTTCTTGTCTTGATCCCACGCAGCACTTTAGCATTTGCTCTCTCCGCTTGGCCGTTGCTTCTCGGGTGAGAAACAGACGCAAAACAGATCTTGCTTCCAAGGTCTTGGCAATACTGCATGAAGGTGCGGCTCATGAACTGTGTGCCATTGTCGGTGATGGTCCTGTTAGGTACTCCAAAGCGGCAAACAAGTCCTTTGAAAAACTCGATGGCTGACTGTGCTGTCACCTTCCTCACTGGTTCTGCCTCAGGCCACTTTGTGAACTTATTGATTGTGATGTACAAGAACTCAAAGCCCCTGGTAGCATAGGCAAAGCGTCCCAAGATGTCGAGCCCCTAGACCGAGAAGGGCTAGGAGAGAGGGATTGTCTAAAGGGCTTGAGCTAGCTGATGTGTATTCTTGGAATGGAACTGGCATGCTTCACACTTGGTTACTAGTGCAATTGCATCCTGTAGAGCAGTGGGCCAATAGAAGCATTGCCAACAAGGGCTCTCGATCCTATGTGAGAGCCACATATGCCTCCATGTATCTCTGCCAACAGCTTACGTCCATCTTCCCGGCAAACGCACTTTAATTTCACCCAATTTGGTCTCTTTCTGTGTAGAATGTTGTCAACAAAACTGGTACATACTTGACTGACGAACTACTTTCTCAGCTTCTTCTGGCTCTTTATGAAGTTCTCCTATCTGAAGGAAATGGACAATTTGCTGCGCCATGTCGGAGCCCGTGGTTTGACAACACGGACTAAAGGCATCTCTTCAGCTGCGGTTGGACTTGTCTCGATGGCAAGAACTAAAGGTCTCACCAGAGCCTGCTGCTCACCGACAACCTTAGTGTTATCTCTGGCAGCTTCCTTGCACGCGGCTTCTGGGAGCTCTGCCGGAAAGTACTTGCCGGTGTTGAACTTTCTTCTCTTGCTCTGTCCATTGATGGTGTAACAGATGGCTGAGTCAAATGGAGCACAAAAGTTGCTGGTTCCACAGGTAGCTGAACTGCGGCATGCTTTGATAGATCATTAGCAATGTTGTTCTCCACACGAGGAATGTGGTCTGTTTGCAATCCGTCAAAGTACTCTTCAAATTTCCTCACTTCGTCAATGAGGGAGTCCTGGACTATGGGGTCCTCGGGCCGCCGGCCTACTTCTCATGGTCCGGATAGGTGGGCCGCGGTATGACTACTACGGGACCGAGCTACAAGGTGACTCCGTGTCCGGAGAGGAAACCCTTGAAGTCTTGGTGTGTCCTCCAAGTCAGGATAGAAGATTCGGCATGTTTATTTCCTTTGTTGTAACCGACAATGTGTAACCCTAGTACTCCTGGTGCCTATATAAACCAGAGGGTTTAGTCCATAGGGACTAGAACAACAACCATCATCCTACTAGCCAAGGGTTTCGTTCTTCTAATCTTGTGGTAGATCGACTTTGTAACCATCTTATACACTTCAATATAATCGAGCAGGACATAGGGTTTTACCTCTTAGAGAGTGGCCGAACCAGGGTAAATATTGTGTCCTTTGTCCCCTATTCCCCATTGATCCAAGATCCATAGCTCGGGACCCCCTACCCGAGATCCGCCGATTTTGACACCGTCATTGGTGCTTTCATTGAGAGTTCTGCTGTTGGATCGCTGAAGGATCGATGGCTCGCCTGATCATCGGAGATGGCATCAACACCAGGGACACCTTCGTCCCCAGCTAGTTTTCGCGTTTGGCAGCATCATTCTGCATGCCAATCCGACCGGTCATCTCGACCAGATCAACAATTTCGCCCCTGAGCACCAGATCAGGTTTGGTAACCTAGAGTACATCGCTGACACTCGGTACGATCTAATCTTCACGGGCTTCTCAACCTCATCGAAGGTGCCCATGGACACTGAAGCATCAACTTTGGGGCCCCTCCCCGATCCGATTTCTGGATCGGCCCCTACCTCGCGGCCGGCTTCAAACTCGGACACAACTACCATGTCCGAAGACCAGGAGTCACCCTCGTCCGGACTTGCTCTCCTTACTGCGGATCTAGCTGTGAGCCTCAACACTGGATCGGCATCCGAAGACCGGGAGTCTCTCTCGGCCGGACTTACCTTCCTTACTGCAAATCCGGCTTCGAGCATTGGCATGAATTCGGTATCCGAATACCAGGAGTCAGCCCTGGCCGAGCGCGCCCCTCGCCTCACTATTACGACGGAGGTCAGCTTCGAAGAAACCTCATACGCCAATCTGGCCAGCCTCGCCCTGTTAATTGAGGTGCTTGATCGGATCCAGATGATGACTATCTTGGACGGCCCATCCTCGGTCGACGCTCAACAAGTCCTCGAGATAAAGTACAGGGAATTTTATGCCCCACCCACCACCCACCTAGGAGCCACTGTCGAGGAATTAACCGACATGCTGGACTACGCCTTTGAGGAGGCCGATGACATGGATGGAGACAGCGACGCCATGGCCCACGCTGACACTAGCCCTTCCGTCATCGGCCGATGGATGGCCACATCCACCTATGATGTTTATAGGTTGAACACCCCCAAGAACAATGGTGACGACACCAATAACAGGGACAGCACCCCCAGGAGAGACATTAACAAACTTGGCGAAGAGCCACCCAAATGCCGGAGGCAGCACCGACGCTCCAGGGGGCATCGGGGCAGAGAAAGCAACACGGGCACCGGGGAGGATGACACCCCGGCCAACATGGAGGACCTCGGCGACCCCGCGGCCGCCGAACAACAGCTAGACAAATCAAAGCAGCATGAGGAACAGTTCGATCCTGAGGACCTTAATGACTCCATGGATACTAACTACCTCCCCCTCTCCAAGGAAGAGGTTAGCCTTGGAGATGAGGATTTCATAGTCCTCGAAGATCCACTGGACCAAGAGCAGTTTAAATGGCAACTTATTGCCACCGCACGAAGCCTAAAGAAGAACCAACAAAAAATAAAAGCCGAACAAGACACCCTCAACAACAGATGGACAAAGGTTTTAGCAGCTAAGGAGGGATACGGTTATGAGCGACAAACCAAAAGCTACCCAAAGCGGAAACTGCTGCCGCAATTTGAAGATGAGGCCCTTCAGCCCGCACCTCCAAGGTAGACTCAGGCAGACCAGCCAAACCGCCTCGCTCGAGGAAGGTATAGGCTGGCTGGAAAGCCCGGAGACCAACCTGCTCCCCCTCGCCAGAGAGGGAAGGAGCCGGAATACGAATATGACTTACGACGTGACCTGGATGCTAGAACAGGTTAGACAAGGTTCATTTATGGATCTAGAGCATACCCTCCCGATATACAGGACGGATAATCTATGAAGGTAAGCACAAGTTTCTTGATGCTTTGTAATTAAAAGAGGTATGTTAAACCCAATAACATAACAAGTAAATCACCGTCAAAATTATATCACCTTTAGTTATATTAAATTGTTTTATTGAAGGTGACAAAATTCTAGATTAATTTTTTATTTGGGGTATAAATTATGCACAAAATTAAATGATCAGTTATAACTGTAGCTCCTTGGCATTGAGATTCATGAGTTCAAAACTGGAGCACTATAGAAGTACTGTAAACAGTATACCATGATAAAATTGGTGTACTTCCACTGTTACAAATTTAAACCCCGTGAGCAGGAACCTTGGGTGTCCCCATGGAACATAATTACAGACCAGTCGCACCTACCGCGTGCCTCTCTGGTGAAAATTTTCACATGCACCACCTCGGCCTACGCGATGTTTAGCTTTGTCTTGGTTTGGGTCAGCACTTCAGATAGACTTTTGTTTTTCTCCCGAGAGGCTTACATATTCAAGGCAACATTACATCAGATGAAGCCTTCATACAGTCACCGAAGCCCATATCAAGGCTTGGGGGCTACTGGTATTCACGTTCATTCTAAGTTTTCTTGAGACGTTTTTTAATCCACTCATCGGATGTACCATCCAACAACTGTGTTAGGGGCTACTGCCATATACGATAGCCTAGTTCATCCTTAACAAATGACCAAAGATGAGCACCATTCATTTTTGAGAATAGTGAGCTCAAACAACTCCTTACTTGCAAGCCTTTAGATAAAACATCCACTGCCTTTTCAAAGACAGAATGGGTCGCCCCAAGGTAAGCATACACCAAACTAAGGGCATTGAACTCTTGGCTAGAGAAAGCGGGGTTCCTTAAAGATGCCTTCCGCCACCGGTGGTTCTTGGCGCTTTCAACCTCTGAGGTGGTAGCCCAGTATGTTCCCAAATCCTCCGGTTGAGCCACTTCAGGAACATTCCCTGAACTAGGAACTGGTTCGGTGCCGGTCCTCGGAGCCGAGGTCCCCATAGTGTTCGCCTCCTCGGTTGAGGGAGCATGGCCGTACCGCATGCGACGGAGATTACGGAATGAAGCTTACAAATAAATTACTCATAGGGAAAATTCACGAATGAGATCTTGTTCGTAAAGCCACCTATCCAGTGGAGGGGTCGCCCCGAGGTAAGCATACACCAAACTAAGGGCATTGAACTCATGGCTAGAGAAAGCAGGGTTCCTTAAAGATGCCTTCCGCCACCGGTGGTTCTTGGCGCTTTCAACCTCCGAGGTGGTAGCCGAGTCTGTTCCCGAATCCTCCGGTTGAGCCACTTTAGGAACATTCCCCGAAGTAGGAAGTGGTTCAGTGCCGGTCCTCGGAGCCGAGGTCCCCATAGCATTCGCCTCCTCGGTTGAGGGAGCATGGCCGTACCACCTGCGACGGAGATTACCGAATGAAGCTTACAAATAAATTACTCGTAGGGAAATTCACGAATGAGATCTTGTTGGTAAAGCCACCTATCCAGGGGAGGGGTGCCACGCTCTGCCTCCACAATCGCCATTTGCGGACACGCATCCCGTGGTTCTGTAGAGGGGACCCTTGACGGGCCCGTACTAGTGCGCAAGCGCTTCGAGCGTCAGCCCTTAGGAAGAGGAGTCGGGGTGCTCGGGGCCTCATGAGTTGAAGTTCTCTTTCGAGAAGAGGAGGAAGAGGTTTTACCGATGAGGATGGCCACGTCCCCGCCATATCGGAAGTGATAGCCACTTTTCAGTCGTCGAGACTCTCTTGACAAAATGTCCCCGCCTCATATATGGTGGATATTTCCTCGTCTTCATGGAAGGCAGGATCGTCGTCTCGACAATACATCCCTAGATCGGTAGTGGGGTACTCAGTGTCTCGACCCAGCGCCTCCACCTCTGTTCGGGTACATCGAACAACCATTCAGAAGGAATAAAACAAATTGCTCGAATGGACGAGGAAGTTCGGGCAGACTTACTATGTTGGCAGGATTGTAGTAAGACAAACCGTCTATGAACTTTTGATTTGTGAAATCCATGGGTTCTCCCTTGTAGATGCCAGACAGGGCTGCACCAAAGGCCACTTAGTCCTTGAAGCCCATCTGAATTGATCGGGTGGTGTCGTCGGTTCCATTATACATACACAACAGATGCTGGCGTTGCCGAAGGGGTTGGACTCTTCGGTCGACGGCCATCGCCATCACGTCTATGATAGTGAGCCAGTGTTTGTCAAACATCTCACCTGAGCTGCCAGGCAAGCGACATCAGTGTCATCCTTTTGAGCGGTGCTCCGTGCCCTCTAGGTAAAGCGCTTCTTCAGAGGATCCCAGGAGAATGTCGGGAGCCCAGGCCGAACTGGGTCATGCAGTGGGACATCTACCATATAAAACCACTCGGACGCCCATGTATTGGCATCCTCTCGAGGCGTGCCAGTGGGGTAGCCGGTCTTGGCTATTCGGCAGACCTCGGCCGCTGCGATTTCGTGCAGTTTCCCGCCTCAAGAGCAGGGCATCACGCAAAAAAGTACTTCCTCCACAGCCCGGAATGTGCTGCGCATCCGAGGTGCATTTCGCAATGGGCGATGAACCACGCGATGTGTAGGATCAAATTTGGGTCAGGTGCTAGAGTTGGATCCCATAAAATTCAAGCAAGCCCGGGAGGATGGGATGGATAGGAAATCCCAGGCCACGGAGGAGAAAGGGAACAAAGCATACCCGCTCATCCCCATGAGGAATGGGATGGCTGTCGGATGATACGTCCATTTTGCATCTTGTTTTCCAACTGATATTTATAATGTTTTTGATCATTATAACACATTGTGATGCAATTCTAATGTCTTTACTCTCTTAATTTGCAAGATTTACATGAAGAGGGATATTGCCGGCAGCAGGAATTCTGGACCTGGAAAATCTACATAAGAGATACCTATTCCGCAGAGCTCCAAATGACTTGAAATTTCATGGAGAATTTTTATAGAATATATAAAAAATACTGGAGCAAAGAAGTACCAGAGGGGGGCCACCAGTTGCCCACAAGGAAACATGGCGCGGCCACCCCTGGGTGTGCCCTGATGCCTTGTGTGGCCCTGATACTTGTGAGCTGCGTTGGGATTTCCCTAAAGAGGAGAGGATGAAGAAGTACAGTAGATATAAGTATTTCCCTCAATTAAGAACCAATGTTATCAATCCAGTAGGAGAAGCATGGGAAAGCTCGTTAGAGCACCTACACACAAAAGAGCAAATACTTGCAACTAACGCGATCAAGGAGGTTGTCAATCCCCTTTGCAGTAATTTGCAAGAATCAAATCTGATAGTGATAAATAGATAAAAGTAAACACAAAATAGAATAAAGGTAAAAAAATTGCATCAAGGTATTTTTGGATTTACTATATGATTAAGGTAGACCCGGGGCCATAGTTTTCACTAGAGGCTTCTCTCTCGAACAAAAAATGTACGATGGGTAAACAAATTCCTGTTGGGCAATTGATAGAAAAGCGCATAGTTATGACGATATTCAAGGCAATGAGCATGTATATAGGCATCATGTCCGAGATCAGAGACCCTTCGACCAAACTATGTGTGATGTAATAATCACAAACAGTGTTATAATAAAACCGTCGCCAATAATATGAACTATGTGCGATGGCAGTGACATCAAGCACGATTCAGATTAGAATTGCGTATGCGATACGTGGCATACAATTGATCCATATGAACTATTTGCGATGAGACAAAAGCAGAAACAGTCAGCCATATGAAGGTGTGGGCGATAGACGGCATACAGTTCAATCGTGTCAGAAACCGGGCTCCGAGGACCCAAAGATTCGAACACTGGGGTGCACTCGTTCCTACCACCCCGTCTTTCCCTGCAGCTAAACCACGGCGAGGCTACGGCGAGAGCGATCTAGCGGTTGTGGACCAGTGCCACAGCGGCTACCCAGGTTTGGGCCACCTCGCGGTGCAAAACCGTACTCATGCTTGGTTGTGATTGCTCTGGCTAGAGAGAAAGAGTTCAAAGGTTTCTTCTCGCGGAGGTCGATCTCTTCTACAGCGGCACCCTGCCCTCCTTTTATATCTGCCTTGGTCCTCTTCGCCTGAAAACATTGGCGGGAAGGGTTACCACACAATGGCAAGTTTCAAGGGGGACAGGAGCGCATTCTATCCTGACAAAAAGGTGGTCTTCGCCTACAAAGCCACCATCCATGACGCGCCGGTGGGCTTCGGAATGATCTCCACCCAGCGCGCCCATCATCTTGGTTTTCTTTAACTGATCAGGCAAATCTTTGGGGGTTGCTTTGGGAGTTGGACTGCTGGCCCAGCTCCCTTAGCACAAAAGGGAATATCCTCTTCATCCGCGCCCGCTGGCATGGCCTCTGCCGCCGTTCATCGCCGCGCGCATCACCCACTTGATGGGCATGGGACCGTGCGACTCAGCCGAGCAGTGACTGCCTCGCACGCCTTGGGGAAGGTGCCTCGGGAGGCAATCTCGAGAGCCACCTCGCGAGGCTCTCGATGAAGCCTCTAAGTGTCGCCTGCTTGCCCACTGCCAGAGGAGGGGGCCTCATGAGGCCAGGGCCTCACGGAGGGTCTTGCTCCTGGTGCCCGCTGGTGGGCCACTCGATGGGCCCTCATCATGCGATCGTTCCCTAGGCCAAAGGAAGATGGGCCTGGGTACCCTGGGTCCCACAGGCCCAACATTATCCCCAGGCCCACGAGGCTCATGTTCCTGCCACTTAGGGGGCGAAACGGCACGGGCCCTAACCGCCAGCGGGCCAAGCGTGATGTGTGGCGCACGATGGAACAGGGGATGCCCCCACTTCTCCCACTACGCCTCGGTGACCGGCCAGGCTGACATAAAGCCTTCACGCGCGCTGCACGAAGCCATAATTGCCTTCCCTGTGACATCCTTCTTCCTGCGCATCTCGAAGGCGAAGAGGCGTGGACCGCTCCTTCCTCGAGCGCTATAAAGACGACGGGGAAGGACTTCTCCGCCCATATTCTTCCTCCAACTCCTCACTCCTGCTCCATGGTCCAAGCTGACCTCCGCGACGATGGTGAGGGGAAGAGGCCACGCTCGGGCACCTGCTGCACCGCCCCGTGTGGTCGTGGGCACTGGACCCAGTGGCCATGGGAGGGGCGTCGTTCGCGGGCGTGGGCTTGGAGCGTGTGGCACCCGTGGCCGAGGTGGCCGAGGCGGCGCGGGCGCCCTACCTCCCCAGGTGGGGAGCCACTCAGTCGAGGCGGCCCACAAGTTCAACGTGAACATGCACAGTCAGCCCTGCACCTGGCTTCGGCTTCTAGACTGCTTCGTGGAGGCGATGGCGGACAGCGCGCCATTGGGCGTGTCGGTGCAGGTAGATATCTATTGCAACGGCCCCTCCTGGGTGGCGATGGAGTTCACCCCCACGGGCTTCATGTTCTTGAGGCATGGGTGGAAGTTGTCCCTTCTCGTCCGCGGCCTGAAACGGGGCCACGTCTTGTAGTTCAAATATGATGAGGCTGCCACGCTCTTCGTGAAGATCTTCGGGGTCACCGGCAGCCATCTGAAGTGCTGCACGGAGAGCAAGGACAACAGCTATAGTGGCTCCTCCAGCGAAGACAACAGCGATAGCGATGCGGCCCCCTCAGGAGGGAGCGAGAGCGGCGACGGCTCCCCCCGCGTCAATAGTGAAGACAAAGACTATGACTAGGGCACGGCCGGCGCCCGAGATGGAGCCTTGAGGATGGCCGCGCCCATCGTCTCGGGCTACCTTCTTCATTTCCCCCTTTTTCCTACTCATTTTAATTCAATGCTTTTGTGGTTTGAAATGTATGTTCCCTCCTGAAGTGCCCATGTGAGGCTTCCCCCTTTTTCTTTTGCTCGCCTATGTGCTCTACATCGTTAGGACCCAGCCCCCGAGCGAGCCTCAGCCGTCGCTGGTATGTCAGGTCGCGATGCCTGAACAAGGCCAGTAAGTGAGGGGCCCCGAGAGCTAGTGAGGGATCCTGAGATGCGATACTCTAGGTGCCCCCCTTTAACGTGCAAGCAGCTTGTGCGAAGAAAAAGGTGCTAGCCTTCACCAAGGTCTTGAGGAGAGAGAACTCTAGTGACAACAGTCACGTTTCGAGAAGTGGTTAGACTTAGCTTCTGCGGAGAGCGGTGCTGAGCGAGCCCGGCTCACAGGGAGTCCATGCGGCTCTTGAGGTGCACCTCTCGAGGCTCGGCCCCCGAAGCCTTCGTCTCGCGAGGCCTTCTGGATGGGCGGCCATCATCGGTTACCACGCGAGATGCAGCCTATTGGGCTCCCGAGCGTCTAGCTCCTGGGGTAACTACATTGTCGGGCCCGTGGGACTGGGGGTCCCCAAGCCCATCTGCCTGCGGCCCAGTGAGCGATGTACGTCCAGGGCTCAGCGCGCGGGCCACTGCAGGACTTCCCAAACAGGACCCTCGTGAGGTCCCCGCCTCGCGAGGCGCACGTCAGCCAGCGTCAACAGGAACCTCGCGAGACCCTCTCACGGGGCGATCTCCCCGAGGCTTCCTCCCGAGGACCCTTGCAGAGGGGAATGAGTCAAGAGCAGCTCAGCAGGGTCGCGTAGTCCTGCGTCTTCACGTGGGTGATGCGCGTGATGAGGAGCAGCGCTATCGGGGTACACAAACAGGGGTGTTTATTTCCCCTGACTTGTGCATGGACAAGGAGCCTCCCGGCAACCAAGGCTTGACGAGGGAATGGCAGCACCAAACTACAAAGCAAGGCCAAGCTAGAGAAACCGCCCTTTGAGAGATCAAGGAGTGGATCAAGAAGACCAAGACAAAAATACAAGACAACAGAGCATCACCTTGTGAAGGCCTCCCTTGCTGGGCAGGAGAGCCTCGCCGGGTCGAAGCCGCCCCAGGGACAAGTCCAAGATTTCCTCGGCAGGCTTGCCGGGCTCGCCAGGGGCGAGGACTCCCGCCAAGGCACCACCGCTCCACCGCTCCACAATACAAATAACTTATCAATGAGGTGTCAAGCCTCCTGATGACTAAGTGTGCCGGCGTTATGGGATCGGGGGTACCCAGATCTGCCAGCTTGTGGCCCAGCGCGTGGGCCCATCGATTGCCCCGTACGGCCCGGTTGCAACAACTCCAAGACAAGACCCTCGCGAGGTCCCCCGGCCTCGCGAGGTGGACGACACTGAAAGTGCAACTAATCCCCGGGTGGTTTTGGTAATTCATAACAACATATAGCTCATTGAACTAATATCCTTTCAAGTTAAATATTTCAGATAGTTCATTGATTGGCATGGCATGGACTAGAGATGTGGACCCCTCAAAATGCTAAGGACAAAGATTGGCAAAAGCTCAAGACTCTTCATTTCTATTTTAGTGATCCAAGACCACATTGAGTCCATAGGAAAAGCCAATACTATTAAAAGGGGATGAGGTGTTGCATAATGGTCTACTTGCTCAAAATGCTTAGTGATATGCTCCAAAGCCCTCAACCACTTTCTCATTTCCAATATGTCCAAAACCTAAAGTCAAACTTGGCCCCACCGATTTGATCTATCCGGCGCCACCAAGTTTCTTTGACGTAGCCACTGCTAGAAACCCTAATCAATTCGGTCTCACCGATAGGGATTTTGGTCTCACCGAGATGGCAGTGCAATCTCTCGGTTTCCCTTCGTAACGTTTCGGTCTTACTGAAATGAGCGATCAGTCCCACCGAGTTCGCAATGCAAACTCTCTGTTTCCCTTCGTAACGTTTCGGTCTTACCAAAATGAGCGTCGGTCCCACCGAGTTCGCAATGCAAACTCTCTGTTTCCCTTCGTAATGTTTCGGTCTTACCGAAATGAGCGATCGGTCCCACCGAGTTTGCGTGACCAACTCTCTGTTTAACTCATTGCTGAAATCGGTCCCACTGAGTTCATGCAATCGGTCACACCGAGATGAGGTCTTGCCCTAACCCTAGCACATCGATCCCACCGAGTTGAGTATATCGGTCCCACCGAGATTCCTAATGTTCACATTTTGAACTAGATCGGTCTCACCGAGTTCTTCTATTTGGTCGGACCGAGTTGGGTCAAATGTGCATAACGGTTGGATTTTGTGTGGAGGCTATATATACCCCTCCACCCCCTTCTCTATTCAAGAGAGAGCCATCAGAACGAGCCTACACTTCCACTACTCACTTTTCGAGAGAGAAACACCTACTCATGTGTTGAGATCAAGACATTCCAATCCTACCACAAGAATCTTGATTTCTAGCCTTCCCCAAGTTGCTTTCCACTCAAATCATCTTTCCACCATAGCCAAATCTATGAGAGAGAGTTGAGTGTTGGGGAGACTATCATTTGAAGCACAAGAGCAAGGAGTTCGTCATCAACACACCATTTATTACCTTTTGGAGAGTGGTGTCTCCTAGAATGGTTAGGTATCACTTGGGTGCCTCCTACAAGATTGTGGAGTTGACCCAAGGAGTTTGTAAGGGCAAGGAGATCGCCTACTTCATGAAGATCTACCCGAGTGAGGCAAGTCCTTCGTGGGCGATGGCCATGGTGGGATAGACAAGGTTGCTTCTTCGTGGACCCTTCGTGGGTGGAGCCCTCCGTGGACTCGCGCATCCATTACCCTTCGTGGGTTGAAGTCTCCACCAACGTGGACGGACGATAGCACCACCTATCGGAACCACGCCAAAAATCTCCGTGTCTTCATTGCGTTTGCCTTCTCCAAACCCTTCCCTTTACCTTCATATGCAATGTTTTACTTTCCGCTGTTACACTCTTAGAATTGCATGTGTAGGTTGATTGCTTGACTTGTGCTAAGTTGCTAAAATTTGCCAAGACATAAAATTGGGAAAAGGCTAGATTTTTATTTGGTTAAGTAGTCTAATCCCCCCTCTAGACCTACTTTCGATCCTACAAGTGGTATCGTAGCTTTGGTCTCCATTTTCCTTGATTTCCATAGCTTTGGTGATCATAGCCTTGGTTTCACAACCTAGGAGAGTATGGTGTCTAGCGAGGGAATATATCACCGTAGAGGTCCTTAGTTTGATGGTACTAATTTTGCTAGTTGGAAGCATAAGATGAAATGCATATTCTTGGACATAACCCTGCTGTTTGGGCTATTATGTGTGTTGGTTTGCAAGGTGAATTCTTTGAAGATGGAAGAGAACCGAATCGTGAAGCAACCGCAGAAGAATTGAAGATATTGCAATACAATGCTCAAGCTTGCGATATTCTCTTCAATGGATTGTGCCGCGAAGAATTCAACAAAATCAGCCGCCTTGAGAATGCAAAGGAAATTTGGGACACTTTGGTTGATATGCACGAAGGTACCGAGTCCGTCAAGGAATCCAAATTGGATGTGCTTCAAAGTCAACTTGACAAGTTCAGAATGAAGGATGGTGAAGGAGTCGCTGGAATGTATTCTAGGCTTGCTCTCATCACAAATGAGATTGCCGTCTTAGGAAGTGAAGAGATGATCGACAGATTCATCATCAAGAAGATTCTAAGAGCTTTGGATGGAAAATATGATACCGTGTGCACCTTGATCCAAATGATGCCCAATTACAAAGATCTCAAGCCAATAGATGTCATTGGTAGAATTGTTGCTCATGAGATGTCACTTAAGGATAAGGAAGAGCTTCACAACAAGTCTAGTAGTGCTTACAAAGCTTCATGTGATGCCCCTGCAACATCAAGTGAGAAACAAGTCTTCAATGAAGAATTGAGCCTAATGGTGAGGAACTTTAACAAGTTCTACCAGAGTAGAAGCAAAGAGAGAAGTTCCAAGTCAAGGTCCTACTACGATAAGAGATCTTCTAGTCGTGAATGAAATTGCTACAATTGTGGAAGACCCGGACACTACTCTAGTGAGTGTACGGCTCCCTACAAAAGAAGAGAAGACTCACCTAAAAAGAGAAGTAAAAGAGATGAATCACCTCCAAGAGAGAGAAGGAGTAGAGATGATCATTATGAACGAAGACCCTCTCATAGAAGCAAGGATTCGGAAAGGAAGGACAAGTCATCAAAGAGCTACACAAGACGAATACATCAAGCTCATGTTGGTGAATGGGTATCCGGTTCCGACTCCGAACACTACTCCGAGAGAAGTTATCACTCCGACTCCAAACATACTCCAGATGAAGGTGTTGCCGCTCTTGCACTTGTGTCATCCAACTCCTACGACATATTTGACTCACCAAATGAAGGGATTGGAAGATGCTTCATGGCTAAAGGCCCCAAGGTATCACACCCCAAGTATGTTGATTTCAATAGTGATGAAGATGATTTGCTAGGTGATGATGATTTACTTGTTGACAACACTAGTGATGAAATTGCTATTAATCATGCTAATCAAGATGAAACGAATGACAATGATAAGAAGGAGATTGAGCATCTAACTAAAGAACTAAACACTCTTAAGTTAGCTCATGAAACTACCTTAGAGGACCATCGAGAGCTTTTAAAGACTCATGAGAAGCTACGCTTTGAAAAGCTCAATCAAGAGCAAGAGCATGGGTTCTTAAAAGCGATAAATGATGATCTTCGTAAGAAAAGTTCTTCTTACATTGCCAAGGATTTAATCTTTTCTACATACATGCCACAAGTAAAATCTAGCAACAAGAGCAAGAAAGATTCTTCTTCTAGTAGTAACAATGATCATGTTAAATCCAATATTGTTTCTTCTAGTAGTTCTCTTGATTCCACTAATGATTCTCTTAGCCAAGTTACACTTGAGCAAGAAAATAGCTTATTGAAGGGAATTATAGAGAAAGGTGTTTACAAGAGCCTTGCCGGAAGTAAGCAATTTGAGGAAATTGTACGCAAGCAAGGAAGGCACCGGAAGAATCAAGGTGTTGGTTTTGAATGCAAGTTCAATGCCAATGGAGTTGAGTGGGAAGAAGATGAACACCCCAAGACGAAGGTTGTTCCTCGACAAGAGAAGTCTAATCCCACTTCTTTCGAGTGAACACAAGCTCAAGATGATCTTCCACCACAAGACCACAATCTAAAAGCAAGGACAAGCTTCAAGAAGAGATTGATTCATTTGAAGAAGCTCCAAAGGCCTTGGTCAAGTGGGTTCCCAAGACTACATCAAGTTCTACTTCATCAAGTACGACTACAACTCCAAGGATTCCCATCAAGTTGATGTGGGTCCCGAAGAAAAAGAACTAAATAGTTCTTGAGGGTGACTCTGCCAACATACTTCACTCATATTCATTTTGGCGAGGACAAGTGCAATCAACTTTCATATCTTCCACTAGTTCAAGGAGTCACAAACCCTCTTGTTGGTAAGACAAGGGACAAGGTAACCTAATGCTTTCGTGGACAACATCATATATGTATTTCATTCTATGTCTATGGATATCCGTGTATGTTCGTTGTGGGACTAACCCATGTAGGTATTGAAAGTGCAACTCACTCTAATGGATTGCTCCAAATGATTTACATCAACATTGAGTGTCTACATCTTCAACACCTACATGAAGTCATTATCGACAAAACCCAAGGTTAGTTCATCCCTCTAAGGGGGGATATCACATCTAGGGGAGCTTTGCTCTAAGAATTGAGCTAAAGCAACTCTAATGGTGTGAACACATCAATGCTTTATGTAAAAGTGGTAACCCAACTTGTGCTTAAACGATGAGTATGACCTATGATCAAGTGTTCTCATTTGACTCCTAAGTCAATTTACTCATATATAGATGACCTAGTCATCGCCAATTGCTTGATAGATGCTAGAGTGTTTGTGCATGTTTTGCCACATATTTCATTTGTTATCTTATTGTGTGAGCATGTTGGTTGCATATTTTCTCCATTCGAGGACATCCAATTTTTGCTTTGATAGTTTGATATTTTTTCTTTTTGCCAAATGGATGGACAAGAATGCCTAAGAACTCCCTCTAGCTATCTATGCTTTTCTCGTCTCATACTCTATTCATGCTACATCACAAAGTTTGAACAAGTCAAATTTGGACCCTCCGGGTGAGTAGCAATCGGAGCCACCGATCTGTCAAGTGCTTAAATTTGCAAAACCTCTTAAAGGCTTTCGGTCTGACCGATTCATTCCTCTCGGTCTCACCGAAATCATTGAGTTGATCTAGGTTTTCACCTCGGTGCAACCGATTAGAACTGTTTGGTCTCACCGAGTTGCAGTAAATGCTTGTGATTCTGCATGTCGGTGCCACCGAGTCGTTCCACTCAGTCACATCGACAGTGACTGGGTATATATACCGCGGGTTGAAATTTGGAAATTACTCCAAACCGCTCGACCGCGCCTGCCCAGCTCTGCCGCCCCCTTGGTCTCCGGATCGTTGCCGTCGTCGCCAGCGTCCTCCTGCTGCTAGTCTCCGCCGCCGTCAATGGGAATCCCCACCACCGTTGTCGTTGTAGCAAGTTCGTCACCAAGTTAGGGTACAGACTCGATCTCAACTCATCTCAGACCGACCGATCTGAAAATTTCGGTCTCACCGATTTGGCCCATGCCATTGCACATGTACTACTCAGTATGACCGAAGTGTACGAATCGGTGTGACCGATTTCACTTTCTCTGTGAAACCCTAGCATCTCGGAGTCACCGAACTACATTTCGGTCTGACCGAAACTATATGTTTAGGCTCTGTGTGTGCTTCGGTGTCACCGAGTTTGTCATATCGGTAGCTCCGAAATGCTTTGTGCAGAAAACTAAAGTTAAGTTTTAGTCTCAATGTTTTTGCTAAAATAGCTGTGCTTTGTGATGCTCATCTACTCTACCTATACCTATCTATTCACAGGGTCAGTGTCAGAGATGTCAGACAACAGTGATAGTCAGAACAGGTTAGAGGAGCAGGTAATTCACAGTGAGGGCACTAGTCCCTCCAACAACAACTATGATGAAGGCAGCAGAAGTACACCCAGCAATTTGCCTAAGGTTGCTACTAGGCAAAGGAAGAAGAGAACCTCAGATTCAGAAGATGAGGATTTTGTTGTTGAGGAGGAAGTGACCTCCAAGAAGAGGATACTCAGGAAAGAGTATGCAGCTACTGCTGCAACCAAGCCAGGGATGAAGGTAAAGGTTCCTGCTAAGAGAGTGCCTATGCCAAAAGCCAAAGCCTCCACTCAAGGAACCATGGAGTTCACTGCTAAACCAAGAGAGCATGAGGCTGCATGACAGAAAAGGAAAGAGAGAGTCAAGAAGACTATTGCCAAGGTCATTGGCAAACCATCTATGATGAGAGACTCAGATGATGAGGAGGAGGAAGAGCCAGCTGCACCACCTCCAAAATCTCAGAAGCTCATGGGAGATGCTATCAAGTCTGGGGCTGCTCCATCTAAACCCAAGACAGCTCCAAAATGATCTGCACCCAAGAGATCCACCTGAAACATCCCAGCTGTAGAGAAGAATAAGGCCCCAGTGCTTGAAGCTCAAGAGGATGAAGAACAGCAAGTGCTTACAAAGCTAAAACCCATGATTCCAGATCATGATGACAATCATCCAGTTGCTGAGAATATGAATTTAAGAAAGGATGCAGGTCTCAGAATGTGGAGACAGACTGATCCATATGCTATAAGGAGAAGAACAACTGTTGATTATCGCTTTCACACCAAGGAACAACAAGACTTCTATGAGACAGTCCTGTTGGATAAGAAGCCAATTGTCAGTGACATGAGATGGGTTGATTGGAAATTCATTGATGACAATGAGGATTACTTCCCAGGAGTTCATGAGAGTTTCAGAATGAACGGAGTTGACAAGTTTGTTGGTCAAAAGTTGACCAAGTGAAATGATGAAATAGTGATGCAATTCTATTCAACTGCTCATTTCTGGATGACCAACATTATCTGGATGACTAAAGGCACAAGATATCAATCGTCAATTGCAGAATGGGCCAAGTTGATCAATGCCCCTGAAGAAGCTGAAGATGACACAGATGTGTATGCCAAGCCAAGAAAGGATCACAACTCTATGGCTCACATGTACAAGCCAATTCCAGATGCTGCTATGACAACTCACAGATTTGGATCCATCTATTATCTGCTGTCAGGACTAACCACGATAAACACTATATTGAGGCACACTCTGTTGCCCAAGTCAGGAGATCATAGGATGATCCGTAGTCACTCAATCAACCTGCTTCATATGTTTGATGTGTCAGAGAAGTTCAAGGTGATGAGTTTAATTGTTGAAACTGTGAAGAGAACTGTTGCAGATCAGAAAAGATCATGTGGATATGCCCCTCACATTCAGATGCTAATCAATTCCAAGATGGGGACAGGGACATATTTTCTTGACAAAGAGCATCTTCCCCTGAGGCCAGACTTTGAGGACAACGAGGTTGTCATGGATGCAGCACATCCTACTTCAGCAGAGGCTTAGGAGAAGCAAGAGAAAGCAAAGGCTGCAAAGAGTTCAACAATGCCAAATGCTTCAGGTGTCAATCTCAAGACCAAGCAAGATCAACTCAGTTATCTGCTTGAGGCAAGCGTGAGAATAGAGAAAGGACTGGCCACCCTGACTCGAAATCAAGAGAGCCTTGAGAGGATCTTTGAGACCAAACTTCATGATTTAGATGTGAAGGTCACCGAGATTCAAACCACAGTTGAGAAGCTCCAGGAAGAGGTTGAGGATAGAAATGACAGACCTACCACCGACACTTTTTAGCATGTGCCAAGGGCACAGAGGTTTCCAGTAGTGCCAGTAGTCAGTGATACGAGGACTACACTCTCAGCACCTGCAGTAACTGCCACTGTTGTACCTCCAATCTCAACTCCTCCAGCTCCTCAGACATCAGCAGAAGCGTTTGCAGATGGACTACTCTCCACGCCATCTACGCACACCAGAGCAACCAGCCAGAAGACCACTTCAGGAGCTCCCAGGGATCGTGCCTAGAGTGCCGCATAGCACTATGCATTTTCGAGCTTTTTGGTAACTTATCACCAAAGGGGGAGAAAGTGTATAGATCATTAGGCTTCAAGAAAGAGAGCGTTTTGCCATTTGTTGCCTCTTTTGCTACTTGCTACTTGATTGTTTGTTTGCTACTATTTATGCTTATGTGGGAGATACTCTTATGATCATGTGTTTGATCATATTATGCTTTATTGTGTGCTTGAATGATGATATCTATATACTTGTGAATGATCAATCATGTTTCTCTTGGTGATGAGTGCATGTTGTTTAATTCTATCATTTTGAGTGCTCCAGCAAGATGTATGTGACATGGAAGAGTGTCCCATGATCCTAATTGATTGTGCATTTGCATTCAAAAGCAAATTTTAAATAATGCACAAATTTAGGGGGAGCTCTTACTTATCACATACTTCTCAAAGCGACGATGTATTTCCTTCATATTATCATTTGTCGAAGCTGTGATCTATATGTTGTCTTCAATTACCAAAAAGGGGGAGATTGAAAGAGCAACTAATCCCCGGGTGGTTTTGGTAATTCATAACAACATATAGCTCATTGAACTAATATCCTTTCAAGTTAAATATTTCAGATAGTTCAATGATTGGCATGGCATGGACTAGAGATGTGGACCCCTCAAAATGCTAAGGATTGGCAAAAGCTCAAGACTCTTCATTTCTATTTTAGTGATCCAAGATCACATTGAGTCAATAGTAAAAGCCAATACTATTAAAAGGGGATGAGGTGTTGCATAATGGTCTACTTGGTCAAAATGCTTAGTGATATGCTCCAAAGCCCTCAACCACTTTCTCATTTCCAATATGTCCAAAACCTAAAGTCAAACTCGGCCCCACTGATTTGATCTATCCGGCGCCACCGAGTTACTTTGACATAGCCACTGCTAGAAACCCTAATCAATTCGGTCCCATCGATAGGGATTTCAGTCTCATCGAGATGGCAATGCAAACTCTCTGTTTCCCTTCGTAACGTTTCGGTCTTACCGAAATGAGCGATCGGTCCCACCGAGTTCGCAATGCAAACTCTATGTTTCCCTTTGTAACATTTTGGTCTTTCCGAAATGAGCGATCGGTCCCACCAAGTTTGCCTGACCAACTCTCTGTTTAACTCATTGCTGAAATCGGTCCCACCGAGTTCATGCAATCGGTCACACCGAGATGAGGTCTTACCCTAACCCTAGCACATCGGTCCCACCGTGTTGAGTATATCGGTCCCACCGAGATTCCTAACGTTCACATTTTGAACTAGATCGGTCTCACCTAGTTCTTCTATTCGGTCCGACCGAGTTGGGTCAAATGTGTGTAACGGTTGGATTTTGTGTGGAGGCTATATATACCCCTCCACCCCCTTCTCTATTCAAGAGAGATCCATCAGAATGAGCCTACACTTCCACTACTCATTTTCTGAGAGAGAACCACCTACTCATGTGTTGAGATCAAGACATTCCAATCCTACCACAGGAATCTTGATCTCTAGCCTTCCCCAAGTTGCTTTCCACTCAAATCATCTTTCCACCATAGCCAAATTTATGAGAGAGAGTTGAGTGTTGGGGAGACTATCATTTGAAGCACAAGAGCAAGGAGTTCATCATCAACACACCATTTATTACCTTTTGGAGAGTGGTGTCTCCTAGATTGGTTAGGTGTCACTTGGGAGCCTCCGCCAAGATTGTGGAGTTGAACCAAGGGGTTTGTAAGGGCAAGGAGATCGCCTAATTCGTGAAGATCTACCCGAGTGAGGCAAGTCCTTCGTGGGCGATGGCCATGGTGGGATAGACAAGGTTGCTTCTTCATGGACCATTCATGGGTGGAGCCCTCCGTGGACTCGCGCAGCCGTTACCCTTCGTGGGTTGAAGTCTCCACCAACATGGACGTACGATAGCACCACCTATCAGAACCACGCCAAAAATCTCCGTGTCTTCATTGTGTTTGCCTTCTCCAAACCCTTCCCTTTACCTTCATATGCAATGTTTTACTTTCCGCTGCTACACTCTTAGAATTGCATGTGTACGTTGATTGCTTGACTTGTGCTAAGTTGCTAAAATTTTCCAAGACATAAAATTGGGAAAGGCTAGATTTTTATTTGGTCAAGTAGTCTAATCCCCCCCTATAGACCTACTTTCGATCCTACAGACACCAAGACCTCCAGAGGAGCGGCCTGACCAGGCTGCCTCCCGAGGGGCGGAGACTTCTATGTAGGTACCCAGCCTCACGAGGCTATGATGATGTGAGCCGTGACAACCAAGGCCAGGCAGGCGCTAGTGGGCGCAGAGGAGACAATTTCCTCTTCGGTGCTAAGGGAGCAAGGACAAACGCGGGTTCCCAAGGAATCCCCCAAAGGTTTCCATTCTGGTGCAACATGACCAAGACCACGACCTCGGCAGGATGGATGTCATCACCGAGCCCACCTCTACGTATCGACCAGAAGCTTTGCAGGCGAAGACTACCTTTCATCAGGATTAGATGTACTTCTTGTCCCCTTTCAAATTGGCAGTTGTGGGATCCCTTCCCGCCTAAGTTTCGAGGGAAGAGGACCAAGGCCACTATAAGTATGGACTAGCCACCACCATAGAGGAGATCCCCGGTCGCACCCTGGACCATTCCACCCGCACCACTTGAGCCCTCGGGTGGCTGGTCATCCACTGTACTAGTTCATCCTCAGCCTCCTCATGAGGCCAATCCACCACAAAGCGGGAGTAGGGTTTTACACCACAAGGTGGCCCGAACCTGGGTGAACTGTTGTGTTCGTCTTCTTCTTCCTTGCTCGCATGAACTCGGTGAGGCTAGGCTGCGGGGTTGTGAGCTTCAGACTTGAGCTAGTTGAGATCTTCACACATGCCCCAGAGTTCAAACCTTCTTGGGTCTGTGGAGCCCTGAATCCGACATTTGGCGTGCCAAGTAGGGGCGTGTCGAAATCCTCCTTCCAGTCCTGCTTCGTCTCTGCTTCGTCGCTGCCATGGCTGATGCACGCCGAGTCCTCGCCGAGCGCCGGGCTGCTCGTGTCACTCAGATGGCACCCATGGGCTGCGGTGTCCCTCTCCACTCTACTTCTCCTGCAGCTAACGCTGCCACCCTCCATGCGGCGCGATGGCCGCACCGCCACTCCATCGCCTACTCCCGTCGTGGCGTTGTCCTCCTAGGTCCGCCGCGGGCCGGCAAATGCCCAGGCTGCGCTGCTCATGGCGTGCGAGCTGCTGCGCTACCGCCCCGCCAATTGGCTCTGCCGCATCGTTGAGCTCGTCAACGCCGCCGGCAAGGTCCCTGCGCTGTCCCGCTCGCTCTGTCCCCTGCCATCCCAGGCTGGCAACGTAGCCCATGGCACGCCTCCTCCACCTCCTTTGTGCGACGCCGACCCTGAACCCAGGCGCGACGCGCCCCAGCCCGACCCGCCGCGTGGAGCGCCTGTGCGCGATGAGGCAAGCTGCCAGGTGGTGCAGCGGCCACAAGGTGATGCGCGTGCGCTCCTAGCGCCACCGCGCCAGCATCAAGACCACGCACCGCCGGAGGCTATGAAGCGCGGACATCAAGACCGAGCTCCCACCGCACGCATTGTGCCCGTGAGCATGGCAGGCTGCCATGCCTTCACCCCGGAGCTACACCGCGTCGCCTGGCCTGGCAAGTTCAAGCCAGACCTGCCTCCATGCTACAACAGCACCCCTGACCCTGCGGAGCTCCTCTAGCTCTACTCGATGAGCATCGAGGCGGTGAATGGTGACGACAAGGTCATGTTGAACTGGTTCCCCATGGCTCTCAAGGATGGCGCGTGCTCCTTGCTCCTTCACCTTCTGGAGGGGTCGATTTCCTCCTGGGACGAGCTTCGCGAGTGCTTCATCGCCAACTTCCAGGGCACCCATGACCGCGCCACTGCAGTAGGCGACCTGCAACATGTGAAGCAGCAGCCGGGCGAGACCCTGCATAAGTACATACAACGCTTCACGAATGTTTGCCTCAAGATCCAGAAGGCGTCGGACGAGGCCATCATAAGGACGAGGCCATCATCTCGACTGATGGCGTCTGGGACGTCATGAGGACTTGTGCTCGGCGCTGGAGATGTTCAACCTGGCGAACAAGTGCGCAAGGGCCAAGGAAGGCCGCCTATCACTCCTCCAGCTTCCGGAGATTGACACTGAAGACAAGAAGGCCAAGGCTAAGGAGACGAAGCGCAAGGGCCCCACCGTGCTGGCAGCAGAGGCTGATATGAAGTGTGGTCGCGACCATGATGAGCCTCCTAGGGGCAACCGCCCATTTTCCATCTTCCACAATGTTCACAGCCACAACACCAATGACTGCCAGGAGCTCAGGGCGCTCCATGACAGGCGCCTTGGCTGCCGCCCCGACCGCAACCACCATGGATACGGCCGTGGGGGAGGCCGTGGCGGAGGCCGCTCGGACAACCGCAACCCTCGCCAGGACTGGCGCGACCAGCCTTGCAAGGACCGCTGGCGGGATCAGCCTCGTGACGGCCCCTGGCGTGATCAACCTCGTGAGGATTGCCCTCAGGGCAATGCCGGACTCCCTCTGCTGCCACCACCGCCAAGGAGAAATGAGGACAACCGACAGGATGATGGGCCTTGGGGCTTCCAGGAACCCCGTGCGATCGCTTGCATCCTGGGTGGTGCCCAGGCCCCTGCTTCGATCTGCATCTTCAAGCAGTTCTCTCGTGAGGTGAACGCGGACCTCCCAAAGCTCGAGGCCGCGCGTCCCCTCAGGTGGTCGCAATACACGATCACCTTCGACTCAAAAGACCACCTCAACTGCTCGGCCACCGTAGGTGCACTCCCCATTCTCTGCACGCCCACCATCAGCAACGTCCTCATCACCAAGACCCTCATCGACGGTGGCGCTAGGCTCAATGTCCTCTCTGTGGAAATGTTCGACATGCTCCAAGTGCCTTCTGACCAGCTCCTGCCCACGAAGCCCTTCTCAGGAGTGACCGATGGCTCCACCACACCCATAGGGCAGGTGCGCCTTCCCGTCACCTTCGGCAAGTGCGACAACTACCATACCGAGCTCATTGACTTCGACGTCGCCCACATCGGCCTCCCATACAATGCCACCCTCGGGTACCCTCCCCTCGCCAAATTCATGGCACCGACCCACCATGGTTACAACGTCCTCAAGATGCCAGGGTGCAGCGGCATCATCACGGTCGCCTGCGATGAGAAGGATGCTATTTGTTCCCTTGAGCGTGCCTACCGTGCCGCTGCTGCCGAGAACTCTGATGATGAGGGTGGCGTTCTGCCTCCTGAGACCACCCCCGCGAAGAAGAAGCAACTCCTCCCCAAGGGTCCTCCGGAGCCCAAGAAGTTCTCTGGTGGCGCCTCAAGCACTACGCCTGCTGCCGGGGCGCCTCTTCCTCCCACATAGGAAGGCGCGCCCGGCGCTTCCCTCGGGATGGGCTCGGGGGCTTCCATCTGCAGAGCTTCCGACCTGACCAGTGCGACGAGGGAGGTGCTCAGGCACCACTTGGAGGCGTGCCTTGATGCGCGCCCCCACAAGCAAGGAGCGAGGCGTGAGGCGGCAGGGACGTGGGAATTCATCACCAAGGTGATCGAAGAGCTTCAGGAGGCGAAGGCCATGCGTGGCGAGCGTCGCCCCACACCACCATGTGCATTTGCCGCCCCCGATGCAGGTGGCGAGCTGCACGTCTGCGTCAACATCCCGGGCCTCAACAGGGCTACCCCTGCAACTACGTCTGCATGCCGTTCGGCCTGCTGAATGTGGGTGCCCCGTACCAGTGCCTGGCGCAGCGTGCTATGGTGTCTCACGAGGCCAGGCACTTGGCGGTCACATCTCAGGAGGTCTCGGATCCTTGCTAGCCCCCCGGGCCTCATGAGCCTCCCAGGCCTCCGGAGCCGCCCAGCTCATGAGGAGCTATCTTCACGGCACGTATCTTCAGCTACCTCGACACTTCTACAACACTAGTGCCAGGTGACTTTTTGGTTTGTTCAGTTGAGGGCGCCCCTCAGGCTGCATTATCCTCAAGCTATTAGGGCCCGCCCCTGCAGCGGTACCATTTTGTGCATGTATCAGAACTGGCTTTGCCCTTTATGAATTTCCTAAGTATTTCAACCTGCATGCCCGGTGCTTCGCCACCATGATTGTCGCCGCGCCCTCACAACCCTGCCCCAACCGCCTCATGATTAAGGGCTAGCACGGCGTCTGTGCTCGGGTCCGTCCCTGCAGTGTTGATAAATCCAAGGGACCGAGCTCTGTCTCATGGGCCAACTCCCGTGCATGTCACCTCCCGTGGTCCTTGGTGCCTTGTCCTCGCATGAGCTAATCGAGAGTGGGTGAGTAAGGGCGCACGGCCCGGTTTGTCCAACTGCAGTTCGGCATTGCGTCATTGTGGGAGCCATGCGCCAGATGTTTTTCCATGGGATTGTTGCATGAGAAGACTGGGCACGGCGTCTATGCTCGGGTCTGTCCCTGCAGCGTCAAGAAACCCAAGCTGCTGAGCTCTGTCTGGCGGGCCGGTCCGGTTCACATCACCTCCTGGGGTCCTTGGTGTTCGGCCTTCTCATGCAATTGTCTTTGGAGGTTCATTCGGCGTAGGTCGCCCCACCACACAAGTTTTGTAAGCGTGCTCCATGCTAGAAGATTTAGGCGCAACCCGCCTTGTGGTAGGGCCTTGTGAGTCCCGTGCTGGCTCACGGGTGCCCAGATACACCTCCTCCAGTTCTGCCATCCCAGTCACGCGTACGAACGAAATTGGGCTATACACGCCCGGAGACTCTAACACAGAGCTCCCATCCCACGCCAAGTGGAAGCCCCATGCTCCTCACTGGCGGAAGACACGGTCCAGCAATGACTATGCCCACGCCCAAGTGGAAACCCCATGCTCCGCGCTGGCGGACGACACGGTCGAGCAGCGACTATTCCAACACCCAAGTGGAAGCCCCATGCTCTCCGCTGGTGGATAAAAAACTGAGGGCGCCCTAGTGGCCACACCAACCTCAGGATAGCCTTTTGGCTCGTCACACGGTCCCATCGTCCAGCATTCCCCCGGGAGGCACGCGCGAGGGGGCTGGACACGGGGGCTATGCTCAAGCCAAGCTCGGGCACACGCCACCTCCTAGGTACTTTGCACTTGGTCTTCTCGTGCCCCTCCCAAGCGAAGGCTGGCGAGGGAATGTATGGAGGACTCCGGACTAACCTCGCCGCTGCCCATGTTTCCTTCATGAGGGCTGCTCGCACATCAAGTGAGACCCTTGAGCATCGCAACTCAGGGGCCTCACTAGTCATGTAGCCCCTCGCCCCTTGGGTCCTGTCGATCCGAACGCCCCAACGGAGGTCGAGGCATCCGCAGGGCTAGGCACTGCCGACGCAAAGCACAAAAGCAAATAAGAAGGAAACCAAGCACGAAAAGGAAATTGCGGAGTCCTAATAGTTATTACAGGCACCAAATGTTCTGCAAATTCAAAACAAAGTCTTACGCCTCCACGAGGCACGATAAATGTCGCAGGATAAAATCTAGGTGGAAGGGCCATCGCCGCCATGGTCGTCGCCGCCAGCCGTCCCAGTCACGGGGAGCTCGTCGTCAACATCACCGCCGCCTTCGTCGCCGCTGCTGGCCTCCACCGCCGAAGGCTCGGTGTCAGGGATGCAGGAGAACTTCTTCAGCAATGCGTCCACATGATCCTTTACTGCCTCCGCAGCAGCAGGGCGGGACTCAGGAGTGACCAGACGGATCATGTCGGGGCCGGATTTCGGGGACACAACATATCCCAGAAATTTAACCCCTCTTGTTACCACCAGCCCAGGATTACTGTTACTGGTGGACACGTCCTTGTTACAGATTACCAAGCTATTACAAGAATTGGATACAAGACCATAAAGGTCTAATGATACAATAGTGATTCCGGTGGTGCATGACGGAAATGACTCGTGGTTCTCCAACGTCGATGGGGCTCCATTCCCACAGGAACAGCTGACCCGGATAACTCCTATCCGCGTGGCCGCTAATCCTAGGCTCCGCACAGACATCGCGGTGGTCCTCCTCGAAGAAATCCTGACCTGGCCAAGTAAATAGCCAGGGACAAGCCTGTGAGTATGTTTGAATGTACTCGCAAACATCATGAACAGATGATATACCAAATGCAACAGATATTATGTGATCAAGTTGAATAAAAATTATATGCGTATGCTCATGACGGACTTAAAGGCATGCTGTCAGGAATTAAATCATGGCATGATAACATATTAGCATTTGCAAATAACTGGATATATAAAAATATTATTGATAAACAAGGAAAGTTAAAGGAAAATAAAAATAAAGGAAATGCCGGTCGGATGTCTAAAATGACACCACGGTAGGTCTTGAAGAGAAATGCCAAACGGGTGTCTAAAAGAGAAATCGGACGAGACAGGACCATCCGAGAACTCAGGCGACGCCACGAGAGGTCTTGAAAAGAAATGCCAGTCGGGTGTCAAGTGACGCCACGGTCGGACTTGAAGAGAAAGGCCAATCGGGTGTCCACAAGAGTAGTGGCGGAATAAACCGCCTGTTAACTGGAGAGACGCCACGAGAGGTCTTGAAAATAAAATTGAGTGCCCGAGGTAGTCTAGCCAGCCCCTGAGACACTCAGGTAATACAAAATAAGAGAAATGGGTTAGTCCTCAATAATATGCATAACCATAATAATATTAACGTGCATAGCATAATATTCATGGTAGCCTCAGGGTGTCAATAATTATCCTGCAAAATATTTCAGGCATGTCATAATTATTTTCCTCCGGAGACCGACACTAAGACCGACACTTGACCAACCCAGACAGTAGTCCTTAACCACGGACACGGCTATTCGAATAGGTTTAAACTCTGCAGAGGGTGTACTCTTTACCCATAAGTAAAGGATTTCTTTAGTCAGCACCGTGACACTGACTAATTCCCACTATGGTCTTTGGGTTGAAAACACACCTGACCAGCACACACCAGATTAACTTTCCGGATGCTTGGAATCACCCAAAGCATCGTTCAAGAAAAACTCTAAGACGGAGAGACCAACGTCCTGCATGGGATCACTATAATTACGCACGGATTCCAAGGGGTGCCCCCCTCTTGTTTACAACCGGAACACCCATGCCCCCTGACCCGATGACAGGATTTAGTCCGCGGCCGTGGAAACCCTCATCGTGGCCCTCTGTATGGTGTGTGCATGGAAAGGGGTTATCAACTTACTGAACCATACCCTACCTGTGGCAGCACGAATCAAGTATGGGGGTTACCGAAACAAGACTCGATCTACGGTCGACTCAGGAGGTTCAAGTTTTCCAGCAGCGGTTAGCACAACAAAGTATTCTTTCAACAGCAATACCAACAGGGCCACAACCCTTGCATGCTCCAACAAGCATATCAAACAAGGCATGATCACACTCCAACGTGATCACCCTTCTGCTGGTAACGGTATTTCTCTTATGCCTGCTCCTGCAGTTAGTCAAGTCAAGCACATGATGCACGGTATGATGAAACATGCCAATACTATATGCATGCCAATTTTTATTTGAATTCAACCGAAGCATGGTTCAATTATTCCTGCAACAAAACAACTATGCAATCACCATATCAAGTGTTCAAATGCTTGCCTTGAGCATGCAGAAATATTGGGTGCACTCCAAAAGTTTGAAAAGTTTCTTCCCTCCATTTTTCCTATTTTAAAGAATATAGCAATTACCACGTGATTCTAAAATAGTGCCAAAAAGTGTTTCAATTAGTTTTGAAATAAGCATTAAAATAAACTAGATGATAAATGAAAAATAACAGAAAAATAATCAAATTATTTGAAGTTCAGATGATTTTACAATGGAATTCCTAAGTTGGAAAATATAAAAGAATTGGACTATTTAATAGATTAGTAAATACTAAACTTTAGGAAAATGTTCACCTAGTCTAAATAAATAGAGCATGATTTTAGAAGTCTGTAGAAATTTGAATCATAAATTTTGGATGTGAATTGGACACTGTGGAAATATTTCAAAGTTATTGGAAAATGAAAAGGGAAAAGGAAACAGAATCGCGCCCTGAGCGTTGAATTGCTGTCGGCGTCACTGGGCCGGCCCCAGCCGATCAGTCGTGCAAGAGATCAGCCGACGTCGGAAGCGTATTCTATGGGAACATGTTTTCCTTCCGCGAAGACAGCTTCTGGGGAAATCTGTCTCCGCTTAACCGCCACTATGGGTCACTGACAGTGGGCCCGCCTGGCCCACCGGTCAGGTTTGACCGGTCCCGAGCGTGTCTTCTCACGGCAGAGCAGGGGCGGCGCTCCGGTGAAGCTCGCCGGCGAACGGCGGCTTCCCTTGGTGAGCTGGGCCCACCAGCGTGTTTGGGTGGTCCATGCGGTCCCTCCGGTGTACGGCTTGGTCAGCTGGGAGCACAGAATCGCCGGCAGTGAGGTCGCCCGAAGAACTTCGGTGAATGGGAATTGGGCTTTTCACTTATGGCCGTCCCCAAATGAAATTGAAAGGTGGGATGGGTTCGGGGAGTCATGGGGAGGCTACTAGAGATGAAACTTGAGAGGGGGGGGGGCACTGGAGAGGTGGTGAGCTTCGAGGCAAGGGCGGCGGTAGTAGATGCCGGAGAGAAGGGAGACGGCCCTCCCGGTCGCTTGTTGCTTGAGGAGGCTCACAGGAGGTGGAAGAGAGTTCCCCACGAGGAGAGGGAGCTCGAGGAAGGGTTTTATAGCACGGCAAGGTCGGTTCCCATGGCTTACCAGAGAATTCACGACGGCGGCGGCCATTCATGGTGCCGTCGAGGTTGGTAAGGGTCAGTGGTGGTCGTTACGTGGTGGGTGATGACGGCGGCGACCACAGTTAAGGAGGCGTGCGCTGGTTGGCTCGAACGCGGCCAGGTGGCTTGGGCGGTGGGTGACAGCAACGGGCGCGAGTCGGTGGCGGCGTTGGCCGGTGAAGGGCGGCGCCAGGGGAAGAGGTCCGGTGTGGCGAGGTTGCGGCTGGTGCAGGTGGTCGGTGGAGCGTGCGGGGCAAGCCCGGGGAGGCTGCAGCAGGGCGGCAGGGACATGGGCGTCATCGGGGTGCAGTGCGGGCGCTCTGGCCACGCCCAGTGCACGCCCGCAGAGTGCTCGACGTTTTGCCAGGGGATCTAGAGGGTTCTGATGCAAGTGGTACTTGCCAGCGTCATGCACCTGAGTATGGAAGAGCTAGTGGACATGCTAGTTTGGCCAACTAACATAGTGCTCAATGCTGTTTAGGTAGAGGTAAAAAAATTGTCATGCACCCAACCTGTTTGACAAAATGCTAGGGCCACCTAGGTGTCTTTGATGATAGTGACAATTGGCAGGATTATGTCCCCTTCGATGTTAGATATGATGGTGGGGTTGGTTTGCCAAGAGGAGGAACTTGCTAGTGCAAGTTTTACTGATATTCATTTCTGGACAGAAAGTTCAGAGGAATATTTGGTGAACTAACAAGAGGAAATTGGAGCTGATCTCATGGACTTAAGGTTTTGGTTGGAAGGACTATGAGTGGGAAAATTTTCAGAATTTTTGAGGCAACAGAAAATTGGGTTGTAGTTCAAACTCAAGACATGGACAGAATTTAAAAGAGGATGGTTTACTCAAAATTTTCAAAACACTAAGTTGGGTTTTTGCATAAAAGTGATATGTAGGCATCATATGACCTCTCCTAATTTTTGTGGAATTTAAAAAGAATTATTTGAATTAGTTGTAGTGCAAGAGAGGCATTTAAAATATAGGAATAGCTATTAAAAGAATTGTTTTGGGGCAATTTTTATTATGAAAATAATTCTTACTGTTATTAAACTATAATTGAAATGTTTTAAGAGAACTACCCAAGCCACAATATTATTTCCAAAAATTTCTATATGGAGGGAAGAATTTTGAAATCAGAAAACATAAAAGGTTCTGAAATTAAATAAAGACCGAGTATAATTCAAAATTTTATTCTGGCCAAATTTTTATTTAGTAAAAACATGATTAAAATTTTTGGGGTGTTACAGATCACCGCGTCGAAGTTGAAGCCCGGATCCTTGCGGTAGAGCTGGTTGAAGACGCGCATCGCAGCTGCAATGAAGAGCGAGCGGCACTCCTCCTCCAAGATGGAGTCCACCTCAGCGGCAGCGCCCTCAAGCGCTTCAGCAAGCTTGGAGGAGAACCCTGCAAAGCCGCTCTCAGGGGCTGCCAGGGGCTCCTCGAATCCTCCCCTGGAGATGGAATTTAACGCCTGATGGGACCTGAGCTCAAGGAAGGGGAAGGCATCGCGCTCCGCGGACGCCTTCTTCTCGGCGGCAACAAGGATCTTCTCCCGGGTGTCTAGCTGGGCTGTTGGCTCAAAGATGCGCTGGGAGTGGGACGTCTGGGCTTTGGCCACTTCCTACTTCAACTTGGTCAGGCGGTCGTGCTCCGCGGCTTGATCAGCGGCCGCCTTGGATAGCATGGAGTCAGGTTTGGCAAGCTTCGCCTCGCGGGCCTTGAGGTCCTCCTCCTCCTGGTGGTGTCGTTGAGCATGCATGGCTTACTCCTCCTGAAGGGTCTTCAGCTTGGCCTCTGCCTCGCTGTAGCGCCTCTCAGCACACGCCACGCTGGCCAGCGCCACATCACGAACCTCCTTGGCTTTGGTGGCCTCCTTCCCGCTCTCCGAGGTGGCGGCTTCAGCCCAGCCCCAGGCCGTCCTGGTGGCTGTGTCGGCCTGGAGCCACCCTAAACCAAGCCCCAGGCACTCCCATGCGAGGCACCTGTTGGTGTCTTGGAGGTCGGCCCGGATCCGGCCGAGCACGATGTAGGCTTCATCCAAAGCCTCGGGCCTGATCAGGGGGCCGTAGTCCGCGAGCGCGAGGGCCTGGAGAGGAGGCGGCACTGTCGCGTCAACCGACGCTATGGCCAAGGAGGTGGTGGCGAGACGACTTCAGGATCTAGGCTCCCCTCAGGCACAGCAAGGGCAAACGACTTCGTAGCCAGCTGGCCTATGGGGGCTGACTCCTCCTGAAGCTGCATCACTGTGTCCTCAGGGGTCACCCCCTCCACCAGGATCGGGGTTGTCGTGACCGCGACAAGGTGTGTCACCTCATGGACCCCCGCACCTTTGGCGGTCGGTTCCCCAAGCGGTGCTGGCGAAGCGCCAGGGGCTGGCGGCGCACCCATGTGCCCAGGTGCAGTGCCGCCTGAGCGCCCAAGGACGACATTGTGCTATCGCGACGCACTCCCACGGCCGCGGCCAAGCGCCAACGGCACCCTCAGGGTAGGAGGCTCCTTTGGCTCGGTGCTCGCCTTCTTCTTCTTTGCCTCGTCTCATGCCTGGTTATCAAGAAAGGGGGTGCTGTGAGCACAATGGCAGTCCATGCTTGACCCAAGGGCAAGGTAGGTTACTTACCCTTAGGGTCGACCCACTTCCTTCTTGGCAAGGGGCAGGACGCCCCCGCCCTTCTTCGGTGTGCACTTTGTCACGCCCAGGGGGCGGGCGGGGTGCTCCTCGGCAAGCCCCGGCACGGCGCCGCCACCTGAAAGGGTGAGGAGGTTGTTGGATTCAGGGCTCCGCAAACCCAAGAAGTTTCGAACTCTGGGGCATGTAAGAAGATCTCAACCTCTCAAGCTTAGAGCCCGTCACCTCGTAGCCTAGCCTAGCCGGATTCACGTGAACAGGGAAGAAGATTAACACGGCATTTTACCCAGGTTCAGGCCACCTTGCGGTGTAAAACCCTACTCCTGCTTTGTGGTCGATTGGCGTCACAAGGGGCTGAGGATCAACTAGTACAGGGGATGAACAACGTCGCGAGGGCTACTATGGTGAGGGTGGAAAGTGTTGGATTGGATCTGTCCCCTCCTACGGTGGTGGCTAACCTATATTTATAGTGGCCTTGGTCCTCTTCCCTCAAAACTTAGGTGGGAAGCGATCCCACAACGTCCAATTTGAAAGGGGACAAGTAGTACATCTAATCCTGATGAAAGGTGGTCTTCTTCTACAAAGCTTCTGGTCCTGACGCAGTGGTGGGCTCGGTGATGACCTCCGCCTTGCCGAGCATGTGGTCTTGGTCTTGTAGCACAAAAATGGAAAACTTTGGGAGATTCCACGGGAACCCACATCTGTCCTTGCCTCCATAGCACCAAAGGGAAAACTGCCTCATCTGTGCCCGCTGGTGTCCGCCTGGCCTTGGTCATCATGGCTCACGTCACCTCAGCCTCATGAGGTGGGGTACCTGCATAGAAATCTCCACTCATCGGGAGGCCGCCTGGGGAGGCCGCTCCCTTGGGAGGTCTTGGTGTTGTCCGCCTCGCGAGGCTAGGCCCCTCGCGAGGGTCTTGTCTTGGCGTCCTTGGAGATGGGCCACAGGCAGGCAAGTCTGGGTACCCTGGTTCCCAGAACACCGACGGTAGCCCCGAGGCCCAACGTGCGCTCGGGCTGGCTTCGAGGCGAAGCCAAGGGGAAAGGGCGAAGTGCCGCGGGGCCCAAACCGCTTGTGGGCCAGGCTGACATGTGGCGCTTGATGGGACATGGACGCCTCTGCTCACCCATGCCACCTCGGCAACTGCTCCGAGTTGACAGCAGCCTGGTGCATGCAACAGGGCCATCATCACTCGGAACATGGAGGGACACCGGCTATTCTTCTTCCGCCTAGAAATGGGCGGGGGGCGGAGCCCCCTAACCCATCTTTGTCTTCCCGCCTCGCATCCTACCTCCGCCACATCCCCCATCCTGCCAAAGCGACAATGGTGCCAGCAGGTAGGTTCTCGGTAGAGGAGAAGGGCAAGGCCTCTCATGTGGGGCCGGAGGCGCCACCGCCCAAGAGAGGGCGCGGCCGTCCCCAAAAATTTGCAGCCACTCCGGCGACGTCTTCACGGGGTCGCGGGCGTCCGCCCTTGACGGCTCATGATGGTCCCACTAGTCAGGGGAGGACCTCCCCTGTGGGGGCGATGACGGCGGCCCTAGCGGCCACGGCCAGGGGGGTAGGCACACCGTAGCCCGCCGACCGCCGCGCCCACGCGTCCGCTCGAGTGACTCGGCACGTGAGTTCATCGTGCGGGTGGAGGGCCCTCCAGGCACTTGGCTTCTTCTTCCAAGCTCCTTCGCGGAGGAGCTGTCGGTGGTGGGACCTGCCGGGCTGCGGCTGCAGCCTGATGGCTACTGCAACGGGTCTTCGTGGGTGGACGTCAAGGCCAACTCCATCGGCCATGTGTTCCTGACCAGCGGATGGCAGTCATTCGCCGGCACTCACGGTCTGAAGGGGACAGGCAACCTCAACTTCAAGTACGATGGGGCGGCAACGCTTTTTGTCAGGATCTTCAGGGAGGACGGCAGCCGTCTGGGATGCTGCCCGGATGGCGATAGCGACAACGACCACTCTTTGGACGACGACAACCAGCGCGGTGGCTGCGTCCTCGGCGGTGAACTTGCCCTTGGCCGCCGCACATCCAGCAGCAGCGGCGACGTCTCCTCCGAGGGGAGCTCCAGCGACGACGACTACGATGACCCGCCTCGTCGCCGTGCCCGGACCCTGGAAAGCGGCAGGCCACCATGCTGTCTTGCCCCCGCTCAAGGGGGTGTTGAGCTGCCTCACCACCATGCCCCTGTCAAGTAGGAGGAGGACTCCGACTGAGCACGGGTGATGACGGAACCGGGCCTCATGAGCAACGGCCATCGGGAAGTCGCTTCTTTTGCTTCACCCCTCTTTATTTCCTAATTTCCCCCATCAAGAGTTTGTGAAGAGCCCTACGGGGTGTGTAATGAACTGTGGCACTTGCACCTTCATATTAGTGCTTTATGCTCGTACTCCGACATCATATTGCCGTTAATCAAAAGACCGCTGCCTTGCGTAAGCAGAATAACTTAGCTTACTGCGCTCGTGACCCTTGGCGGGTCCCCTTGTCGTGGGGGCGCGCTCCTCCGGAGCTTCCCCCGGTGACAAAGCAGATAAGGCGCTAGACCGACCTAAAGGGGGGTGACCCCTTGACGAGCTCCGGAGCCTTGAGTCGTACGCCACCCGCGGGCCCCCAGGGAACCCATGAGGGCCCTCGGGATGTATAGGCCTCTAGAGCCCCCTAGCATGGGTTGACCGTCATCAGCGCGCTGGGCGCGGTGCTTGTCAGGGCCAGGAGATAACAACTGAGGCCGAGGGGCCAGTGGCTCTCTCGGGAGCTTCGCGCGAGTATTTTGCCAAGGTCTTGACAAGGTGTATGCATGAGCAGGCTTGCCGCCAGCGGGGTCTAGGCCGGTTCAAACATATACACCGTCTCCAGCACCCGGTCACGGGACATGACAGAGGGAGCCACGGGCAGCTGCTGTGCTTTAAAGGTGAAACTCAGGAGAGAAAAACACTGCTAGAAGAAGAAAGAAAAGGAAATTCCCCCCTTTTCGAATAAAGATGTGAGAACTGCAAGTTTCATTCCAAGAAGTAGCAAATGGGTTACAAGAGCAAAGCAAAAGAACGGCCACGTCCGGCACCTATGCTAGTCTTCTTGTCTTCCCGCCAGCGTGGAGCATGGGGGTTCCACTAGGCATGGTCATAGTCGCTGATTGACTGTGTCGTCCGCCAGCGCGGAGCATGGGGCTTCCACTTGGGCGTGGGTGGGAGCACCCGTGAGGCCCAGGGGCAACACTCAGGAGACTCCAGGGCGTGTACAGCCCCACTCATTATTACGTGAGAGTGTCACGGGTAGAACCTCCGGAGGTGCTGGATGTTCCAAGCATTCTGGATGGGGACCCCGTCCTGTGTGTCCAAGCGAATGGCACCAGGCCTGGAGACGCGGGCTACCCTAAACGGGCCCTCCCACATGGGCGAGAGCTTGTGAAGGCCCTCCCTAGAAAGGACCCACCTCAGGATGAGGTCTCCCACCTCGAGGGTCCGGGAGCGGACGCTGCGGCAGTGGTAATGCCACAGCGCCTGCTGGTACCTCACTGCACGGAGCGAGGCTTGGCGGTGGGCTTCCTCGCCGAGCATGAGGTCTATCCCCCGCGAGGCATCCTGACGCACCTCATTGAATGCCAGGACCCATTGGGAGCGAAGCCTGACCTCTTGAGGGAGGACTGCCTTAGCCCCATAGACGAGGAAGAACGGGGTCTTGCCGGTGGGCTTAGTCGTAGTGGTGTGGATAGACCACAACACAGACTGAAGCTCACCGAGCCAACCCCTGCCGCAAGCCTCAAGCTTCTTCTTCAAGATTCTCGCCTTGAGGCCCCTCAGGACCTCCGTGTTGGTGCGCTCGGCCTGGCCGTTGCTCTATGGGTGTGCCACCGAAGCGTAGCATATCTGCGTTCCAAGGTTAGCATAGTACGTCCTGAAGAGGTTGCTCGTGAATTGTGAGCCATTGTCAGTAATGATACGATTAGGGACACCGAAATGGCTCATGAGGCCCTTTATGAACTTTACGGCTGAGCCAGCGGGGATGGTGCGTACTGGCTCTACTTCCTCCCACTTGGTGAACTTTTCGTTGGCGACATACAGGTAGCGGTATCCACCAACTGCCCGAGGGAACGGGCCCAGGATATCCAATCCCTAGACCGTGAATGGCCACGAGAGCAGGATGGTCTAGAGGCCTTGTGCGGGATGGTGAATATGCTTGGCATGGAACTGGCAGGCCTCGCAGGATCGCACCAGCTCGGTGGCGTTGTTGAGCGCCGTCGGCCAGTAGAAGCCGCTACGGAACACCTTGCCCAAGAGGGTGCACGACGAGGAGTGGTGCTCGCAGTCCCCGCCGTGGATATCAGCTAGCAACTCGCACTATTGTTCGTCAGATATGCACCGTAGCGAGACATCGTTAGGGCGTCGCTGGTACAGTTCGCCGTCCTGCAAGCAATAAGCAGTGGCCTGGCGGACCTCGCACTCTCCATCCTCCTCTTTCTCTGGCGAGATACCCTGGAGGTGGTATGCCTTGAACTCCTCGGTCCAGCAGCCTGCTTGAGGTTCCAGTGCCAGGAGTAAATGAGCTCCTAAAGTCAGACCAAAGGTCGGGGCTCTTGAGGTCGGGGCTGGCGGCAGCTCCTCCCTGAGCAATGCCGAACCCACGGCCGGGGGAGCCGCGGACGGCTTGTGAAGCCTCTCTTTGAAGATGCCCGGCCTCTGGGGCTCGCGGCGGGACGCCCTCTTCGCAACGTCGTAGGCTTCCTTGTTCGCACCCCGCGGGATGTGCTGCAATTCCAAGCCCAGGAAGCATTTTTCGATTTTACGTACCTCCTCCAAGTAGGCTTCCATGTGTTCGTCCTTCGGCTTGTACTCTTTGTTGGAGAAGTTGACGAGGAGCTGGGAGTCGCCCTTGATGGTAAGGCATTTGATTCCAAGGCCAGCCACGGCCCTTAGGCCAGCAATCAAGGCGTCGTACTCTGCGATTGTGTTGGAGACCTTCTCGCTGCGCTGGAAGCAGAGTTGCATGGCGTAGTACAGCTTGTCCTTGGTTGGCGAGATGAGCACGACTCCAGCCCCCGTGCCCTGCCGCGCAAAGGCACCATCAAAGTGCATGACCCATCCGTCGGGTGCTTCACCACCGGGCGCAAAGGATTGGCCCTCATCCAGTCCCCGATCAGGGGCGTTGGTCCACTCCGCCACGAAGTCGGCCAGGGCCGCCCCCTTGATGACCCTGGTCGTGTTGAACTCCAACTGGAAGGCCTGCAGCTCGATGTTCCATTCTGCAACGCTTCCGACGGTGTTGGGGCTGTGCAGCACCTTCTCTAGGGGATACGCCGATACGACCTTGATGGGGTGGCCATGGAAATAGTGACGCAGCTTCCTAGAGGCGACGAGGAGTGCGAAATAGTGATGCAGCTTCCTAGAGGCGACGAGGAGTGCGAGCAGGAGTTTCTGCTGCATGGGGTAGCGTGCGCTTGCATCGCGCAGCACCGTGCTGATGAAGTACACTGGGTGCTCGACGAGAGGTGAGGAGTCAGGGACGCCTTGCTCCATCGGGGGCGCGAGGGGCTCGTGAGGCTCGGGCGTCGATGAAGCAGTGGGGTCCTCAGGAGCATCACCCTGGGACAGCGAAGGTTGCGCGGCTTCCTACTGGCCACTCTGCTTCGAGCCTGCGCCGGTGGGCGCCTCTTTGACTGCCACGAGAGCCGCACTGGCTGAGTGGGGAGTGGCCGCCAAGTAGAGCACTAGAGGCTCACACGAGCGGGGCGCCATCATGACAGGTGGGCTTGTGAGGTATCGCTTGAGGTCTTCGAAGCCTGCCTCAGCTTTCGGGGTCCACTCGAACGGGCCCTTCTCCTTCATCGGCTTGAAGAAAGGGAGGACGCGCTCACCAAGCCTGGAGATGAAGCGCCCCAAAGAGGTTATGCACCCTGCGAGCTTCTACATCTCCTTGAGGGTCTAAGGCGGGCTCATCCGCTCTATTGCCTTAACCTTCTCAGGGTAGGCTTCGATCCCTCTATGCGACACGAGGAAACCCAGCAGCTTGCTGGACGGGACCCCGAACACAAAATTCTCCGGATTGAGCTTCAGGATTATGTTGTGCAGGTTAGCGAATGTTTCTTCCAGGTCTTTCATCAGGGTCCTCGCTTCCCGTGACTTGACCATGATGTCATCGACGTATGCCTCCGCATTCCTCCCCAACAGCGGTCCGAGCACTATGTGCATCAGTCGCTGGAAAGTGGCGCCAGTGTTCCGCAGCCCGAAGGGCATGCCAGTGTAGCAGTACACACCAAACAGAGAGATGATCCGCCGCCATTTTGATTTGATGATATCCCGAGAAGGCATCCAAGAAGCATAGTAAATCACACTCAGCGGTGGAGTCCACGATCTGGTCGATACGTGGGAGCGGGAAAGGATCCTGAGGGTAGGCCTTGTTGAGGCTGGTGAAGTCGATGCACATGCGCTCCTCCCGCCTTTCTTGGGGACGATCACTGGATTCGGCAACCAATCTGGGTGCCGCACCTCCCGGATGACGCCGGCCTCTTGGAGCTTGCCAACCTCCTGGATGATAAACGCCTGCTTCTCTTGCGCCTGGCGTCGCGCTTTTTGCTTCACCGGGCGCGCGCCAGGGCACACCGTCAGGTGATGCTCAATTACCTCCCTCGGGACACCAACCAAGTCTGACGCTTCCCGCGCAAATACATCTTTGTTGGCCCTCAGGAATGCCACCAGCGCCTCCTCCTGATCCAGAGGAAGGCCCGCACCAATGGTGAAGGTGGGGCCCGAGCCTCCGGTGTCGATAGGCACCTGCTTCGTCTCGGCCCGGTCCTGAGAGAACGGCTGCTTTTTCTTCATGGGCGCGGCCTCCTGAGCCACCGCTGCGTCCGTGGTGGCGGGGAACGAAGCGGCCGCGGCCCTGTAGACAAGCTTGAGGGCCCGGACCACATCCTTCGTATCCCCGACCAACGTGATGATGCCGCTGCTGCCCGGCATCTTGACAATGTTGTAACCCGGATGGGTAGCCACCATGAACTTGGCGAGGGCCGGATACCCCAGGATGGCGTTCTACGGGAGGCTGATATGGACGACGTTGAAGTCTATGAGCTCGGTGTGGTAGTTGTTGCACATGCCGAAGGTGATGTGGAGGCGTATCTGCCCCAGGGGAGTGGCCGCGCCCTTGACCACCCCCAAGAAAGGCCGAGTGGGGAGTAGCTGATCATATGGTCCTTGAAGCAAATCGAAGGTTTCCACCGAGAGGACGTTTAGGCCGGCGCCTCTGTCGATGAGGGTCTTGGTCACCGCGACGTTGCTGATGGTGGGCGTACACAGCAAGGGGAGGGCACCCGCCACGGTCGTGTCCTTGGGGTGATTTCTGGAATGAAAGGTGATGGCGGTCTCAGGTCCGGCTTGGCCTTGCGCTGCCTCGCGCCGCAGCCGGGCGGTACCTTGCTGACAGAGAAGCTGCTTGATGTGGCGGCCTGACGTAGGCGCCTGTGATCCACCAATGATGCACGCTACCGCGTGGGGCGCTGGGGCCGTGAAGCGTGTGACGAACTGGTCACAGAGTTCCTCCCAAGAGGAGATCGAGGCGCGCGGGAGGCCGTGGAGCCAGGATCGAGGAGTCTCCGTGAGGGCCAGGGGGAACCAGTTTACCATGGCCTTGTCGTCGCCGCCCACTGCCTCGATGGCCTGCGCGTATGACCCGAGGAACCCTTCGGGGTCCGCGACACCGTTGAACCATGGGGGCAATGCCGGCCTGAAATTCACGGGCAACTGCACTCGTCGCAAATCCGAGGTGAAAGCCGGGCAACCCGCGGCGCTCCCGTATGCTTCGGGTGGCCACGCCTGCAGGGCCGCACCCGCCATGGGGGCTGCGAGGCAAGGGCGAAGCACGGTCAGCGGAGGATCAGACTTCGACACGCCCCTACCTGGCGTGCCAAATGTTGGATTCAGGGCTCCGCAGACCCAAGAAGGTTCGAACTCTGGGGCACGTGCGAAGATCTCAACCTCTCAAGCTTAGAGCCCGTCGCCCCATAGCCTAGCCTAGACAGATTCGCATGAATAGGGAAGAAGATGAACATGGCAGTTTACCCAGGTTAGGGCCACCTTGCAGTGTAAAACCCTACTCCTGCTTTGTGGTGGATTGTCCTCACGAGGGGCTGAGGATCAACTAGTACAGGGGATGAACAACCTCGCGAGGGCTGTTCCGGTGAGGGTGGAAAGGGTTGGATTGGATTTGTCCCCCTCTACGGTTGTGGCTAACCTATATTTATAGTGGCCTTGGTCCGCTTCGCTCAAAACTTAGGCGGGAAGGGATCCCACAACGGCCAATTTGAAAGGGGACAACTAGTACATCTAATCCTGACGAAAGGTGGTCTTTTTCTGCAAAGCTTCTAGTCATGACATAGTAATGGGCTCGGTGATGACCTCCGCCTTGCCGAGCCTGTGGTCTTGGTCTTGTAGCGCCGAAATGGAAAACTTTGGGAGATTCCTCGAGAACCCACGTCTATTCTTGCCTCCTTAGCACCAAAGGGGAAACTGCCTCCTCTACGCCCGCTGGCGCCCGCCTAGCCTTGGTCGTCATGGCTCACGTCACCTCAGCCTCGTGAGGTGGTGTACCTGCATGGAAATCTCCGCTCCTCGGGAGGCCGCCTGGTGAGGCTGCTCCCTCGGGAGGTCTTGGTGTCATCCGCCTCGCGAGGCCAGGCACCTCGCGCGGGTCTTGTCTTGGTGGCCTTGGAGATGGGCCGTACCAGGCTGTCGAGGGAGCCATGCTGTGGGCCGCAGGCAGGCAAGTTTGGGTACCCTGGTTCCCAGAACACCGATAGAGATCGCCCTGAGGAGTCGCGGCCGGTAGGATCTCGTCCGCCCCGGCGCGGCCGCCCGGTCCTTCAGCTGCGGGTCGGACGGAGTTGGCACCGCCATCTCGGCTACTCCACCGGTATGTGGGGGGCCCTCCGGAGAGGGCGTGGCCGCGCTCTTCTTCGCGGTCGCCCGGCCAGCTGCTCGCGTTGTCTGGGGGGTAGGCCCTGATCTCCTCAGGACCCTGGTGGAGCGCGGGGAATCTGCGGCCGGGAACTCGTCGGTGTCGTCATCGTCTTCAAGGTTGCGGAGGAGCTCACTCTGTGACGGGGGGACAGTTTCTCTTGGTCGTCATCTTCAGTCTCCTCTGAGTCCTCTTCACTGCCGCTGTCACCAGAGGACACCGGCACGGGGGAGTTGTGGTGCTCGGACGACACGAGCCCCAGCTCGTTTAAGGCAGGCATGGCAGCGACTAGCTTCGCCATGTCGTCGTGGCGGTACAACGGGGTGTAGGCCTCGGGGAGGTCCCCCGGATAGCCGTTCAGCAGGACGGCCATGGCTTTGTCCAGCTCTTCACCCATCAGGCTGGCAGGGCATAGCCTGATGCCGTCCGTCGCGCCCTAAAACTCCCACATGGGCTAGGAGTGCGACTAGAGTGGCGCCAAGCATTGCGTCACGAACTCCTTCATGAGCATTCCCCCCGTCAGCCGCTTGGCCTCCATATCCGAGGTTATCCTCCTCAAGACAGGCTCTGCCCGGGGGTCGGTAAGCTTTGCATGGCCCCACCTCTCGAGCCGCTCGGGTAGCTCTGTTGGCAGCTCCAGCCGCGGGTTCAGACCTTTGGTGTCCAGGAAGACCCAATGGTGCCGAAAGCCCTCCACCTTCTTCCTGGCCTTCAGGAGGACATTGCCCTTGTGGACCACGATGAAGGACACGCAAGCAGAGCGCTGCGTCCAGTCGTGCAGCCGTACGCTAAAGAAATGGCGAAGGAGCACCACAGAGGGCCTCACGCCCACAAAGGCCTCGTAGTAGAAAGTGAAGGTGGACCAGAGGAGGATGGAGTTGGGTTGAAGATGAAGGGTGTAGATCTTATAGTGGTTGAGGATGGCACAGAAGAACTCCGAGATGGGCGGGACGAGCCCCGTGAAGATGCTGTGGAGGAAGAAGGGGTAGACCGTCCGTCCCAAAGTACTCCGCTCGGTGGAGCCGGCCCAGATCACGGTCTCCCCCCACTCATTGTCCTCACTCACCGTTTGCGGGAGCACGGGGTCGAGGTGCCCCTCCTCGGTGATGGAGGACGCGTCAAGTGCTGGCGAAGGAGTGGAGGAGCTCATGGCCTGGACCGCGGTCTTCGACTTCCCGGGCGCCATTCACGGGGTCGCTGGCGTTGGAGAAGGATAAGGAAGGGGGCGGAGTTGCGATTGGATCTGGAGCAAGGCGAAGGTGTGCAATGATGGCTCTGCAGCCTGCGCCAGTCTTTTGTCAGCCTGGGCAGTTACCGAGGCGACGTGGGGGAGTGGAGGCTTCCACATCCCATCGAGCGCCATGCGTCAAGCCTGGCCCGCAGGTGATTGGTGCCCGCGACGCTTCAGCCTACTCTCCTTGGCTTCGCCTCGATGCCGGCCCGAGCGTGCCTTGGGCCCGGGGGCTACTGTGGGCGTCCTGGTATCGGGGGTACCCAGATCTTCCTACCTGCGGCCCAATGTGTGGGCCCATCGATGGCCCTGTACGGCCCGGCTGCAACAACTCCAAGACAAGACCCTCGCGAGGTCCCCCGCCCTTGCGAGGCTGACGACACCAAGACCTCCAGAGGAGCGGCCTCCCCAGGTTGCCTCCGGAGGGGCGGAGGCTTCTATGCAGGTACCTAGCCTCACGAGGCTATGATGACATGAGCCATGACGACCAAGGCCAGGTGGGTGCCAGCGGGCGCAGAGGAGATAGTTTCCTCTTCGGTGCTAAGGGAGCAAGGACAAACGCGGGTTCCCAAGGAATCCCCCAAAGGTTTCCATTCTGGTGCAATAAGACCAAGACCATGAGCTCAGCAGGATGGATGTCATCGCCGAGCCCTCCTCTGCGTCACGACCAGCAGCTTTGCAGGCGAAAACTACCTTTCGTCAGGATTAGATGTACTTCTTGTCCCCTTTCAAATTCGCCGTTGTGGGATCCCTTCCCGCCTAAGTTTCGAGGGAAGAGGACCAAGGCCGCTATAAGTATGGGCTAGCCACCAGCATAGATGAGATCCCCGATTGAACCCTGGACCATTCCACCCACACCACTTGAGCCATCGTGAGGCTGCTCATCCACTGTACTAGTTCATCCTCAGCCTCGTCGTGAGGCCAATCCACCAGAAAGCAGGAGTAGGGTTTTACATCGCAAGGTGGCCCGAACCTGGGTAAACTGTTGTGTTCATCTTCTTCCTTGCTCGCGCGAACTTGGTGAGGCTAGGCTGCGGGGTGGTGAGCTTGAGACTTGAGCTGGTTGAGATCTTCGCACACACCCCAGGGTTCAAACCTTCTTGGGTCTGCGGAGCCCTGAATCTGACAAAGTGGCTTCCACTAGGCATGTGGCGGCCCATTGGAAGACAGGTTATCCTCGCATGACACCCATCCAGAGGTGTGTCAAACAGATAAGCAGAAGATGATTAAGCGGCACGACAGGCTTGCCGGGCTTCATCCTCCACATGACACCTAGCAGTGCATTTAATGCACTTTGTCCTAACTGCCAGAGTTAGATATGATAGCACTGTTAGCTAGCTAATCACTAGATAAAGACTGTTTTGCCACTTTGGTTACCCCTTGAGCTATAAAAGGAGGTTCGAGGCAAATTAGCACAGGATTCAGACCCTTGCACACTTGTACATGCGTAGCACCTCTCCCCGAGGCCACCTTCTCGGGTTTGAGTGCTGCATGTTCTTCGTGTTCCTCCATCCAATCCACCAATGCAGGAATAGGGCTTTACGCTTCCCAGCGGCCCGAACCTAGGTCAAAACCACCAGTGTCACCACTGTCATGCTGTTTCATGGCCTCTGCTCTTTGTGCAATGTGACCTTCCCCTTTGCTAAACCACAAAGGGGCCAATGGTCCCATAGGTGATCGTGTTCCTCCACGACATCTTTGGCGCACCAGGTAGGGGGGCAAGGCTTGCGCGAACCAGAAGCTATGAATAGCACGTCGATCATCATTTTCATCACCACCCTCTTCGTCGATGGCTTCGAAGAAAAAGAACGGTGCTACTCCCTAGCCCTGTCCCTTCAAGATTTCGTCGCTCGCATTCACCGCGGCGGTGGCGACGATGAGGATGGGGGACGACGGCGCTGCGGATGCCTTGGTTGGCACGAATGGCGTGGCCACCACGCCACTCATGGCTACACTGGTGCAGAGACCTGCTATACAAACGGTTTTTAACCCCTTTTCGCGACGGTGTTTGGAACCGTCGCCAAGTGAGTGTGGGCGATAGAGGGGTCCTTCCCACACGACCCAGAAACCGTCGGGGATAGGCCCTCCTGGAAAACTAGCTGGGCCAAAATGAGCTCTGGTGCGATATGGCCAGGCATCGAAACCTAATCGTTTCCGTTCGTATGTAGATCCCACATCGTGAATCCCAGAAAAACATTTTTGTTCGTATGTATATCACACACAGTTTTTTGTGTGGAAATGTTTGTGCAAGGTGGCCTAACGCAAACAGTTCTCTGCCGGAAGCCGTGTGTGATTGTTAGTTGATCGAACACGCCTACTTTCTAGAAACCGTGTGGTTTGTTTGATTTCATCGCCCACGGTGCTGTCTGAATAACCGTCTGCAATAGAAAACCCCAATAAGCAGGGTAATTAGCCTATTATTGATAATCAATGTAGTAATCAAATTGACATTTCTTATAAAACACACCAGATATTTCATATCCGTATAACGACAACCAGGATTTCATAATCGAATTACATCAGATAGCTTCGGCACTCAGTTATGCCATTACACAACAGCACCAAGTTTCACATGCAACATCGAAAACCTTTGGAAAGTAGCATCATGGACAGTAAATAGACAGATGAATCTAATCTGGGAAACTATAGAAGTGGAAGGCAAATATTGAGCCTTTAGTGATGTTTAATGTCCTTGCAACTTTAGGCCAGTGGCTATGGATAATTGCCCGCCCAAACTTTGTCCTCTTCAGGAAGACTTCAATATTGTACCGTGGGTGTTGAATGAATACCTTCCTCGCCTCTTGACCATGCAGGTGGTTTGAGAGGTAATCATCGGGGAACTGCTTTGGAAAGTACTGAAAACAAAGATATGCATAAATCGCTATTATAAATTTTGAAATGGCGCAAGGGGTAAAAACAAGGTAAAAGAGTTAGTACCATCCTATAGTTGACTGATGTCTTCTTCATTATGCAAACAAAGATCTTGCTGTTATTCATCGCAAGTTTCTTCATCCTAACAATCTTTCTGAGTTTCTTGACTTGACTGATATTCATGGACATCTCATTTCCCCATATGCAAAATGGGTCGAACAGTGGGTCTAAGCCATTGACAGCAGGACCTACATGTGCAAGACCAAATTGTAAGAAACCTAAATATTAGAATGATTCCTGCAACTGCACAATAATGTGCTAGTATTAGCGAAAGGATCATGCATGAGCAAACCTCGATGGTAAACCGCAGTGTCTCCCATTGTTTCCCTGCAACACACAAAAGGAAGATCTTGATCAGGTTAACTGAGAGTTGCCATACTATCAGTAGAATATATATTGAGTACAGCCAAATTCGATTTATTTCACATGCATAACAATACAAAATTGTACCCACAGCAAATGACCATCAAATTGCAGAATTGAACCAAACAGTTAAATGGACAATAGACCAAATGAACCAAAACAGTTAACTGAGCACGACATTGCAGAATAGAAACATGTACTAGAAGATAAGATAGTTAACAAAACAAAGAATGCTTGAGAACAGTACTACGAAATGTAGTAATTGTTGGACCAAACTGTTAACTGAACATTACATTTCAGAGGACCAAACTATTAACTGAACATTACATTTCAGAGGACCAAACTGTTAACTGAACATCAGATTGCATATTAACATTACAGAGGACAAATCACTAGAAGGCACTGGCGGTAGCCTCGAGAAAACAACACGAACTGTATTTTAAAGTAGACAACCGCGTGGCGGTGTCGACGGTGGCCTCGAAGACGAGGTGCTCCTCCAAGATCTGGCGGTCGGCACGCATGGCAGCCATAGCGACCTCATGCGCGCGTGCAGCCGTGATTTGCTTCTCCGCTGCCAGACGCTACTGAGCTCCACGTTATACTGCATGCAAAATGGCTGTGAGCGGCGCTTAATTGGAGGAGGGGGACAGTGATTTCGGCGGAAGGTGTTGCGCCGTCTGTCGGGGCATGTGGGACGGGGAAGGAGGAGGATGGTGTGGGTGGGGTATGGATTACCTGACCATATCGACAAGGCCGTACGGCAAGAAGAAGTGTCGCCGGCGAGGAGGCGGTGCTGCAAGAAGAAGGGTCGCCGGCGAGGAGGCGGCGCTGCAAGAAGAAGGGTAGCCGGCGAGGAAGCAGCGCTACAAGAAGAAGGGTCGCTGGCGAGGAGGCTGAGCTACCAGTAAGCAGCATTGAAGGATTGAACTTGGAAAGCAAGGAGGAACAGTGGAAATGTGTCTTTTGGTGGGAGGGAGGGTGCGGGGAGATAGATATTTCCGCGGTGGCAGAAAATTTTCGCTCGGTGCCGGGAGAAACTGGCGTGCAAGTGTGGTTCAAGCGGGGGTGGTGGACTGTAGACGATGAAGCTTCTTGCGTAAGCCAGACAAGACGGTGCGCCAAGATATTTTGTATCGCATCCCACATGATTCTTTCTAGTAAACTGTTTGTGGTAAACCTGATTTTTTCATTATGTTTTGAAAGACAAAATGGTGTTATGGAGGGAAAGGATGGTGAAGTGTATGCTAGAACATTTATGTACAGTGAACATGCAACTACATGAGTGTCGTGTTTAAATTTGGAATTATTCTGGGTTCGTTTGGCATTTTTATGCACTAATTGAGTTTCTAGGCATTTAATGTGCATAATTCAAATTTGAACTACAAGCACATGCTCCAGTGCAGCAAAGTTGGTTGAAAAATCACATGCGTGTCCTTGGGTGAATTTCCAGGTCCCATGCAAGAAATGGGAATGAAATTCAAACATCTGGGCGTTGTGGCTTGGCCGAAAAGATTGAGAAACTTGGTTTTTTAATTCATGTAAATCCAAAACACGCCTAAAAATCGTGAAACTTGGCATGGTGTCATGACATGGCACCAACATGCTGTGGTAAATTTTTTGGCCGAATTGCGACAAGCTTTGGTACAAGCTTCTTGTAAACTGGACCTTCTCTCAAGAAGGATCGTGGTTCCGAGAGGGAACGTGTCACCTCCGTGTGCGAAACGACATACGTACACTGCCTTCTCCCGCCTTAATTTTTTTACACAGGCAGATTAGACCAAATAGAAGTATCGTGCTGAATTTTGGAATTATTTCGGGTTCGTTTGGCCTTTTTTCCATTAATTGAATTTCTAGGCATTTAATGTGCATAATTCAAATTTGAACTACAAGCACATGCTCCAGTGCACCAAAGTTGGTTCAAAAATCACATCTATGTCCTTGGGTGAATTTCTAGGTCCCATGCAAGTAATGGGAATGAATTCAAACGTCTGGGCGTCATGGCTCGGCCGGAAAGATTGAGAAACTTGGTTTTTTAATTCATGTAAATCCAAAACACGCCTGAAAATCATGAAACTTGGCATGGTGTCATGACATCGCACCAACATGCTGTGGTAAAATTTTTGGCCGAATTGGGACAAGCTTTGGTACAAGCTTCATGCAAATCGGAGCTTCTCTCAAGAAGGATCGTGGTTCCGAGAGGGAACGTGTCACCTCCGTGTGCGAAATGACATACGTACACTGCCTTCTCCCGGCTTAATTTTTTTACACAGGCAGATTAGTCCAAATAGAAGTATCATGGTAAATTTTGGAATTATTCTGGGTTTGTTTGGTTTTTTTATACATTAATTGAATTTCTAGGCATTTAATGTGCATAATTCAAATTTGAACTACAAGCACATGCTCCAGTGCACCAAAGTTGGTTCAAAAATCACATGCGTGTCCTTGGGTGAATTTCTAGGTCCCATGCAAGAAATGGGAATGAAATTCAAACATCTGGATGTCGTGGCTCAGCCGGAAAGATTGAGAAACTTGGTTTTTTAATTCATGTAAATCCAAAACACGGCTGAAATCATGAAACTTGGCATGGTGTCATGACATGGCACCAACATGCTGTGGTAAATTTTTTGGCTGAATTGGGACAAGCTTTGGTACAAGCTTCTTGCAAACCGGAGCTTCTCTCAAGAAGGATCGTGGTTCCGAGAGGGACCGTGTCACCTCCGTGTGCGAAATGACATACGTACACTGCCTTCTCCCGCCTTAATTTTTTTACACAGGTAGATTAGACCAAATAGAAGTATCGTGCTAAATTTTGGAATTATTCCGGGTTCGTTTGGCCTTTTTATACATTAATTGAATTTCTGGGCATTTAATGTGCATAATTCAAATTTGAACTACAAGCACATGCTCCAGTGCACCAAAGTTGGTTCAAAAATCACATGTCTGTCCTTGGGTGAATTTCTATGTCCCATGCAAGAAATGGGAATGAAATTCAAACATCTGGGTGTCGTTGCTCGGCCGGAAAGATTGAGAAACTTGGTTTTTTAATTCCTGCAAATCCAAAACACGCCTGAAAATCATGAAACTTGGCATGGTGTCATGAGATGGCACCAACATGCTGTGGTAAATTTATTGGCCGAATTGGGACAAGCTTTGGTATAAGCCTCTTGCAAACCGGAGCTTCTCTCAAGAAGGCTCGTGGTTTTGAGAGGGAACGTGTCACCTCCGTGTGCGAAACGACATACACTGCCTTCTCCCGCCTTAATTTTTTCACACAGGTAGGTTAGACCAAATAGAAGTAGCGTGCTAAATTTTGGAATTATTCCGGGTTTTTTGTACTTTTTTATACATTAATAGAATTTCTGGGCATTTAATGTGCATAATTCAAATTTGAACTACAAGCACATGCTCCAGTGCACCCAAGTTGGTTGAAAAATCACATGTGTGTCCTTGGGTAAATTTCTAGGTCCCATGCAAGAAATGGGAATGAAATTCAAAGGCGCACACATTAACTTGGTTTTTTAATTCCTGTAAATCCAAAACACGCCTGAAAATCATGAAACTTGGCATGGTGTCATGACATGGCACCAACATGCTGTGGTAATTTTTTTGTCTGATTTCCAATGGCGCACACATTAACAATCAACAAAGTCATTTTGGAACAAGTGCTGTCACGTTACAAATCGGAACCACAAGTATTATTGAAACCGTGGGCATTCTACGTACCAATTACGTGCCGCCACGCGTCCCCTTTTTTTATTGGCTAGGAGGTGCTATGCGGGGTAGCTATTTGAGTACGGGAGGCGTGCGATCAGACCCCTGCGCTTGCTCATCGGGAGGAGAGCCCTTTGACCTCTATCTGCCGCGCACCTCCCTCCCAACGTCTCCATTAATGGCGCCCGAGCTCCTGTTTCACGGCGTGGCTATGTCTCATTGGACTGAGATTTAAGAGAGAAAAAAGAAAATCTGAAAAGAAAGTTTTGCACGGATATAGACGTAAGATCCGACGGACCTATATAGCATCGACTGCGACTTATAGCAAGACTGATGAATATAAGGACGATGACAGTGGATAATAATTAGAATGTGTGCCCGTCTAGCGCACACATGTTGATCTGTCTAACTATTTCTGTTTCTTGTGGCTAATCGCAAATAGTTCATCCGTGTGAAGTGTATGCCATCAATTGCAGACACTTTGATCTGGCTGACCGTTTCTGTTCTGTTGCCTAATCGCAAATAGTTAATCCTTCTGAAGCGTATGCCCTCAATCGCACACACCTTTATCTAGCTGCCCGTTTCTGTTGTTCCTCCTCATCACAAATAGTTAATCCGAGTGAACTGTATGCCGTATATCGCACACGCCTTCATCTGGCTGCCCGTTTCTTTTTTTTGCCTCATTGCAAATAGTTCATTGAACTGAACCGTATGCCCCTCATCGCACACGCAACTAAAATTGGAACCGTGTTTGATGCATCCGTCATCCCAAACATTTTGCACCTTTTTTGACGGTTTTTTTACATCACCGTTTGCGATGAATGCATCACACACAGTTTCGTCAAAGGGTCTCTGATCGTAGTGTCATGTTAGCAGCATCCTGCAGTAGTGCTAGAAGAAGGATTGAGGCGTGTCTCCTGTCAATGCGTTCCCGGTCTCAAAAGGTGTCGTTTGGACGGGAGGATTAGAAAACGAGTGAAAATGGATGTGCGAGCATGATCTCCCAGGAGACACGCATAGGAGGGGCAACCACAGAGGGAAGAGATGACATTATACATGATCAAGTATACTCCCCGGCAGGATCGAAACATAGACAAAAATCTAAGTTGGCATGCTTGTTTAACTTTTCTTTGGAGTTGGCTCATGCACAGCCCTCGGACAATGAACGGTTTCGTATGACAAGTCCTTTGTACGATGGAACCTTACTGTATTTATCTGAGCCCTCGCTTTGTTTTCGAGCCTTCTCAACAAAGTGGGTGGCTGCGTCACGGACTATTAAGGAAAAACCCACCGGCAGCGTGTCCTTGCTAGCTGAATGCTAAGGACCCGTTCCTCGTAGCAATCGCGGCAGCATGCTGTTGGCAGGCAACCAAAGTACGCAAAGGAAACTAACCATATGACTACCAATGGGTAAACATGGGAGGGATAGCATGCATTAGCATGATAAACATCAGATCGATGAAGCATTAAAGTGAGAACAGTACGAAGCCTAAAACCAAGATACATATTGTGTCTTATTACAGGGCAACGCGAGAGCAGGAATAGTTCAAGGCTGGGCCCGATGACCTTCGGGAATCCTTGGGACGGAGAGAACCTTGTCGGCAAGAGGGGTCACCTTCTTCGTAGCGGCAGAAGTGTCGACACCAGGCGGGAGCCTCTTGAGGCCATCGGCGAGGTTGAGGTCCGGATGGTGGAAAGCAAGGTTGCTCAAGACCAGAGAGAGGGCGTCGCGAGCAAGCTTCTGGGATTCATCAGCAAAGCATGCGGCCCTGTCGTCCTCATACATTTTCAGTCCTTCAATCAAGCCTTCGAAGAAAAGCATCAACTTGACACTTGGAACTTCATGCTTGCCGACGAAAAAGGCCCAGCTCTTCATGGCCATTTTTGTGATCTGGGCGGTGAGGCGCTTGACAATGTCTACCATGTTCTTGATCTAGAGGTCGCACTACTGGATTTGGTTCTCTAGTTTATCCTCTGCGTCTTTTTGGAGAGTTCTTGCATTGGTCAAGTCCTTCATCAGCAACTTCTCGCGGGCACCGGCAGACTCAATTTCCTTCTCCAAGGAGCCAAGCCTGGCCTTCATGTCAGAGATGGTGCCGTTGGTAGTATCAAGGTCTTGGCTCTTGGAGGAAAGCTGTGATTGCACCTCCTTTAGGGTAGTCTCTGCTTTCTGCGCTTCCTTTTTGAGAGCCATGATTTCTTTGTTGCTCCCGGCAAGGTCCTCCGTGAGCTTTCCGACTTGATGTTCGAGATCAGTCTTGGCGACAGATGCGGCAGCTAGCTCGTCAGGAATGTTCTTCAATTGAGCTGAGGATTCAAGAGTGAGTGCGCTGAGAGCGGCCTTATGGTTATGCTCCAAATCCTTGGTATGCTGCTGAACAAGAGCTCCCAGTTCCACATCCTTGCCGTGAAGGATGGCTTTGAGATTTCCTTCCCATGTGGAGATGTCCTTCTCCTTGATGTTCAGAAGCGCTTCACGCTCCGCCAAGCGGACCTCCCGAGCAGCGATATCTTCTTTGGCCAGGGTCAGCACCTCCTCTTGCCGCATGATGGAGTGGGATTGCTTCTTGTACCATTCTCGTAGTTCGCTGCCCTTGTCCATCAGTTTCTTATCCATAAGAACGACAGAGTCACGCTGCTCCTTGAATGCTTGCCACTTGAGATCATACCTGTGCTACGCATCTTTGAGCCCCGCCGCCACAGATTCCAGGAATGCAAGATCCTTGGCGCTATCAGTAGAATCGCGAGCTTCTACAACCCTCTGGGACAGCAGTGCCAGTATGCGTCTAATCTCTTTCTCAAAATCCACACCCGCTAAAGTAGACGAGCCAGAAGCTGTGAGCCCGGGTTGGACAAGGACTAATGCCAACTTGCTCGGGGAAGGATGCGAAGCTGCGGCTGGAGGGTAGTTCATGGGGAGAGGGCCCATGGTTTGGAGAGGATCTTTCTCCTCAACGACCATGCCTAGCCAGAACTACTGCCGGGGGTTTTCTCTGTGTCTTTTTGGGACCCCTGGATATCCCCGGCAGTCTGTTCATAACCTTCCGCGATAGCAATCTTGGTTGCTTCCTCAGCAGCACTCTTCCCAATACTGGCTACCTCTTCAAAGACCTCAGGTTCTTCAATCAACGGAGCTACAAGTAAAATCAACAGATGGAGTGATAGGAAACTAGATGTTGCTACATCAAAAACTAAGAAGCAAAATAATTCAAGGAAGCAGAAACAAAGGCAAGTGGGTTACCCGGTGGTGTTTGCTGCGGAGAGGGTCCGCCTCCCCGGCAACATCAGTTGCTGGCGTGCGGTCCGTGCCCGCTCCCTCGGTGGCTGTGACCTCAGCACGAGCATACCCCTCAGTTGAGGCCCTTGTCGATGCTTTCTCTGCTTGGACTTTAGTTGTGCTGGACCCCTCTTGGTGGGCCCCACCCTACTGGATCTCGCTTTCTCCCTTGGTGGGGGATGAACCATGTTCCTCCGCGTCTCTCCGGGCGGGCGAAATCTGCCCCATGCCTTCGCGTCGGGGGCTGGGCACAGGATCCCCTGTCCTATCCCCTGCCATACCCGTGCTTGCCAAGGAATCGGTCGCCGCCGAGTGCTTGGTTCGTTTGGCCCGCTGGGCGAGGGGTTGTTCATCTCTGCCAAGTCAACAAAGAAGATTGAATCAACAACTATCAAGTGCATAGTACCTCAGCAAGAAGCTCAGCTGTTCTCCTTACTCTGGGTCTACGAGCATGGAGCCTAGCGCGTATGCTCCAGGTGGCGAGGTCGCCCTGCCTCTCTTCAGAGTTGGAGGAGCAGAGCTTCCCGGCAGCCTTGAGCTCTTCGGTGGGGCCGAGGTCTCTGGTGGGATCGAGCTTTGCGAAGAGGATGGGCTTGACTGGGGGCTACGATCAACCCTAGTGATCGCACGTCGCTTGGCGGGTGGAGTCTTGGCCCCCGACAGGCAAGTGGATTGGCGGCGCACCACTTCAGGCTTGTTGCCTCTAGAGGTGGTCTTCTTCACCCTCTACCTGATCGTCGAGCAGGCAGGGGCTGCTGTTCCCCTTCTAGCCCGCTTGCGAAACGTTGATCTGTCTCTGGCCATGAGCTTGAGGACCCGCTGTGAGCCATTCCTCCTCAGCCTCCTCAGCACCGCCTCCCTCTTGGGCCTCTGCTGCCATAATATGCTGGATTCCAGCCCCGGCAGGATCAAGCACGGCAAGCTCCTCCACATCGTCCCCCTCACTCCCTTCATCAGAAGAACCTTCACCTTCAGCCTCCTCCTCCTCCTCTGCCTCTCTGGGCCTTGATATTCCAGCAGCCTTGAGTGCTCTGTTCTCTGCAATCCGCTTTGCGATGAACGCTGCCTCTGCCGGGGAGGTGCGCTTGACAAGATCATTCTCCACCCTAGAAGCCCTTTCCTCCAAGCGAGAGACCCACTCTATTTCCGCATCTAGTTTGGGTAGTTGCCAATCAGCTGCAACTCCGTAGGCGTTGCAGTCTGGCATCCATTTCAGAATCTGGTCCCGGGCAGAGTTGAGATGCAGCGGGACAACCTTTGCCGGCAGATGGAACAGCCCTAGGCTGCTGAATAGCTGATCACACACCCAGCCATGTCTGTATATTGACAAGTCATTGACGGGGCCTGGGTAAAGGTGCATGCTGTCAGCAGAATTCCCATATTCCCAAGAAAATCTGTACCTCTTCTGCAGCGGTGCGATGCGGCGCCGGAGGAAGTTGGCCCCCACTTGCTCGATGGTTAGCCCGACAACTTTGAGGCGGGCAATGCTGTTCAGCGCCGGGCAGAGCTTGTCATCGGTAAGGCCTGGCTTGCTCCAGGCAGTGCCACACGTGACGCATTCTGTCTACGCCGCATAGAACTCCAGGGCATCCTTTTCCTGGATCCAACACCAATCCGCCCTCATTCCTCCCACCTGTTGCGCTACTGGCCAGGGATATAATCCCATTCATCCTTCTTGCCTCGGGGAATCCAGCTTATGTTTCCCGAGTGGTGAGATTTGTCTTCAACCCGTGGGACGAAGAAGTGCCTGAGCAAGTCTACATTGGGGGCAACTCAAAAAAAGTTCTCGCATAGGTGGGCGAAGATTGCCATGCACGCCATTGCATTTGGCATGAAATCCAGGAGATGGAAGCCATAAACCGTCATCATGGCGCAGAAGAAATTAGAGAAGATGGAGGTGAGGCCACAGAGGAAGTACGCACAGAAGAAGTGGTTCGAATCCGATGGAGCCTTGTTTCCCTCTGGCAGAACCACGGGCGCTCCATGCCCTTTCAGAACTTCCCTCCCCCACATATAGGCATACTTCGCGATCAAAGTATTGCCATCCAAGTTTGATGGGAAGAAGACCACGTCTTCCTGCCGCTTCCTGTCCAGCTCCTCTGCAATTTTCTTCCTCCCCTCCGCTGCTGCATCTTTTGCGGTGGCCGCCCGCTTCCCCTTCGCGCCAGCCGCTTTTCGCCCCATCTCTTGGGCTCGCTAGATGAGCGAAAGATCTAGCGGAGCTTTGGGGGTGAATGTTGGCATGGGAGCGGTTGCTTGGTTTGAGAAAGAAGACGAAGGGAGGAGAGATAGATGCGAATGAGCAGCACCCCTCCGCATTGCCTTTTTATTAGGAACAGGCGCGGGGGCTGGCTCTTCGCTATCTTTTCTCAGAAAGTTACCGTTTTTGCAGGCGCACTACCCATTAACTCCTATAGTTCCACGACCCCACGACCTGCGGTAATTATGCGGAATGGATGTTGGATTGACTAGTCATCATAACAACCGCTGCATGGGCAGCATTTCTTCGACACGTGTCTGTGCACTGTTTGGGGACTAACCCAACGTGCCCAGCGACACGTATGGCTCTGGCCCAGGGGCTTCTGTCGGGGTACACAAATAGGGGTTTTTATTTCCCCTGACTTGTGCACAGACAAGGAGCCTCACGGCAACCAAGGCTTGATGAGGGAATTTCAGCACCAAACTACAAAGCAAGGCCAAGCTAGAGAAACCGCTCTTTGAGAGATCAAGGAGCGGATCAAGAAGACCAAGACAAACATACAAGACAGTAGAGCATCACCTTGGGGAGGCCTCCCTTGCCGGGCAGGAGAGCCTGGCCGGGTCGAAGCCGCCCCAGGGACAAGTCCAAGATTTCCCCGGCAGGCTTGCCAGGCTCGCCAGGGGCAAGGACTCCCGCCAAGGCACCACCGCTCCACCGCACCACAACGCAAATCACTTATCAATGCGGTGTCGAGCCTCCTGGTGATTAAGTGGCTTCAACTAGGCATGTGGCGGCCTGTTGGAAGACAGGTTATCCTCGCATGATACCCGTCCAGAGGCGTGTCAAACAGATAAGCATAAGATGATTAAGCGGCATGGCAGGCTTGCCGGGCTTCACCCTCCACATGACACCTAGCAGTGCATTTAATGCACTTTGTCCTAACCGCCAGAGTTAGGTATGATAGCACTATTAGCTATCTAATCACTAGATAAAGACAGTTTTGCCACTGTTGTTACCCCTTGAGCTATAAAAGGAGGTCCGAGGCAAACTAGTAAAGGATTCAGACCCTTGCACACTTGTACACCCGTAGCACCTCTCCCCGAGGCCACCTTGCCGGGTTTGAGCGCTGCGTGTTCTTCGTGTTCCTCCATCCAATCTGCCAAAGCAGGAGTAGGCTTTTATGCTTCCCAGCGGCCCGGACCTGGGTAAAAACCACCAGTGTCACCACCGTCATGCTGTTTCATGGCCTCCGCTCTTTGTGCAATGTGACCTTCCCCCTTGCCAAACCACAAAGGGGTTGATGGTACCATAGGTGATCGTGTTCCTCCACGACAGGCACCAGAGGCCGTGCCAGCAGGCGTGGATAAAGAGGCTTTCCTCTTTCGTGCTAAGGGAGGGAGGCCATCTCGGCGATTCCAAAAGCAATCCCCAAAGGTTGGTTGATCGGTGCAAGAAGACCAGGACGATGGCCGCGCCAAGACAAGGGTCATCACCGGGCCCACCGGTGCGTCATGGATGGAGGCTTTTGCAGGCGAAGACCACCTTTACTCAGGATAAGCTGCACCCCTGTCCCCCTTCAAACTGGCCGTTGTGGCAACCCTTCCTGCCAAGTGTTTTCGGGGGAAGAGGACCAAGGCTAGTATAAAAGAGGGCATGGTGCCGCCGTAGGGGGGATCGATCGTGAGGCATCCTTATTCTAGAGATCTTTGGCCCACAAAACCCTTTTACTCTCGTTAGGCCTCACACCAAGCAATCTCAGACAAGCAGGAGTAGGGTTTTACACCGCAAGGTGGCCCAAACCTGGGGTAACGGTGGTGTTCACTGTTCTTCCTTCCTAGTTCGTGCTCGCCGAAGCGTCGTCGTGAGCTTGAGCAGTAGAGTAGGGCGGTAGCCAGCGAATGAACCCCAGTGTTTGAACCTCTTGGGTCCCTGGAGCCCTAATTTTCTGACATTTGGCGCGCTAGGAGGGGTGCGTCACCGTTCCTCTGCTCCGCTCTAACCTCTGCTGCACCAACTCCATGGCCGACGCTCGTCATGTGCGTGCCGAACGTCGGGTGGCTCACGTCGCCCAGACGGTGCCTGTGGGCTGTGACGGTCGCCACCACTCCGCCGGGTTTGCAACTGCCGCTGCCACTCACCTTGCTGCCCGTGAGCAGCAGGACTCCTCCATGCACCTTCCGTGCAGCCCAACGGCTGCACCGCTATGGCCTCTTTCTCCCTCGGCCGCCGCGGGCCGCCGGACGCACAGGCCTTGCTGCTTATGGCACGTGAGCTGCTCTGCTACTGCCCGGCCGATGCCTGGCTTAGCCACAACACCGAGCTCGCCAAAACCGCCGGGGAAGCCCCAATGCCCTCTCACTCGCTCCGTCCTCCATCGTCTCGTGCCGGGGACATGGCGCACGGTGCGCCTCCGCCAACCCCTTGCACAGCGACCTCAATGGGCCACGGCGTGACGCGCTCCCACGCAACCAGCCCCACGAGGCACTGCCGTCGGCCCGAGATGAAGCTAGCTGCCACATCGTCCATCGTGCGCCGCCTGACGCACGCATGCCCCTTGAGCAGCAACGCCAGCGCCAGGATCGGATCGTCCAAGAGGTCGCGGCGGCTAGGCGCTAGAACCGAGCCGCCCTCGCGTGCGGCGTTCCCTCGAGCAGCGTGGGCTGCAGGGCCTTCACTCGTGAGCTGTGCAGGGTGGTGTGGCCCGTTTAATTCTAGCCAGAGCTGCCCCACACTACGACGGCATCCCCGAGCCCATGAAGATCCTCCATCTCTATGCGCTGAGCTTCAAGGCGGCGAACGGCGATGACAAGGTCATGGCGAACTAGTTCCCCATGGCCCTCAAGGATGGCGCGCGCTCCTGGCTCATGAACCTACCCGAGGAGTCGATCTCTTCAGGAAGTGAGCTCTGCGAGCAGTTTGTCGCTAACTTCAAGGGCACCCATGATCGCGCCTTCATCATGAACAACCTGCGGCGCGTGAAGCAGCGCCCCAGCGAGACCCTTCGCAAGTACATCTAGCACTTCAGCCAGGTGCGCCACAAGTTTCCACATGCCTCGGACAAAGCCATCATCTTGGCATTCTCCAACGGCGTCATGGACATCAGGATGCGTGAGAAGCTCGCCATCAACGATGATTTGAGCTCGATGCTGGAACTGTTCAACATCGAGGACAAGTGCGCCAAGGCTAAAGAAGGCCGCCTTTTCATCCACAAAGACCCTGACGATGCGCCCGATGACAACAAGACCAAAGGCAAGGAGGTCAAGCGCAAAGGCCCTACCATGCTGGCTGCGGAGCCCGCGTAGAAGCATGGTCGCGATCGCGACGAGCCCGTGAAGGTCCACCGCCCGTTCTGGGTCTACCACAACATGCGAACCCACAACACCAAAGACTGGCAAGAGCTCAAGTCACTCCAGGACGAGCGCTTCAGCCACCGTGGAGACCGTAGTGACCGCGGCACCGGCCGCGGAGGCGGCCACGACGGCGGTCGGTGGGACAACCGCAACGGCGACCCCCGCCAGGGCCGGCGCGACCAGCCTCATGAGGGCACCTGGCGCAATCAACCTCGTGAGGGCGCCTGACGCGATCAGCCTCGCGAGGCGCACCCTCACGACAACACTGCCACTACAAAAAAATGACACATCCGTGACATTTTGGCCCAAACGAATTTTTTTTCGGTCATGCTTATGACACTTCTATGAAGATCACTGTGACAAAACCACGTATCATCATAGATGTGGTGGGCTCCTACTTCTATGACAAAAAAATCATGACAAAAAATGGGCTTTTCATCCTGGGCGGGACGGGGACGCACCTGCATGACATTCTTTGGGCCGTCCATGACAGAAAATATCATGGTAGAAGCGAGGGCGAGGAAAATTTTGTGGAGTTCCCGGTTATGGTGGGTTGTCGGGGCCGAGCGATGCATGAAGGTTTGCGCATTTCTCTCATACACGTATGCGCGTGTGTGCGAGACGTTGGGCTCTAACTGAAGCAGAGTGAGGCGTTCGCTTACTGAACCCGAGCGATTGCACTAGCTACGTTACTGAACCAGAGCGATTGATCCCTTGGCTATTTACTGAACCCGAGCGATTCCTTCGCTACTGTTGTTAACTGAAGCCGATTGAACCTGCCTGTTGATGAACAGTGACCGTTGTTGGGGGTTGGATGAAGAGTTCATGGTGGGGGTTGGATGAACAGGACCACGTGGTAGTCGAGGCCGTTGTTGCTGGATGAACAGGACCCCGATCGAGGAGGCCACCACTCCCGAGCCTGTTGGGGGTGGAAGAAAAAGATCCCGTGGAGGGCCTGTTGAACAGTAGCTGGTGGAGGCTAGATGAATAGTAGCCCATGGATGAACAGTAGCTGGTGGAGGCAGGAGGAAGGCGCGGTAGATGAACAGTAGCAGGTGGAGGCTAGAGGAAGTCGACGGTGGATGAACAATAGCCCGTGGAGGCTAGAGTGAGGCAGTAGAAGGTGGATGAATAGTAGACCATGGAGTCCTGTTTTGCGGTACGCCACAACCCTCCCGATGAACAGGACCCCGTTTCAACCGTAGAAGCTCCAACACAACTCCGTTTCCTCCGTTTTGCAGTACGCCACACCCCTCCTGATCAACAGGACCCTGTTTCGACCGTAGGCACTCGAACAGAAAGCCGTTTCCTCTATTCTGCGGTACGCCAGACCTCGTTTCGGCTATTCCATCCAAGCCGGTTGGCTCCCGATGAACATGACGTATTCCAACCCAGAAGGTTGCCTCCCGATGAACACGGCGTTGTTTCCTCCATTCCGACCCAGCCGGTTGGCTGCCGATGAACAGGACGCCGTTGTTGTCGTCCGTTACCTCTCCATGTACATGAGCCCTGGCCGTACGTATGCGCTAGTAGGCATTCGAGACCCTGCCCGTATGTACGTACGTAGTCGTATTTACTTTCTTGCAGCATGGTTGTACGTACATGTACACGATATATATAGATCGGACTACGTGACACGCTACGTCCGCGCCTCTACTACGACATGTGCTCCTCCTTACTCGGCCACGGTTCATCGCTGCAGAGAGACCGATCGACCAGTATGTACGTACACGTTCGCGACCAGAGAGACAACCCTACGTATGGTTCGACCCGATGGGTCCCAGCTGTTAGGGGGGAAACATTTTTTTTGCAAAATACGGTGGCCCTTCCGGTGGGTCCCCGCAGTCAGGTGGAGGAATCATTATTTTGCACGTAATAAGGAGGCACTTCCTTGCTGTGGCCGTGGACCCAACTGTCAGCCTCCCCACGTACAGTACTCTTCCGATGGAAGTCATTCCTTGACCATGTTGACCACGCTGCGTCGAGAGCACCAAGGCGGGTGTCGGATTCAGGGCTCTGCAGACCCAAGAAAGGTTCGAACTCTGGGGCGTGTGTGAAGAACTCAACCTATCTAGCCAACCAGCTCATCGCCCTATGGCCTAGCTCGACGAACAAGGAAGGAGGTGAACACGGCAGTTTACCCAGGTTCGGGCCAACTTGTGGTGTACGACGCTACTCCTGCTTTGTGGTGGATTTGCCTCACGAGGGGCTGAGGATGAACAAGTACAAGGGATGAACAACCTCGCGAGGTCTCCTCTGGTGAGGGTGGAAAGGATCCTATCTCGGGGGGTTCGTCCTTCGATTTCGGTCCCAGTCCGGTGTCCGTCCCCTTCTATGGTGGTGGCTAACCTATATTTATAGTGGCCTCGGTCCTCTTCACCCAAATCGTAGGCGGGAAGGGATTCCACAATGGCCAATTTGAAAGGGGACAAGTAGTACATCTTATCCTGATGAAAGGTGGTCTTCGCCTGCAAAGCTTCTGGCGTGACGCTGCGGTGGGCTCGGTGATGACATCCGTCCTGCCGTCTTGGTGGTCTTGGTCTCGTTGCACAGGAATGGAAACCTTTGCCTGAGTCCTCGGGAACCCACGCCTATGCTTGCCTCCTTAGCACCAAAAGAGGAAACTGTCTCCTTTGCACCCGCTGGCGCCCGCCTGGCCTTGATCGTCATGGCTTGTGTCACCGCAACCTCATGAGGTTTGGGCACCTGCTTAGGAATCTCCGCTCCTCAGGAGGCAGCCTGGGGAGGCCGCTCCCTTGGGAGGTCTTGGTGTCATCTGCCTTGCGAGGCTTGGCCCCTCGCGAGGGTCTTGTCTTGGTAGTCTTGTAGATGGGCCGTACCAGGCCATCGAAGGTGCACGCCGTGGGCCGCAGGCATGCAACTCTGGGTACCCTGGTTCCCAGAACGACGACAGTAGCCCCCGGGCCCAAGGCACGCTCGGACATGGCTTCGAGGCGAAGCTAAAGGGCAAGGGCAAAGCGCCACGGGCCCTAATTGCCTGCGGGCCAGGCTGACACATGGCGCTTGACGGGGCGTTGACACTCTTCTTCAAGGTCTTCGGAGAGGACAACCGATGTCTGGAGTGCTTCCCTAGGGGAGGCGATCGAGACGGCGACCCCTTCACAGGCCGGCAAATCAGGGGGTACCTAGGAGGGGTTGCGCCCCATGGCATGTAGCGCGGTATCCTACCGCGGTGGCGAGGTGTTGGCGAAGCTGCTCATGATCCTACCTCCGGAGGTTCCGATCTCTGAGGCTCCAGCAGCAGAAGTCGAAAGCGGTGAGGACGGTGGCAGCGTTGTCTACGAGGGGCTTCCAGCGAGCGGGGCACGTGGTGGCAGTGGCGTTCATTCTTAGTTTTACCCTGCAACATTTACCATGCCTCGTGGAGGCGTAAGACTTCTATTTAAGCTTGTGGAACAATCTGTGCTTGTAATAATTATTAGGACCCCGTGGTTTCCTTATTGCGCCAAGTTTCCTTCGTGCTTGCTTTTGTGCTCTGCGTCGGTAGGGCCCAGTCCCGTGCATACCTCGACCGCCATTGGGGCGTTCGGATCACCAGGACGACACCAAGGGGTGAGGGGCTACGTGACTAGTGAGGCCCCTGAGTCGCGATGCTCGGGAGGTCGCCCTTGACGTGCGAGCAACCCCCATACCATTGACCACCAGCTTTCACCTGGGGGGAACGCGAGAAGACCAGGTACCCGGAACTGGTAGGGTAGCGTGTGCCAGGCGTGGCCTGAGCGCAGCCCCCGTGTCCAGCCCCCTCGCACGATCCTCCCGAGGGGAAAGCTATGGGGTGTTGCCGATCGTAGAGCCAAGACGCTATCCTGAGGTTGGTGCGGCCGTGAGGGTGCCCTCAGTTGTTTATTCACCAGCGTGGAGCATGGTATTTCCACTTTATCGTGGGCATAGTCACTCCTCGACCATGTCGTCCGCCAGCGCGGAGCATGGGGCTTCCATTGGTATGTGGGTGGGAGTTCCCACTGGGGGAGACTCCGGGGCATGTACCACCCCGTTCATACACGTGGCTAGCACGGCAGAACTGGAGGAGGTGTATCTGGGCACTCGTGAGCCAGCACGGGACTCACGAGGCCCTACCTCAAGGCGGGTTGCGGCTGATTTTTGCAGCACAGGGCGCTCATAAGAAACCTGCGGGGCGATGGGGGCTCCTGCGCCGAATGCCCCTCCGGAGGTTATCGCATGAGAAGGCCGGACACCAATGACCCCAGGAGGTGACGTGAATGGGGCCGGCCCGCCAGACAGAGCTCAGCCATTGGTTTTATCGACGCTGCAGGGACGGACCTGAGCACAGACGCCGTGCCAAGTCTTCTCATGCAACGGTCCCATGTAAAAACAGCCGGCGCACAGCTCCCGCTGCGGCGAAGCGCCGAACTGCGGTTGTACAAACCAGGCCGTGCGCCCGCACTTGCCCACACGCGATTAGCTCATGCGAGAACAAGGCACCAAGGACCACGGGAGGAGACGCACACGGGAGCTGGCCCATGGGATAGAGCTTGGTCGCTTGGGTTTGTCAACGCTGGAGGGACGAACCCGAGCACAGACGCCGTCCTAGTCCTTAATCATGAGGCGGTCGCGGGCGGATTCGCGAGGGCGCAGCGACATCATAGTGACAAAGCACCGGATAGGCAGTTGAGATACTTAGGAAACTCATGAAGGCAAAGCCAGTTCTGCCTGAAGATGATGCAACCCGAGGGGCGCCCTCAGTTGAACAAACCAAAAAGTCACCTGGCACCATCGTTGTAGAAGCGTTGAAGTAGCTAAAGACACGTACTGTAGAGATCGCTCCTCACGAGCCGACCAGCTCCTGAGCCCCGGGAGGCTTCGAAGGTTCGGGGGGCTCGCGAGGGTCCGTCACCTCCTCGGTTAGGACCGCCTGGCACCTGGCCTCGTGATCCGCCAAGCTTCCCTGCATTAGGCGCTGGTACGAGACGGCCACGTTCAGCAGGCCGAGCGGCATGCAGACGTAGCTGCAGGGGTAGCCCCTGCTCTGGCCGATGCAGGACGGCCAGAAGAGGTCCTGCGAAGCAGCCCTGTTGAGGCCTGGGATATTGATGCAGACGCGCAGTTCGCCACCCATGTCATGGGCGGCAGCTGCACTGGATGGCGCGGGGCGACGCTCGCCACGCATGGCTCGCGCCTCCTGAAGTTCCTCGATTGCTTTGGTGCTGAACTCCTGAGCGCCTGGCACCCCGCGCCTTGCGCCTTGCTCACAGAGGCGCACGTCGAAGCATGCCCCACGTGGTGCCCGAACGCCTCCCTTTTGATGCTGGTCAGGTCAGAGGCCCTCCAGATGAGAGCCCCCGAGCCCGTCCCGATAGGGGCGCCGGGCACGCCTTCCTATGTGAGTAGGAAAGACGCCCCAGCAGAGGGCTCGGGGCCTGAGGCATGACCATCGGGCGCCCCAGCCTCCTCACGGCCCTTTGGGAGGAGTTGCTTCTTCTTCTTGGGGATGGCCTCAGGAGGCAGGATGGCACCCTCGCCATCTGAGTTCTCGACCACCGCCGAGTGCCCTGGAAGTTCGTGATGAAGCGCTCACGTAGCTCGTCCCAGGAGGAGATCGACCCCACCGGGAGGCTTAGGAGCCAAGAATGAGTGCCATCTTTGAGGGCCATGGGGAACCAATTTGCCATGACCTTGTCGTTGCTGTTCACCGCCTCGATGCTCAGCTTGTAGAGCTGGAGGAACTCAGCGGGGTCGGGGGTGCCGTCGTAGCGTGAAGGCAGATCCGGCTTGAACTTGCCGGGCCAAATGACGCAACATAGCTCTGGGGTGAAAGCACAACAGCCTGCTGCACTCACAGGTACCGGTCGCATGGGGGGAGCTTGATCTTGTCGCCCACGTGCCACCACCTCCGGCAGCATGCGGTCTTGACGCGGTGGCGCTGGGAGCACGCGCACCTCTCCTTGGGGCCGCTGCACCAACTGGCAGCTTTCTTCATCACGCGCCGGCGCCTTGCGCGGCGGGTCGTGTTGGGGTGCCTCTCGCCTAGGCTCGGGGTCCGCGCCATGTAGAGGAGGAGGGGGAGGTGCGCCGTGAGCCACTTCGCCCACCGGGGACGGCGGAGGACGAGGCGAACGGGATGGTGCAGGGGCCTCATCGGTAGCATTGACGTGCTCGGCTATGGAGCCGAGCCAGTCGTTGTAGAGGTCGTTGGCTGGGCGGTAGCACAGAAGCTCTCGTGCCATGAGCAGCGCAGCATGCGTGTTTGCCGGCGCATGACGAACATGAGAAGACGACGCCGCGGCTGGAGATTGTGATGGGGTCGCGGTGCAGCCGTCGCGCCGCACGGACGGTGGCAGCGACGAGTCCTGCTGTTAGCGAGCAGAAGAGTCGGTGGCTTAGCCATCGGGGAGGCAGTGCAGCGAGGAGCGCTGTTGAACGCGGGAGCCGTCTGGGCGACGCGAGCGGCCCGGCGCTCGGCACAGCCATGGCGAGCGTCGCCCATAGGAATGACGGAACGGCGGTGGAGCGAACGATGGAAGAGAGGCTTCGACCTGCCCCTACCTGGCGCGCCAAATGTCAGATTCAGGGCTCCGCAGTCCCAAGAAAGGTTTTAACACTGGGGCGTGTGCGAAGAACTCAATCTATCTAGCCAACCAGCTCATCGCCCTACGGCCTAACTCGAGGAACAAGGAAGGAGATGAACATGGCAGTTTACCCAGGTTCGGGCCACCTTGCGGTGTAAGACCCTACTCCTGGTTTGTGCTGGATTTGCCTCACGAGGGGCTAAGGATGAACAAGTACAAGGGATGAACAACCTCGCGAGGTCTGCTCTGGTGAGGGTGGAAAGGATCCGATCCCGAGGGGTTCGTCCTCTGATTTCGGTCCCGGTCCGGTCTCCGTCCCCTTCTATGGTGGTGGCTAACCTATATTTATAGTGGCCTCGGTCCTGTTACCCCAAATCGTAGGCGGGAAGGGATTCCACAACGGCCAATTTGAAAGGGGACATGTAGTACATCTTATCCTGATGAAAGGTGGTCTTTGCCTGCAAAGCTTCTGGCGTGACGCTGCGATGGGCTCGGTGATGACATCCGTCCTGGTGGTCTTGGTCTCGTTGCACCAGAATGGAAACCTTTGCCTGAGTCCTCGGGAACCCATGTCTGCGCTTGCCTCGTTAGCACCAAAGAGGAAATTGTCTCCTCTGCGCTCGCTGGCGCCCGCCTGGCCTTGGTCATCATGTCTTGCGTCACCTCAACCTCATGAGGTTTGGGCACCTGCATAGGAATCTCCGCTCCTCAGAAGGCAGCCTGGGGAGGTTGCTCCCTTGGGAGGTCTTGGCGTCGTCTGCCTCGTGAGGCTTGGCCCCTCGCGAGGGTCTTGTCTTGGTAGTCTTGTAGATGGGCCGTACCAGGCCGTCGAAGGTGCCACGCCGTGGGCCGCAGGCAGGCAAGTCTGGGTACCCTCGTTCCCACAAGGCCGACAGCGGGGATGGCGGCGAGGCCTAGGAAGGGAATGACCAGGAGCCAAGGAAGACTTGACAGTTCTTTCCCACGCGGAGGGGAGTACGAGGGTTTACTGGTTCGGCTGCAGTGTGAGGCTACCGTCGCCGAGAATAATAGGAGGTCTAGGTGAATACAGGGATGGCCAGGCCAGTGATGGGAGTAGGGTGGGACGGTGAGGCCTACGCAGCAGCACAACTGGCCACGGGACGCAGGAGCGGGCGGCACGGCCGACGATGGTTTGTCCAGCTAGAGCAAGAATACCAGAGGTTGAAGAAGCATGACAGCCGTTGGACGGACATCGTACGGTCACTGCAACTAGAATCGTTTATATTGACTAAGTTGACAAATCCTGCATTCCCGTCAACTTAGTAGGCCCACAAGTCAGCCTCCAAATATGGTGTGTCCAAGCTAGCAGGGGGAGTATTCATTTTTTGTGCATAATAAGGAGGCACTTCCTTGCATGTGAAGATATAGCTGGTGGGTCCTGGTGGGTCCGAGCTGTCAGCGGGAGGAACGTTTTGCGTGAAATACAAAGGCCCTTCCGATGGGTCCCCGCTGTCAGGTGGAGGAATCATTATTTTGCACGTAATAAGGAGGCACTTCCTTACGTACGGCCGTGGACACAACTGTCAGCCTCTCCATGTATAGTCCTCTTCCGATGGATGTCATTCGTTGACCACGCCATGCCGATAGCACCAGAGCGGTGGACGACGACGAGGCCTAGGAAGGGAATGACCCAGAGCAGGGGAAGACTCGGCAGTGCTTGCCCACGAGGTGGGGAGTACGAGGGTTTACTGTTTCGGCTACCGTCACTGGAAAATAACAGGAGGTGTGGGTGAGTAGAGGAATGGCCTGGCCAACGATGGAGTAGGGTGGGGCGATGCGGCCTGCACGGCAGCACAGCCGGCCACGGGAGGCGGGAGCAGGTGGTCCCACCGGCGCTAGTTTGGGCGGCTGGAGCAAGAAGATTAGATATTAAAGAAGCAGCACATCCAACGGTCACTGCTGCTAGAATCGTTTGTGGACTAAGTTGACAAAGCCTTTCGTACACGTCAACCTAGTAGACCCACAAGTCAGCCTCCAAATGTGTCCCAAACAGCATATAGCCCGAAAATTCTAGCCAGATTCAAATTAATTTTATAACTAAACATACCTTAATTTAAATCCAATGAAATTTTACCCGCACAAAAATAATGAAATTTAAAATATCAAAATCCGAAAGGAAAAAGTAATTTGGAACTAATTGCCTGTTAGCTGTATTTTTTCGTTTTGCAGCCATTTCTTATTACTTATAGCCCATTTTCTGCGCAAGCCGAATGCATCCCTCCTAATCTTGAAAGATTTCTGGCCCAACAAGGTGTAGAAAAGCAAGTAGGCCTCTGTTGGTTACTCTGCAAAAAACAAAATAGCTGGTCTAGCCATTTTCAGAAAGAAAAAAAATTGGGTTGGTCAAGTGGTAAACTTATGAAATAAAAGCCTGGGCTAGACGGGCCACAGCTCCCGCACAACCTAGTTGATACCCTGCTCCATCCCGAAAACAAACAAAAAATATTGCGCGAGCTGCTATGTCCCAGGTGTCAGCCACTCCTTGTGCAGTTATCTCGCTTATTTACTACGTTGACAGTGGCGTGCGACCCAGATGTCAGGAAACCATCAGGAGGATCCATTTTTTTTCTTGTAATAAAGGAGGCACTTGCTACTGCCATGATCCTGGTAGGTCCCTACTATCATCCTCACCATGTACAGTCATCTCCTTATTCCTCTCGGTTGTTGACCATGTTGACAACATCAGAGGGCGGCGCCGCGGTGAGCGAACCAAAGTGGAGGACGATGGTGAGGCCTTTGACGGGAACGAACAGGAGCCGGGGAAGATGCACAGAGTTTTAGGGTGCGATGTGGCCGTGATGCGTGTGCAGCAGCACAGCCAGCCATGGGATGTAGGAGCAGGTGGTCCTGCCGGCGCTGGTTTGGATTTGGCGGCTGGAGGAGGAAGAGACTGAAGAAACACGACAGACGTTGAATGTCAATCCAACAGTCAAGGTTGGCATCGTTTATTGACTAAGCCGACACCACGTAGCATACTTTTTTATAGGAAGAAAAGAAAAACTAGGCTCGTTCGCTAGATAACATTCCCGAAACTGCCATCGTTTGATCTTGCGTCGCAACTAAAACTGCCAAGAAAATGCATTCGTTTGCCGTCCTCCTCCTAGGGAATGTTCGCAACATAAGTGGCTAGCACCCTTGGTTTTCAACTGAGAGGACTTGGGTTCGAGTCCCAGGAACCCTCAATTTTCTCCTCCTTCCTTCCTTGCAAAAAAAAAGAAAATCAAAGACTTGAGAAGGCGTACAGAACAAGCTACTGTACCAGTAAAGAGACGTTACTGAGTTTTAGAAAAAAGAGAGATGTGCTCCTATAGCTGGTTCAAATCCAAACCTAGCTTATGACTATATATAGTGCTATGCTACTCTACAAGTAATGAAACAGACATATCCAACGTTCACTTTTCCTCTTCTCTAGTTACTCTGCGTAGCATCAGAAGCTCTGGCCGCAGCAACAATGTCCGCTAGCAGCTCGTCCAGCTTCTCTTCAGCTGGCAACAACCAGATATTCTCCAAGTCGCCACCCGTACCATCGCCTGTGGGTCTCATCACACCCCCGCCGGCACACTCACCACAGTCGGTTGCTCATCGCAACCCGCTGCCGTTGGTGTGATGCCACTGCTGTAAATCATGCAGAGTTATCCGTCGCGTCTCAACTACAATCCTAGGGTACGCCGTCCTAACGCGGAGTCATCTACAAATGCCCGAATCATGGGGTAATAATAAGTTTAAGTGTTATTCGCCTGCTTTCAGTTGCTGATTTTTTTAATAGTTTGGTTATGATCTTTGAATTTGATTCATGCAGAAAAGGGAATATTCGTGTGATTGTATTTCCGGGAAGTTGCTGATGTGGGGGAATGGAACTATGCTGATTATTTGATTAGCCGAGGAATCCCAATACCAGCAGGTTGGGGTTTTGGACAAGTAACTAAAGGAACAGCAGAAGAGGAAGATGCAGAGCAGAAGGTTAAAGATGTAGTTCCTCTGATCATGGCCAAGCAACAGCTGCTGAACGGCCTTGACAGCAATGTGGAGATGAAAGAGCTTGTGAAGATAATGGGCAAAATTGTTGTGCTCTATAGGATGATTATCTCATTATTTGCAGTGTACGTAGCACTCGTGATGTATTCAGTGGCTATGACATGAGCACTTTGCTGAAACTAGTAATGAATGAAACCTGTTTAGCAGGCTGGGCATAGTGTTGTGAACATCTAATGATTTCTATTAACGGAAATCGGGGGGTATCCCCTTTTTCTCATAAATAAATAAATAGAAGATGCCCTTTTCCTAATAAATAAATAAATTAGCAGAGGCCCAGTTGGGTCAGCTTTGTTGCCATTCAAAGACATAGAGCAAACTGCAGTCCAACAGCAAACTATGTCATCAAATACAAGTTTCACAGCCAAATACGAGTACAACTAAACAACAATGTCATCATGTTTTAGTCGTCATACAATCACCAAACACAAATCATGTTTCAGTTGTCATAGCGAACACAATTTGACATAGTAGATATAAAGTCGTCTTCTCACAAGCAAATATGACAAAAGCAATCTAGTCATCATCCGTAGCAGCAGCGTCAACATCTTCGCCATGGGTATTAGTCTGAATCGTAATTCCCCCTAGTGTCATCTTCTTCTTCATCCTCAATGTCCTCGAACGTTGGTGTCTTATTGATAACGTCTCGTACGTCCACAGCCCGACAGGCAATCTTTTCACCAACGTTATTGACGTGATGGTCCTCAAAGATACTATGAACATCTATGGAATCTTCTACATCAGAAGCATTGTAAGCATCTTGTTGTGCAACTTCATTAAATGAATTCCTCTGGTCAAAGCTTTGCAATACTCTCCAGTTATCGCTACATGCATATGTGTCTTCCAAGAAAAATATTTGTGTTGCTTGATTTGCCAAAATAAAAGGCTTGTCATTGTGGTACGCCGCTTTGGCATTGATGGATTTGAAATAATCATCAGCTTTGGGTTTTGCGATCCTAGAAAACAGGTTGTACCAACGACAGCAGAATAGAACCACACATTGATGAACCTCAAAAATGGAGATATACTGCAACTGAACAATGTCTTGTATGTTAGCATACATTTCAGTTGTCTCATCGCCGTACGAATCCGTGCTCATGATGGCACTGTTTTGTGTCTTCCTACCTTCGTAGCATGCAAGGGTGTTGTTGCGCACATCTCCAACAACGCAAGATCCATAATGTCTTACCCGAGTATCAGGACCCATTGCTAGTGCGTAAAGGGCATCATTAACTGTCTGCCCATCCTCCCCCATCTTCTTAACCTATGGTTAAAAAATAGACAAGCTGATCATCTTATGTACTCAATATATTAAAAAACTGATGGTGCAATTCAAAAGCTTACACGGCTCTTGAACCATTTCGCAAATCCTGCCGTAACCAGTTTGTCAATGTTTCTTGGATTTTGCACCAGTAACTCCTTTTTGTAGATGTTGCACAACATAGTGATCGCGTCAAACATCTATATATATAAGAATGTGCTGCAAGTTTAGTAGATTACGATGTATAAGCTGTAGTACTTAGCACTTAGTCGATATAAGGTAGAATCTCAGGACAGTTATTCAACACAAACCAAACCATTTTGTCCAAATCTTTAGGTTTGTCATCTTGTCGACTCTTCCCTGTAACTCGTACAGAACAATCGAAAACATTGAGCTCGGGATTGTCTTCACCCACCTTTTTTCTAAGGTGATCAGCTGTTTCAATGTATTTTGAGCAGAATGTCAACGCTTCCGTAGAAATGTATGCCTCTGCAATGGAACCCTCAGGTCTAGCTCTATTCCTGACATAGCACCTGAAAGTTCCTAGCCGCCTTTCAATAGGGTACATCCAGCCATACTGTATTGGACATCTAAGTAGTGCCTCATCAGGTAGATGAACAGCCAAATCCACCATCACATCAAAGAAGGCTGGAGGATATATCTTCTCAAGGTCACATAGGACAGTTGGTATCTTGTCTCTAAGACGCTCCAAAGAATCTATCATGATATTTCTACTGCAGAGTTCCCCTGAAGAATTTTCCCAACTCTGCAACTACTCTATATAAGTCAGGGCGGCCCAATCATCTAAGGATAACAGGTAAAACCCTTTGAAGTAGGACGTGGCAGTCATGAGTTTTCAACCCTTGTACCTTGTTTACATCTGCACTGACTCTCCTTTCAGAGTTGGAAGCAAATCCATGTGGGAATCTCACACGTGACAGGACCTTGCAGAATTCTTTTCTTTTTAACTTGTCCAAGACGTACACAGCTGGTGCCATATCCCGTGATGCACCATCATATTTCACCTGCGAATCGGATCTGATACCCAGGTGTGTGAAATCAATCCTAGATTTCAAGATATCTTTCGTCTTGCCTTCAATATTAAGAAGTGTGCCGATAATGCCGTCACATATATTTTTCTCGATGTGCATCACATCAGGATTATGCAGCAGATCCAAATCTTTCCAATACTCCAAGTCCCACAAAGTAGACCTGCGGGTAAACAATAATCTCTCTTCTGCCCTGCCACGCTTCCTTTTCCCTCTACCATTATCAGGATGGTTTCCTGGTGTAATATGCCTGGCCTTCTCTAATTCCGGTGAGCCTCTTTGGCGCATCACGGTTTTCGTGCTTTGCATTGAACACATGTCTTCGGTATTTTGTAGGACACGGCTTGTCCTTGGCAAGGAAACGGCGGTGTGCAATGTAACAGATGTTGCTAAGTATTGCGTATGACAACGGATTCTTGTCACAGCGAACACATGCATTGTAACCATGAGTCGTTTGCCCTGACATAGTGCCCAAAGCTGGATAATCATGGATGCACCAAATTATAACAACACGCAGAAAGAAATCAGCTGGTGGGCTGCTATATAGGTCTCGAGTGAGAACACCCATCCATAGCTTTTGAAGTTCCTCCACAAGAGGCTCCATGAATAAATCAAAATCCTTTCCAGGACTTTTTGGACCTGGGATGAGCAAGGCCATCATGTAGTTTGATTCTTTGGTGTAGACATTTGGTGGCATGTTGTAAGGGATAACAAGCACTGGCCACATGCTATATGTGGCAGTCTGGTGGCCAAATGGGTTGAATCCATCTATAGCTAAGCCAAGTCTAATGTTTCGTGACTCAGCAGCAAACTTTTTGGGTTTCTGATTGAAGTTTATCCAGTCACTACCATGAGATGGATGGCTCATTACATTCTGATCTCTGTACTCCTAGTTCCTAGAATGCCACAGTACATCCTCTCTTGTTTCAGCATCATGAAACAACCTCTGGAATCTTGGTATAATTGGAAAATGTCTCAGAACATTATGCGGAATCCTCTTCACAGCATCGCCTTCTTTCCATCTTGATGATTTGCATTTTGGGCATTCACTTAAGTTGGCATAATCCTTCCGGAACAGAACACAATTATTCTTACAAACATGGATCATATCATATCCAATTCCAACAGCATGAAGGAAATTATTCAATTTACTCTAGGTGTGTGGCAGCTCACACGCATCTAGGTAAGATTTGTGGTAAGAAGCCAACATCGCATCGAACTATTTGTTGGTCATCCACTCAGATTTCTTCACCTGAAGAAAGGTGACCATAGCTGAGAATATTGATAGCTTATATCCTGGGGTGACTGCCACGTTGCATTGTTCCAACATGCAGGCCCCATCGTTTTTCTTGTGCAGGTGAAAGTTCAGGAAATGCGCGAGCATTTCGTTGCATTGTTTCAATGTTGGTCAAACTCACTGGCTCCGCCGCCACCACCTCCTCCTCTTCCACCTGAGCATCAGGCAGATCAAGATGGTGATCTGCTGCTTCCACATAGTCAGTAACATTGATGTTCACAGCTTCACCATGATGAACCCACCTAGTATATGTGACCGACATCTCATACAAGTGTAGATGATTTTGCACAGTTGACTGGGGTCTTGAAACTGAATTCATAGAACTACAACACGGGCAGAGCACATCTGATTTCGGACCACCATACTCAGCTCTGATAAAGTTCATGAAGTTTTCAACCCCCTCGACATATGCAGCAGAGAATCTTCGAGCAGAAGTTATCCAAGTCATGTCCATCTGTTAGACATACAAATTAGTTCTTCTACTAGATATTACTGCAAAAACATATATGTATTTTTATAAAGTCCAGAAAAAAATACCTTGGTCGATGTCTAAAGCTATGGCAAGACATTTGGACAAGTAGATCTAAGTAAAGAAATATATGTAAAGCTAATTCAGCAAACAGATTGAGTGCTAAATTATGGCAGGCTATCTCAGCAACAAAGATCGAGTATAAAACGGTGTTGAGCTATTTCACCTAACAGATTGGCTACTAGACCATGGCAATCTACTTCACAATAAATATATGGTAGGATATTTTAGCAACTAATCGGGTGTGGCACGCCATCTCAGCAAAGCAGATTGGGTGTAGAACAGGGAAAGGAAGCTTCTTAAGCCGAGCATATTGACTGTAAACTATTTCGTCAAGAAGTGAGATTAAAAGTGTCTATCAGCTAACATTCAGCACTACTCCGACATGCACGGGGCCTCAGTCTAGAGTGTGCATACCATGGGAGAAGCTGACTGTTGTGCGTCTCCACAAGAACCTCGCCAGAGGTGGCGGCGCGGCTGGAGGATGACAGTTTACGAGAGCGTACTGTGGGAGCGAGAGGATCACCATGCGTCCCCTCGACGAACCGCGGTGCTGATGTATCAGCGCGGCGGGGAGGGCGGCTTTGGTGGAGCAAATGAAGCGGAGGGGGCTGGGGGAGGGGGGTATGGGGAATATTATAGGCAAGTTGGCCGAAGGCCAGTTGAATTTGGGATTTGGGGGGAATTTTTGGAGGGGATTTTCGCGCGGTGGGCGGGGGAGTTTGGCGCATGGTTAGTTTCTCCAAATGCCGTCCCACGTGTTAGTGAAGAGGCAAGCCGAAGCGCGCTCTGTTTGGGTGAGCTGTGTGCAGGACTGACCATGTGAGGGGTGCAATGCGACCGCGACAGGCATGCTGTGAGTGTACCGCCTTTTTCCTTTTAAACTTGGTGCTTCGCGTGATCCATCGATACTACTAGTAATCCGGTAATCCCGACTAAAACGGCGCGGACGGGTCATTTCCCATCCGATATGCTGGGAGGTTGGCTTAGTTGGTTTTTTAGGACTTTATTTTATAGGACAAGGCTTAGTTGGTTTGGCAGACAGAGTGAGAGAAAGATGTGAAATGCGTGAATGTGTAGTGGACGTACTATTGGAGTGCATAAGATAAATTGTGTATGTAGACCCTATGTGTTTATTTACTTTGCATGTTAGCTTTGTCTCCGGTCAAACCTTCTCAACTTAGACCAAGTTTATACACACAAAAACGAATCATCATTCCATATATTTTCATACAGTATATCTTACTATTATTGTGAAAGTTCATATACACCGGACGAGATTCATGCAAACACGGCAGATTTTCATTATATTTCAAAATTTTATAGGACAGAAAAAGAAAAGAAACCCGACCCTAAACCTATTCTATGGCGGCGACCGACGTCCAATTTCCTTTGTACTTCCGCATCGGTGACGACGTCCTCCATCTGTCATCTCCATGAACAGCGGCAAGGTTCAGACCCGTGAAGTGAAGGTGCGGTCTCTGGCGTGGAACAGTAGAACACGGGAGACAAACCGGCCAGTTGGCACACCATGCCCTGCAGCCTCCCATGCCCTACTCATCCTCGGCGGAGTCCCCAACCTCGGCGGTGCAGGTGGACGTGAGGTCGATGATGATGGACGTGGATGGTCTGTCGCTTCACCTGCCACATGCGCCACTGAACGTTGGACGGTGGCAAGTAGGATGCGTGGCTGGCGGTGCTCCCGTTATCGGCCGCCAGTGTTGCCACCGCTTGTGCGGTCGCGTCCGTGTTTGGCTACACCGGTATTGAGTTGCGAGCGGCAAGTTGAGCGAGGGCTATGACCTCGAGCTTCATCCTCGAAGACAAGCTCTCCCGCAGAGCGTTCCCGCTCACAGTCATGGTGGATGTGGTGCCAGGTAGGAGGATGCGCTATGGTGTGGAGTTTAGCTGGGCGTTGCCGCTTTAAGTAGCGCATTCCGGTGAGGCCAAGCGTCCAGGTGCATCAACAAGTCGCTGGATTGGGTTCCTCGGGCAGCGAGCCTGCTTAATGATGGCATATGGACAGACGACATTAATGCGGGCAGCTGGCGCTGGCTGGGCACACACGCGCGCGACGGCGTGAGGGATGAGGGTTTTTTGTGTGTCAGTGTAGTCAGCTACGGGCGTGGCAACGTTTTGAGATGCCCTTTGCTCACATGCGATCCCACATGTTATTGAAAAAGCAAGACAACCCGGCATGGTCTCAGGTCCTGGGGATGCAGTTGGCCGCGCTAGAACACTTCACGAACGCGTCGCGGCACACGCGCACTTCGGCGCCCCGTGCATCCTCGATGAGCCGGGTGTTGATCTGCTGGTCGTGCCACAGCGGTAGGACCACCCTCAGCACCCTGAAGGTGAGCGTGTTCAGCAACGATGAGCGTGTCGCTCACTGCGGTCACCGTGTCTAGAGGCGGTGTGGGAGCTGCACCATGTTGCTGGCCCCCACGACCCGCATGAACGGTTGCCGGTGGCGAGGAGGTCGTGGGCCAGCTCACCCATTGGACTAGTCTACGCCATGTCATCCCGATAGGTGGGCCCCACATGTCGGTTTCCCTATTTTCCTGGCCAAATTCGAGCATCAGTGCTCTGCGTTACGCATTAGGCGCAGAACAGGTGGTTTTTGTGCCCTGGTTCAAATGTGGTACAGTACCAAGTTGTTACCCTAGCCCCAAGTGTGGTGGTTTTGGGTACATTACCACCCTTTTCCTTTTCAACTCGTGAAGCATAACATTTGATTAAGTAGTCCGATGGTGTGCTAATTTAGGTGTCCGGCTATTTGAAGGAATAATTGAGGTGTGCCCGGTTCGTGCCCGCATTTAGGGGTCCAACTTATCATGTTCCGGCAGTAGTAACTATACTAGTCCTTGCATATCTTACTCCGTGACCAAGACGGAAGGGAAAACAAGACAACTTAATGTTTATTTGATCCGTCCAAGTATAATCATGTGGCGTTGCTTAATAATTGAGGTATTTCCAATGTTCTAATTTGTCCCACATGCATACAGACAAACAGTTCGTTTAAAGTTTCGCGTTGCCTCCACTATGTGTCGCTTCTCATCTTAGTTTTGACATCCCATTTGGTTCATGCCCTGACACATCTTGACGATATCGATATATGTTGAGAGATCAACTACGTGTCATGCAAGGAGATAAAGATTTGGTGTGTTTCTATGATAGAAATGATCGTGTGGGGTGGAGAGAAGGGGGGGGGGGGGGGTTCTGTGTGTGCATGTCGGTCGTGTACCATCTAGCTATGGATCGATTGAAAGAGGACTAGGGTGGGTCCAAAGATCGACTGATCTAGAGTGGGGCGGAGAGAAAGATGTATGTATGCTTAAAAAAAGATAGATGAAAGGCTTGGTTACAATTAATGCATGGTAGAGTGACCTAGGCGTGTGTCGAAGAGCGACCTAACGAGTGAGATACAATCCCGATACCTTGAGAGATCAATTAGGTCTGACATGCACAAAGAGGAAGAGAGGTGGTATGTGTGCATGAGAGAGAGAGAGAGAGGGGGGAGAGGGAGGGAGAGAGAGAGACCCCGAGATGAAACCAAGAGGGAACGAGTGGGTGCATGTGTGATACCTAAGGCGGATTCAAAATTTTGAACCAGTGATCATAGCATCAACAAATCATATATAAAGGGTATTCAATGTTTGTTTCGCTTTTGAACGTACAATATACTCCCTCCGATCCTTTTTAGTTTACATATAAGTTTTGTGTGTAGTCAAAGTATCTCTACTTTGATCAAACTTACAGAAAAAATTATCAACATTCAACAATGCCCAATCAATATTGTTAGATTCATACGTACTTCTAGGTTTGTATTCAAACAGAAATGGTTTCCAATTTGTATTCAAACACATGAATGCTTTGTTCTCGCGCATGCTCTCAACTGCGGTCCCAAGTGCTACAATCTTCCCATCCAGCCATCCACGTCTCTGGGGAGGGACGTCCGACTCCAGGGGGGAGGGAGGGGGAAAGTTTGCCTACAGTCAGTTTGCTCTCAACTGCGGTCCCACAAGCGAGCGACAACGCAAGACGAAGCACGTTCCATTTCGTGAGCAACATGCAGGGTCAACCATGCCAGGGTGCAATGCGAACGCGACAAGAGGGATGTACACCATCCGTTCCTTATGAACTTGCATACTTCGAGCACTCCTTTTTTTGAACACAGTACAGACGGAAGCGCTCATACATGCGCGCATACACTCAGCCCTATGAACGCACACCCGCACACCTACCCCTATGAGCACCTTCGAGAGACTGAGCCGGCATATCGTCTTGAGATTTAGAAGTCACCACCTCGTCATTGACAGGAACGGTGGGGAGGTCCAGACGTCTGCCACGTGAAACTCCAAAACTTTGGTCCCATCCCACCCCACAACTCTCCAGGCTCCAGCCGTCCGTCTTTGCAAACTCCGCACAGTCAAAACTGATTGACCGGTCGTCACCGGAACCACTATTCCCATCGGAACCTTCACTGCTCGGCCTACGCCAACTACTTGCCGGCCGGTCACCACTGCCCCAAAACCACACTTCCTCTCCAGCCCATTCTCCCACCTTTCGATCCCCTAGTCCGCATCAGTTGTCCCCTAGTTCACCAGAAAGCCATGGTGCGCCGCAAGATCACATACTACAACAGGCTGACGCCGGAGCGCCACGCAGAAAATGCGGCGGTGGTCGGCGCCACAGACCTCCATTCCCAAGCTTGCTTTGCGGCGGGCCCATCATCGAGTTCTCTGGAGCCAAGGTCTGAGGAGGAGGAAGCCGATCCAATGTTCATGGCAGAGGTCACAGTGCAGAAGGCCCCCGATGTGTATGAGACGATGGACATCGACTTTGTGCCGGCGTTTGGGTCTCCCATGGTGCAGGTGGACCAGCGGTTCAACCTGTCGATACTAAAGGAGCACCGGGAGGAGGAGGCTTAACTTGACGCGGAGCGCGCGGATGCCGCTACCATCGAGGCCCTCCTGCAGGCGGAACCGGATGTCGTGGACGTGAACCGGGCGGCGGAGGCTCAACTTGATGCAGAGCGCGCGGATGCCGCTGCCATCGAGGCCCTCCTGCAGGCGAAACCGGACATCCTGGACTTGAACTAGGTGGCGGAGGCTCAACTCGACGCGGAGCGCGCGGATGCCGCTGCCATCATGGCCCTCCTGCAGGCGGAACCGAACATCATGGATGTGAACCGGGCGGTGCTCATGTCCGTGCAGAGCACCCGCACACTCCACGTGAACGAGTATCTGGAGGCCGAGGACAACCAGGTCCGGAGACACATTTCGGCAACTACGGCTGGTTCACGCTGGTAGCCAAAGACGACGAGGCCGGCTCGTTCCACGAGCAGTGATAGTTTTTCTTTATGTTGTTGTTTTTAGGGATAATTTGGTGTGTAAAAATATATATTTATGCAAGTGGCCTGACTTTCATCATTTGGGTCAGTCGACCATTTCAGGCGGTTGGATGAATATCCTACGTCTCCTAACCCTTCTTCCTCACCTCTTCTTCTTCCCCAAAAAACCACCGCACGGGCTTCACGGATCTTCCCCAACATGCGGTTGGATAAACATATTGTATGAACAAAAATTAGGTGTCGACGGTTGGATGGCTCAGTTTGGTTTGATCACATGAGGTAGCACGTGTCAGTGAGGGTGCGCTCCCTTGGTTGGGTTTGCGGCGTGCAGGAGCGACTGTGTGAGTGTGCGGTGCAACCGCGACAGCCGTGCGCAAGTGTACCTCCTTTACATTTTGAAAAACTTTAGGCAAGCTTGGCATAAATGTGGGCAAAGTATGGCAATGCAAGGCCTAGACTCAAATAGGATACAAGTACGTGCTGTCTTAAAAAAGAAGGCAGGGTTTTCCTTCGCGGGATTGATCGATACAAATCATCGTTTGACTTGTCAATTAATGCGTATTTTTTTCTCCAATGCCCAAAGAGCTAACCATCTCACTCCTCATTGCTTGATTAATGCTGCGCCATGGAAACCAACCTTCTCACTTCCACATGCATGCAAGGGTATATTAATGTCCTTGGTTGCTAGTACGAGGCAAACCCCATCAATTTTGCCTCGATTTGTGTTAGTGGCCTGCTGCAAATTGTAATTTTGATACTGGCCTTGTATACAAAAAATGGAGGTAGTAACTATTTAACTTCCTTCCCCATTGCGGTGTCGTCGATGATATCTTGATCGTTGTGGCTTTGGCGAAGTGCGTTCGACGGGGCACACCATTGAGGCAGACCACGGTAAGTCATTCGCATGTGCCGCCTGCACGCCGAGATAACCGCCTTCTTTGCATCCAGGAAGTCCGTTGAACCAAAGGAGGCCTAAATGTACTACTACTAGCACAATAGCGTCGTCCGTCCAGCTTAGTGCGGTAAAGGTGGTTTCTCGAAGAAGACGATGGAGAAGCGGAGTCAGCAAAGAGTGAAATTATCGTTGCATCGTTCGTGCTTTGTGATTTGACACCTCACTGCTTTGTGATTTGTGATAGAAGGGACAAGGGAGTAGACTCTATGCTCTATACATGCATCCAAGCACGGGAGAAAGAGGAGAGAGGTTGCATTTTTCTATTCCTTCAATCAATCAATAAGGGAACTTCGGTTCCCTCTTTTTGGCTTTGGCAGCACCCTCCACAATGGTTCCCATCGATGCCAAAAGCTATTTTCACATTTGGCTACACATTGTGGAAACCCTTAAGCGTACCACTTGGTTTTGCTCCTTGGTGCTATCTATACAAATCTCGATTATATTGATCTAAAAAAATATCAAGATTAGTAAAAAGGAGGTGATTTTGCCGCGCGGAAGGCGCGGGAGGTTTCTTATTTTTAGAGGAGGTTGGCCCGGCAGTTTGCTAACATGTGGTCCCATGTGTCAGTGATTCACCAAGCCGATCCGCGTCCCACATGAGGTAGAACAACGGCAGAAGCAACACGTGCTTAACTTGAAGAAGATGAGGGAGAAGCGGATTCAGCAAAGAGTGAAATGATGGTTGCTTCGTCCCTCCACCTTTCTTTTGAGCATAACTTCGTCCCTCCAACTTAACTGCGAGAAAGATGAAGCTTTGTGATTTGACGCCTCATTGCTCATTACTACACTGGTGCAATGACTGGGGTGCATCCCCCTGCTTCTCTGGATTGTTATTTCGGTATGGCACGTGGACTCGGTTGCTTGATGTCCCACATGTCGACGAAAGGGACTAGAACATTCATGAAAGCGAGCGCTCCACTCTTACGACGGAGGAGTACAAGACACGGTGGACCAGTGAACTGTTACTTGTACTGTAGTACTACTATAGTTTTGCTGTTTCGCACGATCCATCTATACAAACCCGATTAAACAGGCGAGGGCGAGATTTTTCCCGCGCGGTAGGCAGGGTAGTTTGGCATAGGCGGTTTAACACTGAGAGCGAGAGAAAGATGTGAAATGCCTGAATGTGTAATGGGCCCTTTTGTGTGTGTGTCTAGTCTGACCTTTCATATCACTGGATGATACTAGCCATACATTTCAAAGGCAATTTTAATGTATGCAAACTGAATAATTAAGTAACAATATGAGATATAGTAAAACTAAAAACACATATGATTTATTGTGTTAGAATGTAGTTGTGCTATATTGCATAGTTGTTAGATGTAACATGCGAGAATGTGGAGAGATGTACTTTTGGAGGGCCTATAGAGAGAAATTGGGCATAAAGTGGATTCAGATATCTGTATTCGTCTTCATAGTATTTGTAACTCATATCTACAGTTTGTACGGTAGACGTAAATGCTTGTTCGCTCTTACGAAACCAGTACAACAATAATGGGGTGGCGTGCGCCAATTTAGGCACTGGCACGTTGGCCTACTCGGCTCCACAAACAGAGCGAGAGAAGAGATAAATACACTGGCGGTCAGTGTAGTTCAAGCGAAAAGCGTAATACGGTCACCGGACTTCAGAACACGCTCATTGCGGTTAGTATATACATTTTGCGGTGATTATACGGTCACTTGCTCACCATTCAATGTCGGATTGCACTCTGTTGACCGGCCAAATAGTCTGCGTGGCACTATGTTGACTGGTTAAATTGACCACATTCCTTGTGGGTCCCACCTATCAGTTCGTAGAGGAAAAAAGTAAGATAAACACAAATTTACATAGGCACGACAAGACTCCAACCCGTGCGCGGGAACCACCTAGTTGTGTATGTGTCTATTAGGGCCTGATGTGTGTGCATACACGTGTAGGTTGAGCACTTGAGTGTGCGCGTGCGTGCTAGTCGTGTGGTGTGTGCATGCATGCGTGCGTGTGTGCGTGTGAGTGTAGTGTGTGTGCGTGTGTGCATGTGAGTGTTGCGTGGCTGCGTGTGTGCGTGTGAGTGTTGCGTGGCTGCGTGTGTACGTGTGAGTGTTGCATGCATGCATGCGTGTGTGTACAATCACCACACTAGCTCATGTGTATTAAAACAGACGGCTCAGCATACCAATAAAAGGCCACCTTGTCCGCTGTGCCCGCGGTCATGACGTCGAATACCCACTGTCCAATATTTTTTTATCGTTTGTTTTCATTCTTATACACGCCGACAGGTGGTCCCAATGGTAGTGAGATAATGTGATGCAACAATAGATGTGCCACGTGGAGTGTTTAACTGGTCAACTAGTCGTGTCTTCAACAAATACAGAGTTGTACGGTGAGCCCGTGACTGTATAATAACCACAAAACATAAGTGATGACCGTAATGAGTGGATTCTGAAGTCAAATGTATGTATTGTGCTTTCGCTTCAAATACAGTTGTCACACCCAGTGTTTTGTAGTAGGCCACTTGCATTAATAAATCATGAAAAATTGGACGAACAAAAACTTCTGCATTGTTTGGCTTTTTATTTGATTGGATCTCTGTGTGTGATCACAAGCGCTCATGAAAGTCAATAACATAGCTCCACCTCCTATACTTCATCACCTTGCTCCAAAACTTTACCCAATGATCATGCCATGTGCATAAGACAGAATAGTATTTTCTTACAAAAATAATTTGGCCAAAAAGAATTTTCTAAATTAGGTTTTCGAAAAACCCGTGAATTAAGGCTTGCACTACAAGTACTTAATCTAGGGTATGAAAAATCTTTCAAAAGGTATAGTTGACTCCTATTAGATATAGGACTACCATAAACCACAAAAAAATAATTTTCAAAGTTATTTTGCTATTTTTTTAAAGGCTTTTTCTTAAGGCCATAAATGGTCTTTAATAGGTTAAAATTATTTTAATGTTTTAAAAATATTTGTGAAAATTTAGGGAATCTCATTGGACATATATTGTCCATATATATGAGTTTCAACACATGGTCATGACCAAAATATTGGTCAAACCCCTCAAAACCCCTTTCTGGATATTTCACGCTTTTGAAATGTTTACAAAGGAAATTTTCTTTATAAATTCCAAGAAAATTCTACCTTGTCAGAATTGACCTATTGAATGATCTTGCCAAGTCTCATGACATGGAGAACAAAATAGCCCCACCAAACCCCCTCGAAACCTACCATGTTCATTTCCAAGTTTGATCAACTTTACAATGTCAAACATGTCCAAATGAGCTCAAACTTGGTACACATGTTCAAATGGACTAATCATTCACCTAGACCAAGTGGTGCATCATGCAGAATAGGGTAGACCAGTTGGATCTAAAGAAAATAGTTGCTGCCCATTTCTAGGGTTTACAAAAGTTGCATTGCCCACTTTCTCTATTTGACCTCAAAGTTGGTGGGCACTTGTTGGGGATATTATTACTGGGTGTAAACCGGCCAGGAGAGGCCGGGTTATCCCCATAATGAGTTATTTATATTTGAAGCCCATGAAGACAAGGAGTATGGCGCTTTATGAAGGCCCAGGGCCCAAAGGCGGATTAAGGGCTTGTAGGTGTAAACCGCCATATTATATGTAACTTGTCTTGTAAGATAAGAAAAGAGTAGCGACCGAGCCGGACACGTTTATGAGCCGGCCACGGGATTCTGTAAACCGCCGGGCGTCAACCTGTGTATATAAAGGGACGACCCGGCGGCGGTTTGGGGGACAACAATTTGAGAGCCAGGCATAGCGGATTCGCTCCCTGGTCATCGAAACCCTAGCAATTCCACAACAACTGGATTAAGCCTTTACCTTCACCGCAAGGGGCCGAAACAGTATAAACTCTCTGTGTCCCTTGTCCGCTTTAACCCCTTTAAGCTAACCCATCACGATGGCTCCACGACTAAGTCCTTTCTCTAGGACATCTGCCGTGACAAGACCACGACAGTTGGCGCCCACCGTGGGGCTATCGCACAATGGTTTCAAGTTCTTAGAGGGCAGCTTCAAAGAACCCAAGGGATACGCTGTGGGCCGGATGACCAAAAGTCGTCGCGGCAAGCTCTACATCGACGATGCAGGCTGGGGCCCGAGGCCGGTTCGATTGAGTATGGGTACCGGGTCCCCTTCGGCGGCATTCACGTGTTCATTGGCAAGATTGGCGAACCGGGCACTGAGCCGGACATCTGCACCGACATCGTCGAAACGGCTCAGCGTGCGAAATCTGCCCGGTTTAAGCCTGTCATGAAGCGTGCCTTCGTGGGAGTCATCCACGGAGTGGAATCTGAAGATGGATCGGAATATGATGGCGAAACCATTGTTTATTCCGGTGACGAGTCATCTACTGGAGAGACCGAGTCATTGTACCAGCTGCAGGATGGCCGGTTTGGTGGTTGTTCCGATGGCGACAGTATTCCGGACTCCTTTGACCCGCCAAGCCGGGTTGCGATCTTCATGGCCGGTACACAGTCAGCGGCACAATCTTCGACCGCTGCGGCGATGATCTCCGGTTCAGCAGCGGCGACGGCAGCTGGGGCAGGAGGCCCTGCGCCACCACCAGCTCAGGCTCTATCCGATTTATTCGACACCTTGGCAGCACTGTTAGCGGCCGAAGTAAGCCCGGTGGATCAGGAGCGGCACAACGCAGAAGTGGTGAAGGTGAAGGATCAGATAGCCCAAGCCAGGGTGGATTTGGCAGCTGGAAACACCAGGATGGCTGCAGAGCGGGGCCGAGTTAGATGCACAGGCCTATCGGCTTACGTTGGATCAGAACGCGTCAAATGATGTAATGAGGAGAAGGTACCGATCTCACCTGCCTCCGGTTTACGAAGCCAGGAATCTCTTCAATACGCCAGGGGCCGGAACCAGCAACCAGCCAATGTAAACCGGGTAGAAGCGCCTGGACCGGGGACGCCGGTTCAGCCACGCGCAATGGATCCGCCTCTTCAGAATATCCCATCCTAGCATGTGCCCACGCCTCTGGGTCATTACTCTAACCCCTTGGATAACATAGTCGTGGCCGCTACACGATTGGCAGCCCTTCCAGTCGATGGTGAGTCCCATGTAGCGGTGGAGACGCGACGGGCTAGGGAGTTCCTTCAGACAGCTTTGACTCAGCAACAGGCTTATTCGTACAGTCACGAGAGGATTCATTCCATGCCCCGCCCAAGCCGGAGTTACAACAGGTTGTGTTTAGCAGTGCCCGCAACCGTAATCCGCCACGAGGCCATAACTCGGCGGGTGGCGGTGGTGATGCTCAGGATGTGGTGGACTGTGCTAGGGCACGTCGAGAGGCTGAGTTAGCAGCACAGAACGCGGCCCGTCAGCTTACTCCGGTTCGTCCAACAACTTCGGTGGAACCAGGGGTTACCTCCAGTTCTTTGGGGGTGCCGTGTCTCGTCCCAGCATTACACAATGTACGGCTGCCCAAGGACTTCAAGGGCCCACGTAAAGTGCCGAATTACGCTGCCGATTTATCCCCCAAGTCGTGGGTGGAGAGTTATGAGATGGCAATGGAGATGCTGGACGTAGATGACGCGACATGTGCTAAGTACTTCACCATGATGTTGGAAGGGACAGCTCGCACTTGGTTGAAAAACCTACCAGCTAACTCCATTGGGTCATGGGCCGAGCTAAGAGCCCGGTTTATTCAGAATTTCAAAGACACGTGCAAACAGCCCATGTCAATTGTGGATTTAGCTGCCTGTGTCCAGGAGGAAGGAGAATCAACAACCCATTGGGTGCGCCGGGTTTCAGAGATTTTGCATTCATCGGACCGAATCAACGCTGATACGGCCGTTTTGACGTTGGAAGGCAATTGCCGGTTTACGCCTCTTAAGTTGAAGCTGGGACGGCTCAAACGCCATTGCAATGACATGGGGACACTTATGGCAGCTCTGGTGAAATATGCCGACTCTGATAGTACCAAGGACCCTGAATCTGATGATGACAAGACAGGAAAGGGAAAGAAGGGTGGCAGCACCAAAGGGCAGCAGCATAACTCGACGGGGCATGGAAACAGCGGTAAGCGTAAAGCGGATAACAGTTCAGATTTTGTAGCTAATACCAACGCGCAGGGTAATGGTCAGCGTCGGAAAGGTAAACCGCCCCCGCGTGGAAGAGAACCAAGTCCCAATCCGGAGCGCCTGAATTACCTATTGAACGAGCCCTGCCCAAAGCACGGATCGCGGGACAAGCCGGCCACGCACCTCTGGAAGGATTGTTATATTATGCGAGAATTCAAAGATTCAGATTTTTTCTGGAATGATAATGGACCGGCTGGCGGTTCAGGCCCTGGGTCTCATGGGTCGGGTTATGGTGGAGGCAGTTCCGGTTCAGGATTCCATGGTAATCAAAGCGGACATGGCAATCAAGGCAACCAAGGTGGTTATAATCATCAGGGGAACCAACAACAGCAGCAGCAGTCGGGTTACCAGAGCAACCCGAAGTAGTTAAATAGTGGACAGTACCATGTCTTCACCACCAGCCTGTGCAAGCGCGATCAGAAGCTTCATAAAAGGGCAGTGAACTCCGTTGAACCGGCGGTGCCCCGTTACTTACGCTGGTCTAAACAACCCATTGTGTGGAGTCGAGAGGATCATCCACCTCGGGTTGATAATCCGGGTCATCTGGCGTTGGTGGTGGCACCTCAGGTGGGAGGTTACAAGTTCACTAAAGTACTCATGGATGGGGGGAGTAGTATCAATATCCTTTATTATGAAACCTTCCGTCGCATGGGGTTAACAGATAAAAATCTTAAACCGTCCAGCACGGTCTTCCATGGTGTGGTGCCTGGTAAATCGGCATATCCGGTCAGTAAGATAGCTCTGGAGGTTGCTTTTGGTGATGAGCATGATTCAAGATCAGAAACATTGACCTTTGAAGTGGTGAAAATCAAGAGCCCGTATCATGCCCTGTTTGGGCGGCCGGCTTATGCTAAATTCATGGCGAGGCCCTGTTATGTCTATCTGCAGCTCAAGATGCCGGATCATAAGGGGACCATCACGGTACATGGGAGTCGTAAGATCGCTTTGGAATGTGAAGAAGGTGATGCGGCTTATGCTGAGTCGGTTTGTGCAATAGAGGAGTTGAAGTTTTACAAAGACAATGTTGATCCGGCAGATATGACTTCCTTGAAGAAGCCAACTACAGAGCATGATCCGGCCTTGAAGTTTCAGTCAGCTGATGAGACTAAGCTGGTTGATTTCATTCCTGGCGATTCATCCCAGCAGTTCAGCATCAGCGCTACCTTGGATCAGAAATAGGAAAGTGCGCTCATCGAGTTCATCCATGAGAACCGGGACATCTTTGCGTGGAAGCCTTCTGACATGCCAGGTGTACCGAGGGAACTCGCTGAGCACACTCTTAACATTGATCCCAAGTTTAAACCGGTCAAGCAGTTTCTCCACCGGTTCAATGAAGAAAGACGCAAGGCTATTGGTGAGGAAGTGGCCAGGCTCTTGGCAGCTGGCTTTATTGTTGAGGTATTTCATCCTGAGTGGTTGGCTAATCCGGTGCTAGTACTTAAGAAGAACGGCACTTGGCGTATGTGTGTGGACTATACAGATTTGAACAAGGCTTGTCCAGCGGATCCTTTTGCCCTCCCTCGTATTGATCAAATCATTGATGCTACGGCGGGTTGCGAGCGTTTGAGTTTTCTGGATGCTTATTCTGGCTACCATCAGATCAAAATGGTAGTTAAGGACCAGGAGAAGACAGCTTTCATAACTCCCTTTGGAGCCTTCTGCTATGTGTCTATGCCCTTTGGGCTAAAGAGTGCCCAGGCGACTTATCAGCGCTGTGTGCAGAACTGTCTTCATGATCAGATCGGCCGCAATGTTCATGCTTATGTGGATGATATTGTGGTGAAATCCAGAGAGAAGAAGACGTTGATAAATGACTTGAAGGAGACCTTTGATAACCTCCGGGTTTATAAGATGATGCTTAATCCGGCCAAATGTGTCTTTGGTGTACCGGCAGGCAAGCTCTTGGGCTTTCTGGTGTCTAACAGGGGCATTGAAGCTAATCCGGAGAAAATCAAGGCCATAACTTCTTTGGCTAAACCGAAGTGCATCGATGATGTTCAACGCTTGGTAGGCCGGATTGCAGCCTTGAGCCGGTTTATCAGTCGCCTCGGGGAGAAGGCTATCCCTTTATATCAGATGCTGAAGAAGACGGATAATTTCGTCTGGAGCGACGCCGCCAATGAAGCGTTTGAGGATTTAAAGCGGCGGCTAGCCGAGACGCCTGTCCTTGCTGCTCCTATTGATAAAGAGCCTTTGCTGTTATATGTGGCTGCCAATGCCCGGGCAGTTAGCATGGCTATTGTGGTGGAGCGCAAGGAGACCGGAAAGGAGTATCCGGTTCAACGGCCGGTTTATTACGTCAGTGAGGTACTTATTGAGTCTAAGCAAAGGTACCCACATTGGCAGAAGCTGGTGTATGGAGTTTTTATGGCGAACCGGAAGCTTAAGCAATATTTCCAGGGTCATCCCATCACTGTGGTCAGCTCTGCTCCTTTGGGGGAAATAATCCAGAACAGGGAAGCAACTAGCCGGATTGCCAAGTGGGCCATTGAACTTGGACCTCACGGGTTAAATTATGTGCCTCGGACGGCAATCAAATCACAAGCATTGGTGGATTTCATCAATGATTGGACAGAGTTACAGGCGCCAGAAGAGAAGCCGGATCATACTTATTGGATTATTCATTTCGATGGGTCCAGGCAATTGGAGGGCTCGGGGGCTGGAGTCGTATTAACTTCCCCATGAGGTGATAAGTTTTGTTATGTTCTCCGTTTAATGTTCCCTTGCACTAACAATGCAGCTGAATATGAGGCCTTACTCCACAGTCTTCGGATGGCTAAGGAGATGAATTTGAGCCGGGTTAAGTGCTTCGGTGACTCGGACCTAGTGGCTCAACAAGTGTCTGGTACTTGGGATTCTAAGGATCCGCTCATGGCTGCATATCATCGAGAGGTGGATATTATTGCAGGTCACTTCAAAGGCTATCAGGTTGATCATGTGGACCGGCGGAAGAATGAAGCGGTGGACGCTTTAAGCCATTTGGGTTCCCAGCATAAGCCGGTTCCACCCAACGTCTTTTTGGATGTGCTGCATAATCCGTCGGTTAAACTTCCCACAGAGGAGGATCTGGCTATTCCTGATCCGGAGGCTCAATTGGTGGCAGCACTTCATGTTATTCCGGATTGGACCGTCCCATATCTGGCGTACATGAACCGGGGCGAGTTACCAGAGGATGAGACTTTGGCCAGAGAGATAATCCGGCGATCCAAGTCAATGACTATTGTCAATGGCGAATTACATCACTGCAGTGTAACAGGGGCGTTTCAACGTTGTGTATCTCCGGAAGAGGGCCGTGAGATCCTGCGTGAGATCCACGAAGGGGATTGTGGTCACCATGCCGGTTCAAAGTCCCTGGTAGCTAAAGCTTTTCGTCACGGTTTTTATTGGCTGACGGCTCATGCTGATGCGGAAGACATGGTGAAAAAGTGCGATGGTTGTCAGAAGTTTTCACGCCGAGCTCATGTTCCGGCCCAGGAATTGAGGATGATTCCAATCACTTGGCCGTTTGCAACTTGGGGGCTGGATATGGTTGGGCCCTTTAAGAGATCCAAGGACAAGAAGACCCACCTTTTGGTGGCGGTTGATAAGTTTACTAAGTGGGTGGAGGCAGAGCAAGTCAGTAAGTGTGATGCAGCTACGGCGGTTCAATTCATCAAGAAGCTGAATTTCCGGTTTGGCTTTCCGCACAGCATTATAATTGATAATGGTACTAATCTGTCCAAAGGTGCTATGAAAGAGTTCTGTCAGCGTGAGCACATCCGACTTGACGTATCTTCAGTGGCTCACCCCCAATCTAATGGTCAAGCGGAGAGAGCCAATCAGGAGATCTTGAGAGGCATCAAGCCCCGGCTTATGGTTCCTTTGCAACGGACGCCGGGTTGTTGGGTGGAGGAGTTACCTTCTGTGTTATGGAGCATCAATACCACGCCCAACAGGTCTATGGGTTACACACCTTTCTTCATGGTCTACGGAGCAGAGGCGGTTCTCCCGAGTGACATCCGTCATGACTCGCCTCGTGTGGCGGCTTATGTTGAAGCTGATAATGAAAAGGCACGGTAGGAAGCACTTGACCTGTTAGATGAGGAGCGTGACATTGCAGCAGCCCGTTCGGCGATTTATCAGCAAGATCTGCATCGTTATCACAGCCGCTGAGTTAGAACCAGAACTTTTCAAGAAGGCGATCTGGTGCTCCGACTCATCCAGGATCAGACGGATATGCACAAGTTATCCCCGCCTTGGGAAGGACCCTTTGTGGTCAGCAAGAACCTGCACAATGGGTCATACTACCTAATCGATGTTCGAGAGCACAAAGACTCACGTAAATCGGAGGAGGAGACCCACCGGCCGTGGAATATCGCTCATCTACGGCCTTACTATACCTGAGCCCTAGGCTCTGCTATGTACATAGTTATGACAATGTATATATTATGATCAATATAATAAACCGGAGCCTCAGCTAAAGCGGGGTATCTGTTGTTTTTTCTTACAACAGGTGTGGTTACATGGAGGTTTCTGCTTATAAAGCGGCGTCCGGTTTACCCCTTGATTCGGCTTATCAAGCCATATATATAAATCACTTGGGGCTTGGTCGTATTTGAACCTTAGCTACACCTCTTGATAGGCGCAAGGCCACCAGAAAAATCACTTGGGGGCTTGGTCATATTCGAACCATAGCTACACCTCTTGATTGGCTCAGAGCCAAAAAGAAAAATTACTTAGGGGCCAAAGAGAGTGTTCCAAAAGAACAACTCAAACATAGGCACCCACTGAGCACAGCTCAAAATATTGCTCGGGGATTCTTTGCGATCGCAATGAACAAAGAATCTACGCTTGTAATAGGCTATCAAGCCACGGCTTGGAAGCCTGGTGTATACACCTAAAACACCGGGTTAGCCTGCCTTTTTTAAGTAAGTCGCTTCGTCGAGGTAAACCTGGTATGACCCGTCGAACTTCGACAAGTCAATCTCATAAGACCCTGAACTTGTCAAAGTTAAAACGACGATTGGTTAAAGATTGAGGTCCATCTTAAAAGGCTTTGTAAAATGGTTTAACTCAGCGGCCTGGCAGCCCATGAAAAGCCTCGAATTAGGGGCCTGGCAGCCCGTGAAAAGCCTCGACTACAAGTTTTCATATGCTTTTATTTGCCAAGTTTTTTCTCCTTTGATGAGATTTATGATGATTTTGGTAAACCGGCGTTAATTAACCCGGCTCGGCTTTCAACTACAAGTTGTCAGTACATGATTAGTCATAATCCGGTGCTTATTAACCCGGTCTGGTTTTGACTATAAGTCGCCAGTGTTATATATGAATAATCCGGTGTTTTTTCACAACCCGATACGGGTTTATCATAAACCGGCACAATATGGAAGGAGTTATCAATACTCATGATTAGGGGTATCACCCTTACTACAAAAGTTGGTCAACCTACGATGTGATTCAATGTCACAGGTATCATTTATTTTCATATTTGATTATTTTTAACAGCCTTGTTTATAAACCCAGGCTATATGTTTGTGCATCATGACCAGTCCGGTGGTAAACCGCCAGGACAAGTTCAACTTTTTGTATGCAGGAACAGCCTGAATAAATCGTTCTGGATTATGAACATTATATATCTTAAGCACGGTGAATTAATGATATCAAGCAAAGTAAATATGCACGATGCCATAGCAGACCAAGTGTTTAAACTAGCCTATTACAAGGCATTTCAGTGCCCAAAAGAGTAATTGTTTTTTGGCAAGTATTGCAGCATGCGGAAGGTTAAATCGGCCTCCGGATCATGACTCGTCACCGAGCTGCCCTGACGGTTGTGGATCGCCTTGCGCCGGTTCATCCTCTTCCTCTCTACCCAGCGGCTGGAAGTCAATGGTGGCCCAATCGATCCCAGTTAAGGCTTGGAACACAGCTTCATCGCTTATAAGTGTGGACGGTTCAACGTCAGGGGCATAGGTGTGCTTACGGATTGGCGGGATAAGATTTTGAGCCTCAAGGGTTGGTGCAGCAACCCGTTTGTTGTTGACATCATAACTCGCCTGGTAATATGAAAGATCAGTTTCTTCAGCCAGTTGGCAAGCTAGTGGACGTAGATCCCGGTTTATTGCTCGGAGGTCCTCATGGCCAAATTCTGATCCGTCTTCTTTTAAGCTTGGATAGCCTTTAGCCACATCCACCGGATCAAGATCAGGCACCCATGCTTTTGCTCGGGTTAGTGCGGTCAGAGCACCAGCCCTAGCAGCAGATCTCTTTAGCTCTTCTACCCGGACAGGCAGCATTGACAACCTTTCTAAGGTCACCATGATTAAAGTTGGGGGCGGCTTGTTGTGAGAAGCAGTGCAGATGATCTGTTGCGCGCCGGTATATAACTGCTCTATAAGAGTATAGGCAGCCTTCAGCTTCTTCTGTACGTCAGAGCCCAGATGACTAATGCGAGTTCCCGCGCCATTACAAACATCAGTAAACCGGCAATGTATGTGATGATATGTTGAAAATTTAAAGCCAGGATATTTACCAAACACAGCAGCAGTCATGGCATGTATTTGCCGCTTTACACCAGTTAGCTCGTCTACCACCGGTTTAAGAGCTGCTTCTGTGTCCTCGGCTCTTTTTTGCAATGCGGATTTTTCTGTGTCCCAATCCGCCCGCTCCTTGTTGAAACTCTCCTTCATCTTTTCCATAGCGGCTAAGGCACTGTTAAGCTCATCTTTGGTTTTGGAGGTTTCTGCCTGCTGGGACTTGATGTTTTCTTGCAGATCAGCGGTTTGAGTTTCCTTTTTGCTCAGCTCAGCCTATAAGAGAGAAACATATCATGAATTGGCAGTGCATATTTGAAGTACCAAGCACATAACAAGTTATGCACCTGATACTTGGGGGCTAATGCATATTTGCTCGTAATCAGAAATTTCTGCAAGTCCCAAGTGCAATACAAGTATTACTCTTGGCACTTGGGGGCTAATGTATGCTTGCTCAAAGTGACATTATGAGTATTCTTCTAAAAGTCCCGGTTCATCTTCATCAGTTAAACTGGCCCTTGGGGACTATACCGGTGAAAGTTGTAATATTGCAATTCTAAGGTACCATTTCATCTTAGAAAGATAACCCGGCCCTTGGAGGCTAAGCATGCAAAGTTGAGATATTACAAAGTCCTAGTTTAGATGACTATCATAAACCGGCACTTGGGGGCTACTGGAGTTAATATTTGGAATTGAACACAAGAGAGAAGCAGTTATGCAGTTACCTCATATCGCTCCTTCATTAGATTCACTAAACCGGCTTCAAAGTCGCGGCTTGTGTACAGGCGGTTTAAAAAACCAGAATGGATGTCTTGGGCGTTGAGGTGGGCATAGGTTGACAAATCTGTGTTCCATTTGCCTTTGCCCATAGCAGAAACCTTGTCCTTGGCACTATGCTTCGATAAAGCAATAGGATTGCCAGGAGCGGTGTGGCCGACGCAAGTAATCATAATATCATCTTCTTTATCATCAGCAGCCTTCACGGGAGTTGATGGTTTATCAGCAGCCTTAGCTGGGCTGGCCGACTTATCATCCGCGCGAGCCGGGCTAGTCGGTTTATCAGTGTGGCCTGTGGTGTCAACTTCTGTTTGTTCAACTATGAAGTTATAATCTTGAGGCGGTGGATCGTCATGTGTAACATCAGTATTTGTTCTTTCCAGATCTGGAGTCTTCTCCGGTTCAATATCCACATTGTCATCAGACGGTTTATTTAACCGGGCCTTCTTACTGGGTCTAGGCTTGGCACTGAGAAGAACAAACATAAAGATCAGTACAGTATGCAAACATAACACATTAAGGATAAGATTAAAGCATAACCTACCCAGGGACCGTCTTGAGGGTTGGAAGTTGTGTGGCCGTTGACTCGCCAGAGGACGAATTAGGTGTTCCATGATAATTTGAATCAGACGGATTAAGAGGCTGTCGAAAACAACCCGCCTTGGGGCAAGAAATATCAGGAGTATAAGAGACCTCTGATCGACGTTTCCGGACCGGAGTGTTCGGTAAACCGGCAGAGGTAACTACCTGGCCACTGTGCCAGGTTGTGCGGCGGGCTTCGTGTTGCTGCTTCTTCAAAAGAAAGTTTGGGTCCAAGTAAGCTAAGGGGTGAGAAAATTTTATTTTCCGGCTTGCTTGACGGATTTTCTGTGTTGGCAGAGGGTCTGAACCGGAAGAAAGGATAATTACCTCTGCATCGTCAGCCTGGCTGCCTTCAGCGTCGTCCTGATAACAGTCATTGTCAATAAGGTGTATGAAAAAAGAACCAAGAGAGTCAAGTTCTACCTCTGAGTCCGGATTAGCCAGATCCGCATCAGCATTTGGTTCAGAAGATTCAGTGGTCCTCTTCTTGGCAGGTTTCTTGGTGACCTTGGTCTTCGGGTGAAGTGGTTTTGCCGGTTTATCCTGTGGTTTGGCCGGTTTATCCTGTGGTTTTTTCTTCCAGAATGGGTCATCGCCCTGTGAAAGATGGACAAAATTTTGAGACTATCTGAAAAGGGGTAAACTAAAACAAGAAAGTTGTGATTCTTACAGTTGGCGGTTTATTGGAGACGCAGAAAGGGCTTAACCCGGTCTGGCTACAGACAGCTTCCGGTTCATTCAGTATTTTCTTGACAGCCTCAGTAACTTCGGCTTCTGTTAGCTGAATGTCGATGTGTCCTTGAGGGTCTTTCAAATCCCCTGTGTACTCACACATTAAACTGGGGCGCAGGCTTAAGGGTAGAACGCTCCAAGATATCCAACAGCGAACAAAGTCGACACCTGTCAAACCGTTTGCCATAAAGGCTCTGAGCTTTGACAGTTGTGGTGCATAGTTGGACCGTTCCTTGGCAGTCAGCCTTTGAGGGAAGGGATGAGTGTTGCTAAGCCGGTGGGGACGGTAACCCGGCAGAGGATTTTCATCAGTTGGAGATGTGTCTTTGCAGTAAAACCAAGTCTGATTCCAGTCCTTGGGGTGACTATGAAGCTTGGCATGAGGGAAGCTGACATCCTTCCTCTTTTGAATTGCCATTCCACCAAGCTCTGTGTTGGGTCCGTCTATGAACTCTGTGCGACGGTTTAAATAAAAGAAATCCCTGAACAGTTCAACTGTGGGCTCCTCCTGAAGATAGGCCTCACAAAATACTTGGAAATTGCAAATATTGGACACAGAGTTTGGTCCAATATCTTGAGGGTGGAGTTGGAAGCTGGCCAGCACATCCCGGAAATTTTTTGAACCAGGAGGGCTAAAGCCTCGACCCAGATGGTCAGTAAATACAACTACTTCTCCGTCCTTGGGTTCAGGAGGATTTTCCGGACCAGGGGCCCTCCAGTGGATGATTTCTTTCTTGGCTAAAGCGCCAGTAGTGACACATCTATTTAATTGCTCTTCAGTAACCCGGGAAGGAACCCAGTTGCATTCGTAAACTTGTTTGGCCATTTCAATGGGAAGCTGAAACATATTTATTGCCGGTTTAAGATTTATGACGGGCGAGCATAAAGCAATGCAAGATAAGCAGAAGCAGAGGTATATGCATATTGTTAAACCGGAGATTGATATTACTGAACCGGAGTCTGACAATGGAGAAGGTGCAAAGATCCATGAATCGGCGGTTTAAGAGGGGACTAATGGTGCATAGCGGATTATTGTTCTTTGACAAAGCTAAACCGCCTATATTGGTACCTAAGTGAGGGAAAAACAGATTTCACAGACTGGTAAGATAAATTCAGATCTCCGGCGTGGCAGAAAACTTAAATATATTCAGACCTAAAATACAGGTGCTTCAACAGTTCATCGGATTCAGATGAGTTTTTCTATACGAAGAGGATGCTCTAATGAGGAAAAAGGGGCTATGACTACGACCGCACAAGAAATATCTCATCCAAATTAGCCATTTATGGTACTAAGAAGAACAAGGACTAATAGCGCTAGAGCTTTAATGAACTCCGACGAACACCGAAACCCTAATGGTGAATCTGGAGAAAGAGAAAAGGGAATTACAGATGCTGATGGAGCAGCGAAGGAGCACCGCGTTTTTTCTGGTCCGTTCAGGTTGATGCAGCGGCCGGAGTTGAGGAAGAAGGCGGAGCTTGACGACGGCGACTGCGTGTGACGGTCAGGTCGGCGCGAGGAAGAAGGAGAAAGACGAAGAGGCAAGGGGGAAAAATGAAAAGGGCCCCCGGCCTTATTTATAAAGGTGAAGAGATAAGTGACAGACGCGAGAATCGAGGAGCCCGAAGGTTGGATATGTGACAGAGCTGTCGCCTCGATTCTCGGAGGCTCATTTTAAATAACAAGTGACGTCATGGCGATTTATTATGATCGTGGAAGATGACGTCATGGCGGTCTACAAGACTTAGGCGAAGGTTTTGAAGAAGAATTTTTCTTAAGTGTTGGAGATCGACATGAACAAGTTCAAATCAATCTGGGGACTAATGTTGGGGATATTATTACTGGGTGTAAACCGGCCAAGAGAGGCCGGGTTATCCCCATAATGAGTTATTTATATTTGAAGCCCATGAAGACAAGGAGTATGGCGCTTTATGAAGGCCCAAGGCCCAAAGGCGGATTAAGGGCTTGTAGGTGTAAACCGCCATATTATATGTAACTTGTCTTGTAAGATAAGAAAAGAGTAGCGACCGAGCCGGACACGTTTATGAGCCGGCCTCGGGATTCTGTAAACCGCCGGGCGTCAACCTGTGTATATAAAGGGACGACCTGGCGGCGGTTTGGGGGGACAACAATTCGAGAGCCAGGCATAGCGGATTCGCGGATGCCGGCCAAAGTCGCGGTCAGGAGCGCCTGGCAGGGCACCCGACCGTTGACCGTTGACGTCCCGACCACCTCGAGCCTCCCCCGCGCGCCAGTCCATGCCCCTCGATGTCCGCTCCACACCAGCAGGCTGCCTACTTGCTCCCGCACCTTCCTCTCCCTCCTGCAGCTTGGGCTAGAGCGCCGCCCCGCTCGGCCAATGTTTTCGCCGCTCCTGTGGCCCGCGTGTAGCTCATCCCGCTCCTCCCCTCTCTCCCTGGAACCCTAGACCACCCCCACGAACACCCACAAGCTCTCCTTTCCCTCTCTAATGGCCACCGGAGCCGATCGCGCGGGTACCCGTAGGCCGCGCCTACGGTGGACCTCGCCCCGCTCATATAAGGCAGCCCCGAGCCCCTATCTTGCTCCCTGCCGCTTCCCCGCACTCCTTATCAACCTCCTGCACCACCCATCCATCTCCACGAGCCCCTGAGCTCGAGATCGAGCTCGGGCGCCGCCGCGTCGGGTCGCTGTCGTTCGCGTGGTACAGGCCACGTTCGACCCTCTTTTCTCTTCCATCTGCCCAGCCTCGACACTCTGACCCATTCCCATCTCTCTCCCGTGCCTTTTGAAGCTCAGGGCGAGCGGATTGACCTCGGTCCGAAACCTCGCCGCACGGGTCCATCGCCGCCGTCGTTCCTGTCGTCTCCAGCGACCGCCTCCACCACCCACCGACGTGCGGCTCGACGCTGAGCACGCCGGTGTCCTCTGCTTGCCTCGCCGTGCCCCCTATCTCCACCAGTGAGCTTCGTCGTCCTCTGGCCAGAGGTTGACGATGACCCTGACAGCGTGGCCCACACGTCAGCCTCTCGGCTCCCTCTTGCGCCTCTCTCTCTCTCTGGCGCCCGGGCCCCGCGCGTTAGGTTTAAACCTGGCAGGCGCCTAGGCCGGCTCGGCTGCAAGCGTGCCCAGCTGCGGGCAGATCTGGCCCAGCCAGTCTGCTGGCACCCTCTCTCTTTTCTTTTTCCATTTTCTAGAAACTTTCAAAAATTCCACAGAATTAAATATTTTTCCAAATGAAATAATTCCAACTCCTAAATTCTTCTAAAAATCCCACCTATTTAATGGTGTAATTTTCATACAAATCCATCACACTTTTCTATATTGTTCAAATTTAAATCCAAATTTGAGCAATTAAATCCATCCTTGAAAATCCATTTCTATGAATATATAGCTCCAAATCCAAAACTAAGAATTTGTTCCTTCTTAGATTTCACCCTAGAAATTAACAAAAATGGGTGGACATTTTTATGAGCACTTTGATTTTTCTGTATCTGCTATTGCCTTATTTTTCTGGCAAGTGAGTGTGTTGTTTTCGAAAACGGTGTGGGGGGATGAACCCCGGGCGGGAGCAGAACCCGGATCCCTTTCAAAAACATCGGGGTAGGCCACGCCCCTCAATCTGGCTTGCACCTGGCCGGCTTCCCAGCGCAATCCGGCCAGGACCTGCAACCCGGCCAACCCGGCTGGCGCATGGCGGTCGATCCCCGCAAGTCAAATCTTCATCGACAAACTAGCATGGCTACAGTACACCCCCCTTTACACCGGCCCCGGCAGGCACGACTGCTGTGCCGACCAAGCCCCCGCCTGGGCCGGGCGGCGTCTTGGAGGCACAACCCTGTAGGAGGACGGCGCAGCCGTCCCCTGGCGACCAACACGACGTGCCTACAATACCCATCAGCTGGCCGTATCCGCACCCGGCGGGCCCGATGCGGCCCGCACCCGACGGACCCGGCGAGACCCGTACCCGACGAACCCGACAAACCCGGCGCCTCGCTACCGGCTCCCAGTCACTGACGATCCGGCCCCGCGCCTATGTAACTTTAGCATTGTAACCCCGGGGGGCCAGCCTATAAGACCCACCGGCGCTCCTCCATGCAGAGGGTCCGTGATTAGAAGAGAACTACACGCATACACTTACATCCACCACATGGAGAAGGAGCAACCTATGCACTGGCCTTCCTTCATCCCCAAAACAGCTATAGGAGCAAGCTTGTACCATCCTCATATAAACCACACTTGGTAGGACTAGGGAATTATCTCTCTGGAGAGCCCCGAACCTGGGTACGTCTTTTGTGTCGCACTCGCTCATACCGACCTTGCCTTTGGAGCCCACCGGTTGCCTCTTGCATGTCCCTCTCTTTAGCCACCCCGTGGCATCTGCCGTGCGCCCAGCATGACAGTTGGCGCCCACCGTGGGGGCAGCTTGAGGTGCCGGCCAAAGACACGTTCTAGACGGGGCCCTTCATCGACTTCGGCGAGCTTGGCATGCACGGCCTGGTCCCTACGCCCGGTGCGGAGCTGGCCGGCTTCGCCGCTCTGTCCGATGCTCCCTTCGGTGCGCTGCGTGCCCCTGACAAGTACCCTAGAGGGGTGCTCGACGTCACCAACTTGCCCGTTCCCCTCGGCGATGATATCTCCGCCGACATGGTGGATCTTTGCATCCGGGTAGAGGTGCTCGTCACCAACTCTGGCTCCACTTCATCCACCGCCGCAAAGAAGGCCGCTGCGGCCAAGGCCGCAGCCGAGCGTGCCAGCGTGGTCGACCCGCTGCACGCCACGATGCGGAACGTCAGCATTCCCATCGCCACCAACTTCAACGCCACCAACGCTGCCCAGGCCCGGGCCCAGCTCGAGGAGGAGCACAAGAGCGTCCTCGACGAGGCCGAGACGCTTGCCGCCACGCAGCACTGGTTGGAGTCCGTTCAGCGGGAGCGCAACGCCGCGTACGGCCTCACACCGGCCGCGTCCGAGCCCAGCCAGGTTGCCAAGGTGCGGACCCGTGGCACTGCCATCGTCCGTGCACTGGGCGCGATCCCACCTGTCTATGACACCCCTGTCAAGAACATGCGCGACGCGCAAGCGGCCGCTGTCGGCATGGAGCAGCTGCAGGGTGAGGAGCTGCAGGAGCGCCTGCAGCAAATGACGGAGCTTCTCGGCGCTGCGAACGCGCAACAGGACTGCGTTGACTGTCACGTTGGATCCGTCTCGTGCCGCACCAAAGACCCCGAGCAGCCGAACACGGCATCTTCACCGCCTCCCTGCGAAGTTCATTCCAGCCGAACCCGGACCAGGCGCAATCGCGCCCTGACGACCGGGGATGACCTGGGCAACGAGCCGGCTCCGGAAGACTGGCGCCGGCAAGACCCTCCCCCGCAGTCTGACCGGCGTGGCCGTCTGGCTTCCGCCGACCCTGCTCCCCGCGGCCCGGTCGCACGCCAGCTGGGCCCGCGTGCCATTGACGACACCGATGCCCGTCACCGCATCGAGCAGCTCGCCCTTTCCCTCGAGCTCGATGAAGACAACGCTATCGGGCCAGATTGTTTCGGTCCGCGCATCCGGGATGAGCCCTTCCACAAAGGGTTCACGCTTCCCCGCGACACCCCCAAGTACAACTGCACGGTCAAGCTGGAGGACTGGCTCATCGACTACACCACTGCCATCAGCATCGTGGGCGGCAATTGCCGCCTTGCCATGCGCTACGCCCCACTCATGCTCCAAGGATCGGCCCGTACGTGGTTGAACAGCCTGCCCGCTGGTAGCATCAATGCGTGGGTTGACTTCGAGCAAGCTTTCGTGCGCAACTTCACCGGCACCTACAAGCGTCTTAGCCGTCCCAGTCAGCTGGCCATGTGCATTGAGGGGGCGACCGAAACCGGCTGCTAGTACCTTGCACGCTAGACCGAGCTCCAGAACAGCTGCGAGGGGGTCCATGAAGTCCAGGCCATCCAGTACTTTGTGAGTGGTTATCAGGATGGCACCCTCCTCAAGCACAAGCTCTTGCGCTCCGCCCCGACCACCATGGCAGCGCTCATGGTCATGGCGGACAATTACGCCATGGTTGACTCCGCCATGAAGATCCAGGTGGTGCTGGATGAAGCCGGCAAGGCGTTACTGGCACCACCCACCAAGCCGGCTGGCAAGAGCAGCCGCCAGCAGAACAACCAGCAAAACAACAAGCGCAAGGCCGATCAGCAGGCCCCCCACTACAACAACTACCTTGTCGTGGCCGCTGAGCAGGCGCCCGCGGCTGAGCCGGCCGGCAAGCACCCGCGAACCGGCAAGACGGTGTGGCAACCCGCCATGAGCTTCGAGAAGATGCTCGACGCCCTTTGCAAGCAACACAGCGGCGCAAAGGCCATCCACGCACACGCTTCGGCAGTGCGCCATCACCAAGCGCATCATGAGGGGTGACATCCCACAGCCTCCGGCTCCGGCTCTGGGCGTGGGGCAGCCGCCTCTGCCTCCTCCCCCGCCCCAGGCAAACGGCACGATGTGCAATGAAGTCTACCCCAACCAGAACACGAGCTACGTCGTCTTCACCAGCCTGGGTGACGACAAGCGTAGCGAGCGCCTGCTCTGGTAGGAGGTGAACACCATCATCCCGGCCATGGTGGAATATATGCACTGGTCAGAGCGCCCGATCAGCTGGACCCGAAAGGACCACTCGGCCGTCATGTCGAACCAGGGTGGCTACGCCCTCGTCCTCGACCCCACCATCATCGCAGCCAAACGAACTTGCAAGTTCTCCCAGGTCCTCATTGATGGCGGCAGTAGCATCAACATCCTCTGCCACGGCACCATGGCCAAGCTCGGCATCTAGGCCAAGCACCTGGAGCCATCCCGGACGGTGTTCCACGGCATCGTGCCGGGTCTCTCCTGCTCCCCCATCGGCTGGATCTGGATTGACGTCCTCTTCGGCACAAGCGATCATTTCCGGCGCGAGCCTATCTGGTTTGAGGTGGTGGACCTCTCTAGCGCATACCATGCATTTCTGGGCCGGCCCGCGCTCGCCAAGATCATGGCGGTCCCCCACTACGCCTACCTGAAGATGAAGATGCTGGGTCCCAAGGGCCTCATCACCGTTGCAGGTAACTGCAGAAGTCCGTGGAGTGCGCCCAAGCCAGCGCCAAGTTGGCGGAGTCGCTGGTGATAGCCGAGGAGTGGCGCCAGCTCGACCGGATCGTCGCACTAGCCGGCGAGCAGCCGGCTGTGCCGGCCTCGGCCAAGGAATCGGCTGGCGAGGCCTCGTTCCAGCCATGCAAGGACACCAAGAAGGTCAAGCTGAACCCAGAAGACCCCAGCTGCAGCAAGTACGTTGTCGTGGTCACCCGCCTCGATAGCAAATAGGAAGGCGAGCTCGTCGACATCCTTCGTGAGAATCGGGTTATCTTTTCATGGTCCCCAAAGGACATGCCAGGAGTTCCGAGGGAGTACGCCTATCACAAACTACAAGTCCGCAAGGACGCCAAGCCTGACCGTCAACCCCTACATCACTTTTCAGAAGAGAAGAGAAGAACCATTGGTGAAGAAGTTGCATGGCTGCTCGCAGCCTGCTTCATCATGGAAGTGTTTCACCCCGAGTGGCTGGCCAACCTGGTCCTCGTCCTGAAGAAGAAGAACACCTGTCACATGTGCATAGACTACACCAGCCTAAACAAGCCCTGCCCCAAGTATCCTTTTGCTCCCCCGCGGATAGATCAAGTGATCGACTCCACGGCCGGCTATGACCTCCTATCCTTCCTGGATGCTTACTCCGGCTATCATTAGATCAAGCTGGACCAGAATGACGCCCTAAAGACGTCCTTCATCAGGCCCTTCGGGGCGTACTACTACATCACCATGTCGTTCGGCTTGAAGAATGCTGGCGCCACCTTTCAGCGCTGCATGCAGAAATGCTTGCTGACGCAACTTGGCCGCAATATCCACGTCTACGTCGATGACATCGTGGTGAAGACCAAGCAGCACCTCACGCTCCTTGACAACCTAAAGGAAACTTTCACCAATCTGCGCCAGTACCAGATCAAGCTCAACCCGGAGAAGTGCATGTTCGGCGTGCCGGCCGGGAAGCTGCTCGGCTTCCTCATCTCAAAATGCGGCATTGAGACAAACCCAGAGAAGATCAAGGCCATCGAGCGCATGCGCAAGCCAACTCAGCTGCGGGATGTCCAGAAATTCACCAGCTACTTGGCCTTGGTCAGCCGGTTTCCCAGCCGGCTAGGCGAGAGGGCCTTGCCCCTGTATCAGCTGATGAAGAAGACGTCGCCGTTCGAATGGAATGACCAGGCGGATGAAGCGTTCTGGGATCTCAAGCGCATGCTCTCCACCGCACCTGTCCTGGCCGCGCCGGCCGACAAGGAGACGCTGTTGCTATACATGGCCACCACCTCGCGGTCGGTCAGCACGGTGTTGGTGGTTGAGCGACCAGAGAAGGGCAAGATCCAGTCCGTCCAGTGCCGAGTCTACTACCTGAGCAAGGTGCTTTCCGCCTCCAAGCAAAATTACCCGCACTACCAGAAGATGTGCTACGACATGTACCTCATCGCCAAGAAGCTGAAGTAATACTTTCAAGAGCATGTCATCACCATGGTCAGCACGACCCCCATCGGCGAGATCATGCGCTGCCGGGATACCTTCGGCCGGGTTGCCAAGTGGGCCATCGAGCTGGCCGGCTATACCATCCTCTACGAACCCCGCACTACGATCAAGTCCCAGGCATTGGCCGACTTCCTAGTCGACTGGACGGAGACCCAGCACCTACCACTGCCGCCGGATTCGGCGCACTGGCGCGTACACTTTGATGGCTCCAAAGTATGGTCCGACTTGGGGGCCGACATCGTGCTATCTTTTCCGAAGGGCGACCTGCTGTGGTATGCACTCCAAATCCGCTTCGCCGCCTCCAACAATGTTCCCAAGTACGAAGCTCTTGTGCATGGCCTCCGGCTTGCCAAGGAACTCGGCATCAGGTGCATCCTCTGCTATGGCGACTCGGATCTGGTGGTGCAGTAGTGTTCCGGCGAGTGGGATGCCCGGGATGCCAACATGGCCAGCTACCGTTTCCTGGTCCAGCAGCTCTTAGGCAATTTCGATGGCTACGAGTTCCTTCACGTCCCACACGTAGAGAACGAAGCTGCCGATACGCTAGCCAAGATCAGCTCTTCCCAGCAAGCCATCCGGTCCGACATCTCCCTCGTGCACCTGCGCAAGCCATCTGTCAAGCCATCTCCGGATTCCAAGTCCATCTTCATCCCGGACAACACCGCAGCTGCCGTCCCGAATCAAGCCCCGGGGGCTGCCATCTTGACCCCGGCGACCATCGACCCCAGCCCGGGGGCTGCTGATCCCGGCCCGGGGGCTGCCATCTTGACCCCGGCGACCATCGACCCCAGCCCGGGGGCTGCTGAAACCGGCCCGGGGGCTGCCGCACTCAACCCAGCTGCCGTCGTCCCTGACCTAGGGACTGTCGTCTCCGGCTCGGGGGCTGCCGCCCAAGAACCCGTCTTGGTGGCCGTCTGCACCATGGTGACGGCTCCGTCATGGGCCCAACCAATCCTAGCCTTCCTGGAGAGCGGAGCACTCCCCATGGACGAGACTGAAGCCCGGCAAGTGCAGCGCCGGGCATCCGCCTACAGCATCATCAACAACGAGCTCGTCAAGCGTAGCGCGACGGGCGTATTCCAGCGCTGCGTCGAGCAAGACAAGGGCATAGAGATCCTCCTCAACATACATCAGGGCGAGTGCGGGCACCACGCCGCCTCTAGGTCCTTGATGGCCAAGGCTTTCCGCCATGGTTTCTACTGGCCCACGGCCCTCAATGACGCCAAGTCGCTCGTCCACAAGTGCGAGGGTTGCCAACGCTTCAGCAAGCGCAGCCACCAACCGGTTTCAGCCCTCCAGACCATCCCTATTACCTGGCCTTTTGCCTTCTGGGGGCTGGACATGGTGGGGCCCCTCAAGACCGCTCGCTGCGGCATGACGCACCTGTTAGTGGCAGTCGACAAGTTCACCAAGTGGATCGACGCGCTGCCGATCAAGAAGCTGGACGGGCCGACGGCTGTCCGGTTCGTCAAAGACATCGTGGTTCACTACGGCGTCCCGCACAGCATCATCACGGACAACGACACCAACTTTGCCAAGGGCGCTCTGGCATAGTACTGCTCCGTCTCCGGTATCCGACTTGACATGGCCTCCGTTGCTCATCCTCAATCCAACAGCCACGTCGAGTGGGCCAACGGCCTGATCTTGTCCGGCATCAAGCCGCGACTCGTCGAGCCCCTCATCTGCTCACCCGACAGCTAGCTTGACGAGCTGCCGGTCGTCCTCTGGAGCCTCGGACAACGCCAAACCAGTCAACTAGGTTCACCCCATTCTTCCTTGTCTATGGAGACGAAGAAGTCAGCCCAACCGACATCGAGTTCGACTCGCCGCAAGTCACAATGTACACAGAAGGGCAAGCCAAGGAAGCCCGTGAAGACGGCGTCGACCTACTCGAAGAAGCACGCCTATTGGCCCTCAGCCGATTGGCCATATACCAGCAAAGCCTGAGGGCACTACCACGGCAAGAAGATCAAGCCCCTCGCATTCCGCGAGGGAGACCTCGTCCTCTGGCTTGTCCAGAAGCAAGCCGGCAGCACAATTTGGCCTCCCCATGGGAGGGCCCTTTCATCGTTAGCAAGGCCCTGTGTGACCGCAATGCCTACTCCCTCATCGACGCACACAAGCCGAATAAGCGCAAGAGAAATACACCCGGCGAAGAGACAAGCCGGCCCTGAAATGCATAGCTCCTCCGCCTGTTTTACAATTAGCTGTATGCACATATGTATCACTACTTTTTGAAGTTCAATGAAAGACAATGGCACCCCCGAGCGACATTCGGGGGCTACCTTTTCCTATTAAATTATTGTGTCTCGCACATCCTTGTAAATTTTTCTAACCCCCACCGCCATGTAGGCTCGTCCGACCAGGGGGCTCGGGGGCTAGCCGGCTTGACCGCAACCCGCCGTCCTCCTTGGCACATAGCGGCATGCCCGAGTTGCCGAGGCCCTCCACTTCGCCCTAGGCCACAGTCCGGCTTCAGCTGTTGGCCAACAAGAACCACGGGACAAAGCACTGGCATGCCGAAAAACGCTAAGTTGGATTCGCCGGATTGATCAATCTGACCTCATCGCACTAAGTTGCCGCACGACCGGCTGCGCGCCAGCCGGCCCAGTGGGTGTTTCGCTAGCGCTCATAGTTTGAAAGACCCAAGTACTACGCACTCCTTCCCAAGGCTGAACTCCTTATCATAGACCGGAACGCGGATGTTCGACTCGCGGGGGGAAGTGCAAAGAAGGAGCAAGTAAGAAAAAAGCTTAAGAACGAAGAACAAAAGCGCAAACACTTGCGAAAATAATTACATTACAAAAAATAATGGCCCACGGTCTGAGTTCATTACATTCACCCCTCACCCCAGTGGGTGGGTGGACCTGCCATTTAACAAAATTCAACAAAAGTAAAAGCAGGACGGCTTTAGGCGGCTCCTGCGTTAGGTTGCGCAACTGCCGGCTCCTCTACGGTGGCCTCCGGATTCTCTGAGGGGCCGGTGTCGGCCAACCAAGCGTCATCGTCTGCATAAGGGCCTGACTCCTCGGAGCTACCCAGCGGGTCGTCAAGCGCCAAACCGAAGTTGTCCGGTGGCACCTCCACACCATCTTCGGTCCGCTCCTCCTGGAACTCGTCGTGCAAAGCGAATGAGGCAAGGTAGCTGGCCCACGCGGCAATCCTGCCTGCCTCCGCTTCCATCTGAGGCACCGCGCCGGCTGGCTGGGCTACTAGCTTGTTCAGGCTCAAGCCTGGATACCAAGACATGACGAACCACAGCCCTAAGTCGGCGCCTTCACGAGCGGCGTAAACACGCCTCGCGTGAAGCCACGCCGGTCCGGTTTCCAGCCAGCGCGCAAACCGCGTAAAGCTGTTGGGCGCAACAGCGCCAGGCCAGAGGGCCGCCACCATCTCCAACCCAGCCTCGGACAACCTTGCCGTCTGCACATCCAGGGCCTTCAGGCGCTCCTCGGCGCCATGCATGATTTCCAGAAAGCTCCAGGCGGCGTGCGGATCGACTTCGGTGCCTGCATCCGCCTGGGTTGATCGATGGGCGAGCACGGCCTTGTCCGCTGTGTTCCGCGTCTCCAGGAAGTACTCTGGCAAGAAAACAAGGAAAACGGCCAGCCGCGTAAAGGTTAACCCAGCTCGCAACCCGGCACGACAGGCGAAGAAGTACTCACTGGCGAAGACCTCATCGAGGTGCTGCGCCTCGCACAACATACCGTGCCGCTCCAAGTCTTCTGCGCGGTCGCATGCCTCAAGCGCCTTCTCCAGCTTAGCACGCTTGTCGACGGCCGCCTTCAGCTCACCATCCTTGGTGGCGGCCATCTTCTAGTGCTCCTCCCTAAGGCGAAGGAGCTCCGCCTGGTGGGCCTCCGCCGCCTTGGTTGCCTCCGCCTTCCGCCGCTCCACTTCGACCTGGAGCTGGCTCTTGTCACCAGCCAGCTGGTCACGCTGCTGGCCGGCTTAGGCGAGCACCTGGTGGGCCTCCGCCACCTTGGCAGCCTCCGCCTTCAGCCGCTCCACCTCAGCCCGGAGCTGGCCGGCATCGGTGACTGCCTAGTCATGCTGCTGGCCGGCTTCGACCAGCCGGGTTCGCAGGTTTGGCACCTCGGTTGCGGCGGCTGGGCGGCAAAATCTTAAGTCAAGATGACGGCAGAAGAGGAAGACACTTTAAGATTCGACCCAACTGCTTCGCGCTTGGCCCAATTCTCGGGGGCTACACCCAGTGGGTGCGTTAGTGCGCCCCCACTAAAAGAGCATGCAGGATGTACCTTCGGCAAGGTGGAGTGCCTCCTCCTTGGCGGCGAGCTACGCCATGACCTGGTGGTGCTTCTCTAGAAGCTGGTTGTGGATACTGACTGGGAGGCCATCCAGGTGCTGCAAGAAAGCAAGAATCAACATAAGCCACAAAGGCATTTTTTAAGATTCGACCCAACTACTTCGTCGTTGGCCTGAATCTCGCGGGCTACACCGAGTGGGTGCGCTAGCGCGGCCCCCACTGACGAGCCTGAAGACAAGAAAGAAGACTTACGATTATGGAGCACTCCAGCTCCCGTGACCGCTCCAGCTCGCCCTGGGCGAAGGACTGAATCCGATCCGCGCGCCCACAAAGTTCCTGGCGCACGGCATCCACCGCCACCTCCTCCAACGCACGTGGCCCGAAGACGGCCCCGCTGGACCTGGCCCGGGCTTGCTGCGACCCGGCAGCCAAGCCGCTTCCTAGCGCCTGCTCTGGGTTCACGACAACCCTTGGTGGCGGAACCACCAAGGTGCGCTCGCTTCCTGCCGGCTCCTCCGCAGCCGGCGTCGATCCCGGTGCTCGGGGCGATGTCGTCACCGGTGCTCCGGCCGGCGTCCCCTCCGGTGCTCCTCCCGGGGCGGCGTCCCCGGTGCGCCCCTCCTCCGCCCGCTCGGCCATGTCATTCGAGGTGGAGTGTCCACGATTATCTCCTCCACCTCCGAATCATGGGCGGCCGGCTCCGAGTCGCGCCCCTCCTCCGCTGGTGGCTCAACGACCGTCTGTGCCGGCTCCGTGCCCTCCGGCATCTCCGGCTATGCCGGCTCTGCGGCGGTCCTCTCCCTCGCCTATGCGGCCCTGGCCCAAGCTCGGGCCGAGGTCACCGCCAGCTCTTCCTCGGCCTTGTTCCGAGCGCACCAAGCCACGCGCTCGGTGTCCCCCAGATCCAGGCCAAGCTCCTACTCGGACATGTGCTCATCCCGGTCGATGGCGCTGCTCTGGATCCTCCGGAACGAGAAGTCGCCTCTGGATGCGGCGTCTGTCACGACCAACGCCAAGTCAAGAGGCGTCCTGAGCCATATGAAGAAAATAGAAGAAAGATGTGGCCAAGCAGTTGGCAGAGATCAGCAAAGAGAACCTACGTGGCCACCGTCGGGATGGCCTGCCTCGTTGTCGGCATCTTGACTACTCAGCGCGCACTCTTGGTGATCGCCTTGCCACGTGCGGCCGGTCCCTCCGCCGCATGCTTCTTGGCTGGCTTCGGCACCACGTCATCCTTCCCGTGCGGCAGGCTTGCCGCGGCCGGCGCGCGGGATGACCCGGCATCGGCCGTCTTCCTCAGTCGTCTTGGGTGGTCGACGGTGTCGTCCCCCCCCCGTGATGGCGTTGCACCATCGTCGTGCATCAGGACCTCCACATCGTCGTCCATCCATTCTCGTAAGAGGTCTGGGCACGGAGACTTACCCGCACGGTGCACCTCACCGGCTTCAGTGTCAGCCTACGTCGGGTTCTCGGTGAAGGATTCCACCCCCTCCGAGCGAGCCTGCTCGGCGGCCAGTACCTGTGCCCTCGTCCCGTCATGTGTTTGTTGGATGGCATTCAGCAGCACCTCCCGCATCGCATCAGGGCGAAGAAGGAGTTGAGACATTGCGAAAAAGGGGGACCAAGGACTCACCGTCGGCGCCGGGTACTCCATGTTGTAGGGCGCCTTCCCGAAGCGCCAGTCCGGGGCCAACCCAGCCTTGGAGATGTTGTTCACCCGGTCGGCGACCTGCTCCACCGATAGCCTCCCGGATGACATCCGGGTGGGATCCCAGCGGTCACCCATCTAGCCGATGATATGCGCCCGGCGCTGCAGCGGCAGAACCCTGCGCGCGACGAAGGCAGCGACGAGATCTGTCCCCTTGAGGCCCTCCCGCGTCGTCATCTCCCGAATCCAGTCGCACAAATTCAACATCCCCTGCGGCGGGTTCTTGGGCATGTAGCCCCATTTCATCTTGGCGAGCGGCTGCTCATTGATGAACGGGGGCAAGTTGATGGCGTCGGCCCCTCCGCCGGTGTTGTGAACGTAGAAGAAGGTATTCTGCCACTTCTTGGCAGAATCCTTGATGGGCATCTTGGGGAACACCCCATTCGGCCAGACCGAGACGACGGCGGCCCCGCAGTCGGACATGGCCCCGGCCTCCGGCCCCTGCTGCTTGAGGAAGAAGAGGCGGCTCCAGAGTTCAACATCTGGCTCCACCCCCAACTAACCCTCGCAGAGGGTGACGAAACCAGAGAGCTGCAGCACGGCGTTCGCACCTAGATGGTGCGGCTGCAGCCCGAAGAAGGAGAGGAAGGCGCAAAAGAAGGCTGAGCCCGCGCTTGAAGTGGCTGTAGAAGACCACGCACACTCCGTCTTGAGGCTGCGGCTCCACCTCCCCTCAGGGCGCGCGTGCGGCCACATCCTCCGCTGATGGCAGCCATCGAGTCTCGCGAAGATACTGGATATCGGTGTCGGTGACGATGGATCCCTCCCATGAGCCCTTTGGCGGCACCATCTATCGTGCTCGGCAAGGGCACGAGGTGTGAGGGCAAGAAGAAGCTAGCGCGGCTGGTGGGCGAGCTGCAGAAATTGGGCAGAGAAGAAGAAGGACGAGGTGAGGGGCGCGTGCATGAGTGTTTCCTCTGCCCCCTCCCTTCGATTTTATAACCGCAGCCGAACGTGGGGAACAGGGATCTGCTGCGCCCGCTTTTCCACTTCCCCGCATTATGTGGGCACGTTTCCCCCATGAATTAACTGCCCCAAGAAGCACAACAGTCCGCGGTGGCCATAATGAATCCTTGCGCGTGGGCCGAGGGCGCGGCATGGCGGGCCCCAGCCCGCTATTACGTCCCGTCGCGCGCGTGGCTTGGCAGGGCCTCTCCGGCTGCTGTTCACCATGTGGCACACGCACCGGGCCGCGGGGGGCGCGTCCCCTCCCCTTCAAAATTCAGCAGACTCCTCGGTTTCCTGCCCATACTGGGATGCCGTGATCCGGCTTCCAAAAGCCAGCACACAATGGGTGTTGTCGGTCCCGGCGGTCGCAAGCTCCATCAACATTAGCCGCCTTCTCAGGGGGTGAAACTGCGAAGGCACCCTGCTTGAAGCCGGCGAGCCTTCACAGCTTCGGGAACTACTATCGGGGGGATGAACCCCGGGTGGGCAGTGGAACCCGGATCCCTTTCAAAAACATCGGGGCAGGCCACGCCCCTCAATCCGGCTTGCTCCTGGCCGGCTTCCTAGCACAATTCGGCCAGGACCTGCAACCCGGCCAACCCGGCCGGAGCATGCCGGTCGGTCCCCGCAAGTGAAATCTTCATCGACAAACCAACATGGCTACAGTACGCCCCCCTTTACGCCGGCCCTGGCGGGCGCGGCTGCCGTGCCGACCAAGCCCCCGCCTGGGGCGGGTGGCGTCTTGGAGGCGCAACCGTATAGCAAGAGGGCGCAGCCGTCCCCTTACTACCAACACGACGTGCCTACCGTACCCAGCAACCGGCCGTACCCGCGCCCGGTGGGCCCACACCCGACGGACCCAGCAAACCCGGCGCCTCACTGCCGGCTCCCAGTCACTGACGACCCGGCCCCGTGCCTATGTATCTTTACCATTGTAACCCCGGGGGGCCAGCCTATAAGACCCCCCCGACGCTTCTCCATGCAGAGGGTCAGCGATGAGAAGAGAACTACATGCATACACTTACATCCACCACACGGAAAAGGTGCAACCTATGCACTGGCCTACCCTCCTTCCTCCCCAAAAGAGCTCTAGGAGCAAGCTTGTACCATCCTCGTATAAACCACACTCGGCAGGACTAGGAGTATTATCTCTTCGGAGAGCCCCGAAGTTGGGTATGTCTAGTGTCTCGCACTCGCTCGTACCGACCTCGCCTCTGGAGCCCGCCGGTTGCCTCTTGCTTGTCCCTCTCTTTAGCCACCCCATGGCATCTGCTGTGCGCCCACCACGACAATTGGAATGGTTTAAATTGCGACCGTTACTCCAACCTCACATGTGCAACAACACTACCCCTTAAGGGACGGGGCATTATTGATTACCTAGTCTGATGCTGGCATGGTGGCCACATTACTAGTGACGGGAGTGACGTGGGTTCACTCTCGGGACGGGGTCGTACCTGTGGCCATGACTATTTTTCAAGGGCACCGAACACACCGTTTGTCCCTTCATGTAGATGTGACATTAAAAAGGGCAGAGTCCCAATGATCTTTTATGACCATGACACGAGGGCTGTGTACCAACGAGTGGAATCTATTTTAGTGTCGCCTAGGGAAAGATAGTAATCGAGTGCTTCCCCCGAGTACTTGAGGTACTGCGGGATCGTGGATGGCACGAAAGCTTCCCGGATTCTTATGGGTAAAGTGTACAACCTCTGCTGAGTGTAAAACTATTCGAATAGCCATGTCCACGGTCAAGGACAGTTGGAAAACCGCTCTTGGGCTACGTCCAGTGTTTACAAGAACCTGTGAGTGTGTGTGTGTGGGAGAAAACTACTTGAGTCGAGTCGAGCGACTTGGCAGGTTGTTTAAGTTGGAAGTGATCCAAACTCTGTTTATGTTGATATCCACAACCTGTTCACATGGGTATTTGAATTCTTATGATGCATACTTTACAAGCTGATAGGACATGTCATTGCACTCAAAACTAGCTTTCTGCAAACATCCTACTTAGTGTTATATCCTGCATTGTTGTACCTTGTTCCAAAACACGGGTTGCTTGCAAGTACATTCAAACGTACTTACTGGCTTGTCCCTGGCTATTTACTTGGCCAGGCCTAGAAGAGCAGGAATATGAAGAATAGTTCTTTGGAGACGAACATGTGAACTAGGACGCTTTCCTAGTTAGAATGCCTGTTGGGTTAAGGCAGATGGCATGGGTCCAAGTTATCGTAGAAGATTTCCGCTGCTTTGCATTACTTGATGTTTAGCCCTTGGGGCTTTATCTATGTAAGACTTGACCATAAAGATCCTATTTGTGTAAGACGGTATGTATGGATGTAAGACTCTTGTTATTTAGCTTCTGTGTGTTCAGTGAGCATTGATCTCTGGGATCACTGTACATGTGCGTTCGGTGATCATGACTTGTGAGTCGGGGTCCCCACAGAGCTGGTATCAGAGCCATCCTGACTGTAGGAAGCCTTAGTTAGCATGGGCGTTAGTTAGAGCGAGACAATTTACAAAACTACCTATATACCTTCTTTTTCTAAAAATATCCCAAACATGGGTCATAATTCCTCTATTGACCCTTCCCCTTCCACTTTTGTAGATGGCTGTCGTACCCGAAGACTTCCTGACCACCATATTTCCCGTGCTTCTTGAGGACAGCCTCAAGAAGTGCCAGTTCACACGAGCCCCCACCTTCTCCTATCATGAGCACTGGATCAACAACATCAAGAAGGAGTATCACGTGGAGGTAGTCGTGAGGGCGAACGACTCTCCGACGAGCTGGTTCTTTGAGGGACCCCAGATTGCAACACTGCTCCTCGCCGTTGAGACTGCTGCACTCAAGGTGCTGACTCGCCTTCGAGACCTTCTATCAGAGATGGAGGGTGAGCCAGCCACCCGCTACCTGCCTTACCGGAAGGAGGGTGAAGATCAGAGCAGCGCACCAGCTCCACCCATGGACGAAGGACTTCCCCTCCGTTTTCAAACCTACTTCAGCTTGTGTGCTGACAGCCTAGCACAGCACCTAGCCTCGGAGTCGATGGAGCTCCGGAAGGAACTCCACGAGACTAAGGAACTCCTCCGCCTAGCTTAGGCAAACGCGGACAAGATCAAAAAGGATGGTGCACCCCCTGGACAGCCCGCTATTGCCTATCGAGGCGGGCGACCCCCACAGGTTATGCCTGCAAGAGGATCATCTCAGCCACGCCGTATGATGGCAAAGGAATACCGCAACCTCTTCACTGTGCCACCGGCAAAGCAACACCGTGTTCAGCTCCTCCACTCCCCCACTCCCTCAAGTGACGAAGAAACCAAGATGAATGAATATAAGGAGGAAGATCCAGAGGAGCCAGAATACGCGATCAAGAATTCCACCACTTAGGCACCGTTTAGGACTAGGATAGGCCAGTCCATAACCCTTAAGGTAGGATAGGTCGTGTACCCCTATGCGTAGTCGAGTCCTTGTAATGGTTCAAATGAAACCATGTTGTGTCATGTTTTCTTTTGTCGTGTTTTGATGGAAGTCGTACTTTCCCTCTGGGAGCTTGTAAACGACTACGTCACCCATTTGGTTTTAATGCATGTGTTTAACTCTTCCGGCCCTTGCTTAATTGAATTTGTGTCATATCCACCCCCTTACTAGGCACCCCATCTATATTGCTTTCCCTCATGTTTTCCCAATCATGAGACCCTGAGCGCTCCAACAGGATGCCTGTTGTAACCCGTACTGGTACCTCTACTCAGCAGCAAGAAGCCAGAGGATCCACCCAAGGAGGAGCCAGCCAGAACCAAACCCAAGGGCAAGCTCCACCACCACCACCTCCCCCCAACATGGACTTGGCTCAGCTTCTCCAAGCCTTCCGAGAGGAACACCAAGCCAACACTGCAGCCCTCCAGATGATTGCCCAAGCTGTCACGAACAACCGCCAGCCGGCGGGGAACGGCAATGGACGTTCCATGTTGGCAGAATTCAAGAAGCATGCACCACAAACCTTCATTGAGACTGCTGAACCCCTAGATGCAGACGACTAGGTCCGCACCATTGAGGATCTGCTGGACCTAGTCGACTGCCACGAAGACCGTGAGAGGGTGGCATATGCCACCCACTATCTTGGAGGAACTGCTAGAGCATGGTGGGGTGGATTCAAGGCCATGCGCGCAGAGCAAATCATCACTTGGAATGACTTCAAGATAGAATTCCGCAAGGCCCATATTCCTTACGGAATTATGGCTATCATGAAGCATGAATTCCGAGCTCTGAAGCAAGGGAGTGGCACTGTTAAGGAGTACATGCAGAAGTTCAGTGTTCTATCGAGGTATGCTCCGGAGGATGTCAGCACTGATGCTGCCAAAAGAGAGCGCTTCATGGAAGGCCTTAATCAGACCCTGCAGTACTCGCTTGTTGTGTGTGACTGCCCAAGCTTTCCTGATCTGGTGAACAAGGCACTCATGCTTGAGGACAAACGACGTGCTCTGGAAGATACCCGCAAGCTCAAGCTGGTCAGCAAGGGTAGTTCCAGTAACCAGAAGCCTCGCCCATGGCAACCAACTCCAGTCAGGCCAACCTACCAGCAGCCAAAAGCCCCTGCACCCGCACCAACTATCAGCCTCGGCAGTATGCAAATCCCAGGCCCGCTTACAACAACCCCAACAATAGTGGTGGCAAGAACAACAACTCAAACCTGGTCACCTTCTTTGGGTGTGGTCAGCCAGGACACATCTGAAGGCTGTGCCCCAACAAGAAGCCCGACGCTCCACGCTCCAATGCACAGAACCAAGGACAAGGCCGTGGAGCACCACAGAGGAACCAAACCCCCCGCAACATGCCCAACAATGGCAAGGGGCGTGTGAACCACGTCACTGCAGAGGAAGCCCAGGAAGACCCAGACATCATGCTGGGTATGTTTCTCGTCAACTCAGCAACCGCAACTATCTTGTTTGATTCTGGAGCTTCGCATTCATTTGTCACTCACAGGTTTGCATTAGAAATTGGCATGACACCTACACCCTTGAGTAGCCCCATGGTGGTTCAAACCCCTGGATCGGAGATGATAACCAAGACAGGGTGTAGAGGAGTCGGGATCATTATCAACGGGGTAGAATTCCTAGCAGACCTTATTATCTTAAGATCACAAGGCTTGGATGTGATCTTAGAAATGGATTGGCTCATCAAGCACCAAGGCTTGTTAGACTGTGCCAACCAGACTGTCACCCTGACCAATGACCAAGGAGTTGAAGTTAAGTTTGCTTCCAACCCCCCCTCTGCTCAAGTCACCCAAGTCAACTGTCTATCAGAAGTTGAATTGGAGAAAGTGCCAGTAGTATGTGAATACCCCGATGTTTTTCCTGATGAGTTACCGGGAATGCCTCCTGACCGCAACATCGAGTTTATTATCGAGCTCATGCCCGGAGCAGGACCCATCTATAAGAAGCCTTATAGAATGGCACCGAAGGAGTTGGCAGAATTGAAGAAGCAACTAGCTGAGTAGTTGAGGAAAGGATTCATCCACCCTAGTGCCTCTCCTTGGGGCTCACCTGTTCTGTTTGTGGAGAAAAGGGACAGTACTATTTGACTTTGTGTTGATTATCGATCTCTCAATGAAGTCACAATAAAGAACAAGTATCCACTCCACAAGAGTGAAGACCTGATTGATCAACTCAATGGAGCCAAAGTGTTTTCAAAGATCAACCTCAGGTCTGGGTACTATCAGCTAAAGATCAGACCCCAAGATATTCCGAAGACGGCATTTGTAACCCGATATGGCTTGTACGAGTACATGGTCATGTCATTTGGATTAACCAATGCCCCGGCCTACTTCATGTACCTCATGAACAAGGTCTTCATGGAATATTTGGACAAGTTTGTTGTCGTCTTCATCGATGCCATTCTTGTCTACTCAAAGATGGAAGAAGAGCATGAGCTACACTTAAGGATGGTCCAAGACAAGCTTTGAGAGCACCAACGATATGCCAAATTCAGCAAGTGTGAGTTTTGGCTGCACAAAGTTGGGTTCTTGGGTCATGTCCTAACTGAAAATGGATTGTAGGTAGACCCTACAAAGATTGAAGCTGTGAACAAGTGGCAGTCCCCAACCACCGTCAAGGAGGTTAGGAGCTTCCTCGGACTTGCGGGATATTACCGCAAATTCATGGAAGGATTCTCCAGCATTGCACAACCAATGACTCAGCTCCTAAAGAAAGACAAGAAGTTCGAATGGACGCCCAAGTGTGAAGAAAGCTTCCAAGAGCTCAAGAGGAGATTGACCACTACCCCAGTTCTGGCAACACCCAATATTCACAAGGAGTTTGTGATATATTGTGATGCCTCTCGAACATGACTGGGGAGCGTTCTGATGCAAGAGGGCAGAGTCATAGCTTACCTTTCAAGGTAGCTGTGGCCTCACGAAGAAAACTATGCTACTCATGACCAAGTAAGCAGCAGTGGTTCATTCCTTGAAGACATGGCAACACTACCTCCTAGGGAAGCGGTGTGAGATATACACAGATCACAAGAGTCTGAAGTATATCTTCACTCAAAATGAATTGAACATGAGGCAGAGAAGATGGCTGGAACTGATCAAGGATTATGACCTTAGTGTTCAATGCCATCCCAGAAAGGCTAATGTGGTAGCAGACGCCCGAAGCAGAAAGGTTGCTCCCTGAATGCCCTGATGAAAGAAAGGCTGCCATCCCTGTTTGGAGAGTTGGAGCAGTTTGGCTTAGAGTTGGTTACATATGGGTACCTGGCCAACCTCGAAGCCAAGCCTACCCTGATGGACGAAGTCAAGGAAGCGCAGAAGGGACACGAGAGCATCGAAGGCATCAAGAGGAAGATGAAGCAAGGCAATGCCCCCGGATTCTCCGAAGACGAACAAGGAGTTGTGTGGTTCAAGGATCTCATTTGTGTGCCTAACAAGACAGAACTAAAGGAATTGATCCTACAAGAAGCCCATGCCACTCCATACTCCATCCATCCTGGAGGAGCCAAGATGTATCAAGACCTGAAGGAAAGATTCTGGTGGCACGGGATGAAAAGAGAGATTGCCACCTATGTTGCTAAATGTGATGTGTGCCAAAGGGTCAAGGCTGAATATCAGCGCCCTGCTAGACTGCTTCAACCACTCAAGGTTCCCGAGTGGAAATGGGATAAAATCGAAATGGACTTCATCACTGGATTACCAAGGTCCAGCAAGAGTCAAGACTCCATCTGGGTCATAGTTGACCATTTGACCAAGGTTGCCCACTTCATTCCCGTCAAGACGACCTACGAGGGGACCAGCTAGCCAGCCTCTACATCAACTGGATCGTGAGCCTCCATGGGATTCCTGAGGAGATTGTGTCTAACTGAGGTACCCAGTTTACCTCGTGATTCTGGAAAAGGTTCCAAGAAGCCTTGGGAACCAAGCTATCGTTCAGTACCGCCTTCCACCCCCAGACCGGAGGACAGATAGAACGAGTAAACCAGATACTCAAAGACATGCTTCGTGCATGTGTGTTGGCATATGGAGCCAAGTGGGAAGATTGCCTACCATTCGCCGAGTTCTCCTACAATAACAGCTACCAGTTCAGTCTTCAGATGGCACCGTTTGAAGTGTTATATGGGAGAAAATGCAGCACTCCCCTCAACTTGTCGGACACTGGAGAAGGACTAGTATTTGGACCTGATATCCTTCGTGAAGTAGAAGAGCAAGTTCAACTAGTCAGAGAGCGTCTGGAGACCGCCAAGTCAAGACAGAAGAGCTACGCCGATTCACGCCGCTGGGACATGGGTTTCTGTGTTGGAGACCATGTCTACCTCCGAGTCACACCTCTCAAGGGAACCCAGTGCTTCCACGTCAAAGGAAAGCTCACGCCTAGGTACATCGGCCCCTTCAAGATCACTGACAGACAAGGACAAGTTGCTTACCAGCTAGAGCTACCGCCCGAACTATCCGACGTGCACAACGTGTTCCACGTGTCACAACTCCAGAAGTGTCTTCAAGTTCCCGACAAGCCCGACCTCTTCAAGGACATTGATCACCAAGCCATCGACCTTCAGCCCGATCTAAACTACCGCGAGAGACCCATTTTCATTCTGGATGAAGCAAAATGACGTACTCGAAGCCGCACCATCAAGTATTTCAAGGTCCAGTGGAGCAACCACACTGAAGCAGAAGCAACCTGGGAGCGTGAAGACTACCTTAGATCCGAGTTTCCATATCTCTTTAAAGCCTAATTTAGGAATCTCGGGGACGAGATTCTTGCAATGGGGGTAGGTCTATCACACCCAGTGTTTTGTAGCAGGCCACTTGCATTAATAAAGCATGAAAAATTGGACCAACAAAAACTTTTGCATTGTTTGGCTTTTTATTTGATTGGATTTCTGTGTGTGATCACAAGTGCTCATGAAAGTCAATAACATAGCTCCACCTCCTATACTTCATCTCCTTGCTCCAAAACATTGCCCAATAATCATGCCATGTGTATAAGACAGAATAGTATTTTCTTACAAAAAGAATTTGGCCAAAAAGAATTTTCTAAATTAGGTTTTCCAAAACCCCCTGAATTAAGGCTTGCACTACAAGTACTTAATCAAGGTATGAATTTTTTTTCAAAAGGTGTATTTGACTCCTATTAGATATAGGACTCTCATAAACCACAAAAATATAATTTTCAAAATTATTTTGCAATTTTGTTTAGAGGCTTTTTCTTAAGGCCGGAAATGGTCTTTAATGGGCTAAAATTATTTTAATGTTTTAAAAATATTTGAGAAAATTTAGGGAAGCTCATTGGACATAAATTGTCCATATATATGAGTTTCAACACATGGCCACCGCAACACAGTGCCTCGCCGCCTCGGATCTGCTTCCCTCCGCCGATAGATGGCCACCGCAACACAGTCAACAATTTGGCCATGGGTTCGTCCAAGGCTCCACCCTCCTCCAAAACAACGGTTCCCCCAGTAAAAAGAAGAACATCACCGTGAAATCAGGAGGACACAGCACTGGCAACTGGAACTGGTACTCCTCTTCCCTTAATCGTGCAAATCTTACATGTCTGCTTGCATGGTATTTATCCCACAGATGACACTAGTTGACCGCTTCTTCCTGCACCTTCTTCCTGATACTAGATGTTCCTAGTAACTCGCCATGCACAATGTTTCTCCTCATATACTATTTCACCTTAGCTAGAGGTTCGTCGCCCTGCATGATTTCAATTCCTGGTCAGTTGCTTCCCAATTAAAGGAAGCATTCCCCAGCGTAACAGGCACTAGTCTGCTTATTACGCCGGGGAAGCAGCACCTCGGTGTTTATCTTAGGGGTGTGTGGGGCCTAGGAGCTGCTGGCGCCCGATCTGGAGGTCGGTCAGGCTTAAACGGATGGCCAGGGGGCGCTGCCAAGCACAGCGGTGGTGTGAGGTCGAGGGGATGGCGGGGCGGCGGAGGCAGGGGTCTGGGCCGGTGGTCGCTGGCGGTTCGAGAAAGATCGTCAACAGTGACTGGTGGGAGGTAGACAAAGGCCATCTACCCGTTCCTTGTAGATCGGATGGTTCAGAAAAAAATGACATACCTATTTATTTTCAGTCGACCGTTATTTTGATTGGACCACATGTGGTGGTGTGCTGGAGGTGTACCTGCAATTCCCAGCCATCCATGTGCTCATATATTACAAAATCATATGGAGTATAATCTAATTTTGTTTTCCATGCAATGTTGTAGAACAATGAGCTATCATATGTCTCCTGTCATTTATTTTTCAGCCACCAGCCATCTGCTACTTTTCTAGTGCACTAGTTCTGCACACACTTCACTCATACTCTCACTATTGTTTTTTTATGAATGGGTATTTCAGCCTCTGCCAAACTGTTGATAGAAACACGAAAGAAAAGAGAGAAGTCGCTCCAGCTTTGTACGCGGGTAGGCAAGACACGTTTCAGCACTTTAAAGGGTGCATTGTCAGTAGATGGTGACGGTAAACATAGCTCTAGAGTTGATGATCTCACTCGCCATGAACCACCATCCCAGGTGCTTGCTTTAACTTTGTATGTGGTTGCATGTTGCATATGGTGTCTAGCTTGTATTAGAAAGGCCAAAGTCGGTCTTTATTAAGATAAGGAAAGATATTTTTTACATGAACCACCGTCCCGGTAGCACCAGAAGCCAAATAGCTAATCACGGCACTGGGCGAGCCAGTGACAAGCCCAGCACAGACAGGCATCACCTGCAAGCTAACAAAAAAGCCACGGTGGTGGCGAAGCAGCCCACCTCCCACCAGGCTCTCAAGTACTCGATGATCATGCTCACCACTCCAGCCGGGTGTCTAGCTTGTATTGCTTAAAATTTGGTTAAATTGCATCTGCTTAGCTTACACATTATACCTTTGAATATGACATGGCTTCCTGTTTTTGGTACATACTGCTACATCTATGTATTAACCATGTTCTTACATCAAACTAATGTTCTTGTGTATCCCTCATCAATCACTTATGATGAGACAATCAGGCCCGTCGATTACTATGAGAAAAGATCCTCTTTTAAAGAATGCAGTGTCAGCCTCCCCACATGATTCTCAAGAAATAGCAAGGCTAGATAAAGATAGTCAACGTAGCTCTGTAGTTGATCACTGCATTTCCCCTACACCACCATCGCAGGTGCTTGCTCAAACTTGGCAGCGTGATATGTGGTTGCATGTTGCATATGGTGTCTAGATTGTAATTCTTCCAATTTGGTTAAATTTCATGTGCTATTCTGCTTAGTTTATACATTACACCAGTTAATGTGACATGCCTTCCTGTTTTTGGTACATAGTACATCTGTCTATTAAGAATGTCCTTACATAAAACTACTATTTTTTTGTATCCCGCATCAATCAATTATGACGAGACACCTTTAGTATATGCAGTGTGATATTGGTTGCATCTTTCATATGATTTATAGCATGCACTACTTCTAATTTGTTGAAACGCCATTTATGATGGGAGGCTTTTAACTTGGTAGAGTCATATTGGTTGCATCTTTCATGTGGTGTCTAGCTTGCATTGCTTCTAATTTGTTGAAATGGCTTCTGCTAAGTTTACACATATAGTTGTGAATATGCCATGCCGTCCTGTTTTTCGTATATATTCCATCCTCGTATCATGTGTTTGCCTTACATCAAAGTAGTGATTGTCAGTATCATGCATGAATGAATTCTGAAGAGTGAATTGTATTGCTTTTTCTTGTCAGTTTTACTTGACAATGCAAAATCAATAAAGCAGAAGGAAATTAGCAAGGCAGTGGATAAAGGTGCTCCTTCCAACCAACTGAAACAGAGGGCCTCTATAGATTCTACTCCACCATCCCCCCAACAAGATTTGCAAGACAACACATGCATAGACACTCAACGTAGTTGTGTTTATGATGAGCACGCCTCCCCTAGTCCACCATCATAGGTGCTCACTCTAACTTGGCACTGTTATATGTGGTTGCATGTTATGTATGATTTCTAGCTTGTATTGCTTCTAATTTTGTTGAATTCCATCTGCTTACTTTACACATTTTACTTGTGAATAAGACATGTGTTCCTGTTTCTAGAACATACAATATTTGTCAATCACACCATGTTCTTATATCAAAGTACTACTATTGTGTAACCTACAACAATCCCTTATCATAAGACACATTTAACTTGGGAGTGTGATATAGGTTACACCTCGCATTCTTTTCTAGCTTGTACTACTTCTAATTTGTTGAAATGGCACTTATGACGAGACAGTTTTAACTTGTTAGAGTGATACTCGTTGCATCTTTCATATGGTGTCTAGATTTCATTGCTTCTAATTTGTTGAAATGCCTTCTGCTTAGTTTACACATCATAGCTGTGAATATGCAATGTTGTCCTTTTTTCTTACACATTCAATCGTCCTATCATGCGGCGCCTTACATTAAAGTAGTGCTCATCAGCATCCTGCATTAATGAGTTTCGAAAACCAAATTTTTATTCATTTTTCTTGTTGGTTTGACTTGACTAGGCAATAAAATTAACTAAGAGGAAGGAAAAAATTAAGGCAGGGACTGATGGCGGTCTTCGGCGAAACCGGCATCCCAGGTGGTTTCTCTAGCTTGGCAGTGTGATATTGTGTTGCATGTTGCATACGGTTTCTAGATTGTATTACTTGTAATTTGATTAAATTACTTCTGCTTAGTTTACACAAATAGTTGTGAATATGTCATACCGTCCTGTTTTTCGTACATATTCCATCCTCGTATAATGTGTTTGCCTTACATCAAAGTAGTGATTGTCAGTATGATGCACGAATGAGTTCTGAAGAGTGAATTATATTGCTTTTTCTTGTCGGTTTTACTTGACAATGCAAAATCAATAAAGTGGAAGGAAATTAGCAAGGAAGTGGATAAAGGTGCTCCTTCCAACCAACTGAAATGGAGGGCCTCTACAGATTCTACTCTGCCATCCCCCCAACAAGATTTGGAAGATAACACATGGATAGACACTCAACATAGCTGTGTTGATGATGAGCACGTCTCCCCTAGTCCACGAACATAGGTGCTCCCTCTAACTTGGCAATGTTATATGTGGTTTCATGTTATGTATGATGTCTAGCTTTTATTGCTTCTAATTTGGTTGTATTCCATCTGTTTACTTTACACATTATACTTGTGAATAAGACATGTGTTCATGTTTCTAGAACATACTATATCTGTCAATCACAACTTGTTCTCACATCAAAGTAATACTGTTGTGTAACCTGCAACAATCACTTATCATAAGACACGTTTAACTTGGGAGTGTGATATAGGTTACATCTCGCATTCTTTTCTAGCTTGTACTACTTCTAATTTGTTGAAATGGCCCTTATGATGAGACAGTTTTAAATTGAAAGAGTGATATTCGTTGCATCTTTCATATGGTGTCTAGCTTTCATTGCTTCTAATTTGTTGAAATGCCTTCTGCTTAGTTTATACATCATAGTTGTGAATATGCAGTGGTGTCCTTTTTTCTTACACATTCAATCGTCCTATCATGTGGTCGCCTTACATTAAAGTAGTGCTTGTCAGCATTCTGCATCAATAAGTTCTGAAAAGTGAATTTTTATTCATTTTTCTTGTCGGTTTGACTGGACAAGGCAATAAAATTAAGAGAAAGGAAAAAATTAAGGCAGGGACTGATGGCGGTCTTCCGGTGAAACCGGCACCCCAGGTGCTTTCTCTAGCTTGGCAGTGTGATATTGTCTTGCATGTTGCATATGGTGTCTAGCTTGTATTGCATGTAATTTGATTAAATTACTTCTTCTTACTTTACACAAATAGTTGTGAATATGGCATGTCGTCCAGTTTTTCGTACATATTCCATGCTCGTATCATGCGTTTGCCTTACATCAAAGTAGTGATTGTCAGTATCATGCACGAATGAGTTCAGAAGAGTGAACTTTATTGCTTTTTCTTGTCGGTTTTACTTAACAATGCAAAATCAATAAAGCGAAAGGAAATTTGCAAGGAAGTGGATAAAGGTGCTCCTTCCAACCAACTGAAATGCAGGGCCTCTAAAGATTCTACTCCGCCATCCCCCAACAAGATTTGGAAGACAATACGTGCATAGACACTCAACATAGTTGTGTTGATGATGAGCACGTCTCCCCTAGTCCACCATCACAGGTGCTCCCTCTAACATGGCACTTTTATATGTGGTTGCATCTTTTGTATGATGTCTAGCTTGTATTGCTTCTAATTTTGTAGAGTTCCATCTGCTTACTTTGCACATTATACTTGTGAATAAGACACGTGTTCCTGTTTCTAGAACATATAATATCTGACTATCACACCATGTTCTTACATCAAATTACTACTGTTGTGTAGCCTGCAACAATCACTTGTCATAAGACACGTTTAACTTGGGAGTCTGATATACGTTAAATCTCGCATTATTTTCTAGCTTGTACTACTAATTTGTTGAGATGGCACTAATGACGAGATAGTTTTAACTTGGTACAGTAATATTCGTTGCATCTTACATATGGTGTCTAGCTTTCAATGGTTCTAATTTGTTGAAATGCCTTCTTCTTAGTTTACGCATCATAGCTGTGAATATGCAATGCCACTAATGAAGAAAGACCTTTAACTTGGTAGTGTGATGTTGTTTGCATTTTAAAATCTTGCATATGATTTATTTATTGTACTGCTTCACATTTGTTTAAATGCCAGTTATGACGAGACACTGTTAACTTGGCAGAGCGATATTTGTAGCATCTTTCATATGTTGTCTACCTTCCATCGCATTGCTTCTAATTTATTGAAATGCCTTCTGCTTAGTTTACACATCATAGTTCTAATTATCTCATGCCGTCCTGTTTTCGTACATATTACATCCTCCTATCATGCGGTTGTCTAACATCAAAGTTCAGTTCGTCTATATCATGCATGAATTTGTTCTAAAGAACTAAATTTTTATTCCTTTTTCTTGTTGGCTTGACTTGACATGGCAAAGAGAAAGAGGAAGGAACACATAAGGGTAGGGGATGGTGTTAGTACTCAGGACGCACGGAAATGGAAGCGGAAAAATTATGCAGATTCTGCTGGTACTGATGGTGCAATAGAAGGTCGAAGTCCACCAGAAAATTGTACAAACATGGTATCCCCTGCTACCCCAGCAGCAAAACAATCCAAACAAAAACGAATAGCTGCTACGAAACAAGCAACGACAACCCTAGTTGTTGCAACACCTTCTTCCACAGTACCAACATCTGCATGAGTTAGTCGTTCGGTAATTCTGCTAGCGGCAAGTTCCCAAGCTCCCTTGCCACCTGACACTACTTCCAAAGCACTCTTGACACAAGACGAGTTGGCAAGATCAGATGAACCTTGTGAGCTTCAACAATAAGATCATACGAGTTGCTTCTTTATATGTAGGCTCATAGTTTGATGTACACTAACACTTCCCATGTTCGTTGTTGAACTAGCACCTAGGTGCAAGTGGAAACATACATCAAGGATAATGCTCGACAGGTTAACTAAATCTAGAGGAGGAATAATGGTGATCCGTTTTGAGGCAGGTTTAAAAAGGCCACTTGATGCTACAGAGTCAGCCAAGTTAGCATCAGAGGCAGCCGTTGCCGTCAGGTGTCATGCACGTATGCTCCCAACATGGATTCAGTACAGGAATGATAAAGACGAAGCCTAGTTTAACACCTTCCTCAACCATTTATCTGTAAGTATGGTTATGTATGGAAATTAGTAATATCGTCTTGCTCTGTCCCATACTTTCTAGGTTGCTGGTAATGAGACTCCCATAATTTTCAACAGACGAGGTTCAAGTTGGATAGCCAAGATGATGCAACCAGACAAGCATGCACCCATGTTTTCAAGTCTGCTCGGTGACAGCATCGGTATAACTTGAGGAAAACTCACTTTGAAGGCAAGGCTAACAGTGAACTTGCCCAAACATCTCCAATGCAAAATATATCGGATGAAGATTGGAGAGGCCTTGTTAAACATTAGTCTGATCGAAAGTATCAAGTACATTACATATATGTGATCAGATCACATGTTGAACTCCTATTTGTGCATGTGCCTCAGAAATCTATCTTCTTGTAGGTGAACTGTTCAAAGAACAAGGCCAACCGTACGAAAGTGAAATTCCAACAGATAACAGGATCCCATAGCTATATTGCACACTGCGAGGCTCTTGTAACTAGCTGTTGTTTCACTCTTTTCGCTGTGCCATATTATCAGATCTATATTGACTAGTTACAAATGCAGAGGAAAGCCCGCAAGGATCAAAAAGTACCTGAACCAAATGTTGTGGAAATCTTCAAGGACTATCACACCAGCAAGACGAAGGGCATGACTGCACCAGTTAAAGTCGCTGTTCTAAGTCCTTAATCCTCATGCCTTTTAACTACTACTTACTCTGACTTGTGCATTAAACTGCACGGTTTGCAGCCAATGTCTATTACTCTTTTCAATTTTATACACAATTGTCTTAGCGTATCATTGCACCTTACAAGGTTTAAAAGAGAGGAGTGTTGTTCCTTTGATCTTGATCTGTAATCTAGTTCCACGCTAGACTTGTCTACACAACGTTACAATTGCATGTTTGTCTGTTCTCAGTTGTTTTGTGATATGAATGATGTCATACTATGCTTACCGTATTAAAAACTTTGTCTCTTTATCCTTAGCTGTCAATACAATGTGAAGAAGTAGACAATACATTAGCCATGGTACATGGTCATATGTTTGGATCCTGGTTTTATTATGTACTTTGCAGTAAAATACAACTAATATTTTACATGGGTTCAACAGAATAAGTTATGTATATAGACCAAAGCTATTTTATTTAGTTTTGTTGCCTCCTTAATATCTTCTGTTCTGGTATTACTAATGTACAAACTCAACATTTCAGCAAGCTATGGAACAATTGGTGGAACCGCCACCTTCTGAAGGTGACGAGGCAACTATAACCGCAATGTCACCTCTTGCTGGAGTTGGTTAGTACCTGTCCACTAATAGTGCCAAAAGCATGTTCCTGCATAATAATGGGTTGGTTGTTAAGGCAATCTCGTCCAAACTGCCTCATGATCAAGATATGCAAGCTCAAAACAATGTTATATCTACACTCCAGACACAAGTACAATCCCTAACAGAGACCCTTTGTCAAACAAGGACAACCATTGTTCGATGTCGTCAGGATATGCATGGTTTTGAAACTAGACTATCAGACATTTGCTATGTTGTTCAGGAGCCTAGGAGAAATGAAAGCGAAGGTTATGGTGCTCCATCAGACAGTACATCATGAAAACGTAACAGTTAGGTCAAATGAACTGAGCTTATGAACTTCTGGTGGTGCGTTTATCTGCCAGACTATTAACTTTTGTGCTAACCTTCCATTTGTTTTATGGTTGTAATTTGTTTTGTTGCGATACAAAATTTGTTCTTAACGTGCAGCGACCGGCTGAAGAAAATAGCCAACCATTTTTGTATAGTGTAGGGTGTGCCCTATATTTGCACTGGTGGCGAACTTTGATGGTCAGTGGATGTAATCTTTGCAATCGCCTTAATAGCCTAGCATTAGTTTCTGGCCTATTTATTTCCCTAGTCTTCTTTTTCCTTGGTTTGCTAGTGGTCGCAACAACCATGGGCCAGATACGGACCGTGGTAACCTTGAGCCTGCTACGGGCCGTAGGACCAATGGGCCTCCTACGGGCCGTCGGATAAATGGGCCTCCAATGGGTCGTAGAATCAATGGACCTCCTACGGGCCATCGGATAAATGGGCCGAAATGGGCCGTAAACGGGCGTAATTGGTATCGGGCCAGCACGGTAACAGGCCGTTAACAGGCCGGAAGACAGCAAAGGCTTAATTCTGTCACAGGCATAATGGGTCGTTAATGGTCCAGAATACATGACGGGTTGGAAACGGCGCAACGGGGTAACAGGCCACAAACGGGCCGATTCTATCCACGGGATGAATATGGCCGATGGAGGACTAGTCATACAAGACAAAGATACCAGAGCCATGAAGGACTCTGTGTCCATTGACAAAGCCGGCTAGAATTTGTAACCCTAGGTCCCCGAACTTAGGTAACCCCTCGTCTCTGATATTACCATTCATCCAACCTAACTTTAAGGTGCATCCTACATAATGCTCTGCTGGAATAATATTCGTCAATAAGGAAGAGAGGTGGAGACAATGCGTGCGAGATAGGCCTAAAGATAATGTGAGTGCAGGAGACACGTAGGCAGGTTTATGTATAGAGAAAGGGTCGATGGGGATCGTGCGTGCGTATGCGTGTGAGAGGAAGAGTGCTTGTGACAAAGGTTAGTGAAAACAGTCGTAAATGGTTGCGAGAGAGAGGGAGGGTGATATTGAGAGCATGTGTGCGAGAAGGACACCTCGGGGGAGAGTGTGTGAGCATGTGTGAGAGACCCTTGATGGATATACACCATGTGCGCGTATGTCTAAGAGATAAAGTTAGCGCGCGTGTGAGGAGGGGCTTATGGAGAGTGAATCTACACGTAAAAGACCGATGTACACATTGATTAAAAATATAATTTGTATCTAAATATTAGGATGGGATCATGATATTTGCAATTCACCTAAGCAACGGTCATTCATCCATCAGACATCCATATTCTATCGAATTTGAGCATGTCTATGTTATTATTCGACGTAATTGATCCATAGAGTCAGTATTTTGAACTTCAGACAATGCATCGCTTTAGCAATTCGAATATAAACATGAGTATAGTTCATGTTGTGTGTGTAAAGCGCATTATACAAACAAAAGTTACACAATGAACAATCTAAATAGCTAGCTAGGAACTAGCATACATTTTAATTCAACATAAGATGGTTTACAAAATTTGAATTCAACATGAAGTCCATTCAATTATTTGAATTCAAGATCATGGCATTTGTAAATCATACCTAAATTAAGGGGGCACCAATCTTTGCTCTACTTTTGTACATAATAGCATATATAGTTGTGTACAAAATAGATTCAAATTTACCTCCTCCATTCCAAAATAATCATAGTTATAGGATTTTCAAGAGTCAAAATTTCAAAAAGAAGCACATAATTTAATGAAGTTTTCAAACATATAAGGTCAAATTTAACGTTGTCTATTTAGGTCAATCCTCAAAGTTCAAGAGTACTCTAAACATGAATGCTTCTATTTCAAAATTTTGAATGAAGCGCCAAAAGAGCCTCTACTCGCCCGAAACCGCATGAGACCAAAGGAAATTACTTTTCTAACTCTGACCCATGAAACCTACCGGCCCGACGTCCAAAGGTCTAAATCAGGGTAGGTTTGTAAGTTCATCAAGATACCACGCAACCGCCTCCGAAAAACATTCATACACCGTGGCCACCTAAACACACATGCGCTCAGCCGAAATCGCTCCCGCCCACTATTTGGGACACCTGGGATTACTGTCCTACCCCCGACCCGCAGTAGGTCCGAAATTTAAGAGCGGGCAAAGTTTGTACTTTCCCCAAATTTCGAACAAGCGCGTCACATCTTTTCAAAAAAAAAACAAGTGCGTCCCAGACAGAAACATGGTTCCCCATTAGCTCCCCGCCCCCAGTCTGATTCCACCGCACCGGAGCTATTCCTGCTACGCCGTCCTTCACCGCCTCGGATCTGCTTCCCCTCCGCCGATAGACGGCCACCGCAACACAGTCAACAATTTGCCCATGGGTTCGTCCAAGGCTCCACCCTCCTCCAAAACATCGGTTCCCCCGGTAAAAAGAAGAACATCACCATGAAATCAGGAGGACACAGCACTAGCAACCGGAACTGGTACTCCTCTTCCCTTATTCGTGCAAATCTTACATGTCTGCTTGCACGGTATTCATCCCATAGACGACACTAGTTGACCACTTCTTCCTGCACCTTCTTCCTGATACTAGATGTTCCTAGTAACCCGCGATGCACAAGGTTTCTCCTCATATACTATTTCACCTTAGCTAGAAGTCCGTTGAGGGAGTCCTGGATTAGGGCGTCCTCGGGTATCCGGTCTATTCGATATGGGCCGGACTGATGGGCCGTGAAGATAAAGCAGAAGACCATCCCCCGTGTCCGGGCAGGACTCCTATATGCGTGGATGACAAGTTTGGTGTCCGGATGTATTATTTCCTTCTTCTGTAAACCAACTATGTACAACCCTAGGCCCCTCCGTTGTGTATATGAACCGGATGGTTTAGTCCGTAGACGCAATCAGAATAATCATAGGCTAGACAGCTAGGGTTTAGCCATTACGATCTTGAGGTAGATCAACTCTTGTAACCCCTATACTCATCGAATACAATCAAGTAGGACGTAGGGTTTTACCTCCTTTAAGAGGGCCCGAACCTGGGTAAATATCGTGTCCCCCTTGTCCATTGTTACCATCGATCCTTAGACACACAGCTTGGGACCCCCTACCCGAGATCTGTAGGTTTTGACACCGACATTGGTGCTTTCATTGAGAGTTCCCTTGTGTTGTCGACAGAAGAATCGATGGCTCGCCTCATTGTCGATAACGATGCTGTTTCCGGGGAGACTTTTCTACCTGGTCAACACTTTGTGTTTGGCAGCTTCACGCTACGTACCAACTCGACCGGCCACCTTGAGCAGGTCGACAGCTATGCCCCTGGTCACCAGATCAGGTTTACAAGTTTTAACTACAACGCCGATATCCGAGGAGATCTAATCTTCGAGGGGTGCACGGCCTCGGCCGCCGCTCCCCACCCATACAAAAAAGGCCCTTCGGATCCGCTATCAGATCCAGTCCAGGGGTCGACTATCATGCCCGCCCTGGCCTTAGATCCGATGCGGAACACTTCGTCCGAAGACGGGAGGGTGAATCCCGCCGGACTCTCTCCCATTACGGAGCTTTTATCCAGAGACCCAGATGCAACCCAGCCGTCGGCGGACCCGGAGTCAAACGGGACTCTCCCCGTCATTGGGAAGCCGGATTCGCCTCTAGACGTCAACTCCGAGCTCTCGAGGGTCTGCGTCTATCGGACTCGGCCAAGTGGTTATTACCGAACCCAGCTTCGCAGATCCTCAGACGCCTGTCCAGCTTTCACTCTTAAATGAAACACTGGACCTAATACGATCTCTTGCCATCACGGAAGTATTACCTCCGAACTACGCCCAGCTTGAACTGGGGGCTGAGAGTAGGGAATTTTGCGTCCCACCCACCACCCACTTAATAGCCACTGTCGAGGATTTAACCGACATGCTAGATTATGCCTCCGAAGACATCGACGGCATGGACGATGATGTCGGAGTTGAACCAGGCCAAAACCCGCCCATCACTGGGCGTTGGACAGCCACTTCTACTTATGATGTATACATGGTGGACACGCCTGAAAAGAAGGACGATGATGGCACTCAAGATCCAGATGAGAAGGAGCCCGTCGATGAACCACCAAAGCGCCGGCGTCAGCGGCGCCGTCCACGATCGCGTCGGGCAAGGGAAAGCAATACCGGCACCGGAGATAATGACACTCTGGACAACGTCAAAGACTCCGACCACCTCGCTGAGCCTGCGTTCGAGCAGGACGAGAGGGAAGAGGGTCAAGTCAACCCCGACGAACTTGCCGATCACGGGGATTCGGAAGATAGTAATTACTTACCTGTCTCCGAAGAGGATATTAGCCTTGGTGACGAAGATTTCATCATCCCAGAGGAACCCCTCGAACAAGAACACTTCAAGTGATGGCTGATCGCCACTGCATGGAGCCTGAAAAGGAAACAACAGCAGATTCAAGCCGAAAAGGATACGCTCAACGACAAATGGACTAAGGTCCTGGCCGCCGAAGAGGGATACGGCTATGAGCGCCAAACAAAGAGCTATCCTAAGCGCAGGCTCCTGCCACAATTCGACGAAGAGTCCTTTGAGCCAATACCATCAAAATACAATCATGCTGATCAGCCGGACCGACCACCACGTGGACGGGATAAAATGGCCAATTATGCTGAACACCAGCCCGTGCCCCCTCGTAACAGAGGCAAGGAAGTAGCGGCTCCGAGCTACTCGTACGACCTACGTCAGGACCTGAACAATAGAGCCGGCCAGACCAGATCCATCTATGGATCAAGAGGACGTGCCCCCACACGAGATGACGGCCATCAAGCCTGGCATGACAAACCTAACCAAGTCCGGGGTCAGCACCGAACACAGATGTCATCCGAACTCCGTCGCGATGTCGCCCGGTACAGAGGTGCCGCACACCCCATGTGCTTTACCGATGAGGTAATGCAGCACCAATTTCCGGAAGGGTTTAATCCCGTGAACATCGAGCAATACGATGGAACAATGGATCCCGCCGTATGGATTGAAGATTTTCTTCTCCACATTCACATGGCTCGCGGAGATGATCTCCATGCCATTAAATACCTCCCTCTAAAGCTGAAAGGACCAGCACAACACTGGTTGAATAGCCTCCCAGAGAACTCCACTGGAAGTTGGGAAGATTTAGATGATGCTTTTCGCGACAACTTTCTGGGCACTTATGTCCGGCCACCGGATGCTGATGACTTGAGTCACATAGTCCAGCAACCTGGAGAGTTTGCTCGCAAACTTTGGAATCGGTTCTTAATTCAAAAGAATCAAATCATAGACTGTCCGAACGCCGAAGCCCTAGCGGCATTTAAGCACAGCGTTCGTGACGAATGGCTTGCCCGACACCTCGGTCAGGAAAAGCCAAAGACTATGGTAGCTCTTACTGCACTCATGACCCGCTTCTACGCAGGCGAAGATAGCTGGCTGGCTCATAGAAGCAACAGTACGAGTGACCCTGGCACCTCTGAGGCTAGGGATGGCAATGGAAGGCCACGACGCAATAAAAACAAGTGTCGGAACAACAACGAAGAAACAGAGGATACGGCGGTAAATGCCGGATTCAGTGGCTCTAAACCCTATCAACGGAAGAAGCCATTCAAAGGTACTAGGGACGGTCCGTCCAACTTGGACAAGATGCTGGATCGACCCTGCCAGATTCATGGCACCCCTGACAAGCCTACCAACCATACCAACAGAAACTGCTGGGTTTTCAAATAGGCCGGTAAATTAAGCACCGAACATAAGGGGAAAGAGCCTCCAAGCAAGGACGATGATGAGCCTCGCCCACCGCGCACCGGGGGACAGAAACAATTTCCCCCCGAGGTAAAAATGGTGAACATGATCTACATCACCCACATCCCCAAGAAGGAGCGCAAACGTGCATTACGGGACGTCTACGCCATAGAGCCTGTCGCCCCAAAATTCAACCTATGGTCGGCTTGTCCGATCACCTTTGATCGCAGGGACCACCCAACCAGTATCCGTCACGGAGGTTCGGCGGCCCTGGTACTCGATCCTATCATTGACGGATACCATCTGACTAGAGTCCTTATGGACGGCGGCAACAGCCTCAACTTGCTCTGCCAGGATACTGTCCGCAAGATGGGTATCGACTCGTCAAGAATCAAACCTAGCAACACTACCTTTAAAGGAGTGATACCTGGCGTGGAGGCCCACTGCACAGGCTCTTTAACACTAGAAGTCGTATTCGGCTCTCCAGATAACTTCCGAAGCGAAGACTTGATCTTCGACATCGTCCCTTTTCGCAGTGGTTATCATGCACTGCTCGGACGAACGGCCTTCGCCAGCTTTAATGCGGTCCCGCACTATGCTTATCTGAAGCTCAAAATGCCTGGACCTCGTGGCGTCATCACAGTAAATGGGAATATGGAGCGCTCCCTCCATACTAAGAAGCATACTGCGGCTCTAGCAGCCGAAGTACAGGGCGGTCTCATCAAGCCGGATAACCCATCAGTCATCAAGACCCACGACTCTGCAAATCGAGTCCGATCCGCACTACAACGCGATAGCCCGGTGGAGCCGGAGCTTAAATAGCAGTTTAGCCTCCGTCGACCGCCCCATAAGGTTGTGGCATACATACCACGCGTTCATAACTACGCACTTAAAATACCTTGGGCAGCGCCGGAGGCACACTGCGGAAAAGGTCCATAGTACGGTTTGACCCTATTCGGACCTCAACTTTTTTTCCCACTATAGGTTCGTTAAAAAACCTACCTCGTCTACGGAGGCTCTTTTCCAGGTCCCTCTTTCTTACGGATGACCATCATGTCCTCCTCTTAAAGGATTTCCCACCAAGGAGAGACGGCGCAAACATGCGGCAGGGCACCATTGGGATCTTCAAACCACTACTTTTAGGCCCTGTGTAAACCTTTTCCTTGTGTAAAACTTTTGGCATGTAAAATAGCCTCGATATTTATGGCATTATCTGTAATAATACGGCTCGACGTACTCATCAGGGTATAAAGGAAGCAGTTGATCACCACTTTTGTTTGGCACTCATTTATTTTTGTCATCTGTATGCCCTCCCTACTTCAGACTGCCACACGTGCTTTAGTCCGGCCTTAACACCGGGGGCTGTATTCGGTCCTGCACGTTTCAAAGTCCGAACACCTATAGGGTACTCTTTGACATCCCGGATATTGCATTATATGCATCGGCTCCGAATCATGTCTTTGGTCTATAGTTGGGTTGCCCGGCTCCTGTGCTTACCACCTTACGTTCCGCTCGTTCGGCTAAGGTAGTAAAGGGAGAACTACTGCGATTGTATTTCTGGTTCGTCCGATCAAGTACCTCAGTAGAGAAAGCCGAAAACTGACTGTCATGATAAGTGCGAGCTGGTCGGCGATTCGGCAACTTAGTGTTATACTACAAATCGTTAGCGATTTACTCCGTGTTATACGAGGGGCTGGTCTTCATCCAGCCGCATGGAAAAGGCACCATAGTCCGGATAGCCGCACACGCACCAGGGGCTAGTACTTAGCCCCACAGTCAAACTCCTATGGCTAAGTGAAAGTAATAAAGCCGCATAGTCTAATTGCCTGGTTCACCACGCTGACACCTCCTTTACGGACCAAGACGTTGGATAAATTGTGGTCACGTGTTACACCGAACACCCCTGTAGCATCTACATGGGGGCTGAAGCCGACGACGGGCAACTTTCAGAAATAAAACAATAAATGGCCGCACAGGAGGAAAAATTGCTTGAAAGAAAAGGCGCAAACATAGCTATATAAACAACATGGGTTCATCGCAATGTTTGTACAAACCCGAACACACTCAATCAAATATTACTTCCTTAGAGCATTGACCCTCAATCACTCGGGCTCCTTCTAGGACGTCATCGAAGTACCTTACTGGCTTCCGGTGATCTTTGCCTTTGGGCGGGCCTACGGTTGCCACTTCGGTAGCCTTCATCTTTGCCCATTGCATCTTGACGCTGGCGAAGGCCATCCGGGCACCCTCTATGCAGGCCGAGCGCTTCAATGCATCAATCCGAGGCCGCGCATCGATAAGCCGCTTCACCAAACCCAAGTAGCTACTAGGGATTGGCTTGGCCGGCCAGAGCTGGACTATCAAGTCCTTCATGGCCAAACCTGCCACCCTATGCAGCTCAGACAGCTGCTTCAGTTGGTCACCCAGGAGAGGCATCGAGTGTTCCGGCGTGACAAATTGTGACCAGAACAGTTTCTCGGTCGAGTTCCCCTCCTGGGCTCAGAAGTACTGTGCGGCATCAGCAGCACTCTTCGAAAGATCCGCAAACGCGCCTGGAGAACTCCACACTCGGGTCAGCAAAGCATACCTCTGACCTCCAAAGACAGTCTGCAAAAGAAAGGCCTTACCAGCCGCTATCTGCCTCGCCTGATGGATCTCTTCACGAGCACTTCGGGACTCGATCTGCGCCTCTTTGGCATCATGGAGAGCCTTGGCGAGCTTGGTCGACTGGTCCGAAGTCTTCTGCTCTAAAGCTTCGCATTTGCTGATGGCATCCTTCAGCTCCTGCTCTACTTCGGCCACCCGAGCTTCGTGTTGGCGGCGGGCATCTTGCTTGGTCTTCAGTATGGCAGCCGCCTTGTCAGCGGCTGCCTTATTCGCCTCCGCCTCCTTTTTGGCCTGGGCAAGGGCGCTTTTCAGGGTCTCGACCTCGGCTGCGCCAGCTGTGATTATAATCAAAGCATGCCATGAATTAATCTCTAAATATACATATCACTTCTGATATCAAAATAAACTTTTAACATTATACGCATACCTTGCATCTCATCAAACCGCTTATTAATGCGGTCGATTTCCTCATTGGCCACCTGAACCTTTCGATTGAGTTCGAAAACTTCTGCGGCCTGAGCGGTTGCCGCCAACAGGGAAGCCTGTTACAATAAACAGCACAACATGTTAACTCTCCCGAATACTATATGGATCTTCTGTCCGGTTTCTTGTAACCGAACAGAGCCTCAGGGGCTACTGTCTGTACACAGGTATATTCCTCTATATGAAAAGTTTTTAGAACATTACGTCGCATACCTCAAAGCATGTCAGTAGGCTGGTGAAGGCTTCGTTCAGTCCACTCTTAGTAGACTGAACCTTCTCCGCCACCGCACCCATCATGGTGCGGTGCTCCGCCACGATGGAAGCATGCTGCAGTGCTTCCTCCAGAGCGTTGGGCGCCTCCGGATTAGTGGAGGTCGCCGATGGAGCTGATGCTCCTCCCTCCTCTTTCGAAGAGGGCTGCTTATCCCATCCCGGAGCCGTGTTGGTCTCCGGAATGGTGTCCGGCTAGGGCCCGGATTGTTGGGGGTCCCCACCATCGGTTGTCATAGGGGTCACCTCCCGTAGGTTTTTGCCGATCGAGGTATTAACCTCAGGCGCCTTCTCGGCGGCTTCGTTCGCCCCCCCCCCTCTGCCAAGAGAGGTCCTTTGGGACGACACCTCGGTGTCCTCCATGACGATAGGCGAGGTGGCACGCGTTGGCGTGTCACTCTCTACCATTTCAGGTGGCAGAGAGTTCCCCTCCGATGATGGGGTTTGCGGGAGCTCGCGGGGAGGGCTGAAAGGCAAATAGCAAAATAACTTATATAATGGAAGCAGGTACACCGAAGATAAATAGTAAGTTTCGGAATACTTACAATTTGGCCAGGGGCTTCACCCTGGGTGGCTTCTTGGGGACTAGTTCGGTCTCTGAGTCCGAACTGTCCGGAAGAGCCAGCTTCCCTCTCTTGGGCGCCTCCTCCTCCAGGTCTTCGGAGGCCGCCCTTTTCTTCTTCCTCCCCTTACAGGGGGAGTCGATCTCCACCTCCTCCTCCTCTTCTTCCTCATCTCCTTCATGGGAAGAGACGGCTTCGGTCTCTCCGGACACTATTTTCGAAGGACCTTTATGGCGGGGGCCACCCTTGGCCTCCTTGCCTTTCTTCTTCTTTGTCTTCCTATCCGGCGCCTGATAGGGCGCTGGAACCAGCATCTCCGTTAGCTGGGGTATGGCCGGATCCTCAGGCAGCGGTGTCGGACACTTGATCCGCTCCGCCTTTGCCGTCCAGGCCTGTAAAGAAAGCAGGCAATATTATTTCTATCATATCCGAAATATTGATCGGATAGGTCTTCGAAAAGACTGCTTACCGCCGTGGCCGGGTTCTCGATGTCGAGCCCAATATCTTCATTCATCTTCGGCCACTTTTTCTGAGCCTTGAAGAGCTGCTTCCATATATCTTCATGCGTGGTGCCGAAGAAGCGCTTCAGGGTCCGTGGCTTCTCCGGATCAAACTCCCACATGGGGGAGGCCCGGAGCTGGCAAGGAAGGATGCGGCGGAAAAACATCACTTGAATAACGTTTGTGAGACCAGTGTTCTCACCCAACATGTCGAAGAAGCATTTTTGGCGCACCTTCACCTCCGGTTTGGACCCCCAATCAAGACCTTGGCGGTCCATGAGGTGAGTCTCGTGGGGGGTCCAGATCTGAAGTCAGGCATTGCTGCCCAGTTGGCGTCGCGGGGTTCGGTGATGTAGAACCACTCCTGCTGGCACACCATGACCGTCTCCACGAATGCCCCTTTGGGCCAAACGGCGTTGGGGAGCTTGCTCACCATAGCCCCGCCGCAGTCCGTGACCTTAGCTCATGGAGAATACGGTGAGGACTGTGTGTCCGGGACTGTGTGTCCTCAGGTTTAAATACCGAGCCGCTCCAACCAGACGTACAACTGTCACAGCAGTTGGAACTGGTCTACCAAATCATTGTCTTCACCGAGCTACTGGTTCTATTTCCTCAACTCTTTCATTTCCTCATTCATGTGTTGATTTACTTGATCATTACTATGTGAAGACTTTGACTGAAGACTTTCTCAATTTCCTCAATCCTATTTCTTCAGTCATTTAGTCTTCAGCCTGCTTATCCTGTGTTTCACGCTACCTGTACTCTGTGCCTATTTCATTTCATCATGATGACTGTACTTATGCCATGTTATGTTTGCATCTGAGTACTTATTCCGCTGCTAAGTAGTTCGTTGCTTAGGAATTTCCTCACCTTGAAATTCCTCAGTGACGAATTTGTAAAAATCGCCTATTCACCCCCCCTCTAGTCGATATAACGCACTTTCAATTGGTATCAGAGCAAGGTACTCCCTTGTTCTGTGTGATTTTGGTTTAACCACCTGGAGTTTTAGTTATGTCGACTGCAGGCATGATCAAGGTCTCGGCTGGGTGTCCTACCTTAGATGGGACGGACTACCTCTACTGGAAGAATAAGATGCGCATGCATCTTGAGGCAATTGACAACGATCTCTGGTACGTTGTGGAAAATGGTGTTCCCTCTGGCACTCCTTCCGTGAATGCTGCTGATGTGAAGAGATTCAAGAAACTCGACTCTCAAGCGAAGAATATCATATGTGGCCATCTGAGTAAAGGACAGTACGACAGAGTGAGTGCTTTGGAGTCTACTAAGCTTATCTGGGACAGGCTGTGCAAGGTCAATGAAAGAATCTCAACTCAACGTGATTCTCGAGTTGACGTTCTTCGCAATCTCTTCAACCGCTTCAAAAGACTCGACAATGAGAATGTCCAGCAAACCTTTGATCGCCTCACTGACATTTCAAATGAGCTTCAAGCACTGGGTGCCACTGACATCACCGACCATGAGGTGGTGAAGAAATTGCTAAGGTCACTTGATTCTTCATTCGATACACTGGCACTGATGATTCAAGAACGTGGAGACTACAAGTCACTTGATCCTGCTGATATCCTCGAGAGGCTAAATACTCATAGGTTCCAACTTGCTAAGAAGAGAGATCTCTACGGACCGAGCTATGGCATATCTCGTGCACTGAAGGCCAAGGTAGTCTCTGAATCTGAAGATGAAGATTCTGGTAGCAGCCTTGGTGATCCTGAAGAACTGAGTCAGGAGCTAGCAATGCTCGTGAGGAAATTCCAAAAGTTCTCTAGACGTGGCTGATTTGGAAAATCCTCAAGAGGTGATGACATGAAATCAGATTCCTCATCCCGTGATTACAAGAAGAGAACTTGCCACAAATGCAAGAAACCTGGTCACTACATAACTGATTGTCCTTAGTGGGAGAAGGAATCAAAGAAGAAGAAATACAAGGATGATAGTTCAGATGACTCTAAGAAGAAGAAGAAGAAATCTTCAAAGTCCTCATCGTCAAAATCTTCAAAGTCTTCATCTCACAAGAAGAGCAGCTCCAAGAAAGCTCGGGCATTCATTGGCAAGGAAATGGAGTCTGAAGCTGAATCTGAGGAACATGAGGAAGAGGAGGCATCTGAAGAGTCAGACTCTGGTGTGGCGAGCCTAGCCCTCGCTACTGCTTATGTCAGCAAGTCCATCTTCAACACTGAGGAAAATGGCTTCCCCAACACTGCTGATGACGGCAACGATGACTATGCTCCCACCTATTGCTTCATGGAAAAAGGTGCCAAGGTATTCAAATATCCCTCCTCTAAATCAAGTGAGGATGAATCTGATGATAACCTCAAACCCAGCTATTCCAAACTTGCTAATATTGTTGTTAAACAACAAAAGGCTTTGGAAAAGGTTCAAAATATGCTAGACAAAAGCGATGATCTGTTAGGTGAGGAAATGGATCGAACTCAAACACTAACTGATAATCTTCAGCAACTACAGTCTAAGTTTGACAACCTTCAAAGTCGTCATGAAACTCTCTTAGCCGATCATGAGAAGCTTTCTTATGAATTTCTTCAAAGAAAGCAAGATCTTGAGAAGCTAAGGGTGAGTCATGAAGATCTTTAGAAGGAAAATGATTCATTACTTGCTCAACAGATTAGTTCCGCTCAGGAAGAATTTATTCCACCATGTTTGAAATGCATTGAACGTGAAACTGCTAATTCTTCACCTGAAAGTTCAAATGCTTCTATTACTGCAAATTCTTCAACTATCTCTCTTGTCACAAATTCCTCATCTGAGGATACCACTAGTATCACTAACGAAAATGCAGGATTGAAGGAATTGTATGTGACAGGCATGTACAAAAGCCTCAAAGGGCATCAGGCTCTTTGTGATGTGCTTAAAAAGCAGATCCTGAACAGGAACCCTAGGAAAGAGGGTATTGCTTTTGAGGGGAAACTCAATGCTGATGGAAGCTACTGGAAACCTAAGCAGTATCCCAAAACCTCATGGGTTGTTGCGAAGGGACCTCCTGTGGATCCATCCACTTTATCTGGCTTTACTTGTGAATCCTCATATTCATCTAATGAGTCATTTGACACCGACTATAAACTGTTCAAAAATCAGAATGGTGAAGTATTTGCTAGATATGTTGGAACTAACTGCAGGAATGGTCCCCCTATGAAGAAAATCTGGGTTCCCAAAAGGTGCCTTGAAAGTCTTCAGGTGAATGTCCTCGTGACACCACCTGTGAAGAATAGGAACCCTAGATCAAATTTCTCATATGGACCGAAGTCTTCATATGGATCCAAGTCCTCTTATGGATCAAATTCCTCAGGTGGATCCATGTCCTCATATGATCATCATGCTAATGCTTCTGTTTCGCCGGGAAAATCTAAGAGTTCTGATTATGTGCATTATTCTTCAAATCATTATGTTCATAAGTCCTCGAAGAATTTCTCTGCTTACTCATATGCCTATACTAATCCCTCTCGTGTGAAATGAAGCGCTTTGGCATCAATGCCACCTTTCTCTTATGGAGCTCGCAGAATGATGAACTCTTTGCCACCCCTCCAGATGTGGGTGGTGAAGAAAAAGAACTAACCTCTTATGCAGGGTCAGGTCTCCAGATGAACTAAATCATCTGAAGAATTTTCTGGAGAACTGAAATGCTTGAAAGGACGCAAGCTAATCATGAAAAAATGATTCATTCATTTCACACGTCCTCATACTGCTATATATACATATGTTGCATTAATTGATGAAGTTCTGTCTGATGAAATTGATGTCATATTCTTCACTGATGAAGTATATGAGTTCGTAAAATGCACTAATTCATCTGCAGGATGATTTACCCAAAGCTACTGAGTGGGTCCTCGATAGTGGATGTACTAATCACATGACCGGTGACAAGAGCTTACTGATGAACACTCCTTTATCTCCATCGCATTTGAAGCATATCATCTATGCAGACAAAGGCAAAAGCAAGGTATTGGGTCTAGGTAGGGTTGCAATCTCAAAGGATCGACACATGGACAAAGTCATGCTTGTCGAGTCCCTCGGATTCAACCTCATGTCTGTCTCAATGCTTTGTGATCTTGATATGGTTGTTGTCTTTGGCAAATATCGCTGCTTAGTGCTCATGGAATCTGACAATTCCAAAGTCTTCGAAGGCTTTAGGAGAGGAGACTTGTATATTGTTGATTTCTCTGTAGGACCACAGCCTGCCACTTGTCTACTTGCGAAAGCTTCAGAAGGCTGGCTATGGCATCGACGACTAGGTCATGCTGGCATGAGGAACTTACACACGCTCGTGAAGAAAAAGCACGTCATTGGCATTGAGGGTGTCAAATTCCTCAAAGATCTCTTTGTGGGGCTTGTGAGGCTGGAAAGATGACCAGAGCCAAGCACCCCTCGAAGACTATCATGACTACCTCTCGTCCTTTTGAATTGCTTCATATGGATCTCTTTGGCCCTACTCATTATGCCACACTAACAAATGCAGCATCTCTATATGGCTTTGTTATTGTTGATGATTATTCTCGTTACACATGGGTGCATGTCATTACTTACAAAACTGAAGTGCAGGAAGTCTTCAGACGATTTTCTTCAAGGGCTTCGACGAATTTCGGTGTGAAAATCAAGCATATTCGGAGTGACAATGGGACTGAGTTCAAGAATATTGGTCTTGATGACTATCTTGATGAACTTGGTATTACTCATGAGTTATTAGCCCCATACACTCCTTAGCAGAATGGCGTAGTGGAGCGAAAGAACAGGACTCTTGTTGTGATGGCTCGCACCATGCTTGATGAATATAAGACACCTCGTCACTTCTGGCCGGAGGCAATTGATACTGCATGCCACATCATCAACAGGGTATATCTTCACAAATTCTTCAAGAAGACCTCATATGAACTCCTCACTGACAAGAAACCCAATGTGAGTTATTTCAAAGTCTTCGGTGCTAAATGTTGGATTAGAGATCCCCATCACAATTCTAAATTTGCACCGAAAGCACATGAAGGTTTTATGCTTTGTTACGGAAAAGACTCGCATACCTACAAAGTCTTCAACACCCATCACCACATGGTTGTTGAAACTGTAGATGTGCGGTTCGATGAAACTAATGGCTCGCAAAGAGAGCACCTACCTCCTGTGCTAGATGAAATGTCTCTTGAGGAATCCATCAAGCTAAAGGCTACTGAGGATGTCATACCTACTGAAGAATCTGCTGAAGAAGTCATTCCTGATCGTGAAGAAAATCATGCTGGTGCATCTGAAGATTTTGGCTCTGAAGAAAATGCTGAGCCAAGTCAAAGTCATCAACCTGCTCATCCTCTGGTTGCAAATGAAGTGCAGATTGAGAGAATCATCAACGACATCAACACACCATGTCCTCTCACTCGCTCAAAAGCTTCACATTTGTCTAACTTTTGTGGGCATTTTGCTTTCGTCTCTATCACAGAGCCCACCAAAGTAGATGAGGAATTTCTGGAGCCTGAATGGATTCAAGCGATGCAAGAGGAGTTACATCAATTCGAGCTGAACAAGGTGTGGGAGCTTGTCAAGCGACCAGACCCTCGCAAGCACAATATCATCGGCACCAAATGGATCTACCGCAACAAACAAGATGAAAATGGCCTAGTGGTGAGGAATAAGGCTCGTCTTGTAGCTCAAGGCTACACACAGGTTGAAGGAATTGATTTCGATGAAACTTTTGTACCTGTTGCTAGACTTGAGGCTATTCGCATATTGCTTGCCTATGCTAACCATCATAATATCATCTTATATCAAATGGATGTGAAAAGTGCATTCCTCAATGGTAAGCTTGAGGAATAAGTATATGTTGCTCAACCCCCAGGTTTTGAAGATCCCAAGCATCCTGATCAAGTCTTCAGACTCAATAAGGCCCTCTATGGCCTCAACCAGGCCCCTCGGGCGTGGTATGATACTCTGAAGGAATTCCTCATGAAGAAAGGCTTCAAACCCGGTTCACTCGACCCAACTCTTTTCAACAAAACATATGATAATGAATTATTCGTGTGCCAAATATATGTTGATGATATTATCTTTGGTTGTACTAACCAACATTATACTGATGAATTTGCTTATATGACGAGTGAGGAATATCAAATGTCCATGATGGGAGAATTGAATTTCTTCTTAGGACTTCAAATTCGTCAACAACGCAATGGCATCTTCATTTCTCAAGAGAAATACCTCAAGAACGTTCTGAGGAAATTCGGTATGCAAGATTGCAAAGGCGTCAAAATCCCTGTGCCCACAAATGGCCATCTATGCACCGATGAAAATGGTATAGACTTTGCTCAAAAGGTATACCGCTCCATGATTGGCTCTTTACTGTATCTATGTGCATCTAGGCCAGATATTATGCTTAGTGTTTGCATGTGTGCCCGTTTTCAAGCTACACCAAAGGAATCACACCATAAGGCTGTGAAACATATTCTTCGATATCTAGCTCACACTCCAACACTTGGATTATGGTATCCCAAGGGCTCGGATTTTGATCTCATTGGATATTCTGACTCTGACTATGCTGGTGATCGTGTGGATCGCAAGTCAACATCAGGCACATGCCATTTCCACGGACGATCTTTAGTATGTTGGTCCTCAAAGAAGCAGAACTGCGTATCACTCTCTACTGCTGAAGCTGAGTACATTGATGCTGGTTCTTGCTGTGCTCAACTGCTGTGGATGAAGCAAACCCTCAAGGACTACGGCATCAATGTGAAGAATGTGCCACTCTTCTGTGACAATGAGAGTGCCATCAAGATTGCTCATAACCCAGTTCAGCACTCGAAGACAAAGCACATCCAGATTCGTCATCATTTCCTTCGAGATCATGTGTTGAAGGGCGACATCTCTATTGATCAAGTGAAGTCTGAAGAACAGCTAGCGGATATCTTCACCAAGCCCTTGGATGAGAAGAGATTTAGCAAGTTGCGGTGTGAGCTAAATATCTTAGAATCTTCGAATGTCCTTTGAAAAGGACACACATCCTAACTCTTATGCAAATTGATGACTTAGATGCGCAACACACGAAGAAACGTTTTTTCAAATCAATGAAGACTAACCCTCTAAGTGTGAAGAAATTAATGAAGAATTTGATTCTCAGAGCCCTACGACAATTGTACGCGGCGTCTGAAATCATCATTCTTATACGGTGGGTTACGCCACCACAAAAAGTTGAAAATATTCAAAAATTGAGTTTTTCTTCATTTTGCAAATTCTTCAAATTTTCAAATTCTTCAACTTTGCAAAGTCTTCACTCTTTCCGACTGTGTTCTTCATTGACTATATACATATATTTGAGTTTTCATGTCCTCTACAGCATTCACTTATTGATAATTCTTCAAAATTGATTTTCTTCTAAGTGAATGTGATCGGGCCCTTTCCCCCTCTATGCTAAACTCAACCCAGTCTATTCACAAATTCTTCATGTGCGTTCTATTTGAAACCCGTTCAAAGTCTTCACTGTGTCCTTGACAGCTGAAGAATTTGCGAACGAAACATTAAAATATTCTTATCCGAATTTTCGGCTTTTGCCGCTCAAACCGTTCCATATCCCTCGATAAGATTTATCTATTCACCCACGATCTAACACGATCTCCACTTCACAGTACATGGGTTACACATGTCGTTAGGATGAGAAGGGTCAGGGGCATGTTCGTCCATTTTCTTCGGATGAGCGGTTTTTCACCTCGGCTATAAATACCCCTCGCCCTCCTCAGATCTCATTTACCCCGCTCGATCTTACTCCCCTCGCTCGAGCTTTTAGACCTAGCGCCGCCGCTACACTCCATCATCGCCGGTGAGGAAGAGCTTCACTGCCTCGACCTCGTCGCCGTCGTACTCATGCCGGCCGCGGAAATCTTCACTCCGCCGCCGCCGTAGCTGTTTTCCATCGCCAAGTTAGGGCGTGGAAGATCTGAACGGACGAGCTTCTCCACTGCTACCCTCAGTTCGTCGTGTTCTTCGTCAAGGGTAAATAAAATCTATTTTTACTACCCTTGTTGATTCTGATGATTTCCACAAAATCTTCAAAAGGTGTTCACTCTTCAACTTTCATGTTATTAAACACCAACTTGCTTCTGTTCTTGATCTGTTTCTCTAAGCAACATTTTTTTTCTTCAAGATTCCTCAATTATGTGGATTTTCAATCTATACAACTCTGGAACCTAAGTTAAAGAACGCTTAGTGAAATTCCTCAAGACACCCCTGGTCAAATTCCTCAAACTCGATGCTTTTGAAAAACTTCTGAGAACGCATATGACCTCTCCAAATTATTCGCACCTATATTCTGTTCACAGGTACACATGTCCGCTGCTGAATCTCTAGGTTCTCATCAACTTAACTCATTTGCAGTGTTCCTCGAAGAAAAGTTGCACACTTCCTCAGAAACATCCATTGTTCAAAATCCTCAAGTGAAGAAAATGGCTGATGGTAAAAGATCTCAGAAGGGAGGAAAGAGGCCCGAAACAAATACTGCTTTTGAGATCCCTGAAGACATCTATGATGAATATTGTACTCTTGATGAAGCAACTCATGGCAAGGAGAACAAAAATCAGCGCAAAGTGCGCATTCGGAAGATTGAGAGAAGATGGGCAAGAGAATGGAGGGAGTATCGATATGTGGCTCCAAAGTACATGAAGAAATTCGCTGTTAACCCTCCATGCCCAAGACCTCCATTGGCTCCAGGCCAAGAAGCTGATCCCACAAGCATCAGAAGAGGTGAGGAATTTCCTCAGGAGTGGGCTAAGCGTTAAGCCAAGCTGGCCAAAGTGGCTAAAGAGGCAGTGAAGAAATTCAACGAAGAGTCTGCTGCTGCCACTGCTGAGGCCTCTGCTAGCAAGCCTAAGAAGGCTATGACAAAGAAACCAGCTGTCAAGACAAGTTCCTCAGCTGCAATGCCCTCACGGCCAAGCTCTTCAAAGCCCTCACGGCCTGATCCTCAAACAACTTCTTCAAAAGCAGCTCCAACTCCCTCAGTTGTAAAGTTCTCAGCTGCTCTTGCAAAGTCCTCAGCACCTGTGCATCTTGCCACGTGCCAAAGGACTACTAGAATCTCAATTGCTTCAGGAGCCTCTGTAAGTTCCACAGCTCCGCCTCAGTCTTCAACAGCTCCTACCTTGCTGAAGAAAAAGGCCACTGCTGGACGAGGCACAAGGCCAAGTCCTCACAAGAAGCAGGTCGCCTTTCAGGTGCCGTCAAGCGAAGACGAAGCTGATGATGAAGAATTAGCTAAGATCATCAGAGATCGACAACAAAGGGCCTCTAGTGCCAAAGGCAGTGTTGTGCCCCTCATGCTGGATCCAAAGAAGATCCTTGATTTCATCGATCTATGGCACAAGTATCCAAATACACCTTTGCCTGAATTAAACCTTACTCCTGGTCAAAGTCACATGTTGACGGCCTTCATTAATGAAGAGAAATGGAAATTTGAAAAGGCCAGGCAGGTGAAGAAGGCTCAGTACAAGAAGGAGCATTTTCTGAAGAACAATGTTCTGAAAATGTCCCCTGAAGAACTTGTGACTATGCAGGCTGAGATCAAAGCACTCAGTGATGAATTTCACGCATACCGTGCAGATTGGCAAGGTGCCAAAGTCAGATTCGTCAGAATGGCAAAGGGATTCACTCCAAATGTTGCAGCTTCATCGCAACCCAAATTTCCTCAGACTGACACATCTGCTCAGCCTACTGAAGAACATGCAAGAACTGCTGATGAAAATCAGATTGTTGAAGAAAATGAAAGCACCAGGGCTGATGAAGAAATTCCCGTCTCTGAAGAAAATGCCAGGGCAACCACCAATGTTGCGCCTGAAGAGCAAACCAGGCTAGTTGATACATCTGCTACTGCGCCTAAGGAATCTGAACAAGCCAGGGCAACTGCATCATTTGTGCCTGAAGAAATTCAACCAATTTCATCTGCAACACAAGATTCTGCCGCCAAAGCTTCAGAACATAATCCTCAAGCCACAGCTCTGCGCGTGATGACTGATCGTGAACTTCTCCTTAATTTTCATCAGAAAGTTGATCGAAATAACAAGTGGGTCAAGCGTCAGTTTGGTGCAATTCTTTAGAACATGACAGTCACTCAAAACACTGTGAAGAAGAATCACTACTACTTGCATGAAGTCTTTGACCGCACTTGGGCTATTCTGTCTAATCTTTATAGTGCTGAAGATATCAAGGAGATGGGATTCCAATAGGACTTTGACTGGTCTCAGCCACCTTCGAAGAAGTTCAAGAAGGTCAAAGTTCCTCAGCTTGTTGCCAGTTCATATTCTTCATCACGCGAGACGGATGAAGCTAAAGACTTGAACGACACTGCGGCAGGCCCTACTCCAACGGACGACCCCAACAACGCTGGCGCTCCTCCATCGACATCATGATGATATTCTTCAGGGGCGTTAGTTCTCATTTTTCGTCCCTTTTGGTCATTCGATGACAAAGGGGGAGAAATTTGAGTTAGTCTTCAAGCGGGTCTCTATATATGGGCGTTTTTTTGCTAAGTTACAACTCTCGCTCTCCTGAAGTATTTGTTGGATCGAGTTGTAAACTTAAGTCCTATGGTGGTCTGATACTTTTGCTCTGTTTTTCTACATGCTATTTCCTCAATATGTTAATGCACGCATGCTGAATTACATCAGTCACATATTTCATCATGCATTTCAAATTCTTCATATCATATGTTAAATGCGTGTATGAATTACAAGATATAGGGGGAGATCTCCATGATATTACTCTACAATGTGCATTTGCCATTCAAAGCAAATTCCTCAAATATGCACATCTTCAGGGGGAGTTCTTCTATATCGTGCAATCAAATTCCTCATTATCAGTATTTACACTTCATATGTTTATCCCCGTTGAAAACTTAACCTATATTGTCATCAATCACCAAAAAGGGGGAGATTCTAAGTGCATCTAGTGCCCCTTAGTAATTTTGGTGTATTGAAGACTTATAGGTTAAGGGACTAATGCGTTTGTGAGTGTACACAGGTTCTATAAGTCTATGAGGAGTTTGATATTTACGATGAAAGTCGACCCCTAAAAATGAATGTCTTCAGTTGAAGACTTTGGTTTTCTTGAAGACTTTGAAAGTGAGGAAATTGGTGTGACCCTGAAGACTTGATATTCATGTGAGGATTATGAAACGTGAAGACTTTTGTTTTCGTAGTATCATTTTCTTCTTCTTGAGTCATAGGAAACACCGTACTGTTAAAGGGGGTCGAGGTAAAACTAAGGAAAAGTTTCCAAGTGATGCTCATCTCAAAATCCTACACCTACCCAATCCTTTCGAGTGAAGCCATTGGAAATCTCATACAGTTCAGTCGATTTCTTCAGTGACAGAGACGAAGTTCTTCTGTTCTCTGAGGAATTTGTTCTGACTAAGGAGTTAGGAATTCGCCGGTGCGGATTGCCTACAAGTGAGGAACATGATAGCCCTGAGGAATTTGAGAGCTCAAATTTCCGACCGTTGCTGTGCTACGCGCCAGCTGTCCAAATATCCTACCCACCCAACGGTCATATCATTGAAGGGCATTTATGTCTTATCATGTCGGGCTGCTCCCTAGGCTATAAATAGCCGCCCCTACAACCACTAGTTGGTTGGCTGCTCCGAGAGATAGATTGACACTTGTCATTTAGAGCATCTCATGCTCCGAGGACTTTGAGCGAAAACCATCAAGTGAGGAAAAACCCAAAAACCCAAACACCTACAAACCCAAAGTGATTGAGCATCACTGAAGAGATTGTTCCTGTGTGGAACCGACGCTTGTTACCTTTGAGGACTGTGCATCCTCCAGATGGTTAGGCGTCATGGTCTAGAGCATCCTAGAGGAAATTGTGGATCGCCGAGTGACCGAGTCTGTGAAGGTTTGGAAGTCACCTGAAGACTTACCATGAGTGATTGGGCGAGGTCTGTGTGACCTTAGCTCAAGGAGAATATGCTGAGGACTGTTTGTCCAGGACTGTGTGTCCTCAGGTTTAAATACCTAGCTGCTCCAACCAGACGTACAACTGTCACAGCAGTTGGAACTAGTCTACCAAATCATTGTCTTCACCGAGCTACTGGTTCTATTTCCTCAACTCTTTCATTTCCTCATTCATGTGTTGATTTACTTGATTGTTACTATGTGAAGACTTTGACTGAAGACTTTCTCAATTTCCTCAATTCTTATTTCTTCAGTCATTTAGTCTTCAGCCTGCTTATCCTGTGTTTCACGCTACCTGTACTCTGTGCCTATTTCATTTCATCATGATGACTGTACTTATGCCATGTTATGTTTGCATCTGAGTACTTATTCCGCTGCTAAGTAGTTCGTTGCTTAGGAATTTTCTCACCTTGAAATTCCTCAGTGACGAATTTGTAAAAATCGCCTATTCACCCCCCTCTAGTCGATAAAACGCACTTTAATATGCGCGATATCCATGGACAAATAGCCCGCGCTCCAGAGCTCCTTGACGTCCTTTTCAGTGACGGTGGAGGCGTCCCACTTGTCCTTGGTGCCGGACCCGAACCATTGCTGGTGTGGGTGGCGGCGGTGGAGGAGATTGGATCTATGGGCGCTGGAGCTTGGAGATTGGGAGACAGAAGCTAGAGGAAGGCGTAAAGAAAAAAGAGAGGCTTTTACCATTTTATAGACGGTGAAAATACCAAACGTCCCCCTCCTAAGCCATAAACCTCGCCAGTTCCCAATGAAATCGCACATACAGTGCGGTAGGATTACCCAAATCATATTGATGAGATTCCCGTAATGGGCGGGCATGATCTCTGTTTTGACAAGACATGCCAATGAAGGCTAGACCTCAAAAAGCGAAATGGGAGACATGAAAACGGTTCGAAATGTTAAAGAGTCAAGTGTGACGCTTCGCCGAAAAAGTTGTCAGGAAAAGACACTGTTCCTATTTTGAGATCTTGCCTTCGTGGCTAAGGGTTGTATTGATTATGCAGAGCCGGATACAGTTTCTTTATGCATGGAGCTAACTTAAAATTTTGGGGGGAAGGAACCCCCGTTGCAATGCCGAAGATAATCCGCGTGCCGAACTCATAGTCATCGAAGACTGGTTCAGGGGCTACTGAGGGAGTCCTAGATTAGGGGGTCCTCGGGTGTCCGGTCTATTCGATATGGGCCGGACTGATGGGCCGTGAAGATAAAGCAGAAGACCATCCCCCGTGTCCGGGCAGGACTCCTATATGCGTGGATGGCAAGTTTGGTGTCTGGATGTATTATTTCCTTCTTCTGTAAACCAACTCTGTACAACCCTAGGCCCCTCCGGTGTGTATATAAACCGGAGGGTTTAGTCCGTAGAGGCAATTAGAATAATCATAGGCTAGACAGCTAGGGTTTAGCCATTACGATCTCGAGGTAGATCAACTCTGGTAACCCCTATACTCATCGAATACAATCAAGCAAGATGTAGGGTTTTACCTCCTTTAAGAGGGCCCGAACCTGGGTAAACATCGTGTCCCCCTTGTCCATTGTTAACATCGATCCTTAGACACATAGCTTGGGACCCCCTACCCGAGATCTGCCGGTTTTGACACCGACATCCGTCGCCCCCCTGGTTTTCAATTCTTGGTTAGTAGATTCCCAATTAAAGGAAGCATTCCCCGGCGTAACAGGTGCTAGTCCGCCTGTTACGCTGGGGAAGCTGCGCCTTGGTGTTTATCTTAGGGGCGTGTGGGGCCTAGGAGTTGCTGGCGCCTGATCAGTAGGTCGGCCGGGCTTAAAGGGATGGCCGGGAGGCGCTGCCAAGCACAGCGTTGGTGTGAGGTCGAGGGGAGTGTGGGGCGGCGGAGGCAGGGGTCTGGGCCGGTTGTCACTGGCGGTTCAAGAAAGATCGTCAACAGTGACTGGCGGGAGGTAGACGAAGGCCATCTACCCGTTCCTTGTAGATCGGACGATTCAGAAAAAAATCGACAGACCTATTTATTTTCAGTCTGCTGTTATTTGGTAGGACCACATGTGGTGGTGTGCTGGAGGAGTACCTGCATTTTCCAGCCATCCCTGTGCTCATATATTACAAAATCATACGGAGTAGAATCTAATTTCGTTTGCCATGCAATGTTGTAGAGCTATGAGCTATCATATGTCTCCTGTCATTAATTTTTTAGCCACCTGCTATCTACTACTTTTACAGTGCACTAGTTCTGCACACACTTCACTCATACTCTCACTATTGTTTTTTTATGCATGGGTATTTCAGCCTCTGCCAAACTATTGATAGAAACACGAAAGAAAAGAGAGAAGTCGCTCCAGCTTTGTACGCGGGTAGGCAAGACACGTTTGAGCACTTTAAAGGGTGTAGTGTCAGCAGATGGAACTACAAAAAAAACCACTTTCGTGATGATACGTGTTTGTCACAGTAGGTCATGTTTTCTGTCATGCATGTACATCCATGACGATTTTATGACAGAATCAAGATAGTCATACCTGTGCTATCGTAGAAGTGTTCCATGACAATACAAAAATTATCATCACGGAAGTGTCCACTTCCATGATGATAAATGGCGTGTCATGGAAGTGTTTTCATCAAGGCTAACTGACACATGGCATCCACCGTAACGGGTCGCCGTTAAGCTATCGGGTTCCAGTTTGGATCCAATAATCCGTTAACAGCCTCGACCAATGGGGATTTTCCACGTGTAAAATTCTCATTCGCCGGAGGATCCACGTGTCGGCTCAGCATTGGGACAGATGTCATCCACTCATTGTACGGGAGGCGCCTATGATACGTTGGCACATGGCAAGGCCCAACAGTGGCCCATTTAGGTCGAAGAGGCCGGCCCAGTCAAAATTAGCAGGCCGGCCCATATAGAGCCTACTTGTGTCTGGTCCATTAAGCCCACGACCCATATGAGATGTGCCAATTCGGCTAGTCAACGGCCCGTTAACTATTTGACACCATTACAGCCCATCGTCAGTTCGAGCCCGTTAATAGCCCGCTATATACTTGGGCTCAATATCGGCCCGATGTGGTTTTGGACTGTTAACGACCCATTCAAGGGATGGGCCAATTTTCAGGATGTACGTCTTTCGGCCTTTTAGCGACCCATTTTAGTGTTGGGCCAATTTCCAGCCCGGTGTGACTTTCAGCCTTTTAACGACCCATAAATGAATTGGGCCATTTGCAGTCGGACCTGAGTTTTGGCCTCTTAACAGCCCATGCTCTTCATGGTCCAATACCAGCCCGGTTTCTCTTTCGGCCTACTAAAGACCCACAACACATTTGGGCCATATATAGTCCGACCTGACTTTCGGCCTCTTAGCGGCCCATGCTCTTCATGGTCCAGTACGAGCCCACTGTATCTTTCAGCCTGTAAAAGGCCCACAGTACAGTTTGGCCATATATAGCCCGACTGTAGTATCGGCCTTTTAACGGCCCGTGAAATTGAATGGGCCCACTTATTGCCTGCTTCGATGTCGGCCTGTTAACGACCCAGGAGGTAACAGGGCCAAGCATTAACTGTTGGCTCGTTTCAATTATAGCGGCCCAATAGAGCTTTCGCCCTGGTTACGGCCCACAAACTTAATCGGCCCGCTAAAGATCGAACATGTGTGTAAGCCCAATTAGATAACGCCGATTCTAGCCCAGCTATAATTTGAGCCCATTACGACGAGCAATTATGGACAGGACAAAAAACCAATCAATCAAAGGCCTATGTGAATTTTGGCCCCTGCGAGCCCATTAGGGAAGCCCATTAAGGGTTGTGGGCTGCTATCCTTCATATAAAGCCCACGACTGTTCGTGCTAACTAATAATTTCACTGTTTTTTTGGCTTCCTAGCAACCAGTTAGCTGGAATGCAAGGCACGCTAAGCAAACATACGGCATACAAGGAAAAACATTGCACATCTAGCATATATTACAGGAAATTACATCCACTGGGCAATCAAAGATTGATGCCAGTGCAAATAAATGAACAGAACTTAACGATCTAAAACCTCATAATCGGCAACCTCAGCCCGGATGACGCCCATAAGAATCTAAGCAAGTTCTTCCTTCTTTGCTACACTGTCTCTCAAAACATTAATCTGTTGTTGTTGCGCAAGAATGTGCACCTCTGATTCCTCCATGATTTGCATCATTGCTTCAGCCAGTAATTGGTTCACAAACATACATTTTTTCCATTGGATTCAAGACAGAAGAAACTGAATAGATTCATATGGCGATTTTGGTAGGCTTGTATTATTGATAGTGGAGAGTGTCTCGACCACTGTATCATAACATAAATTAGGAGGGGAACTGCACAGATTAATCAAGAGTTATTGCCATATTACTTGGCCTAGATTTATCATGTGTTGTCCATGTCTCTTTCACACACGCACACACACTTTTTTTACGCAGTCTTTCTATTTCACACACACTCTCTCTCTCTCTCTCTCTAGTTAGGTACTCTCTCAGGTCCATAAACATAATGGATGTTTTGAAAAGTCAAACCTCAGAAAAGTTTGATCAGGTATATGTGGAGAAAAACATTTCCATCTAGAACGATCATTAGATTCATCACAACATGTACTTACTTCATACTATCATTTACCTTTGGTATTGTAGATATAAGTAGTTTCTTTATAAACTTGGTCAAACTATCAAAAGTTTGACTTTAAAAAAATATAGGCACTACAATATCGAACGGAGGGAGTAGCTCTTTCTCTCTCTCTACTATATCTCACGGGCCTCCCCTCTCACTCGATCTCTCTTTACCGAGGGATTATTCAGTCACTATTTCAGCGTATAGCTCGCTATATTGTTTAGTTGACCAGTCGACCAGTCCACATGCTGCCTTCTCAGCTCGTGTTCTCTATCTTCGTGTGCTAGCCCATGTGGCAGTAGGTGAAAATAAGTAAACTAGAGGCCCATCTGACACACGGTGAAGTAAACAAAGTTGAAACCACTCGCGGTAGCACCCCGCATGCTAGTAAATTGAGGGCACACTTCTTTCGCGTGAAGGACACACTCGCGCACACTACACCACTGCACGGTGGCATGCACACAACGACGCACTTGTGCATACCCAGCACACGTGTACACCGGCATCGCCGCCGGCTGAGCTGGACGGTGAGGAAGCCAACAAGCAGAGGCGGCTCGAGCCAAAAACACATCCGGCGAGCCTCGACTTCATCAGCATCCTCCCCGACAACATGGTGCTCATCATCATTGCCCTCCTCCCCACCAAATCTGCCATGCGGACCACCCTGCTCTCCCGGCAGTGGTGCCCCCTCTAGCGCTGCATCCCCCTCAACCACACCGTCAATAGCTGCCTCTGCGATAGGGATTGCAAACGCATGGTCGTAGTCTCCAAGATCCTTGCATCGCACCCTGGGCCAGCCAGACGCCTTGACATCCGCATGTTCAGTACCAACTGCAAGGTCCAAGCCAAGTTCGACAAGTGGTTCTTATCCCCCACCCTAGATCAGTTTGAGGAGCTCAGGTTTGAAGCTGGACGATCTCGCTCTTTGCCGCCATCCGCGCTCCGCCTCACGCCAATGCTGCGCCGCGCTAGCTTCAGCTCCTGCTATTTTCCCCAGATTAATGTCGCGCCCGCCCTTCTTCTCCCTCAACTCAAGCAGCTCGACCTCTTCGATGTTGGCATCTCGAAGAAGGCTATGGAGCACCTGCTCCGGAGCTGTACTGCGCTCGAGTACATTCATCTTTGGCAGATCCACGGGTTCATTAGGCTCCACATCGCCTCGACGAATCTCCGATGGATTTAAGTGTCTTGCTGGCCGCGCAACACGACATCAATTGGGAAGAGATCACTCGATCTGTTCCACGTTATAGTCACTGAGAATGCGCCTTTCCTTGAGAGATTGCTTCTATCTGATCTAGAAGGTCCAACAAAAATCAGGGTCATTGACGCACCGAAATTGACAGCGTTGGTGTACTCATGTGCCAAATTCTCCGAACTCTTTATTGGATCCGTAATAGTTCAGGTACAACACTCGTCTTCTTCTCCGTCTTCTTGAAATTCACATTTTTAAATTTCTTCTTGATCTATTTACGACTGTCATCTAGAAAATGATTCCCACAAGCTTGACCCAGTCTGTGCGCACAGTGAAGATCTTGGCAATAAAATCTATCGGCCCCAATCTGGATCAAGTTGTTGGATTCCTTACATGCTTTCCATGCACGGAGAAGCTACTCATCGAGGTGAAACTTCTTTCCTATTAGTAAACGGTAATCACAACGTAGCTCAATTTTTTCATAATTTTCCCAAATTATGATGACAAGTGTAGTGTTCAAAACTGCATCTACGCACTGCACGAAAATAAATGTTTTTAGTATTTTTTCTCACGTGATCACCTGCATTGTTTTTTTTGTTGTACTAGTAGCCTAGACTAGTCATAGTGGCAAGTAACTTAGACTAGTAACTCTATGGTTAGCCTAAGAGCAAGTACTACCTCCATCCTGGTTTACTTTTCATATTTTGTAGTATCAAAATTTGACCATAGATTTAACTGACAAAATGTTAATGCATGTCACTAAAAATTATATCGTTGGATTCGTATTTGAACATAATTTCAAATGGTATAATTTTTGGTGACATGCATTGGCATTTTCTTAGGTAAATCTATGGTCAAAATTTTACACTAAATATGAGGTAGTACAAAAGTGGGCTATAATGGCCCTCCACTATGTAGGCCAAAACACGTGCCAAATTCACTTCTGATGCATTTGGCATCGATGCCCTCCATTGCTCACCTGGTACCCCAATCTGGATCACCTACTTTGCTCCCGTGCCAAATTAACTCACGCAATGAAAAAACACTTGCGTGGGAGAGGGAGAGGACTGAGGCAATAAAAAAACACTTGTTTGGGAGAGGGAGAGGCTGGTGTAGTTGGTTTGATTGATTTGTTTATACATGTGGGTCTATGTGCACAGCGGTGCCAACTCTCTCACATTGCTAGAGCAGTGCCAAAATCTTTTGATTTGACATCGATGCGTATTATGTGGCATACTTTTGAGAAATATGGCATCGGCCACATAGTGGAAGGCAACAAATGCCCAAGCTCTTCACGTGCTCCTAGGTAAATGAGAGGAAAGAGAAAGAGAGAGAGAGTGAAAAACTATCACTAGCCTTAGAGCCAACCCTATCATATGAGCGAATGATATTGGTACCTCTTGATGACACAGCAATCTTATATAGCCAGCTGCTCTAATATGTTCTCTTCTTTTGCAGAGAAAAAAAGACCCGAAAGTGAAAAATGTTGCTGCACTATAACAATCTCATCGAATGCCCTGATCTCCACCTTACAGAAATTGATTTGATCAACTACCGAGGCAGCACATCTGAGATTAAATTGGCTAGGTTCTTTGTTCTGGAGGCAAGTGGGCTCAAGGAAATGAGGTTTGGCGTTCTCTGGTGCAACAATGAATGATGTGCTGATCACCGCAAGCGTCTAAGCCTAAATGAAAAAGGCTCCGTAGAAGCTGAATTTATTTTTGAAACATCAAGTCGCCAGGGACTCAATAATTTATTTTCACTTTAGTGACTTGTCTGGGCAGTGGATTTTAGTTTGTACGATAATGCTGCATCCACCTAGAGTAACGGAAGTTCTTACATAAACTTCCTAATAATTCCCTCTTCGTAGGTGCAACATTACTCCTAGCATTTGTAATATCAGTTTGAAACTTGTAATATTATGACTATCCAGCACGAGGTACTATGTTACGATAAATATTCACGTGCATAGGTGCGGCAACGATATACCCATTACTTGAGTACAATATTTATTATTACTCGTAGCAACGCACGGGAAATTATGTCGAACACGGCTAGTTGTAAGCAGGCTAGCTCTACAGCCATGATGATAGTGAATGCACACGGTGAGGCTGACTTTGGTATGCCAAACACGGCGCCTACACTCAGCTGTCATCTCCGGCGCAGGATCTTGTCACTTCACTGTGAGGACCAGCACGTAATAATTTGACCAACGGGTAGTATAGTACTACTACATTGGTACTAGTACTAGTAGTACTAGCACCACCGTCTTGATTTAGTAGTATTACCACCTCCATCTGGATTTAGTATTTGACTAGCAATATCTAGTAATGCATGTCACAAAAAATATACTACCCCCTCTGTAAATAAATACATGTAGTATTGTTTTATTCGGTTTTGAATGTAGTTTCCGATGATATTATACACTCTCCCTTCTGGTAAATGGCTCAAATCTGAAATCTCATCAATCAGACTACTATTGTACTCCCTTCGTACTGGTGCATTAGTCACGTTACAAAAACCAAATAATCCCAAAACTTTTAGGCGCGGTGCATTAACTACCCACCTCGTTCCCTGTTTTTTGCCACAAAAAAAGAAATTAGCCAATAGGAGACGTGGGTGCGTATGCATCCAATGACTTGAGACTACTTAACACAGCATGCAGTGCTCAATTCTCTGCATGCAATGACATTAAGTACAAAATAATAAACGTCAAAGTTCACTCGTTTTGCCCCAACTTGGTCTCGGTGAGATGACTATACTTCACCGGTACGGAGGGAGGGCCGAGGAGTAGATGGCCAACACACACGTGAATGCAACGCAGTCTGCACTTCTCATATAAAGGCTCCCCGCCAGTCCAATCTACGAAATCCTACGCACCTATGCATCCTAACCAAGGGCAAGAGTGATCACTCCAATCGCAAGATCAGTTGACTAGAAGCTAGACCCATGGAGGCAATGAGCGTGAGCATGAGCCGGCTGTGCCAGATGGTTCATGACGCCGCCCTGCGGCCCGGCACCGAGGAATGTCTCCAGGTCGTGCTTCAGGCCGCCAGGGCGAGAGGCCTCTTGGACGACAGCTTCGTCTCCTTGTTCGACGAGGTCCCCGTCGGCTTCCTCGACAAGTTCACCATCGTCAAGAAGCTCGCGGATGACCTTGATGTACACCTCCAGCCCACACGCCCAGGCTCTGTGATGCCCGCCACCCTCAACGGCCTCTATGGTGACAACCTCTTTGATGCACTGGTGGCCCTGGGACTACCTGCTGTCGCGCCAGAGAATGTCCACCTCAAGATCGCGCTTGCCGCGCAGCGCCTGGCGTAGCAAGACACAATCGACATAATCACCCATGTCTGCGAGCAAATCGTCCAAAAGGACTACTACGTGCAAGAGGAGGACGATAGGACGCTGGCCTTCTTGGACCGCAGGGCAACCTTTGACGGCATTGTTCAGAAGCACATTGAGCTCGCCGCCAACGCCGCTGCTCCTCACACGTCGATTGGTGACCCGGCGCACTAGGGCGTGAGGATGTCATTGATGGATCCGTATGTATCTTTATCTTTCTGTCAATTCCATGTAGTAGTATATTGTAATTATCTTACCATTCGCATCAACTACATAATTTTCGTATGTACCATGCATGAACCGCGCCAGAAACAAACTTCTCATTACTCTAGGGAAAATCGTTATTTCTATAAATCGGCCGCGCCAAGGAGCAGAACCAAAATTTACAAGTTACAAGTTCAAAAGGAAAAGCCAGCCATGTTCACGTCGCACCCCCACACGGTTGGTCCGGCACACCGCTCAAGGGGGAATGCGTGTTGTGTTGCATTTTTACTTCCAAGTGGGATCGCAGTTGAGCAAACTGACTATCAGCAAACCCCCACCCCGCCCACCGCGCGATGGCTGAGTTAGAGAAAATAGGAGGGAGAAGAGGTAGATGTAGCACGGACCCCAAGAAAATTAGTGTCAGATGGGACTCGTGTGGGTGGCGTGTGCCGTACTGCTAGACGTGAATGCTAGTTATGGCCCCTGCCACCCCACTATATCGAGGTGCTGGTTACGTAGAGTGAACACATTATCTCTCCAGGAGTACGGTACACCACTAGTACTACTCACATTGTCATGAAATTTCCTGGAGACCGTGCTCAGCCCTCCTCTCTCTCTCTTCTCAGCCAGCCAACAGACGCGCGGAGTGTGCTCATCGTCTGTTTGCTCACATTCGATCCCACATGTCAGTGAAAACGCAAGACGACCCACCGAACCTGCACATCTTTCACCTCGACGTGCTGGTGACGAAAAACAAATCCAATAAAGGTCTTTGGTGGCCGCTTTTGGAGTTACTCAAGAGTAGGATTCTATTTACAGTTTAACCCAAGATGCACAGCATGTGCCTTCAACTGCCACTCCATTTTCTTGCATGACACGACATGCTGGATATCCCACGTGTCGGCAAAAGGAGGAAGAACTTGACCAAATCTTCTCCACATTTAGACCGGAGGAGTAGGAAACACGACAAGACCTGTGCCTACATCATATGTACAAGCCCACCTCATGCTATTACCATATTTCTCAGCCTCCGTGCGACACCTAGCTCTAGTTGATGGTATACTACTACTAGGACTAACTATTGTACTAGCATAATACTACTGGCTGTATGTGATGTGGCAACTTCATATAACCGGATGTTGGCTATACTACTACGGTACTCACACTCCAAGAAGTGACTCGAAAACCATTCATAAATTGAGTTTATCACATGCATATGCAAATGTACCATTCATTACATACAACAAGTCATCAACACACAAGGAAAACGAGGATACATGTTGGATTATAGATTATTTCCATCAAAACATTCTAGTAAATACTAAAGTTTTTATCACACAACAAATAACAAGCAATGAAATGAACTTCAGCTCAACCAATCCTCGGCATTGGAAACGCTTGCTTTGAACCATAAGTAAGCCTCTGGGAAGGGCCAGCTATTGTGAATATCGAGACCAATGCAGGACTCATCATCGACGCTGATGCGGCCTATATGAGGTCACATATTGCCATAGCCAGGGTAGGGAACCATAGCAATGTCCGAGGTATAGATACAATTGCTTCTCATAAATGGTAGTAATGTTGTGCCAACAGCAGCTGGATCGCCTTTCACCATCATTGGATAGTTTTGTCCTAGGAAGAGCGAGTTTTCGCCAAGACTATCAATACGGAACCAAGCTGAAGGTGCTGGCGCTAGCACACTAGTATCCATCCTGAATACACTGCAATGGATGTTGGAATAGGTCCGGAGAGTGCGACCATGGGAGACAACACCTGCTTCCTTAGTAACATCAGCAGTGCCCTGTATACATATAAGAAGGGGTGATCCATCGGAATAAGTTGCCAGGCACCACTGAGTATGTAGGTCCTTCTCGTCCTCATGCTCGTGATCATCACCATCGTCATCTCCCCCTTGGTTATAATTTTTTTCAAGTATAGGTGGTGGAATGTTCATAGGACCTTGGAAACACAAGAAGGTTAATTAGTACGGGGATACTAATTCGCATGCACATGGATGAAACAATTCTAATTATTGTGGAAGACAAACGTACCGAAACAATAAGGATTCCATGCAAAAATAGTGTCACGAGTGGTGGCAGCAAACACAAGATGCTCGTATTGAATTGCATCACAGTACTCATCCATGTACATAAATTGATTTTTGTGCAATATCCATTGAGGTGTGGAAGTAAGTACGGCAACAAGCTTGTCGAAGATTGCAACAACATGATAGTTCGTGTAATCCCAAGAGCGGTTGGGAACTCAACAAATTGCTATCTTCCGTAGATGACAGTCACCATGATCGTATTTGAACGTACGTAGATCATCTGTGTGCTCCACCTCAGGGTAGTCTAATATTTTTGGAAGTGGAACCCGGTGACAAGTCTACACATTCACAAGTTACCACTCGCAGTTATACCCAATATAAACAACCCAATCTCCATTTGCGCATACCCAGGCCTTACCCTTAAGCGATGGCATCTTAACATCACACGTATCATTATCAAGCGGCATCAACTTGCACAAGGCGAGGCTTCCGTCGTCCCCGCGCTAGCGAGCAAGGTCATGGAGAAGAAGATAGGGGAGATAAAACCGCTCCTGAACCCTTGGGTTCTTTGTAATGATTTTATTTGTTGAGTCGAGAATGGTCTTGAATGAACCTGCCATGCTAGCCGACGTGATGATGTCGCACCAATCAATGAGTTCCTCCACCACGTCATCTTTTAGATCGGGGCAAGAATAACGGGGTCGTTTCTGGCCTGTTCCCTCACAGGAGAAGACGATCGAATAATGGCAGAAGGAATGGTGAAGGCAAATGGAGGGAGGAAGAGCGTGCGACAGCAGTTCCAAATCGAGAGGGAATGGCGAAGAGGCAGTGTACGGTTGCCATGGTACAGGAAGAGGCGCCCCGGACATGTTGGAGCGGGACCATATGTCAACGAAACATGGTGTGTCATTTCTCGTGCAAAATGCGATCTGGCCGCGTTGGCCCGAGGTGCCGCATTATGTCTCGACTTTATGTTTTTAATGGCATGCCGTCCAGTTTTGAAGCACAACTAATTGGTACTGTATGCAGCGAAAATATAAACTACTCTACCACTACTCCACCTCTAGTACTAGTATCAAAAAAGATATATAGGCTGGAGCTTCAGAGCTTGCTTGCTAAGGGCTGCCCACTTGCTTCTCACACTATCACCCTCTCTCCATATCTAAAAAAGACTGTGGTGGCCCCTCTCTCTCCCTCCTCACTGGTGGTCACAGATCCATCAAGATCCCGTCCGTGAGGGAAGAAAAGGACGTGCAGCTTTGACGTACTCGTCGTGGGCGAGCGAGATCACACACTAACGACAAGGCCGTCCTCTCAGATCTAGCGCCAGCGCGGGATGGCCTCCGTCCCCAAGCTCACTGCCTTAGTGTGTGGGGAGGATGACAACCATGAGCGAAGCCACTTCCCGCCGACCCTCAGGTATGCTACTTCTTTCCGAACCATACCCTTGTTCTATTGCCCCATCTGCCACGTCGCTGCATGTGGATCTTTTTCCACTCCACCATCTCCCCAATTTGCTATCCTCTGCTCTGCTAGTCACGCAGACAAAAACCTTAGTTTGCACTATTAAAGGAAACCCTACCTCATGCAGACTAATCCATGTCTAGGTTGAATAAGGAAACAAAGGGAGAAAGTACTGTCTAAGAGACTAGGTATCGAACCCGCATCTAGGTTGAAAAGGGCAAAATCAGTAGCTAAGGAATGAGTCTCATGTCTCTTGGTTGAAAAATGGTATAAAGGCATGACAATGCAACAGAGAATGACCAGGTCGATCGGTTTGTTGTCCTCACATAGGAAAAAGGTGGCTAAAGAGAACAAAAAAGGGACGTAATCCACATATGCTGCCTGGATATTTGTTGCTCTGGGAAACCATCCCTCACTCACCACACTATGCGTCCATGGGGGTACATCGTACTGGTGCGCACACTGTCCGAATGGGCCTACCATGCTCTTATTGCCACTTTTTTGCTGTTAGTATAACGCCACTGGTAAAATCAAGCAATGCTACTGCTAAAGTGATGCCACATCTATTATATAATTAAAACAAGAGACAAACAAACCATCACGTTTGTCCACACAGATTAAATTATTAAAACCATTAAGATTAGATATAAGCGGCTCAGATTTAAAGACGTAACGTAACATACAAATATTGTGTGCATGCATTATTTGGCACATATTCCATCTGTCACGTACAAGTTCTATATTATGGAAAAGTGCAACCAAAAACGTGTGGGAGCAGGACACCTACAAAGTACACAATACCATCATCAAGTGGATATATCCTATATTCCGATTTGAATTCAAAGAGGAAAATAAATAGAAATCACCAGGAACAGTAAATTTGGGCCAATATGGCATCTATATCGGCCCAGTTGCCAAAACCTATGGCATAGTGAGCCAAATAGGCTGTTCAGATTACAAGGATGAGACGGACAATCAAAAAAAGCAGACAACGCTTGCAAGATTAATAAATAATATTAACAGTTGAGATTAAAAAAATGTGGATTGTGCGTACAAGAGTACATCTTGCAATTTTAGGATCTGCCACGTAGAAGTTGCCCAGCAAAAATGAAATTGCATGCTGTGTTGGTGTCCTTTATGCGCGCCACTGGATCGCCTAACCATATATTTTACTCGATCGCCTAACCATATATTTTTTACCCCTGAAATTAGCATTTGAATAGTTTAGTGAGTACTACAATTTCATGCCATGATGCATGCTAACATCATCATGTTTACACGTCCATCTATAGGCAATGGACGGGCTGCACTTGGACTTCATGATGTGATGCTCAAATACGCATATAGACACATCCATCCACTAAACGGATTGGCTTTAAAAAAAAGCAGATTAGCGACAAGCCATGAAACCAGGGAACTATATTTAAGAAGAGATTTATAAAAAAAATGAAGAACAAAAGATAAGATAAACTATAAAGAAGGATTGCCCAAACTCTATATGAAAACTTAAATAGCAAAATTAGCATTGTGCGTACAAATATTGCTAGATGAATAAAGGACACTAAGATAGGAAATAAAATTATTTTATAAATTCAGTTTACGTACAGACTGCATATATATTAAAGAGGCAGAAACATCCACAAGAAGGGGCTCAAATTGCTTAATTAGTAAGAAAAACTATGGATATAAAATATTATTACAGGGAAAAAGAATACCAATATTTCCGTACTAAATTGGAATAAGCAATAAAAATATACATGGTCAAAAAACAGAAATATATTTTAAAAAAATCCCGTGGTAGGAGCATATGTTCCCATGCGCCAAATTGAATTTCCGCAATGTTTACATATATGACATCACTATTTAGATTTAATCATTAATTGAGAATTTTTAAGAAACCCATGCCATGGAATGGACTAACCAAAAATCATTTTAACATGTTTAGAAGACTAATTATTTTCCTTATTGAGTTGCTACCTAATATATCGCGAATTTATGATAGACCGGTGTATTTCTATGAAATATAATTTATGTAGGTGGTATGAAATATCAATTAAATATCTATGGCCAGTGAAAATTTACTCAATCTATACAAGATCGAGGAAAATAGGTAGTCACCAACTTCAGTGAATACAAGAATATATGAATTCCTCCGGTAGAATATTGTCAAAATTGTGTACTGGAGTCCATGCAAAAATATTTTATAAATCTAGCCGCGCAAATGTGCGGGACACACCGCTAGTTTAACTAGTGCTGCACTCAGTCAAATGCCACCAATAAATTTAAGCAATGCCATTTAATGTCACTGGATTATTTCAGGGTTAGCTGTTGATTGTGGATGTATTAATGATTTTTCAGCTAAGGCATTCTAATGTTGTTGCACAGCCAGTATACCAACGATGAAACTTGTTAGTACCTTCAGATTTTTGCACTATTAATGCTTATAGATTACATACCTCACTTTCATGAGATAAGTCAAATTTTTTTGTACAGTGTCACCAAAATGCCAATGCGCTGATGTCATTTTATTTCGGTTAAACTACACAAAAAATTATGAAGAGAAGAGGAAAGGTCAAGAGTGGGCACCTCCTTCTCCGGCTATTTTCTTGATCTGTTTGATCAAGTTTTTATGTTTGATTGATTATCAAGATTGGGATAGCAATTTTTAGGTCCCCTCGAGTTCGAAATGATATTTACCTTGAAGGTACATGGTTTGCAATTTTTTTATACTGTCATTAGTTAATAATGCTAGTTACCTTCAGACTTTTGTATTTGGTTTAATGCTGTTGCACAGCTAGTATACCAATGCTGAAACTTGTTACCTTTATATTTTGTATAGTTAATGCTTATAGAAATCTTCCAGTGCTAGCTTATGGAAATCTGTTCAGTAAAACCATTGTACTGTACCCCGTAATAAAAACGCTACTCTACTGTTGCACTAGCCATTGGATTAGTGTATATTTGTACTATTTGAATTGTGTTCCATTAGCGTATGGACATATATAAGGTGTGGCAAGCTTTCCCAGATATGTGCTCAAGAAAACTACTACCTGTTTTTCTAAATACTAGATGTTTGGGTACTTTAAATTGAACTGCGAAAACGTCTTATATTAAGGAACAGAGGGTGTAGAGGTCACTCAAATTATGTCGCTAAAGCTAGTCACACCTTTGTTATAATTAATGTTCATTATGTTATCGGAGGAGGTCTGCTTGTTTGTCTCTAATGCCTGTCGATTACATACCTGACATCATGATGTAATGGTAAGTCATTTCTTTTTGCACAGTGTCACTGAATTGTTAAGGCGGTGATGGCATTTTATTTTAGTTGAACGGCACAAAATATGCTTAAAAGAAGAGGAAAGGTCAGGAATGGTTCAATCTTTCATAAAATACTATTTATGCCTTCCTGACATCAGCCGCTGTTGCCTTATTTATTCCTTCAAAGAGGTGGTTAGAAACAGTCTTGCTACCTTTTCCCATTAAGAAATTAGAATGCTTATATTTGTGAGTCTATGCTTCAACTAGTGCCACTTTTATAGTAATCACACTTTCAATATCTATGCAAACAGGGATGCTCAATTTTAGTGGAACTGCACAAAAAGTCCAAATGATTCAACATTATGAGCATGTTTTCTTCCAAATCGATATATCCAATTGGTGGCACTATGAGCTGTTCATTATGAAGGTACATGCTTTGCTACTATCTTGCTACTCTTTTTGTACTTTCATTAGATAGTAATATTAGTGGTTTGCATGTGAATTTATTGGCAGGGTGGACCTACATTGGAGGTGCAGGACATGATTCAATGATTGGATGCTCAATTTTGGTTGTATCGATTTCACCTCTTCCATCACTGCGAACATGGATATCCTTGGTCTGATGAAGAATAGGCGCTATATTTCTGCTCTGTACCAGCAAACCAATTCAATACAAAATTGTCCAGGGCAAAACATGACAGTATCAAATTGCCCGGTGCAAAACATGACAGATGCTAAGCGGAAACGACTAGCAGAGACGTGTTTAAACCGAAAATACAAGGTGGGGTATATGTTTACTAGCTGCTTGATTTTGTGCAAACAGATGTCTGCCCGTTGCTATTTGGCAAACAAACAAAGTGACCTCGATTTTGGTGAAACTACACAAGAGAATAGTATAGTCACTGCATGCAGTGCCATTTGAAAATATACACAGAAAGATTGGATAGTCACTTCATGGACTGCACAAAAGTAGTACTGTACTACTTATTGGCCAACACTAGGTGCTTCATTGCTTTGTTCTGATTATACAATGGGCATCATTTTGCCTAAGTTAAAGTTTGAATTCCAAAAATAGTCTCACCGTGTGATCGAGAGAAGACCAATTCATATTGTAGTGGATGTTGCTCCATCATGTGTGGTTCATTCTCATGGTTCCAGCTGTTGGTGAAACCACTTACGTTTGCAAGAGGAAATGTAGACTTCACAAACAAATTTGTCTTTCACTCTGTACTGAATGTTGCCCGGAGAAGCATCCATGTTAGTAGCAAGAACAGATGTTTTTTCTAGATCTTTGCTTTAGGAGCTACATATTTGTTTATGATCTGTGAATCATTGAGATGCATTAACATGTTGATCTTATGTATGTGAATTGTACTAATTGTATGTGAATTGTACTAATTCGTTGTGAATTTGGGCTACTAATGTGAACATATTACAATGCCAGGCCTGTGAGTCTCGTGTGAACATTTCGAATGAATCGGCTCTTACTACTGTGCACAGCATGATCCTTATTTCTGTGTGTTCAGTGTTTACAAGTTACTAGCAGTTCCTTATTTCTGTTCGCTCAGTGTTTACAAGTTACTGATCGATCACTAGCTAGCCTACTAATATGCTCCTGGTAGTTTTAGTTGCGATGCAAGATCCGGAGGTGGCAGTTTTTTGAATAAAAATGCCTACCTCTGAAGAAACTGACATGCTGTTCTGAAGAAAATGTCATGCGAATCTGAAGAAAATGCCAACAAAAACGTTCACAAATGCCTTATTTCCCAGTGAATGTTCACCAGCTATTTTGATCCTACACCTACACTATCCGACTAACTTGATCCTACGCGAATAACCAGCAAATCACCACGTACCTCATCTGGATGAATCGAGTGCACTCGTTTGACCGTCATGCCGATGTGCGACCTAGCACGGACGGGATGCACCACTGACGGGACGGGACGGGATGACACAGTCATAATTTTAGTTTTTCTAGTTTTCCACGGCAAGCTGGCGCGCTAAGCAATGCCTGCTTATGCATTGAATTCTGATAACCGCGATGACCGTCGCGTTTCCCGCGAAATGCTAGTTCACCTACCTTTCGCCTATAATTACTGGTTCCTGACGTTCTCTGGTGGCACCATCACCCAACTCGCCCTATCCTCATAAGCCCCCAGCAGCCTGATGTCGCTTGCCACTTGCCCTCGCTCTCTCCACGTCTGTCATGCCCCCGCCCGTCAGCAATAGGCGACACCAGAGGCGGTCACCGCCGGAACTAGTGTTCGGTTTTTCACCGGAAGGCAGACGGAGGGATGAGGCATTCTATCGCTCTTTAGATGGAAATGTGGAGTATGAGGACTTGTTGGAGCACGACCGCTTGGCAGAGGAGGAGTGTGTCGCCGATTTGCGCCGCCTGTGGGGCATGGAGCAACAGCGCACCGACGCTCTGAGTCGCGAGCAGAGCGCCCGCAACTGCGCCGACTACGTGGAGGTTGGTGCCCGGCAAATAGCCCTGGAGGCTGTTCGGCACGCACGTGTTCGCGACACCAAATTTTACTACCGGCTCGTCAAGTGGGTTTCCCGCTTAGAAGCTGAAGCTTCGGTGGACCACGCCAGCATGGAAAGAGCCAACGCGCGTGAGCAACGCGCCCTATCGCACCTCTGGCAAGTCCGAGCCGAGGAGGACGACGTCGGTGTCGGTGTTTAGCGTGTACCACAGATGGCGGCCCGCATCATCTAGTTAGCTAAGAGTAAGTTAGTACTTGTACACTACTAGAGTATTAGTGGGAGTAGATAGTTAACTTGGCTATGATGGTTGTCAACATGGAAGTTCAGTACTTTATATCTGTATCGGATCTGTTACTTTGCTGTGAATGTTGAACTTTCCATTTGAACGTATGGAATGGGCTATTATTTTTTAAATGGGTTGTATTTGTCCGCCACGGGTTTAGAGGCTGATTTGTGGGCCTACTAGGTTGATGCGTACATAATCAGGAGATGATTGTACGTGGAGTGGATGACAGCAGGGACCCACCAGGGTCATGGCAGTACACAAGCAAGTGCCTCCTTATTTCAAGCCAAAAAAATGGTTCCTCCTAATGTATTTCTGACATCTGGGTCCCATGCCATTGTCAACGTTGTCAATAAACGAGAGAATTGCACAACGAGCGGCTGACACCATGGACCTAGCAGCTCGCCCCATTCTTTTTGTTTTTGAGACGGAAGCAGGGTGTCAACTAGGCTGTGCGGGGCACTCTCGCCTGTCTAGCCAGTGTTTTATTTTATGTTTACCACAAGACCAGCCCAGTAGTTTTTTTCTTTCTAAAAATGGGTAGCCCAATTTTTTTTGTTCTTTTGCAGAATACCCAACTGTGGCCTACTTGCTTTTGTCAGCCCTGCTGGGCTGCAAATCTTTCAAGACGAGGAGAGTTTCATTCGGCTTACCTAGAAAATGGGTTGTTAGTAATGAGAAATGGGATGTACATTTTTAAAACACATCAAACCGGCAATTAGTTTCAAATTTCCTTTTTTCATTTCGAGATTTTAATTCCATTGATTTTTATGCGTGGACAATTATTTGGATTTTATATTGATATAAATTTATTTTTCAAATTAGTTTGAATGTGACTCAAAATTTCGGGATTAAAAATAGTTCGGACCGCACTGAAATATGCAAAATTTTGTAGAATGTTTTAACCGTGGCCACAATATGGGCTGTAATGCTAACAAAAAGAATATGGGCTCCAAAAAAATCCTTAAGAATTAGCAAATGGGCTGTAAATTATTTGAAATAATGGCAGATGGGTTGTATGCTGTTTTCCACAGATTTGAGGCTGACTTGTGCGCCTACTAATAGGTTGATGCGTACGCTTTCCTAAAAAAAGTTGGACGCGCACGCAAGGCCATGTCAACCTAGTCAACACACGAGAGCAGTGACTATTGGATGTCCATCCAACGGCCATCGTGCTTCTTTAATATCTGCTCTTCCTGCTCCAGCCGCTCAAACCAGCGCCGGCGGGACTACCTGCTCCCTCCTCCCGTGGACGGTTGTGCTGCTGCGCAGGCCTCACCGCCCCACGCTACTCCCATCGCTGGCTTGGCCATTCCTCTACTCACCCAGACCTCCTGTTATTCCCCGGTGACAGCAGACGAACCAGTAAACCCTCCTACTCCCCTCCGCATGGGAAACAATTGCCGAGTCTTCCTTGGCTTTGTGTCGTTCCCTTCCTAGGCCTCACCATCGTCCACCGCCCTGGGGCTCTCGGCGCGGCGTGGTGATCATCGTTAATGAACGACATCCATCGGAAGAGGACTCTACATGCAGAGGCTGACAGCTGGGTCCACGGCTGCACGCAAGGAAGTACCTCCTTATTACGTGCAAAATAATGATTCCTCCACCTGACAGCGGGGACCAACTAGAAGGGCCTCTGCATTTTGCAAAAAAAACATTCCTCCCGCTGACAGCTCGGACCCACCTGCTATATCTTCGCACGCAAGGAAGTGTCTCCTTATTACGCACAAAAAAATGAATACTCCCCCTGCTAGCTGGGACCCATCATATTTGGAGGCTGACTTGTGGGCCTACTAAGTTGACGCAGACGGTGGGCTTTATCAACTTAGTCAACATAAATGATTCTAGCTACAGTTACCATACAATGTCCATCCAACGGTCGTCGTGCTTCTTCAACCTCTGGTCTTCTTGCTCTAGCCGCCGAAACTAGCGCCGGCCGTGCCGCCTGCTCCTGCCTCCCGTGGCCGGCTATGCTGCCGCGTAGGCCTCACCGCCCCACCCTGCTCCCATCGCTGGCCTAGCCATCCCTCTACTCACCCAGACCTCCTATTATTCTCCGGCGACGGCAGCCTCACACTGCAGCCGAACCAGTAAGCCCTCGTACTCCCCTTCGTGTGGGAAACAACTGCCGAGTATTCCCCGGCTCCGGGTCATTCCCTTCCTAGGCCTCGCCGTCGTCCACCACCTTGATGCTCTCGGAACGGCGTGGTAAACATGGTCAAGGAACGACTTACATCGGAAGAGGACTGTACGTGGAGAGGCTGATAGCTGGGTCCACGACCGCAGCAAGGAAGTGCCTCCTTATTACGCGCAAAATAATGGTTCCTCCACCTGACAGCGGGGACCTACCAGAAGGGCCTCTATATTTTGGCTTTGCTATATTTTGCAAAAAAAACATTTCCCCCTGACAGCTAGGACCCACCAGCTGCATCTTCGCACGCAAGGAAGTGCGTCCATATTGTGGGCAAAAAATGATTCTTCCCCCTGACAGCTGGGACGCACTAGCAATATCTTTGCACGCAAGGAAGTGCCTCCGTATCCTCCCTGACAGCTGGGACGCACCCGGTCGAAGCATACGTAGCCTTGTCTGTCTGGTTGCGAACGTGTACATACATACTGGTCGATCGGTCTCTCTGCAACGATGAACCGTGGCCAAGCAAGCAGCAGCACGTGTAGTAGTAGAGCCCCCGACGTAGCAGTTCAGGTAGTCCCTTCTAAACCGTGTACACGTATGTATAGCCAGATGCCAAAAAATACGTCCACGTACGTACATATGGGTGGGGTCTCAAACGCCTACTCATGCATACGTACGGCCAGGGCTAGTGTACATGGAGATGCAGCGGACGGCAGCAACGGCGTCCTGTTCATCGGAAGCCAACCGGCTGGGTCGGAACGGAGAAACTGCATCGTGTTTATCGAGAGGCGACGGAATGCGTCGTGTTCATCGGGAGCCAACCGGCTTGGATGGAACAGCCGAAACGAGGCCTGGCGTACCGCAGAACAGAGGAAACGGACTTGTGTTCGAGCTCCTACGGTCGAAACGGGGTGCTGTTGATCGAGAGGGGTGTGGCGTACCGCAAAACAGAGGAAACGGACTTGTGCTCGAGCGCCTATGGTTGAAACGGGGTCCTATTCATTGGGAGGGATGTGGCGTACCGCAAAACAGAGGAAACAGACTTGTGTTGGAGCGCCTACGGTCCAAATGGGGTCATGTTCATTGGGAGGGGTGTGGTGTACCGCAAAACGGGACTCCACGGGCTACTGTTCATCCACCGTCTACTGCCTCGCTCCAGCCTCCATGGGATACTGTTCATCCACTGTCGACTTCCTCTAGCCTCCACCTGCTACTGTTCATCCACCGTCGACTTCCTCCAGCCTCCACTAGCTACTGTTTATCCATGGGCTACTGTTCATCCAGCCTCCACCGACTACTGTTCAACTAGCCCTCCACATGGTCCTGTTCATCCACCCCCAACTGGCTCAGGTGTGTGACGGCCTCCTCGATCGGGGTCATGTTCATCCAGCGGCAATGGCCACTACTACCATGGGGTGCTGTTCATCCAACCCCCACCAGGAACTGTTCATCCAACCCCCAACAACGGTCACTGTTCATCAAGAGGCAGCTGGTTCGATCGGCTTCAGTTAGCAGTAGTAGCGAAGGAATCGCTCGGGTTCAGTTAACAACCAAGGGATCGATCGCTCGGGTTTAGTAACATAGCTAGTGCAATCGCTCGGGTTTAGTAACGTAGCTAGTGCAATCGCTCGGGTTCAGTTAGAGCGCAATGCCTCGCACACACACGCGTACGTGTACGAGAGAAACGTGCAAACCCCCAGGACGAAAAGCCCATTTTCTGTCAGGATTTTTTGTCATAGAAGTAGGAGACCACCACATCTATGATGATATGTGGTTTTGTCACAATTATCGTCATAGAATTGTCATAACCATTATAGAAAAAAAAATCATTCAGGCCAAAATGTCACAGATGTGTCTTTTTTTTGTAGTGTGGAGACGGTAAAGGTAGCTCTGGAGTTGATGATCTCGCTTGCCATGAACCACCATCCCAGGTGCTTGCTTTAATTTTGCGGTGTCATATGTGGTTGTATGTTGCATATGGTGTCTACCTTGTATTCGAAAGGCCGAAGTCGGTCTCTATTAAGGTAAGGAAATATATTTTTTACATGAATAGCCATCCCGGGAGCACCAGAAGCCAAATAGCTAGTCAGGGCATTGGCCGAGCCAGTGACAAGCCCAGCACAGACAGGCATCACCTGCAAGCCAACTAAAAAGCCACGGTGGTGGCGAAGCAGCCCGCCTCCCACCAGGCTCTCAGGTCCTTAATGATCATGCTCACCACTCCAGCCGGGTGTCTAGCTTGTGTTGCTTCCAATTTGGTTAAATTGCATCTGCTTAGCTTACACATTAAACTTTTGCATATGACATGCCTTCCTGTTTTTGGTATATACTACTACATCTGTCTATTAACAATGTTTTTACATCAAACAAATGTTCTTGTGTATCCATCATCAATCACTTATGATAAGTCAGTCAGGCCCGTGGATTACTATGAGAAAAGATCTTCTTTTAAAGAATGCAGTGTTAGCCTTTCAACATGATTCTCAAGAAACAACAAGCCTAGATAAAGTTACTCAATGTAGCTCTGTCATTGATCACCACATTTCCCCTACACCACCATCGCAGGTGCTTGCTCTAACTTGGCAGCATGATATATGGTTGCATGTTGCATATGGTGTCTAGATTGTATTTCTTCCAATCTAGTTAAATTGCATGTGCTATTCTGCTTAGTTTATACATTATACCTGTTAATGTGACATGCCTTCCTATTTTTGGTATATAGTACATCTGTCTATTAAGAATGTCCTTACATAAAACTACTAATTTTTGTATCCCGCATCAATCAATTATGATGAGACACCTTTAGTATATGCAGTGTGATATTGGTTGCATCTTTCATATGATTTATAGCATGCACTGATTCTAATTTGTTGAAACGCCATTTATGATGGGACGCTTTTAACTTGGCAGAGTCATATTGGTTGCATCTTTCATGTGGTGTCTACCTTGTATTGCTTCTAATTTGTTGAAATGGATTCTTCTTAGTTTACACAAATAGTTGTGAATATGCCATGTCGTCCTATTTTTGGTACATATTCCATCCTCGTATCATGTGTTTGCCTTAAATCAAAGTAGTGATTGTCAGTATCATGCATGAATGAGTTCTGAAGAGTGAATTTTATTCCTTTTTCTTGTCGGTTTTACATGACAATGCAAAATCAATAAAGCGGAAGGAAGTTAGCAAGGAAGTGGATAAAGGTGCTCCTTCCAACCAATTGAAACGGAGGGCCTCTACAGATTCTACTCCGCCATCCCACCAACAAGATTTGGAAGACAACACATGCATAGACACTCAACATAGCTGTGTTGATGATCAGCATGTCTCCCCTAGTCCACCATCACAGGTGCCCCCTCTAACTTGGCACTGTTATATATAGTTGCATGTTATGTATGATGTCTAGCTTGTATTGCTTCTAATTTTGTTGAATTCCATCTGCTTACTTTACACATTATACTTGTGAATAAGACACGTGTTCATATTTCTAGAACATACTATATCTTTCAATCACACCATGTTCTTACATAAAAGTACTACTGTTGTGTAACCTGCAATAATCACTTATCATAAGACACGTTTAACATGGGTGTGTGATATAGGTTACATCTCGTATTCTTTTCTAGCTTGCACTACTTCTAATTTGTTGAAATGGCACTTATGATGAGATAGTTTTAACTTGAAAGAGTGATATTCATTGCATCTTTCATATGGTGTCTAGCTTTCATTGCTTCTAATTTGTTGAAATGCCTTCTGCTTAGTTTATACATCATAGCTGTGAATATGCAATGTTGTCCTTTTTTCTTACACATTCAATCGTCCTATCATGCGGTCGCCTTACATTAAAGTAGTGCTCGTCAGCATCCTGCATCAATGAGTTCTGAAAATCGAATTGTTATTCATTTTCTTGTGGGTTTGACATGACAATGCAATAAAATTAAGTAAGAGGAAGGACAAAATTAAGGCACGGACTGATGGCAGTCTTCCGGTGAAACCGGCATCCAAGGTGCTTTCTCTAGCTTGCTAGTGTGATATTGTCTTGCATGTTGCATACGGTGTCTAGCTTGTATTGCTTGTAATTTGAATAAATTGCTTATGCTTACTTTACACACATAATTTTGAATATGCCATGTCGTCCAGTTTTTCGTACATATTCCATCCCCGTATCATGTGTTTGCTTTACATCAAAGTAGTGATTGTCAGTATCATGCATGAATGGGTTCAGAAGAGTGAATTTTATTGCTTTTTCTTGTCGGTTTTACTTGACAATGCATAATCAATAAAGCAGAAGGAAATTAGCAAGGCAGTGGATAAAGGTGCTCCTTCCAACCAGCTGAAATGGAGGGCCTCTAAAGATTCTACTCGGCCATCACCCCAAAAGATTTGGAAGACAGCACATGCATATACACTCAATGTAGCTGTGTTGATGATGAGCACGTCTCCCCTAGTCCACCAACATAGATGCTCCCTCTAGCTTGGCACTGTTATATGTGGTTGCATGTTACGTATGATGTCTAGCTTGTATTTCTTCTAATTTTGTTGAATTCCATCTGCTTACTTTACACATTATACTTGTGAATAAGACACGCGTTCATGTTTCTAGAACATACTATATCTGTCAATCACACCATGTTCTTACATCAAAGTACTACTGTTGTATAACCTGCAACAATCACTTATTATTAGACATGTTTAACTTGGGAGTGTGATATAGGTTACATCTCGCATTCTTGTCTAGCTTGTACTACTAATTTGTTCAAATGGCACTTATGACGAGATAGTTTTAACTTGAAAGAGTGATATTCATTGCATCTTTCAGATGGTGTCTAGCTTTCATTGCTTCTAATTTGTTGACATGCCTTCTGCTTAGTTTATACATCATAGCTGTGAATATGCAATGTTGTCCTTTTTTCTGACACATTCAATCGTCCTATCATGCGGTCGCCTTACATTAAAGTAGTGCTTGTCAGCATCCAGCATCAACGGGTTCTAAAAAGTGAATTTTTATTCATTTTTCTCGTGGGTTTGACTTGACAAGGCAATAAAATTAAGTAAGAGGAAGGAATAAATTAAGGCAGGGACTGATAGTGGTCTTATGATGAAACCGGCATCCCAGATGCTTTCTCTAGCTTGGCAGTGTGATATTGTCTGGCATGTTGCATACGGTGTCTAGCTTGTATTGCTTGTAATTTGATTAAATTACTTCTGCTTAGTTTACAAAAATAGTTGTGAATATGCCATGTCGTCCAATTTTTTGTACATATTCCATCCTTGTATAATGAGTTTGCCTTACATCAAAGTAATGATTGTCAGTATCATGGATGAATGAGTTCTGAATAGTGAATTTTATTTCTTTTTCTTCTTGGTTTTACTTGACAATGCAAAATCAATAAAGCGGAAGGAAATTAGCAAGGCAGCGGATAAAGGTGCTCCTTCCAACCAACTGAAACAAAGGGCCTCTAAAGATTCTACTCTGCCATCCCCCGAACAAGATTTCGAAGACAACACATGCATAGACACTCAATGTAGCTTTGTTGATGATGAGCACGTCTCCCCTAGTCCACCAACACAGGTGCTCCCTCTAAGTTGGCACTGTTATATGTGGTTGCATGTTATGTATGATGTCTAGCTTGTATTGCTTCTAATTTTGTTTAATTCCATCTCCTTACTTTACACATTATACTTGTGAATAAGACACGTGTTCCTGTTTCTAGAACATGCAATATCTGTCTATCATACTATGTTCTTACATCAAAGTACAACTATTGGGTAACCTGCAACAATCACTTATCATAAGACACATTTAACTTGGGAGTCTGATATAGGTTAAATCTTGCATTATTTTCTACCTTGTACTACTAATTTGTTGAAATGGCACTAATGACGAGACAGTTTTAACTTGGTAGAGTAATATTCATTGCATCTTACATATGGTGTCTAGCTTTCATTGCTTCTAATTTGTTGCAATGCCTTCTACTTAGTTTACACATCATAGCTATGAATATGCAATGTTGTTAATATGCAATGGCACTAATGAAAGAGACCTTTAACTTGGTAGTGTGATGTTGTTTTCATCTTGCATATGATTTATTTCTTGTACTGCTTCACATTTGTTTAAATGCCAGTTATGACGAGACACTATTAACTTGGCAGAGCAATATTTGTAGAATCTTTCATATGGTGTCTACCTTCCATTGCATTGCTTCTAATTTATTGAAATGCCTTCTGCTTAGTTTACACATCATAGTTCTAATTATCTCATGTCGTCCTGTTTTTCGTACCTATTACATCCTCCTATCATGCGGTTGTCTAACATCAAAGTTCAGTTCGTCTGTATCATGCATCAATTTGTTCTGAAGAACTAATTTTTTTCCTTTTTCTTGTCGGCTTGACTTGACATGGTAAAGAGAAAGAGGAAGGAACACAGAATGGTAGGGGATGGTGTTAGTACTCAGGACGCACGGAAACGGAAGCGGAAGAATTATGCAGATTCTGCTGGTACTGATGGTGCAATAGAAGGTCGAAGTGCACGGGAAAATTGTACAAACACGGTATCCCCTACTACACTAGCTGCAAAACAATCCAAACACAAAGGAATAGCTGCCACCAAACAAGTAACGGTAGCCCTAGTTGTTGCAACAACTTCTTCCACAGTACCAACATCTACACAAGTTACTCGTTCGGTAACTCTGCTAGCGGCAAGTTCCCAAGCTCCCTTGCCACCTGGCACTACTCTCGAAGCATTCTTAACACAAGATGAGTTGGCAAGATCAAATGAACCTTGTGAGCTTCAACAACAAGAGGGTAGTTGCTCGAGTCAAGTAATAGTTGCATGCTTCTTTATATGTAATCTCACAGTTTGATGTACACTAACACGTCCCATGTTCGTTGTTGAACTAGCACCTAGGCGCAAGAGGAAACAGACATCAAGGATAATGCTCAACAGGTTACCTAAATCTAGAGGAGGAAGAATGGAGATCCGTTTTGAGGCAGGTTTAAAAAGGCCACGTGATGCTACAGAGTCAGCCAAGTTAGTATCAGAGGCAGCTGTTGCCGTCAGGTGTCATGCATGTATGCTGCCAACATGGATTCAGTACAGGAATGACAAAGACAAAGCCCAGTTTAAGACCTTCCTCGACCATTTATCTGTAAGTATGGTTATGTGTGGTAATTAGTTATATCATCTTGCTCTGTCCCATACTTTGTAGGTTGCTGGTAATGAGACTCCCATAATTTTCAACATATGAGGTTGAACTTGGATAGCCAAGATGATGGAACCAGACAAGCATGCACCCATGTTTTCAAGTCTGCTCTATGATAGTATCAGTATAACTTGAGGAGAACTCACTTTGAAGGCAAGGCTAATAGTTAAATTGCCCAAACATCTCCAATGGAAAATATATCGGATGAAGACTGGAGAGGCCTTGTTAAACACTGGTCTGATCCAAAGTATCAAGTACGTTATATATATGTGATCAGATCACATGTTGAACTCCTATTTATGCATGTGCCTCACAAATCTATCTTCTTATAGGTGAACTGTTCAAAGATCAAGGCTAATCGTACGAAAGTGAAATTCCAACAGACGATAGGATCATGTAGCTATACTGCACACTACGAGGCTCTTGTAACTAGCTATTGTTTCACTCTTTTCGCTGTGCCATATTATCAGATCTATATTGACTTGTTCCAAATGCAGAGGAAAGCCCGCAAGGAGCAAAAAGTACCTGAACCAAATGTTGTGGAAATCTTAAAGGACTGTCACACCAGCAAGACGAAGGGCATGACTACACCAGTCAAAGCCGGTGTTGTATGTCCTTAATCCTCATGCCTTTTAACTACTACTTACTCTGACTTGTGCATTGAACTGCACAGTTTGCAGCCAATGTCTATTACTCTTTTCAATTTTATACACAATTCTCTTAGTGTATCATTGCACCTTACAAGGTTTAAAAGAGAGGAGTGATGTTCCTTTGATCTTGATCTGTAATCTAGTTCCGTGCTAGACTTGTCTACACAACGTTACAATTGCCTGTTTATGTGTTCTCAGTTGTTTTGTGATATGAATGATGTCATACCACGCTTACCGTATTATAAACTTTGTCTCTTTATCCTTAGCTGTCAATACAATGTGAAGAAATAGACAATACATTAGCCATGGTACATGGTCATATGTTTGGAACCTGGTTTTATTATGTACTTTGCAGTAAAATACAACTAATATTTTACACGGGTTCAACAGAATAAGTTCTGTATATAGACCAAAGCTATTTTGTTTGGTTTTGCTACCTCCTTAATATCTTTTGTTCCGGTACTACTAATGTAAAAACTCAACTTTTCAGCAAGCTATGGAACAAATGGTGGAACCACCACCTTCTGAAGGTGACGAGGCAACTATAACCGCAATGTCATCTCTTGCTGCAGTGGGTCAGTACCTGTCCACTAACAGTGCCAAAAGCATGTTCCTACGTAATACTGGGTTGGTTGTTAAGGCAATCTCGTCCAAACTGCCTCATGATCAAGATATGCAAGCTCAAAACAATGTTATATCTGTGCTCTAGACACAAGTACAATCCATAATAGAGACCCTTTGTGAAACAAGGACAGCCATTGTTCGATGTCGTCAAGATATGCATGGTTTTGAAACTAGACTATCAGACATTTGCTATGTTGTTCAGGAGCCTAGGAGAAATGAAGGTGACGGTTATGGTGCTCCATCGGACAGTACAACATGAAAACGTAACAGTCAGGTCAAATGAACTGAGCTTATGAACTTCTGGTGGTGCATTTATCTGTTGCACTGTTAACTTTTATGCCAACCTTCCTTTTGTTTTATGGTTGTAATTTGTTTTGTTGCAATACAAAACTTGTTCTTAATGTGTAGCGACTGGCTGAAGAAAACAGCCAGCCATTTTTGTATAGTGTAGGGTATTCCCTATATTTGCACTGGTAACGAACTTTGATGCTCAGTGGATGTAATCTGTGCAATCCCCTTAATAGCCTAGCGTTAGATTCTGGCTTATTTATTTCCCTAGTATTTTTCCTTGGTTTGCTAGTGGCCGCAACAACCATGGGCCAGATGCGGACTGTGGTAACCTTGAGCCTGCTACGGTCCGTAGGATCAATGGGCCTCCTACGGGCTGTCAGATAAATGGGCCTCCAACGGGTCATAAAATCAATGGGATGTTGGGGAATGTTGCATGGAAAACAAAAAAAATCTATGCACATGCAAGATCTATCCATGGAAATGCATAGCTATGAGAGGGGGAGAGCATCTACATACCCTTGTAGATCGCTAAGCGGAAGCGTTTATCACGCGCTTGATGTAGTCGTACTCATCGCGATACGATCACGATCCAACCGACCTAGTGCCGAACTGACAGCACCTCCGAGTTTAGCACATGTGTGGCTTCATGATGTCTCCTCCTTCTTGATCTAGCCAGTGGGAGAGGAGAAGTAGATGGGATCACAACCAACACGGCGGCGTGGCGGTGATGGTGGTGGTGGAGCACCGCCAGCGCTTCGCTAAACGTCGCCGGGATGAGGCAGTGGAACTACGGAGTAACGGGAGAAAGAGCGGCGCCAAGGGCTTGGTGTCTACTCTTGGGGCGCCCCTCCCCTCTATATATAGGTGGAGGTGCGTGGGAAACAGCCCCTCCAAGCCCTAGGGCGCAGCTAAGGGGGAGAGGACTTGGACTCCAAGTCCAATCCTATTCCTACTAGGACTCCTTCTTCCTTTTTTGCCTTCCCTAGCCACATGGGCTTTTAATGACTTGGTGCGCCTAGCCCAATAAAGCCAGAGCACCTCCCCGTAGCCCATTCTAACCCTTGGGTCATAGTGGACCCACCTGTGGACTTCCGGACCCTTCCGGAATCCTCCGAAACCTTCTGCAAGCTTTTCGGTACAATACCGAAAAAACTGCACCTTTTTTCGGAACCCAAAATATGACTTCCCGTATATAAATCTTTACCTCTCGACCATTCCGAGACTCCTGGTGACGTCCGGGATCTCATCCGGGACTCTGAACAACATTTGGTTAGCACTCATCAAATATCCAATACTACTCTAGCGTCAACGAACGTTAAGTGTGTGACCCTGCGGGTTTGGGAATTATGTAGTCATGACCGAGACAACTCTCCGATCAATAACCAATAGAGGGACCTAGATGCCCATATTGATTCCTACATATTCCATGAAGATCTTTTATCGGTTGAACCTTTATGACAACATACGTAATTCCCTTTATCTGTCGGTATATTACTTGCCCGAGATTCGATCGTCGGTATCTCTATACCTAGTTCAATCTCGTTACCGGCAAGTCTCTTTACTCGTTCCGTAATACATCATATTGCAACTAACTCCTTAGTCACTTTGATTGCAAGCTTCTTGTGATGTGTATTACCGAGAGGGCCCAGAGATACCTCTCCATCATACAGAGTGACAAATCCCAATCTTGATTCACGCCAACTCAACAGACACCTTCGGAGATACGTGTAGAGCATCTTTATGATCGCCCAGTTACGTTGTGACGTTTGATAGCGCACAAGGTATTCCTCCGAAGTCTGGGAGTTGCATGATCTCATGGTCGAAGGAATATGTATTTGACATTAAGAAAGCAGTAGCAATAAACTGAACGATCATATGCTAAGCTAACGGATGGGTCTTGTCCATCACATCATTGTCCTGATGATGTGATCCCGTTATCAAGTGACAACACATGTCTATGGTTAGGAATCCTTAACCATCTTTTGATCAATGAGCTAGTCTAGTAGAGGCTTACTAGGGACACAGTATTTATTTATGTATCCACACATGTATTTAAGTTTCCGCTCAATACAATTCTAGCATGAATAATAAACCTTTATCATGATTAAGGAAATATAATAATAACCACTTTATTATTGCCTCTAGGGCATATTTCCAATAGTCTCCCACTTGCACTAGAGTCAATAATCTAGATTACATAGTAATGAATCTAACACCCATGGAGTCTTGGTGTTGATCATGTTTTGCCTGCGGAAGAGGTTTAGTCAAGGGGTCTGCCACATCCAGATCCGTATGTATTTTGCAAATTTCTATGTCTCCATGCTTGACCTTTTCATGAATGGAGTTGAAGCGTCTCTTGATGTGTTTGGTTCTCTTGTGAAACCTGGACTCCTTCGCTAAGGCAATTGCTCCAGTGTTGTCACAAAAGATTGTCATTGGACCTGATGCACTAGGTATTACACCCAGATCGGATATGAACTGCTTCATCCAGACTATTTTGTGCGCTGCTTCCGAAGCAGCTATGTACTCCGCTTCACATGTAGATCCCACCACGATGCTTTGCTTGGAACTACACCAACTGATAGCTCCACCATTCAATATAAATACGTATCTGGTTTGTGACTTATAGTCATCCGGATCTGTGTCGAAGCTAGCATCGACGTAACCCTTTACGACAAGCTCTTCGTCACCTCCATAAACGATAAACATATCCTTGGTCCTTTTTAGGTACTTCAGGATATTCTTGACTGCTATCCAGTGATCTACTGTTGGATTACTTTGGTACCTCCCTGCCAAACTTATGGAAAGGCACACATCAGGTTTGGTACACAGCATGGCATACATTATAGAACCTATGGCTGAGGCATAGGGAATGACTTTCATTCTCTCTCTATCTTCTGCCATGGTCGAACTTTGAGTCTGACTCAATTTCACACCTTGAAACACAAGCAAGAACCCTTTCTTTGACTGGTCCATTTTGAACTTCTTCAGAACTTTGTCAAGGTATGTGCTTTGTGAAAGTCCTATTAAGCGTCTCGATCGATCCATATAGATCTTGATGCCCAATACGTAAGCAGCTTCACCGAGGTCTTTCATTGAAAAATTCTTATTCAAGTATCCTTTTATGCTATCCAGAAATTCTATATCATTTCCAATTAGCAATATGTCATCCACATATAATATTAGAAATGCTATAGAGCTCCCACTCACTTTCTTGTAAATGTAGGCTTCACCATAAGTCTGCATAAAACCAAATGCTTTGATCACCTCATCAAAGCGTATATTCCAACTTCGAGATGCTTGCACCAGTCCATAGATGGATCGCTGGAGCTTGCACACTTTGTTAGCACCTTTAGAATCGACAAAACCTTCTGGTTGCATCATATACAACTCTTCTTTAAGAAATCCGTTAAGGAATGTAGTTTTGACATCCATTTGCCAGATTTCATAATCATAAAATGTGGCAATTGCTAACATGATTCTGATAGACTTAAGCATCGCTACAAGTGATAAAGTCTCATCGTAGTCAACCCCTTGAACTTGTCGAAAACCTTTTGCGACAAGTCGAGCTTTCTAGATAGTGATATTACCATTAGCATCCGTCTTCCTCTTGAAGATCCATTTATTCTCAATGGCTTGCCGGTCATCGGGCAAGTCCACCAAAGTCCATACTTTGTTCTCATACATGGATCCTATCTCAGTTTTCATGTCCTCAAGCCATTTGTTGGAATCTGGGCTCATCATAGCTTCTTCATAGTTCGTAGGTTCACCATTGTCTAACAACAGAACTTCCAGGACAGGATTACCGTACCACTCTGTTGCGGTACGTGTTCTGGTCGACCTATAAAGTTCAGTAGTAACTTGATCCAAAGTTTCATGATCATCATCATTAGCTTCTTTTCTAATGGGTGTAGGCATCACGGCAACGGTTTTCTATGATGTGCTACTTACCAATTCGAGAGAAGGTACAATTACCTCATCAAGTTCTACTTTCGTCCCACTCACTTCTTTCGAGAGAAACTCCTTCTCTAGAAAGGACCCATTCTTGGCAACAATGATCTTGCCTTCGGATCTGTGGTAGAAGGTATACCCTATAGTTTCTTTAGGGTATCCTATGAAGACGCACTTCTCTGCTTTGGGTTTGAGCTTATCAGGCTGAAGCTGTTTAACATAAGCGTCGCGTCCCCAAACTTTAAGAAACGACAGCTTAGGTTTCTTGCCAAACCATAGTTCATACGATGTCATCTCAACAGATTTAGATGGTGCCCTATTTAACTTGAATGCGGCTGTCTCTAATGCATAACCCCAAAAAGATAAAGGCAAATCGGTAAGAGACAACACAGAATGCACCATATCTAATAAAGTACGATTACGACGTTCGGACACACCATTATGTTGTGGTGTTCCAGGTGGCGTGAGTTGTGAAACAATTCCACATTGTGTTAAATGAAGGCCAAACTCATAACTAAAATATTCACCTCCGCGATCAGATCGTAGAAACTCTATTTGCTTGTTACGATGATTCTCCACTTTACTCTAAAAATCTTTGAACTTTTCAAATGTTTCAGACTTGTGTTTCATCAAGTAGATATACCTATACCTACTCAAATCATCCGTGAAGGTTAAAACTAACGATACCCGCCGAGGTATGTATTAATTCCAATAAGTCATTAGCTCGCTCCATTGTTCCAGAGAACGGAGTTTTAGTCATCTTACCCATGAGGCATGGTTCGCAAGTATCAAATGATTCGTAATCACGTGATTCCAAAAGTCCATCCGCATGGAGTTTCTTCATGCGCTTTACACCAATATAACCTAAACGGCAGTGCCCCAAGTATGTTGCACTATCATTATGAACTTTGCATCTTTTGACATTAATATTATGAATATGTGTATCACTACGGTCGATATTCAAAAAAAATAGACCATTCATCAAGGGTGCATGACCATAAAAGATATTACTCATAAAATAGAACAACCATTATTCTCTGACTTAAATGAATAATCGTCTCGCAATAAACAAGATCCAGATATAATGTTCATGCTCAACGCTGGCACCAAATAACAATTATTGAGGTCTAAAACTAATCCCGAATGTAGATGTAGAGGTAGCATGCCGATGGCGAACACATCAACGTTGGAACCATTTCCGACGCGCATCGTCACCTCATCCTTAGCCAATCTTCATTTATTCCGCAGCTCCTGTTTCGAGTTACAAATATGAGCAACTGAACTAGTATAAAATACCCAGGCACTACTACGAGCATTAGTAAGGGACACATCAATAACATGTATATCAAATATACCTTTGTTCACTTTGCCATCCTTCTTATCTGCCAAGTATTTGGGACAGTTTCGCTTCCAGTGACCATTTACCTTGCAGTAGAAGCACTCAGTTTCAGGCTTGGGTCCAGCTTTGGGCTTCTTCATAGGAGAGGCAACTTGCTTGCCATTCTTCTTGAAGTTCCCTTTCTTTCCCTTGCCCTTTTTCTTGAAACTAGTGGTCTTGTTAACCATCAACACTTGATGCTCCTTCTTGATTTCTACCTCCGCTGATTTTAGCATCGCGAAGAGCTCGGGAATCATTTTTGTCATCCCTTGCATATTATAGTTCATCACGAAGCCTTTGTAGCTTGGTGGCAGTGACTGAAGAACTCTGTCAATAACACTCTCAACTGGAAGATCAATTCCCAGCTGAGTTAAGTGGTTATGATACCCAGACATTTTGAGTATGTGTTCACAGACAGAACTGTTCTTCTCCATCTTACAGCTATAGAACTTGTTGGAGACTTCATATCTCTCAACCCGGGCATTAGCTTGAAATATCAACTTTAGCTCTTGGAACATCTCATATGCTCCATGAACTCCCACTTAAATCAACATCCCTCAAGTTGTCTAAGTGATACATGATCCAAATCAACTAACCCATGTCCAATCATCACGTGAGATGGGGTAGTTTTCAATGGGAACATCTCTATGTTGATCATATATACTACATGACCCATGTTCGACCTTTCGGTCTCCAGTGTTCCGAGACCATGTCTATACATGCTAGGCTCGTCAAGTTTAACCCAAGCATTCTGCATGTGTAAAACTGGCTTACACCCGTTGTATGTAAACATAGAGTCTATCACACCCGATCATCATGAGGTGCTTCAAAATGATGAAGTTTAGCAGTGCTGCATACTCGGGGAGAACACTTTCTTCTTGAAATTAAAGTGAAGGGATCATCTTATAATGCTACCATCGTTCTAAGCAAAATAAGATGCATAAAGGATAAACATCATATGCAATCAAAATATGTGACATGATATGGCCATCATCATCTTGTACTTTTGATCTCCATCTCCAAAGCAACGTCATGATCTCCATCGTCACCGGCGCGACACCTTGATCTCCATCGTTGCGCCGGGGTCGTCTCGCCAACTATTGCTTCTACAACTATCGCTAACGCATAGCGATAAAGTAAAGCAATTACATGGCGCTTAATGATTGACATGCAGGTCACACAATAATTAAGACAACCCTAAGGCTCCTGCCAGTTGTCGATATTACAAAACATGATCATCTCATACAACAACGTATATCACATCACGTCTTGACCATATCACATCACAACATACCCTGCAAAAACAAGTTAGACGTCTTCTAAATTGTTGTTTGCAACTAGCAAGAATTGTTCTTACCTACGCAAACCACAATGGAGATTCTCAACTTTGCTGTTTTAACCTTCTGCAAGGACCGGCCGTAGTCAAATTCGATTCAACTAAAGTGAGAGAAACAGACGCCCGCCAGCCACCTTTATGCAAAACAAGCTGCATGTTAGTCGGTGGAACCGGTCTCATGTACGTGGACATGTAAGGTTGGTCGGAGCCACTTCATCCCACAATACCACTGAATCAAAATAAGACATTGGTGGTAAGTAGTATGAACATCACCGCCCGCAACTCCTTTGTGTTCTACTCGTGCATATCATCTACGCATAGACCTGGCACATGATGCCACTGTTGGGGAACGTTGCATGGAAAACAAAAAAAAATTCTATGCACACGCAAGATCTATCCATGGAGATGCATAACTACAAGAGGGGGAGAGCATCTACATACCATTGTAGATCGCTAAGTGGAAGCATTTATCACGCGGTTGATGTAGTCGTACTCTTCGCGATCCGATCACGATCCAACTGATCTAGTGCCGAACGGATGGCACCTCCGAGTTTAGCACACGTGCGGCTCGATGACGTCTCCTCCTTCTTAATCCAGCAAGCGGGTGAGGATAAGTAGATGGGATCACAACCAACACGACGGCGTGGTGGTGATGGTGGTGGTGGAGCACCAACAGCGCTTCGCTAACCATCGCTGGGACGAGGCGGTGGAACTACGGAGTAACAGGAGAGAGAGGGGCGCCAAGGGCTTGGTTTGTACTCTAGGCGCGCCCCCTCCCCTCTATGTATAGTTGGAGGGTCATGGGAAACAGCCCCTCCAAGCCCTAGGGAGCAGCTAAGGGGGAGAGGACTTGGACTCCAAGTCCAATCCTATGCCTACTAGGACTCCTTCCTTTTTTGCCTTCCCTAGCCACATGGGCTTTTGAGGACTTGGTGCGCCTAGCCAAATAAGACCAGGGCGCCTCCCCACAGCCCATGCTAGCCCTTGTGTCATGGTGAACCCACTTGTGGACTTATGGACCCCTTCGGAATCCTCCAGAACCTTTTGGAAGCTTTCCGGTACAATACCGACAAAACTGCACCTTTTTTCGGAACCCAAAATATGACTTCCCATATATAAATCTTTACCTCTCGACCATTCTGATACTCCTCGTGACGTCCGGGATCTCATCCGAGACTCCGAACAACATTTGGTTAGCACTCATCAAATATCCCAATACTACTCTAACGTCAACGAACGTTAAGCATGCGACCCTGCAGGTTCAGGAATTATGTAGTCATGACCGAGACACCTCTCCGGTCAATAACCAATAGCGGGACCTGGATACCCATATTGATCCCTACATATTCCATGAAGATCATTTATCGGTTGAACCTTTATGACAACATACGTAATTCCCTTTGTCTGTCGGTATGTTACTTGCCGAGATTCGATCGTCGGTATCTCTATACCTAGTTCAATCTCGTTACCCACAAGTCTCTTTACTCGTTATGTAATACATATCTTGCAACTAACTCCTTAGTCACTTTGGTTGCAAGCTTCTTGTGATGTGTCTTACCGAGAGGGCCCAGAGATACCTCTCCGTCATACGGAGTGACAAATCCCAATCTCGATTCACGCCAACTCAATAGACACCTTCGGAGATGCCTATAGAGCATCTTTATGATCACCCAGCTACGTTGTGACGTTTGATAGCACACAAGGTATTCCTCCGGAGTCCGGGAGTTGCATGATCTCATGGTCGAAGGAATATGTATTTGACATTAAGAAAGCAGTAGCAATAAACTGAACGATCATATGCTAAGCTAACGGATTGGTCTTGTCCATCACATCATTCTCCTAAATGATGTGATCCCATTATCAAGTGACAACACATGTCTATGGTTAGGAAACCCTAACCATCTTTTTATCAATGAGCTAGTCTAGTAGAGGCTTACTAGGGACACAATATTTGTTTATGTATCCACACATGTATTTAAGTTTCTGGTCAATACAATTATAGCATGAATAATAAACCTTTACCATGATTAAGGAAATATAATAATAACCACTTTATTATTGTCTCTAGGCCATATTTCCAACATGGGCCTCCTACGGGCCATCGGATAAATGGGTCGTAAACGGGCGTAATTGGTATCGGGCCAGCACGGTAATGGGCCGTTAACATGTCGGAAGAGAGCAAAGGCTTAATTCCGTCACAGGCATAACGGGTCATTAATGGGCCAGAATACATGACGGGTTGGAAACGGCACAACGGGTTAACATGCCACAAATGGACCAATTCTAACCATGGGCTGAATTTGGCCCATTAGGAGAACATGCCTATAACGGGCCGCAAGTAATCGAGGGCTGGAAAGGAGCCCAAGAATGTATGGGCCGTCAGTAGGCCAAAAGCTAACACGGGCTGGAAACGGCCCATGTGAATCATGGGTCGTCTGTAGGCGTGCTCGCGGGAGCAGACCGTGTCCTTCTTGTTGCAAGCGATAGTGATGACTCCGCTGCAGCCAGGCATCTTGAGGACGTTGTAGCCATGATGGGTCACCGCCATGAACTTGGCGAGTGCCGGGTACCCCAGGATGACGTTGTACGGCATGCCAATGTGTGTTACGTCGAAGTCGATGAGCTCGGTGTGGTAGTTCCTGCAGGTGCCAAAGGTGACATGGAGGCACACTTGCCCCAAAGGGATGGTTGAACCCCCAGTCACCCCGGAGAAGGGCCTGGTCGGCATCAGCTGGTCATAGGGCACTTGAAGCGTCTCGAAGGTCTCGATGGAGATCACATTGAGTACGGTGCCCCCGTCGATGAGGGTCTTCACTACTGCAGGATGCTGCTAACGTGACACTACGATCAGAGACCCTTCAACGAAACTGTGTGCGATGCAATAATCGCAAACGGTGGTGTAATAAAACCGTCAAAAAAGATGCAAAACGTTTGCGATGACGGATTGTTGCGACTTATTGTTGCGACGACGCTTGCCATTGCTCTGCTTCCAGCTAGATCCCTGTCCGTTTTGGGGAAGGAGGCACTTCCTCATGTCAACGATCTGCCTGTACATGTCGTAGCTCGTGTACGCCTCCTTGGCCGCGTACACGGCGTGAGCTTTGTCGAGTTTCTCCATCCAGGCCGAGTGCCAGGCACGCTTGTCCTTGTTGCAGGAATCCTTCATGTCTCTGTAGTAGGGGTCGATGATGGCCTTGACGAGGTGAACCAGTGAGTCCTTCTCATGCTCCTTGCTGCCCCAGATCTTGTATTGGCCCTGGATGTCGACAAGATTCTGGCAGGCGATGCCCGAATTCTCGAGCGCCTTTACATCGTTGGTGATGTCCACCGTAGCGAACATGTAGTTGGGGCTATTTACAAACCTGGCGAAACCCTCGCAAGGCCTTGTGGCCAGGCAGTAGTGGTAGACGAGGATGTGGTAGCGCACACACATCTGGGCGACGACGACCTTGGGACGAGACCCGGCATGAGCGCGGGTGTACTCGAGGTCGAATCCGACCACCATGTACTTCTCCTCGGTAAGCAACAACTCCCTGATGTGGATGGAGTGCTCCACCCAGACCGGGTCGTTGGTGTACACCACCGAGAGGTCCATGAACATGCTGTGGGTGTCCACCATGGCATGCATGGTGAACTGCTGCTCGTCGTCGGCAGCCGCTTGGAGTGCCATTGGAGCCGCGCAGGATACCCTCTAAGAATTTGTCGTGCTGGGTGTGCTTCTTGCAATGGTGGGGCCCAATCAAAAGGTTGAAGAGACATAAGGGTTAAATGGCCGCTGTAATAAATGGGGGCCGGCCGGTCTGTAATCGTCACGTCTTATCACGGCATTCATAGCGGAGGATTCCAGTGCACGCTTGACAACACCGCACCGCACGCGTTTCGTTTGACCACGTGTGGGCTCGAAGAGGTGCCACATGTATCGTTAGTGAACCTGTTCCTGCGCTACCACACAGTTTACCGTGCAAGGTTCCCGCCCAGCTAGTTTGGCCAAGCGTCTGCTAGAAGAGGGACAAATCGTGGGCATTTATTGGCAAAAAGCTTTGTAAAAACGAAGTGTGTGGAATGACTTCGGTCATAAATTTACCCGTGGGTGATGAGGTCAAAGTTAAACAGAAGGGTGATGATGGACACTCGAGTGCGATAATTAATTCTGCGCTCTACAGGGCACACGGTTGAAGAAACCAACTGTGTGCAATAATGTCGAAGATCGTAGTCGAGTTAGCTATACAGATCGTGTGCTTTGAGACCGACAAGGTAAACAGATTCGAGAATGGTTAATAAAATCTAAGACCATAGCATATTAAGGCAAAAAAGTGCTAGCAATATACGAGTCTCATACGATGCCATTTCAAAGATTGTACCACAAAAGCTCGAAATATTACAAGGTTCAAATTCCAGAGTTATATGGCTCAAATTCGAAGATTACAAGGTTCAAACTGGTATTAGAAATGAAATTCAGCTCATCAGCTGCAAACACTCGCGCTGATCTGCTGAACATTGATATCAGAGTCGTTCAAACTAATATTACCACTTCTAAGTCTGGTTTCGAAACCTCATAATTTTTGCAAAGGGGTCAGCCACTGAGAAGTCATGTATGGGGTCGACACGATGACTTCTGATTACTCTGTCATCTGAAGTTCCAAAATGAAATTCAGCATTTTTGGAGCCTATTCCATTCTGCCGTAGGCGCCGGCGCTGATCAACAAACCATTCATTTTTGCGCAATAAATGAAGGGAAAACCTCATTACCTTCAGCACCCTTGCTCTGACAACAAAGAACCTGGTGAATATAATCTCCGGTAAGGTCCCTCGGTAGGAGTTCAAAGTAATTTCTAAGAGATGCAGATCTAGGCATTTGACGTGATTGTTATATTGTATCACATTATCCACCACTAGGCCTAATCTCGTCTGCAAAAGAAGAAAACATGTTATTGCCTACATGCAGTTTTGAACACTACTACATGCCTATTTGGTTTGCAGGATTTGTAAAATGCACTAACATGCCATCTTCGATCTGACATGATTAACATGGGCATTTGATTACATTCTAGAAAAATGTAGCCTTCTTCACAAGAGGTTGGAGTGGATGAAAAGTTCCCTAAGAAAACTAGTACAGATGAATCCAAAGGAGAAATGCTTATGGATTGTAACCATATGGATAAAGCAACCAATATGGAGCGGGGGGGAACATGTATGTACTGAAATCCTCCAAAAGAATCCTTCAGAAATCGTAGTACATTGGCATTGTAAACTTGGAAAAAGGTGTCACAAATTGAACTCCCTTATGGTTAACATTTAACAGGAACGGAACATCACCTCGATATATAGCTTCTCCAGGCATGGAAAGCATCTCAGGAAACTGACAACTTGCTCCAGGTTGGGGCCGATAGATTTTAGTGCCAAGACCTTCACTGTGCGCAGTTTCGGGGTCAAGCTTGTCGGAATCATTTTCTGGATGACAGATGAACAAACATCTTCAAAATTAGAAATAATGTTAATTTGTAGAAGGAGAGGTAGAAGGCGGCTGTTGTACTTGAACGGGTGTGGATCCAATAACAAGTTAGGAGTATTTGTCAGACGAGTAGCCCACCACTGTCAATTTCGGCGCAGAAATGACATTGATTCTTGTTGGACCTTCTTGATCAACTACAAGTAATCTCTCATGTGCAGGTGTGTCCTCAATGACCATACCGTGGTACACATCTTGTGATGTCTTCCTGCCGCACCAGCAACACACATAAATAGTCCGCAGAGTCATGGAGGTGATGTGTAAGCTATTCAACCCATTGATCGCCTGAAGACGAAGGTACTCGAGTGCAGTACAGCCACGGAGCAGGCGCTCCATGTCACCGTTTGGGAGGCAGATGGCGATGAGCTCGAAGTGCTTTAGTCATGGTAGAATAAGAGCGGGCGCGTCATTAAGGGGGGGATGGCAGTTCCTGAACTTGGCGACGTGGAGCGTGGGCGCGAGGCTAAGCGCGAACGTTGGCAGCGAGCGCATATGCCCATCATCAAAAGTGAGCTCCTCGAGCTGATCTAGGGTGGGGGATCGGAACCAGTCGTCAAGCTTGGCTTGGTCGTTGCAGTTGGAACAGAACTTGCCCATTCTAAGGCCTCTGGTTGGGTCAAGGTGATTGCCGAGGATCTTGGAGAACGCATCCAAGCTTTTGCAATAGCCATGGCAGAGCTCGTGGGTGTCGATGAGTTCGAGAGGGGTGGAGTTCCATAGGGGGTGCTACCGTCGGGAAAGGACGGTTATCCGCGCCCCAATTTGATTGGGAGGAGGGAGATGATGACTGTCAACACATCATCGGGGATGTTACTGATGAAGTCTAGGCCCGCTGGAGTCGCTTGTGGTTCTTGCTCGCCCCGCCTCCGCTTGTTGGCAGCCCCATTCTCCACCTCCGGAGTCTCCTTGTCAGCGGTGCTTTCTGATAGAAGTGGGAGTATAGGGAATATTTAGTTAAAACAGGGCAATAGAAAAGTGTATTGGTAACTAGAAGTTATTAGGTAGGAATATACTAAGAAAATGGAATAATAATTGGTTGCTTACATACTACACAATTCATTTGATATTGTTGGGTAAGTCAACATGCAGATACTTGAAAAGAAAACTTACTTCGAACAAAGTCTGGACGGATGATATCGTCGGGGAAGTTAGCATATATCTCATGACCAGGCCCTTTTATGTGCAATGCAATTATAGTGCCAGCTTTCAGTACATAAAACTTAGAAATTTCTTTCCAAAGGCCAGTGCCAAAATAGGAGTCACCACGTTCATCAAGTCTTACAGTAGCAACGATTGTAAATCCATGGTTTGTGTTCAGTATGACATCCCTGCAGTCTTGATTTATGTAAAGGGAAAGATTGTGCACTACAGATTCTGTTGCATAGCAAGGGACGTGCTGCAGAAAATGGTAGGATTGTTAAAGAAAATATGGTAACATGCAAACATGGGCCCAAATTGAAAGAACTATATAGCAGTTGAAATCGAAGGACAAAAATCTAAAATTAAACAGATAGGGTAAACATTATGTCATGGAAATTTGAGAGTAATCGAAAGAACAATACATCATTAATTTGGCTAATATAGAAAGAAGAGGGGAAAAATCCCCTTTAACGTATATGGTGCATGTGGCACCTTTTATCCAAATGTAGCAATATTTAGAATATGTTCAGGAAAGTAGGCCATGCCAACCGATTTAGGGTGAGATTGAACATACCGCGCGCATCCTCAAGTCATCTGGTACGGTGAGATGGAATGTCTGGTGGAGGCCGCAAAGTCCTGATGTGTCCGCGCACTGTACACTCTATGAATGAAAGAAAACCCTCAAATCAGCTCGAATAAAAACAAATTCATGGCGATTTCGGCCGGGTGATTAAAGGGGGCAGATGAACTGGGATAAGACATGAGATAATATCTCATTAAATTAGTTACCTTGTCGTCCATGAGAAAGAACCCTCGGTATGGCAGATTCCCCAACCGAGCGGAGCTGGGTCGACCGCAAGCAGCGTCAAGAAAGTTGATGGCGATAGGCAGCGGCAAGCGGAAGTGGCGAAATGCTTTGGGGTTTGCCGGCAGCCTGGCAGCGGTGGCAGGCGTCGAGCTAAGTGGTTACTGCCGCGATAGGCAGTGCCATGCATAGACGCGGAGGAGCTTGTGTAGGTGTGAATGGGGACCGGAGGGGGTGGCGGGCGGGGTGAGGGTTTTTGTGATGTGGGGATGGTGAGGGTTTTCTTTTTTCTTTTTTGAATTGGGTGGTGAGGGTTTTCTGTCCCACAAAGAATTTCGGAGGCAACGGTTTGCTAGAGCCAACCGTGTGTGATTGACGCAACAGGCAAAAGGAAAGTCATTGCACACGGTTCCAATTTTGGGAACCGTGTGTGATTGACGTACTACCTCCGTCCTGGTTTATTGGTCCCCTTTGTAATTTGTACCAAATTTTGACCAAATATTTAACTAAGAAATGTTTATGCATGTAACCAAAAATTATATCATTGAACACTATGCTCAAATACCCATCCAACGATATAATTTTTGCTAACCTGCTCTAACATTTTGTTAGTTAAATCTTTGGTCAAAATTTAACACAAATTACAAAGGGGACCAATAAATCAGGACGGAGGTAGATTCCATCAACCGAACTGATTGCATCCATATCCCACAGTTAGACATAAGTAAACATAGATTAAACATACTCAGACATAGATAATAAGCGTACACGTACACAAGCATAGTTCAACCATAACTACATAGTTCAACCGTCATTAAGCATACTCAAGCGTACATAGTTCGATCCCACATCTCATCTCACATGCCGGCACGATCCTGAAGCTTCTCCAGGTACTCGGCGTACGCGCCGTGCGCCACCCTGCAAGAATACTTCTGCTTGAAGGAGCCAACGGCCCGTCCACTTGCATGTGCCAGAACACTTTGATATGCGTCATGAAGCTTGTTGTTGCAAAATGGGCATCGATATCCGCCGTTCTAGGTCCTAATATGCCTATTATGCATTCCCGCATAAAGCTCCCTCAGGAATTGCCTCCTGTACCTCCTCTGGCCATCTTCATCCTCGCTGTCCACACCGTCAGACAGCACCTATACAAATAGTAAAACAAATTTGGCATCAAATCAATGTTTACATGACGTGAAGTAGGATTAGGAATTTATGGCTATTTTTTATACATATCCAGAGATTATGGTTCGATTTTTAAGCACAGTCGTCTGTGTACAGACCAATCTTGAAGAAAATATTGGCACCAACATATATGTAGGTCATTCAAAATCAATTGTCAAGTCCTGGCTAGGACTTATTAGCACGAACACTAACCCTAGTCGGATTACTAGTAGAAATCATTTGCACAGATGAAACAACTAATCACTTATCACTTGTACCATTTAAATAATCAATACACTACACAGATCTAACGAAACTTACTCAGATTTCATGGATTGGGAGAACATAACCATAGGATTTCCATTCCAAAAGGGGGAGGCAGGAGTAACCAGAGAAACCCTAGGATCTATTTGACACATAAATGGGTATAGATGACTAACCAGTTGTCCGTCGTCATCGGTGTCGTCGCCGGAGTGGTCGTCGGAGTCGTCGCCGGGGTCATCACCCGAGTCATCACCAGAGTCGGTGTGGAACTCTGCCTCCGTCTGTGGAAGCTCGACGCCGTCGACGACATCAGGGTGCAGCCATAACTCGCCGGCGGTGACGGCAACCTCTGTCTCTGTCTCCACGCCGTGCTCCGGTGCTTCAGCAGCCCCGGCGTCGCCACTCCCTCCGATGGGGCGCTTCGGTGGCATCCTCATACACTGATGGCTTTGAGGACTGAGAGCGGCGTCAAGGATGCAAGCGGAGAGAGGGGATTGTGTGTGTGGCGAGGATGGGGGGTGCGGCCGCTCGGGCGCACCATTAATATGGAGTAGTGGGAGAGAGGCAGGCGGCGGTCAAACCGCTGGCTCGCCTCCCGGTGAGCCTGCGGACCGGACTGCTGGCATGCCTATCGTCGTTTCACACGGCTACTCACAAGCCTCCCGATGACACCGCGCAGCGAGCACACCTCCGTCAATTCACACACCTGCACGCACGCCTCCCGGTCTGCCTGCGCAGCGGACTGCTCGCATGCATCCTGTCAACTCACGCCTGCTCGCACGACACATGGGTCGCGTGGCGGCACGTATATTGTTTTTCTATTTGGATGATTAATGCTTCCGCTTTATTGCTTAACCGAAGCATGGCACGTATCCATTGTTGGTCTAACGCTCACGGTTCGAATAAATAATCCATTTGGGATATTGGTTCCGAATTATTTATAATCTTCCGTTTGTAATTAGATAAAGATTACAACAAAACTGGTCTCAAATTTGACAAAAAAGAAGTACAATGCCACTTTGTATTGGTGTCCATATGACAACACGATAAGTTTCATGAACTTCAAATAAGTTTTGGATGTACTAGAATTTAAAAATCGACATTCTCAATGTTTGACATTTCTTGCATGGGGAGTAAACATGAAACCACTGAGACACATGTGTTTTTGCAATCCATTTAGGTGCACTGTCACGTGTGCATGTAGCTCAAATTTGATTTTTGCACATTATACCCGTAGAAAATCAATCAATTAATGTACCAAAATGTCTTAATGATCTCTGTTTTTTTTTTAAATTAAAACGTCCCTCCTTTGGTAACATATGTTCCCCGCGGGATAATTTAACATGCATCGTAGTTGCGGTGGATTCATGGTGTTTGTTTGGGTGTGTGCGTCTGGGGGGTGGCGGGTGGCTCGCAGTACACTACGAGTTGTGAGCCACCTTGTGGGTTGGCCGTTTTATTAGGCAGGTGCCACATGAAAGTCGTGAATTCGTTATTTAAAACATTACACAACCCTTTCATACATACATGTTTTGGCCACATGCAGTCGATGGTTGTCCTACATGACACTCGATACTCGCGTGTGACGCTTTCTATGGCCCCGCGAGGTCGTCGTCCATCACTTTGACGAACAGCCAGCAGCGAGGTTAATTTGACCAGCAAGGTAGAATCTTTTTTGTTTGTGTTATGGTGGTATATAGTACGCGTCGAAGAGGTGGCAGGGGACTAGCATATATACTATACGTACGCGTCCGTGAACAAGTACACCTCACTCAGTGTCGGGACTTTTCGGTTTCCGAGGCACCTGCCACATCAAAGTTGTGAAATTGGCTATTCAAACATCACACAACACCTCTTTGGGCCACATGCATGCAGGCGGTGGTTATCCTAGCTAGGACACTCATGTGTGACGCTTCCATCTGTGGGCCCACGAGGCCATCGTCGATGCATGCATCACTTTGACCTACATCGGGAGAGGTTAATTAATTTCACCATCGAGGAGGATTCTTTTTGGGATGTATTATGGTAGGAGCATATAGTATGCATCGAAGAGGGGGAAGGGGATCATCATATGTAGTACGCTTCATGAATTCCTCGCTCTGTGTGGGGGTTTTACGGTTTTTGAGGCATGTGGCACATCAAAGTTGTGCATTTTGGGTATTCAACATATGTTTGGCGCCCCACATGTAAAGCGATGGTGGTTGTCCTCTCGCACCCACTTAAGCGGTTATCAGCGATATCGATGCTTTCCATCTGTGGGCCCGCTTGGTCCACCACTACTTTTTGCCTGACAACGAGAGAGGTTAATTTGACTTAGGAGGGGATTATTTTTTTTCTTGTAATATGGTATATATATAGGTCATGCTCTGGGATGACATGATACAGTTTGAGCACACACACATGCATGTGTACGCATGAATCCCTCCCATCGAGTCGAAGTGGCTACACGTCATGAACCGATCTCGCTCTGTGTGGGGACTGTACGATTTTCGACGAACGCGCCACATCAATGTTGTGAAATGGTATTCAAACATGCATGCACGCATCACCTCCATACATATGCATGTAGTGGTTGTCTTCGAACGGTACACTCCCTCGCGTGGTTATCGGCGACAAGCCTATATATTCATGGGCCCGCGTGGACATTCATGATCACCTTGACCGACAACAAGATAGGTTACCATGGCGGATTCTTCCTTTGGTTCATGTTATCGTAGTATAGGTCATGGTGAGATTCAGACCTAATTAAGATTGAGCGCATATACTATGCACGCATGCATGCATGAATCCCCGTCGTCGGCTTGAAGTGTTGTGTAACATACATATGCATCGTCAACCTAACCCTCACTCAGTGTGGGGATTTCTAGTTTGAAATCACGGTGCCACATCAAAGTTGTTTCATTGTGTATTCAAAAACACGCCTCTCCATACATATGTTTGGGCCACACGCATGCAGTGGTTGTCTTCGGGGACTAGCTACTTGCGTGATTATTGGTGAGCTAGCCCATCTCCGGGGTCGCATGGATGGCCATCACTTTGACCAACAACAAGAGAGCGGTTGTACGACCAAGGTGGATTATTCTTGGTCCGTTTTATGATCCATCTTGGTGAGATGCTCTCTGGCCCGCCGACTGAAAGTGTGTGTTTGGGGGGGGGGGGGGGGGGCTGCTAACTTTCGCCACTTTGCTAGGTGAACCTCGGTTGGGGGGGTATGCATTCATAGCTTAGGATTCTCTTCGTGCCGAACGAGGGGGGACATGCATTCATAGCTTAGGTTTCCCTTCGTGCCGACACGAGGGGGGGGCAAGCAATACTGTGCGCTTTGCGAGATAGGTGCCACATCGAAGTTGCATTTGGTATTCGAACATCAAACCACCCTATTCATACATAAATTTGGTCCACATGCAAGCGTGTTCATGTTCTAACCCTCTCCCACGTCATTTTTCGCCAAATTTATGAACATTAGACAAGTCGGATGATGCAACAGACATGGTTCACTCAAACTAACTGTGTGCCACGCCGGTGCCCTTGTCATGCACACATCCGCACAGTACATTGGGCTCCATGAGGCTTCCCCTCTCAAAAATACCTACCCGCCTGCAGCTTTTCTCTATTTGATAACACACAGTTATTGTGTTTCGACCGTGTGTGATGTTTCTTGTTCCCAATCCCGCCTGCATCCCTCGAAAATATCTGCCCGCCTCGAGGGTTTTTCTGTTTCATAACACACGGTTGCTATCTCCGGACCGTGTGTGATGCACCATCATCAAAATTTTCAATAGCCCCGGCATTTCACTTTCGCGTTTGACTCACACGTAGTAAAATTTTCAGTACCCGCATCAGTTCCTCAAACACACCCCCGCCACCCCTCTCCACACACACACACACACCAAAACCTCTTCTGGCACGCGCGTGCGCACGCCTGCGCACACACACACCCCCTCCCTCGCTCGAAACCCTAGCAAGGTCCCCGCCGCCGCCGCCGCAAGGCCTCCATTGTCAACATCTGCCGATTTGCCCGTGCAGCTTACCCACCGATCTCCATACCTAGGCCACCCTGAGTTTCATAGATGACGCCTGCCAAATGCCCCCTTTCCCACAGATCCCCATCCCCATCCCCCACTCCAGAGCGTCGCAGCCTAAGCCCGGCTACGCTTCCCGTGGATCTTGAGGAGCGACTGGCCCAAAAGAGGTGTATCGCGGTCTCTTCGCCCGACGTCGCCGAGGAAGCTGACGACCATTATTGGCCGCAGGCACTCAATCAGCGGGCTAGAGTATGCGGGTATGTCGCGGACGCCAGCTACGACATCGAGGTTGTCGACAGCGATGGCCTGAGGCGGGCTATGTCATAGGTTAAATGGCCCACCCCCAACCCCTTGGGTTCAACCGCCGTCGGTCTCATCCATGGCCCCGCTGCTGATCTCCTCTAGTTCGCTGTCAAGAATTTGCCATCCTACATCGCCATCAAGCCCCTTTTGTCATTTCTAAAGGACACATTCTGCGACGCTGGCTTGGGATCCACAGCTTCCAAGTCAGACCTCATCGACGGCGACCACAAGGAGGGCACCCTCTCCGGCTCTTGCAACGGGAAAGAGCCCATCTGCTCTTCCAAGGGGAAAGAGCCCATCTGCGACATCAGGGAGGGCACCCTACAGCTGCGCTCTTCCAAGGGGAAGGAGCCCATCTGCGACAACATGGAGCGCATCCAGGGTTCGTGCTCTTCCCACGGGAATGAGCCCATCTGTGACAAGTGAGGAAACCCATCGAGTCCCTTGTGGCACCCTGGCTCAGAGAACCGGTTTACCTGTGTTTCCAACCTAGAGATCATGTCTTCTGGAAACACACAACAAGTTGGAACAGAACATAGCTGAACTTTTATTGATAATAGTCGAGTACAAGCTCACATATATTACATGATCATCGAGGCCAAAAGCACACCTAGTGCTATGACAATATCTACATTATTTATCCAACATATCAGGGCCTCGGTATTACTGCAGAATACTACGACGGAAGACTACTGCATAGCGGAACATGATAGTAACTCCATCCACAGGGACACTGCTGAGGACACATCCTAGGCATCACAACACGGACATCGAGACCTCCGTCTCAGTCTTCTCCTGCATCTGGCATGATACGCCTGGTGAGTACTTTGAATGTACTCGCAAGCACATGACGACCAATTATGCAGCAAATAATAGCATGGCAATGAGCATGTTAAAACTTAAGTGATTCACTCACTGTCACCAACTTACTCATATCCGGGTTGTCTCACAACCCTCGGAATACTCAATCTCAACGGGTACTTCCATTCGAAGGACAAGTTCTTCCATCATTACCATAGTTATTACCATTGATCACCTAGAGAGGTCTGGTCGGGCTGTCCAATACCGTGGACGCGGCTATTCGAATAGATTTTACACTCTGCAGAGGTCGCGCACTTTACCCACACTATGGAGCGCTGACCTCGTGATCCCATTCGGGTGGACCAGCATTGCTCCAACGAAACCTGTCTGACCGTGACTCTTTCATCGTACCACCGGCAATCACACTCCCCCGGAGTCAAGCCTTGGGTGGCCCCGTGTCACCCTGTGACACCTGCCACCGTCGTGGCCTAACTAAACTGTCCCAAACGGGGACGCCGGCAAACAACTCAACTGGGCTGACAGGGTTATCGCCATCTACCTGATCAGGGCAGCACACACGCATAACCCTCCCTCTTTGGAGGTATCGGTGAAAGAGCACCGAGCCAGACCAAGTCAAGCCCGTCCCATACCGGTAAATGTGGCTGCACGGGTAAGCCCGGACAGGTGACTCTTGATCAACCAACCATGTTTCTCTTAGCAAGCATAGTTATTGATCATATCATTCTGAGTTATCAACTTTAAACATTTAAATAATTTACTATGAATTATCTAGGTTTAAATATATGCAAGAAATGAATATGAATTATGCAATGCTATGAAATGCTTCATAATATGGATGTCCTCGCTTGCCTTGATCAATGGGGTTGTTCAGAAACTCCTGGTTTTCAAATCCACAAGAATCCCCTTCTGAAAATATTTTCAAATAGCAAAAGAAAATGTCACATAAAGCCTTTTTATTCACCAACAATTCTGTGAGTGTTGGAAAAATACCAAACTTGGTGGGAAAATAAAGGACTTTGATACAAACACAATGCAAAAAGATTCAGGTCAAATGGACCTTCCTGTAAAAAGTTATTAATAGTCAAAGTTCTTGGTCAATAATGTTAAATAAACAAAAATCAGGAAAATCAGAAAAACAGACGAACGGGCCACGTCGAAGGCGTAAACGGAGAGTACGCCTCCACTTACCTCTTCGCGCGCGCGCCCACATTGGCTGACGGGTGGGGCAGGGCCCATTTAAACAGAGGGAGGAGAGAGAACAGAGGGAGGGGGCGGCTCACCGACGGTGATTGCCAGAGTTAGCGACAGCGGTTGGGCTCATGGATGGTGGGGATGGATCGGGTGTTCAACGGCGATTCTCCCTGTACCCGTGGCTCCTCCGGGGATGGCCGGACGGCGTTGTGCCCTTCTTCTCCGGCGGGTGGTGGCTGTGGTGGTCGACGAAGGTGACGATTCCGGCGACGATTCGGTCAGGCAGGAGGTCGGGGAGCTCTAGTGGAGTGCACTGAGCACTATGGTGGTCTCAGGTGGGGCTAAGGTGGAGTGGAGAGAGCTGGTGGTGGAGCTCGACTCATGGTGGATCTCCGGCGAAGCTCGAGGCCAGAGGGCCTCTCGGCCTTGGCTCTTGCTTGGGGAAGGCGATTGAGGATGGAGGGAGAGAGGTGAGGAGCTAAACGAAGCCGGGCGAGGCTATTTATAGCCGGGAGGAGGGGTGCGGCGATCTCTCTGGATCGGCGGCGACGTGGCTCCGCCACTGGCGCAAGGACGGCGAGCTGGCCGTCGTGGCGTGAGGCGAAGCGACGGGAGCGAGCAGAAGCACTTAATGCGATGAGATAGCTCGGGGGGGGGGGAAGACGACGAGCGGTGCCGCACTGTGACCGCACAGGCAAAACAGTGCCCGCGGGCGTGGCGGCTGCCGAGGGCTTCTCCAGCGAGGGCAAGGGTTCTAGAGGGGCTAGGTGGCATCCAGGGAGGATGTCGGCATGCTTGGACAAGCTGCTGCGGCACTGGCGTCTCGCCTCGATGAGACCCGAGCCTGGCGCGAGGCAGAGCACGGTGACAACCATGCCAGCACCGTACTCACCACGGTGCTTGGCACCAGGAGGCCACGTATGCCTGGCATTTCTTGTCTAGCGCGTCGACCTTCGATCCCTCATTTCACCTGTGTCCTTGGTTTGGCTTGGTTCGGTCTGAGATGAATGGTAGAATCAGCAACAGTTCCTGACAGAGAACTTGGGAGGGATCTAGAGGGTAGGAGAGATGGAGGTAGCGCCAATGGAGATGTCCAGAGTGATTTAGGTTTGAAGGACTAAGAGCTGACAAAATTTGAGATGATTTGGTTTAAGTTTGAGGGTAGTTCATGTACAAACTACATTTCTGGTCCAGAATCAAGATGTTGAAGTGTTGCTCACAAGAATGATCTCCTGGGGTTGAAACTTAGTGGAGGAAGGTTGTTTGTAGGTGTCCTTATGCCACAAAAATTTGAGAGCAATTGGACAATCCTAGCACACACTTCCTTCACAAAGGTCCAAACTGTCCAGGAGCAAAAATGATTTCTTTTGCAAAATATTTGATCTAGGCCATGGAATATTTTTGGAGATTGGGGCATGATATAGTCCAAAGGATTTTTAAGAATTATTTGAGAATTTTCTGACCATCCAAGCTATAGGTTGCTTCACAACCCATTGTAATGCCTTAAATCCTCAAATAAAAGAAAAGTGTTTTGGAAAATAATTTTAATTGGAATTTGGATCCTTGGGGTACTTGGCAGGGTTTTGGCAAGGTGATGGAGCTTTGGAGCACTTGGAAGAAGATTCAAGAATGTCCAAGACCAAGTGAAAGATTAAAAAATCCATTCAAATTCCAAATAAAACCAGAAAAAGTTTGAAAAGAAAAAGTAGTCAAAATTAGGGTGTCACATCCCTTTTGTAGTGTAGTGAGAATATGTCCAATTTTAATTGCTATATTTGGTTGGTTGCAGTATGCCCTGTTTATTTCAGTTGTTCACAATGTGATGCTCTATATGTGCAATTATTTACTGTGCAGTACATTTCATCAATCAAATTTTAAACATACCGATAGGAATGCATATATTTGCTGTTAAGCCTGTTATAGCTAGCATATGCCTCTTTTAAAGATTTTTGATTGTTCGGTAGTTTGTAGTTAGCATATGTCCAGTTTCAAATGCTATCTTTGGTTGTTCGTAGTATGCCTTGTTTATTCTAGTTATTCACAACGTGATGTTCTATATGTGCAAGTATGAGCTGTGCAGTTCAATTTCATAAGTACCAGTTTCAACAATACCACTATGAATGACTACATTTGGTTGCTGCATCTTGTAGTTAATAGGCCTTTCCATTTTTATTTAACAATAACCAGTGTACTCAGACCGGCACAATACCAGTTTGAATGACTATGTTTGCTTGTTGTTAAATGTTAGGCCTGTTGCAGTTAACACACCTTTCCACTTGTTTTGCTTTACTAGCGTGCTTAAACCTGCACACTGAAGCTATCTTTTGGAGATTATTTTTTCTGCCATGGATAATTTTGGTTCATGTTTAGCCTGTTGTGCTTAACATGCCTCTTGATGTACCTACACAGGACAATTTTGGGAATGATTGTTCAGGATATCGGTAGCTGGTACCATGTAGGCCGGGGGCTGATAAGGGACTAATCGATGAATCAGACTTCTAACTGGATATATCTGTAACCCATTTATCATTAGGTTAACTAGGGCCATATGTAATATATCTGAGGCTACATAGCAACATGCACTGTACTTAATGTCTAAATATGCAATCCTAGGCTACATAGCAACAAGGAAGAGTGTTACATTAATGTTCTGATGATGTCTAGATATACGTAGAAGAGCAGCAGCAGCAACAACAACGACAACTGAGCCGTGTTTGGATACTCAACTTAGCTAGAGGTTAGAGTTAGTTTCTAGCTCATGACTAACCCTGAAGGCCTGAACTAACTATATCCAAAGAGGTGTTTGGATGACAAGGTTAGATTGACAATAAATGCACTAGGAGAACTAGCTCCAATTAGCACCTCTTGGGTTGGATAGTTTTTTTGGGTGGGTTAGATGCAACTAGATCAAACTTGCCCTCATTTTTGGATATACTTTAGGGCTATTTGAGCCCGAACTAGCTCAAGCTAACTCTAACCCATGGATACAGCAGCCGTTAATCAGCCGATAATTTGTAAGAATGCAATAAACTCCTTCCGGCCCATAATATAAGATGTTAATTCATCTAATTGTGAGTATATTGGATGTTATAAGATATTATAAAAGTGTGTTGTACTACATCATTGTGCAATTGCTGTTTAGCTTCTAATATTAACTTGGTGCTTTTAGGTACATATGTCATTGGTAAAGATCCGCGCTTCGACCCTTTTTGCGTATGAGGCAATGAGATATCGATGAACCAGCATCAAGTGAGGAAGCTGATAAAGATTGTTAGTAAAATGGGTCAAAAGATGGCAATTAAACAATTTGTTTACACTTTATCCAAGACAACAGCGAACTGCAGGATGGTAAGTAAGAACTCTGCAGCCATCTTTTTACTGCCCATAATGAGTTGTGTTAGATGACAATGTCTAAATCTTTTTCCTTTGAAGTGGTTGCCAAAGCAGTTTACTCAAGATTACCTCTCAAACTACATGATTGGTGGGCATGCAAAGGTTAAAGTATTTCTACCAGAACACGATGATTATCTAGATGTTTTCATGAAGACCGTGAAGGATGGGCGGTCGGCCATCACAACAGGTTTGACTAGAGTCGTGCGTGCCTTCTGCATGGAGGAGGGCACAATATGGGCATTCCTCTTAACCTTGTTCAGCAACCAGAATGTATTTCGCCTCTTTCTTTACCGTCTTTAATAGTACAAGTATACAACTGTGGTTCATCATTCTTTATTTGGTTCTTATGTAATTCTTGAACATGTGTACCTATGAATCGAATAATGCATTGGTTGTTTGAACCTGATGGATATGAATAAAGCTATAGCATACATTCAAATTCAAATTCAAATCCGGTACAATTTGAAATAGCAGCAATTAAATTACGGTGAATTTACGCTCTCCAGGTAGTTACGGCACACACGGTTGGTAAAACACAAACATTTGCGAGATACACCATAATCCGACACGGTTCATAGAGAGGAAACGTGTGCAAGCATGCACACACTTGCCGTTTGCAAAGCGTGTGCATGTCAAACAATATCACAAACGGTGCGGGCAAACTAAACGTTTGTGATAGTTGCCTTATCGTACATGGTTCGCAACCATGAACTGTTTCTGATGAAGTATGCATCGTAAACGTTGCACCATAGAATAGCGTGTGTGATAGTTGTTTGTACGATGATGTTACGACGGTCCGATGTTTCCTAATCCTGTCCGACACTCGTAAGACGATTAGCTAATCTTCTTAATTAGTTATCTCATACGGTTTGGGAAAAGCGAATGTGTGTGATTGTATGCTTATCATACACGTTCTATAATTGTGAACCATTTGTGATGGGCCGCGCATTGTAAACGTAGCACCACAGAATACCAATTGCGATGGCAATGCAAGCACAAACGAGTAGGAGTACTGTATATGCATCTTGGCTCCCTATCCCCGACGGTTTCTGGGTCGTGTGGGAAGGACCCCCCTATCGCCCACACTAACTTGGCGATGGTTCCAAATTCCATCGCGGAAAGGGGTTAAAAACCGTTTGTATAGCACCAACGCGTACCAGTGCTTGGTGACCGCGACGTTGTTGATGGTTGGAGTGCACAGCTTGGGGAGAGTTTCTGCGATGCCTGCGGACTTGAGGTGGTCCTTGGAGTCGAAGGTTATGGCATACTGCGACCATTTGAGGGGCCGCGCAGCTTCAGGGCTCGGGAGGGCGTTGTTCACCTCACGGGAGAACTGCTTGAAGAGGCGATTGGACACGGGGGCCTGAGCTCCCCTGGGGATGCAGGCTACCACGCGAGGCTCCAGGTAGCCCCCAGCGCCCTCGTCAAGCTGTTTGGCATATTTCCTCTGAGGCGGCGGCAGCGGCGATGGAAGAGCTGCGTTGGCATGAGGATTTGTCTCATGAGGCTAGTCATGCCAGGCGCCCTCACGAGGTTGGTCATGCTAGGTGGCCTCATGAGGCAGGTCACGCCAATCCTGGCAGAAATTATCATTGCTGTTGCGGCCGTCCCAGTGGTTGCCGCCGTGGCCACATCTGTGGCCCGCACCGCGGTCATTGTGGTCACCTCGGTGGCCCAAGCGTTCGTCATGGAGCAACTTGAGATCCTGACAGTCTTCAGTGTTGTGGTTTAGCACGTTGTGGTAGAAGCAGTGTGGGCTGTTGTCCCTCTCGGGCCCATCACAGTCACAGCCGCACTTTTGATCGGGCTCCGCCGCAAGTACGGTAGGGCCTTTGCGCTTGACGTCCTTGCCCTTGCCCTTCGCGGCATCGAGTGTTGAGTCAGGGTCGTTGTGGATGAAGAGGCGATCTTCTTCTGCCTTGGCGCACTTGTCGGCGACGTCGAACAGCTTAAGCATTGAGTCCAATTCGTCGTTGATGGTGAGCTTCTCGAGCATCCTAACATCCGTGATGGAGGTGGGGAACGTAGAGATGATGGCCAGCGTCTGAGGCACGCAGAATCTTGTTGCGCACCTGGCTGAAGTGCTGGATGTACTTGCGGAGGGTCTCATCGGGGTGCTGCCGCATGTCACTGATAGTGAGGGAGCGGTCATGCGTGCCCTTGAAGTTGGCGACAAAATGGGTGCAGAGCTTTCTCCACGAAGAGATTGAAGCCTCGGGAAGGTTCATGAGCCAAGAGTGCGGGCTGTCCTTGAGGGCCATGAGGAACTAGTTTGCCATGACCTTGTCGTCGCCATTCGCCACCTCGATGCTGAGTGCATAGAGCTGAACGAACTCCACGGGGTTGGGGGTGCCTGTCGGGACCGTGGGACTGGGGGTACCCAGGCCCGTCTACCTGTGGCCCACCGCGGGGCGCTTTACAAGGCCCAGCATGTGTCCCACCATTGGACTTCACGAGCAAGACCCTCACGAGGCCCTTGCCTCGCGAGGCGCGTGTCAGCAAGCGTCATCAGCAGCCTCGCGAGGCCTCCATTGCGCGGTGATCTCCCGAGGCCCCTCGCGGAGAGGAGTAAGCTAGGAGCGGCTTGGCGAGTCGCGCGGTATTGCGTCTTCACGTGGGTGACGTGCGCGGTGACAAGCGGCACCAGAGACCGTGCTTACAGGCGCGGATATGAAGGATTTCCTCTTTCGTGCCAAGGGAGCAAGGACAGCACGCTAGTTCCCAAAGCAATCCCCAAAAGGTTACCCGTTTGGTGCAAGAGGACCAAGACGACGGGCTCGCCAGGATGGAGGTCATCACCGTGCCCACCAACGCGTCATGGTAGGAGGCTTTCACAGGCGAAGATCGGCTTTAGTCAGGATAAGTTGTGCCCCTGTCCCTCTCCAAACTGGCCGTTGTGTCTACCCTTCCTGCCAAGTGTTTACGAGGGAAGAGGACTGAGGCTAGTATAAGAGAGGGCACGGTGCCTCGAGAGAGAAGGAGGGGGACTGATTCTGGAGATCGACTCATCTTTGAGCAGCTAGAGCTACACGCTTGTACTTGAGATCTTCAAGCAATCCAAACCAAGCAGGAGTAGGGTTTTACACCGCAAGGTGACCCGAACCTGGGTAAACTGCCATGTCCATTGTTCTTCTTCCTTAGCTCGAGCACACCGGAGCACACCCGCGACGCTGCGAGGTAGAGTAGGTGGTAGATGGCGTGCACACCCCAGAGTTAGAACCTTCTTGGGTCCCCGGAGCTCTGAATTCCGAAATCTGGCGCCAGGTAGGGGTGCATCGTTGTCGTGGGAAACCACGGCCACCTATGGAGCCAAGGGCCCCTTTTGGTAAACAAGGGGGACTGAGCATGTTGCACAAAGAGCGAAGGAGCACAGCGTAGCGCGGCAGAGATCACACGGGCAGTTTTACCTAGGTTCGGGCCGCCTCGAGGCGTAAAACCCTACACCTGCTTTGGTGGATTGATGGTGGATGGTGGTGCAAACGCATCGCTCTTGCCTGGCAGGGTTGCCTCGGGGCGAGAGCAGCTATGCGCGTATGAGTGTACAGGGGTCCGAATCCTTTCTATGGTTGCCATGGGCCTCCTTTTATAGATCAAGGGGTCTCCATAGTGGCAAATCAGTCATTTGTGTACTGATTAGATAGCGAACAGGGCTATCATATCTACTCTGCACACAAAGTTGTACGCATTAAATGTGCGACTCAGTGTCACATCATGGCCTGCCCGGCACGCCTTGCCGGGCTGTTTGGCCACCTTCTCTCCTGTCTGCATGACATGTCGCAGGACGGGTGTCATCTGGAGGTGATTCCTGTAGGAAATGGCTGCCATGTGGCAAAAGGCAGCCACTTAGTCATCTTGGGGCTTGACACCGCACCGATTGGTGACTTGCGTCGCTGTGATGTGGGGCGGTGAAGCCTTGGCGGGGTGTTTCGCCTTCGTATGCCCAGGCAGGCCTGCCGGGGCGGTCCTGAGGCTTGCTTCCGGGGCAACTCTGCCCTCGCCAGGCTCTCCTGCCCGGCAAGGGAGGTTTTCCCTTAGTGGTGTCTTGCTTCTTGGCTTGACTTGGTCTTCTCAACTTTCCCTTTGATTCCTCAAAGAGCCTATCTCTTCATCTTGGTCTTGTCTTGGATGTTGCAATCTTGATCTTGGGCCTGTGCATGGTCTGGGCAATAGACCCAGGGTTTGTTGCACCGACAGGAGCCCCTGGGCCTAGCCCGAACGCGCTCCTGGGCGTCGTCGGGGTAGGCCCTAACTTGTGCACACGCGGGGGGGAAATAGCTACTCGCCCCTTGAGATCTTCTTTGCTTCTTCATTAATCTGAGCTCACATCAGTTTCCGGTTCTTCCGCCCGTCGCATAACACCAATTGTGGTGGGGCCACTCTTGTAATGGCCCGTGAATGACTTTAACGCATGGGCGAGTAACTGCCAATTCACTCTTCCCACCACACCCTTATCCCTGGCCAAGTATGCTGCATGCATCGAGCGGGGTAGGTAGCAGAGGCTCATGGTGCAGGAGAGCGTTAAGGCAGGGGCCTGGTCTTCATGAATTGGTGGAGGAGGACGGTGGTTACCCATCGATGGATCTGCCTCCATCCCCTAGCTTGCCTATAAAAAGGAGGGGCAGGGGGAAGCGGAAGTGTTCATCTCCACTCCTCTTCTCGCCTTTTTCCTCTTTCTTCTCGCCATGTTGAGAGAAAGAGACCGGGGCCGAGCCCCGGGCTCGAGCTTGAGGTTGGCGACATCGGAAGCTTGTGAAGGGGCTCGGGGAGTGAGCCTGGTCCGGAGTAAAAAGGGGCGCGGCGGATATGCCACCCGCGGCGTGGGAGGCGCCGAGCCTTTCTCTCGTGGGGGCGTGTTTGTCCCCTCCTCCCAGGTGCTGAAGTTCTTGGCGGCTCCGGTGTCCATCAGGGGCGCAGCGCTTGGGTTCCTTGGTAATCCCAGTATCGCCCCCCTTGGTGAAGTCGCGGCAAATGTTGAAGACGACGGCATCTTCCTGCCCGCCAAGGTGGGGAGCGACGCCCCTTGCGTGCCTCGGATGCCGTTGTCGCTCACAGCTTCTCTGGGGGAGGCAACGGCTCACGGAGCTGGCGTCCCTCTGGAGTGGCGGTGATGGAGAAAGATCGAGGGAAGATGGAGAAGGCGGGTGGTAGGGCGTCAGGTCGGAGTACGATGGCATCGACCCCTTCGTCTCGTATTGCCGACCTGCTGCCTCGTCTTTCCGCTCTTCCCCTCCCACCCCGGCACCATCATCACCAGCCTCTTGGTTGCCGGGGAGAGGGCCGCTCTCTTGGTGCCTTTGCCTCCTTCAGTAGTCTTCTAGTTAGGCCTCGGTGGTTCTCCCCGCCGGTGCTTTTGCCGGAGCTTCTGGTTGGCCCTAGAGGTGGTGACCGAGGCACCGTCGAGCTGCTCCTTCTGTCTCCCTCCCTCGCAGCCTCACCACTCTCGATCTGGTCAGGCTACGCCCGGCAGGTCCTGACAGGGTCGAGTGGGTCGTCTTGCTCAGGCACCCCTTTTGCCCTCCTTCTCTTCCACCGCAGTGCCTAGGAGGAGGTGGACAAGAAAGGGATTACCGGGCACTTATCTTTTTTCAATCTAAAATATGTAGGCACTTGCCAAACTTTAGTTCAAATTATGTAATCTCTTTTGTCGATGTTTGTGTTCTGTAAGGTCTGTACTTGTTGATCAACATATTAATGAAAAAGATAAACCTTGCCGGGCACTTGTGCATGTAACATGTCCATGCAAAGGGAGAATGTCTCTTTACGCTCAAGTAAACAAGTTTTTCCCCAGTAGGCTATCCTGCCGGTACCCTCAAGTTGCTGCCGCGGGGCTGGGCCTGCCGGGCACAAATCATGAAGAGGGACCAGCCCCCCGCCAACTTTCTCGCCAAAGGACACTACAACCTCCCTGACAGAAGCAACATTCGAGTCAAGGGACGGGAGCACCTGAGTCTTGAAAGCGGCGAGGTTTTCCTATGCACAAGTTTTTACTTACAAAACTCATATGGATAAGAGAGAGAACTTATCTGTTTGGGATTGCCGGGGATCGCGATGTAGGCTTGTCTTCTCTTCTCCTTTTTCGGGACCGAATCACAGGTAGGAGCCTACAGTATGATGCAGATGAAAATGATGCTTCATGCGATCTATTCTACATGAACATGCAATGTTCATGATATGCTTATGCATGCATGCAATTTGTCGGGGGCGCCCCAGCGCTTCATTTATTTCTCTGTTGCTCAGGGTCTGCCCCTGGCTTTGTACAAGGGGTTACATGCAACAGAGGCAAGGCTTGTACAAAAGGGTGGCTGCCGGGCAGGGCCCGACAGCCGCGCCTTACGGGTAGAACTTGCGAAGATGCTCAAGGTTCCATGAGTTTTGCAACTGAATGCCATCTCGGTCTCCAGACGGACTGCGCCAGGTCTGGTGACTCGTACTACCCGGTAAGGGCCTTCGCACTTCGGTGTCAACTTGTTTGCACCCTTGGCGGACTGAACGCGCCTAAGGACAAGGTCGCCTTCCTCAAAACACCGGGCACCAACCCTGCGGCTGTGATAGCGATGCAGGGCTTGTTGATAGTGTGCGGCATGCGTAGCAGCCCGGAGACGGTTCTCCTTGAGTAGCACAGCGTCGTCACGCCGGTGCTGATCTTGCGCTACTTCATCGTAGGCAAGCACTCGAGGTGACCTGTAAATGAGTTCCGTGGGGATAACTGCTTCTGCCCCATAGACTAGGGAGAAGGGAGTCTGCCTGGTAGCTCGATTTGGTGTCGTTCTGAGGGACCAAAGAACCACCGGCAGCTCATCGATCCATCGCCTGCCGCACTTCTGCAGCCTATCGAAAGTTCTTGTCTTGAGTCCTCACAACACTTCAGCGTTCGGCCTCTCAGCTTGCCCATTGCTCCTTGGATGGGCCACAGAGGCGAACGAGATTTTGCTTCCGAGGGCACGAACGTATTGCATGAAGGCGCGACTTGTGAACTAGGTGCCGTTGTCAGTGATGATCCGGGCAGGAACTCCGAAGCGGCACACCAATCCTTTCAAGAACTTGATAGCTGACTGTGCAGTCACCTTTCTCACGGGCTCTACTTCTGGCCACTTTGTAAACTTGTCGATTGAAACGAACAATAATTCAAAGCCCCCGACAGCACGGGGGAAAGGCCCGAGGATATTGAGTGCCCAGACCGAAAATGGCCATGATAAAGGGATTGTCTGAAGAGCTTGGGCAGGTAGGTGGATGTTCTTGGAATGGAACTGGCAGGCTTCATAGTTGGTGACAAGCTCGACCGCATCTTGGAGGGCTGTGGGCCAGTAGAATCCTTGCCGGATAGCTTTCGCAACTAACGCCCTTGATCCAATGTGGGAGCCCACATACCATTGTGTATCTCCGCCAGCAGTTCCTTTCCTCCTTCCCGGCAAATGCACTTCAATTTCACACCGTTCGGCCTCCTTCTGTATAGCGTGTCATCAACGAACTGATACATACTGGCTCTCCAGGCTACTCTTTCAGCTTCTTCTTGCTCTTCAGGAAGTTCTCCAGTTTGGAGGAAATGGACTATGTGCTGTGCCCAAGGCGGAGCCTGTGGCTCGGCAACGAGGACTAATGGCACTTCCCCATCCGTGAGAGTGCAATCCTTGACCGTGGGGACCGGTGACCTGGCGGGAGGATGCAGCTCAGCGACCGAAGGGGAGTTGTGCCCGACAATCTTTCTGCCGGGATCCTCGAGAGGTTCTACCAGGAGAGGCCTGCCAGAGTCCAGTTTCCTCCTCTTTCTAGCCAATGTTGCCGGGGATACGGAGGGATGAGTCAGATGGAGAACAAAAGTTCCTGGTTCTATAGGGAGCTTCTGCACAGCGCACTTTAATAGATGATCAGCAATGCTGTTTTCCGCACGGGGTACGTCCTCTGTTTGCAATCCGTCAAAGCGCTCCTCCAACTTTCTCACTTCCTCAACGTATGCCTCCATCAATGGACTTTGGTAATCCTTGTTGACTTGTCTCACCACAAGTTGTGAATCTCCGCGGATGATCAGCTTCTTGATCCCTAGTTCTGTTGCAATTCTGAGCCCGGCAAGGAGCCCTTCATACTCTGTTGTATTGTTGGTAGCTTCCTCCCGGGGAGAAGGCATCTGGACGATGTACTTCAGGTGCTCTCCGGTGGGAGCAACGACAAGCACGCCAGCCCCTGCACCTTGTAAGGAGAAGGCACCATTGAAATACATGATCCATTCTTGGGGCGCTTCCTTGCCGGGGATAACTGTCTCCAATACCTCTTCATCAGGAGTTGGCGTCCATTCTGCAATAAACTCGGCCAATGCTCTGCTCTGAATGGTTGATGTTCTCTCGAACTTCAAGCAAAAGCTAGATAACTCCAAAGCCCACTCCACTATCCTGCCGGTGGCCTCAGGGTTTCGGAGTATCTGTTGCAAAGGGAAACAGGTGACAACTGTGATCTCATGGGCTTGGAAGTAGTGGCACAGTTTTCTTGAGGCCATGACAAGGCCAAAGATCAATTTTTGCACGCCAGAGTACCTGGATCTAGCCCCGTGCAATAGGGAGCTGACGAAGTATATTGGGCGCTGCACCACTTTCTTCTTTACTGTGACCAGAGAACTGCTTCCGCTGCTTTGCTCTTCTCCACCTTGATCTGCATCTGACCTTGCCGGGGTGTGTTCGCTTTCCTCCCCAGAAGGGACACCAGCTGCGTCTGCTGCTCCATCCACTTCCCTCTGTGCCACCAGTGCTGCGCTAACCACCTGATTAGTTGCCGCCAAGTATAGCAACAATGGCTCTTGAGGTTTTGGAGCAACCAAAGTGGGCACAGAGGAAAGGTAGGCCTTCAAATCTTGTAGTGCGGCGTCTGCCTCTGGGGTCCATTCCATGGGCCCTGCCTTTTTCAAAACCTTGAAGAACGGCAAGGCACGCTCGGTAGACTTGGAAATGAATGTGCTAAGCGCGGCAACACATCCAGTTAAACGCCTCACGTCCTTGACTGTCTTGGGTGCTTGAATCTACTCGATGGCCTTGATCTTGTCGGGGTTGGCCTCTATTGCCCGGTGGGACACAAAGAAGACAAGTAGCTTCCCAAAAGGAACGCCAAACACACACTTCTCCGGATTTAGCTTCAAGTTGATCTTGCGCAGATTGGCAAACGTCTCTTCCAAATCCTGAATGAGGGTTGATCTGTCCTTCGTCTTGACCACAATATCATCCATGTAAGCCTCAACGTTCCTATGCAACTGTGACTCAAAACCAATCTGAACTACTCTTGCGAAAGTAGACCCGGCGCTCTTCAACCCGAAAGGCATTCGCACGAAGCAGTATGTGCCACATGGGGTGATGAACGCGGTCTTCTCTTCATCTTCCTTGGACATGAAGATCTGATGATATCCAGAGTAGGCATCCAGGAAGGAAAGCAGGTCACACCCGGAGGTGGAATCCGCAATATGGTCGATGCGCGGCAAGGGGAATGGGTCCTTCGGGCATGCCTTGTTTAGATTTGTAAAATCGATGCATAGCCTCCACTTCCAATTGGCCTTGCGTACCACCACTGGATTTGCTAACCACTTTGGACGCAATACTCCTCTAACCAGGCTAGCTTCCTCAAGTTTCTTGATCTCCTCGGCAATAAACTGCTGCCGCTCCAAAGCTTGCTTCCGGACCTTCTGCTTGACGGATTGGGCATGTGGGCAGACAGCAAGGTGGTGCTCGATTACCTCCTTGGAAACACAGGGGATGTCAGATGGTTGAGAGGCAAACACATCAACATTCGCCCGCAGGAAGGCAATGAGCGCGCTTTCCTATTTGTCATTGAGGATGGCGCTGATAGTGAAAGTACCACCAGCGCCAGCCAGCCCTGCCGGGACCTGTTTCACAGCGGGTGCAGAGGCCTTGGATCTCTTGCTATTGGAACTCTCCGGCGAGTCATCAACAGGCATAGCATACCCCAAAGAGGTACGCTTCCCGGATTCCTTGCCGGCATCCCTGTTAGCCTTCTTCTTTCCATTACTTTCCTTGGCGGGGATTGGAGCTTCAGTGGCCTCTACCGTGACTGCATCCCGGTACATCTTGTCCATGCAAATAATTGCGTCCTTCTCGTCTGATGGAATGGAAATGACACCCACCAGCCCTGGCATCTTCAAGGTGTTGTAGGAATAGTGGGATGCCGCCATGAACTTGACCAAAGCTGGGCGACCAAGGATTCCATTGTATGGTAGGGGGAGGTTAACCACATCGAACACGATCTTCTTAGTCCAGTAATTTAACTCTCCCCCAAATGTCACCGGTAACGTAATTTTCCCCTTAGGACGACTCCTTCCAGGGTTGATTCCTTGAAACGTACCGGTAACCTTGAGCTCTTCTTCTGCTATCTAGAGTTTGCTGATGACCTTTGACGAAATCAGATTCAACCCGGCCCCGCCGTTAACCAGCATCTTTGTGACTTCGAGGTTGTGGATTGTTGGTGATACCAACAACGGCAAGCAGCCTACCGCGGTAGTGCGGTCAGGGTGGTCCTCTTCGTCGAAGATGATGGGCGTGCGGGACCACTTGAGCGGCCTTCGAGAGTCTGCCGCTGGCTCCACGCCGTTGACTTCATGCGCCCACCATTTAAGTTGGTGGTGAGAGGAGTGCAAAGATGCACCCCCGTCAATGCACAGGGCGTTAGTGGCTTTCTGGAATTCCTGCTCGCTGGTTTCGTCTTCATCTCCTCCATCACTCTCATCATTGCAATCCTCCTTTGCACGGCCTCTGGCGGGTTTCCCTTGATTCCGAGGAGCCTTGCTGTAACACCCTGGATTTTGCCCATTTTCTTTTGCTTTTAATTTCGGTCCGGATTTGCTTTTCTGTGACTTAGTGGTCTTGAAACCTGGATGGATCACCCTTCATTTTTCTTCCCGAGTGGCTTGCCAACTTCAAAACTATCCCAAGACCATGTCATTTCCATTTTGGACCAATCCCAATATTCTTTTCTTGGGAATATTCCTTTTTCTATTAAAGGAATAACACTGTTTGCCCTGAGTTGTGAAGCAACTCATATTTCTATCATTCCCAAAATTCTCAAATAATTCCCATAAATCCTTTGGGACATATCTTATACAGATATGTCAAAATATTCCTTGCCATGCCCAAAAATATTTCCCAAATATTCCTTTCCTGATTGTGCCCCAGCTGGCAATTTGTGAAGCAAGTACCCTTTATATTTGCTTGCTTGCTCTCAAACTTTTTGTGCACTCTTTCCTATCCATATCATTGCCACATGCCATAATTTAACTTTATTTGGATAATAAATCTCTCTTGGCTAATTTCCAAAGTTTCTGGGCAACTGGAATCTTTGTGAAGCAAGTGCTAGCTAGGAGTATCCAAATAAGTTGAAATTTTGCAAGCATATCCATATACTCAAATAATGACTCTCCACCAAGTTTCAACCCTATACAATCATCTATGTGAGCACAGCATCAAATCTTGGTTTCTGGTCAGATTTTCACATTGTGAAGCAACTATATTTTATATTGCTCCATAATTGCTGAAAATTTACCAGAGAATTCTCCTACCAATAAAACCAATCTACATCAATTTTGGGATCATTTCATGGAGCCAATATCCCTCTAGAATTTTCCTAAGTTTCTGGACAGTAAGAATGTTTGTGAAACAAGTACCATTTTGGCTTGTCCGATTGATATGAAATTTTTACAGCATCATAACCTGTCCAAATCATCATGATCTACGCAATTTTAGCTCAAGTTGATACTCCATGTGAGTGCACCTTCCTGATCAAGTTTCTGGACCCAAATGGCAGTTGCAAAGCAAGTAGGTTATTTTGTGGTCCAAATCCCCTAAAAACCTCCAGGATCATAGTACTGTTTTTCAGCTAAGGACCCGTTTGTGAAGATTGTATTTACAGACAGGTCCCTGGCAGAAAAACTATCGCAACTTTTTACTCGCAACTCCGATCGAGGTGAATCCAACGCCCACGTCTTCGTCTCGTCGAGTCCGTCGTGTTGGTATCATTTTCACTATGTGGTCCCACTGTGAAAATGACCTTTTTGCCCTTGTCCGTAAACAGCCCCTCCGAGAGAGAACTGTTTTCGGCAACTTCCTCCGCGACCATTCCGCACTTCTTCCCGATGGTTCCTTCATCCCCAGGCAAGCCACAACTCTCATCTGCATCATTGCATGGCAATATCATAGTTTAACTATTTACTTTAACAACAAGTATGAGTTATTTGTGAAGTGGATTGGATTATGCAATGTCAGAGTTATTTCTTGGATAGGTGACTATCATGTTAAATACCGGATTGATAGTGACTAGTAGCTTACCCACTTGTTGATACTATGATATTGAGATCACTGTCTATGATTATTTTGGAGTTCATCCGGCAGTTCATGGAGATGAATTAGTAGCAGTGGCTTAAGCATACTGGTTATCGGAGTGTCAGCCATGACGGAAATATTATTCGGGGATTAGATATTTCCTGGTTGACCTTGAGTCACCTGTCCGGGCTTATCCGTGCAACCACATTTGCCGGTATGGGACGGCCTTGACTTGGTCTGATCGCGTGCTCTTTCACCGGTACCGCCCGACAGGGAAGGTTAAGCGTGCGCGCTACCCTGGCCCGGTAGGCGGCGATAACCTTGTGAGCCCAGTTGAGTTTTGTGCCGGCGTCCCTGTTTGGGACAGTATAGTTTGGCCACGACGGTGGCAGGTGTCACGAGGTGACAAGGGGCCACCCAATGCTTGACTCTGAGAGAGTGCGATTGCCGGTGGTACGATGGGAGAGTCACGGGTCAGGCAGGTTTCGTTGGAGCAACGCTGGTCCACCCGAATGGGATCACGAGGTCAGTGCTCCATGATGTGGGTAAAGTGCGCAACCTCTGCAGAGTGTAAAATCTATTCGAATAGCCATGTCCACGGTATTGGACAGTCCGTCCAGACCTCACTAGGTGGTCAACCATAGTAGTGATAATGATGGAAGAACTCATCATAAGATCAGAAGTACTCGGTGGTTCATGAGTATTCTGAGGGTTGTGAGACAGCTCGAACAAGAGTAAGTTTGTCAGTCTTGTGGTACAATTGGTATCAGGTACATGATATGATAGCCATGGGATGGCTATGAGTTGAGTGGTCGGATGACCACATGAATGGACTTGGTACAGGTTCGGATTGGATTCTGAGATTATTCGGAGTATGGATTAAACTACTTAATATGCTTTACCTTACTGCTTTTACTTCAGAAGTTATCTTGCTGTATGACCAGGCTTGTTAATCTTGACTGCTATGATGTTGTCTTGCCTTAATGCTGATGTTTGCTGTGAGCTTGCGAGTACATTCAAAGTACTCACCTGGCGTGTCATGCCAGTTTGCAGGTCATGCCGTGATTGCTTGCTTGTCGTGGATCCTGAGTTTGCGACCTAGGATACGCGTTCTAGCCAGAGTCCCTGCGGAGTGGAGTCCATCACCGTCGTCATTGTTCCGCTACCGAGAGAGCTTCTCCGGTGTTAGCATAGAGCTACCCCGGGCAGGCGTAGTGTCGCCGTGCCGATGTAATCCTTGTACCCTTTTGTAACCATATCCATTGTAATAAAGAGCTGATTTGTTCTATGCCAACAGTGCCGTATTCCAGAGGACTTGTCCCTGGGCTGGAATACGGGGCGTTTCGGTTTACTCTGAGCCAGGGTGCCACAGTAGTTGGTATCAGAGCTGGTCTGGCTATAGGACGCGTGGTCTAGGCGCGAGCATTAGTAACCGGTAGTTTAGGACCCTGTTGATTTGCTGCACTTGGTTGTTGCATTTGTTTGTGCATAGCGTGCATATAGACTAGATATCTTATCACTAACGATGATCTGGTGAGTGTAGGTGGCATCGGTTTCGATTCTCTACCTGCGCTCGCCAGTTTGCATATTTGTTCCTTGGTGTGGTGTCATCTTCGTCCCAGCGGAGTGATGCCAAGGTGCTTGGAGGTGTCGATCCCTTGTTGGATTGATGCACCAGTACCACACCAACTTATTCTCTTCAGCCACCCCTATCGTTTCGGTGATAGACAAGTTCTATCCCGGATCATGCCATTCCACTAGCCGTTTCGGCAACCCTTACTGATCCTTGTTATCAGAAAAGGGCAATGCCTGCAAGCTTTTCTTTCCACCACTATCTCATTCCGCCACCTATTCTTTGGACGTGTACGGTTTTCTTCCGTACGCTTGATGATGATGTGGTCGTAACTTCTGTGTTCCGACCCCCGATCACCAAGTTCGTCCTCGCCATCGGTTCCATCCATGTTAAGCCCGTGTTTGGTGTAGCCTTGTTTACACCAAATTTTCTTCCACACATTGATTCACTTTCGTGCACAGCGCCACAGCATGTTAGACCATAATACCGGAGTTCTTGCAAGATTTGTGTGCCTAAGTAGGAATGCATATTATTGCTGTGGAATAGCTGTAGACTGTGATATTGCTTGTGTGTGTGATCTTGCTGCTTTGTGTGCTTTTGTTTAGTCGTTTCTTTTGTTGTTTTGGGCCCTTGGTGTTACCTTATTTTCCCCTTAAGGAAGTTGCTCACCGACCCTGAACCCAAAGAGTCAGTGAAGAGATAGTCATGTGGAAGCACAGCTCAGCAATATGGAATCTTCAGCAGACTGTGTTATATCAGGAATATCGGGCCTGAATACAAATGATATCCTAGCTAGATTGATTATCAGCATTAAGTATACCTCAATGAGCAATTTTCACAGCAGCAATGATCGAACCAGCAAGAAGGCAAATTGTGAATATGATCCACAATGCATTCTGTGCCAAAGGTATGATTCATATATATACAAGGTTTGAGTCTATTACGAGTACAATTTGAACCCTGCCGTGTCTTGGAAGCAAGCCAGAATGTGCTATGAACTAAGAGTTCAGCAAGAAGGATAGCCGAATACCCTGTGACATACAACAAGTAACTGGCAGCGGTAACCTCAAGGTGTATATATATCGGCACTCAGTCCACATATGGCAAAAAGAAGTTTCGGGTGTAAGCAACCCAGTCTTTCCCTACAAGCTATCTGAGAAGCGTATGACGCAAGGATCACCGTGTCTTCCTCAATACGACACATGGACATCTTCTGATGCAAGTATATGACAATGCATCCCTAGGGTTAGATCCGCAATAGTTGGTCCGAAGGCAAAAATCAGTCAGGATACAAGCTTGCCTCGAGAATCAAGTGGTTAGTTACACATGTTTCCATAGATATGGTGGACATGCTGCCAAGATCATATGGGTTACTCATACAATGATGCCAGCCCGGTAAGGATCTGACTATCACATGAGCTATGTGAAAAGAAGAAGAATGCCAGTTATAAACTTTAGTGTGATGACCAACAACCTATGGAGCAAGCCGACCATCTGATATATGCCCTATAGCATTACTCTGTGTTATTCCGGTATGTTCAAATTATTATGCTCATACCTGTATGCATAATAGTGAGCTGTATGGAACACAGATGAACCCTTGCCTGTTTTTCTTTGGTAACGACACCACGCTTGTGTTCTGAGCTGTTTCCAGCCATCCGGTGTGGATGCCGATTTTTATTTCTCTTGTCAACAACTGTCCGTGTTCTGAGCTGCTTTTCGGCCGTCTTGGGCAGCTGTTGAATTTCTCTTCGTAGCAATGACCCTATGCTCTGAGCTGTTTTTCGGCCGTCTTAGGGAGTTGCTACTTTCTTCTTATCGACACCGTCTCATGCTCTGAGCTGCTTTTCAGCCATCTTGAGTCGGGGTTGAGTTATTCAAGTAAAAGTCCCAGATCTGAGTTGTAAAGACCGTTCTAGTGGCTACTGGTTTATTTGCCGGTTTTATCCAAGGGTTCAGACGATTGTTACCTACAGCTACAACTTGTAAAGTAATATGCCTGCCGGAATATTGCATCTGACAACACCTATGGTCACACGGAGAATCAAGGGCATATTAGGCCAAGTTCTTTCAGCTAAGGATCCAGGCAAAGAGAACTATAATAAAAGAGCAAGGTTGTCCAAACAGGTATGGTAATGGTACAAATACAACGGATAGTCTGGCTCGGTACTTGTCACCATGGGTACACACCCACGGGGTCTATCCCATTTGCAAGGACCCCATATCGAGACAACCCACCCAGCCAACCAGATATGCTCAGAATTGTCAGAAGAGGGCAACCAAGCTGGTCAGGTCAGCTGAAAGATTAACTCAGCAGTTCAAATTCAGCAACCGTGTCAAAGCATTGTACGGCCTACCCTCCATATGGAGATATCGACAGATTGAATAATCAAAAGGATGAACAACAGTCTCGAAGCATGTGTCCCCACAGATGGGAATCAGTTATGGACTAACCTGCCGTGAACAAGATTCTGCTGCCAGGACCACTGTCAGTCAAGTCCATGGATAATATCACAATAAGACCGTACACCTCTATGCTGGTCATGACAGGTGACAGTCAAATATTTGGTAGGAGCCTTATACCCAAGACAGTGAAGATACCCAAGATGATCCGGCAATCCGTGCGAGAAGCCAGATTCCGCCAGGAGAACGGTACGATTCACAGTACTGTTTTAAGCCTGGAGGACACACAGCCATTCGAAGTCACCCAGTGAAATGAGTAAAAGATTTCGTGTCCACCAAGAGAACCTGCTCACAACTCAGTAAATGGTCGTTCGTATTGGACCACGTCACGACACGTCCATGAGGAATCACCCTCGGACTTATGAGCAAGGCACATAGTTTGGTCAGGATAATTTATTTCCCCAGACAGGTCAGCAGACACAAAAGGATTGGAGTCAGAGTAACATATGAGGTAAGATTTGCTAGAAAAAGGGGTCCAGTGAAGCAAACCACCCCGAAGCAAGGCAGTCAGTCATATGAAATTCAGGAGGAACATTATACAAAGGTAAAAAGGAAACCCGAGTTGGAAACGATTTCCTTAAGTGGAAATATTCAAGTTCGATCCCTGAGCAACCAAATCTCGAGGACGAGATTTCTTTAAGGGGGGTAGGTTTGTTACACCCTGGATTTTGCCCATTTTCTTTTGCTTTTAATTTCGGTCCGGATTTGCTTTTCTGTGACTTAGTGGTCTTGAAACCTGGATGGATCACCCTTCATTTTTCTTCCCGAGTGGCTTGCCAACTTCAAAACCATCCCAAGACCTTGTCATTTCCATTTTGGACCAATCCCAATATTCTTTTCTTGGGAATATTCCTTTTTCTATTAAAGGAATAACCCTGTTTGCCCTGAGTTGTGAAGCAACTCATATTTCTATCATTCCCAAAATTCTCAAATAATTCCCATAAATCCTTTGGGACATATCTTATACAGATATGTCAAAATATTCCTTGCCATGCCCAAAAATATTTCCCAAATATTCCTTTTCTGATTCTGCCCCAGCTGGCAGTTTGTGAAGCAAGTACCCTTTATATTTGCTTGCTTGCTCTCAAACTTTTTGTGCACTCTTTCCTATCCATATCATTGCCACATGCCAAAATTCAACTTTATTTGGATAATAAATCTCTCTTGGCTAATTTCCAAAGTTTCTGGGCAACTGGAATCTTTGTGAAGCAAGTGCTAGCTAGGAGTATCCAAATAAGTTAAAATTTTGCAAGCATCTCCATATACTCAAATAATGACTCTCCACCTAGTTTCAACCCTATACAATCATCTACATGAGCACAGCATCAAATCTTGGTTTCTGGTCAGATTTTCACATTGTGAAGCAACTATAATTCATATTGCTCCATAATTGCTGAAAATTTACCAGAGCATTCTCCTACCAATAAAACCAATCTACATCAATTTTGGGATCATTTCATGGAGCCAATATCCCTCTAGAATTTTCCTAAGTTTCTGGACAGTAAGAATGTTTGTGAAACAAGTACCATTTTGGCTTGTCCGATTGATATGAAATTTCTACAGCATCATAACCTGTCCAAATCATCATGATCTACCCAATTTTAGCTCAAGTTGATACTCCATGTGAGTGCACCTTCCTGATCAAGTTTCTGGACCCAAATGGCAGTTGCAAAGCAAGTAGGTTATTTTGTGGTCCAAATCCCCTAAAAACCTCCAGGATCATAGTACTTCCTAAGCTAATCACCCCAGACAACACCATTGACCCCAATCAATTCCCTGTCGATCACCAGTGCGCAGCCAAGCTTGCTGCAGCAAACTTCAGGTGATCATTCACATCTAACCACAGTGAGTTTCATTGAGCTATCACCTCCCTGAGACTGTGCTTTGGAGGGACTACACACTAGACATGGTTTGGCAGCACGTTGGGTGTGGCAGTGCCGTGGCCAAGCGGTGACCACGCGGATGGCTTGCCAGCTAGCATGCTCCGGTGATGAGACCCCTCGGTCTCCTCGTGTTCCTTCTCCCCTCGCCATATAATCATGTCCAGGGGCTTCCCCTCATTGCCGCCTGCGCTCTGGATCCCTCTCCCCCTCCGAATTCTTCCTCTCTACGTCACGACGATCGCCGCCGAGACCCTGTTCGCCCGTGACCGAGCTGTGACCTCCCTTCGTTGGCTCCTTCCTCCCTGAGCCATCGCGTCGCAGTGAATGCTCATCAGGTCGGCCGCTCGCCGACGCCGGGAACCCTCCAGCCACGTCGCCACGAGCGCCAGTGACTGGCTAAGGTCGCAACGGCGGCTGTGCCTATCCACCCTCATCGCCGCGGCTATATAAGGACCCCTGAGCCCTCTTGTTCTGATCATCCTCCTCTCCTCGCTCCACTGAGCTTCCCCGACCCCTCCGTTTACTTCTGGAGCTCCTCCTCGCCTCTCTCTGCAGCCATGGCCGCCGCCCCCGCCCGCTCAAATTCGAGCCGTGTGGAGCTCCTCCCCTCTTTTTTCCACCACCAGCACCCTTCTCTGAGCCCGTAGACCCTTCCCCATGCCTCGGTTAGTCGCCAGAGCTCACCTCGCTGCAGGCCCCAAACTTGGCCGGAGGCCACGCCCGCGGGTGCTCCCTGTGGCCATCGTCGCTGCCCTTTCCCTATGCTGCTGTTGTCCCAGGTGGAAGCGCCACCTTCTACCTAGCACGCCGGTGCGTCCCTCTTGGCCGGGGACTGCCGGAGTCGCCGTGGACATCGCCGGCAACGTGCTCCTCCCCGGTCCTCTGTCGTCTCGAGCAGCGGCAGTTTCATTCTTCCCCAGCGCCGGCCCCTCATCTGGACGAGCGCGCCGGCTCCTCCCACGTCCGCCGGTGGTCCCAGCTCCGCCGGGGACCGCCGGAGCTGCCCGGGCCATCGCCGGTGGTCCCAGAAATACGCGATCTGTTTTTCAGTTGTGGACCCGTTTGTGAAGATTTTATTTACAGACAGGTCCTTGGCAGAAAAACTATCGCAACTTTTTACTCGCAACTCCGATCGAGGTGAATCCAACGCCCACGTCTTCGTCTCGTCGAGCCCATCGTGTTGGTATCATTTTCACTATGTGATCCCACTGTGAAAATGACCCTTTTGCCCTTGTCCGTAAACAGCCCCTCCGAGAGAGAACTGTTTCCGGCAACTTCCTCCGCGACCATTCCGCACTTCTTCCCGATGGTTCCTTCATCCCCAGGCAAGCCACAACTCCCATCTGCAACATTGCATTGCAATATCATAGTTTAACTATTTACTTTAACAACAAGTATGAGTTATTTGTGAAGTGGATTGGATTATGCAATGTCAGAGTTATTTCTTGGATAGGTGACTATCATGTTAAATACCGGATTGATAGTGACTAGTAGCTTACCCACTTGTTGATACTATGATATTGAGATCACTGTCTATGATTATTTTGGAGTTCATCCGGCAGTTCGTGGAGATGAATTAGTAGCAGTGGCTTAAGCATACTGGTTAGCGGAGTGTCAGCCATGACGGAAATATTATTCGGGGATTAGATATTTCCTGGTTGACCTTGACTCACCTGTCCGAGCTTATCCGTGCGACCACATTTGCCGGTATGGGACGGCCTTGACTTGGTCTGATCGCGTGCTCTTTCACTGGTACCGCCCGACAGGGAAGGTTATGCGTGCGCGCTACCCTGGCCCGGTAGGCGGCGATAACCTTGTGAGCCCAGTTGAGATTTGTGCCGGCATCCCCGTTTGCGACAGTATAGTTTGGCCACGACGGTGGCAGGTGTCACGAGGTGACAAGGGGCCACCCAAGGCATGACTCCGAGGGAGTGCGATTGCCGGTGGTACGATGGGAGAGTCACGGGTCAGGCAGGTTTCTTTGGAGCAACGCTGGTCCACCCTAATGGGATCACGAGGTTAGTGCTCCATGATGTGGGTAAAGTGCGCAACCTCTGCAGAGTGTAAAATCTATTCGAATAGCCGTGTCCATGGTATTGGACAGTCCGTCCAGACCTCACTAGGTGGTCAACCATAGTAGTGATAATGATGGAAGAACTCATCATAAGATCAGAAGTACTCGGTGGTTCATGAGTATTCTGAGGGTTGTGAGACAGCCCGAACGAGAGTAAGTTTGTCAGTCTTGTGGTACAATTGGTATCAGGTACATGATATGATAGCCATGGGATGGCTATGAGTTGAGTGGTCGGATGACCACATGAATGGACTTGGTACAGGTTCGGATTGGATTCTGAGATTATTCGGAGTATGGATTAAACTACTTAATATGCTTTACCTTACTGCTTTTACTTCAGAAGTTATCTTGCTGTATGACCAGGCTTGTTAATCTTGACTGCTATGATGTTGTCTTGCCTTAATGCTAATGTTTGCTGTGAGCTTGCGAGTACATTCAAAGTATTCACCTGGCGTGTCATGCCAGTTTGCAGGTCATGCCGTGATTGCTTGCTTGTCGAGGATCCTGAGTTTGCGACCTAGGATACGCGTTCTAGCCATAGTCCCTGCGGAGTGGAGTCCATCCCCGTCGTCGTTGTTCCGCTGCCGAGAGAGTTTCTCCGCTGTTAGCATAGAGCTACCCCGGGCAGGCGTAGTGTCGCCGTGCCGATGTAATCCTTGTACCCTTTTGTAACCATATCCATTGTAATAAAGAGCTGATTTGTTCTATGCCAATAGTGCCGTATTCTAGAGGACTTGTCCCTGGGTTGGAATACGGGGCGTTCCGGTTTACTCTGAGCCGGGGTGCCACACTTGCCGGGGCGGCTTGCTCCGCCACCCCGGCCCTTTCCGCCAGTGCCATTCTGACCTTTCTCTTTATCTCGCTTCTCATATTCAGCCCTCTGCTTCTTGACAAGCTGCTCAACCTGATGACACTCCTAGAGATCATGGCCCTTGGTCCGATGGATCTTGCAATACGGGCCATCGCCTTTCCCAGCCTTCTCGGTAGCCGTGGCTTCCCAGCAGTCATTGCACACGGCAACCTCCTTGCCGGGTATCTCAGCCTTGGCTTTCTTGCCGGTACTAGTCATGCCCGATCCCTCAACGGTCATCACTGCCTTATCCTTGCGCCTTTTGTTGCGCTTCTTGTTCTTCTTCTTTTGACTGGCGCCTTGTCATCATCCTCTGAATTGATGTCGATGCCATCCTTTTCTCCGGGGAGCGTCCTCCCCTCCTCTATTCGAGCACACTTATCCACTAGAGTGTAAAGCTCCTTCACAGTCTTGGGAAATAGAACGTTCATCTTGGAACGTATCCGATGATTGCGCACGTTGGACTAGAACGCAGCTATCACAGCTGCCGGGTGGATGTCTAGAATATTCCTGTGGACTCTGCTGAATCTCTGCATGTATTTTCGTAGGCTCTCACCTTCCTTCTGCGGCAGGAGCTGCAAGTCGCTGGGCCGCCATGGTTCTTGATGGCCGGCCGTGAAGGCACCAACGAACTCATGGCACAGGTCAGCCCAGGTCGAAATGGAGTTCTCCGGCAGGTGCATCAACCAAGACCTCACATTTGGCTTGAGTTCCAAAGGGAAGTAGTTGGCGAATACCTTCTCATCTCTTCCCCCGGCAGCTTGAACAGCGATGGTGTAGATGCTAAAGAACTCTACTGGGTTCAGTATTCCATCACACTTCTCTGGTATCTCTGGCTTGTACGTGCGAGTGGACGGCCAATGGACTTGCCGCAGCTCGCGGGTGAAGGCAGGGCACCCAGCCTCGAAAAGCAGGTACCCGCCATCAGAGAGTGCGGGCTCGTCGACTTCCGGGCCATCGCGCCTGTCGAACTGGCGGTGGGCGTCGCGGTGTCGCTCGGTGTTGACACGTGTGTTTTCCCTCTGCCTGTCCTCCAGGACTCGCCGTGGGCCTTGATGCGCTCGAGGGTCGGACGAAGCCATCGAGACGTCGTCAGGTTCTTGGTCGCGCGGCTCCCGTGCTGGCTGCCGCGGAGGGGACTGAACCGTAGGAGTGGCCCCATCCGCACAACCAGCAGCGTGGGCCGTTGCCACTGCCTGGAGAGGCCATGGTGGGCCAGCCCGCTGTGATCCTCCTGCCTCGGCAAAGCCAATCAGACTCTGAATGGTGGCTCTCCACTCATCCATCTGATCGGCTGCCAGCAGAAATTTGAATAGTAGCTGAGCCCGCGCCATGGCCTCCGAAGCGGTGCTTGGCATGGATGTCGATGAAGACCGTAACATTGTCTGGCTCCTGATGATGCCGGTAGCGGTCATGCCGTGCTCTCGTCGTCGTGAGCCAGCCACCTGGATGGCGTGTGGACAAGGTAGGGGCGCTTGAGGGCCAGTGGCTCCGTCTGGCGTAGCGGCTGGGTCGGCTCGTTCCGGGGGTGGCGCATGTTCTACGGCCGCTCCCGTGGCGAGAGCGGTCAGGGAGTTGCGATTCCCCCCAGAGTGAGTACCCCCACTGCGGCTGTGCCCGTCGGCCAGACAGGGAGGTGCGGATGGAATGATCTCTCCTCTCGTACCTCGTGGGGCATGGCCGCTGGAATGTAGTTGGTGTTGTCCTTCTCCGGTGCCTCCTGCTCCTGCTTCGGCCGCAGGGGTGGTGGTAACGACGCTGCCCGCGCCGACCACGTCCCCCGTCGTGTCCGCACCTCCAGGCGTCCCCGTAGTCCCCGCAGTGCCGGCGGGCGCATGCAGCGGGGCCTTCGAGGTGGATGGATGAGTTGCGGCGCTGGGCTTCTTCTTGGGCGCCATGGACGATGGAGCTGTTGATGAAGAAGATGGCGGTGAAGATGACATGCTTCGTACACTTTTCGGGTTCGCGCAAATGCAGCCCCCTACCTGGCGCGCCAAAGATGTCGTGGGAAACCACGGCCACCTATGGGGCCAAGGGCCCCTTTTGGTTCGGCAGGTGGACTGAGCACGTTGCACAAAGAGCAGAGGAGCGCAGCATAGCGCGGAAGAGATCACACGGGCAGTTTTACCCAGGTTCGGGCCGCCGCGAGGCATAAAACCCTACTCCTGCTTTGGTCTATTGATGGTGGATGGTGGTGGAAACGCAGTGCTCTTCCCCGGCAGGGTTGCCTCAGGGCGAGAGCAGCTACGCGCATATGACTGTACAGGGGTCTGAATCCTTTCTATGGTTGCCATGGTGCTCCTTTTATAGATCAAGGGGTCACCACAGTGGCAAATCAGTCATTTGTGTACTGATTAGATAGCAAACAGTGCTATCATATCTACTCTGCACACAGAGCAGTATGCATTAAATGCGCCACTCAGTGTCAAATCATGGCCTTCCCGGCATGCCTTGCCGGGCTGTTTGGCCACCTTCTCTCCTGTCTGCATGACACGTCGCAGGACGGGTGTCATCTCGAGGTGATTCCTATAGGAAATGGCTGCCATGTGGCAAAAGGCAGTCACTTTGTCATCTTGGGGCTTGACACCGCATCGATCGGTGACTTGCGTCACTGGGAGGTGGGGCGATGAAGCCTTGGCAGGGTGTTTTGCCTTCGTATGCCCCGGCAGGCCTGCTGGGGCGGTCCAGAGGCTTGCTTCCGGGGCAACTCTGCCCTCGCCAGGCTCTCCTGCCCGGCAAGGGAGGTTTTCCCTTAGCGGTGTCTTGCTTCTTAGCTTGACTTGGTCTTCTCAACTTGGCCTTTGATTCCTCAAAGAGCCTATCTCTTCATCTTGGTCTTGTCTTGGATGTTGCAATCTTGATCTTGGGCCTGTGCACGGTCTGGGCAACAGACCTAGGGTTTGTTGCACCGACAGTTGTTGTTCTTCCGTTCTGCTCCGACTCCTGCTTCGCCAACTCCATGGCTAATGCTCGCCGTGTGTGCGCTGAACGCCGGGCAGGTCATGTCGGCCAGACGGTGCATGTGGGCCGCGACGGTCGCCACCACTCCACTGGGGGCGTAGCTGCCGCTGCCACTGACCCTCCTGCCCGCGAGCAGGAGGACTCCTCTGTGCATCCTTCCGTGTTGACCAACGGCCGCACCTCCATGGCCTCCTCCTCCCTCGGTCGTCGCGGGCAGCCTAATGCGCGGGCCGCTCTGCTCATGGCGCGTGAGCTGCTCCACTATTGCCTGTCTCACGCGGGCTATGACACCTGGCTCGGCCGCATCACCGAGCTCGTCAACGCCGCCGTAGTGGCCCTGGCGCCTTCCACTCGCTTAGTCCTCTGCCGTCTCGCGCCAGGGATGGGGTGCATGGCGCACCTCCACCGCCGCCCCTGCGCAGTGACCTCGGAGACCCATGGCGTGATGCGGTCCCATGCAACCAATCTCACGGGGCGCCACTGCCGGCCCGGGAAGAAGCCAACTACCAGATCATCCACTATGCGCCGCCCGACACACGCGTGCTCCTCGAACAGCAGCACCAATGCCAGGACCGGATCGTCCAAGAGGTGGCCACGGCTGGGCGCCAGAACCAAGCCGCCCTTGCGAGCAGCATCCCCTTGAATAGTGTGGGCTGCAGGACCTTCACTTGCGAGCTATGCCGGGTGGTGTGGCCCGTCAAGTTCAAGCCGGAGCTGTTCCCATGCTACGATGGCATCCCCGAGCCCCACGGAGTTCCTCCAGCTCTACGCACTGAGCATCGAGGTGGCAAACAATGATGACATGGTCATAGCGAACTAGTTTCCCATGGCTCTCAAGGATGGCGGGCGCTCCTGGCTCATGAAACTGCCTGAGGAGTCGATCTCTTTGTGGAGCCAGCTCTGCGAGCAATTCGTCGCCAACTTCAAGGGCACGCACGACCGCGTCCTCACCATCAATGACCTGCGGCGTGTGAAGTAGCGCCCTGGGGAGAACCTCTGCAAGTACATCCAACACTTCAGCCAGGTGCGCAACTAGATCTCGCGCGCCTCAAACGAGGCCATCATCTAGGCTTTCTCCAACGGTGTCACAGACGTCAGGATGCGCGAGAAGCTCGCCATCAATGATGATCTGAGTTCGGGACTGGGGCTGTTCAACATCGCCGACAAGTACACCAATGCTGAAGAGGGCCACTTGTTCATCAACAACAACCCCGAAGCCGCTCTCGAGACAGCAAGGCTAAGGGCAAGGAGGTCAAGCGTAAGGGCCCTGCCGTGATGGCAGCGAAGCCTGAGCAAAAGCGTGGCCATGATCGAGACGAGCCCGAGAAGGACCACCGCCCATTCTGCGTCTACCACAAATGTGTGTACCCACAACACCGAAGACTACCAAGAGCTCAAGTCACTACGCAATGAGCGCTTTGGCTGTTGATCAGACAGCAACGACCGCGGTGCTGGCCAAGGAGGCGGCCGCGGTGGTGGCCGGTGGGACAACTCCAATGGCATCCCCCGCCAGGGCTGGCATGACCAGCCTCGTGAGGGCGGCTGGCGTGACTAGCCTCGTGAGGGCGCCTGGCGTCATCAGCCTCGTGAGCTCCCCCTCTACCAGGAGCCTCACACAATAGCCTACATCCCCGCCGGAGCTCAGGCCCCTGCGTCCAACCGCCTTTTTAAGCAATTCTCTCGCAAGGTGAATGCTGCCCTCCCGAGACCGGAGGCCGCGCGGCCCCTCAAGTGGTCACAGTATGCCATCACGTTTGGCTCCAAGGACTCCCTCAAGTCCACGGCCGCTGCGGGCGTGCTTCTCATGCTGTGCACCCCCAGCATCAGCAACATCGTGGTGAACAAGACCCTCATCGACAGGGGCGCTGGCCTCAACGTGATCTCCGTCGAGACCTTCGAGACGCTCCAAGTGCCCTATGACCAGCTGATGCCTAAAGGCCCTTCTCCGGGGTGACCGTTGGCTCCACCATCCCCCTGGGGCAAGTGCGGCTCCCTGTTGCCTTCGGTCAGCGTGACAACTACCATACTGAGCTCATCGACTTTGACATGGCGCACATCAGTCTCCCGTACAACGCTATCCTGTTGTACGGGAAGCACCCATCAGTCTTTTTCTGCACAGGATGTCATCCACAAATTGATACATACTTGACTGACGGGCTACTTTTTCAGCTTGCTCTTGTTCCTCGGGAAGTTCTCCTGTTTGAAGAAACTAAACTATCTGTTGGGTCCATGCTGGAGCCTGAGGCTCAACAACAAGGACTAAAGGCATTTCTTTGGCCGCGGGAGAACTAACCTTGACGGCAAGAATGTGAAATTCTGCTCAAGGCTGCTGCTCACCGTCAAGCACATTATCACTCCCGACAACATTCTTGCCGGCGGCTTTAGGGAGCTCTACTTGAAAACACTTGCCGGTGCTTAGCTTTCTTGTTTTCTTGGATCTCGTTGATGGGGATACTGTTGGCTGATTCAAATGGAGCACAAAAGTCCCAGGTTCCACGGGAAGCTTCTGGGCGGCACACTTTGATAGTTGATCAGCGATGCTTTTTTCCGCATGGGGAATGTGGTCTGTTTGCAATCCATCAAAGTGTTCTTCCAATTTTCTCACTTCATTTACATATGCTTCCATCAACGGCCTCTGGTAGTCCTTGTTCACTTGCTTCACTACAAGTTGCGAGTATCCATGGATGATCATCTTTTTTATCCCCAACTCCACCGCTATTAGGCGGCAAGCAGTCCCTCATACTCAGCAGCATTGTTGGTAGCCTCCTCCCAGGGAAAGTGCATCTGAACCATGTACTTGAGATGCTCTCCGATGGGTGCGACAAGAAGCACTCCGGCACCGGCGCCTTGCAGCGAGAAAGCACCGTCAAAGTACATGACCCAATTCTTCTTAGTTTCCTTGCCGGGAAGAGATGATTTAGGGATCTCATCATCTTGCGTTGGTGTCCATTCTGCAATGAACTTTGCTAGTTCTCTACTCTGAATGGTTGATGTACTTTCAAACTTGAGTGCAAAACTCGATAGGTCCTATGCCCAATCTACTATCTTGCCGGTTGCCTTTGGATTCCTTAAAATGCACTGCAACGGAAAGCGAGTGAGTACCGTGATCTCATGAGCTTGGAAGTAGTAGCGCAGATTTCTGGAGGCCATGAGTAGGACAAAAAGCAACTTCTGCACACCTGAATACCTTGATCTAGCCCCCTACAAAAGGGAGCTGACAAAGTATACGGATTGTTGCACCATCTTCTTCTTCGGCACCATTTACTGATTGGCTATCTCCTCATACTGTCTTGGCTCTACCTGCGCCAGGATCTGGCGGGGAGGATTCTGCTCCGTCATTGGATGGCTTTGCCGCCGTCGTTTCTTCGTCACCAGCTTCCCTCGACACAACCAGTGCAGCACTAACCACCTGGTTCGTTGCCACTAAGTATAGCAGCAACGGTTCTCGTGGCCTAGGCGCGACTAGAGTTGGCATAGAGGACATGTATCTTTTCAGATCTTGCAATGCAACCTCCACTTCTAGAGTCCATTTGACTGGACCTGCCTTTCTCAATATCTTGAAAAAGGCAGGGCATGCTCAGCAGATCTTGAAATGAACCAACTCAGAGCTGTGACACATCCGGCAAGGCGCCGCACATCCTTGACGGTCTTAGGCGCTTGAATCTGCTCAATGGCCTTGATCTTGTGTGGGTTTGCTTCGATTCCGCGCTGAGATACGGAGAACCCGAGAAGTTTGCCAGATGGGACACCAAACACACACTTCTCAGGGTTAAGCTTCATGTTGATCTTGCGCAAGTTCGCGAATGTTTCTTCTAAATCTTCAATGAGGGTCGATTTGTCTCTGGTTTTGACCACTATATCATCCATGTAGGCTTCCATGTTTCTATGCAACTGTGGTTCAAAACCAATTTGAACTGCTCTTGCAAACATTGAAAAAGCACTCTTTAGTCCGAAAGGCATGCGTATAAAGCAATACGTGCCACATGGAGTAATGAATGCGGTCTTCTCTTCATCTTCTTTCCACATAAATATCTGATCATATCCAGATTATGCGTCAAGGAACAAGAGCAAGTCACAGCAGGCAGTGGAGTCCACAATCGGATCGATGCGCAGCAAGGGGAAAGGATCCTTGGGACATGCGTTGTTGAGATTAGTGAAATCAATGCAAAGTCTTCACTTCCTGTTTGCCTTGCGCACGACAACCAGATTTGCCAACCAAGTTGGATGTAGCACTTCTCTGACCAAACCTGGTACCTCAAGTTTCTTGATTTCTTCTGCTATGAACTGTTGCCGCTTCAAAGCCTGCTTCCTGACCTTTTGCTTGAAAGGCTGAGCATGAGGGCAGACAGCTAGGTGATGCTCAATTACCTCCCCTGGGAACACCGGGTATGTAAGATGGTTCCCATGCAAACACATCTACATTCGCCCGCAGGAAGGCAATGAGTGCACTTTCCTATTTGCTGTCAAGGGTGGCACCAACGGTGAAGGAACCGCCAATGCCGTCCTCCCTTGCTGGCACCTTCTTCGTTATAGGTGGAGTGGCCTTCAACTTCTTGCCGGTAGAGCTCTCCGGCAAGTCCTCAACGGGTGCGCAGCACTCCGTGGAGGTGCGCTTCCTGGAAGTCTCGCTGGATGTCTTGCCGGTTCTCTGGCTTTTCCTTTCCTCGGGGGGAGCTATGGTCTTGACGGACTCTACTGCCACCGCTTCTCTATATAGCTTGTCTACACAAATGACTGCGTCTTTCTTGTCGGAGTTGATGGTGATGACACCCATGGGCCCTGGCATCTTTAGGGTATTGTAGGGATAGTGGGATGCCGCAATGAATTTGGCCATGGATGGGCGACCAAGAATTCCATTGAACGGCAAGGGGATCTTGACAATATCGAACATGATCTTCTCAGTCCTGTAATTCAGCTCCCCGCCAAACATCACCAGCAGCGTGATCTTTCCATTCGGCTGGCTCCTCCCCGGGTTGATTCCCTGAAATGTCCCAGTCTTTTTGAGCTCTTCCTTATGAATTTGCAGCCTCTCGATCACCTCAGGGGAGATCAAGTTCAAGCCAGCCCCACCGTCAACTAGTATTTTCGTGATCTTGAGATTGCGTATTGTTGGTGAAACCAACAATGGCAAACACCCTACCGCAGTTGTGCGGTCAGGGTGGTTCTCTCCATCGAAAATAATAGGCATGTGAGACCACTTGAGGGGCCTTTGTCCCTCCGCTGTCGTTTCTGCCACATTAACCTCACGCGCCCACCGCTTGAGCTGGCAGTGAGAGGAGTGCAAAGATGCACCCCCAGCAATGCACATGGCTTCACTTTCCTTCAAGAATACAGGTTCGCTTGACTCGTCATCATCCTCATCCTCACTCTCTTTGTCCTCTTCTTTCTTCTCTCTACCCCTGGCAGGCTTCTCTTTCTTCTGGGTTGTATTGCCGTGGTGTCCACCTCGACCGCCAAGAACCTTTTTACTGGATCCACCCGTGCCATCTTGGCCCTTCTCCTTGTCCCGCTTCTCATACTTTGCCTTCTACTTTTCAACCAGTTGTTCAGCTTGACGGCACTCCTGGAGGTTGTGACCCTTGGTACGGTGAATCTTGCAGTTCGGCCCGTCAGATTTGCCGGCCTTCTCTCCTGCCACAACAACATGGCAATTAGCGCATGTAGTTGCATCCTTGCCAGTGCCTTCTGCCTTGGTTTTCTTGGCGGGGCTGGAGTCGCTGGGTCCTTCTACAACCATAACTGATTTGCCATTGCGCTTTCTGTTGCGACCTCGACCTTTCTTCTTTGGGGCGGCAGCATCGTCGTCATCAGAGTCGACTTCAATGCCGGCATCTTCCTTGAGAAGTCTTCTTCCCTCTTCAGCCTGTGCACACTTGTCCGCCAACGTGTACAGTTCATTGATGGTCTTTAGCAACTGTATGTGCATTTTCACCCACATCTTGCAGTTGCGTACATTCGTTGTGAACACGGCAATCACAGCTGCCGGGTGCACATCCGGAATGCTGCGGTGTACATGACTAAACCTCTGGATGTACCTATGTAGATCTTCTCCTTCCTTCTGTGTGATAACTTGCAAGTCACTGGGCAACCCGGGGCTTTTCTGGCCTCCGGTAAAAGCACCAACAAATTCGTTGCAAAGATTCGACTACGAGGAAATGGAGTTCTCTGGCAAGTTCATCAGGCAAGCTCGCCCATTAGGCTTGAGTACCAATGGGAAATAGTTGGCCAAAATCTTTTCATCCCTTCCCCCCGGCAGCCTACACAATGATTGTGTAAATGCCTAAGAACTCTGTCGGGTTTAGCTTGCTGTCGTACATTTTCGGTACTTCGGGCTTGAACACGTAGACAGACGGCCAATGGACTTGTCGCATTTTATGTGTGAAGGTAGGGCACCCGACCTCGTAAGGCAGGTACCTGCCAACAACTGGCGCTGGATCATCGATGATTGGACCATTGCGCTCATCTGATTGACGGTGCGCCACCCGGCGTCGTTGGATGGTGGTGCGAGCATCTTCAGCTCGCCTTTCCAGCAGTACTTGCCGCTGGTCTTGCTACGCCCGCGGATCTGAGGAGGCCATTGACACATCATTGGACTTTGCATCCTACTGAATCCGCTGTGATTGCCTGCTCTGCTGCTTGGATTGCTGCGGAGGTGATTGCACCATTGGTGCACTGCCTGCCATGCGACCATCAGTTTGAGCTACGGACGTAGTTGGTGGTCGCCGCGAGGGTTCCGCCACCTGGGATCTATTTGCGTCGGCAAACTCGATCAAGCTCCGGATAGTGGCTCTCCATTCGTCCATCTTGTAGGCTACTGGAGGGAAGTCCAGCAGCATCTGAGCCCGCGCCATCGCCTCTATCGCCATAGAGCGCATGTTGGAGCGCGAAGAATGTGATGTTGCTCGATTCCTGGCAGAGCCAGCAAGAGCACCGTTACGATCCGGTCATTGAACTGCGAGAGCTGCAGTAGGTTGACGAGGTGGGAGTGGTGCTTGGAGATCCTAGACCTGATCAATGGGTGTCTTGCCATGCGGGCACTGCTGTGAAGGCACAACAACACTTCTCGGTGTCACGTCGCGCTCGTCTTGTGGTGGACGCGGCGTGTGCATTGATGTAGTTCCTCTGGCACCCGCTGCCGGAGCCGCCGCAGTGGGAGGATCGCGGCTCGCGCCCGACCAGGCAGGGTCATTCTGGTGGCTTCGTTCGCCAGTGGGCTACGGGGGCGGGGGCCGCACGCCCGCGTCAACCACACCATTGTTGCTATCTCCGCCGGAGGGGTCGAGGTAGGTGCCCGCCTCCGGCATCTCCTCCACATTGTTGCCACCGTAGTGGGCACGACGACCGGACCTCCTGTGCTGGCCGCGCCGAATGTGGTGTCCACACCGTTTGCTACGACGGCGCCGCCTGCGCCGCTCGTAGGCGCATGCGGTGGGAGCTTGAATGTCTATGGCTTTGTCATCACAGAGCTCTTCTTCTTGGGTGCCATGAAAGTTGAAGAAGATGCTAATCTTGATGGAGTCAGCACGTCATATGTCGGCTTGATTCACGCCAACGACGCCCCCTACCTGGCCCGCCAAAGATGTCGGCGTGGAGTCGGTGGTCTATGGGGCAGGGCTGCCCCTTTGCTGGTTTGGCGAGGGGGTGCATGCAACACAAAGAGCAAGACAACGAGGGACACGATGGTTTTTACCCAGGTTCGGGCCACTAAGAAGCGTAAAACCCTACTCCTGCTTTTGGTTTATTGATGGGTGCATGCAAAGGTACACGGAGAACTCTTCCCCGGCAAGTCATGAAAGGAAGGCAGCTGCACAAGCACGTATGCTTGGGCTTGTGAATGGTTCAAACCCCTGTAAAGGTTGCCCTGGCCCTCCTTTTATAGCTCAAGGGGTTACCACAGTGGCAAAAGGGTCATTACAGGGTGATTAGATTGATACACAACTATCATACCTAACTCTGTCAGTTAGGACAAAATGCATTAAATGCATCGCTAGGTGCCATGAGGAGGAGGAGCCCCGGCAAGGTTGCCGCACCGCTTGCTCATCTACCTCTTATTAGCTTAAAACACCATTAGGATGGGTGTCAATAAAGGTGCTTTCCCTCCAGTAGGCCGCCACGTGCCTGACAAGCTTTACCTAACCGCCTACAAGCTCGACACCTCACCGATGGGTGACTAACTGCTTGGTGAGGTGGAGCGTTGGTGGGTTGGTGATGGCCTGCCGGGGCTCGGCGCCTGCCGGGCCTTCATCTTGTCGGGCTCGCCTTGCCCGCAAGAGCTAGTTTCAATCTTGTCGTTTGTCTTGGTCTTCTTAATGGGCTCCTTTGATCTCATGAAGAGCTTCCCTCTCTTGACTTGGATGCCTCTGCTAAAGCCTTAACTTGGCGGGGGAGCTACCACTTGTCTGTGCATGAGTTGGGTATTACACGCCAATGTTTAATACACAGACATGCTTTATCGTCAAGAAACATAGGGCCAGTTCTTTTGGCAGCTTAAAAAAAAAGCCGCCGCATCCCCAGCTTATCCCATAAGTCGCCTCTATTATTCATTGGGGCTTCTAAACTAGTTATGGGATAACTAATTCAGAAGTCTCAACAAATTTTATGAGTGGCTTAATTTTAAGCTGGGGAGAGGCGGCTTATTTGTTAAGCCACCTAAAAGAACTGGCCCTTATGGACGAGAATGCCATGCTGTCGGATTCAGAGCTTCACAAACCCAAGAAGGTTCAAACTCTGGGGCGTGTGCGAAGATCTCCACCTCTCAAGCCTAGAGCCCGTTGCCCCATAGCCTAGTCGAACTCGCGTGAGCAAGGAAGAAGATGAACACAGCAGTTTACCCAGGTTCAGGCCACCTTGCGGTGTAATACCCTACTCCTGCTTTATGGTGGATTAGCCTCACGAGGGGCTGAGGATGAACTAGTACAGAGGATGAACGACCTCGCGAGGACTCGAGGGTGACAATGAGTCAACCCCTTCTATGGTGGTGGCTAACCTATATTTATAGTGGCCTTGGTCCTCTTCCCTTGAATCTTAGGCGGGAAGGGATCCCACAACGGCCAATTTGAAATGGGATAAGTAGTACATCTAATCTTGACAAAAGCTGGTCTTCGCCTGCAAAACTTCTGGCCGTGACGCATTGGTGAGCTCGGCGATGACCTCCGCCTGGCCGAGCCTGTGGTCTTTGTCTTGTAGCACCGGAATGGAAACTTTGAGAGATTCCTTGGGAACCCACGCTTGTCCTTGCCTCCTTAGCACCAAATAGGAAAATGCCTCCTCTGCGCCCGCTGGCGCCCGCCTGGCCATGGTCAACATGGATCACATCACCTCAGCCTCATGAGGTGGGGTACCTGCAAAGAAATCTCCGCTCCTCGGGAGGTCCTGGTATCGTCCTCCTCGCGAGGCCTAGCACCTCGCGAGGGTCTTATCTTGGTGGTCTTCGAGATGGGCCGTACCAGGCCATTGAGGAAGCCACGCCGTGGGCTGCAGGCAGGCAAGTCTGGGTACCCTAGTTCCCAGAACACCGAGAGTAGCCCCCGGGTCTTCAGCTGAGCACGCGCGGCTTGCTCCTCCTGAAGGGTCTTCAGCTTGGCCTCCGCCTTGCTACAACACCTCTCAGCACAAGCCACGCTGGCCAGCGCCGCGTCACGAGCCTCCATGGCTTTGGCGGCCTCCTTCCCGCTCTCGGCGGTGGCAGCTTCAGCCCGGCCCCAGGCCGTCCTGGTGGCAGTGTCAGCCTGGAGCCACCCCGAGACGAGCCCCAGGAGCTCCCACGCGAGGCACCTGTCGGCATCTTGAAGATCGGCCCGGATCCGGCCAACCACGGTGTAAGCCTCATCCAAGGCTCTGGGCCGGATCAGGGGGTCGAAGTCCATGAGCGCGAGGGCCTGGCAAGGGGGCGGCGTTGGCGCGACGACTTGCGCTGTGGCCAAAGAAGTGGCGGCAGGGCTGGCTTGGGACGCCGGAGGCTTCAGGCTCCCCCCAGGCACCACGAGGCCGGGCGACTCTGCAGCCTGCTGGCCCATGAGGGCTGGCTCCTCTTGAGGCCACATCGCTGCGTCCTCAGGGGTCGCCCTCTCCACCAGCGCCGGGGTTGTCGCGATCGCGACAAGGAGTGTCGCCTCATGGACCCCCGCGCCTTCGGCGGTCGGTTCCCCAAGCAGCGCTGGCGAAGGGATAGGGGTTGGTGGCGCACCCGTGTGCCCAGGTGCGGTGCTGCCTGAGCACCCAAGGACGGCATTGTGCTGGCACGATGCACTCCCACGCCCGCCATCGCCATGGACAAGGGCCAACGACGCCCTCAGGGCAGGGGGCTCCTTTGGCTCAGTGCTCGCCTTCTTCTTCTTTGCCTCGTAGCCACACCTGGTCATCGAGAAGGGGGGTGCTATGAGAGCAATTGCGATCTATACTTAACCCAAGGGCAAGGTAGGTTAATTACTCCTCAGGTCGACACACTTCCTCTTCTTCTTCTTGGAGAGGGACGAGGCGCCCCTGCCCTTCTTCGGCGTGACCTTGGTCACGCCCAGGGGGCGGGCGGAGTGCTCCTCGACAGACCCCGGCGTGGCATTGTTTCCTAGAGGAGTGAGGGGGACGGCCTGAAGGGTCATGGCTGATGGGGTCACGTCCACCCCAGCAGGGGCCGCCCCGTCCCCTGTTCACGGTTCGGGCAGGGACGGGACCGATGTATGGATCGCCCCACCGGAGCATGCTGAGCCCTTCGGAGGAGGCGCAGCCGCGCCTTTCTTCGGAGTCGCCCGGCTGATGCTTGTGTGGTCCGTGGCGTAGGCCCAGACCTCCTGAGGACCCTGGTGGAGCGCGGGGAGTCCGTAGCTGAGGGTTCATCGGTGTCGTCGTCATCTTCGATGTTGCGGAGGAGCTCGCTCTGTGACGGAGGGGACACTTCCTCCAGGTCGTCATCTTCGCTCTCCTCCGAATCCTCTTCGCCGCCGCTGTCGCCGGAGTACACCGGCACGGGGGAGTTGGGGTGCTCGGACGGCATGAGCCCCAGCTCGTTGAAGGCGGGCATGGCGCCGATGAGCTCCTCCCTGTCGTCGCACGGTACAGCGGGGTGTAGGCCTCGGGGAGGTCCCCTAGATTGCCATTTAGCAGGACGGCCATGGCCTTGTCCAGCTCTTCGCCCGTCAAGATGGCGGGGTGTAGCCTCATGTCGTCCCGCGCGCCCCGGAATTCCCACAAGGGCTGGATGTGCGACTGGAGCGGCGCCAGGCGTTGCGTCAAGAACACCTTCACAAGCATTCCCCCTGTCAGCCGCTTGTCCTCCATATCTGAGGTCATCTTCCTCAAGACAGGCTCTGCCCGGGGGTCGGTGAGCTTCGCATGGCCCCACCTCTCGAGCCGCTCAGGTAGCTCTATCGGCAGCTCCAGCCGCGGGTTGAGACCCTTGTTGTCCAGGAAGACCCAGCGGTGCCGGAAGCCCTCCACCTTCTTCACGGTCTTCAAGAGGACGTTTCCCTTGTGGACCGCCATGAAGGACATGCAAGCAGAGTGCTATGTCCGGTCATGCAGCTAAAACTAAAGAAATGGCGGACGAGCGCCACAGAGGGCCTCACACCCACGAAGGCCTTGCAGTAAAAGGCGAAGATGGACAGGAGGAGGATGGAGTTGGGTTGAAGGTGAAGGGCTTGGATCTTCTAGTGGGCAAGGACGGCATAGAAGAATTCCGAGAGGGGTGGGACGAGCCCCGCGAAGATGCAATGGAGGAAGAAGGGATAGACTGTCCGCGCCAAGGAACTCTGCTCGGTGGAGCCAGCCGAGATCATTGCTTCGGTGCACTCGTTGTCCTTGCTTTCCGTCTGCGGGAGCACGGGGTTGAGATGCCCATCCTCAGCGATGGAGGACGCGTCTAGTGCTGGCAAAGGAGAGGACGAGGTCGCGGCCTGGACCACGGGCTTCGACTTCTTGGGCCCATTCGCGTGGTCGCCGGTGTTGGAGCAGGAGAAGGAAGGGGGCAGAGTTGCGATTGGATCTGGAGAAGCTTTCGTTTGGAGAAGGGGATCTGGAGCAAGGCGAAGGTGAGCAATGATGGCCCTGTGGCATGCGCTAGTCTTTTGTCAGCCTAGGCAGATGTCGAGGCGACGTGTGGGAGCGGAGGCGTCCGCGTCCCATCATGCGCCACGCGTCGGGCCTGGCCCGATGGGGCCCATGGCGTTTTCCCTTTGCTCCTCACCTCGCCTCGAAGCTAGGCTGAGCGCACCTTGGTCCCGGGGGCCACTATTGGCATTCAAGGATCGGGGGTACCCAGATCTGCCTGCCTGCGGCCCAGCACGTGGGCCCATCAATGGCCCTGTACAGCCCAGCTAGAACAACTCCAAGGCAAGACCCTCGCGAGGGCCCTAGCCTCGCGAGGCAAACGACACCAAGACCTCTAGAGGAGCGGCCTTCCCAGGCTGCCTCCCGAGGGGCAGAGACTTCAATGCAGGTACCCATCCTCACAAGGCTGCGATGACATGAGCCATGATGACCAAGACCAGGCGGGTGCCAGCGGGTGCAGAGGAGACTGTTTCCCCTTTGGTGCTAGGGGAGCAAGGAGAAACGCGGGTTCCCAAGGAATCCCCCAAAGGTTTCCATTCCTGTGCAACAAGACCAAGACCACAAGCTCGGCAGGACGGTTGTCATCGCCGAGCCCACCTCTGCGTCATGACCAGAAGCTTTGCAGGCGAAGACTACCTTTCGTCAGGATTAGATGTACTTCTTGTCCCCTTTCAAATTGGCCATTGTGGGATCCCTTCCCACCTAAGTTTTTGAGGGAAGAGGACCAAGGCCACTATAAGTATAGGCTAGCCACCACCATAGAGGAGATCCCGGATCGGACCCTGGACCATTCCACCCATACCACTTGAGACCTCGCGAGGCTGCTCATCCGCTGTACCATCCTCAGCCTCCTCGTGAGGCCAATCCACCACAAAGCGGGAGTAGGGTTTTACACCACAAGGTGGCCCCAACCTGGGTAAACTGTTGTGTTCATCTTCTTCTTCGTTGCTCGTGCGAACTCGGTGAGGCTTGGCTACGGGGTGGTGAGCTTGAGACTTGAGCTGGTTGAGATCTTCGCACATGCCCTAGAGTTTGAACCTTCTTGGGTCTGCAGAGCCCTGAATCCAACAAATGGCACTCTCGTTGTCGTAGTAGAGAGGCACATTCTTTTCATTGATGCCATAATCCTTAAGGGTTTGCTTCATCCACAGCAATTGAGTACAGCAAGAACCAGCAACAATATACTCAGCTTCAGCAGTAGACAGTGATACGCAGTTCTGCTTCTTCGAGGACCAGCTAACTAAGGATCGTCCGAGGAAATGGCATGTGCTTGATGTTGACTTGTGATCCACTCGATCACCAGCATAGTCAGAGTCAGAATATCCAATGAGATCAAAAGCCGAGCCCTTGGGATACCATAATCCAAGTGTTGGAGTGTGAGCTAGATGTCGAAGAATATGTTTCATAGCCTTATGGTGTGATTCCTTCGGTGTAGCTTGAAAACGGGCACACATGCAAACACTAAGCATAATATCTGGCCTAGATGCACATAGATACAATAAAGTGCCAATAATGGAGCGGTATACCTTTTGATCGAAGTCTTTACCATTTTCATCGGTGCAGAGATGGCCATTTGTGGGCATAGGGATTTTGACGCCTTTGCAATCTTGCATGCCGAATTTCCTCAGTACATCTTTGAGGTATTTATCTTGAGATATGAAGATGCCATTGCGTTATTGATGAATTTGAAGACCAAGAAGAATTTCAGTTCTCCCATCATAGACATTCGATATTCTTCACGCATCATGGATCCAAATTCGTCATTGTAACGTTCGTCAGTATAGCCAAAAATAATATCGTCCACATATATTTGGCACACGAATAATTCATCATCATAAGTTTTTGTGAAAAGAGTTGGGTCAAGTGAACCGGGTTTGAAGCCTTTCTTGTTGAGGAATTCATTCAGTGTGTCGTACCACGCCCGAGGGGCCTCCTTGAGGCCATAGAGGACCTTGTTGAGTCTGAAGACTTTGTTAGGATGCTTTGGATCTTCAAAACCTGGGTGTTGAGCGACATATACTTCTTCCTCGAGCTTACCATTGAGGAATGCACTTTTCACATCCATTTGATATAATATGATAGCATAAGCAAGCAATATGCGAATAGCTTCAAGTCTAGCAACATGTGCAAAAGTTTCATCGAAATCAATTCCTTCAACATGTGTGTAGCCCTGAGCTACAAGACGAGCCTTATTCCTCACCACTAGGCCATTTTCGTCTTGCTTGTTGCGGTTGATCCACTTGGTACCTATGATGTTGTGCTTGCGAGGATCTGGTCGCTTGACAAGTTTCCACACATTGTTGAGCTCGAATTGATGCAATTCCTCTTGCATAGCTTGAATCCACTCAGGCTCCAGAAATGCCTCATCAACTTTGGTGGGCTCTGTGATAGAGACAAAAGCGAAGTGCCCATAAAAGTTAGACAAATGTGAAGCTTTTGAGCATGTGAGAGGACCTGGTGCATTGATGTCATCGAGGATTTTCTCAATATGGACTTCATTTGCCACGCGAGGATGAGCAGGTTGACGACTTTGATTGAGCTGAGCATTTTCTTCAGTGCCATTTTCCTCACGAGCACCAGCATGATTTTCCTCATTATTTGGAATGAGTTCTTTAGCAGGTTCTTCAATAGTTATGATATCCTCAGTAGCCTTGAGCTTAATGGATTCCTCAGGAGGTACTTCATCTAGAACAGGAGGTAGGTGCACTCTTTGCGAGCCATTAGTCTCATCGAACCGCACATCTACAGTTTCAACAACCTTGTGATGATGGGTGTTGAAGACTCTGTAGGTGTGCGAGTCCTTTTCGTAACCAGGCATAAAACTTTCATGTGCTTTCGGTGCAAATTTAGAGTTGTGATGAGGATCTCTAATCCAACATTTAGCACCGAAGACTTTGAAATAACTCACATTGGGTTTCCTTTCAGAGAAGAGCGCATATGAGGTCTTCTTGAAGAATTTGTGAAGATGTACCCGATAGATGATGTGGCATGCAGTATCAATAGCCTCAGGCCAGAAGCGATGAGGTGTCTTGTATTCATCAAGCATAGTGCAAGCCATCTCAACAAGAGTCCTATTCTTGCGCTCGATGACACCATTTTGCTGAGGAGTGTATGGGGCAGATAACTCATGAGTAATACCAAGTTCATCAGATAGTCATCAAGGCCAATGTTCTTGAACTCGGTCCCATTGTCACTCCGGATATGCTTGATCTTCACACCGAAATTCGTCGAGGCCCTTGAGAAAAATCGTTTGAAGACATCCTGCACTTCAGTTTTGTAAGTGATGATATGCACCCAGGTGTAACGAGAATAATCATCTACAATAACAAAGCCATATAGAGATGCTACATTTGTTAGTGTGGCATAATGAGTGGGGCCAAAGAGGTCCATGTGAAGCAATTCAAAAGGATGAGAGGTAGTCATGATAGTCTTCGAGGGATGCTTGGATCTGGTCATCTTTCCAGACTCACAAGCCCCACAAAGATGATCTTTGAGGAATTTGACACCCTTGATGCTGATGATGTACTTCTTCTTCACAAGTGTGTGCAAGTTCCTCATGCCAGCATGGCCAAGTCGTCGATGCCATAGCCAGCCTTCTGAAGGTTTTGCAAGTAGACATGTGGTAGGCTGTGGTCCTGTAGAGAAACCAATAATATACAAGTCTCCTCTCCTAAAGCCTTCAAAGACTTTGGATTTGCCAGATTCCATGAGTACTATGCAACGATATTTGCCAAAGATGACAACCATATAAAGATCACAAAGCACTGAGATAGACATGAGGTTGAATCCGAGGGACTCAACAAGCATGACTTTGTACATGTGTCCATCCTTTGAGATTGCAACCCTACCTAGACCCAATATCTTGCTTTTTCCTTTATCACCGTATGTAATATGCTTCAAATGCGATGGAGATAGTACAGAGTTCATCAATAAGTTCTTGTCACCAGTCATGTGATTTCTACATCCACTGTCGAGGACCCATTCAGTAGCTTTGAGAGATTCATCCTGTAGACGAATTCGTGCATCTTACGAACTCATATACTTTAAAGTGAAGAATATGACATCAAATCACTACTGGAATCCACTTCTTTGCCGTCTGCCACTTCTTTGCCGTCAGCTAGCGGACGGCAAAGAAAGACTTTGCCATCAACCACCAGAAAACTGACGGCAAAGAAGCAGCGGACGGCAACGGATGGCTTTGCCATCAGCATATCTTTGCCGTCCGCCAGCGGATGGCAAAGAGGGTGGGTGGCGGGCGTACGAGGGCGACCTAACGGCCATCTTCTGTGCCGTATGCTGGCTGACGGCAAAACATCTTTGCCGTCCGTCAGCAGACGGCAAAGAAGATGGCCGTTAGTTCGTCCGTCTCCCCCCGGCCCCACCCCACTAGGTACGCTCTTTGCCGTCTGCTGGCAGACGGCAAAGAGCTATGACCTAGTAGATAAGGGGCCACGCCGGCGCCCGATCTGTCCATTCCCTCTCTCTCCCTGCCCGAGCCGCCCCGACCCCTCACCCCTGCCGCCGCCCAGCCGCGCTGCCGACCGCCCCGCCCCGCCCAGCCGCCGCCGCCGGCCGCGCCGCCCCACCCGCCCGGCCACGCCTGAGCCGCCCCCCGATCCCGCGGCCACCCACATCGTCGGCCGCCCCGCCCGCCGTCCCGAGCCATCGCCGCCCAGACAAGCCGCCGCGCCGGCCGCTACGCAAGACCGCCCGGCCGCGCAGCCCACGTCAAGAGGCGGCACGGCCGAACACACGCACAGCAAAGACACCCGAACCCCGTCACGAGTCAGCCGACTGCCAGGCCGCAACGCACACCACCCCGGCAAGCACCGCCTGGCCCCGCCCCTCATCGTGGTGATTTTTTTTTTCTCTTTTTTTAGATTTAGTTTATATTTGTTTAGTTTAGGTTAGTTTAGTTTATTTAGTTTAGGTTAGTTTAGTTTATTTTAGGTTACATTTAGTTTATAGTTTTGTTTAGGTTTTTTTTCCTGTTTTTAAGAATAATCAAGAAAGATGAAAAAAAAGAAAAAGAAGAAGAGGAAGAAGAAGAAGAAAAAAGAACAATAAGTAGTACAAGAAGAAGAAGATGAAAAAAAGAAGTAGAAGTTGAAGATGAAAAAAAGAAGTAGGAAAAGAGGGCGCCCGGGGACGAGCGGGTTAGGGGGTTCCTCGGTGTCGATGGAACCCTAAATAGCAAGTACCGTCGGTGCGAGGTACATGTGGCCGTTGGTGTCGAATACTACATCCACGTCCCACAAGTGACGCCGACGTCGGGCGTCCCAAAGCAACTGTTCTCGGCGTCGATGGCGGTCGAACACCATTGCGAATTTGTCTGGCAGCCTCTGCGATGATGATTAAAAGGCAAGTGTTGAAACTTGAAACACCCAAAGTCAGTTTGGTTGTTTGAAATTTCAAAACTTGGCTTTAATCCTCATCCCAGGGGCTGCCAGACAAATTCGCCAAGGTGTTCGACCGTCATCGGCCACCAGAACTATTGTTGCGGGACGCCGGGCGCTGGCTTCACTTGTGGGATGTGGATCTAGTGTTCAACGCCGACCACCTCATGTAACTTGCACCGATGGTAGTTGCTATTTAGTTTACCCGGGGACGAGCGGGTTAGGGGGTCGTTGTCGATGGAACCCTAAATAGCAAGTATCGTCGGTGCGAGATACATGTGGCCGTCGGTGTCGAACACTACATCCACGTCCCACAAGTGACGCCGGCGTCCGGCGTCCCACAGCAACAGTTCTCGGCGTCGATGGCGGTCGAACACCATTGCGAATTCGCCAAGGTGCTCGACCGTCATCGGCCACCAAAACTATTGTTGCGGGACGCCGGGCGCCGGCTTCACTTGTGGGATGTGGATCTAGTGTTCAACACCGAGCGCCACATGTATCTCGCACCGATGACACTTGCTATTTAGGGTTCCATCGATGCCAAGGAACCCACTAACACTTGCTATAGGTGTCTTCAATCATCAGTTTGCGTGAACACTATGCGTCTCCCGTTCGAAAGGGTTACATCTATAAATATGCATGCATTTGCATATTTATAATCGTGATTCTTTCGAATTGTCCAACGTTATCCATGGACAGCTCGAGTATGTGTAGATTGGGTTCATTTTCCCATATGCTCAGCTCCGGATCCGATGCAGAATTTTGTCAGTGCCTCCCTGTTGTTCTCCGGGTACACATTCTCTCTGCTTATTGCCGAGACGTGTATCAGGAGAACAGCGGGGATGTGCTGCCGAAATTTTGCATCGGATCCGGAGCAGAGCATGGGAAAACGAACCCGATCTACACATACTCGGGTGGGATTAGGACCTATCTTTACCTATTAGCGTGTAGGTTGCATGGGCGTAATAAAATTGACAAACTCCATTAACTGATGGATATGGTTTGCTTAATTATGTATATATTTCTTGTGTGTCCAGTAGGAAGTCAATATGAGTGATTGTGCATGGATGTACACCAGTTACACTAGTCAGAAAGTTTGGACCGAGGAATGGTTAACAAAAACCAAGGGGTTTGTTAGAGCCGCATTTGCAAATGGCCAGGAATTTAGCTGGTGCCCCTGTGCCCGTTGCGACAACTATAAAAAGAGGGACGAGCTTGAATTGAGTAAAGACCTGCCGAAGTTTGGTTTTACGCCTGGTTACACGGTCTGGACATTACATGGTGAGTCTGCCCAACGTGCCAGAGCCGAGGTTCGTCGTCGCACCGACGAGCATGGTACCGGGACCGCAGACATGGTGCAAGACTTTGACGATGCTCGGGACTCGGACGAGGAGATGGAGGAATCTGCAAAGGCCTTCACTGAAATGTTGGAGTCCTCAAAACATCCTCTCCATGAGCACACTGAGCTGTGTCAGCTGGATGCCATCTCACAAATAATGGCTTTGAAGGCTCAATTCAACTTGGGCAGAGAATGCTACGACGCGATGATGACAGTATTCGGACGATTTCTACCCAAAGGCCATGTGCTACCTCCAAACCTGTACCAGTCAGACAAAATCCTCCGTGCTCTTAAGATGCCCTATGAGAAGATACATGCCTGTGAGAAAGGATGTGTCTTATTTAGGCTTCAGTATGAGGACTTGAACTATTGTCCCATTTGCAATTCTTCCAGGTATGTTGTGGTAGACAACGGTATGGGTGAGAAGACGCAGACCAAAATACCCGTTAATGTTCTTCGGTATATGCCAATCGTACCAAGACTTCAACGTCTTTTCATGGTCGAAGAGACGGCCAGACAGATGACATGGCACAAAACGGGCAAAAGAACCGAACTAGATGCAGATGGGAATGTGATGATGGTGCACACATCGGATGGTGAAGCGTGGAAGCGCTTCGATGCATTACATAAGGAAAAAAACGGCAGATCCAAGGCATCCTCGAGTCGCCGTCAGCACAGATGGGTTCAGTGTGTTTGGTCAGATGGCAGCCCCATACAGCTGTTGGCCCGTGTTTGTCATTCCACTCAATCTCCCCCCCGGGCAGATTATGCAACGAAAGAATATTTTCCTGACGTTGATAATTCCAGGGCCCAACTATCCGGGGAAGAATATGAATGTGTACATGCAGCCGCTTAAGGACGAATTGCAAGAAGCTTGGGATAATGGGTTCAAGACATAAGACGCCTTTAGCAAACAGAACTTCATAATGCATGCCTGGTACATGTACTCGACGCATGACTTGCCGGCGTATGTGCTATTTGTTGGCTGGTGTCTGCATGGAAGGTTCCCGTGCCCCACATGCAAGGGAGCTCTTGAGTTTCGTTGGCTGACGGCAGGGCGCAAGTATAGTTGCTTCGACTTGCATAGACCGTTTCTACATCCTGGCCATAAGTTCAGGAAAGACAAGAAGAACTTCATCAAAGGTAGAGTTGTCAAACACTCTGCACCACCTGTGTTGACAGGCCAACAGACCCTAGATCAGTTAAACACTCTCGAGCCAGATCAAGAGCATCCAGGGTATTTCAAGGGGTATAATAAGGAACACGCCTGGACTCACAAGACATGCTTCTGGGATCTGCCTTACTTCAAAGACCTCCTTTGCCCACACAACATCGATGTGATGCACACTGAAAAGAATATCGCCGAAGCCATTTTTGGTACATTGTTCGGCATAGAGGGGAAATCAAAGGATAATCCTAAGGCTAGAGTCGATCAAGAGGAGCTATGTGATAGACCGTTACAAAACATGAAAGAACCGAAAGGAAAGGGGATCAACTGGATGAAGCGAAAGGCATGGTTCAATCTTGGAAGGCCAGCTATGAAGGAAATTATTTTGTGGGTGAAAATGCAGTTGATGTTCCCCGATGGGTATGCAACAAATCTAAAGAGGGGAGCGAGTCTTCAAAAATTGAAAATATTTGGTCTAAAAAGTCATGATTGGCACATATGGATTGAGCGGATAATGCCGGTGATGTTGCGTGGCTTCATCCCTGAGGATGAATGGCTAGTACTGGCAGAGCTGAGCTATTTCTTCCATGTTCTTTGTGCGAAAGAACTATCGCCTGGCCTCCTAGAAGAAATGGAACAGTTGGCGCCGGAGTTGATCTGCAAGTTAGAGAAGATCTTTCCGCCAAGCTTCTTTAATCCAATGCAACACTTGATTTTGCATCCCCCGACAGAGGCACGATTGGGGGGGCCTGTGCAAAATCGTTGGTGCTACTCAACTGAGAGGATGCAAAAGATGCTTCGAGCAAAATGTAAAAATAAACGTAGAATAGAAGCATCGATGGCGGAGGCATTCATCACTGAGGAGGCGGCAAACTTCGTGACCGCACACTACGAAGGCAAAAATCGTCATTTGCATAATCCGAAGCCTCGGTACAATGCTGACGAACCTCAAAAGGGTCAATCCAACCTCAGCCTATTCAAAGGGAATCTCGCAGCAGCCGGTGGTTGGAAACCAGTAAGGTTGGATGTTGAAGAATGGCGGACCATTTCGCTGTATCTCTTCAACAACCTAACAGAAGTGCGGCCGTACATCGAGTAAGATCTCGGTACATTGTTTCACAACTTCTAATTCCTTTGAACTTCTCTTATTTCTGGATTTTTGATGCGGTCGATACGTCGCCATATTCTCGTATGGAGCGGTGATCCAAAAGGATTCCGTCGAAGAGTATGAGCTTCTGGCAAAACAAGGAGCCGAATTTCCCGGTTTCATCTCTTGGTTCAAAAAAACGGTAATTTCCATTAGACACTTTTTTTCTTTGGCTAATTTGTGACTAATGCAACAATCCTTTCGTATTAAACTTGTAGGCTAATTCAGAGATTATGGATGCCGAATTGAGACAAGTAGCTAATGGTTTTGACTATAAGGTCCGTTCATTTGACAAATACGACATCAACGGGTATCGCTTTCATACCTATGGCAAAGAGCTATCTATGGCCGACCTAAAGTCTACAAATTGTTGTGTCTCTGCTATCGGCGAAGGAGGTATCGAGTAGTATGGAAGAGTTGAAGCAATTTATGAACTTGAATTCTATGGTGAAAACCCACCAAATGTCATAGTCTTCAGATGTTATTGGTTCCAGCCGAGGGAGACTAGAAGGACTCATGAACATATAGGGCTAGTCGAAATCAAACAAAGCACCCATTTGGATGTTCCCGATGTCTATATTACGGCTCAACAGGCAACCCAAGTTTTCTATCTACCGTGGGCCTGTCAAAGTGATCCAAATCTCAGTGGTTGGGACGTCGTTTATGAAGTGCCGGCACGTGTTAGACCACCTCCCGCAAATGAAAAGGATTATGAACCTCACATTAACCAGGACACATATGACGAAGGAGAATTCTTCCAAGAAACACGTCTTTCCAAAAAACATTTCAAGAACCGCTTTACTCCACCCCAGAACATTGAAGTAGACAACGATAGTGAATCCGACTTCACCCCTGAGCTGGAACAAGAAGAGCCGGAAGAAGAAGAAGTTACTGCTGCAGATGACCTGTCAATGCTTGAACGATTACGTAAAGGTGGCCTTCCACATGACGATGCATTTATTAATGATGATGATGAGCACATCATTACCGATAGTGATGATGATGATGCTTTTATTAATGATGATGATGAGCACGTCATTACCGATAATGATTATTAGGTATTCAAATTTTTTTTTGTACTTGATTTATATAGTTATTTGTATGATTGTATGATTTATATAGTTGGTATTTATAATTTTCTTACTTTGTATGATTGTTTCTTATACATAGTGCCATGGTCTTGATTTCCGTCCCGGTCGGCCCTCGCCCGCTTTATGATTCGGATGTGGTAAATTCTCTTTCATAACTATTTGTTGCATTTCGCATTTATGCAAATTATGGCCATCAAGTTGACATAGAGATATTTTAATCTAGGAAGTATGTGAACCGGAATTTGAAACGGACCCTCTTGTCGAGAAGTTAAATTTAGTTGAAAAAGAAAATGAGTATTTGAAAGAAAAAATTAAAACAATTGAAGAAGAGAAGATGACATTGGAGTTGTATGTTGCCGATGCCATCAATGATCACAAGATGAAGATGAATGCAATGCGCTTGAAGATGGATGCAATGCAGCTGAAGCTTAAGAAGATTAGAAAATATGGCATTGATAATGAGGCTTGGTATCATTATGCCGTTGGATCAATTGTTACCTTAGTTGCGATCTTTATCACATTTGTTGTGATGAGGGTAAGTTTTCTCTAGTGTTTGCTTTACAAATGGATACTTAGCTTATTTTCCACCTAAATGGCATAATTACCTAAGTTAGATAAAAAATAAGCTATACTTAGATTATTCAATTCATTTATGACATACTTAGCATACTTAGGTAAAAAATGGCATGATAATCTTTGTTAGCTCCAAAATGATATAGACTTAGCTTATTTTCCTCGAAAATGACATAATAACCTTACTAAGCTCCAAAATGACCTATTTACCTACCTTAGCTCTAAAATGACCTACACTTAGCATTTTTACCTAGCTTAGCAATAAAATGACATTTTTACCTACCTTAGTTAGAAGAAGAAGAAGATAAAGAAGAGGAGAGAAGAAAAAGAAAGAGAAGAAAAAAAAATCTTCTTCTTCTTCTTCTAACTAGTCTTCTTCTTCTAACTTTCATCTTTCCCAATTTGTAGATTTGCTTTACATGAGGAAGCTTGGATTCATGGAGTGTACTATTCTTGTGGTGCTTCCATGTTGTTTATGAAAACTTGTTTGGATATGTATGTCTATATGGATATGTTGTTGGAAACTTGTTTCTGGTTATGTATATATGGATATGTTGGACTTTGTTGAACTATGTTGTTGGATTGGATGAAATATGTTGTTGGATATGTTGGATATGTATGCATGTATATCTGTGTTTGAAACCATGTCTAATTAATGGGATTTAAATAAAAACAGGGGATATATAGCCTCTTTGCCGTCCGCTAGCGGACGGCAAAGAGGACACGTGGCAGTCACCTGTGCAAACTAGGAACACTGGCTGCCTATTTGGTCATTTTGCCGTCTGCTGGCCGACGACAAAGTGACCATCTATGCCGTCTGCCAGTAGATGGCAATGATTCAAACCTCTTTGCCGTCTGCTGGCGGACGGCATATCTGGACACGTGGCAGCTTCCCAGTGCTGCCTAGCTGGGCTCTTTGCCGTCCGCTGGCGGACGGCAAAGAGCGCCGTTAACCCCCTAACGGCTCTCACGCCACCGCACTACTCTCAGCTTTCTTTGCCGTCTGCTGGCCTCGGATGGCGGACGGCGTAATCCTTTGCCATCCGTTTCTAAGAAGCGGACGGCAAAGAAGGCCTTTGCTGGCAGGCTTTCATCCGAACAGTTTGCCGTCCGCTAGCGGACGGCAAAGCATTTTGCCGTCCGTGATCTATGCCTTTGCCGTACGGCATGGCGGACAGCAAAGAAGCTGATTCCAGTAGTGAATTCGTCAGGTAGAATTTCATCAAGCAGTACAATAGATACAGCAATATAAGGATGTGAGAAATGAGTAATTCATTTCTTCATGATTAGCTTGCGTCCTTTCAAGCATTCTCAGGTCTCCAGCAAATTCTTCAGACTTTCATGTTCGTCTCGAGACCTGGCCCTGGATAAGATATTAGTTCTTTTTCTTCACCACCCACATCTGAAACGGTGGCATAGAGTTCATCATTCTGCGAGCTCCATATGAGAAAGCTGGCATTGAAGCTAGTGCACTTCATTTCACAGAGGAGGGGTTGGAGTTTGCATATGAATAAGCAGAGAAATTCTTCAAGGACTTATGAACATAATGATTTGAAGAATAATGCACATATTCATGACCCTTAGATTTTCCCTGCGAAACAGATGCATTAGCACGATGATGATCATATGAGGAATTTGGTCCATATGAGGAATTTGATCCATGTGAGGACTTTGGTCCATATGAGGAATTTGATCTGAGGTTCCTATTCTTCACAGGTGGTGTCATGAGGACATTCACCTGAATACTTTCAAGGCACCTCTTGGGAACCCAGATTTTCATCATAGGGGGACCGTTCCTGCAGCTAGTTCCAAGATATCTGGCAAATACTTCACCATTCTGATTTTTGACCAGTTTATAGTTGGAGTCAAATGACTCATCAGATGAATATGAAGATTCACATGTAAAGCCAGATAAATAGATGGATCTATGGGAGGTCCTTTTGCAGCAACCCATGTTGTTTTGGGATACTGCTCAGGTTTCTAGTAGGTTCCATCGGCATTGAGTTTCGTCTCAAATGGAATACCCTCATTCCTAGGGTTCCTGTTCAAGATCTGCTTTTTAAGCACATCACAAAGAGCTTGATGCCCTTTGAGGCTTTTGCACATGCCTTTCACATACAATTCCTTTGACCCTGCATTTTTGTCAGTGATACTAGTGGTATCCCTAGATGAGGAATTTGTGACCACAAAAATAGTTGAAGAAGTTGCAGCAATAGAAGCATTGTACTTTTAGGTGAAGAATTAGCAGATTCACGTTCGATGCATTTCAAACATGGTGGAATGAATTCTTCCTGAGCGGAACTGGTCTGTTGAGCAAGCAAAGAATCATTTTCCTGTTGAAGATCATCATGACTCACCCTTAGTTTCTCAAGATCTTGCTTTCTTTGAAGAAATTCATAAGAAAGCTTCTCATGATCGATGTCGTGGGAAACCACGGCCACCTATGGAGGACTGAGCACGTTGCACAAAGAGCGGAGGAGCGCAGCATAGCGCGACAGAGATCACACGGGCAGTTTTACCCAGGTTTGGGCCGCCGCAAGGCATAAAACCCTACTCCTTCTTTGGTGGATTGATGGTGGATAGTGTTGGAAACGCAGCGCTCTTACCCGGCAGGGTTGCCTCGGGGCGAGAGCAGCTACGCGCGTATGAGTGTATAGGGGTCCGAATCCTTTCTATGGTTGCCATGGTCCACCTTTTATAGATCAAGGGGTCACCACAGTGGCAAATCAGTCATTGTGTACAGATTAGATATCGAACAGTGCTATCATATCTACTCTGCAGACAGAGTAGTACACATTAAATGCGCCGCTCAGTGTCACATCATGGCTTGCCCGGCACACCTTGTCAGGCTATTTGGCCACCTTCTCTCCTGTCTGCATGACACGTCGCAGGACGGGTGTCATCTGGAGGTGATTCTTGTAGGAAATGGCTGCCATGTGGCAAAAGGCAGCCACTTAGTCATCTTGCGGCTTGACACCGCACCGATCGGTGACTAGCGTCGCTGTGAGGTGGGGCGGTGAAGCCTTGGCGGGATGTTTTTCCTTCGTATGCCCCGGTAGGCCTGCCGGGGCGGCCTTGAGGCTTGCTTCCGGGGCAACCTTGATCTCGCCAGGCTCTCCTGCGCGGCAAGGGAGGTTTTCCCTTAGCAGTGTCTAGCTTCTTGGCTTGACATGGTCTTCTCAACCTGCCCTTTGATTCATCAAAGAGCCTATCTCTTTACCATGGCCTTGTCTTGGATGTTGCAATCTTGATCTTGGGCCTGTGCATGGTCTGGGCAACAGACCCAGGGTTTGTTGCACCGACAGGAGTCCCCGGGCCTGGCCCGAACGCAATACCGGGCGTCATCGGGGTAGGCCCTAACTTGTGCACATGTGAGGGGGGAATAGCTGCTCGCCCTTTGAGATCTTCTTTGCTTCTTCATTAAGGCCATGGCAAAGAAGAGGGTGGTGCAGTGACCAGTCTACTTGGTTAGCTCCCTGTTGCAGGGGGCTAGGTCAAGGTACTCTGGAGTGCAGAAATTGATCTTCGGCCTCATGATGGCCTCAAGGAAACTGCGCTACTAGTTCCAAGCCCACGAGATCACAGTTGTCACCCGTTTCCCTTTGCAACACATATTGAAGAACCCTGACGCCACCGGCAGAATAGTTGAATGGGCGTTAGAGTTGTCAAGTTTGGTTCTGAAGTATGAAAGTACCTCAACCATTTAGAGCAGAGCACTGGTAGAATTCATTGTGGAATGGACGCCTACTCAAGATGAAGAGACACCGGAAACAGTTACCCCCGGCAAGGAGGCACCCCAACCGTGGATCATGTACTTTGATGGTGCCATCTCGTTGCAAGGTGTAGGGGCGGGCGTGCTCTTCATCAAGCCCATCGGAGAACAACTCAAGTATGTGGTCCAAATGCATTTTCCTCGGGAGAAAGCTACTCATCCAAAGTACTCGAAAGCATCAGATCTATACTAAGTATGCATTGCTATCACATAGAAGGGTTGTATATGTGGACTGAACTAAAGAATGCCAGAATAGAGGGGAAGGCCTAGCCTATCGAAGACTAGCATCTTCAAGCATCTTACAGCATTCAAAAGAGTAAAGAATAGCATTTTATAATTAACAAGCATGTGTAGCATTTACGCCCAGAGATCCTTCCTCGACTCCCTACGAGAAAGCAAACCCAGAGCCAACATATCCATCTCATGTCTCAAGTATCCATTTCTAGTTGTAATAGATCGGGATACAACTCCGAGCATCCGTTACCGTGGACACGGCTATTCGAATAGATAAACTTCCCTGTAGGGGTGCACCAAATTACCCAACACGCTTGATTACTCTGGCCGGACACACTTTCCTAGGTCCATGCCTTGTTTCGGAAGATCAACCCTTCACAGTCCTACCTAGGCTCCGCAGAGAGGTGCCCGCCGGTCTACATCCTAAGCACTCTAGGGTGTTGGGCCCATCGCCCTTTGCAATGTGGGTCGTTGCGAGCAAGGTGGATACCAGCGCCACCTGTGTAGTGGATGGCACGATCCGACCGTGCCACAATGCTGTACTAGATGTCTGACGAAGCTTTCGGCTGATACTACGACGCCGAGTGCCCATATCTGTTCTCGCGTGGTGGTTAGTGCGTATAGGCCAGTGGCCAACTCAGATCAAATACCCAAACCCTTAGTGTATTAGCAGCTCACGGAGACGAGCAGAGACTCACGATCATGTGACCCCATCGCCCCGTCTCAAGGAAATACAGTAAGGGCCAGGCCCATCGCTCTCACTAGGGCGGTCTACCTGCCCGGCCGTCCCTCGTAATTATCTCGCGGGTGCTCTCCAGGCCCTCCCGACTTTCACATCAACTCGCGGGTACCCCTCAGGGCCGACCCGACTTCAACAATCGTCTCAAGTAAAGTCCAGGCAACAGTGTGTCCATAACATCAAGGGGGAATCTGAGGAATCACCCTCGATGGAATCCACTTGATGTAATCATCAAGGTGAACTTAGGAGGAATCACCCTCGAGGTTCAAATTTGAGGTGTTGCACGACAGATTCATATCGGAAGTGGTGAAGTAGGAATCACCCTCGATGACCACGACCGAATAGCTACACTACAGAGTTATCAGCAGGAGTGCGTTATGAGGTATCATCCTCGACACTCGATAGTAGCTCTGCAGAGTCGAGCAACAAAAAGGGGGTGTGACTTTTTGTGTCGGGCTCTGGACGTCGATCACGTTGATCGAGTCATTAGTCATCAAGCCGAGGCAACTTGGATAAGGTGAGGGGTCACTGGTGGATCACTAACCAACCTATACTAAGCAGTTTAGGATAAGTAGGTAGGGAACAATATCAGGTTACAAAAGCAGGCTATGCATCAGAATAGAAGCAAACAATTACAGTAGTGAAATCTAATGCAAGCATGAGAGAGAATGAACTGGGTGATATCGGAATGATCAAGAGGGGTTTGCTTACCTAGAAGCTCTACTGAAATGGAAGGAGGATCGTCATCGATGTAGTCGATCACAGAGGCATCGACAGCGGTCTCGGGGTCTACCGTAGAGAAGAGGGGGAAGAAACAATAAATTCAGAGCAAACAAGCATAACATAGATGCACTACAAGACAATAGGCAGTGCTATAGGTGACCCATCGCGGTGCTACACGATACCGGCTGTGACGCCCCCGGCTCAATCATGCACTAATCATACACGCAAATGCACATGATCAAGCCTAAGGACTCACGGGAAGATATCACAACACAACTCTAAAAAATAAATAAAGTCATACAAGCTTTATATTACAAGCCAGGGGCCTCGAGGGATTGAACACATAAGCTTGCATACAAGCGTCAGCGAAAGCATCAGATATCTGAGTACAGATATAAAGAAAGCACAGAAAGGCCTTTAGAAAGGCGGGGCAAAAATAAAACACTACGATCAAAAGGTGCAGGCCTCCTGCCTGGGACCCTCCGAACCTACTCCTGGTCGTCAGTCAACTCGTAGCAGTAATCATCCTCACGGTAGTAGTAGTCGATCGACGGGGCATCTGTCTCAGGGGGCTCCGTCCTCTGGTCATGACAAACTGATATGGGGAGAAAAGAAAAACAAAGCAACCGTGAGTACTCAGAAGTAATCAGCAAGCAAGGATCTACACTACATATGCAACATTTTCAAAGGAAGGCTGTATATGTGGACTGGGCTGTAGAAATGCTAGAATAGAGAGGAGGCCTAGTCCTATCGAAGACTAGCATCTTCAGAGGTCTTGCAGCAATAGAAGAGAGTGGAACAGTACCATATAATGTAGCAGTATCATTAAGTATCAACCTCACCCAGAGATCCTTTCTCGACTCCCTGCGAGAAAGCAATCCCAGAGCCATACAGTCATCAACCTCGTCCTGAGATCCCTTCTCGACTCCCTACGAGAAGCAATCCCAGAGCCATAGTATCCAAGTATCCAGTTCTAAATTGTATCAATCAGGATACAACTCCGAGTGTCCTTTACCGTAGGACCGGCTATCGATAGAAGTTTTCTTCCCTGCAGGGGTGCACCAACTTACCCACCACGCTCGCTTAACTCCGGCCGAACACACTTTCTGGGTCCTGCCCGGCCTCAGCCAAACGACACACCGCAACCCTACCTACAGCTCAGCAGAGAGATCCCCGCCGGTCTACATCCTAAGCGCAAGGGGGTCTTGGCCATCGCCCCTCACCCTCCGGGTCGTTGCGCACAGGGTGGATACTAGCATCGCCTCGGGTGGCCGACATGATCCGACCGTGCCGCCATGCTGAACTGGACGTCTAACAGAGCTTTCGGCTGATGCATACGATGCAGAACACCCATACTATGCCCACGTGATGGTTAGTGCTATCAGGCCAGAGGCCTGCTCGGATCAAATATCCAAATCGTTAGTACCTTGGGCTTGCGGTAACGAGCGGAGACTCATGAAAGGTGTGACCCCGTCGCCCCGTCTCGAGGACTTGCTGCAAGGGTTAAGAATGCCCGGCCGCGCCTCGTATTCAACAGTCGGGCACCATACAGGCACCCGTCTTCACAACACTCGCCACTTAGGCACACGCGGGTACCCCTCAGGGTCGACCCGTCTTTCCAAGTAACAACAATACAATCCAAGTATCCGTGTGTCCATAACATCAGGGGAATCCGAGGTATCACCCTTGTTGGATTCCAACTCGATGTGTCCATCAAGGTGAACTCGGAGGAATCACCCTCGCTGGGTTCACACTTGAGGTGTTGTACGACGGTGTCGTTATCGGAAGCGGTGAAGGAGGAATCACCCTCGATGACCACGACCGAATAGCTACTCTACAGAGTTAACATCAGAAGTGCTACAGGAGGTTTCACCCTCGGCACTCGATAGTAACGCTGCAGTGTCGTTACAACTAAGGGGGTGATGTGCGGTGTCGGGGCCTGGTCTTCAATCCCGTTGATCGGGTTTTCGGATTATCCAGCGGGGCAGTCAGGATAAGTGGGGTCACTGATAGGTCTCTACCCAGCCTATACTAAGTAGTTTAGGATATGTAGGTAATTATCAACAGCAGGTTATAATAAACATGCTATGCATCAGAATAGGTAAAGCAGCAGCAGCAGCAATTCTAATGCAACCATGAGAAATAGAATGGGCGATATTGGTATGCTCAAGGGGGGGCTTGCCTGGTTGCTTTGCCGCAAAGGCAAGGTCGTCAACGGTGGCGCCAGGCTCCGGAGCTATGTCGATACCGGGAACTGCGTCGGGGGCTAACGAGAGAGAAGAGGGGGAAGAATAGTAAATACAAAGCAACAGGTGCATGACATGTCAACAAGCAGAGCTAGCGGTGTTCTATCGCAGGGCTAGGTAATACCGGCGAAAGAGAAAAACATCCGGGAAAGTATTCCCGGTGTTCGGCATTTTGGACAGACAAAAAGTGGGGAACGGTTGCATGTTCGAATAGTTAGGGACGTGTGGCGGACGAACGAACCACGAATTCGGATTCGTCCCGAAATTCTGAGCAACTTTCATGTACAAAGTTTTTCGATCTGAGCTACGGATTATTTTCTATGATTTTCTAAAGATTTTAGCATTTTCTGGAATTATTTTAATTAGCAGAATGAATTATTGCGTCATCTCTGCATCAGCATGATGTCATCCAGTCAAACCGGCTGGTCCAGGTCAAACCTGACCTGTGGGACCCACCTGTCATACACAGTGGCTAACTAACTGAGTTTAACTAATCTAACTACCTAACTAATTAACATGGGCCCACTGGTTAGTGACTAATTAAGTTAATTAATTAATTATTTAATTAACTAACATTTTATCTATTTAACTTAAAACGTTTAGCGGTGGGGCCCGCGTGTCAGCGACACGGGTTGCCCAGTCAGCAGCGCTGACTTATCAACGGACCCCACTGGGGCCCAGGGGTAGTGGCGCTGGGGGCGGGTCCCGGCTGGCCAGGTCAGCGCCAGGTGGACGCCGGCCACCGGAGCTCCCCGGCGAACTCGCGTGACGGCGAGCAACTCCGGTGAGCCCAGATTCGTTCTGTGGTGCTCCATTTTCGGTGTTCTTTGGCTCGCTGGATCGAGCGGAGCGGCGCGCGTCGCGCGGGGTGATCGGCTGGACGCGGAAGTGACCGGGGTGACACCGGCGACGACGTGGGCGGCCACCGGAGTTCGGCCGTGGATGCTAACAGCGATAGGAGGCATGGGAGGGGAATCGGACTGGCTAGGAGGCGGCCTGGCAGTGCCCGGAGCACGTTGCCGCGCTCGAAGGTGAGCCCGACCGGCTGTGGCCGCGGCGGCGAAACAAGGCGGCGGCGGCGAGCTCGGCCTTCGACGGGGGACGCAGCTACGGGTAGTGGCAAAAGTAGGGAAGAGAGGGGAAGGGTGCGGCGCTCACTTCCGTTGCTGGGAAGGCCCGAGGAAGAGTCGAGGTGGCCGGAGACGGCGTTGGCATGCGGCGGCCCGAGGCGGACGAAGGTTGAAGACGACCGCGAAGCCGATGGGGCAGGGCCTCCGAGCTGGGGAAAGTGGCCGCAATCGGCGTAGGCGACAGCGGGGAAGCTCCCTGAAGCGGGCGAACGAAAGGCGGCGGCCGGTGGCCACGTGCACGGCGAGGCCGTGCGGTGGCTGCGTTCGGGTGAGGGGGGAATGGATCTGGAGAAGGGGGAGAGCGAGCGAGGGGGGGAAGGCCAGAGGAGCGCGGGAGCTGCGGCTTTATCGGGCGGGCGCCAGCGCGTTGTTGACCAGGGGAGAAGGGGGGGCCGGGGCGCGGCGTTGCGGGCGTGGCGATAGCAGCACAGGGAGGAGCAGTGGGGGTGTAGGCGACGGCGCTAGGCGGGCTGGGCGTCCCTGTGCACTCGAGGCCCAGGTTCCGTGGCCTTTTTCTTTTCTTCGCTTTCTTTTCTATTTTCTTTTGTTTCACTACTTTGCAAAAATGTGTGCGCTCAAATACTGTTTTGTAAAATATGTGTCTTAGCCCAATAATTACAGTGCAATACTAGCCACTGCTAGAAATAGTTTGATGTCCATATCTTTTCATTTGGATTTTATTTAATTGTAGAAGGATTAAATAGTGCTGTTTGGTACAGTTTTAATGTTATTTGAGTCACTTTACTAATTTAGTATATGCTGATTATAATTTTAGAATTGTCTCTGGATTATTTACAATATTAGGAACATTTTAGTTCCTGGTTTTGAACAACTTTTATTTTCACTTTTAGTTTTGAATTTCCATTTGAATTTGAATTTGAAAAGAGATATGATACTAATGATGATTAAGCACTGTTGATCATGATGACTTGGCATAATAAAAAGGGTGATCACTGTAGCTTAATACATGGGGTGTTACAAATCTCCTCCACTAACAAGAATTCTCGTCCCGAGAATTAAGAGGTAGAAGGAAAAAGTTCGGGGTATTCCGCACGAAGATTATCCTCGCGTTCCCAAGTGGCTTCATCTTCGGTATGATTTGACCACTGCACTTTGAGGAACTTGGTAACCTTCTGACGGGTCTGACGTTCAGCTTCATCGAGAATGCGGATCGGATGCTCCTTATAAGAAAGATCATCTTGCAATTCGAGCATCTCGTGATCTACTGCTCGGTGCGGAGATTCCTTGAAGCATTTACGAAGTTGCGATACATGGAAGACATCGTGGATATGAGAGAATTGCGGCGGCAACTCCAATTTATATGCCGCCTGACCACGTCTAGCAATAATGCGGAATGGACCAATGTAGCGTGGAGCTAACTTGCCCTTGATTCCAAAACGGTGAGTGCCTTTCATAGGAGTGACTCGCAGATAAGCTTGATCACCAGGTTGATAAGTCAAACCCCATCGTTTGCGATCATAGTTGCTCTTCTGGCGGTCCTGAGCCGCCTTGAGATTTTCTCGGACAATACGAACTTGCTCTTCGGCGTGTTGAATAATATCTGGACCCACGAGCGGTCGTTCCCCAGTTTCTGACCAATTCAGAGGGGTTCGACACTTACGTCCATAGAGTACTTCGAAGGGGGCCATCTTCAAACTGGCTTGATAGCTGTTGTTGTAAGAGAATTCGGCATATGGAAGAGATTCTTCCCACTTCTTACCGAAAGAAATAACACAAGCCCGAAGCATGTCTTCAAGCACTTGGTTTACTCGCTCGACTTGGCCTTGGGATTGGGGGTGATAAGCTGAACTCCAGGTAATATGATTTCCCATAGCTGTTTGGAAACTTTCCCAGAATTTGGAAGTGAAAAGGCCGCCACGGTCCGAACTGATCTCCTTCGGAATACCGTGGAGTGATATAATTCTGGAGATATACAACTCTGCTAACTGGCTAGCAGTGATAGTTTCCTTGACGGGCAGAAAGTGTGCAACTTTAGAAAGTTGGTCGACGACGACAAGAATAGCATCGTGACCCTTCTGTGACCTGGGAAGTCCTGTAACGAAATCCATCTGAACCTTATCCCATTTCCATAGAGGAATAGGAAGTGGTTGCAGAATTCCAGCCGGCTTCTGATGTTCTGCTTTAACGCGACGACACACATCACATTCAGCAACATATCGAGCAATATCCTGCTTCATTTTAGACCACCAGTACCTTTGACGGAGATCACGATACATCTTGGTGCTACCCGGATGAATAGACAGTGGTGTATCATGTGCCTCCTTCATGACCTTGTCAGTCATGAGTTCGAAGCGAGGTACGGCAATGCGGTTTCTGAAATACAAAGTTCCATCTTCAGACAGCGAGAAATCCCTGTACTTTTCAAGGTGAAGATTTTTCTTCATCAGATCAACTTCAGCATCCTTAGCTTGCGCATTCTTAACAGCTTTCTCAAGATCTGGTTGTATCACAAGGTTATTCAGAGATCCCTATGGAACAATACGCAGATTCAGCTTGCACAGTTCTTCAAAAAGACGAGGTTGAGCTCGCCTAACCATGAGGTTGTCACAATAGGACTTGCGGCTTAAGGCATCAGCCATCACGTTAGCCTTGCCAGGGGTATAGGAAATACCCAAATCATAGTCCGCAATGGCCTCCATCCATCTTTGCTGACGGAGGTTTAGAGATGGTTGAGTGAACAAGTACTTCACACTTTTATGATCCGTGTATATCTCGCAACGATTACCGAGGATGTAATGTCGCCACAACTGCAATGCGTAGATGATAGCTGCAAGTTCTAGATCATGTACTGGATAATTCTCTTCATGTGGGCGCAACTGACGAGAGCCATAAGCAATCACTTTACGCTCTTGCATTAGGACACAGCCTAATCCTTCATGGGATGCGTCACAATAAATCACAAAGTCTTTGCGGGTATCTGGATGAGATAGTACTGGGGCAGATGTCAACTTGTCTTTGAGTGTCTGGAAACTTTCCTGACATTTTTCTGTCCATTCAAACTTAACGCCCTTGTGAAGCAGATCAGTCAAAGGCTTAGCAATCTTTGAAAAATTCTCGACAAAACGACGACAATAACTTGCAAGACCGAGAAAACTTCTCACTTGCTTGACGTTCTTCGGAGGAGTCCAGTCAAGAATAGCCTGAACTCGTTCTGGGTTAACAGCAATTCCATCCATGGAAATCACATGACCAAGGTAGGTTACTTCAGAAAGCCAGAATTCACATTTGGAATACTTGGCATACAACTGGTGTTCTCGGAGCCTTTCCAGTACAAGACGGAGGTGTTCAGCATGTTCTTCCTTATTCTTCGAATATACCAGAATATCATCCAGATATACCATGACAAATTTGTCGAGGTTATCCATGAAGATGTAATTCATCAGACGGGAGAATGTGGCTGGAGCATTTGTTAAGCCAAATGACATTACAGTGTACTCGTAGGAGCCATAGCGAGTAACAAATGCAGTCTTCGGAATATCCTCTTCACGAATATGGATCTGATGATAACCCAACCTCAAGTCGAGTTTAGAAAACACCGATGAACCAGCAAGTTGATCATACAAATCATTGATCCGAGGAAGCGGATATTTATTCTGAATTGTTGCTTGGTTAATGGGCCGATAATCCTGAACCAATCGGTTAGTTCCATCCTTCTTCTTAACAAAGAGTGAAGGTGCTCCCCAAGCAGAGGAACTGGGGCGGATGAAACCTTTCTTAAGTGATGTGTCGATTTCTTCCTTAAGCTCGAGAAGATGATGCGGAGGCATCTTATAAGGGCGCTTCGCAATAGGAGTTGTGCCTGGTTTCAAGTCGATGACAAACTCAACAGCTCTAGCAGGCGGTATTCCTAGAAGTTCTTCTGGAAAGACGTCTTGAAAATCACGAACAACTGGAACGTTCTCGATGCCTTCAAGGGGTGAGGCATTCAATGCATTCAGAACATATATTTGAGTCTCAGCATCCTGAGCTATTTGGGCTGAGGATTTGACTGTCTGGCCAGAAGGGTGTGTGAGGCGGACTGTTTCAATGGCACAGTCAATCAAAGCTTTATGAGAGTTCAACCAGTCCATTCCCAGAATAATGTCTATGTTGGAGGTCTTGAGGGCAATGAGAGCAACGCGGAACATCAATCCTCCAATCACAATGTGGTTACCGTGGCTTACCATGGTAGTTTGCCAATTAGCCCCAGGTGACTGGATTACTAATGGGGTGGAGATCTCCTCGAAAGGTATATCATGGCTTCACGCAAAACTTTCGGACATGAAGGAGTGCGATGCTCCAGAATCAAAGAGGACTGAAGCTGGGATTGAATTCACTAGAAGGGTGCCCATCACAATTTTGGGGTCCTGTCGAGCTTCTTCCATGTTAACTTGGTTGACATGGACCCGAACTATAGCAGACGGCCTGGCATTACAGTTTCTGAGACGACGGTTCCGACAGTTCGTCTTGCAACCAACGGGAGGACGTGGTGTATCCTGATGAGAAGCCATAGCATTAGGCGGTCCACCATGAACCAATAGCTGTCTCGGCGGTGAAGGCAAACGAGGTGCAACATATGACGGCCTTGGTGTTGGAGCAGGTCGGTGGTAAACATTGTGGGGAATCCAGATGACGTTTCTGAATAGGTCGACTCGAAGGCGAACCAACATCACAAGTGCGCTTGAGGGACTCCTGGCATTCAGTCAGAGCTGTTTCAACTTGGAAAGATTTGCTGACAAGCGTTGCAAAGTCTGCAAAATCAAGGACATCAAGTGCGAGGTTTATATCCGTACGCAGTCCTTCACGGAATTTCTCCTGCTTGCGAGTGTCAGTGTCGACGTCATCCGCAGCATAGCGGGATAATTCAAGGAATTTCCTTTGATATTCATCCACAGTCATTTTACCCTGAGAGAGTTTACGGAACTCCTGCTTCTTCTGGTCCATCAGACCTTGAGGAATGTACCGTGCACGAAAAGCTGACTGGAATTCCTGCCAAGTGGTTACAGTTTCAGCAGGCAACATACCCTTGTGGCTTTCCCACCATTGAGCAGCTGATCCCCTCAGGTGATACGTCGCATAGGTGACGTAACTGTCAGGGATAACATTGGCCGACTTCATCTGGAAGGCAATGTCACGGAGCCAATCATCAGCATCCATTGGATGAGTCGAGCTGCGAAAAATAGACTGGTTGAGGCGCACGAATTCTGCTAGAGTTATTGGAGCATTATGTTGCTGAGCATTCTGGTTTGGAAATTGAGCCATTAGTCCGGTCATAAACTGCTGCATCATTGCGGCAATATAGGGTGGAGGTGGAGGATCGTCAGCCATCCTGCCAAATCAACAGGGGCAGTTTAGCAAGAAAAACTGCATGTGAATGGAGTTATTCATGATGTAACATAGGAAGAACAGGATAGGCATTAGATATATAATAGTAGTCGTCAAAGACATACCAATCCATGCACAGAGTTGGATTCAAATGAATAGTACGCGCACGGGAACGCTCACAGCTAGACAAACTAGGTGGCGCGCAGGCACGCGGTAGGGAAGTACACAACGAGACATAGCAAAGGCTGCATCAACGTCGGAGAAAACTGTTGGAGCGAGGAATCTGCAAGTGACAACACAAGGTGCCCTCGGTAAGAGTATCCTGCAAGCAGAACCTGGCCCACAATCTTGAAGGAAGGGGGAAATTTTCAGAACACCGGGTGGATGTGATCACGAGAACCTAATGTTGGAGTTAGTAAAATTTTAACCTGAATAGAAGAGAGATCAGAGTCCCAGAGTAAAGGTCGAGGAGTAAAAGATCCTAATACCACCCAATTGGCGACGTGGGCCTGTAAGCCACACAGCCAAGTTAGTAAAACAATTTTCGGTTACTAGACTGAACTTCGGCCAAGGAGTTGGAACGGGGGTTCCTACAGGCAGTCGGCTCTGATACCAACTTGTGACGCCCCCAGCTCAATCATGCACTAATCATACACGAAAATGCACACAATCAAGCCTAAGGACTCACGGGAAGATATCACAACACAACTCTAAAACAGAAATAAAGTCATACAAGCTTTATATTACAAGCCAGGGGCCTCGAGGGCTCGAATACATTAGCATGCGTACAAGCGTCAGCGGAAGCATCAGATATCAGAGTACAGATATAAAGAAAGCACAGAAAGGCCTTTAGAAAGGCGGGGCAAAAATAAAACACTATGATCGAAAGGCGCAGGCCTCCTGACTGGGACCCTCTGAACCTACTCCTGGTCGTCAGTCAGCTCGTAGCAGTAATCATCCTCGCGGTAGTAGTAGTAGTCGATCGATGGGGCATCTATCTCAGGGGGCTCCGTCCTCTGGTCATGACAAACTGATATGGGGAGAAAAGGAAAACAAAGCAACCGTGAGTACTCAGAAGTACTCAGCAAGCAAGGATCTACACTACATATGCAACATTTTCAAAGGAAGGCTGTATATGTGGACTGGGCTGCAGAAATGCCAGAATAGAGAGGAGGCCTAGTCCTATCGAATACTAGCATCTTCAGAGGTCTTGCAGCAATAGAAGAGAGTGGAACAGTACCATATAATGTAGCAGTATCAATAAGTATCAACCTCACCCAGAGATCCTTTCTCGACTCCCTGCGAGAAAGCAATCCCAGAGCCATACAGTCATCAACCTCGTCCTGAGATCCCTTCTCGACTCCCTGCGAGAAGCAATCCCAGGGCCATAGTATCCAAGTATCCAGTTCTAAATTGTATCAATCAGGATACAACTCCGAGTGTCCTTTACCGTAGGACCGGCTATCGATAGAAGTTGTCTTCCCTGCAGGGGTGCACCAACTTACCCACCACGCTCGCTTAACTCCGGCCGGACACACTTTCTGGGTCCTGCCCGGCCTCGGCCAAACGACACACTGCAACCCTACCTACAACTCAGCAGAGAGGTCCCCGCCGGTCTGCATCCTAAGCGCAAGGGGGTCTTGGCCATCGCCCCTCGCCCTCCGGGTCATTGCGCACAGGGTGGATACCAGCATTGCCTCGGGTGGCCGACACGATCCGACCGTGCCGCCATGCTAAACTGGACGTCTGACAGAGCTTTCGGCTAATGCATACGATGCAGAACTCCCATACTGTGCCCACGTGATGGTTAGTGCTATCAGGCCAAAGGCCTGCTCGGATCAAATATCCGAATCGTTAGTACCTTGGGCTTGCGGTAACGAGCAGAGACTCACGAAAGATGTGACCCCGTTGCCCTGTCTCAAGGACTTGCTGCAAGGGTTAAGAATGCCCGGCCACGCCTCGTATTCATCACTCGGGCACCATACAGGCACGCGTCTTCACAACACTCGCCACTTAGGCGCACGCGGGTACCCCTCAGGGTCGACCCGCCTTTCCAAGTAATAACAGTACAGTCCAAGTATCCGTGTGTCCATAACATCAAGGGAATCCGAGGTATCACCCTTGTTGGATTCCTACTCGATGTATCCATCAAGGTGAACTCGGGGGAATCACCCTCGCTGGGTTCACACTTGAGGTGTTGTACGACGGCGTCATTATCGGAAGCGGTGAAGGAGGAATCACCCTCGATGACCACGACCGAATTGCTACTCTATAGAGTTAACATCAGAAGTGCTACAGGAGGTTTACCCTCGGCACTCGATAGTAATGCTGCAGTGTCGTTAAAACTAAGGGGGTGATGTGCGGTGTCGGGGCCTGGTCTTCAATCCCGTTGATCGGGTTTTCGGATTATCCAGCGGGGCAGTCAGGATAAGTGGGGTCACTTATAGGTCTCTACCCAACCTATACTAAGCAGTTTAGGATATGCAGCTAATTATCAACAGCAGGTTACAATAAACAGGCTATGCATCAGAATAGGTAAAGCAGCAGCAGCAGCAATTCTAATGCAAGCATGAGAAATAGAATGGGCGATATCGGTATGCTCAATGGGGGGGCTTGCCTGGTTGCATTGCGGCAAAGGCAAGGTCGTTAACGGTGGCGCTGGGCTCCGGAGCTGCGTCGGTACCGAGAACTGCGTCGGGGACTAACGAGAGAGAAGAGGGGGAAGAATGGTAAATACAAAGCAACAGGTGCATGACATGTCAACAAGCAGAGCTAGCGGTGTTCTATCGCAGGGCTAGGTAATACCGGCGAAAGAGAAAAACATCCGGGAAAGTATTCCCGGTGTCCGGCATTTCGGACAGACGAAAAGAGGGGAACGGTTGCATGTTTGGATAGTTAGAGACGTGTGGCGAACGAACGGAACGCGTATTCGGATTCGTCTCGAAATTCTGAGGAACTTTCATGTACAAAGTTTTTCGATCTGAGCTACGGATTATTATCTATGATTTTCTAAAGATTTTAGCATTTTCTAGAATTATTTTAATTAACAGAATGAATTATTGCGTCATCTCTGCATCAGCATAATGTCATCCAGTCAAACCGGCTCGTCCAGGTGAAACCTGACCTGCGGGACCCACCTGTCATACACAGTGGCTAACTAACTGAGTTTAACTAATCTAACTACCAAACTAATTAACATGGGCCCACTGGTCAGTGACAAATTAAGTTAATTAATTAATTATTTAATTAACTAACATTTTATCTATATAACTTAAAACATTTAGCGGTGGGGCCCGCGTGTCAGCGACACGGGTTGCCCAGTCAGCAGCGTTGACTGGTCAACGGACCCCACTGGGGCCCAGGGGCAGTGGCGCTGGGGGCGGGTCCCGGCTGGCAAGGTCAGCGCCAGGTGGACGCCGGCCACCGGAGCTCCCCGGCGAACTCACGCGACGGCGAGCAACTCCGGCGAGTCCGGATTCGTTCTGTGGTGCTCCGTTTTCGGCGTTCTTTGGCTCGCTGGATCGAGCGAAGCGGCGCGTGTCGCGCGGGGTGATCGGCTAGACGCAGAAGTGACCGGGGCGACGCCGGCGACGATGTGGGCGGCCACCGGAGTTCAGCCGTGGATGCTAACAGCGATAGGAGGCATGGGAGGGGAATCAGACTGGCTAGGAGGCGGCCTGGCAATGCCCGGAGCACGTTGCCGCGCTCGAAGGCGAGCCCGACCGGCTGTGGCCGCGGCGGCGAAGCAAGGCGGCGGCGGCGAGCTCGGCCTTCGACGGGGGACGCAGCTATGGGTAGTGGCAAAAGTTGGGAAGAGAGGGGAAGGGTGCGGCGCTCACTTCCGTTGCTGGGAAGGCCCGAGGAAGAGTCGAGGTGGCCGGAGACGGTGTTGGCGTGCGGCGGCCCGAGGCAGACGGAGGTTGAAGACGACAGCGAAGCCGACGGGGCAGGGCCTCCGAATTCGGGGAAAGTGGCCGCAATCGGCGTAGGCGACAGCTGGGAAGCTCCCTGACGCGGGCGAACGAAAGGTGGCGGCCGGTGGCCACGCGCACGGCGAGGTCGTGCGGTGGCTGCGTTCGGGTGAGGGGGGAATGGATCTGGAGAAGTGGGAGAGCGAGCGAGGGCGGGGAAGGCCAGAGGAGCGCGGGAGCTGCGGCTTTATCGGGCGGGTGCCAGCGCGTTGTCGACCAGGGGAGAAGGGGGGGCCGGGGCACGGCGTTGCGGGCGCGGCGACAGCAGCGCAGGGAGGAGCAGTGGGGGGGTAGGGGACGGCGCCAGGCGGGCTGGGCCTCCCTGTGCACTCGAGGCCCAGGTTCCGTGGCCTTTTTCTTTTCTTCGCTTTCTTTTCTATTTTCTTTTGTTTCACTACTTTGCAAAAATGTGTGGGCTCAAATACTGTTTTGTAAAATATGTGTCTTAGCCCAATAATTACAGTGCAATACTAGCCACTGCTAGTAATAGTTTGATGTCCATATCTTTTCATTTGGATTTTATTTAATTGTAGAAGGATTAAATAGTGCTATTTGGTATTGTTTTAATGTTGTTTGAGTCACTTTACTAATTTAGTATATGTTGATTATAATTTTAGAATTGTCTCTGGATTATTTACAATATTAGGAACATTTTAGTTCCTGGTTTTGAACAACTTTTATTTTCACTTTTAGTTTTGAATTTCCATTTGAATTTGAATTTGAAAAGAGATATGATACTAATGATGATTAAGCACTGTTGATCATGATGACTTTGCATAATCAAAAGGGTGATCACTGTAGCTTAATACATGGGGTGTTACACCGGCGAAGGGGATAACATCCGAGAAAGTTTTCCCAAAGTTTGGCACTCTCGGACAGATGAGACGGAGGGGGACGGTTCCACGTTCGCTATGCTAGGAACGTGTGGCAGACGAACGGAGTGCGCATTCGGAATCGTCTCGATTTTCTCAGCAACTTTCATGTACAAAGTATTTTCATGCGAGACGGTTTATTTTATATTAATTTTCAAAGTTTTATTTCATTTTCAGGAATTAACAAATTTAATCTAATTCAAAAATCATTATCGCGTCATCATGATGTCAGCATGATGTCAGCGGTCAACTCTGACCGTTCACCAGTCAAATTGACATGTGGGGCCCGTGTATCATTGTCTGCTTGAACAAACTACAGGTTTAATTAACTAACTAGGTAATTAGACTAATTAAGCAGGTTAATTAACTTAATTAAATTTATTACTGATTAATTAATTAAGTACTTTTATTAATATTATTATTTTTAATTTTTTTATTTACCTTTTTACGGGTTGGGCCCCATCTGTCACCGGCCTTGAGCCATAGCGGGGCGGGCACAGGCATGCGGGTGTCGGGGCACAGGCGCCCGTGGGCAGCCGGCAGAGGCCGCGGGCGAGGGAACGGCGAGGCCCGGCCAGGCGGGCGTGGCCGGCCGGAGGTGGCTCGGCCGGGGCTAGGCGGTGGCGAGTGGGGCTGCAAGGCAGGGGAGGCGCGGCACTGGGGGGGAGGTTGCGGGCAGGCGCCGGGGAGGCGGCCGCGAGGAGCAGGACGGGGGTTGCCGTGGGTGTGGGAGAGTGCCAGCGGGGGGAGGCGTGGTGGCGAGGTCGGGCCGCGACGGAGTGTGGTGCGGATGCGACGTCTCGGAGGAGAAGAGACTGAGGGGGGGTTTGGGGCTCACCCCCGATGTAGTCGACGCGGGGGGGGGGGGGCGGCGAGGATCGACGTAGGCCGTTGATGGAGAGGCGGGGATGGAGCAGTCCGGCGCGAGGGCGGGGAGGCGACGGCGGCGGCAAGGCAATGGCGGCGAGCGGCGTCGAGGGGATGACGGGATGGGCGCAAGATCGGGCTCCTCCCCGATCTAGAACCAGGCGAGCAGGGGGGGAGTGGGGAGGGTATAGGCTAGGGTTTTGGGGGCATGGGGGTTAAGGGGAGTTGGGGGGGGGGCGACCAGCTGGAGTAGCCAGCTGGGCCATGGCCCAGTAGGGTATGTTTTCTTTTTCTTTTTGTTTTGGGTTTTCTTTTGTTTTCCTTATTTTTCTTTTCTGTTTTATATCTAGTTTTATAAAATTATCACTAGCACCTAAATTAGTATTAACAATTAAGCCACCGCCACAATAATTTGGCACATTAATTAAACAGTCTATATTTGTTTATTATTTAAAAGCATTCGATAATTGTCTTTAGCCACTGCTTTATCCATTTAAGAGCATGTAAATACTTTATAAAAATGTGGTTTCAACATGACAAATATCCAGGGATTATTTGCCACACTTGGAATATCCTGGGGTCGTTGGTGCTTGGCCTTCTCATGCAATGTCCTCTGGAGATTCACTTGGCGCAGGCCACCCCAACATCTCTCATGATTTTTACAGGCACCCCGTACCAAAATTCAGGCGCAACCCGCCTTGAGGTAGGGCCTCGTGAGTCCCACGCTGGCTCACAGGTGCACATACACACCTCCTCCAGTCCGGCCGTGCAAGCCACGTGTCCGGACGGGGCTGTACACGCCCCGGAGTCTCCCCCCAGAGGGAACTCCCACCCACGTACCTGTGGAACCCCATTCTGCGCGCTGGTGGACGACACAGTCGAGGAGCGGCTATGCCCACGCTAAAGTGGAAGCACCATGCTCCGTGCTGGTGAATAAACAACTGAGGGTGGCCCCCGTGGCCGCATCAACCTCAGGATAGCCTCTCGGCTATACGATCGGCAACACCCCACAGCTTCCCCCTCGGGAGGATCACGCGAGGTGGCTGGACACGTGGGATGTGCTCAGGCCCCGCCTGGCACACGCTACCCTACCAGGTCCAGGTAACTGGTCTTCTCGCGTTCCCCCAGGTGAAAGCTGGTGGTCAAAGGTATGAGGGATGCTCGCACATCAAGGGGGACCTCCTGAGCATCACGACTCAGGGGCCTCACTAGTCACATAGCCCCTCGCCCCTTGGTGTCGTCCTGGTGATCCGGACGCCCCAACGGCGGTCGAGCTATGCGCGGGGCTGGGCCTTCCCGACGCAGAGCATGAAGTCCTACACCCCGGCGTCCATGTTTCCTACATGAGGGCTGATCGCACGTCAAGGGGGACCTCCTGAGCATCGCGACTCAGGGGCCTCACAAGTCACGTAGCCACTCGCCCCATGGTGTCGTCCTGGTGATCCGGACGCGCCAACGGCGATCGAGGTATGCGCGGGGCTGGGCCCTGCCGACGCAGAGCGTGAAGTCCTACAGCCCGGCATCCATGTTTCCTTCAGGAGGTGCCTTCGCAAGTCTCACCCCGGGGGGACCCTACCTGAGCATCGCGACTCAGGGGCCTCACTAGTCACGTAGCCCCCGCCCCTTGGTGTGTCCTGGTGATCGAACGCCCCAACGGCGGTCGAGGTATGCGCGGGGCTGGGCTGCGGAGCGACATGAAGTCTACACCCCGGCGTCCACGTTTCCTTCATGAGGGCTGCTCGCACGTCAAGGGGGACCTCCATAGCATCGCGACTCAAGGCCTCAATAGTCACTAGCCCCTTGCCCCTTGATGTCGTCCTGGTGATCTGGACGCCCCCACGGCGGTCGAGGTCCCCCCGCCCTATGCCGCCACGTGGGAGAGGATGGCACCCTGCCGACGCAGAGCGTGAAGTCCTACACCCCGGCATCCACGTTTCCTTCATGAGGGCTGCTCGCATGTCAAGGGGGACCTCCTGAGCATCGTGACTCAGGGGTCTCACTAGTCACGTAGCCCCTCGCCCCTTGGTGTCGTCCTGGTAATTCGGACACCCCAACCGTGGTCGAGGTATGCACGGGGCTGGGCCCTGCCGATGCAGAGCGTGAGGTCCTACACCCCGGTGTCCACGTTTCTTTCATGAGGGCTGCTCGCACGTCAAGGGGGACCTCCTGAGCATCGCGACTCAGGGGCCTCACTTGTCACGTAGCCCCTCGCCCCTTGGTGTCGTCCTGGTGATCTGGACGCCCCAACAGCTGTCGAGGTATGCGCGGGGCTGGGCCCTACCGACGCAGAGCGTGAAGTCCTACACCCCGCCGTCCACGTTTCCTTCATGAGGGCTACTCGCACGTCAAGGTGGACCTCCTGAGCATCGCGATTCAGGGGCCTCACTATTCACATAGCCCCTCGCCCCTTGGTGTCGTCCTGGTGATCCGGACGCCCCAACGGCGGTCAAGGTATGCGCGGGGCTGGGCCCTCCCGACGCACAGCACAAAAGCAAGCATGAAGGAAACTTGGCGCAATAAGGAAACAACTTGGTCCTAATAATTATTACAAGCATAGATTGTTCCACAAGCTTAAACAAAAGTCTTACACCTCCACGAGGCATGGTAAAATGTTGTAGGGTAAAACTAAGAAGGAACGCCACTGCCACCACCTGCCTCGCTAGTTGGATGCCCCTTGTCGACAACACTACCACCGTCCTCACCGCTTTCGACTTCTGTTGCTGGAGGAATCGCGGACAAGGCCAAGGGCAAGTTCACAGCGAGCGGCCTCGCCGATTTGCCGGCCTGTGAGGGGGTCGCCGTCTTGATCGCCTCCACTAGGGCAGCACTCCAGACGTTGGCCGTCCTCTCTGAGGACCTAGAAGAAGAGCGTCAACGCCCTGTAAAGTGCCACGCGTCAGCCTGGCCCCCAGGCGATTGGGACCCTCGACGCTTCGCCCTTGCCCTTTGGCTTCGCCTCGAAGCCAAGTCCAAGTGTGCCTTGTGCCCGGGGGCTACTGTTGGCGTTCTGGGAACCAGGGTACCCAGACTTGCCTACCTGTGGCACACGACGTGGCTCCATTGACGGCCTGGTACGGCCCAGTTTCGACACCAACAAGAGAAGACCCTTGTGGGGGGCCATGCCTCGTGAGGCATACGGTGCCAAGACCTCCAGAGGGAGCGGCCACCCCTGGGCTTCTCCTGAGGAGCGGAGTTTCCTATGCAGGTGCCCAACCTCATGAGGTTGCGGTGATGTAAGCCATGACGACCAAGGCCAGGCGGGCGCCAACGGGCGCCAGCGGGCGTAGAGGAGCAGGTTTCCTCTTTGGTGCTAAGGAGGCAAGCGCAGACGCGGGGTCCCGAGGAATCAGCCAAAGGTTTCCATTCCCGTGCAATGAGACCAAGACCGCCAGGATGGCAGGACGGATGTCATCGCCGAGCCCACCGCAGCGTCATGACCAGAAGCTTTGCAGGCGAAGACCACCTTTCATCAGGGTAAGATGTACTACTTGTCCCCTTTCAAATTGGCCATTGTGGAATCCCTTCCCGCCTACATTTTCAGGGAAGAGGACCGAGGCCAGTATAAGTATAAGCTAGCGACCACAGTAGAAGGGATCCGATCTGATCTGATCCAATCCGGACCGATCCAACCATAGAGATCCTTTCCACCCACACCAGAGCAAGCCTCGCAAGCTTGTTCAGCATCTGTACTAGTTCATCCTCAGCCCCTTGTGAGGCCAATCCACCACAAAGCAGGAGTAGGGTCTTACACCGCAAGGTGTCCCAAACCTGGGTAAACTGCCGTGTTCATCTTCTTCCTTGTTCATCGAGCTAGGCTATAGGGCGACGGGTTGGTTGGCTGGGGAGGTTGAGTTCTTCGCACACGCCCCAGAGTTCAAACCTTTCTTGGGTCTACGGAGCCCTGAATCCGACAGTGGAGTTCATTGTAGAATGGACACCAACGCAAGGCGAAGAGATTCAAGAGAGTTCTCTCCCCGGCAAGGAAACAACTCAAGACTGGATTACGTACTTTGATGGAGATTTTTTGCTGCAAGGTGCCAGTGCTAGAGTGCTGCTTGTCGCACCCACCAGAGAGCACCCCAGGTACGTAGTTCAGATGCACTTTCCCAGGGAGAAAGATATAGACAACACTGCTGAGTATGAAGGACTGTTTGCCGGTCTCAGGATCGCAGTAGACCTTGGAGTCAGAAAGCTCATTATTAGGGGCGACTCGCAACTCGTTGTGAAAAAATTAAACAAAGATTATCAGAGCCCATTCAAGGAAGCATATGTAGATGAAGTGAGGAAATTGGAAGAGTACTTTGACGGATTGCAAACAGAGCATGTTTCCCGTGCGGAAAACAGCATTGCAGATGATCTGTCAAAGCGCGCTGCACTAAAGCTACATGTGGAACAAGGAACTTTTGTGCTCCATTTGACTCAACCATCCGTATCACCATCAATTCCGTAAAACAAGAGAAGGAAACTGAACACTGGCAAGTACTTTCTAGCAGAGCTAGCAATAGCCGCTGGCAATGAAGTTGCCGGAGACAACCATTTGTCGGTGTAAAATCCGGCAGACCTCGGGGTAGGGGGTCCCGAGCTGTGGATCTCGAATCGGTGGTAACAGGAACAAAGGAGACGATGTTTACCCAGGTTCAGGCCATCTTGATGTAGGTAAAACCCTACATCATGCTCTTGTTTATATTGATGGAGATGTATCGAGTACAAGCTTGATCTACCTCGAGATCGTAAGTTGTGTTCTAACTTTAGGGCTAGGTGAATATAATTGTGATTCAGTCCCCTCTACGGGCTAAATCCCTTGGCTTATATACACACACCCGGTAGGGCATCTAGGGTTACATGGTCGGTATCCAGGGGATTGCATGGAGGCAGCAGGAGGTGTCTTGGAGTATACGTCAAGTCTTCGGCAGAGTTAGTCTTGATCACGTCCAGGCGTGTAGCTTTCAGAGTCCTCCTTAATGAGAATGAGGGCCCACTAGCCCAGCCAGAGGACTATGGGCTGACTAGGTTAGTACCCCCTAGCCCAGGATACCATCAGTAGCCCCCAAATTGGTCTTCTATGCCGAGGACGACCTCCTTGAAGTAAATAACTTCGGATCCGAAGTCCTTGGCTTGATAGACGAGTTCCTCTTCACTGGTAATTCGAGATTCCTTCCCTTTAAAGGATACTATGAACCACTCCTCAAAGGGATAGCATTCCTCGACCACGGCTTAGACGAACTTGCTCGACGCCCGAGATGTGGGGTTAATTAGTCACGAAGGCCAGCCGCATAGGTATGAATAGTGATTTCTAGCTTGCAAACTTTATCGAAGCGGCAATACCCAAGACTTGAAGGTCAAGCAGTTATTGCTCACCCAAATCATGGCCCAGGCAATCTTTTTACTGGAATGTACCATCAAAGTGGAGATCGTGCCCGTTTTCTTAGGGATATCATTAGGCTTTTGTTTTCCCCGTACGCATAATAGCATCTTTTGCAGGGAGTGGCGATTTCACTAGCGTGATTGTCGGGACTGGGACTGGGGGTACCCAGGCCCATCTGCCTGTGGCCCAGGACACAGGGCGTGGTGAAGGCCGAGTACAGCCCATCTCCAAGGCTCCTCAAGGAACGCCCTTGCGACGGTTTTCGCCTCGCGAGGCACGCATCGCCAAGGAACTCATGAGGCCCTCTCATGGGGCAGCCCCCCGAGGCCCCTCATGGGGCGGACATCTCTAGGCTCGCCACCCGCGCCTCGTGATGCACGTGGGTGATGCGATCCACGACGACCATCACCAGGACCGGTGCCAGCGGGTGCGGATGGTGAGGCTTTCCTCTTTGGTGCTAAAGGAACAACGCCAGCACACGGGTTCCCAAGGCAGCCCCAAAGGTTGCCCCTTTGCTGCGACCAGACCGGGACGCCGGCTCGGCAGGACGGAGGTCATCTTCGAGCCCACCGACGCGTCACGCCCAGAAGATTTGCAAGCGAAGACCACCTTTTGCCAGGATAAGATGTACTCTTGTCCCCTTTCAAAATTGGTCGTTGTGGTATCCCTTCCCACCTAGAGTTTTTGGGGGAAGAGGAGCAGGGCCGGTATAAGTGTAGGCTAGTCTCCACCATAGAGAGGGGTTGAGTCTGGAGCCCTCCCGGTCGAGTCTTGAGCCCTCTTGAGGCACCACATCCTTGTACTCATTCATACTCATCCTCCCTCGCAAGGTAATCCACCACAAAGCAGGAGTAGGGTCTTACCCCGCAAGGTGGCCTGAACCTGGGTAAATAATCGTGTTCCGCCCTTTCTTCCCTCTCGCTCATCCCCGTGAGGTAGTGGGCAGTGGGTCGTAGCTAGTGGAGTTCTGCGCGCACACCCCAGAGTTCGAACCATTCTTTGGGTCCCCGGAGCCCCGATTCCGACATTTGTCGCGCCAGGTAGGGTTATGCCGGAGTTATTCCACTTTATTCCGCCCCTGCTCCATCATCCCATGGCCGACAGTCGTGGTGTTCGTGCTAAGCGCCACGTAGCTCGCATCGCCCAGACTGAGCCAGCTGGCCATGGCACCCACCGTCATTCCCCGTCGGCCGCAGCCAACGCTGCTACCGACCCCGCCGCAAATGAGTAGCAGGACTCCTCCCTACCGCCCTCCGTGTAGCACGACGGCCACACTGCCATGCGTTCTCTCACCCCAGCCACAGCTTCATCTTCCCATGCTTGTTGCAGGCCGGCGAGCGCGTAGGCTGTGCTGCTCATGGCACGCGAGTTTCTGCGTTACCGCCCCGCCAACAAAGGCTACGACGCCTTACTGGGCCGCATCACCGAGCTCATTAACGTCGCGGGCGAGGCCCCGGCGCCCTCCTATTTGCTCCGTCCTCCGCCATCTCGTGCAGCCGACGTGGCGCATGGCGCGCCTCCGCCCCATCCCCTTCGCGGCGACAACGCCGCGCCCCGGCACGACGCACGGCCTCGCGACCCGCCAGATGGAGCACCGGTGCCGGCTCGGGACAAGGCCAATTGCTAGATTGTGCACCAGCCGCTGCACAACGCGTGTGCGCCCCCCGCGCTGCTACGTCAGCACCAAGACCGGGCCTTCCCGGAAGCCGCGACACATGGGCGCCACTCCCGTGCGTGGCGCACCCGTGAGCACCGCTGGCTGCTGCGCCTTCACTCGTGAGCTGCGCCGGGTGGTCTGGCTGGTCAAGTTCAAGCCGGAGCTGCCCCCTCGCTACAACGACATCCCTGGCCCCATGAAGTTCCTCCAGCTCTACGCGCTGAGCATTGAGGTGGCGAACAACGATGACAAGGTCATGGCGAACTGGTTCCCCATGGCCCTCAAGGATGGCGCACGATCCTGGCTCATGAACCTTCCTGAAGGGTCGATCTATTGGTGGGATGATCTGCGCGAGCGGTTCATTGCCAACTTCCAGGGCACTCGCGACCGCGGCCTCACCATCAACGACCTGCAGCGCGTGAAATAGCGCCCTGGCGAGACCCTCCGCAATTACATTCAGTGTCTCACCCAGGTCCACCTCAAGATCCCGAAGGCCTTGGACAAGCCATCATCTCGGCATTCACCGACGGTGTCACGGACATCAGGTTGAGCGAAAAGCTCGCCATCAACGACGACTTGTGCATGATGCTTGAGCTGTTCAACATGGCTGACAAGTGCGCGAGGGCAGAAGAAAGCCGCCTCTCTCTCATCAATAACCCTGATGTTGAGGCCGAGGACAAGAAGGCCAAGGAAGTGAAGCGCAAAGGCCCTACCGTGCTGGCAGCGGAGCCAGAGCTGAAGCGCAGCCATAACCACGACGTTCCCGGTAAGGATGGCCGCCCATTTTGCATCTACCACAATGTGCGCACCCACAACACCGACGACTGTCAGGACCTCAGGGCGCTCTGTGATGAGCGCTTGGGCCGCCACCCCGACCACAACGAACATGGCTTCGGTCGCGGAGGAGGCCACGGTGGAGGACGTTGGGAAAACCGCAACCCCCGTCAGGGCTGGCGTGACCAGCCTCGCAAGAAGGGCTGGTGTGATCAGCCTCGCGACTACGCCTGGCGTGATCAGCCTCGTGAGGCCCATCCTTAGGGCACCGTGGGCCTCCCGCTACTACCGCCGCCCCCCAAGAGGAACAACAACAACCAGCCAGATGCGGGGGCTGGGGGCTACCAGGAGCATCGCGCTATAGCCTGCATCCTCGGCGGAGCTCAGGCCCCCGCGTCTAAACGCCTCTTCAAGCAGTTCTCTTGTGAGGTGAACGCCACCCTCCCGAGCCTTGAGGCTATGTTCCCCCACAAGTGGTTGCGGTACGCCATCATGTTCGACTCCAAGGACCACCTCAGGTGCTCAGCCACTGCCGGCGCACTCCCCATGTTGTGCACCCCCACCATCAGCAACGTCTCTGTCGCCAAGATCCTCATCGAAGGCGGCACTGGACTCAACTTCCCCTCTGTCGAAACCTTCGAGACACTTCAAGTGCCCTACAATCTGCTCATGCCGACCAGGCCATTCTCTGGGGTGACCGATGTTTCCACCACTCCCCTGGGGCAGGTGCACCTGCCGGTCACCTTCGGTACCCGCGACAACTACCACACCAAGCTCATCGACTTTGACGTGGCCCACATTGGCCTCCCGTACAACGCCATCCTGGGGTACCCTGCCCTTGCCAAGTTCATGGCGGTGACCCACCATGACTACAATGTCCTCAAGATGCCAGGGTGCAGTTACGTCATCACCGTCGCCTATGATGAAAAGGATGCGTTCTGCTCCCTTGAGCATGCCTACCGGGCTGCGGCGGCCGAGAATTCTGACGGCGAGGGTGACGTCGAGCCTCCCGAGGCTACCCCTAACAAGAAGAAGCAGTCCCTCCCCAAGAACCATACCAAGGAAAAGAAGGCACCTGCCGGTTATTCCTCAGGTGCCGCGCCTGTCGCTGGGGTATGCCTTCCTCCCGCATAGGAAGGCGCGCTCAGCACCTCCCTTAGGGCATGCTCGGGGACTTACACCTGGAGAGCATCTGACCTGACCACTGCAATGAGGGAGGTGCTCGGGCACCATTTGGAGGTGTGCTTCGACATGCACTCCCGCAAACAAGGAACAGGGCGCGAGGCGCCAGGAGCGCGAGACTTCATCACCAAGGCGATCTACGAGCTTCAGGAAGCACGGGCCATGCGCGGCAAGCGCCGCCCCACCAGCTCAGCCGCTGCCCCCGACGTGGGCGGTGAGCTACGCATCTGCGTTAACATCCCAGGCATCAACAGGGCCGCTACTCAAGACCTCTTCTGGCCGTCACGCATCGGCCGGAGTAGGGGTTTCCCCTGCAACTACATCTGCATGCCCTTTGGCCTACTGAATGTGGGCGCCACATACCAGCGGCTCGTGCAGGTCGTGCTGGCGTCTCATGAGGACCGGCGCTTGCTGCTAGTGTCTCATGAGGCCCCGGCCCCTCGCGAGCCTCCCGAGACTTAGGAGCCGCCCAGCTCATCAGGGGCGAACTTCCGCGACGTGCTTCATCGACTACCTCGCCATCTCCGCGGCAACATTGCCAGGTGACTTTTTGGTTTGTTCAATTGAGGCAGCCCTCGGGCTCCATTATCCTCAGGCTGGTCAGGGTCCGCCCCTACAGCTACGTTATTTTTTCTCATGTATCACAATTAGTTGTGCCTTGATAAAATTTCCCCGATGGCTTAAATTGTGTGATCGGTGCTTCGTCACCATGACTGTCGCCGCGCCCTCGTGAACCCGCTCTCGACCGCCTATTGACCAAGGGCTGGCGTGTCATCTGTGCTCGGGCTTGTCCCTGCAGCATTGTTAAATCCAAGCGACCGAGCTCTCTCTCGCAGGCCAGCTCTCGTGCACGTCACCTCATGGGGTCCTTGGTGCCTTGTCCTCTCTTGAGCTCATAGCGAGTAGGCGAGTAAGGGCGCGGCCCGGTTCGCACAACCGCGATTGTGGTCATTCGCCACCGCGGGCGCCGCACGTCAGGTGTCCCTCCTAGGATCATTCCATGAGAAGGCATGGCATGGCGTCTCTTCTTGGGTCTGTCCCTACAGCATCGATAAACCCAAGTGACCGAGCTCTGTCTGGCGCGCCGGACCCGCACACGTCACTTCCTATGGGTCCTTGTTGTCTGGCCTTCTCATGCGATGGCGTCTGGATGATCACTTGGCGCAGGTCGCCCCCATAACCCAGGTTACACAAGCAGGCAACCACGCCAGGAGCTAGGCGCAACCCGGCTAAGGTAGGACCTCCTGAGACCCGCGCTGGCTCACAAGCGTCCAAACACCTCCGCAAGTTCTACTGTGCCTGACACGCGTACGAACGAAATAGGGTTGTACACGCCCCAGAGATTCTTGAACAGAGCTCTTTCCCACGCCCAGTGGAAGCCACATGCTTAGCACTGGTGGATCGATCCAGCAATGATCATGCCCATGCCCAGTGGAAGCCCCATGCTCAGCGCTAGCGGATCGATTGAACCATGATCATGCCCATGCCTAGTGGAAGCCCCATGCTCCGCGCTGGTGGATAAACAACTGAGCGCGCCCCATGGGTAGCATCAACCTCAAGATGGCCCGTGCCTGTCACGGCCACCGCACAACCCTGCAGTGACACTGCTCGTGGCTTTCACCTGAGCCTCAAGCGAGAGGGGGCTGGACACGGTGCCTGTGCTCGGGTCAGTCCCAGCAACGCTGAAAACCCAAAGGGCCGGGTTCTGGCTCGCGGGCCTGCCCCCGTCCACGTCACCCCACCAAGGCCCTTGGTGTCTAGTCTCCTCGCATGACACCCATGTGGGAGCTGACAAGAGCTAGGTATGAGAAACTCCTGTAGTAGCCTCGCCGTCGCTAACATTTTCCTTCGTGCGAGCCGCTTGCGCGTCAAAGGGGGACCCCTGAGCATCGTGACTTAAGGTCCTTCACTAGTTCCGAAGCCCCTCACCTCCTGGCCTTGTCCAGGCATCGCGACCTGACATCCCAGTGGCGGCTGAGGTATGCAATGGGCTGGGCCCTACCTACGCAGTGCACAAAGGAAAGCCAGAAAGAAACCAAGCATGGAAAGGAAACTACGGACTACGAACAATTATTACAAACATCAAATGTATCTCAAATCGAACCATTGTTTTATGCCTATGCGAGGGAAGACCAGTCTGTTGCAGGGTGATAAACAAATTTTCAGGAAGAAGGACCGTCGTCGCCATCGCCGTCGTTTACCTCAGCTTCAACAGGCCCCCCATCCCCGCTGCAGGTGAACCTCTCAAGCAGCGCGGCTACATGACCCTCCACAGCTTCCGCCGTGACATCGCGGGACTCCTAGGGGATAGGCCTAACACCTCACCAAAGTTGAAGCCAGGATTGCGGAGGAGAAGGCGGCTAAAGACGCGGGTCACCGCCACGGAGAAGAGGTCGCGACACTCCTCCTCCAGAATGCCGTCCACCTTCTGGGCAGCACCCTCGAGCTCTTCAGTGAGCTTGGAGGAAAGGTCGGCATAGTCGGCATCGGGGGCTACGAATGGAGCCTCAAACCGTTCACTTCTTATGGACCTCAGGGCTTGGCGGGACCTGAGCTCGAGGGAAGAGAAGGCGGTGTGGTCCGCCGCCGCCTTCACGTCGGCTTCGGCTCGGATTTTCTTCTGTCTGGCATCCAGCTCGGTGTTCACCTCGGAGATGTGCTTGGCGTGAGCTGCTTGGGCTTTGGCCACCTTGCGCTGTAGCGCTTTCAGGCGCCCTCGCTCCGTGGCCTGTTCGGCTGCGGTCTTCATCAGCTCGAAGTCGCGAACCGCAAGCTTCGCCACGTGATCGTTAAGGTGCTACTCCCGCTGCTGGAGTTGCCGCACGCGTAGCCTGTTCCTCCTGGAGCACCTTCAGGCTGGCCTCCGCCTCGCCGCAGCGCTTGGCAGCTGCTCTCGCCTCAACAAGCGCGTTGTCATGGGCCGCCCATGCTTCGGCGGCTTCCTTCATGTTCTCCGCAGCGACGGCCTCGGACCGGCCCTGAGCCTCCTTGGTAGCCGTCTCAAGCTGGTGCCACCCTAAGGCGAGCCTCAGGCGCTCCTTGGCAAGGCGCTTATCGACATCCTGGATGTCTGCCACGAGCCGGTCGAGCACGACCCGGGCGTCAGCCAAAGCCTCACACCTAATCAGGGGGTCGCACTTCGCGAGCGCGAGGACCTGGCAAGGAAGCAACACCGCTGCACTCGTTGGTACCGCAACCAAAGAGGCCTCGGCACGCTCCCCTTGGGGTGCCGGGGCTCTAGGTCCTTCCTCACGCTCGGCCCCCGTGGCGCGGCTCGGGCGACTGCCGCCTCGGTCCGCTGAGTCCCGGGTGTGGGTACTGCTTGAGGCTGTGCTGTGGCACGCCTTGCGTTGTTTTCAATGGCGGGGGTGAGAACGGCCGGAGGGTGTGAGGTGACACTCCATTGTCCGTGGCTGGAGCTATCGCGTCCTTGGCGGGTGGCGACGCGGGCAGAGCCGCTGGGACCTCGGCGACCGGCCCTCCCGGTAGATATAGTGAAGCGCCGAGCGGAGCCAGGATGCCTGCGCACCCGGGTGTAGCTGTCCCCGTGCGCCCAAGTGTGATGCCGGGCCGGCGCAGGGCACCCGCGCGCCCGCTGATGTTGCGGCCAAGTGCCGTTGCTGCCTTCAAGACAGAGGGCACCTTTGCCACGGCGGTCTTCTTCCTCTTCTTCTCTCCTCCACCGCCCCTGATCTGACGTGGCAAGGAATCAGCGTAAATATGCAGATTGCAGGCACACAGCTAAAGGACGAGTAGGGGCACTCACTCATCTGGTGCAGTCCACTTCCTCTTCTTCTCGTCTGTGGAGGCTGACATGCCGCCGCCCCCGCCCGACACAGTTCCCGCGTTGTCGGAGTCCTGGGACCGGGGGTACCCAGACCCGTCTGCCTGCGGCCCAGCACGCGGCATCGTTGAAGGCCCATTACGGCCCAACTCCAAGGCTTCACGAGCAAGACCCTCGCGAGGGCCCACCACCTCGTGAGGCGAACGACATCAAGGCCTCCCGAGGAGCGGCCTCCAGAGGCTGCCTCCCGAGGATCAGATATCTCTAGGCAAGCAACCCACCATGCGAGGTGCGCGGTGACGTGTGCCATGACCACCAAGGCCAGCAGGGTGCCAGCGGGCGCAGTCCAGGACAGTTTCCTCTTTGGTGCTAAGGAGGCAAGGACATACGCGGGTTCCCAAGGAATACCCCAAAGGTTTCCATTCTAGTGCAACAAGACCAAGACCACAGGCTCGGCAGGACGGAGGTCATCACCGAGCCCACCGCTGCGTCACGAACAGAAGCTTTGCAGACAAAGACCACCTTTAGTCAAGATAGGGTGTACTCCTATCCCCTTCAAATTGGCCGTTGTGGTATCCCTTCCCGCCTAAGCTATGAGGGAAGAGGACCAAGGCCACAATAAATATAGACTAGTCTCCACCGTAGAGAGGGAACGAATCCTTCCGCCAATGAGCTCTCCCGAGGTAGCTCACACTTGTATTAGTTCATACTCATCCTCCTCGCGAGGCAATCCACAACAAAGCAGGAGTAGGGTTTTACACCGCAAGGTGGCCCGAACCTGGGTAAATCACTATGTCCACTTCTTCTCCCCACTCGTTCGAGCTCGTCGGAGCCAAGCCGTAAGGTGCTGAGTAGCGAGCGGTAGCTAGGCAGGATCCTTCGCACACGCACCAGAGTTGGAACCTTGTTTGGGTCCGCGGAGCCCCGATTCTGACATTTGGCGTGCCAGGTAGGGGCGTGTCAAGGTTCTTCCTTCCACTTTGCTCAGTCCTTGCTTCGCCGCTCAAATGGCCGACGTCGCCTGCCCCGCCTTTTGATCCACTGTTCCTGGGAATGCTGCGGGTTGCCCGGCCTTCACTCCTGACCCGCGTCGAGTGCAGTGGCCAGTGAGGTTTAGGCCGGTGTTGCCTCTGTGCTATGATGGCGCAGCAGACCCCGAGGAGTTCCTCCAGCTTTATGCCCAGGGTATCCTGGCGGCAGACGGCGATGACAAAGCCATGGAAAACTGGTTCCCTCTGGCCCTCACAGAAGTTCCACATTCTTGGCTCCGCAGCCTCCTGGAGGCCTCGGTGTCCTCTTGGGGAGAGCTCCATAGTTGGTTCGTCACACGCTTCATGGTTCTGGTGCCCCACGTGGTCGCGTGCATCCTCGGTGGGTCCCAGGCGCCTGCATTCGATCGCCATGCCAAGCAGCTCTTCTGCCGAGCAAATGCCGCTCGGCCTCAGCCTGAGGCCTCGCGGATTCACGCGTGACCCGTGTTCATCATCACCTTCGACTCCACAGACCACCCGAAATTTGCGGCCGCTACTGGTGCGCTCCCCATGCTGTGCGCGCCCACCATCAACGACGTCTCAGTCACCAAGACCTTCATCAATGGTGGCGCCGGCCTCAACGTCCTTTTCGTGGAGACCTTCGAGACGCTTCAAGTGCCTTACGACCAAGTCATGCCCACCAAGCCGTTCTCTGGACTGACCGACGGCTCCACCACTCCCCTGGGGTAGGTGCGCCTTCCCGTCACCTTCGGCAAGCGCGACAACTACCACACTGCGCTCATCAACTTCGACGTGGCCCGCATCGGCCTCCCTTACAATGCCATCCTGGGATACCCTACCCTCGCCAAGTTCATGGCGGTGACCCATCCGGGCTACAACATAATCAAGATGCCAGGAAGAGGCAGCGTCATCACCGTGGCTTGGGACAGGAAAGGTGCGGTTCGAGCCCTCAAGATCGCTACAAGGCCGCGGTGCCCTCATGCCCAGACACCGAGGGCACCCAGAGGCTCCGGAGGCTGGGCCCGTGAGGAAGAAGCAACTGTTCTCCCAGGACCGCGCCGAGACAAAGAAGGTGCCCGTCGACGATGGCAACTCGGGCCCCACCATCACCATCGGTGTCGGCCTCCCCTCAGAGCTGGAGGTGGCGCTTGTAAGCTTCCTCCGGGCGAACAAGGATGTGTTCACTTGGAAGGCGTCCAATCTGGTTGGCGTCCCGAGGGAGGTAATCGAGCACCACCTGGTGGTGTGCCCCAATGCTCGCCCAGTGAAGTAGAAGGCACGGCATCAGGTGCAGGAAAAGCAGGCGTTCATTGTCCAAGAAGTGCACAAGCTACATGAAGCAGGGGTCAAACGAGAGGTGCGGCATCCGAAGTGGCTAGCTAACCCGGTTGTTGTTCCCAAGAAGGGCGGAAAGGAGCGCATGTGCGTCGACTTCACGAGCCTCATCAAGGCTTTCCCTCAGGATCCCTTCCCGCTCCCACGCATCGACCAGATCGTGGACTCTACCGCGAAGTGCGATTTGTTGTGCTTTCTGGATGCATTCTCGGGCTATCACCAGATCAAGATGGTAGCTCAGGACATCAAGAAGACGGCCTTCATTTCCCCGTGCAATTTGTACTGCTACACCTTGTTGGTGCAACAAACCTTCATGTATGTTGCCCAGACTGTACACAGGCGCAATGGTGAGGATACAATAGTGCCAAGCTCCCAAGACGAGACCAAGCCAGAGAGATAGCTCTGTGAGGAATCTAAGGGCGGATCAAGAAGACCAAGACAAGCCATGGGAACAAGATGTCACTAAGAAAGGACCTCCCTTACCGGGCAGGCGAGCCTGGTCAGGTCGAGGCCTCACCAAGAACAAGTCCCAAGATTTCCCCAGTAGGCTTGCCGGGGCCGCCAAGAGCAAATCTCCCCGCCAAGACTCCACCGCTCCACCGCACAGCGACGCATGTCACTTATCAGTGTGGTGTCGAGCCCCCAAGTGATTAAGTGGCTGTCATTTGGCAGGTGGCAGCCATTTGGAAGGGAGATTCCCCCTATATGACACCTGTCCAGAGGCATGTCATGCAGATAGGTAGAAGATGATTAACCGGCACGGCAGGCTTGCCGGGCTGCATCCTCAGCATGACACCTAGCAGTGCATTTAATGCATTTTGTCGTAACTGCCAGAGTTAGGTATGATAGCATTGTTGGCTATCTAATCAATAGATAATGACTGTTTTGCCACTGCGGTAACCCCTTAGCCTATAAAAGGAGGGACATGGCAACCTGAAAAAGGATTCGGACCCTTGTACACTCATACACATGTAGCCGCTCTCCCCGAGGCGACCCTGCCAGGCTTGAGCGTTGCGTTTCCATTATGGTCCTCCCTTCAATCCACCAAAGCAGGAGTAGGGTTTTACGCTTCTCAGTGGCCCGAACCTGGCTAAAAACCACCCGCGTCACCACTGTCGTGCTGCTCCATGGCTTCCGCTCTTTGTGCTACGTGATCTCCCCCCTGCCGAACCACAAGGGGCTGATGGCCCCATAGGTGATCATGTTCCACCACGACATCTTTGGCGCGCCAGGTAGGGGGAAGCGCTTGCGCGAACCCGAGGTCGTGGACAACGCGTCAATCTTCATCTTCATCATTAGCTTCATCATCCATGGCGCCCAAGAAAAGGTCCGGCGCAACAGCTCATCCTTCCACCTTGAAGGCCCCCTCGCATGCAGCCATTGATACTATGGGTGCTGCGGCGGCGTTGGGGGACGCGGGCGCCGTGGGGGACGTGACCGGCACGGGCGGCACTGTCATCATTCCCCCTGCGGCCGAAGCAGGAGCGAGAGACACCGAGGGAGGGCGGCATCAACAGCATCCCGACGGCCGTGTTCCACAAGGCGCGGGTGGGGAGAATGTTCGGTCTCTACCTCCCCACCACACTGGAGGGCGCAGTCGCAGCGACAACGCCCACTCTGGCGCGAGTCACGGCCCCTAGCTGTCCCTGTTATAGGCGCAGCTACAGGGCCCGCGCCTTCCCCAGGGTAGGGTAACCAAGACGAAGCGCCAAACGGGGTCGTCAACCCTCAGGCGCACCCTACTCGCCATCGTACCGCCGTGGTGGCTGGCTCACGGCGACGAGAACAAGGCGATGCCACTACTGGTACTGTCAGGAGCTGAGCGATGTCATGGTCTGCGTCGTCATCTATGCCAAGCACTGCTTCGAAAGCTGTCGGTGCAAAAAAAACCCAGGTGTGTTGCCCGGACTGTACACAGGCTCAAGAGCAAAGTTGCGACATTCAAGACAAGGCCAAGCAGAAGAGATGGCTCTTTGAGAAATCAAAGGGCGGATCAAGAAGACCAAGACCAACCAAATAAGCAAGATATCACTAAGGGAAAACCTCCCTTGCCGGGCAGGCGAGCCTGGCGGAGTAGAGGTTACCCCAAGACAAGCCTCAAGACATGCCCGGCAGGCTTAACGGGGACGCCAAGGGCGGATTACCCCGCCAAAGCTCCACCGCTCCACCTCACAGCAACGCAATTCACCCATCGGTGCGGTGTCGAGCCCCCAAGTGACTAAGTGGCTGTTATTTGGTATGTGGTAGGCCATTTCCGAGGAAGATCATCCCTAAATGACACCCGTCCAGGCGACATGTCACGCGGACAGACACAAAGGTGGCTGAATGGCACGGCAAGGCTTGCCGGGCTATGCCACGATGTGACACTAAGTGGTGCCTTTAATGCAACCTATCATGTCCGTAGAGTTAGGTATGATAGCATTGTGGCTATCTAATCGTTGGATAAATGACTGTTTTGCCATTGTGGTAACCCCTTGACCTATAAAAGGAGGGCAGTGGCTACCTTAGAAAGGATTCGGACCCTTGTACACTCGTACGCGCGTAGCTGCTCTCGCCCCGAGGCGACCTTGCCGGGCTAGAGTGCTGCGTCTCCACCACGGTCCTTCCATCAATCCACCAAAGCAGGAGTAGGGTTTTACGCCTCGCGGTGGCCCGAACCTGGGTAAAACTGCCCGTGTCATCGTTGTCGTGCTGCTCTATGCTTTCCACTCTTTGTGCAATGCGCTCTTCCCCCTTGCCGAACCACAAGGGGCCGATGGCCACATAGGTGGCCGTGTGATACCATGACATCTTTGATGCGCCAGGTAGGGGGCAGCGCTTGCGCGAACCCGAAGGTGTGAGCAGCGCGTCATCTTCATCATCGTTTTCTTCATCAATGGCTTCATCCATGGCGCTCAAGAAGAAATCTGGTGCTTCAGCTCACCCATCTACCTCAAAGGCCCCCTCACATGCGGCCACTTATGTCGTGGGGGCTGCGGGGGAACATGGGAACGCCGATGCCGGCGCCATCACCATTCCCCCTGGGGCCGAAGCAGGAGCAGGAGGCACCGGAGGAGGGCGACACCAACAACACCCCGACGGCCATGCTCCACAAGGTACGGGTGGGGAGAATATTCCGTCTTCGCCTCCCCACCTCAAGGAGGGACACAGCCACAAAAGTGGAGTTTGCGCTAATGCGGATTGTAACCTCCTAGCTGCCCCCACGCCGGTGCAGCTACAGGGCCCGCGCAACCCACAGGAAAAGCTAGCCGAGACGATGCGCCGAATGGGGTGTTCAACCCCCAAGCGCATCCGCCTTGTCGTCACGCCGCCCTAGCGAATTGCTCGCGGTGGCGAGAACATGGCACCATCACTACAGGCACCATCAGAAGTCGGGCGACATCGCGATTCGCATCGTCATCCGTGCCAAGCACCTCTTCGGAGGCTATGGCGCAGGCCCAACTCTTGTTGAGATTTCCGCCAGCGGCCAATAAAATGGACGAGTGGAGGGCCACTATCCAGAGCTTGATTGGGTTCGCTGAGGCGGGAGGATCACAGCAAGCTGGCCCGCCATGGCCTCCACCAACGGCGGCAATGGCCCAAGCCACTGGCCGCACCGAGGGAGCCATTCTGACGGTGCAGTCCCCTCCATGACAGCCAGTGCAGGGGCCACAGCCAGGGCCACGCGACCAAGAAGCCGACGACGTATCAATGGATTCATCTGATCCTCAAGCACGTCGAGACCAGTGATGGGTCCTGGAAGACAGGAGGAGGGAAGACGCGCACATCACCATCGAGCGACACCGCGACACCTGCCGCCAGTCTGATAGGCGCAATGGCCCCGACATTGACGAACCCATGCCCGGTGGGGGAGGGTACCTGTCTTTCGAGGTTGGGTGCCCCGCCTTCACTCGTGAGCTGTAGCAACCCCGTTGGCCATCCGCCCGTACGTTCAAACCAGAGATACCAGAAAAGTACGATGGAAGATTGAACCCGGCAGAGTTCTTGAGCATCTACACCATCGCTGTTCAAGCTGCCAGAGGAAGGGACGAGAGGGTGTTCGCCAACTACTTCCCTTTGGCACTCAAGCCAAACATGAGGTCATGGCTGATGCACTTGCCAGAGAACTCCATCTTGACCTGGGCTGATCTTTGCCATGAGTTTATTGGCGCCTTCACGGGCGGCCATCAAGAACCAGGGCGGCCCAGCGACTTGCTTCTGCTCCCCCAGAAGGAAGGAGAGAGTTTGTGAAAGTATATGCACAGGTTCAGCCGGGTGCACAGGAACATTCCGGACATCCATCCAGCAGCTGTGATAGCTGCGTTCCAGTCCAACATGCGCAACCCCAGGATACGTTCCAAAATGAACATTCGGTTGCCCAAGACTGTGAATGAGCTATACACTCTGGCGGACAAGTGTGCCCGAACAGAGGAGGGGAGGTGACTCCCCGGTGAAGAAGATGGTGTCGACATTGACTCAGAGGACAACGACGACACCACCAATCAAAAGAAGAAGAACAAGAAACGCAACAAGAAGCGCAAGGATAAAGCAGTGATGGCTATTGAAGGAGCGAGCGCTCCTAGGCCCGGCAAGAAGGCCAAGACCGAGGCTCCTGGCAAAGAAGTTGCCGCGTGCGCTGACTGCCGAGAAGCTGCGGCTGCCGAGAAGGCTGGTAAGGCTGACGGGCCATACTGCAAGATCCATCGGACTAAGGGACATGATCTTCAAGAGTATCATCAAGTTGAATAGCTCATCAAGAAGCAGAAAGCTAAGTACGAGAAGCGTGACAAAGAGAGAGACCAAGATGGTGCTGACGGGAAGGGCCGAGGTGGCAGAGGAGGTCGCTCCGGCAAGGCCCCTCAGTATCAAGGGAAACTTGCAGGGGGCCGTGAGAAGAAGGAATGCGATGATGGGAGTGATGAAGGAGATGAAGAGGAAACCAGTGAGCAGAAGTTCCAGAAGGCCACTGACACCCTATGCATTGACGAAGGTGTGTCCTTGCACTCCTCTCACTACCAGCTCAAACAGTGGGCATGTGAGGTGAATGCCATGGAGCCAGCAGAAGATTATGCACGCCCATCATCTTTGATGAAGAGGATCCCCCTAACCGCTCCACTGCGGTAGGATGTTTGCCATTGTTGGTTTCACCAACGATTCGCAACCTCAAAGTCACAAAGATGTTGGTTGACGGTGGGGCCAGGTTGAATCTGATACCTCCCAAGGTCATCAGCAAGCTCCAGATAGCAGATGAAGAGCTCAAGGTTACTGGTACTTTCCAAGGCATCAACCCTGGCAGGAGTCATCCTAAGGGGAAGATCACACTGCCGGTAACATTCGGGGGGAGCTGAACTACCGGACCGAGAAGGTCGTGTTTGATGTGGTCGACCTCCCCCTGCCATACAATGGAATCCTTGGCTGCCCTGCACTGGCAAAATTCATGGCGGCATCCCACTATGCCTACAACACTCTGAAGATGCCAGGACCGATGGGCGTCATTTCCATTCCATCAGACAAGAAGGATGCAGTCATATCCGTGGATAAGATGTAGCGGGAAGCAGTCGCTGCAGAGGCCACGGAAGCTACATCTCCCGCCAAGGAAAGCAAGAAAGGGAAGAAAGCTAGCAAGGACGCCAACAAAGAATCCGGGAAGCGTGCCTCTTCGGATTGCGCTGTGCCTGTTGATGATTTGCCGGAGAGTTCCAATAGCATGAGATCAAAAGTTGCTGCACCTGCTATGAAGAAGGTCCCGGCAGGGTTGGTTCGCGATAATGGAACATTTACTATCAGCTCCACCCTTGATGACAAATAGGAAAGTGCGCTCGTTGCCTTCCTGCGGGCGAATGTCGATGTGTTTGCTTGACAACTATCTGACATCCCCGGTGTTCCCAGGGAGGTAATCAAACACCACCTTGATGTCTGCCCGCATGCCCGACCCGTTAAACAGAAGGTCCGAAAGCAAGCTTTAGAGTGGCAGCAGTTTATTGTCGAGTAGATCAAGAAACTCGAAGCTGCTGGTTTGGTCAGAGGAGTATTGCATCCAACTTGGTTGGCGAATCCAGTGGTGGTGCGCAAGGCGAATGGGAAATGGAGGCTTTGCATAGATTTCATAGATCTAAATAAAGCATGCCCGAAGGACCCATTCCCCTTCCGCACATCGATCAGCTTGTGGATTCCACCTCTGGATGTGACCTACTTTCCTTCTTGGATGCCTACTCTAGGTACCACCAAATTTTCATGTCCGAGGAAGACGAAGAGAAGACCGCGTTTATAACCCCATGCAGCACGTACTGCTTTGTATGTATGCCCTTTGGGTTAAAAACCATTGGTTCCACTTTCGCAAGGGCAGTACAGATTGACTTTGATTCTCAGCTGCACAGGAATATTGAAGCTTACATGGATGATATAGTGGTCAAAACCAAGGACAAATCAACTCTCATTCAGGACTTGGAAGAGACCTTTGCAAATCTACGCAAGATCAACTTGAAGATGAACCTAGAGAAGTGTGTGTTTGGCGTTCCTTCTGGCAAGCTGCTTGGCTTCTTTGTGTCCCACCGGGGTTAGAGGCCAACCCTGAAAAGATCAAGGCAATTAAGCAGATTCAAGCACCCAAGGCAGTAAAAGACGTAATGCGTTTGACTGGATGTGTTGCCGCACTAAGCAGGTTCATTTCTAAGTCTGCAGAACACGCCCTGTTGTTCTTCAAAATCTTGAACAAGGCTGGTCCCATGGAGTGGACCCCGGAGGCAGACGTTGCGCTGCAGGATCTGAAGACCTATCTTTCCTTTGTCCCCACCTTAGTCGCTCCAAAACCACAAGAACCGTTGCTACTATACTTAGCGGCAACCAATCAAGTGGTTAGCGCAGTGCTGATGGCGCAGCGGGAAGTAGATGAAGAAGCAGCTGCAACTGCTATCCCCTCTGGATAAGGAAGTGAACTCGCCCCGGCAAGGTCAGAGGCAGATCAGAACAAGGAGGAGCGGGGTAATGGAGATAGCTCCAAGGTCGCGGCAAGGAAGAAAGTGGTGCAGCGCCCAGTGTACTTTGTCAGCTCCCTGTTGCAGGGGGATAGGTCGAGGTACTCTGGCGTGCAAAAGTTGATTTTTGGCCTCATCATGGCCTCAAGGAAACTGCGCCACTACTTCCAAGCCCACGAGATCACGGTTGTCACCCGCTTCCCCTTGCAACGCATACTGAGGAACCCTGAGGCCACTGGCAGGATAGTGGAATGGGCTTTGGAGTTATCCAGCTTTGGTTTGAAGTTCGAGAGCACATCAACCATTTAGAGCAGAGCACTAGCTGAGTTTATTGCAGAATGGACGCCTACCCCTAACGAAGACGTGCTGGAGACAGTTATCCTCGGCAAGGAAGCGCCCCAAGAATGGATCATGTACTTTGATGGTGCCTTCTCCCTACAAGGTGCAGGAGCTGGCGTGCTTCTTGTTGCTCCCTCTGGGGAGCACCTCAAGTACGTGGTTCGAATGCATTTCCCTCGGGAGAAGGCTACCAACAATACATCATAATATGAAGGACTCCTTGCCGGGCTCAGGATCGCAACAGAACTGGGACTCAAGAAGTTGATCATTCGTGGAGATTCACAACTTGTGGTGAGGCAAGTGAACAAGGATTATCAAAGCCCATTGATGGAGACATATGTCGAGGAAGTGAGAAAGTTGGAGGAGCACTTTGATGGATTGCAAACAGAGCACATACCATGTGCGGAAAATAGCATTGTTGATCATCTGTCAAAGTGAGTTGCGCAAAAACTCCCTGTGGAACCAGGGGCTTTTGTTCTCCATCTGACTCAACCCTCTGTATCCCGGCAACAATGGCCAGGAAGAGGAGGAAACTGGACTCTAGCAAGCCTCTCCAGACAGAGCTTCCCGAAGCCCCCTGCAAAGAGCTTGGCGGGAACAACTCCCCTTTGATCTGTGAGCTGCACCCTCTTGCCAAACTACCAATCTCTGCGGTCGAGGAGTGCCCTCCCACGAATGAGGAGGTGCCACTGGTCCTTGTTGCCGAGCCTCAGTCTCCAACTTGGGCGCGGCACATAGTCCATTTCCTCCAAACAGGAGAATTTCCCGAAGAGCAAGAAGAAGCTGAAAGAGTAGCCCAGAGGGCCAGTAGGTATCAGTTCATTGACGACGTGCTATACAGAAGAAGGCCCAACGGAGTGAAATTGAAGTGCATTTGTCGGGAAGAAGGAAAGGATTTGTTGGCAGAGATACACAAGGGTATATGCGGCTCCCACATTGTATCGAGGGCCCTGGTTGGAAAAGCCTTCCAGCAAGGTTTTGACAGGCCCACGGTCCTCCAAGATGCAATTGAGCTAGTCACCAAATGTGAAGCCTGCCAGTTCCACTCCAAGAATATCCATCAGCCTGCTCAAGCTCTCCAGACGATCCCTTTGTCATGGCCCTTCTCGGTCTGGGGGCTCGACATCTTGGGCCCCTTCCCCCGTGCTACCGGGGGCTTTGAGTTCTTGTTCGTTGCTATTGACAAGTTCACAAAGTGGCCAGAGGTGGAGTCCATGAGGAAGGTGACCGCATAGTCAGCTATCAAGTTCTTGACAGGATTGGTGTGCCATTTCGGAGTACCCGCCAGGATCATCACTGACAATGGCACCCAATTCACAAGTCGCGCCTTCATGCAATACGTTCATGCCCTCAGAAGCAAAATCTCATTTTCCTCTGTTGCCCATCCCAGAAGCAACGGACAAGCTAAGAGGGCAAACGCTGAAGTGCTGCGAGGACTCAAGACAAGAACATTTGATAGGCTGTAGAAGTGCGGCAGGAGATGGATCGACGAGCTGCCGGTGGTTCTTTGGTCCCTCCGTACGACACCAAATCGAGCTACCGGGCAGACTCCCTTCTCCCTTGTCTATGGGGCAGAAGCAGTTATCCCCACGGAACTCATATACGGATCACCTTGAGTGCTTGCCTACGATGAAGTAGCGCATGAACAACACAGGCGTGACGACGCTGTGCTACTTGAGAAGAACTGTCTCCGGGGCTGCTACGCGTGCTGCACACTACCAGCAAGCCCTACGTCGCTATCATAGCCGCAGGGTTCATGCCTGGAGCTTTGAGGAAGGCGACCTTGTCCTTAGGCGTGTTCAGTCCGCCAAGGGTGCATACAAGTTGACACCGAAGTGGGAAGGCCCTTACCGGGTAGTACGAGTCACCACACCCGGTGCAGTCCGTCTGTAGACTGGAGATGGCATTCAGTTGCAAAACTCATTGAACATTTAGCATCTCTGTAAGTTCTACCCGTAAGGCGCGGCTGTCGGGCCCTGCCCGGCAGCTACCCTTTTCTACAAGCCTTTGCCGATGTTGCATGTAACCCTTAGTACAAAGCCAGGCGCAGACCCTGAGCAACAAATGAATAAACAAAGCGCTGGGGGGCCCCCGACAAGATTGCATGCATGCATAAGCATATCATGAGCATAGCATGATCATGTAGATGCGGTCGCATGTAGCACTGTTTTCATCTGCACTATGTTGCAGGGTTCTTGCCGTGGACTTGATCCCGAAGAGAACAAATGAAGACAAGCCTACACAGCGATCCCCGGCAAGCCAAACCGATAAGTTTCTTCTTATCCATACCTGCTCTGTAAGGTAAAAACTTGTGCATATGAAAACCTCGCTACCTTCGAAACATAGGTGCTCCCATCCTTTGTCCTGAATGTTGCTTCGAACAAGGTGGTTGTAGTTTCCTTTGATGGAAAGGGTTTGACGAGGGGCCGGTCCCTTTTTATAGTTTTATGCCCGGCAGGCCTTGCCCCACGACAACGAACTAAGGGTACCGGCAGGATAGTTTACCGGGGGAAACTTGTTTACTTGAACGTATAGAGGCACCTCCCCTCTGCATGGACATGATACATGCACAATTACCCGGCAAGACTTGTCTTTTTCATTAATATGCTGATAAGCAAGTACTGATCTTACAGAGCACAAACATGGATAAAGATGTTTACATAATTTAGACTAAAGTATGGCAAGTGCCTACATGTTTTAGACTGAAAAAAAGATAAGTGCCCCGTAATGCCTTTGCTCTATCCTCATCCTCCTCGGAACCGGAGGGGGAGATGAAGAAGACGGAGGGAAGACCTGACTGGGATTCGGCACCTCCCCAGGATCAGGAGGACACCGTTCCTGGGCTGGGAGGAAGGAACCGGAGGGCACGTGCAGGTGGTGGTGCTGTCGGGGCCCAGCCGGTGATGATGGTGCTGTCGGCAATCACGCCACATCAGAGCGGTCATCCCCGCTCTTGACGCGTCGTGGGTTGCCGCCACCCTCTTTGTTGCTGTCGCTCAAAGAGGCATGTCCGCCGTTGCACAAACTACCGATACAGCGACTAGGGAGGACGCCAAGCGCTCCGGAGGACCCCACAGAGAGCATGGTCGTCTCCGCCGACCCGAGGCCAGAAGAATACTGTCCCCTTGAGAAGCATGCACAGGCATAAGAATCCCGCCCGTGCGCAAAGCAAGTGGTCCCCCGAGGGAGGAGATCCGCCGTAACCAATGACGAACCACCCCCGCGATCTCCTACGCGCAGCGAGCGGTCTTTTTCGTGGTCTTCCTTCATCGCCATGGGCGAAGAAGGGATAGGCCACGGGCGATTACCACGCTTCGTGCCCACTATGGGCTCCGACGCGGTGTCACTTACAAGGCCCCTAGCCAAGGTTGGGACCGTGGGCGGCCCAGCAACGAGCACGATGGAGCCGCTACCTCCGACGCTGCCACCCCGCCGCTCGCGCGCCCACCCAGAGCCTTTCTTACCCACACCGAGCATAGGACCACCACTCCAGGCCAGAAGCTTTGTGTGGGAAAGGGAAGGAGACTCTACCTCAGTAGAGGCGTAGCCGCACCCTTCTTGGGAAGAAAGGGGAAAAGATGCCTGGAATTAGCCCCTCGCTCGCTTCCCTTTTTATAGAAGAACGTGGCTGGGGGCTGACTTTACACCGCGTGGCAGAAGACATGGTCGGGGGGGAGGCTGATGCCTCAGTAGGTAACCGCCCCTCTCCACCAATCCAAAGAAGAATGAGCCCCTGCCATGACTCTCCCTCCTGCACCACGCGCCTCCGACACCTACCCCACTCAATGCATGCAGCATACGTGGCAAAGGATAAGGACGTGGTGGGAGGAGTGAATTGGCAGTCGCTCCCCCGTGCGTTAAAGTCATTCACGGGCCATTACAAAAGTGGCCCCACAGCAATTGGCATCACGCGACACGCGGGAAAACCGGAAACTGACTCAGACACAGGTTAATGAAGAAGCAAAGAAGATCTCAAAAGGACGAGCTACCGCAACCCGCTCGCCTGTGTACTAGATAGGGCCTACCCCGATGACGCTTGGCAGCGCGTTGAGGCCAGGCCCGGGGGCTCCTGTCGGTGCAACAAACCACCAGGTGTGTTGCCCGGACTATACACAGGCTCAAGAGCAAAGTTGCGACATTCAAGACAAGGCCAAGCAGAACAGATGGCTCTTTGAGAAATCAAAGGGTGGATCAAGAAGACCAAGACCAACCAAATAAGCAAGATATCACTAAGGGAAACCCTCCCTTGCCGGGCAGGCGAGCTTGGCGGGTTCAAGGTTACCCCAAGACAAGCCTCAAGACTCCCCCGGCAGGCTTGCCGGCTATGCCAAGGGCGGATTACCCCGCCAAAGCTCGACCGCTCCACCTCACAGGAACGCAAGTCACCCATTGGTGCTGTGTCGAGCCCCCAAGTGACTAAGTGGCTATTATTTGGTATGTGGCAGGCCATTTCTGAGGAAGATCATCCCTAAATGACACCCGTCTAGGCGACGTGTCGCGCGGACAGGCAAAAAGGTGGCTAAATGGCATGGCAAGGCTTGCTGGGCTACGCCACGATGTGACATTAAGCGGTGCATTTAATGCGCCTTGTCCTGTCCGCGGAGTTAGGTATGATAGCACTGTGGCTATCTAATCGTTGGATAAATGACTATTTTTCCATTGTGGTAACCCCTTGACCTATAAAAGGAGGGCTGTGGCTACCTTAGAAACGATTCGGACCCTTGTACACTCGGACGCGCGTAGCTGCTCTCGCCCCGAGGCGACCTTGCCCGGGCTAGAGCGATGCATCTCCACCACGATCCTTCCATCAATCCACCAAAGCAGGAGTTGGGTTTTACGCCTCACAGCGGCCTGAACCTGGGTAAAACTACCTGTGTCATCATTGCTGTGCTGCTCTATGCTTTCTGCTCTTTGTGCAATGTGCTCTTCCCCCTTGCCGAACCAAAAGGGGCCGATGGCCCCATAGGTGGCCTTGTGATACCACGATAGAAGCCATGGCGCGAGCCCAACTCCTGCTGAGATTCCCTCCAGTGGCCGATCATATGGATGAGTGGAGAGCCACCATTCAGAGTTTGATCGCTTTTGCTGAAGCGGAAGGATCACAGCGGGCAGGCCTGCCCCGGTGCCCGCAAGCAACAGCCATGGCCCGAGCCGCCGATCGTGTTGAGGGGGCCACTCCAATGGTGTAATCCCCTCCACGACAGCCAGTGCAGAGGCTACAGCCCAAACCACACGACCAGGAGCCCGACGAGGCATAAATGGCTTCATCTGATCCTCAGGCCCATTGAGATCAGCGGCAGGTACTGGAAGATCGCTGATGGGAAGACGTGCGCGTTAATATAGAACGACACCGCAAAACCCGCCGCCAATCTGACAGGCACAATGGCCCAGACGTCGACGAACCCGCACCCAGTGAAGGCGGATACTTGCCTTTCGAGGTTGGGTGCCCTGCCTTCACTCGCGAGCTGCGGCAAGTCCGTTGGCCATCTGCCCGTGTTTTCAAACCAGAGATACCAGAAAAGTATGATGGAAGGCTGAACCTGGCAGAGTTCTTGAGCATCTACACCATCGCTGTTCAAGCCGCCGGAGGAAGAGATGAGAAGGTGTTTGCCAACTACTTCCCTTTGGCACTCAGGCCAGACATGAGGTCATGGCTAATGCACCTGCCGGAGAATTTCATTTCGTCCTGGGCTGACCTGTGCAATGAGTTTGTTGATGCCTTCACGGGCGGCCATCAAGAGCCAGGACGACCCAACGATTTGCAGCTCCTTCCGCAGAAAGAAGGGGAGAGTTTGTAGAAGTACATGCAGAGGTTTAGCCGAGTGCACAGGAACATTCCAGATATCCACCCGGCAGCTGTGATTAACGCGTTCCAGTCTAACGTGCACAACAGAAGGATACGTTCCAAGATGAATGTCCAGTTGCCCAAGACTGTGAATGAGCTATACACCTTGGTGGATAAGTGTGCCCATACGGAGGAAGGGAGGCGGCTCCTCGGGGAAGAGGATGGCATCGAAGTTGACTCAGAAGATGATGATGATGCCACTAACCCGAAGAGGAAGAATAAGAAGCACAACAAGAAGCGCAAGGAAAAGGCAGTACTGGCTGTTGAGGGTTCTGGCACTCCTAGTACCGACAAGAAGGCCAAGACCGAAGCCCCCGGCAAGGAAGTTGTCGCGTGCACTGATTGTTGGGAGGCTGCAGCGGCCGAAAAGGCTGGGAAGGCTGACGGACTGTACTGCAAGATCCACCGGACCAAGGGCCATGACCTCCAAGAGTGTCACCAAGGTGAGCAACTTGTAAATAAGCAGAGAGCTAAGTACGAGAAGCGTGACAAGGAAAGAAACCAAGAAGGTGCTGGCGGGAAGGGCCGAGGCAGCAGAGGAGGCCGTCGCGGAAAGATTCCCCAGCATCAAGGAAAACTTGCTAGAGGCCACGAGAAGAAGGAAGGTGATGACGAAAGTGATGAAGGGGATGAAGAGGAAACCAGTGAGCAAGAGTTCCAGAAAGCCATTGAGGCCCTGTGCATTGACGGAGGCGCATCTTTGCACTCCTCTCACCGCCAGCTTAAACAGTGGGCGCATGAGGTCAATGTCGTAGAGCCAGCGGCATACTCTCGGAAACCATTCAAATGGGCCCACATGCCCATCATCTTTGACGAAGAGGATCACCCCGACCGCACCATCGAGGTAGGGTGCTTGCCATTGTTGGTTTCACCAACAATCCGCAACCTCAAGGTCACAAGGATTTTGGTTGACGGTGGGGCAGGGTTGAATCTGATTTCCCCCAAGGTAATCGGCAAGTTGCAAATATCAGATAAAGAGCTCAAGGTTACTTGCACGTTTCAAGGACTTAACCCTGGCAGGAGCCGTCCTAAGGGAAAGATCACACTGCCGATGACGTTCAGAGGAGAATTGAACTACCAGGCCGAGAAGATTATGTTCGACGTGGTCGAGCTTCCTTTGCCGTACAATGGGATTCTTGGCCATCCAGCCCTGGCAAAATTCATGGCGGCATCCCACTATGCCAATAATACTCTGAAGATGCCAGGGCCAATGGGCGTCATCTCCATCGCATCAGATAAGAATGACGCAATCATATGCGTGGATAAGATGTATCGGGATGCGGTCGTTGCCGAGGCCGCAGAAGCCACAGTTCCCGCCAAGGAAAACTTGAAAGGAAAGAAAGCTAACGGGGATGCCGACAAAGAATCCGGGAAGCGCGCCTCTCCGGAGTGCGCTGCACCCATCAATGATTTTCCAGAGAGTTCCACTAGCAAGAGATCCAAAGTTGCTTCGCCTGCTGTGAAGAGGGTCCTGGCAGGGCTGGTTGGCGCTGATGGTATGTTCACCATCAGCTCCACCCTTGACGACAAATAGGAAAGCGCGCTTGTTGTCTTCCTGTAGGCGAATGTCGATGTGTTTGCTTGGCAACCATCTGACATCCCGGCGTTCCTAGGGAGGTAATCAAGCACCACCTTGTTGTCTGCCCTCATACTTGGCCCATCAAGCAGAAGGTCAAAAAACAAGATTTGGAGCGGCAACAATTCATTGCCGAAGAGATCAAGAAACTTGAAACGGCTGGTTTGGTCAGAGGAGTGTTGCATCTGATGTGGTTGGTGAACCCGGTGGTGGTGCGCAAGGCGACTGGGAAATGGAGGCTTTGCATAGACTTCACATACCTGAATAAGGCATGCCCAAAGGACCCTTTCCCCTTGCCGTGTATCGACCAGATTGTGGATTCCACTTCCGGGTGCGATCTGCTTTCCTTCTTGGATGCATACTCCGGGTACCATCAGATATTCATGTCTAAGGAATATGAGGAGAAGACCATGTTCATAACCCCATGTGGCATGTACAGCTTTGTGTGGATGCCCTTTGAGTTAAAAAGCACTAGGTCCACTTTTGCAAGGGCGGTGCAAATTGGGTTTGGGTCTCAGTTGCATAGGAATATTGAGGCTTACATGGATGACATAGTGGTCAAAACCAAGGACAGATCAACGCTCATTTAGGACTTGGAAGAGACCTTTGCAAACCTGTGCAAGATGAACTTGAAGTTGAACCCTGAGAAGTGTGTGTTTGACGTTCCCTCCAGCAAGCTACTTGGCTTCTTTGTGTCTCACCGGGGGATAGAGGCCAACCCTGACAAGATCAGAGCGATCGAGCAGATTCAAGCACCCAAGACAGTCAAGGACGTGAGGCATTTAACTGGATGTGTTGCCGCACTGAGTAGGTTCATTTCCAAGTCTGCCGAGCGCGCCTTGTCGTTCTTTAAAATTCTAAAGAAGGCATGGCCCATGAAGTGGACCCCAGAGGCAGAAGCCGCACTGCGTGACTTAAAAGCCTATCTTTCCTCTGCTCCCACCTTGGTCGCTCCTAAACCACAAGAGCCATTGCTGCTATATTTGGCGGCAACCAATCAAGTGGTTAGTGCAGCGCTGGTGGCGCAGCGGGAAGTAGATGAAGGAGCAGCCGCAGCTACTATCCTCCCAGGAGAAGGAAGTGAACCAGTCGCAGCAAGGTTGGGTACGGATCAGGAGAAAGAAGAGCAGGGTGGTGAAGGCAATCCCAAGGCCACGACAAAGAAGAGGGTGGTGCAGCGACCAGTTTACTTTGTTAGCTCCCTGTTGTAGGGGGCTAGGTCAAGGTACTCTGCAGTGCAGAAATTGATCTTCGGCCTGATCATGGCATCAAGGAAACTGTGCCACTACTTCCAGGCCCACGAGATCACAGTTTTCACACGTTTCCCTTTGTAATGCATACTGAGGAACCCTAAGGACACCGGCAGAATAGTTGAATGGGCATTAGAGTTGTCCAGTTTTGGTCTGAAGTATGAAAGTACCTCAACCATTCAGAGCAGGGTAATGGCGGAGTTCATTGCAGAATGGACACCTGCTCCAGATGAAGAGACGCCAAAAATAGTTATACCTGGCAAGGAGGCACACCAAGAGTGGATCATGTACTTTGATGGTGCCTTTCTCATTGCAAGGTGCAGGGGCTGGCGTGCTCTTCGTCGCGCCCACCGGAGAGCACCTCAAGTATGTGGTCCAAATGCACTTTCCCCGGGAGAAAGCTACCAACAACACTGCAGAATATGAAGGGCTCCTTGCCAGGCTCAGGATTGCAATAGAGATGGGGATCAAGAAATTGATCATCCGTGGAGATTCGCAGCTTGTGGTGAGACAGGTTAACAAGGATTACCAGAGCCCATTAATGGAGGCATACGTTGAAGAAGTGAGAAAGTTGGAGGAACACTTTGACGGATTGCAAACAGAGCACGTGTCGTGTGCGGAAAATAGCACTGCTGATTATTTGTCAAAGTGTGCCGCACAAAAGCTCCCTGTGGAACCAAGGACCTCTGTCCTTCATCTGACACAACCATCAGTATCTCCGTTGATGATGGCCAGGAAAAGGAGGAAGCTGGACTCCGGCAAGCCTTTACCGGCAGGGCCTCCAGAGGTCCCCGGTAGAGAAGCTGCGGGAATAACCCTACCTCTCTTGGTGAGCTGCACTCTTCCTCAGGACCACAAGTCCTTGCGATCGAGGTAGGCGCTCCCACGAGTGAGGAGGTGTCGTTGGTCCTAGTTGTCGAGCCACGAGCTCCAACTTGGGCGCGGCACATCGTCCGCTACCTCCAAACTGGAGAACTTCCCGAAGAGCAAGAAGAAGCTGAAAGAGTAGCCCGGAGGGCCAGTATGTATCAGTTTTTCGATGACACATTATACAGAAGGAGGCCCAATGGTGTGAAATTGAAGTGCATTTGCCGGGAAGAGGGGAAGGAACTATTGGCAGAGATACACAAAGGCCTGTGCGGCTCCCATATTGGATCAAGAGCCTTGGTTGGAAAAGCTTTTCGGCAAGGTTTCTACCGGCCCACAGCCCTCCAAGATGCAATTGAGCTAGTCACCAGATGTGAAGCCTACCAGTTCCACTCCAAGAATATCCATCAACCTGCTCAAGTTCTCCAGACGATCCCTTTGTCATGGCCATTTTCGGTCTGGGGGCTCGACATCTTGGGCCCCTTCCCCTGTGCTACTGGGGGCTTTGAATTCTTGTATGTTGCAATTGACAAGTTTACAAAGTGGCCGGAAGTGGAGCCTGTGAGGAAGGTAACCGCACAATTAGCTATCAAGTTCTTGAAGGGATTGGTGTGCCGTTTCGAAGAACCCACTAGAGTTATCAAAGACAATGGCACTCAATTCACAAGCCGCGCCTTCATGCAATACGTTCAAACCCTCAGAAGCAAGGTTTCATTCGCCTCTGTTGCTCATCCCAAGAGCAATGGACTAGCTGAGAGGATGAACACCAAAGTGTTGCGTGGGCTCAAGACAAGGACTTTTGATAATCTGGAAAAGTGCGGCAGACGCTGGATCAACGAGCTGCCGGTGGTTCTTTGGTCCTTCCGTATGACACTAAATCAAGCTACCGGCTAGACTCCCTTCTCCCTAGTCTATGGGGCAGAAGCAGTGCTCCCTACGGAACTCATATACGGGTCACCTCGAGTATTTGCCTATGATGAAGTAGAGCAAGAGCAACACCGGCATGACGATGCCGTGCTCCTTGAGGAGAACCGTCTCCGGGCTGCTATGCGTGCTGCACGCTACCAGGAAGCCCTGCGCTGCTATCACAGCCGCAGGGTCCATGCCCGGAGCCTTGAGCCGCTATCACACCCGTCCATAGGCATGTCATGCAGACAGGTAGAAGATGATTAAGCGGCATGGTAGGCTTGCCGGGCTGCATCCTCAGTGTGACACCTAGCAGTGCATTTAATGCACACTGCCAGAGTTAGGTATGATAGCACTATTGGCTATCGAATTAGTAGATAATGACTGTTTTGCCACCGTGGTAACCCCTTAGCCTACAAAAGGAGGGCCATGGCAACCTAAAAAAGGATTCGGACCCTTGTACACTCATACGTGCGTAGTCGCTCTCACCGAGGCGACCCTGCCGGGCTTGAGCACTGCGTTTCCATTATGGTCCTCCCTTCCATCCACCAAAGCAGGAGTATGGTTTTATGCTTCTCAGCAGCCTGAACCTGGGCAAAAACCACCCGCATCACCACTGTCGTGCTGTTCCATGGCTTCCTCTCTTTGTGCTACGTGATCTCCCCCTTGCCGAACCACAAGGGGCTGATGGCCCCATAGGTGATCGTGTTCCACCACGACACACCTGTATGCCCTTCGGGTTAAGGAGCATTGGTGCCACCATGCAGTGACTAATGCACATCGCGCTGGGGCCGCAACTAGGGATAAATGCGGAGGCGTATGTCGACGACATCATGGTCAAGTCGCGTGTGGCAAGAACCCCGGTCGAAGACCTGGAGGAAACGATCGCCAACCTGCGCAGGGCGAATCTGAGGCTTAACCCTGAGAAGTGTGTTTTTGGGGTCCCATCCGGCAAGCTGCTTGGCTTCCTTGTCTCGCATTGAGGGATTGAGGCCAACCCCGAGAAGGTCAAGGCAATTGAAAGGATGCGCATGCCTCAGACCCTCAAAGAAATGCAAAAGCTGGCGGGATGTGTGACCTCCCTGGGGCGCATCATATCAAAGCTTGACAAGCACACCCTACCATTCTTCAAGATGATGAAGAGAAAGGGCTCCTTTGAGTGGACCCCGGAAGCAGAGGCAGCCTTTAAGGACCTCAAGATGTATGTCACGAGCCCGCCCATCATGGTGGCTCCCCGCTCCCGCGAGCCCTTGGTTCTCTACCTTGCTGCCACCCCGCATTCGGCTAGCGCGGCACTCGTAGCAGTCCGGGAGGAGCGCGCTCGTGCCAGAGTGGGGCCAGATAGCCCGCGTGAGGTCGTGGAGTCGCTCAAGCCCTCGTTACCGTAGGACGGTGCCCCTAGGGCCCTTGCCCCTTCGTCACCCGACGAGACGCCCGGGCCCCACGCTCCCCTAACAAGGCAAGCCGCTGCCGACGCCCCATGCCTCATCGAGCATCCAGTGTACTTCGTCAGCATGGTGCTATGGGATGCGCATGCTACCCTATGTAGCAGAAACTCCTCCTCGCGCTTCTCGTGGCCTCAAGGAAGTTGCGCCATTATTTCCAAGGCCACCCCATACAGGTTGTCTCCACATACCCCCTAGAGAAGGTGATGCTTAGCCCCAACGCTGCTGGAAGAGTCGCCGAGTGGAACATCGAGCTGCAAGCCTTCCAGCTAGAATTCAATACGACCAGGGTCATCAAGGGGCCGATGCTCGCCGACTTCGTGGCGGAGTGGACAGATACCCACGACCAAGGGCTGCGTGAGCACCAGTCCCTCGCGCCAGGCGACGAGGCGCCCGATGGTTGGGTCATGCACTTCGATGGTGCCTTCGTGCAGGAGGGCGCGGGAGCTGGGGTCATGCTCGTTTCCCTGACCATGGACAAGCTCTACTACGCCGTCCAGCTGTGCTTCCAGCGCGGCGAGAATGTCTCCAACAACATTGCGAAGTACGAGCGTTTGATTACAGGGATCAAGGCCGCGGCCGCTCTGGGGGTCAAGCGCCTCACCATCAAGGGTTATTCCCAGCTCCTCGCCAACTTCTCCAACAAGGAGTACAAGCCAAAGGATGAGCTCATGGTGGCATACCTGGAGGAGGTGCGTAGAATTGAAAAGCGCTTCTTGGGCTTGGAGTTGCAGCACGTCCCGCGAGGAGCGAACAAGGAAGCGGACGACATCGCCAAGCGGGCATCTCGCTGCAAGCCCCAAAACCCTAGCGTCTTTGAAGAGAGGCTCTTCATGCCATCAGCTACACCCTCGACGGCTGGCACGATGCTACCTTTGGAGGAGCTACCGCTTGCACCGGCCATGGGTGCCCCAGCTTGCGGCCTGACCTCAGGAGCCCATCTGCTTCTGGCACTGGAACCTCAGGAGGGCAGCTGGGTCGAGGAGCTCAAGGCATATCTGCTCCATGGCAACTTACCAGAAAAGGACACGGAAGCAGAGCGCGTGGCTCGACAGGCCACTGCTTATTGCCTAAGGGACGGCGAGCTACAAAGAAGGTGCCCTAACGACGTCTCGCTAAAGTGCATATCGGAGAATCTAGGGTGCGAACTGTTGGCCGACATCCACGGGGGAGACTGCGAGCATCATTCTTCGTCGCGTACGCTTGTGGGCAAGGCATTCCGCAGCGGGTTCTATTGGCCTACGGAGCTCCACAATGCCACTGAGCTAGTCCAGTCCCGCGAGGCTTGCTAGTTTCATGCCAAGCAGATCCACCAGTCGGCGCAGGGGCTCCAGGCGATCCCACTCTCATGGCCCTTCATGGTCTAGGGGTTGGACATACTGGGCCCATTCCCCCGGATGGCAGGCGGCTACCGCTACCTCTACGTCGCCATTGACAAGTTCACCAAGTGGGCAGAGGTGGAGCCTGTGCGCAACATCCCTAGAGGCTCTACCGTCAAGTTCATCAAGGGCCTCATGAGCCGGTTCGGCGTCCCCAACTGCATGATCACCGACAACAGCTCCCAGTTTACAAGCAACCTCTTCAGGTCATATTGTGCTAACCTTGGAACGCAAATATGCTACGCCTCGGTGGCACCGCGATGTACCAGCAAGCCTTGCGGCGCTACCACCGCCGCAACATCCGCCCCCCCTCCCCTCTCGAGGTCGGAGAACTCGTCCTGAGGTGAGTCCTCTCCAGGGAGGGCCTCCACAAGCTCTCGCCCATGTGGTAAGTCCCGTTTAAGGTCGCCCGCGTCTCTAGGCCAGGTGCCGTGCGCTTGGAGACGGAGGACGGGGTCCCCGTGCAGAACACCTGGAACATCTAGCACCTCTGCAAATTCTACCCGTGACACTCTCACGTAATAATGAGTGGGGCTGTACATGCCCCGGAGTCTCCCAGTGAGCTGTTCCACGGCCTCGCGGGAGCTCCCGCCCACGCCCAAGTGGAAGCCCCATGCTCCGTGCTGGTGGAACGGTCGAATAATGACCATACCCACGCCCAAGTGCAGACCCCATGCTCCGTGCTGGTGGTAAGACTAGTGTAGGTGCCGGACGCAGGATCCTTTTCCTCCTTTTTGTAAACCGGATTTGCAGTTTCTGTGAATAGAGCTTGAACTTTTTCTATTTGCTCAAAGAGGGTTGGGGTTTTTCCTTGTAGCATTTCCGTGCTTAAATTTCCCCCGAGAGCTGCAACGGACGCCTGATGCCCCCCTCCCGAGCGTCCCCCGAGCGGGAGCTCGGCATGGTGTTTGCGCTCAGGTCAGCTCTAGCGGCATTAAGGGCCCGGGCCATAGTAGCCGTGGGTTTGCCCCTGTGCACACCTCTCCAAGACTCTGGTGTCTAAGTCCTCGCGCGACGCTCATGAGCGAGCCAACAGGCACACGTTGCCCTTGGCCTCTCGCCTCGGGAGTGCTCATCTCCTGGCCTCGCTCGGGCATCACGACCCGGCGTACCAGCAATGATCAACCCTCGCTCGGGGGCTATGGGCATGGAATAAGCACAAGAGAAAGGTGGCCTTGAAAAGCACGAATACGGTTCGGTACATCATTAAGGAATTTTCAGCAATACCCATTACATCCCCGTGGGGCCATACTCAAAATGTTGACGGGTAAGTAGAAGAAGGACAACCTAAGGAGACACATAGTCAATATTGCTATCATCAGATCATCCACATGGTCCTCCACCCACTCCCCCAGGGCATCCCAAATCACCCTGGGCACCAGGGCTATCACAGCCACGATGCCGAAGTCGGGGTCCAAACGAAGGAGGTGACTGAAGACGCGCGTTGACGCATGCGCAAGGAGGTCACGGCTTTCTTCTTCCACGAGCCTGCCCACCCTCTTCGCGCCTCCTTCAAGCCACTCCATGATCCTGGTGAAGAAGGCAAGGTAACACGCATCATCAGGCACGAGCGGGCTGGAGACGCCCTCCCGGCAGACGTAGTTCAGGGCACGACGAGCCCTTTGCTTGAGGTCGCGGAACATCTTGGAGCACATATGCTGCAGCCCCCGAGCTCGGCTCGCCTCGTCTGCTGCCTGCTCCGTGAGGAAGGTGACATCCCCCACTTGTTGATAAAGGGATGCCAGCTCGGCTTTGGCCGCAGCCTGGGCATCCAGCGCCGCCTTCTGGCGCCTCTCCGCCTCGGCCAGCTTCCTCTTGAGGTCGTCGATCTCGTCCTTCAGCTCTCCGTGCCGCACATGGAAACAAGTCTCCTAGAGCTTCAGTTTCTGATGGTGGTCCTTGATGAGGACCCGGCAGACCGCCGCGATCCCCACGTCGATCTCCGTCTGGACCCTCGCTTCCCAGGAGGCCAGAGAAGCCTCGCCGGTCATTACTTTGCGCCCCATCACCTCCAGCCCCTCCTGCTCTAGGCTTTGCTCAGACGCCTCCAGCGCCAACGCATCCTCAAGAGTGTGGAGCCTCGCTTCGCACGCTGATGGACCTTCCGCTGAGGCACTCAGGGCGGCTTCGCGCGCTTGAGCTTGCCGCTCGCGGTTCTTTGCAGCCTCGCGCTGTCGGTCCACAGCCTCAGCCTCCTCGAAGGCATGGTCACGGGCTTCTTTCGCCGTAGTAGGGGACCTCTCGTCCTTCGAGCGAGTGGACTCACGCTGTAGGTGGCTAAGATTGATGGTGACCCCAAGCCGGTGCTATTCGCGTGCCAGGCACAAGTACTCAGCCTCAAGATGCGAGTCGACGCTATGAAGCTCCGCTCCGAGCCAGTCCAGCGCGCCTATCGCATCTTGAAGGAGGCCAAGCTGGACGACGACATGGCTGCGCGCGAGCTCCGGCGCCCAGCCCGGGCTTTGTTCCGTGCTCCAGTCCATGGCGGAGACACGGGAGGGCCCGGCCGCGCTCGCTGAACACCTGATGCCGGCCGCCCCCCTGTCCAACTCCCCCGCCTAGGGCGTGGCCCTGCGCGAGCTCGACACTTAGCCCATGGGGATCATCGACTCACAGGAGACCCGATCACCAGCGAAGATTGGTGGGGGAACCCTCACACTATTCTCGCGAGCTTGATGTGGTGTCCGAGGGAGGGCGCCAGGGATGCAGAGCTGAGGCCCGCTTCAAGTCGCCTCGAGAGGGGCGTGATTTCCCTGGCGCGCGCGGGCTCGGCCGTGCAGCCCGCGGGACACGCTACTGCGGCAAGCCCTCCGCCCTCAGGAGGTGGAGGCGGAAGCACCCTTGACTCTTCGCCTGTAGGAGACCTGAGGAACAAGAGCTTAGGGAGGCTTGCCATGCGAAAATCGAGGAGAGCAGGGCACTTACTCGTCCACGACAACCCACTTTCTTCTCTTCAGGGCCCGCGGCGACGAGCTGGCGCCGTCTTCAAGCTGCCCCTTCATCCGGAAGGCCCGAGGCCCAGGGGTCGGCGCTCTAGGGCTTGACGCGAGGCTCCCGCGCTTGGGGCAGTGGCCGCGCCCCCAGGCGGAGCGACGCCCTCATCGTTCGAAGGCGCAGGGGCAGGCCGCTGCGTGATGGGCGGTTCGATGCGCCCCTCCGCTGTCGCCAGGGGCGCTTTGGCCTCGAAGCCCTCAGGGCTTGGAGCCACCTAGAGCGGGTTGTCCCGAGGGCCCTCATGGCCCTCGGGAAGTAATCCCCACTCATCAAAGTGTGGCATCCCCCTGGCGAAGTCCCTCCCGCTTGTGTAGTTGTACAGCAGGAACCTTTCCTAAGGAAGCACACCTGCTTCCCCGCTGGTCAAGAGGCGGAATATCCCACTCGGCATGTTGGGGGTGGCAGCGTAGCCACCTGGAGCCTCATGGCATCCTCGCGACCGGTGAAGACCCACATTGCGCGGGAGTGGCGCTCTAGGGGAGCGATTTACCGTCGGATGAACTCCCTCACCACCATCGTCACCGCCACGCCCGCCGCCCTCATGTCAGCCATCCTTGCCGTGACCCGCGAGAGCCTCGGATCGTCGACCCTCTCGTGCTTCCACCCAGAGGTCACCTCCGCCGGGGACGACGGAATTTGGAGTAGGGGGCTGAACTGGGATGCGTCGACATACACCCATTGCCTCCGGAAGCCCTCCGCATCTGAGTGGATCTCCAATGTGATGCCCTCACCCGCCATCTCGCTCGCTGTGCAGAGCGATACGCACCTAGAGCACTGCTCACCGGTGGTCAGCCGCAGGGAGAAGAAGTGGCGGAGCAGCACCACCGATGGAGCGATGCCTATGAAGGTCTCGCACAAGAACGCGAAGGCGGAAAGGAGGATGATGGATTCTGGGTCAAGGTGCAACGCATGGACATGATAGTGCGAAAGCACAGCGTTGAAGAAGTCCGAGAACGGTGGTAGCAGTCCGGAGAAGAGGGCATGGAGGTGATGAGCAATGGTGGTAGCCTCCAAATCGGTGGAGGGCCGAGAATCGGGCCAGATCTTCGTCGCCTTCCATTCGTTGGAATCAACCGCGATCGCTGGGAAGCCCTTGTTCAGCGCTTCACGGTTGAGCACGGTGGACCGACCCAGGGCGGGTTCCGGCCCCGCCGTGCGGCCGCCGCCATCTTGGCCCTGCTCCTCTCCCTTTGGGGGGCCATGGCGATGCAGTAAGCTGAGGGTGGCGCGATATCCGACAGGCATGGTGCAAGCTTGCTTGAGAAGGAAGGAGCGGAAGATGGGCACACAGTGGAGCAATGATGGCCCTGCGGTGCGCGCCAGGCCTTTTGTCAGCCTAGGCAACTGTCGAGGCGATGTGGGGAAGTGGGGGCGCCCACGTCCCGTCCCGTCGTGTGCCATGCATCAAGCCTGGCCCGCAGGCGGTTAGGGCCTGCGTCGCTTCGCCCTCTCCACTTTGCCTTCGTCTCGAAGCCAGGCCGAGCGCGCCATGGGCCCGTGGGCTACTGTCGGAGTCCTGGGACCGGGAGTACCCAAACCCGTCTGCCTGCGGCCCAGCACGCGGTATCGTCGAAGGCCCAGTACGGCCCAACTCCAAGGCTTCATGAGCAAGACCCTCGCGAGGGCCCCCCGCCTCGTGAGGCGAATGACATCAAGGCCTCCCTAGGAGCGGCCTCCCGAGGCTGCCTGATACGTCTCCATCGTATCTACTTTTCCTAACGCTTTTGCTCTTTGTTTTGGACTCTAATTTGCATGATTTGAATGAAACTAACCCGGACTAACGCTATTTTTAGCAGAACTACCATGGTGTTCTTTTTGTGCAGAAATAAAAGTCCTCAGAATGGAACGAAACTTTTTGGAGATTTATTTCAGAATATATAAAAAATACTAGAGCCAAGAACCACCGAAGGGGGGCCCTGGGTGAGCACAACCCACCAGGGCGCCCCCCCTCCAGGCGCGCCCAGGTGGGTTGTGCCCACCTGGTGGCCCAGCAGACCATGATTCCAACTCCTTAAATACCTATATTTGCAGAAAATATCAGGGAGGAAGAATTATCGCGTTTCACGAGATGGAGCCACCGCCACCTCCTATTATTCATCGGGAGGCCAGATCTAGAGTCCGTTTGGGGCTCTGGAGTGGGGGTCTTCGATCTTCGTCATCGCCAACCCTTCTCCATCACCAATTCCATGATGCTCCCCACCGGGAGTGAGTAATTCCTTCGTAGGCTTGCTGGTCGGTGAGGAGTTGGACAAGATTCATCATGTAATCGAGTTAGTTTTGTTAGGGCTTGATCCCTAGTATCCACTATGTTCTGAGATTGATGTTGTTATGACTTTGCCATGCTTAATGCTTGTCACTTTGGGCCCGGGTGCCATGATTTCAGATCTGAGCCATTTATGTTTTCACCATTATATCTATGTTCTAAATCCGATCTTGCAAGTCATATTCACCTATTACATGTTATGATCCGTAAACCCCGGTGTGATAGTAATTGGGATACTTTCCGGTGATGACCGTAGTTTCAGGAGTTCATGTATTCACTATGTGCTAATGCTTTGTTCCGGTTCTCTATTAAAAGGAGGCCATAATATCCCTTAGTTTCCTTATGGACCCCGCTGCCAAGGCAGGGTAGGACAAAAGATGTCATACAAGTTATTTCCATAAGCATGTATGACTATTTACGGAATACATGCCTACATTATATTTATGAACTGGAGCAAGTGCGTATCGCCCAAGGTTAAGACTGTTATATGACGAATATCATCCAAAGAATTCACCGATCCAATGCCTATGAATTTTCCACATATTGTTCTTGCTAAGTTACTACTGCTGTTGCTACTGTTACACTTGCTAAAAAATCATTGCTATCGCTGTTACCATTACTGTTACTGTTATAAAAAACTATCATATTACTGTGCTACTGATCACTTTTCTGCAGATATTTAATCTCCAGGTGTGGTTGAATTGACAACTCAACTGCTAATACTCACAAATATTCTTTGGCTGCCCTTGTGTCGAATCTATAAATATGGGTTGAATACTCTACCCTCGAAAACTGTTACGATCCCCTATACTTGTGGGTTATGAAGACCTTTTTCTGGCACCGTTGCCAGGGAGCATAGCTATATTTGTTGAGTCACTTGGGATTATTATCTATTTATCACTATGTAGAATCTGAAGGATACCAAGACTAAGATTTTTCCCTCTAAGACGAGGGGAGGTAAGGAACTGCCATCTAGCTCTCCACTTGATTCACCTTCTATTTTGAGTAGACTTGCAACACCACCACATGCTATTAATCCGGATATGTTGCAAGTTATTGATGATGCTACTTCTGTTATGAATGCTACTCATGATGATGCTAGTACCTTGCTTGATGATAATATGGCACTAGGTGATTTTCTTGATGAACAAATTGCTAGAGCTAAAGATATTGAGAATGTTGAAACTGATGAAGAACTTGAAACTCAAAATCTCGAAACACCTATTAGGCCTAGCTCTCCTAGATATGAGTTACCTAAGATACCTAAAGGTTATGTTATGGATGAGGAGACAGCTAGAGATTTTCTTGCTTGTAATGATAGAGATGATCTTAAGAAATTATTATGCAAACTGAAAGAAAAATCTTTGAATGCTAAAATGAAATATGATCCTAAGTTTGCTACTTCTCCTATCTTTGTTGATGATAAGGATTATGAATTCTCTGTTGACATAGAGTTAATTACTTTGGTTGAATCTGATCCTTTCCGTGGCTACGAAACTGAAACTGTTGTGGCACACCTTACTAAGTTAAATGATATATTCACCCTTTTTGCCCATGATGATAAAATTCGCTACTATTATATTCTCAAATTACTTTCTTTCTCATTAAAGGGTGATGCTAAGACATGGTACAATACTCTTGCTCCTGTTTGTGTGCGTAGTCCCCAGGATATGATTTATTACTTCTCTGAAAAATATTTTCCTACTCATAAGAAAATAAGCTGCCTTACAGGAAATATTTAACTTTGTGCAAATTGAAGAAGAGAGTCTCCCACAAGCTTGGGGGAGGCTTCTCCAATTGCTTAATGCTTTGCCTGATCATCCTCTTAAGAAAAATGAAGTACTTGATATCTTCTATAATGGACTAACCGATGCTCCTAGGGACTTCCAAGATAGTTGTGCTGGTTGTGTTTTCAGGGAACGAACTATTGAAGAAGCTAAGGAATTATTGAATAACATATTAAAAAATTATGATGATTGGACACTTCCTGAACCACCGCCTAAACCCACTCCAAAAAGAGGGGTATCTTATATCTCAGTCCTGAAGATATGCAAGAGGCAAAGAAAAGTATGAAGGAAAAAGGTATTAAAGTAGAGGATGTTAAAAATTTACCTCATATTGAAGAAATACATGGACTTGACACACCACCACCAAAGGTGGTAGAGGTAAACTCTTTGATGAAATTTGATGGAAGTGACAACCCTTATAATATGCATCCTAGTCAATGCCTTTATGAGTTTGACAACTACATTAGAAAACAAGATCACTTCAATGAAAATGTTATGAAGCAATTGAAATATAATTCTGATATGATTGCTCACTTGAGTGACTTGTTATTTAGAATATCTAATGATGTAAGAGGTGTAGGAAAACATGCTTCTATAGTTCAAACTCAACTAGAACAAGTTGCTAAATCTCAAAGAGAATTGCTTGATGAAATGAATAATAATATAAATGACTTTGCTGTTAGAGTAGCAATTAGAGGAGGTATAATGACTCAGGAACCACTTTATCCTGACGGACACCCTAAAGGATTTGAACAAGACTCTCAAAGAGTTAACACTGTTGCTCCTAGTCCTTCTAAAAAGAAAGGAAGAAGAAAAATGATAGGACTTTGCATACCTCTAGTGAACCTGAAGTAGAAAAACCTCTTGAAGATAATAATAATGTTTCTATTTCCGATGCTGAAACTCAATCTGGTAATGAATATTCACCTAGTGATAATGAAAAAGATAATGATGATGTTCATGAAGACACTCAACCAGGCAATGATAAAGAACCAGATAATTATGTTGAGATAGAACCTGCTGTTGATCTTAATAACCCACAACCTTAAAATAAAAGATATGATAAAAGAGACTTTGTTGCTAGAAAACATGGAAGAGAAAGAGAACCATGGGTTCAAAAACCCATACCCTTTCCACCTAAATCAACTAAGAAAAAGGATGATGAAAAATTTGAACGCTTTGCTGAAATGCTTAGGCCAGTCTTTTTGCGCACTCGTTTGACTGATATTTTAAAGATGGCCCCTTATGCCAAATACATGAAAGACATCATCACTAATAAGAGAAAGATACCGAAAGCTGAAATATCTACCATGCTTGCTAATTATTCTTTTAAGGACGGAGTACCTAAAAAACTTGGAGACCCAGGAATACCAACTATACCTTGCTCCATCAAAAGAAATTATGTTAAAACTGCTTTGTGTGATTTGGGAGCTGGTGTTAGTGTTATGCCTTTCTCCTTATATAAAAGACTTGATTTGAATAAACTCACACCTACTGAAATATCTTAGGAATTGGCTGACAAATCAACTACCATACCTATCGGTATTTGTGAGGATGTGCCCGTTGTTGTTGCAAATGTTACTATTTTAACTAACTTTGTTATACTTGAGATGCCCGAGGATGACAACATGTCGATTATCCTTGGTAGACCCTTCTTGAATACTGCAGGGTCTGTTATTGATTGCAATAAAAGCAAGGTCACTTTTCATAACAATGGTAATGAACATACGGTGCACTTTTCGAAGAAACAATTCCAAGTGAATGGTATTAATGTTATAGAAAAATCTCCTACACTCACTATCGGAAGTTTTCAACTACCTCTACCTATTGCCAAAAAGAAATATGAAATGCTTATTATTGGGGACATGCATATCCCCGTTGAGGTAACTTAGTGTTTTACGAAAGTTCTTTGGTTTCATGCTAATTGAAGGTGGTTGTTAATAAGACTTGATCAACCTTATTAATGGATCATTTTTAGAGGTATGAAGTTGATGAATTTAGTAAGCACAACCTTCGGCTCCCAACTTTTGTTCTCTGTTTTTCTTAGTTAAATAAAATAAAATGCCATGTTTTGTCTGTTTTCTGAATTTCCTGTACAATAAAAAATTGACCCAAAAATAAAAGTTCACAGAATGCCCTGAAAATTTAATACGATTTTTTTCTGAATATTTCTGAATTTTTGGTGCAAATAACATCAGAGGGGGGGGGGTGCACCAGGTGGGCACAACCCACCTGGGCGCGCCAGCAACCCCAGGTGGCCCTGGTGGGTTGTGGTCCCCACATGGGCCCCCTCACTTATCTCTTTACCCCATGTCATCACCTACCTCCAGAAAAAAATCACCATTGCTCTCTCTCTCGTGTTCTTGCTCTCAAACCCGCGGATTTCGATCTCTTTGCTCGAAGCTCCATTTCCGAAACTGTTTTGGGGGATTGCTACTTGGTATGTGACTCCTCCATTGCTCCAATTAGTTTTTGCTTTAGTGGTTTATATTTTGAATAATTATCTATTCTTGGTGCTGCTGTAGATGAGCTTGCATGTTGAATTCTTAGAGTTCTAAGTAGTTTGAATGCTTATTATGGCCTCTATGCATCCCTATGAGTAGTTGCTATCAATCTTGTGAAGTTTTGTTGACAAACTTTTTTTGTGACCCAAAAATTTCAGAAATTTGTACGCAAATAAGATGAACTTCTTTGGAAGGAGTTCTTCGAGGAGGAGGTTCTCGGAGGCATCTTCTAGTAGTGGCTCAACTCGTCGGTCTTATGTTGAGCCAAGTGCAATTTTAATATGGGATGCCGCTATCAAATCATGCTTATGGTCATGCGACGATTTCATGGTGAATGCAGGTATCAAAGAAGAATTTGAGCAATATGTTCCCAACGCCGAGCTCGGTCCCAACATTGAAGATAAGTGCATCCAGCATCTCAGCCTCACAGAATCGTTTACTTGAGAATTTAAATTTCATCCTCATGAGTCTAGAGTTTCGTTTAAACTTTATGACCGTCCAATTACCATGCCTCTAGACGCATTTAGTGGTGTGTGTAAAATTCTATTTTGGGGTTCGTTGGACGAACCACCAAGGTCTGAGTATGAGTCATTTTTGATTAATCTTTGCTACGGTGAGGATAGAGGAGTGACCCAAGGTAGAATAAAAAGTTTTCATTTCCCATCAATTCAATACTCTGCACTGTTCAATGGCATATGCATCGTAGGCAAACAAGATTGTAGTACACTATGTGCTCCTGACTTGAGCCTCATACACACTGCTCTCATCGGTGTTAAATGTTATAACCTTGGGGTGATTGTTGCATGCAGATTTCAACACAACGCTGGTAGTGGATATTTTTATGGGGGGATTTATGCTTCACGTTTAGCAAAGGAGCTGGGTGTATCACCTTGGCCAAATGACCCCATCCTACCTACTCAGTACTTAGACTTTGAGGCCATGAAGTGCCATAAGTTCCTTAAGGGCAAAATCAATGATTATACTTATAACTTGTAGTTCAATAAAAAATCCATTGTGCATACCTTTTTGCCTGCGCCTGCTCTCTTTGATTTTCACAGCAAGGGAAGGTATTACGTTTTTGAGAGCGAGTCCCGCACGCACAACGCGGAGGTCGTGTCTACTTGGCAGGCTGAGGAGGCTGCACCAAGAGCCTCCATGAGCTACCACTCTAACTATTATGCAGGCCATGAAAGGTGATAACCAAGCTAGCCCAAAAGCCTAAGCTTGGGGGAGTACGTGTCTCCACCGACATTACATTCATGTTCACACATTTCATTCCAATTGTCGGTGTTCACATTTTTTCATTGTACTATCCGTGCTAGATTTATTTTCTCGCTTTCTTCTTGTGTGTTTGAAAAACTTTGAGAAAATCTAAAAATGTTTCTTGCTTCTTTTCGGTTTTTCTAGTTTAGTTAGCTGTAGTATTAAAAAGAAAACCCAAAAGGACTTTCTTGTTCTTCTTCTTGCATGTTGGGAGCTTTCCCGTGTAAATAGTTTTTCTCATTTTTGTTTTTTTCTTCTTTCTTTAATTTCGCGTTCTTCCAGAAAAAACAAAAAATCCAAAAATATTTCAGTATGTTTCTCTAAAATTCTTTTCCTTTTGTTGAGTTATACCAAGGAGAAGACCACGATGAAAATATTGAGTGGCTCTCATATGCATTATTTTTTATCTAACAAAGAGCCTAAATTACCTTGTCTTCTCCTTTATGAATAAAATGTTAGCAGATTCCAGCTTAGTAAACGGCACTCTTGCACTGTTATTATTTTCATACCATTCGGTCATGCAAGTGAAAGGTAATAATGATGATATTTGATGAACTGGCTGTGGCAGAGAGAAATGGGTATGAACTCAACTTAGTATCCATGATTTAGCATATTATGATCAAACATGTTTGCAATGACAATTAGAGATTATAGTTTCCCATGCCATGCTGAAGTAGCTAGGAGTGGATAATGATTTATCTTGGATGTCAATATTGCGTTAAAATGATTGTGATGTAGTATGATGATATGGTATCCTCCACCGAATGTTTCAAGTGGCTTGACTTGGCACATGTTCATGCATGTAGTTGAATCAAAACCAACATAGCCTCTATGATATTTATGTTCATGGTGTCTATATCCTACTCATGCTACTATCCAATGTTAATTATTCATAATGCATGTTCATGACCATTTTCGCTGTCTAGCTAGCCGCTTCTCAACCTACTTGCTGGCCTTCACCTGTACTAAGTGGGAATACTGCTTGTGCATCAAAATCCTAGAACCAAAGTTATTCCAGATGAGTCCACCATATCTACCTATATGCGGTATTACCCTACCGTTCTAAGTAAATTTGCATGTGCCACCTGTAAAAACTTCAAATAAACATCCGTTTTTGTCAGCCTGGATTGTTCATAGAGCGACATGGGGTAGTTAGTATCTTCCATGCTAAGCGGGTTATTGTTATGATGAGTGTTTATTCACTCGTCCTTGCACGAGAGGGGCGGTAATAAGGATTCCTAGTCCTGAAATAAAAAATTGCAAATAATTAAACAAAACTCCCCCAGGACTGATGTTGGTATGGATGGTTCCCGTGGATTCGGCTAGCCATGGAGTGTGTTTGTTGGTGGAGGGGGACTAAACCTTTATTTTTATCGCTTGGGAACCGCCACTAATGTGTTTAGCATGGAAGATATTGATAACTTTCGATCATGACGTAAACAGGAAGGGTGCATTTCCCAAAATTTCATTTACCTCTGTTTTAAAAACTTTGAGCTCTAGCACTGCTGCAAATCCCTGCTTCCCTCTGCGAAGGGACTATCTATTTAATTTTATGTTGAGTCATCACCTTCTCAAATAAGTGCCAGATCTGAGAGCACTATTGTCATCCTCATGCATTGTGTATAGTTAATGTTGGATGCATCATGACTGGATCTTCTCTACCATGAATTACAATGTTTAGTCGCTGCTTGAACTTTGGAAGTACTCTTCATTTATGTTTTGCGGTCTCAGAAAGGGCTAGCGAGATACCACTATTGTCATATTATATCATGGTTGTTTTGACAAAGTGTTGTCATTCGAAATATCTTATTATTGCTCGCTAGTTGATTATGTGTAACACCCCATGTCATTAGCCACAGTAATCACTTTTGATAATGACAAGTCAGCAAGTTTAACAGTGCTTGATCATCAGTAGCATCATATTGCATTTCAACTCCTAAGTTAGAATTCAAATTTAAATGAAAGTGGAAAATAAAAGTTATCCAACATAGGAACTAAAATGTTCAACGAATAGCAAATATTGCAGAGGCTATTCTAAAATTGTAACCAACAATTAATAAATTATTTAGGTGGCTCTAACATTACCAAAATAGCAAGGATTAATGCATTTTATTTATTATAAAAATTGTGTGAACTCCAATTGCCTACAAACCAATTTTTGACAGTGGCAGATAATGCCTAGTAATTAATGGAACAATTGCATGTTTTACATGTAACACCCTGGATTTTGCCCATTTTCTTTTGCTTTTAATTTTGGTCCAGATTTGCTTTTCTGTGACTTAGTGGTCTTGAAACCTGGAGAGATCACCTTTGATTCCTCTCCCCAGTGGCTTGTCAACTTCCAAACCATCCCAAGATCAAGTCATTTCCATCTTGGACCAACTCCCAATATTCTTTTTCTTGGGAATATTCCTTTTTCTATTAAAGGAATAACTCTGTTTGCCCTGAGTTGTGGAGCAACTCATATTTCCATCGTTCCCAAAATTTTCAAATAATTCCCATAAATCCTTTGGGACATATCTTATACAGATATGTCAAAATATTCCTTTCCATACCCAAAAATATTTCACAAATATTCCTTTTTCGATTCTGTCATATTGAGAAGCAAGTACCCTTTATATTTGATTGCTTGCTCTCAAACTTTTTGTGCACTCTTTCCAACCCATATCATTGCCACATGCCAAAATTCAACTTTATTTGGATATTAAATCTCTCTTGGCTAATTTCCAAAGTTTCTGGGCAACCGGAATCTTTGTGAAGCAAGTGCTAGCTAGGAGTATCCAAATGAGTTGAAATTTTGCAAGCATCTTAATATGCTCAAATCATGACTCTCCACCAAGTTTCAACCTTATCCAATCATCTATGTGAGCATAGCATCAAATCTTTGTTTCTGGTCATTATTCTGGGTTGTGAAGCAACTATGTTTTATGTTTCTCCATAACTCCTAAATTTTTACCAGGACATTAACCTATCTATATAACACCTCTCCACAAAATTTGGGCTCAATTCATCTACCCAATAATTCCCTAGAATTTCCCTAAGATTCTGTCCAGTGGGGTGCTGTGTGAAGGAAGTACCACTTTGGTTTATCCAAATGGTATGAAATTTATACAGTATCCTCATATGACCAAATCTTCATGTTATACCAAATTTTAGCTCAAGTGGCTACTCCATGTGAGTGCTACTTCAAGATTTGAAATTCTGGCCAGTGTGGTCATTTGTACTGCAAGTGCTATTTCTCCTCATCCAAATGGGCTGCAACTTTGCAGAGATGACCACCTTAGTGTGTGATCACTCGCAGATAAAAGCCCTGAGTCTAGTTCCTGCTCAATCCCCCCTCAAATCATATCAAACACCTTGCTAGTGCATTGTAACCAAGCTTCCTCTTGTCAACTCCTGGCTTCTTTAGATGATCTTTCACTTCCAGAATGCCTTGAGGATCAAGGACTTGCTGCTAGACAACGAATTAGGCAATAGAGTGCACCGTGTACACCAGTGCACATGGTGACCACGCAGCCAATGTGCAGTACTGGCGCTCTGTGCAATGGGGTCCTCGGCCTTGGCCGTTTCCTCGCGGCCTTGCCACCTAGTTATGTCCAGCAGCTTCATTTCGTCGTCGCCCACACTCTGGACCCCTCTCCCCCTCTCACGTCCCCTCCCTCGCAGTACACGACGGCTCCCGTGACATGGCCGCCCCCTGTCACCGACGGGACCGGTCGATGGAGCTCTCCCGAGCCATCCCGACCCTGCCTGAGCTCTCTCCGCCCCTCCTTGACTGTCCGGGAAGCTTCTCCCCTCCTCCAAGCAAGCTCTGGAAGCACCGGGACGCCGGCACACGCGTCGCCGCGGCGGTGCTCGGCCCTCTCCGTTGCTCGCCTATAAATAGGCTGCCCCAAGCCCTCACAAGCTTACCATAGGCCTCCCCTAGTTCCCAGGACTCCGCCCCACTTCTTCCCCGAGCCGGAGAACCTCTCTCCGACCACCATCATCGTCATGGCCGCCGTGGCCCTTCTCCTTAATTGGAGCTCAGCCGAGCCCCTCTCCTCCTCCCGAACCCTCCACCGTGTTTCCCTCCTTCCGGCGAGCCGCCCCACCCCATCTCCCCTCGCCGGAGTTGGCTACACCACTGAGTCCCTCCACCACCGCCCGCTCCCTGTACCTCTCCTGACGCCGCCCGTCCCCGCCTCCCCACTCCTTCCCGGCGCCCGCTTCGCCTCTGAACGGGTGCGGCTGGTCTTCCCGCGCCCGTCGGTGCCCGCGCCGTGGTCGGAGACGGCCGGCCCCCTCGCCGCCTTCCCTCCCCTGCTCCTTCTCTGTCTCTCTGAAGAACAGGGCGAGCGGGAGGAGGGGGACGAGCGCCCGTGCCCCTCCCCTGCACCTGGGCCCTGCCTGGAAGTGGCTCCAGCCACGGGTCCACGTGGATAAGTGGAGACGCCTTCTGCGGTTTCCGTTTGCTCCAAAGGAAAACGTATTCTGCGAAAGTGTGCGATCCGCCGAGCTGCCAGGGACCACGTTGGAATTATTCTATTTGCAGATAGGTCCCTGACAGAAAAACCTTCATAACTTTTTGCTCAGAACTCCGATCGAGGTGATTCCAAAGCCCACGTCTTCGTCTCGTTGAGCCCGTTCCGATGGAGTCATTTTCATAATGTTTACACACTATGAAAATGACCATTTTGCCCTTGTCCATAAACAGCCCCTCCGAGAGAGAACTGTTTCCGGCAATCACTTCCGCGACCATTCCGCACTTCTCCCCGGTGTATCCCTTCATCCCCAGGCAAGCCACAACTCTCATCTGCATCATCGCATTGCAATGTCATAGTTTGACTATTTGCTTTATCAGTAAGTATGAGTATCTGTGAAATGAATTGGATTATGCAATGATCGAGTTAATTCTCGGATAGGTGACTACCATGTTGAGTACCGGATTATTAGTGACTAGTAGCCAACCCACTTGTTGATACTGTGATGTTGAGATCACTGTCTATGATTATTTTGGAGTTCATCCGGCAGTTCGTAGAGATGAATTAGTAGCAGTGGCTTAAACATATTGGTTCTTGGATTGTTTATTCGGGGATTAGATATTTCATGGTTGACCTTGAGTCACCTGTCCGGACTTATCCGTGCAGCCACATTTGCCGGTATGGGACGGCCTTGACTTGGTCTGATCGCGTGCTCTTTCACCGGTACCGCCCGACAGGGAAGGTTATGCGTGCGCGCTACCCTGGCCCGGTAGGCGGCGATAACCTTGTGAGAGCAGTTGAGTTTTGTGCCGGCGTCCCTATTTGGGACAGTTCAGTTTGGCCACGACAGTGGCAGGTGTCACGAGGTGACACAGGGGCCACCCAGGGTTTGACTCCGGGGGAGGATGATTGCCGGTGGTACGATGGGAGAGTCACGGGTCTGGCAGGTTTCGTTGGAGCAACGCTGATCCACCCGAATGGGATCACGAGGTCAGTGCTCCATAGTGTGAGTAAAGTGCGCAACCTCTGCAGAGTGTAAAATCTATTCGAATAGCCGTGTCCACGGTATTGGACAGTCCGTCCAGACCTCACTAGGTGGTCAACCATGGTAGTGATGATAATGATGGAAGAACTCGTCGTATGATCAGAAGTACTCGGTGGTTCATGAGTATTCTGAGGGTTGTGAGACAACCCGGAGGAGAGTAAGTTTGTCAGACTTGACATGCAGATGGAATCAGGTATTTGATATGTTAGCCATGGGATGGCTGTGAGTTGAGTGGTCGGATGACCACATGCTTAAGGATTGGACTTGGTACAGGTTCTGATTGGATCCTGAGATTATTTGAAGTATGGATTTAATACGCTTTACCTTACTGCTATCATTTCAGTAGCTACCTTGCTAGATAACCATGCTGGTTAATTTTGGATTGCTATGATGTTGTCTTGCTTTAATGCTGATGTTTGCTGTGAGCTTGCGAGTACATTCAAAGTACTCACCTGGCGTGTCATGCCAGTTTGCAGGTCATGCCGTGATTGCTTGCTTTCCGAGGATCCTGTGCTTGCGATCTATGATATGCGTTCTAGCCAGAGTCCCTGCGGAGTGGAGTCCATCACCGTCATCGCTATTTCGCTGCCGAGAGAGAGTTACTCCACTGTTAGCATAGAGCTACCCCGGGCAGGCATAGTGTTGGCGTACCGATGTAATCCTTGTACCGTTGTAACCATATCTATTGCAATAAAGAGCTGATTTGTTCTATGCCAATAGTGTCGTATTCCAGAAGACTTGTCCTTGGGCTGGAATATGGGGTGTTCCGGTTTACTCTGAGCCGGGGTGCCACAGAAGTTGGTATCAGAGCAGGTCTGGCTATAGGACGCCCTAGTCAGCGCGAGCGTTAGTAAGCGGTAGTATAGAGCCTTGTCGGTTTGCTGCACTTGTTCGTTGCACTTGTTTGCTGCATAGCATGCATATAGACTAGTTATCATTAACGGTTGCCCTGGTGAGTGTAGGTGGCATCGGTTTCGATTCACTACCTGCACCCTCCAGTTGCATGCTCCTTGGTGTTTGGTGTCATCTTCGTCCCAGCGGAGTGATGCCAAGGTGCCTGGTTGTATCGATCCCTTGCAGGATTGATGCACAGGTACCACACCAATATATCCTTTTCAACCACCCCTATGGTTCGGTGATAGACATGTTTCTATCCCAGATCGTGCCATTCCTCTAGCCGTTTTGGCAACCCTTACTGATCCTTGCTATCAGAAAAGGGCAATGCCTGCAAGCCTTTCTCTCCACCACTATCTTATTCCGCCACCTATTCTTTGGACGTGTACGGTTTTCTTCCGTACGCTTGATGATGATGTGGTCGTAACCTCTGTGTTCTGACCCCCGACCACCAAGTTCGTCCTCGCCACCGGTTCCATCCGTGTTAAGCCCGTGTTTGGTGTAGCCTTGTTTACACCAACTTCCTTCCACACATTTATTCACTTTCGTGCACATCGCCACAACATGTTAGACCGTAACACCAGAGTTCTTGCGAAAGTGTGTGCTTAAGTAGGAATGCATATTATTGCCGTGAATAGCTTTAGAATGTGATATTGCTTGTGTGTGTGATCTTGCTGCTTTGTGTGCTTTTGTTTAGTCGTTTATTTTGTTGTTTTTGGGCCCTTGGTGTTACCTTATTTTCCCCTTATGGAAGTTGCTCACCGACCCTGAACCCAAAGAAATCAGTGAAGAGACAGCCATTTGGAAGCACAGCTCAGCAATATGGAATCTTCAACAGACTGTGTTATATCAGGAATATCGTGCCTGAATATAAATGATATCCTGACTGGATTGGTTATCAGCACCAAGTATACATCAGTACAACTTTCACAACAGCAATGATCACATCAGCAAGAAGACAAATTGTGTACATGATCCACAGTGCATTCCGTGCCAAAGGTATGATTCAAGGTTTGAGTCTGCTACGAGTACAATTTGAACCCTGCTATGTCTTGGAAGCAAGCCATAATGTGCTATGAACTTAGAGTTCAGCAAGAAGGATAGCCGAATACCCTGTTGCATACAACAAGTAACCGACAGCAGAAACGGTAAGGTATATACATAATAGTGAGCTGTATGGGCCACGGATGAACCCTTGCCTATTTTTCTTTGGTGACGGCACCACGCCTGTGTTTTGAGCTGTTTTCGGCCGTCCGGGGTGGATGCCGATTTTTATTTCTCTTGTCAACAACTGTCCATGTTCTGAGCTGCTTTTCGGCCGTCTCGGGCAGCTGTTGAATTTCTCTTCGTAGCAATGACCCTATGCTCTGAGCTGTTTTTTTTCGGCCGTCTTAGGGAGTTGCTACTTTCTTCTTATCGACACCGTCTCATGCTCTGAGCTGCTTTTCAGCCATCTTGTGTCGGGGTCGAGTTATTCCAGTAAAAGTCCCAGATCTGAGTTGTAAAGACCGTTCTGATGGCTACTGGTTTATTTGCCGGTTTTATTCAAGGGTTCAGACGATCGCTACCCTACAGCTACAACTTGTAAAGTAACATGCCTGCCGGAATATTGGACCTGATAACACCATGGTCACACGGAGAATCAAGAACACATAAAGCCAAGTTCTTTCAGTAAAGGATCCAGGCAAAGAGAACTATAATGAAAAAGCAATATTGGCCATACAGATATGGTAATGGTGTCAAGATCAATATGGTACAGATACTCAGAGCAGTCGGGTTCGATACCAGCCACCATGGGTACATACCCACGGGTCTATCCCAATTGCAAGGACCCCATATCGAGACAACCCGCTCAGCCAACCAGATATGCTCAGAATTGTCAGAAAAACGCAACCAAGCGGGTTAGGCCAATCGAAAGAATAACTCAGCAGTTCAAATTCAACAACCATGTTAAAGTATTACACGGCCTACCATCCATATGGAGATACTGATAGACTGAATAATCAGAAGGATGAACAACAGTTTTGAAGCATATGACCTCACAAATGGAAATCAGTTAAAGACTAACCTGCCGTGAACAAGATTCTGTTGTCAGGACCACTATCAGCCAAGTCTATGGACAATATCACAATAAGACCGTACACCTTTACGCTGGTCACGACAGGTGACAGTCAAATATTTGGTAGGAGCCTTATACCCAAGACAGTGAAGATACTCAAGATGACCCAGCAATCCGTGTGAGAAGTCAGATTCCGCCAGGAGAATGGTACGATTTACAATACTATTTTTGAGCCTGGAGGACACACATCCATTTGAAGTCACCCACTGAAATGAGTAAAAGATTTCGTGTCCACCAAGAGAACCTGTTCACAACTCAGTGAACAATCGTTCATATTGGACCTCATCACGACACATCCATGAGGAATCACCCTCGGACTTACGAGCATGGCACATTGTTTGGTCAGGATAATTTATTGCCCCAGACAGGTCAGCAGATATAAAAGGATTGGAGTCAGAGTAACATATGAGGTAAGATTGGCCAGAAAAAGGGTCCAGTGAAGCAAACCACCCCGAAGCAAGGCAGTCCGTCATATAAAACTCAGTGGAAGCATTATACAAAGGTAAAAAGGAAACCCGAGTTGGAAACGGTTTCCTCAAGAGGAAATGTTCTGGTTTGATCCCTGAGCAACCAAATCTCGAGGACGAGATTTCTTTAAGGGGGGTAGGATTGTAACACCCTGGATTTTGCCCATTTTCTTTTGCTTTTAATTTTGGTTCGAATTTGCTTTTCTATGACTTAGTGGTCTTGAAACCTGGAGAGATCACCTTTGATTCCTCTCCCCAGTGGCTTGTCAACTTCCAAACCATCCCAAGACCGTGTCATTTCCATCTTGGACCAACTCCCAATATTCTTTTCTTGGGAATATTCCTTTTTCTATTAAAGGAATAACTCTGTTTGCCCTGAGTTGTGGAGCAACTCATATTTCCATCGTTCCCAAAATTCTCAAATAATTCCCATAAATCCTTTGGGACATATCTTATACAGATATGTCAAAATATTCCTTTCCATACCCAAAAATATTTCACAAATATTCCTTTTTCGATTCTGCCCTATCTGTCATATTGAGAAGCAAGTACCCTTTATATTTGATTGCTTGCTCTCAAACTTTTTGTGCACTCTTTCCAACCCATATCATTGCCACATGCCAAAATTCAACTTTATTTGGATATTAAATCTCTCTTGGCTAATTTCCAAAGTTTCTGGGCAACCGGAATCTTTGTGAAGCAAGTGCTAGCTAGGAGTATCCAAATGAGTTGAAATTTTGCAAGCATCTTAATATGCTCAAATCATGACTCTCCACCAAGTTTCAACCTTATCCAATCATCTATGTGAGCATAGCATCAAATCTTTGTTTCTGGTCATTATTCTGGGTTGTGAAGCAACTATGTTTTATGTTGCTCCATAACACCTGAAATTTTACCAGGACATTAACCTATCTATATAACACCTCTCCACAAAATTTGGGCTCAATTCATCTACCCAATAATTCCCTAGAATTTCCCTAAGATTCTGTCCAGTGGGGTGTTGTGTGAAGGAAGTACCACTTTGGTTTATCCAAATGGTATGAAATTTATACAGTATCCTCATATGACCAAATCTTCATGTTATACCAAATTTTAGCTCAAGTGGCTACTCCATGTGAGTGCTACTTCAAGATTTGAAATTCTGGCCAGTGTGGTCATTTGTACTGCAAGTGCTATTTCTCCTCATCCAAATGGGCTGCAACTTTGCAGAGATGACCACCTTAGTGTGTGATCACTCGCAGATAAAAGCCCTGCGTCTAGTTCCTGCTCAATCCCCCTCAAATCATATCAAACACCTTGCTAGTGCATTGTAACCAAGCTTCCTCTTGTCAACTCCTGGCTTCTTTAGATGATCTTTCACTTCCAGAATGCTTTGAGGATCAAGGACTTGCTGCTAGACAACAAATTAGGCAACAGAGTGCACCGTGTACACCAGTGCACATGGTGACCACGCAGCCAATGTGCAGTACTGGCGCTCTGTGCAATGGGGTCCTCGGCCTCGGCCGTTTCCTCGCGGCCTCGCCACCTAGTTATGTCCAGCAGCTTCATTTCGTCGTCGCCCACACTCTGGACCCCTCTCCCCCTCTCACGTCCCCTCCCTCGCAGTACACGACGGCTCCCGTGACATGGCCGCCCCCTGTCACCGACGGGACCGGTCGATGGAGCTCTCCCGAGCCATCCCGACCCTGCCTGAGCTCTCTCCGCCCCTCCCTGACCGTCCGGGAAGCTTCTCCCCTCCTCCAAGCAAGCTCTGGAAGCGCCGGGACACCGGCACACGCGTCGCCGCGGCGGTGCTCGGCCCTCTCCGTCGCTCGCCTACAAATAGGCTGCCCCGAGCCCTCACAAGCTTACCATAGGCCTCCCCTAGTTCCCAGGACTCCGCCCCACTTCTTCCCCGAGCCGGAGAACCTCTCTCCGACCACCATCATCGTCATGGCCGCCGCGGCCCTTCTCCTAAATTGGAGCTCAGCCGAGCCCCTCTCCTCCTCCCGAACCCTCCACCGTGTTTCCCTCCTTCCGGCGAGCCGCCCCACCCCATCTCCCCTCGCCGGAGTTGGCTGCACCACTGAGTCCCTCCACCACCGCCCGCTCCCTGTACCTCTCCTGACGCCGCCCGTCCCCGCCTCCCCACTCCTTCCCGGCGCCCGCTTCGCCTCTGAACGGGTGCGGCTGGTCTTCCCGCGCCCGTCGGTACCCGCGCCGTGGTCGGAGACGGCCGGAGCCGGCCGGCCCCCTCGCCGCCTTCCCTCCCCTGCTCCTTCTCTGTCTCTCTAAAGAACAGGGCGAGCGGGAGGAGGGGGACGAGCGCCCGTGCCCCTCCCCTGCCCCTGGGCCCCGCCTGGAAGTGGCTCCAGCCACGAGTCCACGTGGATAAGTGGAGACGCCTTCTGCGGTTTCCGTTTGCTCCAAAGGAAAACGTATTCTGCGAAAGTGTGCGATCCGCCGAGCTGCCAGGGACCCCGTTGGAATTATTCTATTTGCAGGTAGGTCCCTGACAGAAAAACCTTCATAACTTTTTGCTCAGAACTCCGATCGAGGTGATTCCAAAGCCCACGTCTTCGTCTCGTCAAGCCCGTTCCGATGGAGTCATTTTCATAATGTTTACACACTATGAAAATGACCATTTTGCCCTTGTCCGTAAACAGCCCCTCCGAGAGAGAACTGTTTCCGGCAATCACTTCCGCGACCATTCCGCACTTCTCCCCGGTGTATCCCTTCATCCCCAGGCAAGCCACAACTCTCATCTGCATCATCGCATTGCAATGTCATAGTTTGACTATTTGCTTTATCAGTAAGTATGAGTATCTGTGAAATGAATTGGATTATGCAATGATCGAGTTAATTCTCGGATAGGTGACTACCATGTTGAGTACCGGATTATTAGTGACTAGTAGCCTACCCACTTGTTGATACTGTGATGTTGAGATCACTGTCTATGATTATTTTGGAGTTCATCCGGCAGTTCGTAGAGATGAATTAGTAGCACTGGCTTAAGCATATTGGTTCTTGGATTGTTTATTCGGGGATTAGATATTTCATGGTTGACCTTGAGTCACCTGTCCGGACTTATCCGTGCAGCCACATTTGCCGGTATGGGACGGCCTTGACTTGGTCTGATCGCGTGCTCTTTCACCGGTACCGCCCGACAGGGAAGGTTATGCGTGCGCGCTACCCTGGCCCGGTAGGCGGCGATAACCTTGTGAGCCCAATTGAGTTTTGTGCCGGCGTCCCCGTTTGGGACAGTTCAGTTTGGCCACGACAGTGGCAGGTGTCACGAGGTGACACAGGGGCCACCCAGGGCTTGACTCCGGGGGAGGATGATTGCCGGTGGTACGATGGGAGAGTCACGGGTCAGGCAGGTTTCGTTGGAGCAACGCTGATCCACCTGAATGGGATCACGAGGTCAGTGCTCCATAGTGTGGGTAAAGTGCGCAACCTCTGCAGAGTGTAAAATCTATTCGAATAGCCGTGTCCACGGTATTGGACAGTCCGTCCAGACCTCACTAGGTGGTTAACCATGGTAGTGATGATAATGATGGAAGAACTCGTCGTATGATCAGAAGTACTCGGTGGTTCATGAGTATTTTGAGGGTTGTGAGACAACCCGGAGGAGAGTAAGTTTGTCAGACTTGTCGTGCAGATGGAATCAGGTATTTGATATGTTAGCCATGGGATGGCTGTGAGTTGAGTGGTCGGATGACCACATGCTTGGGGATTGGACTTGGTACAGGTTCAGATTGGAGCCTGAGATTATTTGAAGTATGGATTTAATACGCTTTACCTTACTGCAGTCATTTCAGTAGCTACCTTGCTAGATAACCATGCTGGTTAATTTTGGATTGCTATGATGTTGTCTTGCTTTAATGCTGATGTTTGCTGTGAGCTTGCGAGTACATTCAAAGTACTCACCTGGCGTGTCATGCCAGTTTGGAGGTCATGCCGTGATTGCTTGCTTGCCGAGGTTCCTGTGCTTGCGATCTATGATACGCGTTCTAGCCAGAGTCCCTGCGGAGTGGAGTCCATCACCGTCGTCGCTGTTTTGCTGCCGAGAGAGAGTTACTCCACTGTTAGCATAGAGCTACCCCGGGCAGGCATAGTGTTGCCGTACCGATGTAATCCTTGTACAGTTGTAACCATATCTATTGCAATAAAGAGCTGATTTGTTCTATGCCAACAGTGCCGTATTCCAGAAGACTTGTCCTTGGGCTGGAATACGGGGCGTTCCGGTTTACTCTGAGCCAGGGTGCCACATTACAAAAATCATATTGTGGCCTTACTAATTATAAAACAGGAGATAGGAATAAATAAAAAGAAAAAGACAAATAGAAAACAAAACAAAAATAAAAATAAAAAGCAAACCCCCCTGGCCCAACTGGGCCATAGCCCAGCCGGCCGGCCCGCTTCCCCCCATCCCTGGCCATATTGCCCCCAGCCCAGGGTCCCAAACCCGAACCCACCGACACCCACCCCCCCCCCCCCTCGTCCCCTACCCTCCAACATCTTACTAACCGAACCAGCTCACCGCTAACACAAGTTACACACCCCCCTCATACGTCATCTCCATCTCCTCCATTCCCACCTAACCACACCTCTTCACTACCATTCATCTTACACTTCACACTCCACAATACCTCCTCTCCAGACCCCTACTCACCTCGGTCCCTGCCCGATCTCCATTTCTGGACGGGCGAGCCCCCCGCGCTCGCCTCGCCGCGCCCGTCGCCGCCCCGCGCCCGACGCGCCCTCGACGCCGTCGCCGGCCTGGTCCCCGCCTCGCCTCCTCCCCGACAAGCCCCAGCGCTCGCCACCCCGGGTCCCGTCGACGCCGCGCTCGCCTGCGCTGCCCCGCGCCCGTCCCCGACATCCCCCTCGCCGGTCCTCCTCGCCGGACTGCGTTGCCTCGCCTCTCCATCGCTGGCTCCACTGAGCCTCGCCGCCCCTCTCCTCTGCAACGAACGGTGAGGCCACCGGCCTCCATCACCCCGCCCCCACCCCTCTCTCCTCGATCACCGCCGTCTCGTCGCGCACCCGCTCCCCTGCTGCTTTGGCCACCGACCCCGCGCCACGCTGCGCGCCCGACCGCGCCGTCCCTGCCCACGTTCACCGCGCCCTCGCGCCGGCCTGCGCCGCTCCTACCCCGCCACGCACGCTCGCACGCCCCCCCGCACCCGCTGCCGCAGCTCGCCTGCATCGCGCGGCACGGAGAGCGCGGGCCGCGGGGGTCACGCGCGGCGCTCGCCGCTGCGGCGGCCCCCCGCGCGCACGCGCCCGCCCCGGATGGCCTCCGGGCCACGGCCCAGTGGGGCCCGATGCCCTGTGCCACTGACAGAACGGGCCCACGGCCCAGAAACATTAAAAAAAGAAAGAAATGGAAATAAAATGAATTAGTAAAATAATTAATTAATTAATTAGTTAATTAATCAATTTAATTAATCCTTATTAGGTTAATCTAATTAGTTAATTAGTTTAATGAAATAGTAATTAATTAGTTAATCACTAATTATCTGTTCAGAGTATGACAGGTGGGACCCACATGTCAGGATGAATGCAGACGTCATGCTGATGTCATGATGACGTCAGCATACACTGTTTCGCATAATGTTTATTTAAATAAATAATTAAATTCCAGAAATTAATTAAAACTTTACAAAATCATATTAAATAATCCGTAACTCGATGAAAATACTTTATACATGAAACTTGCTCAGAATTCCGATACGAACCCGAATACGCCCTCCGTATTCCTGTCAGATGCCTCTAGCTATAAGAACATTAAACTTTTAGACCGACTTTGATAAATGAATAGTGCCAACTTTAATTAAATAAATCCGAATAAATTCCTAAATTAACTAAATCATTTATGTAGGTAGTAGAATACCCCGGCATATCATTTAGACATATCATACATATTGTTTGCATTATTGCCATGAATTTATTGTTTCTCTCCCCCTCCTTCTCTCTCGATAGAAGCCGAGACCGAAGACGCTGCACCTAGGTACGACTACACTAACGACGAGCAGCCCATTGACGACCTCTCTCTTTGCCAGAGCAACCAGGCAAGCCCCCCCCTTTAGCTTCCAGATATCACCCATTCCATTTCTCTGCTTGCATTAGATTTTGCTACTGTTAATGTATGCTCCTATTCTGATGCATAGCCTGCTGTTGTAACCTGTTCATTGTTACTTACCTGCCTATGATAAACTGTTAGTATAGGTTGGTAGTGAACCATCAGTGACCCCACCACCTTACCCTTGTCGCCCATGCTTGATTATCGATGACCGATCAACGCGATCATCGACCAGAGACCGACAACTCACCTCTCACCCCCGTTAGTTGTACTACTCTGCATAGTAACTATCGAGTGCCGAGGGTGATACCTCGTAACGCACTCCCGATGAATACTCTGCAGGTGTAGCGTTCGGTCGTGGTCATCGAGGGTGATTCCTCCTTCTCCATATCCGATACGACTCTGTCGTGCAACCCTCAGTGTAACCTCGAGGGTGATGCCTCATACGTTCACCCATGTGATTTCATCGAGTGGGAATCCGCCGAGGGTGATTCCTCGGGTTTTCCCCCTTGATGTTATGACCACATGGTTACTTTGACCTGTTACTGGCGGGTCCACCCTGGTGGGTACCCGCTGGGGATCTATGATGTCGAGTGTGCCGGAAGGGCACTCGAGAGTGTGATATTGTGGCGGAGCATCAGAGACTCTGATTGTCTCCGCTGATACTAATTGAGGTATTGGATTTGGGTTTGTGATCTGAGGGGGTCGACGTGCCCTATACGCACTACCACCACACGGGATAATGGTTATGGGCCCTCTGCGATGTACGTTTCTCACGAAAAGCTCGTCTGATTGCACGATTCACCGTGCGGGCTGATCGCCGGGACTGGGCTGGATACTTCACTGACGAGTTCAATGTCGCGCCTGCACCCCGGCCAGCCACGCAACGCGTACGGTGCCCAGGGTAATGGCCCAAGACCTCTGGGTGCATAGAGGATGTCCGGCGTGCTGACCTCTCTGCCGAGCCTGGTAGGGCGTTGCCTCGTGTTGATCTTCGAGGACGGGCATTACCCAGCAAGTGTGTTCGGCCAGAGTGATCGAGCGTGTTGGGTTAACAGTAGTGCACCCCGCAAGGATGAATGATCTATCGATAGCCGTCCTACGGTAAAGGACGCTCAGTTGTGTATCCCGATCTACTACTTGAACTGGATACATTGTTACTTAATTGAAGCTTCGGGATCGCTTTCTCGCTGGGAGTCGAGGAAGGATCTCTAGGCTTTGCTTCAACATGTTTGCTAAATAAAATGCTATTCTACTCTCTTCTACTGCTGCAAGATGATGGCCTCGTGAAGATGTTTGAAGATGCTAGTCTTCGATAGGACTAGGCTTCTCTCTATTCTGGCATTTCTGCAGCCCAGCCCACTTATACAACCTTTCTCCATTGATAATGTTGCATATGTAGTATAGATCTTGCTTGCTGAGTACTTCAGATGAGTACTCACGGTTGCTTTACTTTCTCTTTTCCCATATCCCACTTCGATGATACATCAGAACAATGGAAGCCCCGGAGCCAGATGCCACCTCAGGAGAGTACTACAGGAGGGTCCTGAGGGCACGTATTACTGGATCGAGCCAGCCGACCAGGAGTAGGATCGGAGGCTCCAGGCGGAGGCCAACGCCTTTCGATCTAGAGTCGTTGTTGTGCTAGCCTTCTTAGCAAAACTGTCTAACTTGTCTGTACTCAGATAATATTTGTATGACTGACTTATGTATTCGGATCTTCGGATCCTGGTCTGTAATATTGTGGATCTCCGTTTAATTTGTGTTAGAGTTGGTGTTGTGATATCTTCCCGTGAGTCCCTGTGCTTGATCGTGCATGTTTGCGTGTATGTTTAGTACACGATTGAGCCGGGGGCGCCACAAGTTGGTATCAGAGCGACTGCCTGTAGGAAGTCCCTTCAAATTCCTTGGCCGAAGTTGAGTCTAGACATCGAAAAACTAATTACTAACTTGGCTGTGTGGCTTACGGGCCCACGTCACCAACTGGGTGGTATTAGGATCTTTATTCCCGTCTATACTCTGGGACTCTGATCTCTCTTCTATTCGGGTTAATAAAGTTACTAAACACCACACTTAGGATCTAGTAAATTCCGTCTACCGCCGGAGAGCTGGATATCTGTGGATTTCCCTGTCATTGATCGGAATTAGTCTGATAATCATTTTCTTTCCATTGTTTTGTTTAACCTCTTCTCTCCGAGTGTATTATACTCCGAGTTGTCATTCGATAAGACGGGTGCTTGCGCATCATGAGTGCACATGGAGCACAGGATCCTTCCGCAACGAACATTCGTCGTTCGCTTGCAGTTACCCCGTTTCAGTGGTTTTTCGACGTTGATGTAGCCTTTGCTATGTCTTGTTGTGCACTTCCTTACCGCATGCCTGCGCGCGCCTTAGTATGTCTAGCTTTTGAATTTGCGCCGTTATGCTGTCCGCATGTACCCGACTCGTGTATGGATCGTAGGTCTAATCGACTACGTTATGTACTGTTACACTACTTAATTGTTGTCGAGTTAATCATGCTTGTCGCTAAACACTCGCCATTGCTTTTACTAAAATACCCCTGTTGTACTTAGCAGGATGGTTAGACCAGGTGGTCGTGGTCGTGGTACCCCTGAACAGCCACCACCGCCAGACTATATGAAAGCTATGATGCAACAGTTTGAGCTTAACCGCCAGTTCATGCTAGAATTATGGCTCAGTTTCCGCATCAGAACAACCAGAACCAGAACCCAGCTTCAATAACTTTGACAGAGTTTATGCGACTTAACCCAACTCAGTTCCGCAACTCTGACAAGCCACTGGATGCTGATGACTGGCTCCGCAACATCAATCACGAGATGGAGTCTGCTAATGTCGCCCCTGCCAACTTCGAACTTCGCGGCCTTTTTCTTAAAGGGCCCCGCCGCCTCAATGGTGGGACACACACCAAGCATACACTGCCTGTTGGAACAGTCATCACCTGGTATGAGTTCCAGGCTGCTTTCCGTACATGTTACATCCCTCAGGCAATTATGGAACGCATGAAGACCCAGTTCCGCAACCTCACTCAAGGCAACAAGACTGTCGAAGCTATCAACGGGGAATTCTTTGATCTCTCCCGCTATGCTGAAGAAGACACTCGCCACAGATGCACGCAGACAAGAGAAGTAGAAGTTCCGTGATGGACTCCACCCAGACCTCAAGCTTGCACTTGCTGCTCAAGACATCAACGACTTTTCAAATCTAGTGAACAAGGCTATTCTTGTGTGAGACCGCTCAGATGGAACAACAGGACTCGAAGAAGTGTGCTATCGTGATGCTGGCTCATCTTCGGGCTCAGCATCAAAGCGTCGGGTCTGGATTCCCCAATGGTTCCGTCCAAATACCTCTGCGCCAAAGAAACAACTAAGCGCACCACGTCTGTCTCTCCACCGCCGAGGCAGCCAAAGGCTCAAAGCTATTCAAAACAATGCTCCTCTATCCTGAAGATTGTCTGTGCTTCAAATGCCGCAAACCAGGTCACCAAGCTAAGGAATGCCGCCAGACTCAAAATCAGTTGGCTTTCCCTCGTACTGGCCATGGCAATGGTGTGGGCAACAATCAGGCCGCAACATAATACTGGGCTCGCTGCACATGGTCGTGGACACGCTTAAACATTGATATTGAAGAAGTCCAGGATCAACATGCTACTGTGATGGGGACCCTTCTCGTTTAACTCAGTAACCGCTTCTATATTATTGATTTAGGAGCATCGCATTCATTCATGTCAGAAGCATTTGCATTATCTCATGACATTGCATTCGAAAAGATGGACATGCCAGTAGGTAGTAGTCCGCACCCCTGGAGGCCAGTGTCAAACCACTATGATGGCACACAATGTCCATGTTGAAATCAAGGGATTGAATTCTTTGCCTCACCTATTATCCTGAAGTCTTCCACTATAGACCCATTCTCGGAATGGATTGGTTGAAAGCTCCACATTGCTTCGATCAATTGTGCCACTAAAGTTATCCAACTTCTTCACCCCTCCGATGAGATAGTGGAACTATACCGCCCGCATTACACGGGACGCTAAAGCTCAGATATATGTTCTGAATGCTTTGAACGCCTCACCTCTGGAAGGGATCGAGAACGTTCCTGTCGTTCGAGATTTCCGGACGTCTTTCCAGAAGAACTTCCAGGAATACCCCGGCTAGAGCTGTCGAGTTTGTCATTGACTTGAAGCCTGGCACTTTCCCTATTGCCAAGCGTCCTTATAAGAGCCTCCGCACCACCTTCTCGAGCTTAGGAAGAAATCGACAAGTCACTTAGGAAAGGTTCATCCGCCCCCGTTCCTCTGCTTGGGAGCACCTTCACTCTTTGTTAGGAAGAAGGATGGAACTAACCGATTGGTTCAGGATTATCGGCCCATTAACCAAGCCATAATCCAGAATAAGGCCCAGTTCTTTTGCCAGAATCTGGGGATTCTCCCTAACTAGATAGGATTGTAAAACAAATGGGGCTCAAAGATTCTGGGAGAAGCGGGTAGGGGTCAGATTTGGCAAAAGAACTGGGCCTAAATACCCACTACCCGCGATCAATGATCTTTATGATCAGCTTGCTGGATCCTCTGTCTTCTCGAAACTCGACTTGAGGTTGGGTTATCATCAGATCCGTGTTCATGAAGAGGTATTCCAAGACTGCATTCGTCACTCGTTATGGCTCCTATGAATATACTGTCATGTTGGCCGAACGAATGCTCAGCAGCTTTCTCCCGTCTGATGAATTATATATCATGGATTAACTCGACAAATTCGTCGTGGTTTATTTAGATGATATCCTTATATATTCAAGAATGAAGAAGAAACACGCCGAACATCTTCGGCTTGTATTGGAGAAGCTACGAGAACATTAGTTGTATGCTAAATTCTCCAAGTGTGAATTCTGGTTTGCTGAAGTAACTTACCTTGGACATGTGATTTCCAAGGATGGAATTGCTGTTAACCCGGAACGACGAGCAGGCTATTCTTGATTGGACTGCCCCGAAGAATGTCAACAATCGAAGTCAGAAGTTTTCTCGGACTCGCTAGTTATGCCGTCGATTCGTTGAGAATTTTTCCAAGATTGCAAAACCATTAACGAATCTGCTCCACAAGGTGTTAAATTTGAGTGGACAGAAAAATGTCAAGAAAGCTTTCAAAACTAAAAGATAAGTTAACATCTCTCCCAGTCTTAGCACCCTTGGATTCCCAAAAAGATTTCGTGTATACTGTGATGCATCTCGTCAAGGATTAGGCTGTTTCCTAATGCAAGAGGTAAAGTGATTGCTATGCCTCTCGACAATTGCGTCCTCATGAAGAAAAATTATCCAGTGCATGACCTTGAACTTTCTGCGGTTATTTATGCCCTAAAGCTATGGCGAAATTTCCTTCTCGGTAATCGTTGCGAGATATATACGAATCATCAAAGTTTGAAGTATTTATATACTCAACCAGATCTGAACCTTCGTCAACAAAGATGGCTCAGACAATAGCCGATATGATATGAATATCTCATACACCCCTGGCAAGGCTAATGTAATGGCCGATGCTTTGAGCCGTAAGGTTATTGCAACAATCTTATGGTGCAGGAGCCACAACCTATGCTTTATGAAGAGCTTCGCAAGTTGAACCTCCATATTGTTCACAGGGTTATCTCAATACCCTGGTTGTCGAACCAGATTTAGAGCACAACATTAAGACTATGCAACGATATGACTCTAAAGTCGAAAGGATCAGCGATACCTTGAAAAAGGAAAACCATCGGAATTCCATCTTGATGATGATGGGATTCCTATTCTTCCAACACCGTCTCTTCGTACCCAAGTTCAAGGATGAGAGAGAAACACGTTATGAAAGAGCTCATGACACTCCTCTGTCCATTCTCCTGGTAGCACAAAGATGTACCGTGACATTTATCAGAGATACTGGTGCCTATATATGAAGCGAGATATTGCTCGTTATGTTTCTGAGTGTGATGTTTGCCACAGCATTAAGCAGAAACATCAAAGGCCCGCGTGGAAATCTGCAACCCTTGCAATTCCTGAAGGGAAATGGGACAAGATCCAAATGGACTTCATTACTGGTTTTCCCAGATCTCAGAAGGGCCATGATGCTATTTTTGTCGTCATTGACCGATTCTCAAGGTTGCTCACTTTCTTCCAGTTAAGGAGACAATCACTACTAGCCAGTTAGCAGACTTGTATGTTTCCTGAATTGCGTCACTCCACGGTGTTCCATTGGAGATCAGTTCTGATCGTTGGCAGCCTCTTCACCTCCAGATTCTGGAGTAGTTTCCAAGAAGCTATGGGAACTCATCTGTCTTTCTGCACCGCTTTTCACCCTCAGTCACAGGGTCAAGTTGAACGAGGTTAATCAAGGGCTCGAAGATATGCTTCGAGCTTGCGTCACTCCTTCGGTAAGAAATGGGAGGAATCTCTCCCGTATGCCGAATTCTCTTACAAAAATAGCTATCAAGCTAGTTTGAAGATGGCACCGTTTTGAAGTTCTTTACGGACATAAGTGTCGAACCCCTCTGAATTGGTCAGAAACTGGGGGACGCTCACGTCGGACTGGACATATCCAACAAGCAAAGAAGAACAAGGCCGCATTGTCCGTGAACATCTGAAAACTGCTCAGTCTCATCAGAAGAGGAACTATGACCGAAAGCACCAGGAAATGGTCTATCAACCTGGCGAGCAAGCTTACCTCCGCGTACTCCGTTGAAAGGCACTCATAGGTTTGGAATCAAAAGGCAAGTTAGCTCCTCGCTACATTGGGCCGTTCCGTATTCTTGCCCGTCGAGGAGAAGTGGCATATCAATTGCATTGCCGCCTAATCTTTCCCAATACATGAGTCTTTCATGTATCCCAACTCCATCGCTGCTTCAAGGATCCTATTCGAGCTGTGGATCACGAAATGCTTGAATTACGGGAAGACCGTCTTATCCAGAATATCCCATCCGAATTCTTGATCAAGCTGAACGTCGAACTCATCAGAAATCAATCAAGTTCCTCAAGGTTCAGTGGTCGAATCATTGAAGTGAAGCCACTGGGAACGCGGAGGATCGTCTTCGTGAAGAATACCCACTTTCTTTCAGCTTCCTCTTATCTCGGGACAAGAATTCTTGATAGATGAGGAGAATGTAACACCCCATGTCATTGCCATAGTAATCACTTTTGATAATGACAAGTCAGCAAGTTTAACAGTGCTTGATCATCATTAGCATCATATTGCATTTCAACTCCTAAGTCAGAATTCAAATTTAAATGAAAGTGGAAAATAAAAGTTATCCAACATAGGAACTAAATGTTCAACGAATAGCAAATATTGCAGAGGCTATTCTAAAATTGTAACCAAAAATTAATAAATTATTAGGTGGCTCTAACATTACCAAAACAATAAGGATTAATGCATTTTATTTATTATAAAAAATTGTGTGAACTCCAATTGCCTAAAACCAATTTTGACAATGGCAGATAATGCCTACTAATTAATGGAACGATTGCCATGTTTTACAAAAATCATATGTGGCCTAACTAATTATAAAAAAGGAGATAGGAATAAATAAAAAGAAAAAGACAAATAGAAACAAAACAAAAATAAAAAGAAAAAGCAAACCCCGTGGCCCAACTGGGCCATAAGCCCAGCAGGCCGGCAGCTCCCCCCCCCCCTCCCAGGCCATATGGCCCAGGTCCCCGAAACCCTAACCCCACCGACACCCACCCCGCTCCCCCCCCCCGATCCATTTCTAGATCGGACCGAGCCCCCCGCGCTCGCCTCGCCGCGCTCGACGCCGCCCGTGCCCGACGCGCCCTCGACGCCGTCGCCGGCCAGGTCCCCGCCTCGCCTCCTCCCCGACACGCCCCAGCGCTCGCCACCCCAGGGTCCGTCGATGCCGCGCTCGCCTGCGCTGCCCCGCGCCCGTCCCCGAACTCCCCCTCGCCGGTCCTCCTCGCCGGGACTGCGCTGCCTACGCCTATCCATCACCGGCTCCACCGAGCCTCGCCCGCCCCTCTCCTCTGCCATACGATGGTGAGGCCACCGGCCTCCATCACCCCCGCCCCCACCCCTCTCTCCCCTCGATCACCGCCGTCTCGTCGCGCACCCGCTCGCCCCTGCTGCTTTGGCCACCGACCCCGCGCCACGCTGCCGCGCCCGACCGCGCCGTCCCTGCCCCACGTTCACCGCGCCCTCGCGCCGGCCTGCGCCGCTCCTACCCCGCCACCGCACGCTCGCACGCCCCCGCACCCGCTGCCGCAGCTCGCCTGCATCGCGCGCGCACGTAGCCCGCGCTCGCCCCGCTCGCCGCCCGCGGTCACCGCGCCCGGCGCCCGCTCGCCCTGGCCGCGCCCGCGCGCACGCGCCCGCCCCGGATGGCCTCCTGGGCCACGGCCCAGTGGGGCCCGATGCCCTGTGCCACTGACAGAACGGGCCCACGGCCCAGAAACATTTAAAAAAAGAAAGAAATGGAAATAAAATGAATTAGTAAAATAATTAATTAATTAATTAGTTAATTAATCAATTTAATTAATCCTTATTAGGTTAATCTAATTAGTTAATTAGTTTAATGAAATAGTAATTAATTAGTTAATCACTAATTATCTGTTCAGAGTATGACAGGTGGGACCCACATGTCAGGATGACTGCAGACGTCATGCTGATGTCATGATGACGTCAGCATACACTGTTTCGCATAATGTTTAATTTAAATAAATAATTAAATTCCAGAAATTAATTAAAACTTTACAAAATCATATTAAATAATCCGTAACTCCGATGAAAATACTTTATACATGAAACTTGCTCAGAATTCCGATACGAACCCGAATACGCCCTCCGTATTCCTGTCAGATGCCTCTAGCTATAAGAACATTAAACTTTTAGACCGACTTTGATAAATGAATAGTGCCCAACTTTAATTAAATAAATCCGAATAAATTCCTAAATTAACTAAATCATTTATTTAGGTAGTAGAATACCCCGGCATATCATTTAGACATATCATACATATTGTTTGCATTATTGCCATGAATTTATTGTTTCTCTCCCCCCTCCTTCTCTCTCGATAGACGCCGAGACCGACGACGCTGCACCTAGGTACGACTACACTACCGACGAGCAGCCCATTGACGACCTCTCTCTTTTGCCAGAGCAACCAGGCAAGCCCCCCCCTTTAGCTTCCAGATATCACCCATTCCATTTCTCCTGCTTGCATTAGATTTTGCTACTGTTAATGTATGCTCCTATTCTGATGCATAGCCTGCTGTTGTAACCTGTTCATTGTTACTTTACCTGCCTATGATAAACTGTTTAGTATAGGTTGGTAGTGAACCATCAGTGACCCCACCACCTTACCCTTGTCGCCCATGCTTGATTATCGATGACTCGATCAACGCGATCATCGACCAGAGACCGACAACTCACCTCTCACCCCCGTTAGTTGTACTACTCTGCATAGTAACTATCGAGTGCCGAGGGTGATACCTCGTAACGCACTCCCGATGAATACTCTGCAGTGTAGCTGTTCGGTCGTGGTCATCGAGGGTGATTCCTCCTTCTCCATATCCGATACGACTCTGTCGTGCAACCCTCAGTGTGAACCTCGAGGGTGATGCCTCATACGTTCACCCTGATGATTTCATCGAGTGGAATCCGCCGAGGGTGATTCCTCGGGTTTTCCCCCTTGATGTTATGACCACATGGTTACTTTGACCTTTGTTACTGGCGGGTCCACCCTGGTGGGTACCCGCTGGGGATCTATGATGTCGAGTGTGCCGGAAGGGCACTCGAGTGTGATATTGTGGCGGAGCATCAGAGACTCTGATTGTCTCCGCGTGATACTAATTGAGGCTATTGGATTTGGGTTTGTGATCTGAGTGGGTCGACGTGCCCTATACGCACTACCACCACACGGGATAATGGTTATGGGGCCCTCTGCGATGTACGTTTCTCACGAAAGCTCGTCTGATGTCACGATTCACCGTGCGGGCTGATCGCCGGGACTGGGCTGGATACTTCACTGACGAGTTCAATGTCGCGCCTGCACCCCGGCCAGCCACGCAACGCGTACGGTGCCCAGGGTAATGGCCCAAGACCTCTGGGTGCATAGGATAGTCCGGCGTGCTGACCTCTCTGCCGAGCCTAGGTAGGGCGTTGCCTCGTGTTGATCTTTCGAGGACGGGCATTACCCAGCAAGTGTGTTCGGCCAGAGTTGATCGAGCGTGTTGGGTAACAGTAGTGCACCCCTGCAAGGATGAATGATCTATCGATAGCCGGTCCTACGGTAAAGGACGCTCAGTTTGTGTATCCCGATCTACTACTTGAACTGGATACATTGTTACTTAATTGAAGCTTCGGGATCGCTTTCTCGCTGGGAGTCGAGGAAGGATCTCTAGGCTTTGCTTCAACATGTTTGCTAAATAAAATGCTATTCTACTCTCTTCTACTGCTGCAAGATGATGGCCTCGTGAAGATGTTTGAAGATGCTAGTCTTCGATAGGACTAGGCCTTCTCTCTATTCTGGCATTTCTGCAGCCCAGCCCACTTATACAACCTTTCTCCATTGATAATGTTGCATATGTAGTATAGATCCTTGCTTGCTGAGTACTTCAGATGAGTACTCACGGTTGCTTTACTTTCTCTTTTCCCCATATCCCACTTCGATGATACATCAGACAATGGAGCCCCGGAGCCAGATGCCACCTCAGGAGCTTACTACCAGGAGGGTCCTGAGGGCACGTATTACTGGATCGAGCCAGCCGACCAGGAGTAGGATCGGAGGCTCCCAGGCAGGAGGCCAACGCCTTTCGATCTAGAGTCGTTGTTTGTGCTAGCCTTCTTAAGCAAAACTTGTCTAACTATGTCTGTACTCAGATAATATTTGTATGACTGACTTATGTATTCGGATCTTCGGATCCCTGGTCTGTAATATTGTGGATCTCCGTTTAATTTGTGTTAGAGTTGTGTTGTGATATCTTCCCGTGAGTCCCTGTGCTTGATCGTGCATGTTTGCGTGTATGTTTAGTACACGATTGAGCCGGGGGCGCCACAAGTTGGTATCAGAGCCGACTGCCTGTAGGAAGTCCCCTTCAAATTCCTTGGCCGAAGTTGAGTCTAGACATCGAAAAACTAATTTACTAACTTGGCTGTGTGGCTTACGGGCCCACGTCACCAACTGGGTGGTATTAGGATCTTTTATTCCTCGTCTATACTCTGGGACTCTGATCTCTCTTCTATTCGGGTTAAATAAAGTTTACTAACACCTACACTTAGGATCTAGTAAATTCCGTCTACCCGGAGAGCTGGATATCTGTGCGATTTCCCTGTCATTGATCGGATTAGTCTGATAATCATTTTCCTTTCCATTGTTTTGTTTAACCTTTCTCTCCGAGTTGTATTATACTCCGAGTTGTCATTCGATAAGACCGGGTTCTGCATCAGAGTGCACATGGAGCACAGGATCCTTCCGCAACGAACATTCGTCGTTCGCACTTGCAGTTACCCCGTTTCAGTGGTTTTCTTCGACGTTGATGTAGCCTTTGCTATGTCTTGTTGTGCACTTCCTTACCGCATGCCTGCGCGCCGCTTAGTATGTCTAGCTTTTGAATTTGCGCCGTTATGCTGTCCGCATGTACCCGACTCTGTGTATGGATCTGTATGTCTTAATCGACTACTGTTATGTATCTGTTACACTACTTAATTGTTGTCGAGTTACATCATGCTTGTCGCTAAACACTCGCCATTGCTTTTACTAAACTACCCCCTGTTGATACTTAGCAGGATGGTTAGACCAGGTGGTCGTGGTCGTGGTACCCCTGAACAGCCACCACCGCCAGACTATATGAAAGCTATGATGCAACAGTTTGAGCTTAACCGCCAGTTCATGACTAGAATTATGGCTCAGTTTCCGCATCAGAACAACCAGAACCAGAACCCAGCTTCAATAACTTTGACAGAGTTTATGCGACTTAACCCAACTCAGTTCCGCAACTCTGACAAGCCACTGGATGCTGATGACTGGCTCCGCAACATCACTCACGAGATGGAGTCTGCTAATGTCGCCCCTGCCAACTTCGTCAACTTCGCGGCCTTTTTCTTAAAGGGCCCCGCCGCTCAATGGTGGGACACACACAAGCATACACTGCCTGTTGGAACAGTCATCACCTGGTATGAGTTCCAGGCTGCTTTCCGTACATGTTACATCCCTCAGGCAATTATGGAACGCATGAAGACCCAGTTCCGCAACCTCACTCAAGGCAACAAGACTGTCGAAGCTTATCAACGGGAATTTCTTGATCTCTCCCGCTATGCTGAAGAAGACATCGCCACAGATGCACGCAGACAAGAGAAGTTCCGTGATGGACTCCACCCAGACCTCAAGCTTGCACTTGCTGCTCAAGACATCAACGACTTTTCAACTCTAGTGAACAAGGCTATTCTTGTTGAGACCGCTCAGATGGAACACAAGGACTCGCAGAAGTGCTATCGTGATGCTGGCTCATCTTCGGGCTCAGCATCAAAGCGTCGGGTCTGGATTCCCAACAATGCGTTCCGTCCAAATACCTCTGCGCCAAAGAACAACTAAGCTGCACCACGTCTGTCTCCTCCACCGCCGAGGCAGCCAAAGGCTCAAGCTATTCAAAACAATGCTCCTCTTCATCCTGAAGATGGTCTGTGCTTCAAATGCCGCAAACCAGGTCACCAAGCTAAGGACTGCCGCCAGACTCAAAATCAGTTGGCTTTCCCTCGTACTGGCCATGGCAATGGTCGTGGCAACAATCAGGCCCGCAACTATAATACTGGGTCTGCTGCACATGGTCGTGGACACGCTTACAACATTGATATTGAAGAAGTCCAGGATCAACATGCTACTGTGATGGGTACCCTTCTCGTTAACTCAGTACCCGCTTCTATATTATTTGATTTAGGAGCATCGCATTCATTCATGTCAGAAGCATTTGCATTATCTCATGACATTGCATTCGAAAAGATGGACATGCCAGTAGTTGTCCGCACCCCTGGAGGCCAGTGTCAAACCACTATGATGGCACACAATGTCCATGTTGAAATCAAGGGATTTGAATTCTTTGCCTCACCTATTATCCTGAAGTCTTCCACTATAGACCTCATTCTCGGAATGGATTGGTTGAAAGCTCACATTGCTTCGATCAATTGTGCCACTAAAGTTATCCAACTTCTTCACCCCTCCGATGAGATAGTGAACTATACCGCCCGCATTACACGGGACGCTAAAGCTCAGATATATGTTCTGAATGCTTTGAACGCCTCACCTCTGGAAGGGATCGAGAACGTTCCTGTCGTTCGAGATTTCCGGACGTCTTTCCAGAAGAACTTCCAGGAATACCCCCGGCTAGAGCTGTCGAGTTTGTCATTGACTTGAAGCCTGGCACTGTCCCTATTGCCAAGCGTCCTTATAAGATGCCTCCGCACCACCTTCTCGAGCTTAAGGAAGAAATCGACAAGTCACTTAGGAAAGGTTTCATCCGCCCCAGTTCCTCTGCTTGGGGAGCACCTTCACTCTTTGTTAGGAAGAAGGATGGAACTAACCGATTGGTTCAGGATTATCGGCCCATTAACCAAGCCATAATCCAGAATAAGGCCCAGTTCTTTTGCCAGAATCTGGGGATTCTCCCTAACTAGATAGGATTGTAAAACAAATGGGGCTCAAAGATTCTGGGAGAAGCTGGGTAGGGGTCAGATTCTGGCAAAAGAACTGGGCCTAAATACCCACTACCCCGGATCAATGATCTTTATGATCAGCTTGCTGGATCCTCTGTCTTCTCGAAACTCGACTTGAGGTTGGGTTATCATCAGATCCGTGTTCATGAAGAGGATATTCCCAAGACTGCATTCGTCACTCGTTATGGCTCCTATGAATATACTGTCATGTTGGCCTAACGAATGCTCCAGCAGCTTTCTCCCGTCTGATGAATTATATATTCATGGATTACCTCGACAAATTCGTCGTGGTTTATTTAGATGATATCCTTATATATTCCAAGAATGAAGAAGAACACGCCGAACATCTTCGGCTTGTATTGGAGAAGCTACGAGAACATTAGTTGTATGCTAAATTCTCCAAGTGTGAATTCTGGTTTGCTGAAGTAACTTACCTTGGACATGTGATTTCCAAGGATGGAATTGCTGTTAACCCGGAACGAGTTCAGGCTATTCTTGATTGGACTGCCCCGAAGAATGTCAAACAAGTCAGAAGTTTTCTCGGACTCGCTAGTTATTGCCGTCGATTCGTTGAGAATTTTTCCAAGATTGCAAAACCATTAACGAATCTGCTCCACAAAGGTGTTAAATTTGAGTGGACAGAAAAATGTCAAGAAAGCTTTCAAACACTAAAAGATAAGTTAACATCTCTCCCAGTCTTAGCACCCTTGGATTCCCAAAAAGATTTCGTGATATACTGTGATGCATCTCGTCAAGGATTAGGCTGTTTCCTAATGCAAGAGCGTAAAGTGATTGCTTATGCCTCTCGACAATTGCGTCCTCATGAAGAAAATTATCCAGTGCATGACCTTGAACTTTCTGCGGTTATTTATGCCCTAAAGCTATGGCGAAATTTCCTTCTCGGTAATCGTTGCGAGATATATACGAATCATCAAAGTTTGAAGTATTTATATACTCAACCAGATCTGAACCTTCGTCAACAAAGATGGCTCAAGACAATAGCCGATTATGATATGAATATCTCATACACCCCTGGCAAGGCTAATGTAATGGCCGATGCTTTGAGCCGTAAGGCTTATTGCAACAATCTTATGGTTCAGGAAGCACAACCTATGCTTTATGAAGAGCTTCGCAAGTTGAACCTCCATATTGTTCCACAGGGTTATCTCAATACCCTGGTTGTCGAACCAGATTTAGAGCACAACATTAAGACTATGCAACGATATGACTCTAAAGTCGAAAGGATCAAGCGATACCTTGAAAAAGGAAAACCATCGGAATTCCATCTTGATGATGATGGGATCCTATTCTTCCAACACCGTCTCTTCGTACCCAAGTTCAAGGATGAGAGAGAACACGTTATGAAAGAAGCTCATGACACTCCTCTGTCCATTCATCCTGGTAGCACAAAGATGTACCGTGACATTTATCAGAGATACTGGTGGCCTAATATGAAGCGAGATATTGCTCGTTATGTTTCTGAGTGTGATGTTTGCCACCGCATTAAAGCAGAACATCAAAGGCCCGCTGGAACTCTGCAACCCCTTGCAATTCCTGAATGGAAATGGGACAAGATCCAAATGGACTTCATTACTGGTTTTCCCAGATCTCAGAAGGGCCATGATGCTATTTTTGTCGTCATTGACCGATTCTCCAAGGTTGCTCACTTTCTTCCAGTTAAGGAGACAATCACTACTAGCCAGTTAGCAGACTTGTATGTTTCCTGAATTGCGTCACTCCACGGTGTTCCATTGGAGATCAGTTCTGATCGTGGCAGCCTCTTCACCTCCAGATTCTGGAGTAGTTTCCAAGAAGCTATGGGAACTCATCTGTCTTTCTGCACCGCTTTTCACCCTCAGTCACAGGGTCAAGTTGAACGAGTTAATCAAGTGCTCGAAGATATGCTTCGAGCTTGCGTCATCTCCTTCGGTAAGAAATGGGAGGAATCTCTCCCGTATGCCGAATTCTCTTACAAAAATAGCTATCAAGCTAGTTTGAAGATGGCACCGTTTGAAGTTCTTTACGGACATAAGTGTCGAACCCCTCTGAATTGGTCAGAAACTGGGGAACGCTCACTCGTCGGACTGGACATTATCCAACAAGCAGAAGAACAAGGCCGCATTGTCCGTGAACATCTGAAAACTGCTCAGTCTCATCAGAAGAGGAACTATGACCGAAAGCACCAGGAAATGGTCTATCAACCTGGCGAGCAAGCTTACCTCCGCGTCACTCCGTTGAAAGGCACTCATAGGTTTGGAATCAAAGGCAAGTTAGCTCCTCGCTACATTGGCCCGTTCCGTATTCTTGCCCGTCGAGGAGAAGTGGCATATCAATTGCAATTGCCGCCTAATCTTTCCCAATTACATGATGTCTTTCATGTATCCCAACTCCATCGCTGCTTCAAGGATCCTATTCGAGCTGTGGATCACGAAATGCTTGAATTACGGGAAGACCTGTCTTATCCAGAATATCCCATCCGAATTCTTGATCAAGCTGAACGTCGAACTCATCAGAAATCAATCAAGTTCCTCAAGGTTCAGTGGTCGAATCATTCTGAAGATGAAGCCACTTGGGAACGCGAGGATCGTCTTCGTGAAGAATACCCCACTTTCTTTCAGTCTTCCTCTTAATTCTCGGGACAAGAATTCTTGATAGATGAGGAGAATTGTAACACCCCATGTCATTAGCCATAGTAATCACTTTTGATAATGACAAGTCAGCAAGTTTAACAGTGCTTGATCATCATTAGCATCATATTGCATTTCAACTCCTAAGTCAGAATTCAAATTTAAATGAAAGTGGAAAATAAAAGTTATCCAACATAGGAACTAAAATGTTCAACGAATAGCAAATATTGCAGAGGCTATTCTAAAATTGTAACCAACAATTAATAAATTATTTAGGTGGCTCTAACATTACCAAAACAATAAGGATTAATGCATTTTATTTATTATAAAAATTGTGTGAACTCCAATTGCCTAAAACCAATTTTTGACAATGGCAGATAATGCCTACTAATTAATGGAACGATTGCCATGTTTTACAAAAATCATATTGTGGCCTAACTAATTATAAAACAGGAGATAGGAATAAATAAAAAGAAAAAGACAAATAGAAAACAAAACAAAAATAAAAAGAAAAAGCAAACCCCCGTGGCCCAACTGGGCCATAGCCCAGCAGGCCGGCCCAGCTCCCCCCCCCCTCCCAGGCCTTATGGCCCAGGTCCCGAAACCCTAACCCCACCGACACCCACCCCCCGCTCCCCCCCGATCATTTTAGATGGACGAGCCCCGCGCTCGCCTCGCCGCGCTCGACGCCGCCCGTGCCCGACGCGCCCTCGACGCCGTCGCCGGCCAGGTCCCCGCCTCGCCTCCTCCCCGACACGCCCCAGCGCTCGCCACCCCAGGTCCCGTCGATGCCGCGCTCGCCTGCGCTGCCCCGCGCCCGTCCCCGACATCCCCCTCGCCGGTCCTCCTCGCCGGACTGCGCTGCCTCGCCTCTCCATCACCGGCTCCACCGAGCCTCGCCGCCCCTCTCCTCTGCAACGAATGGTGAGGCCACCGGCCTCCGTCGCCCCTACCCCCACCCCTCTCTCCCCTCGGTCACCGCCGTCTCGCCGCGCGCCCGCTCGCCCCTGCTGCTTTGGCCACCGACCCCGCGCCCGACCGCGCCGTCCCTGCCCCGCGTTCACCGCACCCTCGCGCCGGCCTGCGCCACTCCGACCCCGCCACCGCACGCTCGCACGCCCCGCACCCGCTGCCACAGCTCGCCTGCATCGCGCACGCATGCAGCCCGGGCTCGCCCCGCTCGCCGCCCGCGGTCACCGCGCCCGGCGCCCGCTCGCCCTGGCCGCGCCCGCGCGCCCGCGCGCCCACCCCGGATGGCCTCCTGGGCCACGCCCCAGTGGGGCCCGACGCCCTATGCCACTGACAGAACGGGCCCACGGCCCAGAAATGTTTAAAAAAAAGAAATGGAAATAAAATGAATTAGTAAAATAATTAATTAATTAGTGAATTAATTAATTTAATTAATCTTGATTAGGTTAATCTAATTAGTTAATTAGTTTAATTAAATAGTAATTAATTAGTTAATCACTAATTATCTGGTCAGAGTATGACAGGTGGGACCCACATGTCAGGATGACTGCTGACGTCATGCTGACGTCATGGTGATGTCAACATACACTGTTTCGGATAATGTTTAATTTAAATAAATAATTAAATTCCAGAAATTAAATAAAACTTTAGAAAATCATTCTAAATAATCCGTCACTCCGATGAAAATACTTTATACGAACCCGAATACGCCCTCCGTATTCCTGTCAGATGCCTCTAGCTATAAGAACATTGAACTTTTAGACCGATTTCAATAAATGAATAGTGCCCAACTTTAATTAAATAAATCTGAATAAATTCCTAAATTAACTAAATCATTTAGTTAGGCAGTAGAATACCCCGGCATATCATTTAGACATATCATGCATATTGTTTGCATTATTTCCGTGAATTTATTGTTTCTCTCCCCCTTCTTCTCTCTCGATAGACGCCGAGACCGACGACGCTGCACCTGGGTACGACTACACTACCGACGAGCAGCCCGTTGACGACCTCTCTCTCTTGCCAGAGCAACCAGGCAAGCCCCCCCCCCCTTGAGCATCCAGATATCGCCCATTCCATTTCTCCTGCTTGCATTAGATTTTGCTACTGTTAATGTATGCTCCTATTCTGATGCATAGCCTGCTGTTGTAACCTGTTCATTGTTACTTTACCTGCCTATGATAAACTGTTTAGTATAGGTTGGTAGTGAACCATCAGTGACCCCACCGCCTTACCCTTGTCGCCCCTGCTTGATTATCGATGACTCGATCAACGCGATCGTCGACTAGAGACCGACACCTCACCTCACACCCCCCTTAGTTGTACGACTCTCCATAGTAACTCGCGAGTGCCGAGGGTGATACCTCGTAACGCACTCCCGATGAATACTCTGCAGTGTAGCTGTTCGGTCGTGGTCATCGAGGGTGATTCCTCCTTCTCCATATCCGATACGACTCTGTCGTGCAACCCTCAGTGTGAACCTCGAGGGTGATGCCTCATACGTTCACCTTGATGATTTCATCGAGTGGAATCCGCCGAGGGTGATTCCTCGGGTTTTCCCCCTTGATGTTATGACCACATGGTTACTTTGACATTTTTTACTGGCGGGTCCACCCTGGTGGGTACCCGCTGGGGATCTATGATGTCGAGTGTGCCGGAAGGGCACTCGAGTGTGATATTGTGGCGGAGCATCAGAGACTCTGATTGTCTCCGCGTGATACTAATTGAGGCTATTGGATTTGGGTTTGTGATCTGAGTGGGTCGACGTACCCTATACGCACTACCACCACGCGGGATAATGGTTATGGGGCCCTCTGCGATGTACGTTTCTCACGAAAGCTCGTCTGATGTCATGATTCACCGTGCGGGCCGATCGCCGGGACTGGGCTGGATACTTCACTGACGAGTTCAATGTCGCGCCTGCACCCCGGCCAGCCACGCAACGCGCAGGGTGCCCAGGGCGATGGCCCAAGACCTCTGGGTGCATAGGATAGTCCGGCGTGCTGACCTCTCTGCCGAGCCTAGGTAGGGCGTTGCCTCGTGTTGATCTTTCGAGGACGGGCATTACCCAGCAAGTGTGTCTGGCCAGAGTTGATCGAGCGTGTTGGGTAACAGTAGTGCACCCCTGCAAGGATGAATGATCTATCGATAGCCGGTCCTACGGTAAAGGACGCTCAGTTTGTGTATCCCGATCTACTACTTGAACTGGATACATTGTTACTTAATTGAAGCTTCGGGATCGCTTTCTCGCTGGGAGTCGAGGAACGATCTCTAGGCTTTGCTTCAACATGTTTGCTAAATAAAATGCTATTCTACTCTCTTCTACTGCTGCAAGATGATGGCCTCGTGAAGATGTTTGAAGATGCTAGTCTTCGATAGGACTAGGCCTTCTCTCTATTCTGGCATTTCTGCAGCCCAGCCCACTTATACAGCCTTTCTCCATTGATAATGTTGCATATGTAGTATAGATCCTTGCTTGCTGAGTACTTCGGATGAGTACTCACGGTTGCTTTACTTTCTCTTTTCCCCATATCCCACTTTGATGATACATCAGACAATGGAGCCCCGGAGCCAGATGCCACCTCAGGAGCTTACTACCAGGAGGGTCCTGAGGGCACGTATTACTGGATCGAGCCAGCCGACCAGGAGTAGGATCGGAGGCTCCCAGGCAGGAGGCCAACGCCTTTTGATCTAGAGTCATTGTTTGCGCTAGCATTCTTAAGGCAAAACTTGTCTAACTATGTCTGTACTCAGATAATATTTGTATGATTGACTTATGTATTCGGATCTTCGGATCCCTGGTCTGTAATATTGTGGATCTCCGTTTAATTTGTGTTAGAGTTGTGTTGTGATATCTTCCCGTGAGTCCCTGTGCTTGATCGTGCATGTTTGCGTGTATGATTAGTGCATGATTGAGCCGGGGGCGCCACATTATGCCATTGATATGGGTTAATATAATTTTTAAGAGTTATTGCTGACATGGTTTGTCATGATCTTTGCTAAAAACCTGGGTGCTACTTAAGCTTATTTATGTAAACAAGAGGAAAAGAGTTTGTAAAAGTTTTTCTTTTTCACTTTCAGTTTACCAACTGAATTGCTTGAGGACAAGCAAAGGTTTAAGCTTGGGGGAGTTGATACATCTCCGTCGTGTCTACTTTTCCTTACGCTTTTGCTCTTGTTTTGGACTCTAATTTGCATGATTTGAATGAAACTAACCCGGACTAACGATGTTTTCAGCAGAACTATCATGGTGTTGTTTTTGTGCAGAAATAAAAGTTCTCGGAATGGAACGAAACTTTTTGGAGATATATTTCAGAATATATAAAAAATATTGGAGCCAAGAACCACCGGAGGGGGGCCCCTGGGTGAGCACAACCCACCAGGGCGTGCCCCCCTCCAGGCACGCCTAGGTGGGTTGTGCCCACCTGGTGGCCCCACAGACCCTGATTTCAACTCCTTAAATACCTAAATTTGGAGAGAAAACTCAGGGAGGAAGAATTATCACATTTCACGAGATGGAGCCACCGCCACCTCCTGTTCTTCATCGGGAGGCCAGATCTGGAGTCCGTTTGGGGCTCCGGAGAGGGGGATCTTCGATCTTCATCATCACCAACCCTTCTCCATCGCCAATTCCATGATGCTCCCCACCGGGAGTGAGTAATTCCTTCGTAGGCTCGCTGGTCGGTGAGGAATTGGATGAGATTCACCATGTAATTGAGTTAGTTTTGTTAGGGCTTGATCCCTAGTATCCACTAGGTTCTGAGATTGATGTTGTTATGACTTTGCCATGCTTAATGCTTGTCACTTTGGGCCCGGGTGACATGACTTCAGATCTGAACCGTTTATGTTTTCACCATTATATCTATGTCTTAGATCCGATCTTGCAAGTCATATTCACCTATTACGTGTTATGATCCGTAAACCCCGGTGTGACAGTAATCGGGATACTTTTCGGTGATGACCATAGTTTGAGGAGTTCATGTATTCACTATGTGCTAATGCTTTGTTCTGGTTCTCTATTAAAAGGAGGCCTTAATATCCCTTAGTTTCCTTATGGACCCCGCTGCCACGAGAGGGTTGGACAAAATATGTCATACAAGTTCTTTCCATAAGCACGTATGACTATTTACGGAATACATGCCTACATTATATTTATGAGCTGGAGCTAGTGCCATATCCCCCTAGGTTATGACTGTTATATGGTGAATATCATCCAATGAATTCACCAATCCAATGCCTACGAATTTTCCACATATTGTTCTTGCTAAGTTACTACCGTTGTTGCTACTATTACACTTGCAACAAAATCATTCCTATCACTATTACCGTTACCGTTACTGTTACTACTGCTATAAAAAACTATCATATTATTGTGCTACTAATCACTTTGCTACAGATATTTAATCTCCAGGTGTGGTTGAATTGACAACTCAACTGCTAATACTTACAAATATTCTTTGGCTCCCCTTGTGTCGAATCTATAAATTTGGGTTGAATACTCTACCCTCGAAAACTGTTGCGATCCCCTATACTTGTGGGTTATCACTGCCTCCCAAGGAGCAGACATCTCTAGGAAGGCACCCCGCCTCGCGAGGCGCGCGGTGACATTAGCCATGACGACCAAGGCCAGCAGGGCGCCAGCAGGCGCAGTCCAGGATAGTTTCCTCTTTGGTGCTAAGGAGGCAAGGACGTACGCGGGTTCCCAAGGAATCCGCCAAAGGTTTCCATTCCAGTGCAACAAGACCAAGACTACGGGCTCGACAGGACGGAGGTCATCACCGAGCCCACTGCTGTGTCATGACTAGAAGCTTTGCAAACGAAGACCACCTTTAGTTAGGATAGGGTGTACTCATGTCCCCCTTCAAATTGGCCAATGTGGTATCCCTTCCCGCCAAAGCTATGATGGAAGAGAACCAAGAACACTATAAATATAGACTAGTCTCCACCATAGAGAGGGATTGAATCCTTCCGCCATTGAGCTCTCCCGAGGCAACTCACACTTGTACTAGTTCATACTGATCCTCCTCGTGAGGCAATCCACCACGAAGCAGGAGTAGGGTTTTACAGCGCAGGGTGGCTCGAACCTGGGTAAATCACTATGTCTGCTTCTTCTCCCCACTTGTTCAAGCTCGTCGGAGCCAAGCCGTGAGGTGGTGAGCAGCGAGCTATAGCTAGGCAGGATCCTTCGCACATGCCCCAGAGTTTGAACTTTGTTTGGGTCCACGGAGCCCCGATTCTGACAAGCGCCTTCTCCGTGGCCCTCGGGCCGGCCCTCGGCAACGCTTGCCGTGGTGCCACCTTTGGGGGAAGCGCGAGGCACCATCTGAAGGGACATGGTCGGCAGGGGCTCGACTGCCTCCGCGTTTGGAGCCGCCTCACCAGACGCGCGCGTGGCCGAGGAAGTAGACCCCGCCCTCCTGGATGCCCCGGTGAAGCCTGGGGAAGTTGCAGGCGGAGGCTCGTCGGCGTCATCATCATCCACGAGGCCAAGGAGGATTTGGCGACATGATGGCGGGGACGCCCTCATGAAGTCGTCCTCCTCCATTTCCTCTGAGTCCTCGTCGCCATCACTGTCGCCGGAAGACAACACTGCAGGCGAGCTGGTGAGGTCGCGCAACATGAGCCCCCACTCATCGAAGGTGGGCATGGTCGCGACCAGCTCCTCTTTGTCATCGCGGCTGTACCACGGGGCCGCGGCCTCGGGAGGGTCCCCGGGGATGTAGCTGAGCAGGGTTGACAAGGCCCCATCCAGCTGCTCGATCATCAGGCCGGCGACGTGCAGCCTCATTGCATCCCCTGCACCATTATAATCCCACAAGGGATGCAAGTGCGCTTTGATAGGCGCGATGCGCTGCACCAGGAACTCCTTCATGATTGTCTCCCCAGTTAGCTTCGCCTTCACATGCACCGCTATCCTCTTCAAGACGGGTTTTGCGCGAGGGTCGGCGAGCTTTTCATGGACCCATCCAGGGGCCTGCTCGCGCTGCACCACCTGGGTCATCAAGAGCAGGTCGGTGTGGCGAGCGCGCATGAAGACCCAGCGCTGCCGATAGCCTTCCACCTTCTTCCCGGCTTTCAGGAGAGAATTTCTGCCGTGCACATCGACGAAGGAGACGCACGAAGATCGTTGGTTCCGGGTGGTGAACCACAAGCCGAAGAAGTGGCAGAAGAGCGCCACCGAAGGCCTCACTCCCACGAAGGCCTCGCAATAGAAGGCGAAGACGGACAGGAGGAGAATGGAGTTGAGCTGAAGATGGAGGGCATGGATTTGGTAATGCATGAGGATGGCGTAAAAGAAATCGGAGAATGGCGGGACCAACCCGGCAAAGATGTTGTGGAGGAAGAAGGGGTAAATGGACTCCCCCAGGCTACACCGCGCCGCCGAGCTGGGCCAGATCTGGGTTGTGCCCCCTTCATTCTGGTCACCGGCTATCAGCGGGAGCGCCATATTAAGGTCCTTCTCCTTGGCGATGGAGGAGGTCAGGAGCGCTGGCCCGGCAATGGAGGGACTTGCGTCTGGAGTGACGGGATTTGTCTTCCCGGCATGCGCCATTCGCGAGTCACCAAAGCTGGAGAGGAGGGAGAAAAGGGAGCGCAGCAGGGCGAGAGCAAGCAGAAGAAGGAAGCAATGATGACCCCACGCAGAGCCCGCCAGGCTTTATGTCAGCTTGGGCAGTTGCCGAGGCATCGAGGGGAAGTGGGGGCATCCCTCGCCCCGTCGCGCACCACGCGTCACAACTGACCCACGGGCGGTTAGGGCCCACACCGTTTTGCCCCTCCGACTGGTGAATCGTGCATGTCGCGGGCCTGGGGGCTACTATCGGGACTATGGAACTAGGGGTACCAAGGCTCGTCTGCCTGCAGCCTAGGATGCAGCGCGTGGTGAAGGCCCAGTACCGCCCATCTCAAAGGCTCCCCAAGGAAGGCCCTCGCGAGGGTCTTCACCTCGCGAAGACGCATCGCCAAGGACCTCATGAGGCCCTCTCATGGGGCAGCCTCCTGAGGCCCCTCACGGGGCGGACATCTCTAGGCTCGCCACCCGGGCCTCGCGATGCACGTGGGTGACGCGAGCCACGACGAGCATCGCCAGGACCGGTGCCAGCAGGCGCAGATGCTGAGGCTTTCCTCTTTGGTGCTAAAGGAACAAGGCTAGAGTGGGGGTTCCCAAGGCGGCGCCAAAAGTTGCCCCTTTGGTGAAACAAGACCGGGGCGCCGACTCGGCAGGACGGGGGTCATCGCCGAGCCCACCAACGTGTCACGTCCAGAAGCTTTGCAGGCGAAGACCACCTTTTGCCAGGATAAGATGTACTCTTGTCCCCCTTCAAAATTGGCTGTTGTGGTATCCCTTCCTGCCTAGAGTTTTGATGTCGCTTGAACTACGTCGGTATTTCCCCATAGAGGAAGGGATGATGAAGCACAACTATGGTAGGTATTTCCCTCAGTTATGAAACCAAGGTATCAATCCAGTAGGAGAACCAAGCAACACTATATAAACGGTACCTGCACACAAAGAACAAATACTTGCAACCTGAAGCCTATAATGGGTTGTCAATCCCTTCTCCGGGTAAATGCACCAGAAATCATCAAGTTGACGGGATAAAATTGTGATAGATTGGATAAATAGATCTCGGTAAAATGCGAAATAAAAGATGCAAATAAAAAGTTCAGCAAGGTATTTTTGGGTTTTTTGGAAGATCTGGAAATAAAAGTGGCAAATAATAGATCGGAAAGCAAATATGATGAAGAATAGACCCGGGGGCCGTAGATTTCACTAGTGGCTTCTCTCAAGAAATAGCGCACGATGGGTAAACAAATTACTGTTGGGCAATTGATAGAACCTCAAATAATTATGATGATATCCAGGCAATGATCATTATATAGGCATCACGTCCAAGATTAGTAGATCGACTCCTGCCTACATCTACTACTATTACTCCACACATCTACCGCTATCCAGCATGCATCTAGTGTATTAAGTTCATGGAGAAACGGAGTAATGCAATAAGAACGATGACATGATGTAGACGAGATATATTCATGTAGAAATAGCCCCCATCTCGTTATCCTTAATAGCAACGATACATGCGTGTCTTGCTGCCCCTTCTATCACTGGGAAAGAACACCGCACGATCGAACCCATCACAAAGCACCTCTTCCCATGGCAAGAAAAATCGATCTAGTCGGCCTAACTAAACCAAAGATTCGAAAAAGAAATACGAGGCTATAAGTAATCATGCATAAAAGAGATCAAAGAACTCAAATAACTTCCATGGATATAGATCTGATCATAAACTCAAAGTTCATCAGATCCCAACAAACACACCACAAAAAGAGTTACATCAAATAGATCTCCAAGAGACCATTCTATTGAGAATCAAAAAGAGAGAAGAAGCCATCTAGCTACTACCTACGGACCCGTAGGTCTACAATGAACTACTCACGCATCATCGGAGAGGCACCAATGAGGATGATGAACCCCTCCGTGATGGTGTCTAGATTGGATCTCATAGTTCTAGAACTTGCGGCGGCTGGAATTTTGTTTCGTCATCTCCCCTAGGGTTTCTCGAATATTGGGGTATTTATAGGGCGAAGAGGCGGTGCGAGAGGCCACCGTGGTAGGCACAACCCACCAGGGCGCGCCTGGGCCCCCAGGCGTGCCCAGGTCGGTTGCGCCCCCCTCGGGGCACCCCTCTTGTACTTCTTTGGCCCAAGTTGTTCCTTCTGGTCCATAAAAATTCTCCAAAAAGTTTCGGTGCGTTTGGACTCTGTTTGGTACTGATATTTTGCGAAGTAAAAAACAAGCAAAAAACAGCAACTGGCACTGGGCACTATGTCAATAGGTTAGTCCCAAAAAATGATATAAAGTTTCTATAAAATGATTGTAAAACATCCAAGAATGATAATATAATAGCATGGAACAAGCAAAAATTATAGATATGTTGGAGACGTATCAGCATCCCCAAGCTTAATTCCTACTCGTCCTCGAGTAGGTAAATGATAAAAACATAATTTTTGATGTGGAATGCTGCCTAAGATGTTCATCACATATTATTTTATTTTGTAGCATGGAAATATGGACTTTTATATGATTCAAAGCAATAGTCTAGTTTTGACATGAAGATTTCAATACTCAAGCATATCAACAAGCAACCATGTCTTTCAAAATATCAACACTAAAGAAAGTTATCCCTAGCCCAGCATGCTCAATTGTTGATCCATTCATGAAACCCACTCGCATATTAGCTACATCCAATGCTCAAGTACGATCATAGTGCCCCATAGTTGGTGCTTTATAAGAGAAGATGGAGACTCAAATAAAAGTAAAAATTGCATAAAGTAAATAGATAGGCCCTTCGCAGAGGGAAGTAGGTGTTTGTAGAGGTCCAGAGCTCAAAGCTTAAATTGAGAGATATTTTTTTAGAGGCATACTTTTCCCGTCAATGAAAACGATCGAGTAATTCGCTACACTTTCCATGCTAGATATATCATAGGCGGTTCCCAAACAGAAAATAAAGTTTATTCCTTTTTCCACCATTCTTTCACAATCCATGGCTACCCGTATCCACGGGTGCCCTTCATACCAACACTTTCCAAGGAATTTATTATTCGACAATATAAAGTAAATTTATTTTTCATTTCGGGACTGGGCATCCCTATTATCGCTGCACTCTCGTGCAATGACAAGTGAATAAACACTCATCTAGAGAATAACACATCTAGCATGGAAAATATTGGCCACCATCTGCCGCTTCATGAGCGGTACGAGCACACAAAAAAGAAATTTATTTTGAAAATTAGAGATGGCACATACAAATACCGCATATATGTAGGTATGATGGACTCATGTGGCAAAACTGGTTTAAAGGATTTTGGATGCACAAGTAGTATTTCTACTTAGTACAAGTGGAGGCTAGCAAAAAGATTGAGAAGCAAGCAACCAAGAAACAAAAAATCACATAAGTGAGCATTAATCATAACTAACACCGAATAATGCACCACAAGTAGGATATAATTTCATTGCATAACTATTGACTTTCGTGCTTGCATAAGGAATCACAAACCTTAACACCGATATTCTTACTAAAGCATATTTACTCACCAACATGACTCACATATCACTATCATCATATCTCAAAACTATTACAAAGAATCAAGTTTATTTTGTCCAATGATCTCCATGAAATTTTTTATTATATCCCTATTGAATATCTATCACTTTGGGACTAGTTTCATATATTGCAATTGCTTTTGACAAGCTCAAACAAATCTAAGTGAAGAACTTGAGCATAAATTTTTCGTGTCTCAAAATAATATAAGTGAAGCAGGAGAGAATTTCTTCGAAAATTTACTAACTCTCAAATAAATCTAAGTGAATCATGCGAGCATTTCTTCAAAAAAATATGAAAGCACACCGTGCTCAAAAAGATATAAGTGTAGCACTAGAGCAATTCCATAGCTCAAAAATTTTATGTGAAGCACATAGAGCAATTCTAACAAATTATAGAGTAAAATTGGCTCTCTCAAATAGGTGTGTTCAGCAATGATACTTGACATAAAACAAAATCAAAACAAGCAAAAACTCATATAATACAAGACGCTCCAAGCAAAACTCATGATATGTGACGAATAAAAATATAGCTCCAAGTAAAATACAGATGGTCGTTAGAAGAAAGAGGGGATGCCACTCCGGGCATACCCAAGCTTAGTTGCTTGTTTCTCCTTTAATATTATCTTGTGGTGCCATGGGTCATCCCCAAGCTTAGGCTTTTCTTACTCCTTATTCCTTCATCCATCATGATCTCACCCAAAACTTGAAAACACCAATCACACAAAACTTAACAAAACCTTCGTGAGATCTGTTAGTATAAGAAAACCAATATTTACTTTAAGTACTGTGGAAATCCCATTCCAATTTTGTTACTGCATTATATCTACTGTATTCTAACTTTACCATGGCTTATACCCCCCGATACAACCCATAGATTCATCAAAATAAGCACACAATGCAAACAAAACAGAATCTATCAAAAACAAACAGTCTATAAAGATCTGAATTGTTCTCATACTTATGTAACTCGAAAAATTCTGAAAAATTAGGACAACAGATACAATTTGTATATTAATCTTTTGTAAAAAATTCAGAAATTTTGTCGCTTCTGGGAATTTAGACAATTCTGTTACTGGGCGCAAAAGTTTCTGTTTTTCAACAGGATCAAATCAATTATCACCAAAGCTATCCCAAAGGCTTTACGTGGCACAAAAACTAACTAAAACATAAAAAAACACAATCATAAAAGAGGCATAATTGTGCAAACACTCAAGAACAGAAAGAAAAAAGCAAAAATAAATTTTATTCATTGGGTTGCCTCCCAACAAGCGCTATCGTTTTATGCCCCCAGCTAGGCATAATGCATAGATCTAATTGTTGTCATCTTTAGTTCTAGATCCATAGGATGCCCTCATGATTGATTCATATGGTGGCTCAATTATTGTTCTAGGGAAGTTTTCCATTCCCTTTCTTAGTGGAAATTGAAAGTTAATATTGCCTTCTTTCATATCAATCACGGCACCTATAGTGCGTAAAAACGGTCTACCAAGTATAATTGGACGAGACGGATTGCAATCAATATCAAGAACAATAAAATCTATAGGCACATAATTCCTATTTGCAAGAATAAGAGCATCATTAATTCTTCCCATAGGCTTTTTAATAGTAGAATCCGCCAAGTGCAAATTAAGAGAACATTCTTCAATATCGTTAAGACCAAGCACATCACATAAAGATTTCAGAATTGTGGAAACACTAGCACCCAAATCACATAAAGCAAAACACTCATAATTTTTAATCTTGAACTTAATGGTAGGTTCCCATTCATCATGTAATTTTCTAAGGATTGAGATCTCTAATTCCAACTTTTCTTCCAAAGCTTTCATCATGGCATCTACGATATGTTTAGTAAAAGCTTTATTTTGTTCATAAGCATGGGGTGAATTTGTCATGGATTGCAACAAAGAAATACAATCAATCAAAGAGAAATTATCATAATTAAAGTCTTTGTAATCCAAAAGAGTGGGCACATCACTAGTTAAATTTTTGACCTCTCCAAACCCACTTTTATCAATTTTTTCATCAAGATTTTTACCCTCCAAATTATCGGGACGCCTTCTAGCTAAAGTTGACTCTTCTTCAATCCATTTATCATCAATTTTAATCTTACTAAACAAAGAATCAATAGAAGAAACACCAATTACTTTAAGATCTTTATCATTTTTATGAAAGCAATTACTAAAAATGCTCTTTCTAAAAATTCTCTTTTAGCTCTAAGCATAGCGGTTCTTTTCTTACTTTCATCCATAGAAACATATAAAGCTTTAATTGATTCTTCAACCTTGGGTACAAAAAATTTCAACTTGAGATTTTCTACATCATGAGAGATTCTATCAATGCTTCTAGACATATCATCAATCTTATTCAACTTTTCTTCTATCGTTGTATTGAAAAACCTTTTGACCATTGATACATTCTTTAATATTATTCTCAAGATCAGAGGTGTTCCTATTATTATTGTAAGAAGGATTACCATAGGAATTACCATAATTATTAAAGGAATTTCCAGGAAAAGGCCTAGGATTAAAATTACCTCTATAAGCATTGCTATTAAAATTGTTTCATGAGACAAAATCAAAGTAGACAAAGGCACATCATTAAGATCAGTAGGAGCACTTTTATTAGAACCAATTTCATAAGAGCATCAACTTTTTCACACAACGTACTAATTTCATCAACCGAATTAACCTTTTTACTACTAGGTGCTCTTTCAGTATGCCATTGTGAATAATTTGCCATAATATTATCAAGCAATTTAGTAGCTTCACCCAAAGTAATTTTTATAAAAGTACCACCCACGGCGGAATCCAAAAGATTTCTAGAAACAAAATTCAATCCCGCATAAAAAATTTGTATGATCATCCAAAGATTTAAACCATGGGTAGGACAATTTCTTAGCATCAACTTCATCCTTTCCCAAGATTGCGCAACATGTTCATGCTCAAGTTGCTTAAAATTCATGATTTGAGTTCTAAGGGAAATAATTTTCATGGGCAGAAAATACTTAGTAATAAAAGCATCTTTGCACTTATCCCAAGAATCGATACTATTGCGAGGCAAAGAGGAAAACCAAATTTTTGCATGATCTCGCAAAGAAAACGGAAATAATTTCAACTTCACAATATCATTGTCCACATCTTTTTTCTTTTGCATATCACATAATTCTATGAATGTGTTAAGATGGGACATGGCATCCTCATTAGGAGTATCGGAAAATTGATCTTTCATAACGAGATTCAACAAAGCGGCATTAATATCACAAGATTCCGCACTAGTGGCGGGAGGGGCAATCGGAGTGCTAATAAAATCATTATTATTGGTATTGGAAAAATCACACAACTTGGTGTTTTCTTGAGTTATCATGACTACGCAAACAAGATTGCACACAAAAACAGATCTGACCAGAAAAAGACGAATGAAAAAGAGGGTGAATAAAACGGCAAATTTTTGTGAAGTGGGGGAGATGAAAATGAGAGGCAAATGGCAAATAATGTAAATTGCAAGGAGATGACATTTGTGATTAGGAACCTGATAGATGTTGATGATGTCTCCACGGCAACGGTTCCAGAAATTCCTTTTGATGTCGGTTGAACTACGTCGGTATTTCCCCAAAGAGGAAGGGATGATGCAGCACATCTACGGTAGGTATTTCCCTCAGTTATGAAACCAAGGTATCAATCCAGTAGGAGAACCAAGCAACACTATGTAAGTGGTACCTGCACACAAAGAACAAATACTTGCAACCTGACGCGTATAAGGGGTTGTCAATCCCTTCTTCGGGTAACGGCGCCAGAAATTGTCAAGTTGACGGGAAAAAATTGTGATAGATTGGATAAATAGATCTCGATAAAATGTGAAATAAAAGATGCAAATAAAAAGTTCAGCAAGGTATTTTTGGGTTTTTGGAATAATAGATCTGAAAATAAAAGTGGCAAATAATAGATCGGAAAGCAAATATGATGAAGAATAGACCCGGGGGCCGTAGATTTCACTAGTGGCTTCTCTCAAGAAATAGCGCACGGTGGGTAAACAAATTACTGTTGGGTAATTGATAGAACCTCAAGTAATTATGATGATATCCTGGAAGGGATCATTATATAGGCATCACGTCCATGATTAGTAGATCAACTACTGCCTGCATCTACTACTATTACTCCAGACATCGACCGCTATCCAGCATACATCTAGTGTATTAAGTTCATGGAGAAACGGAGTAATGCAATAAGAACGATGACATGATGTAGACAAGATCTATTCATGTAGGAATAGCCCCCATCTTGTTATCCTTAATAGTAACGATACATGCGTGTCTTGCTGCCCCTTCTGTCACTGGGAAAGAACACCGCACGATCGAACCCATCACAAAGCACCTCTTCCCATGGCAAGAAAAATCGATCTAGTTGGCCTAACTAAACCAAAGATTCAAGCAAGAAATACGAGGCTATAAGTAATCATGCATAAAAGAGATCAAAGAACTCAAATAATTTTCATGGATATAGATCTGATCATAAACTCAAAGTTCATCGGATCCCAACAAACACACCGCAAAAAGAGTTACATCAAATAGATCTCCAAGAGACCATTGTATTGAGAATCAAAAAGAGAGAAGAAGCGACCTAGCTACTGCCTATGGACCCGTAGGTCTACAATGAACTACTCACGCATCATCGGAGAGGCACCAATGAGGATGATCAACCCCTCCATGATGGTGTCTAGCTTGGATCTCGTGGTTCTGGAACTTGCGGCGGCTGGAATTGTGTTTCATCGTCTCCCCTAGGGTTTCTGGAATATTGTGGTATTTATAGGGTGAAGAGACGGTGAGGGAGGCAACCGAGGTGGGCACAACCCACCAGGGCACGCCTGGGCCCCCAGGCGCGCCTAGGTGGGTTGTGCCCCCCTCGGGGCACCCCTCCAGTACTTCTTTGGCCCAAGTTGTTCTTTTTGGTCCATAAAAAATCTTCAAAAAGTTTCGCTGCGTTTGGACTCCGTTTGGTACTGATATTCTGCGAAGTAAAAAACAAGCAAAAAACAGCAATTGGCACTAGGCACTATGTCAATAGGTTAGTCCCAAAAAATGATATAAAGTTGCTATAAAATGATTGTAAAACATCCAAGAATGATAATATAACAGCATGGAACAAGCAAAAATTATAGATACGTTGGTGACGTATCAAGTTTTTGGGGGAAGAGGACCAGGGCCTGTATAAGTATAGGCTAGTCTCGACCGTAGGGAGGGTCGAGTCTGGAGCCCTCTCGGTCAAGTCTGGAACCCTCCCGAGGCACCACATCCTTGTACACGTTCGTACTCATCCTCCCTCGCGAGGCAATCCTCCACAAAGGAGGAGTAGGGTCTTACACCACAAGGTGGCCCGAACCTGGGTATATCATCATATTTCGCCCTTTCTTCCCTCTCGCTCGAGCACGCCGGAGCCTCACCATGAGGCAGTGAGCAGCGGTTCATAGCTAGTGGAGTTCTTCGCGCACACCCCATAGTTCGAACCATTCTTTGGGTCCTCGAAGCCCTGATTCTGATAGCAATAGAGGGACTCTTGGCTTTCACCAGCCAATAAGAGTAAAAAGATTGCGACGGGAAGAGACACGCTCTCATGTCCCTTGCCTGCTGCCTCTCGAGCTCCAGCACCCAAATCCAATCTCACCCTCCTCCTTCATAGCGCATCCTCGCTCCCATTCCCAGCAATGGCCGACGCCACCCTCAAGGGGCACTGGGCTGGTTCCTCTGTTACAAAGGGCACCATCTTGGAGCTGCACAGCGCGGGGTACATCCCTACAGAGGTCCACACCCGCGCGCTGGACCCCAACCAATAGGTGTCCGCTCCTAATCCAGGGGAGAGGGTAGTTTTCATGCCCCACCTCGTCAGAGGTATGGGGTTCCCGCTACACCCCTTTGTGCACGGGGTCATGTTCTATTATGGGCTGGATTTTCATCATCTGGCCCCGAATTCCATCCTCCACCTCGCCTCCTTCATCATGGTCTGCGAGGCCTTCCTCCGCGTCGAGCCACACTTTGGTCTATGGCTGAAGATCTTCGGCATCAAGCCGAAGTCTAGCGACTCCGACCTTGCGAAGTGTGGTAGCTCCATCATCAGCAAGAACCAGAAGGTCAACTGGTTCAAGGGCACCTTCATAGACATCATTAAAGAATGGCAGTGTGAGTGGTTTTACATCACTAAGCCGCTTGATGCTGGCCAGGCCGATGTCCCGGCATTTTCGGCCGGGCCCCCGAGGAAGCTTGTGTCCTGGAGGAAGAAGAAGGACATTACCCGGGGGAATCCAGGGGAGGTGGAGGCACTGATCAAGAATATCTAGTGGTGGTCTGATCAGAAAAAACCTCCAGCTGGCTAATGTAGTAAACGTCATGCTCGACCGCGGCATCCTCCCACTCCAACTTCGGGCCACCCCAATATGGGAGCACAAGTCCGAGGATGAAGGGCCCGTTCACCACTTCTTCTGCTCCACCTTGGCCAGAATGTGGACACAGTAGTTTAAGTCATCCGAGGATGATTTCCCTTTAGAAGGGTGCGACCTCGGCTTCGAAGCCGGCTACGACGCCCCGAGGTAATCTATTGACGCAAAGTTCTATATTATGCGATGTAGACCTGGACTAATTAACTAATCTTTTATGCTTGCAAAAGTGGATCAACAAGGTGCAGCCGCATGTGGTGATCCCCAAGGGGTCAAAGTTCCAGAAGGGCAAGGCGGGTCTTCGGACCCGGGAGACCTCGGTCACTAGATCCAAGGAAACCCACACCTCCTCCACCCACAAGGACGATATGGAGGAGGACAAGGGGGAAGAAAACCCTTTCCTCAAGGGGAAGAGGGAGGCGTCCGAGGACGCCGAGGCCGAAGCGTGGCCGAAAGGTCAGAAGAGGGTGCGCAAGGCCCCTGCCGAGCCCGCCAATAGGACCACTCCACCGAAGGAGATCACCTTCTCCGACGAGTCAGATGATGACCTCCTCGAGATGGGGAGGGATAAGCCTTCGCTCCGAAGGTATGTCATCGTCACTATGTCCATTTTTAACAAGTTTTTCTATCAAGATAAAACTCATATGAGTAATTTTCTTCAGTCCACTGAAGGTGCGTCTCAGTGGCGACTCCTTAAATGGGCTGCCACCCGCCAGTGGGACGCCTGATCCCGCCACTCCCCTTCCTGCTCTAGAGGGGCTGGGGGAAGCGACATCTACTCCCCCCAGTTAACACAACGGGGGACGAAGTATCGGTACTCATGGTCGAGGTCGAGACCTCGACCCAACATACCTAAGGGGACGAGGTCCTCGAGGTCGTCAAGGATGGGCTGGGCCAAACATCGGCCTAGCCGAAGTCAACTCCAATGCTAACACCACAGTCGGAGACCTTCATGGCCAGTGCTTTGATGCTAGGTTTTGTGGTTCTACCACCCCCGCCTCCCACCCCAGGGCGGGCTACTGCGTGGTGGACCGAAGAGATGGAGGTAGCCCTAACGGGTTCCTTCATCAAGGAAAGCACCACGTGCTGATTGGTGCGGTGCTGCTGGGCTTCCAGTCTGCAGAGGCCAGGTGCTGATTGGTTGCAGGTTTCGACCTTGGCTCCGAACTCCGCCTCCGAGTAGATTGCAGAGATGAACCGAAAGCTCAAGAGGACTGACAAGGACCTCGATCTGATGAATAAGCCGATCAAGCAGTCCCAAGGTAAGCTATAAATCCGAGGTGTTATCAAATTTATTTTGTGCAAAGATAGCTTATTTGAATTAAAAGTAATGTGAAACTGTTTAATGACAGTTGCTGTGTCCGAGCTTGAGGGGCTCAAGGCCGAGCTGTCAAAAGCTCCGCAGGAGGCCCCGCAGGAGGCCCTGCAGTAGAAGGATACGACCGATAAGGCTGTGGGGGACCTAGCTGCCGAAAAGCTGGCTAGGGAAAAGGACCAAGCGGGGGTCCTAGAAGTGGAGGAGACCCTGAAGGGTGTATACGAGGCACGCGATGCCCTTCGGGTCAAGGAGGAGAAGGCAAGCAAAGAGCTCAAGAAGCTCCCCCTGGCGCATGCCGAGCTCGAGACCCAGGCCCAGGCCGACCACGAGGTGCTCCAGCAAGTGGAGTAGATTGCCGCGGGTAAGCTATTTTTACTTCAGTGTGTGTTTGGCAGCAAGGGGTTCGTCGAGCTCACCTAGTTGTGGCGCTCCACAGAGGTCTTCGCGGACCTCCCGAAGAGTGCATCGGGCGCCGCCCACCAATTCGGCGAGCGGGAGGGCCACGAGGCGGAGAAGGCATTCTAGTAACAGTTCCAGGCGTCTCCACATCCGGAACTACTAAATGATCAGATGAAGCAGCTGGTGGAGCTTCTCCATATGGCAAGGCCAGCGCTCAAGGACCTCTGCATCAATCTGTGGCCGGCGGAGGTGCTGCTGACTAGCTTCTTCGGGCTCCTGGCTCAGCTATAGGAAGTCATCCCGCAGGTGGCTTGCTGGAAGCGACCTGCGTGCCTAGAGGGGGCTTAGCGAGCGTATGCCTGCGTGAAGACGCATTTTCAGCGTGTTGAAGCAACGGTCATGGCCATTGGACCCCCCCGAAGGGAAGGATCGGACCGCGGAGCAGTTCCTTGCCGAGGTAGTAGAAGGGGCCCGGATTACCGAGGCCAAGTGTCTGAAGGACACTTTGTATTCTTAGATAGCACTTCGGAATGTCGAAGTGTGTGGGATGTACTACTTTAATGAATGCGGCTTTACATTCTATCGTATGATTATTTTTGTTGTTTTTTTTGTTTTTTAAGTCCTCTTTGACCGTGTTAAATTGAAAGTGGCCAGTCGTCGGCTTCGACCACCTGTGCGTACACAAAGGGTGTTCTTTTTAGGCAATCATGACCTTTAGCTGACATCTCGGTTCCCGAAGGCGATCCATCCTCATAAGAACTAGGCAATCTGACTATAATGGCTTTATGACTTTCACTTAGTCATAGGAGCTTGACTGTGGGGGCCGATGACGAGCCCCCGGTGTGTGAAGTGGTCGGATATGTAGCCGGGGTCTATGCCACTGACCACTTCGGCTAATGCTAGGAACAAGCCCTTCGTTTAACATGGGTGATCGCTAACGACACATCACTTAATGTGGTCTTCAGGCTGCCGACAAGTTTGTGCTTACCAAGACAGTCACTTTTCAGCTTTCTCCATTGAGGCGCTCTACCATGCGAGCTGGCTGCACTATCGCAGTGGTTCTCCCATTAGACCCTTGGCCGAACTGGTCGAAAATGTAAGGGGTAAACATAGTAGCCGGGCAACCCAACTATCGACAAAATCTAGGTTCGAAACTGCATTATATAATGCAACATCCGGGACACCGAGTACCTCAGACTTGTACTTTGGGGCATGCGATTTAAAAGCGAGGCCCTTTGTATCATAAAGTATTCTTTTTAGCTCATAGGTAGTAATTATAAGGAAATGCTAAAGAATCTTAAGGGGCTTAATTTCTTTATTTCATATGGTCAAGCCGTATGTGTCGAGCTTGGACAAGAAGAACTTCAAAAAGATACAATGCGGAAAAAAAGGACAAGGAGTATATATCAAAATAGGGCGGACTTGTCATCGGGTTTATTAACCCGAGCGCTTTATTAACCCGAGCGCTTCCTACCACATGTTTGCATCTCCATGTTGTTGACCAGCTCATCTTCGTTGACAGCAAAGTTGATATGGGTTGCCTGCAACCTCGACCGTTTGCGTGCTTGATGCTTTCGTCGGTCGAGTCCTTTGAAGAGGTCTGCGGCTGCCATTTGGATGGTTGAAGCCATATGGGCATGCTACTCCAGGTTGGGTCTTTTACAGAACCCTGCCGGCATGCGAGCCCGAAGTGCGTCGCTATTCGGTCGAACCAATCTCGATGTTTCACATTGTTTTGGATCCTCGACAACCCAGGGAATTTTTAGTGCAAAGTTATGCACCCTGGGGACATAATGCCCGTTCCAAGGGAGGTGCGTGAGGAGAACGTACCCCTATTTAGGGTGGGGGAATGGTTGTCCGAGGTCAGTTTGCGTGGCCAGCATATGCGTCGATGAGCTAGGGGTGTGCTTACCCGCATGGACTACCTCCTCGGATGCCTGTACCTCGGCTGGAAAAGTTGCGGTCTGCTCCTTTGTTTGGAGGGAGCGTTCGGCGTTGCCGTTAACTCTAATAACACCGTTTGGTTCTGGCTTTTTAGCTTTAAGTAAGCATAATCTGGGACTGCGTTGAAGCGAGCAAATGCGGTGCACCCTAGAAACATGTGGCATCCACTGCGAAAGGGAACAATGTCGAAGATTAACTCCTCGCTCCTGAAGTTTTTAGGTGACCCGAAGACTACCTCCAGTGTCATAGTTCCTGTGCAACGAGCTAATATTGGTATGACCCCTTTAAAGGTGGAGGTGCTGGGCTTGATCCGAGATGAGCCGATGCCCATCTTTCTGATCATATCAGCGGAGATTAAATTGAGGCTCCTACCTCCATCCATGAGGACGCGCATCAGATGGAAGCCGTCAACGATCGGGCCCAGGACCAGTGCAGCCAATCCACCGTGCGTGATGCTGGTCGGATGGTCATGCTTGTGAAATGTGATCGGGTAAGCTGACCATGGATTGAACTTCGGGGCAATGGGCTCCAACACATAAATGTCCCGAAGTGCGCGTTTCCTCTCCATCTTGGAGATGTGGGTGACGTAGATCATGTTTACGTCCTTCACCTCATGAGGAAACTGCTTTTGTCTTCCATTATTGGGCTGCCGAGGATCATCCTCATCTTTGCTGCAAGGCTGGGCTTTACTATTCCCCGCCATCGCCATTTTGCCAGCCTGCTTGAAGACCCATCAATTCCTGTTAGTTTGGTTTGCTGGTTTGTCCGAGGTACCATGGATTTGGCACGGCCTGTCAACAATCTTGTCTAGCTGGTTAGGTCCATCTTTGTCCCCTTTAAAGGGCTTCCTTTTCTGTCTGGATCTAGGTCCATTGAACCCTGCATTGACTGCGGTGTCCTCTGTATCGCTCCTGCCGTTTCTATGTTTGCGCTTATTTTTATTGCGCTTGGGCTTGCCATTGGCGTCGCGAGTCTCTGAGGTACCCGCCTCACTGTTGTGAATACTGCAGGCCAGCTAGCTATCCTCTTGATACGTCTCCATCGTATCTATAATTTTTGATTGTTTCATGCCAATATTCTACAACTTTCATATACTTTTGGCAACTTTTTATATTATTTTTGGGACTAACATATTGATCCAGTGCCCAGTGCCAGTTCCTGTTTGTTGCATGTTTTTTGTTTCATAGAATATCCATATCAAACAGAGTCAAAACACGATAAAAACTTATGAAGATTCTTTTTGGAATATATGTGATTTTTGGGAAAAACAACCAACGCGAGATGATGCCCGAGGGGCCCACAAGCCCTAGGGGCACGCCCCCTACCCTGGGCGCGCCTGAGAGGCTTGTGGCCACCCCGTAAGGCCGTTGGTGCCCTTCTTCGCCCGCAAGGAAGATAATATCCGGATAAAAATCGTGTTAAAGTTTCAGCCAAATCGGAGTTACGGATCTCCGGGAATTTAAGAAACGGTGAAAGGCCAGAAAACGGGAATGCAGAAACAGAAGGAAACAGAGAGAGAGAGAGATCCAATCTCGGAGGGGCTCCCGCCCTTCCGCCGCCATGGAGTCCATGGACCAGAGGGGAAACCCTCCTCCCATCTAGGGGGAGGTCAAGGAAGAATAAGAAGGAGGGGGCTCTCTCCCCCTCTCTCCCGGTGGCGCCGGAACGCTGCCGGGGCCATCCTCGTGACGGCCATCTACACCAACAACTTCGCCGCCATCATCACCAACTCTCTCCCCCTCTATGCAGTGGTGTAACACCCCTTATCCCCGTTGTAATCTCTACTTAAACATGGTGCTCAATGCTATATATTTGTTTCGCAATGATGTATGGCTATCCTATGTTGTTTGAGTAGATCCGTTTTGTCCTATGGGTTGATTGATGATGATGATTGGTTTGAGTTGTTTGTTTTATTATTGGTGCTGTCCTATGGTGCTCTCCGTGTCGCGCAAGCGTGAGGGTTCCCCACTGTAGGGTTTGCAATATGTTCATGATTCTCTTATGGTGGGTGATGTGAGGAACAGGAGCACAGACCCGAGTAAGTAGGTTGTTTGCGTATGGGAGTAAAGAGGACTTGATGATTTAATGCTATGGTTGGGTTTTACCTTAATGATCTTTAGTAGTTGTGGATGCTTGCTAGAGTTCCAATCATAAGTGCATATGATCCAAGTAGAGAAAGTATGTTAGCTTATGCCTCTTCCTCATATAAAATTGCAATAATGATTACCGGTCTAGTTATCGATTGCCTAGGGACAAATAACTTTCTTGCGACAAAAAGCTCTCTACTAAAACTAACTTAATTGTTTCTTTATCTAAACAACCCCTATCTTTTATTTACGTGTCTTTACTATCTTGCAAACCTATCCTATCACACCTACAAAGTACTTCTAGTTTCATACTTGTTCTAGGTAAAGCAAACGTTAAGCGTGCATAGAGTTATATCGATGATCGATAGAACTTGAGGGAATATTTGTTCTACCTTTAGCTCCTCGTTGGGTTTGACACTCTTACTTATCGAGAAAGGCTACAATTGATCCCCTATACTTGTGGGTTATCAAGACCTTTTTCTGGCGCCGTTGCCGGGGAGCAATAGCGTGGGGTGAATATTCTTGTGTTTGCTTGTTTGCTTTATCACTAAGTAATTTTTATTTTCTGTTCTAAGTTGTTCTCTATCTTTAGTTATGGATATGGAACACAAAATACCAAAAAAAATAGGTGTACTTGCTACTCATGGAGATGGGGAACCTCCTAAAACCCTTGATGCTCGTTACGTGAAAATTATTAAACACTACTTTGATAATCCTGAGAAAACCCCATTCAACTTGATAATGGGAGACACATTGGATCAACATGAATACTTTAGGGATTATCGCTTGACTCAAAAAGGGAAACTCTTATGGGATCAAATTCATATGTTGCATTGGTATGCTCGGGATCTATGCTTGAGATATGATTATACTTGTTGCTCTAGGATGAAGGCTCCACACCTTCCCTTTCCATGTAAATTTAATGAAAATGAAACCTTGGCTTCTTATGCTAACGGTATATATGATTACTATGATGTGGAACAAATAGAAGAATTCATTGCTTTTAAGGGTGTTTATGAAATTGAATCTTTGTTTGAAAAGTGTGAAAATTATGATGATGCTGTTTACATACCTGAAAATTATGCTATACTTAAATATTGCTATGAGAATTATGAATATAATGCCAATATTAATGAGTTTATTGAGAAAGTCTCCTCTATACAAGAAGATAATAATATTTTGCAGGAATCTATGGAAGAAGAAATTGATGACACTGTGAGCTCATTGGATGAAAAAGATGATGAGGAGAGCAAAGAACAAAAGGAGGAAGAGTGGATTAGCTACCCATGCCCACCTTCTAATGAGAGTAACTCTTCAACTCATACATTGTTTAATTTCCCTTCGTGCTTATCAAAGGATGAATGCTATGATGATTGCTATCATCCCTTGGATTCGTTTGAAATATCCCTTTTTGATGAACTTGATGCTTGCTATGCTTGTGGCCATGATGCCAATATGAATTATGCTTATGGAGATGAACTTGCTATAGTTCCTTCTGTTAAGAATGAAATTGTTGCTATTGCACCCACACATGATAGTCCTATTATCTTTTTGAATTCTCCCAACTAGACTATATCGGAGAAGTTTGCTTTTATTAAGGATTACATTGATGGGTTGCATTTTACTACTACACATGATGATTTTGATGAATATAATATGCATGTGCTTGCTGATCCTACTTGCAATTATTATGAGAGAGGAACTACATCTGGGCCTCTCTATGTTTCCAATATGATAAAATTCCAAGAAACTGTTTATACTATGTATCAGCCTTTACTTTGTGTGCATGAATTGTTCTTTTACGACATGCCGATGCATAGGAAGAGAGTTAGACTTCGTTGTTGCATGATATATGTTACTTTGTTCTCACTACTAAATTATAAATCATTGTTAATTAAAATTGGCTTTGATATACCTTGGGATCCGGGTGGATCAATTACTTGAGCACTTTATGCCTGGCTTAATGGCTTTAAAGAAAGCGCTACCAGGGAGACAACCCGGAAGTTTTAGAGAGTCATTTTATTCTATTTAGTGCTTTTATAAAGTTTAAAAAGAAAAAAATATAGAGGGGAACCTAAAAACTTTTCCAAAAAGAAAAGCGGATCTAAGAAAGAGGAGCATTGTTAAAGTGGGAGCTAGCCTTGAACTTTGTTCATGCCCATGGAAACTTTGTGAACCATGATTACAGAAACTTTTCAACAAAAATAACTATCCCCTTGTACAAATCCATTGTATTATAAAAATAATGTGCCAAGATTTGTCTTTAGGATGATTAGATTGCTTGTTTGGTATGTGCAGTGCAAAAACAGAAACTTTTGCTGTAGTGCGTGAATTTACATTTTTTTACTAGAATATGGAAAAATTATGAAATTTTTACATGGTACTTCTATGAATTTTTTTATTTTTTCCTAATTTTTCAGAATTTTTGGAGTTAGAGAAGTGTGGTTAATGTCCAGATTGCCTCAGACTATTCTGTTTTTGACAGATTCTGTTTTTGATGCATTATTTTGCGTGTTTTGATGAATCTATGGATTGTATCGGTGATATAAGACATGGTGAATTTAGAGTACAGTAGGTATAATGCAAAAATAAAATATGAATTGGTTTGCAACAGTACTTAAAGTAGTGATTTGCTTTATTATACTAATGGATCTCACGAGGGTTTTGTTAAGTTTTGTGTGATTGAAGTTTTCAAGTTTTGGGTGAGATCACGATGGATGAAGGAATAAGGAGTGGCAAGAGCCTAATATTTGGGATGCCCGAGGTATCCCAAGGTAATATTCAAGGACTAACAATCAACTAAGCTTGGGGATGCCCTGGAAGGCATCACCTTTTTCTTCTAACGACCATCGGTAATTTTACTTGGAGCTATATTTTTATTCGTCACATGATATGCGTAAATTCTTGGAGCGTCATGTACCTTTTATTTTTCTTTTAGTAATGCACCATGCTGGTATGAGATAGTCCTTGGTTGATTTATAGAATGTTTCATGCACTTCACTTATATCTTTTGAGTATGACTTTATAGAATGCTTCATGTGCTTCACTTATATCATTTGAAGTTTGGATTGCCTGCTTCTCTACACATAGAAAACTGCCATTTGTACAATGCTCTTTTGCTTCACTTATATTTGTTAGAGCGTGGTCATATCTTTTGTAGAAAGAATTAAACTCTAATGCTTCACTTATATCTATTTAGAGAGTCAACAGGAATTGGTCATTCACATGGTTAGTCATAAAATCCTACATAAAAACATGTAGATCACTGAATATGATGTGTTTGATTCCTTGCAATAGTTTTTCGATAGAAAGATGGTGATATTAGAGTCATGCTAGTGAGTAATTGTGGATTGGAAGAAATACTTCTGTTAAGGTTTGTGATTCCCGAAGCATGCACGTATGGTGAACCGTTATGTGATGAAGTCGGAGCATGATTTATTTTTTTATTGTCTTTCTTATGAGTAGCGGTCGAGGACGAGCGATGATCTTTTCCTACCAATCTATCCCCCTAGGGGCATGCGTATTAGTACTTTGCTTCAATGGCTAATAAATTTTTGCAATAAGTATGTGAGTTCTTTATGACTAATGTTGATGGATTATACGCACTCTCACCCTTCCATCATTGCTAGCCTCTCTAGTACCGCGCACCTTTCGCCGGTGCAATAAACCCACCATATACCCTTCCTCAAAACAGCCACCATACCTACCTATTATGGAATTTCCATAGCCATTCCGAGATATATTGCCATGCAACTTCCATCATCATCATATACATGACTTGAGCATTCATTGTCATATTGCTATGCATGATCGTAAGATAGCTAGCATGATATTTTCATGGCTTGTCTGTTTTTTATATCTTTCCTATGCTAGATCATTGCACATCCTAGTACACTACTAGAGGCATTCATATAGAGTCATCATGTATTAGTTGTATCGAGTTGTAATATCGAGTTGTAAGTAAATAAAAGTGTGATGATCATCATTATTAGAGCATTGTCCCATGTGAGGAAAGGATGATGGAGACTATGATTCCATCACAAGTTGGGATGAGACTCCGGACTTAAAAATAAAATAAAATGAGGCCAAAGAGCCCAAAAAACAAGAGGACAAAGAGCCGAAAACAAAAACAAAAATGAGAGAAGAGAGAAGGGGCAATGCTACTATCCTTTTACCACACTTGTGCTTTGGAGTAGCACCATGTTTTTCATATAGAGAGTCTCCTATGTTGTCACTTTCATATACTAGTGGGAATTTTTCATTATAGAACTTGGCTTGTATATTCCGATGATGGGCTTCCTCAAATGCTCGAGGTCTTCATGAGCAAGCAAGTTGGATGCACACCCACTTAGTTTTCGGTTTGAGCTTTCATACACTTATAGCTCTAGTGCATCCGTTGCATGGCAATCCCTACTCACTTGCATTGATATTGATTGATGGGCATCTCCATAGCCCATTAATTTACCTAGTTGATGTGAGACTTTCTCCTTTTTTCTCTTATCCTCACAACCACCTTCTATTCCACCTATAGGGCTATATCCATGGCTCACGCTCATGTATTACATGAAAGTTGAAAAAGCTTGAGAACATTAAAAGTATGAAACAATTGCTTGGCTTGTCATCGGGATTGTGCATGACGAAATAATTTATGTGATGCAGACGGAGCATAGCCAGACTATATGATTTTGTAGGGATAACTTTCTTTTAGCCATGATATTTTGAGAAGACATGATTGCTCTATTAGTATGCTTGAAGTATTATTGTCTTTATGTCAAATTATATACTATTGCTTTGAATCACTCGTGTCTTAATATTCATGCCATGATTAGATTATATGATCAAGATTATGCTAGGTAGCATTCCACATCAAAAATTATCTTTGTTATTATTTGCCTACTCAAGGACGAGCAGGAATTAAGCTTGGGGATGCTGATACATCTCCGTCGTATCTATAATTTTTGATTGCTTCATGCCAATATTCTACAACTTTCATATACTTTTGGCAACTTTTTATATTATTTTTGGGACTAACATATTGATCCAGTGCCCAGTGCCAGTTCCTGTTTGTTGCATGTTTTTTGGTTTCACAGAATATCCATATCAAACGAAGTCCAACGGGATAAAAACTTACGGAGATTTTTTTGGAATATATGTGATTTTGGGGAAAAAGAATCAACACGAGACGATGCCCCACGGTCCCACAAGCCCTAGGGGCGCGCCCCCTACCCTGGGCGCACCTGGGAGGCTTGTGGCCACACCGTAAGGCAGTCGATGCACTTCTTCGCCCGCAAGAAAGATAATATCCGGATAAAATCGTGTTAAAACTTCAGCCCAATCAGAGTTAGGGATCTCCGGGAATTTAAGAAACGGTGAAAGGTCAGAAAACGGGAACGCAGAAACAGAAGGAAACAGAGAGAGAGATCCAATCTCGGAGGGGCTCTAGCCCCTCCACTGCCATGGAGGGCATGGACCAGAGGGGAAACCCTCCTCCCATATAGGGGGGAGGTCAAGGAAGAAGAAGGAGGGGGCTCTCTCCCCCTCTCTCCCGGTGGCACCGGAACGCCGTCGGGGCCATCCTCGTGACGGCCATCTACACCAACAACTTCGCCGATGTCATCACCAACTCTCTCCCCCTCTATGTAGCGGTGTAACACCCCTTCTCCCCACTGTAATCTCTACTTAAACATGGTGCTCAATGCTATATATTATTTCCCAATGATGTATGCCTATCCTATGATGTTTGAGTAGATTCATTTTGTCCTATGGGTTGATTGATGATCATGATTGGTTTGAGTTGTATGTTTTATTATTGGTGTTGTCCTATGGTTCTCTCCGTGTCGCACAAGCATGAGGGATCCCTGCTGTAAGGTTTGCAATATGTTCATGATTCGCTTATGGTGGGTGGCATGAGTGACAGAAGCACAGACCTGAGTAAGTAGGTTGTTTGCGTATGGGAGTAAAGAGGACTTGATACTTTAATGCTATGGTTGGGTTTTACCTTAATGATCTTTAGTAGTTGCGGATGCTTGCTAGAGTTCCAATCATGAGTGCATATGATCCAAGTAGAGGAAGTATGTTAGCGTATGCCTCTCCCTCATATAAAATTGCAATAATGATTACCAGTCTAGTTAACGATTGCCTATGGACAAATAACTTTCTTGTGACAAAAAGCTCTACTAAAACTAACTTAATTGTTTCTTTATCTAAAAAGCCCCTATCTTTTATTTATGTGTCTTTATTATCTTGCAAACCTATCCTATCACACCTACAAAGTACTTCTAGTTTCATACTTGTTCTAGGTAAAGCGAACGTTAAGCGTGTGTAGAGTTGTATCAGTGGTCGATAGAACTTGAGGGAATATTTGTTCTACCTTTAGCTCCTCGTTGGGTGTGACACTCTTATTTATCGAGAAAGGCTACAATTGATCCCGTATACTTGTGGGTTATCACCTCTCCCGCACAAAAGTGGGTCATGAGTGAGGTGAGGGCTGCCATGGCCCTCGGCTTATCCTGGCCGAGCTGTCGGGCGAGCCATTCATCTCGGATATTATTCTCGAATTCCGCGATTGCCTCGGCATCGAAGCAGTCTATAATCTGGTTCTTTTTACTGAGGAACGGATTCTAGAATTTTTTAGTTGACTTGCTAGATTGCTGAATGACGCGGCAGAGGTCGTTGGTGTCCCGAGGTTGGACATAAGTTCCATGGAAATTTGCCCTGAAGGCGTCCTCGAGTGCTTGCCAGCTCCCGATGGAGTGAGATCCGTTAGTATAACAAGAAAATCATAAACTTTAGGTAATATTGTCAACCCATTCATATTTTATTATTGCATAATACCTACTGTACTCTAACTTCTACATGACGTATACCCCCCGATACAATCCATAGATTCATTAAAACAAGCAAACTATGCAACAAAAACAAAATGGGTAAAAAATAGAACAATCTGGACAATGACTATTCTTCTGCAGCTCCAAAAATTCTGAAAATGAGAACAACGTGGGCAATTTGTATATCAATCATGTGTAAAAAAATCAGAAATTTCTCGCATTCCAGTGAATTTAAACAATTATTTTACTAGGCGCCAAAGTTTCTATTTTTTCACAAATCAAATAATCTATCAACCAAATCATCTCAAAGGCTTTACTTGGCACAAACACTAATTTAAACACAAAAACACAACTATAACAGTAGCATAATTGTGTGCACACTCAAATATAGAAAAAAAATTGGTTGTCCCCAACAAGCTCTTTCTTTATAGCCATTAAGATAGGCTTGGAATATTAATGATGCTCACATAAAAAACAAGAATTGAAGCACAAAGAGAGCATCATAAAACATGTGACAACTACATTTAAGTCTAACATACTTCCTATGCATAGGCATTTTGTAAGAAAAAAATTTATTAAGACTAGAAATATCTAGTATATGTAAGGAAGAAGAATAAAACATTGACAATCTCAACATAACAATAGATAATTGAGTAACATGGAAATTTCTACAATCATACCTTCCTCTCTCATAATAATTACATGTAGTATCATATTCAAATTCGTCAATAAAGCTATCACAAAAAATATTCTCTTTATGATCCACATGCATAATTTTTTTTATAATCTTCCAAAATAGTGGTATTAACATCAACTAAAGTCATGACCTCTCCAAACCCACTTTTATCAATAATTTCATAAGAATGAACACTCTCCAAATATGTGGGATTCCCTTTTCCTAAAGTTGACACTCTTCCAAACCAACTTTCAATATTATTGCAAACATTATTATCAATATCTTCATCATGAGGCTTAAATAAATTTTAAAGATCATAGGAAGCATCACCCCAATCATGATCATTACAATAAGTAGTGGACATAACAAAGTCATCATCCCCAAGCTTGTAGTTTTGCATATCATTAGCACAATTGACATTAACAGAATTTATAGTGACATCATTGCAATCATGCTTTTCATTCAAGGAGCTATCATGAATCACTTTATAAATTTCTTCTTTTAACACTTCATCACAGTTTTCAGATTCATGACTTTCAAGCAAAACTTCATAGAGGTAATCAAGTGCACCCAACTAAATAGCAATTGGTTCATCATAATTTTCAAAAGATTAGTATGTGGATGAGGATTCATAGTTATCTTGAATTTTTGCTTTCAATTTCTGTTTTTTAGTGTTGACAAGAAGGCAATAAAAGCAAGAAAAATAAAATATTTTTGTGGTTTTATAAAAATGTTTTAGAAGTGGGGGAGATGAAAACGAGAGGCAAATGGAAAATGTAAGTAATAGCAAGTAGATGATAGTTTTTGCGAAGGTACTTGATAGGTTTTGGTGATGTCTCCCCGGCAACGGCGCCAGAAAATCTTCTTGCTAGTTGCGAGTTGCATTGGGATTTCCCCGAAGAGGAGAGGATGTTGCAGTATAGTAGAGGTAAGTATTTCCCTCAGTTAAGAACAAGGTTATCAATCCAGTAGGAGAACCACACGAAACCTTGTTAGCAGCACCTACACACAAAGGAGCAAATACTTGCACCCAACGCGATCAAGGGGGTTGTCAATCCCCTTGGCATTATTTGGAAGAATCAAATTTGATACTGATAGATAGATAAAATAAAACACAAAATAAAAAAAGGTAAATAAATTGCAGCAAGGTATTTTTGGATTTAGTATATGATAAAGGTAGACCCGCGGGCCATAGTTTTCACTAGAGGCTTCTCTCTCGAACAAAAAGCATACGGTGGGTAAACAAATTACTGTTGGGCAACTGATAGAAAAGCGCATAGTTATGATGATATTCAAGGAAATGATCATGTATATAGGCATCATGTCCGAGACAAGTAGACAGACTCCTGCCTGCATCTACTACTATTACTCCACCCATCGACCGCTATCCAGCATGCATTTAGGATATTAAGTTCATGAAAAACGGAGTAATGCCTTAAGCAAGATGACATGATGTAGACAAAGTAAACCCAAGCAATATGAAAAAACCCTTCGTTTTCCCCTCAATGCCAACAATACAAATAAGTGTCATGTCCCCTTCTCTCACTAGGATTGAGCACCACAAGATTGATCCCATTACAAAGCACCTCTTCCATTGCAAGATAAATCAATCTAGTTGGCCAAACCAAACAGATAGATCAGAGAGAAATACAAAGCTATAATAATCATACATTAAAGAATTCAGAGAAGACTCAATTAATATTCATGAATAATCTGATCATAAACCCGCATTTCATCGGATCCCAACAAACACACTCTAAAAGAAGATTACATCAAATAGATATCCAAGAACATCGAGGAGAACTTTGTATTGAAGATCAAAGAGAGAGAAGAAGCCATCTAGCTACTAGCTATGAACCCATAGGTCTGTGGTAAACTACTCACACATCATCGGAAGGGTAGCAAGGTTGATGTAGAAGTCCTCCGTGATAGATTCCCCCACCGGCAAAGTACCGGAAAAGGCCTCCAAAAGGGATCGCGGAAGAATAGAAACTTGCGGCAGCGGAAAAAGTATTTTGGGTGGCTCTCTGATGTATTGCGAATATTTGGGAATTTATAGAGGTGGAATTAGGTCAAGAGGTGCCCAATGGGCCCAAAGCCTGGGGCCGCACCAAGCCCCCTAGGGTGTGATGTCTACTACGCAACCTTCTTCTTGTAGACTCGTGTTGGGCCTCCAAGCGCAGAGTTTGTAGGACAGTAGCAATTTTCCCTCAAGTGGATGACCTAAGGTTTATCAATCCGTGGGAGGTGTAGGATGAAGATGGTCTCTCTAAAATAACCCTGCAACCAAATAACAAAGAGTCTCTTGTGTCCCCAACACACCCAATAGAATGGTAAATTATATAGGTGCACTAGTTCGACGAAGAGATGGTGATACAAGTGAGCAAAAATGGTATTGCAATGCTTGAAAACAAGGCCTAGGGTTCATAAGTTCACTAGTGTAAATTGTCTCAACAACGATAACATAATTGGATCATATAACAATCCCTCGACATGTAACAAAGAATCACTCCAAAGTTTCTATCGGAGAACGTAGGACGAAAACATGCATCAACCCCTATGCATAGATTACCCCAATGTCACCTCAGGAATCCACGAGTTCAGTGCCAAAACATACATCAAGTGAATCAATAGAACATCCCATTGTCACCACAGATATCCCATCGCAAGACATACATCCAGTGTTCTCAAATCCAATACTCAGTCCAACATAACGAAACCTCAAAGAGCAAGACTCAATTCATCACAAGAAGGTAGAGGGGGAAGAACACCATAAGATCCAACTATAGTAACAAAGCTCATGGTACATCAAGATCGTGCCAAATCAAGAATACGAGAGAGAGATCAAACACATAGCTACTGGTACATACCCTTAGCCCCAAGGGTGAACTACTCCCTCCTCATCATGGTGGCCGCCGGGATGATGAAGATGGCCTCCGATGATGATTTCCCCCTCCGGCAGGGTGCCGGAAATGGGCTCCCGATTAGTTTTTCATGGCTACAGAGGCTTACGACGGCGGAAATTCTGATCTAGGGTTCTTTTCGGAGGTTTGGGTATTTATAAGAATTTTTGGTGTCGGTCTCATGTCAAGGGGGTGCCCGAGGGGCCCACAAGCCTAGAGCTAGCGCCCTGGGGGGTAGGGCGTGGCTAGCAGGCTTGTGGCCTCCTCGGTCACTTCCTGGCGCAACTCCGGTGCTTCGGGGGTCTCTTTTGGTCCATAAAAAATCACCGTAAATTTTCAGCCCATTCCGAGAACTTTTATTTCTACACAAGAAAGACACCACGATAGTTTTGCTGAAAACAGCGTCAGTCCGGGTTAGTTCTAATCAAATCATACCAAAACCATATAATTTTTTTGTAAACATGGCATTAATACTTCAAAAATTATAGATACGTTGGAGACATATCAGCATCCCCAAGCTTAATTCCTGCTCGTCCTCGAGTAGTTAAATGATAAAAGAAAGAATTTATGAAGTGTGAATGCTACCTAACATATTTATCAATGTAATCTTCTTTACTGTGGCATGAATGTTTAGATCCATAAGATTCAAAACAAAAGCTTAATATTGACATAAAAACAATAATACTTCAAGCATACTAACAAAGCAATCATGTCTTCTCAAAACATCATGGCCAAAGAAAGTTATCCCTACAAAATCATATAGTCTGGCTATGATCCATCTTCATCACACAGAATATTTCATCATGCACAACCCCGATGACAAGCGAAGCAATTGTTTCATACTTTTAATGTTCTCAAGCTTTTTCAGCTTTCACGCAATACATGAGCGTGAGCCATGGATATAGCACTATAAGTGAATAGAGTATGGTGGAGGTTGTGAGGAGAAGACAAAAAAGGAGAAAGTCTCACATCAACTAGGCAAATTAATGGGCTATGGAGATGCCAATCAATTGATATCGATGCAAGTGAGTAGGGATTGCCATGCAACGGATGCACTGGAGCTATAAATGTATGAAAGCTCAAACTGAAAACTAAGTGGGTGTGCATCCAAGTTGCTTGCTCACGAAGACCTAGGGCAATTTGAGGAAGCCCATCATTGGAATATACAAGCCAAGTTCTATAATGAAAAATTCCCACTAGTATATGAAAGTGATAAAATAGGAGACTCCCTATCATGAAGAACATGGTGCTACTTTGAAGCACAAGTGTGGAAAAGGATAGTAACATTGTCCCTTCTCTCTTTTCTCTCATTTTTTTATTTTTTTATTTTGGGCTCTTTGGCCTCTTTTATTTTTTATGTCCGGAGTCTCATCCCAACTTGTGAGGGAATCATAGCTTCCATCATCCTTTCCTCACACGGGACAATGCTCTAATAATGATGATCATCACACTTTTATTTACTTACAACTAAAGAATTACAACTCGATATTAGAACAAAATATGACTCTATATGAATGCCTCCGGCGGTGTACCGGGATGTGCAATGATCAAGAGTGACATGTATAAAAAATATGAACGGTGGCTTTGCCACAAATACTATGCCAACTACATGATCATGCAAAGCAATATGACAATGATGGTATGTGTCATAATAAATGGAACGGTGGAAGTTGCATGCCAATATATCTCGGAATGGCTATGGAAATGCCATAATAGGTAGGTATGGTGGCTGTTTTGAGGAAAGGTATATGGTGGGTTTAATGCAGCGGCGAAAGTTGCACGGTACTAGAGAGGCTAGCAATGGTGGAAGGGTGAGAGTGCGTATAATCCATGGACTCAACATTAGTCATAAAGAACTCACATACTTATTGCAAAAATTTATTAGCCATAAAAACAAAGTACTACACACATGCTCCTAGGGGGATAGATTGGTAGGAAAAGACCATCGCTCGTCCCCGACAGCCACTCATAAGGAAGACAATCAAAAAATAAATCATGCTTCGACTTCATCACATAACGGTTCACCATACGTGCATGCTACGGGAATCACAAACTTTAACACAAGTATTTCTACCAATCCACAATTACTCAATAGCATGACTCTAATATCACCATCTTTATATCTCAAAACAAATGCAAGGAATCAAACTTCTCATATTATTCAATGCTCTCTATATGAAAGTTTTTATTATATCCCTCTTGGATGCCATCTTATTAGGACTAAATTCATAACCTGAAAAAATTACCATGCTGTTTAAAGACTCTCAAAATAATATAACTAAAGCATGAGAGTTCATCAATTTCTTCAAAATAAAACCACCGTCATCCTCTAAAAAGATATAAGTGAAGTACTAGAGCAACTGACAAACTACTCCAAAAAGATATAAATGAAGATCAATGAGTAGTCAAATAATTAAGTAGCTATGTGAAGATTCTCTCTCATTTAAGAATTTAAGATCTTAAGTATTTTATTCAAACAGAAAGCAAAACAAAATAAAATGACATTCTAAAAATAGCACACATCATGTGAAGAAGCAAAAACTTAGGCTCAACCGATAATAACCGATAATTCTTGATGAAGAAAGGTGGGATGCCTACCGGAGCATCCCCAAGCTTATATGCTTGAGACTTCTTGAAATATTATCTTGGGATGCCTTGGTCATCCCCCAACTTGAACTTTTGTGTCTCCTTAATTCCTTTTATATCACGGTTTCCCTAAATCTTAAAAACTTCATCCACACAAAACTCAACAAGAACGCGTGAGAAAAGTTAGTATGAATCAATGCAAAACCTTATCATTCTGTACTATAGCAAATCGCTAAAATTATTATTTAACATTTCATACTAAATGCCTCTGCATATTTAATACTCCTATCCTCAAATAGAATCATTAAACAAGCAAACTTATGCAAACATAACAGCAATCTGTCTAAACGGGACAGTCTGTATAGAGTGCAATTTTACTCACACTTCCCTAACTCCAAAAATTCTGAAAATTTACCACACTGTAGAAAATTTATCATAGCTTAATGCTAAAAAAATCAACATTTTATCGCATTCTGACTTTTCTCAAGAATTCACGCACTAGCGTGCAACTTTCTGTTTTCAAACAGCCACATATAGACTTGCAAAATAAGCATGGTAAAGGCTATACTTGACATTTTTGTTGAACTAAAAGATGGAAAACATTATTATAAATAGCAGAAAGCAAATCCTAATAAAATAAAATGACGCTCCAAGCAAAACTCATATCATGTGACGAATAAAAATATAGCTCCAAGTGAGGTTACTGATAATGTTGAAGACGAAAGAGGGGATGCCTTCCGGGGCATCCCCAAGCTTAGTTGCTTGGGTCTTCCTTGAATATTATCTTGGGGTGCCTTGGGGATCCCCAAGCTTAGGGTCTTGTCACTCCTTATTCTCCTCATATCGAGATCTCATCCAAAACTTGAAAACTTCAATCACACAAAACTTAACGGAACTTCGTGAGATGGGTTAGCATAGTAAAACAAATCATCCACTTTGGGTACTATCAAAGTCAAGATTCATAATTGTTTCCACATAATTCCTACTGTACTCTATAATTTACACAATTTATATTAAGTAATATAAGCCATAAAAACCATAAAATAAGCAAACTATGCATTGCAAATAGAATCTATTAAAAACAGAACAGTCTTTAAAGATCTGAATTATAGTCATACTAATGTAACTCCAAAAATTCTGAAACTTTATTGGAACGTAGACAATTTGCATATCAATCTTGTGTAAAAACTTCAGATTTTTTTCACGTTCCAGAGAATTTTAACAATTCTGTTACTGGACGCAAAAGTTTCTGTTTTTGCACAGAATCAAATCAACTATCAATCACGCTATCCCAATGGCTTTACTTGGCACTTTATTCAATTAAAAGCTATAAAACATGATTACTACAGTATCTTAATCATGTGAACACACAAAAACAGTAGGGTTAAATATTGGGTTGTCTCCTAACAAGCGCTTTTCTTTAATGCCTTTTTAGCTAGGCATGATGATTTCAATCATGCTCGCATAAAAGATAAGAATTAAAACATAACGGGAGCATCATGAAGCATATGACTAGAACATTTAAGCCTAACCCACTCCATATGCATAGGTATTTTGTGAGCAAACAATTTATGGGAACAAGAATCAACTAGCATAGGAAGGCAAAAAAGCATCACTTCAAAACTTTCAACACATAGAGAGAAAACTTGATACTATTGCAATATGTAGAAGCATATGTTCCTCTCTCATAATAATTTTCAGTAGCATCATGAATGAATTCAACAATATAACTATCATTCTTTTCATGATCCACAAGCATAGAAATTTTATTACTCTCCACATAAGCAAATTTATTCTCATGAATAGTAGTGGGAGAAAACTCAACAAAATAACTATCATGTGAGGCATAATCCAATTCAAAATTAAAATCATGATGACAAGTTCATGGTTATCATTATTCTTTATAGCATACATTCCATCACAATAATCATCATATATAGCAACTTTGTTCTCATAATCAATTGGAACCTCTTCCAAAATAGTGGACTCATCACTAAATAAAGTCATGACCTCTCCAAATCCACTTTTATCAATATTATGAAAAGATTCAACACCCTCCAAAATAGTGGGATCATTAACTAGAGTTTACACTCTTCCAAACCCACTTTCATCAACATAATCATCATAAAAAGGAGGCATGCTTTCATCATAGTAAATTTGCTCATCAAAACTTTGGGGACAAAAAATATCATCTTCATCAAACATAGCATCCCCAAGCTTATGGATTTGCATATCATTAGCATCATGGATATTCATAGAATTCATACTAACAACATTGAAATCATGCTCACCATTCAAATATTTTATGCCAAACATTTTATTAAATTCTTCTTCTATCAATTGAGCAAAATTTTCCCTTCCATCATTTTCATGAAAGACATTATAAAGATGAAGTATATGAGGCAACCTCACTTCCATTTTTTTGTTAGTTTTCTTTTATAGACTAAACTAGTGATAAAACAAGAAACTAAAAGATTCAATTGCAAGATCTAAAGATATACCTTCAAGCATTCACCTCCCAGGCAACGGCGCCAGAAAAGAGATTGATGTCTACTATGCAACCTTCTTCTTGTAGACTCGTGTTGGGCCTCCAAGCGCAGAGTTTTGTAGGACAGTAGCAATTTTCCCTCAAGTGGATGACCTAAGGTTTATCAATCCGTTGGAGGCATAGGATGAAGATGGTCTCTCTCAAACAACCTTGCAACCAAATAACAAACAGTCTCTTGTGTCCCCAACACACCCAATACAATGGTAAATTGTATAGGTGCACTAGTTCGGCGAAGAGATGGTGATACAAGTGAGCAAAAACGGTATTGCAATGCTTGACAACAAGGCCTAGGGTTCATACTTTCACTAGTGCAAATTCTCTCCATAATGATAACATAATTGGATCATATAACAATCCCTCAACGTGCAACAAAGAATCACTCCAAAGTTTCTATCGGACAACGTAGGACGAAAACATGCATCAACCCCTATGCATATATTACCCCAATGTCACCTTGGGAATCCGCGAGTTGAGTGCCAAAACATACATCAAGTGAATCAATAGAACATCCCATTGTTACAATAGATATCCCATCGCAAGACATACATCAAGTATTCTCAAACCCAATACTCAATCCAACATAGCGAGACCTCAAAGAGCAAGACTCAATTCATCACAAGAAGGTAGAGGGGGAAGAACACCATAAGATCCAACTATAGTAACAAAGCTCGCGGTACATCAAGATCATGCCAAATCAAGAAGACGAGAGAGAGATCAAACACATAGCTACTGGTACATACCCTCAGCCCCGAGGGTGAACTACTCCCTCCTCATCATGGTGGCCGCCGGGATGATGAAGATGGCCTCCGTTGATGATTTCCCACTCCGGCAGGGTGCCGGAACGGGCTCTCGATTATTTTTTCGTTGCTATAGAGGGTTACGGCGGTGGAACTTCCAATCTAGGGTTCTTTTCGGAGGTTTGGGTATTTATAAGAATTTTTGGCGTCGGTCTCACGTCAAGGGGGTGCCCGAGGAGCCCACAAGCCTGGAGGTAGCGCCCTGGGGGTAGGGCGTGGCTAGCAGGCTTGTGGCCTCCTCGGTCACTTCCTGGCCCAACTCCGGTACTTCGGGGGTCTCTTTTGGTCTATAAAAAATCACCGTAAATTTTCAGCCCATTTCGAGAACTTTTATTTCTGCACAAAAAACGACACCACGGTAATTCTGCTGAAAACAGCGTTAGTCCAGGTTAGTTCTAATCAAATCGTACCAAAACCATATAAAATTGTTGTAAACATGGCATGAATACTTCATAATTTATAGATACATTGGAGACGTATCAGGGCGCGCCTCCCGAGCTTGTCGCTCGCTCGTGGCTCTTCAGGTCTTCTCGTGAACCTTCTAGGGTCCCTTGTGGTCCAGAAAAAATTAATCTAAAGTTTTTTCTCTATTTGGACTCTGTTTGATATTGATTTTCTAAATATCCAAAAAACAAGCAAAAAAATAGCAACTGGCACTAGGCACTAGGTTAATAGGTTAGTCCCAAAAGATGATATATAATTGCACATAAAACATCCAAGATTGATACTATAATAGCATGGAACAATCAAAAATTATAGATACATTGGAGACGTATCAGGCCCACAGCTGGCCTCCGACCCCCATCTACTGCTATATGAAGGGTTTTGACCTAGAAAAAATAAGGAGAGGACTTTCGGGGCAAAGCGCCACTGTCTTGAGGCGGAACCTGGGCAGGAGCACTTTTGCTCTCCGCCGGAGCAATTCCGCCAGGGAGACTTCCCTCCGGGAGGGGGAAATTGAAGCCATTGACATCACCAACAACCCCCTCATCGTGTGAGGACCAATCTTCATCAACATCTTCACCAGCACCATCTCATCTCAAACCCTAATTCATCTCTTATATTCAATCTCTGTCTCAAAACCTCAGATTAGTACCTGTGGGTTGCAAGCAGTGTTGATTACATCTTGTAGTTGATGCTAGTTGGTTTATTTGGTGGAAGATTATATGTTCAGATCCTTGATGATATTCAACACCCCTCTGATCTTGAACATGAACATGATTTCTGAGTAGTTACTTTTGTTCCTGAGGACATGGGAGAAGTCCTGTTATAAGTAATCATGTGAATTTGGTATTCGTTCGATATTTTAATGATATGTATGTTGTTGCTTCCTTTAGTGGTGTCTTGTGAACATGGACTACATGACACTTCACCATACTTGGGCCTAAGGGAAGGCATTGTGGAGTAATAAGTAGATGATGGGTTGCTAGAGTGACAGAAGCTTAAACCCTAGTTTAAGCATTATTCGATAAGGGGCTGATTTGGATCCGTATGTTTTATCCTATGGTTAGATTTATGTTAATTCTTCTTTCATAGTGGCGGATGCTTGCGAGAGGGTGTAATCATAAGTGGGAGGCTTGTTCAAGTAAGAACACCACCCAAGCATCGGTCCACCCACATATCAAATTATCAAAGTAGCGAACGCGAATCAAACAAACCTGATGAAGGTAACTAGATGATAATTTCCATGTGTCCTTGAGAACACTTTGCTTGTAATAAGAGAAAGTTCCGGCCTGTCCTTTTCTATAAAAATGATTGGGCTACCTTCCTGCACCTTAGATACTATTGTTACTTGTTACCCATTATGAATTACCTTGCTACAAAACTATCTATCACTGTTACTTACAACACTTGCAGAGAATACCTTGAACCACTTGTCATTTCCTTCTGCTCCTTGTTGGGTTCGATACTCTAACTTATCGAAAGGACTACGATTGATCCCCTATACTTGTGGGTCATCAAGACTCTTTTCTGGTACCGTTGCCGGGGAGTGAAGCGCCTTTGGTAAGGAAACATTTATATTACGTGCTGAAATTTTCTGTCACTTGTTACTATGGAAAGTAATCCTTTGAGGGGTTTGTTCGGGGTATCTTCAACTTGATCGGAAGCACTAAGAGTTGCACCTCAGCCTAGTGAACCTACTAAAAATATTTATTATGAGATTCCTTCGGGTATGTTAGAGAAACTGCTAACTAATCCTGATGCGGGAAATGGAACAGTACATCCTGATATGCACTTAATTTATGTGGAAGAAATTTGTGGATTGTTTAAGCTTGCAGGTTTATCCGAGGATGGAGGTAATAAGAAGGTATTCCCTTTATCTTTGGAGGGAAAGGCATTGACATGGTATAGGCTATTGGATGATATTGGAACATGGGATTGGAACCGGCTGAAATTGGAATTTCATCAGAAGTTTTATCCAATGCATATGGTTCATCATGATCGGAATTATATATATAATTTTTGGCCTCGTGATGGAGAAACTATCGGTCAAGCTTGGGGTAGGCTGAAGTACATGATGTACACATGCCCCAATCATGAGCTCTCAAGAGAAATTATTATCTAAAACATTTATGCTCGGCTTTCTCATAATGATCATTCCATGCTCGATTCTTCTTCTACTGGTTCCTTCATGAAGAAAACTATTGAATTCAAATGGGGTCTTCTGGAAAGAATTAAACGCAACCACTCGTACAACGAGCTGCTATACAAATTGTTTTTAACCCCTTTCTGCAATGGCATTTTAAACCGTCACAAGGAGAGTGTGTGCGATAGGGGGGTCCTTCCCACACGACCCAGAAACCGTCGGGGATAGGGAGTAGCAATGCATACGTTCTTCATAACTAAGCGCATGCAATGCCGCCATCTATCCCAAACATGAGTCTTCAGACAACTATTTCTGATATCTCCAATATCCCAAATGCTCCATCCTTTCTACTCGTTTGTGCTCCTATTGCCATCGCAGTCGGTATTCTGTTGTGCTACGTTTACGATGCGCACCCCATCACAAACAGTTCATGATTATAGAACATGTACGATAAGCAGACAATCACACACATTCACTTCTGCCGAACCATATGCTATAGGTAATTAAGAAGATTAGCTATCCATCATATGAGTGTCAGATAGGATTATGAAATGTTGGAACGTCGTACCAGTGTCGTACAGGATAACTATCGCACACACTATTCTGTGGTGCAACGTTTACGATGCGTACGACATCAGAAATAGTTCATGATTGTAAACCGTGTACGATAAGGTGGCTATCACAAACATTTAGTTTGCTTGCACCATTTGTGATATTGTCTGACATCACACACGCTTTGCAAATGGCAACTGTGTGGATGGTTACACACGTTTCCTCTCCGTGAACCGTGTCGGATTAAGACGTATATCGCACAGTTGTGCTTTACGGACAGTGTGCGCCGTAATGACCTGTAGAGCGTAATTTCTTCCTAATTTAATTGATGCTATTTAAAATTGTACCAAATTTGAAATTGAAAGTAGGCTATAGCTTTATTCATATCCATCAGGTTCAAACAACCAATGCATTACTCGATTCACAGGTACATATGTTCAAGAATTACATAAGCACCAAATAAAGAATGATGAACCACAGTTGTATACTTGAACTATTGAAGACGGTAAAGAAAGAGGCGAAAGACATTCTGGTTGCTGAACAAGGTGAAGTGGAATGCCCATATTGTGCCATCCTCCATGCATAAGGCACGCACGACTCTAGTCCACCCCCTTGTGATGGCCGACCGCCCATCCTTCACTATCTTCATGAGGACATCTAGATAGTCATTGTGTTCTGGTAGAAATACTTTAACCTTTGCATGCCCACCAACCATGTAGTTTGAGAGGTAATCTTGAGTAAACTGCTTTGGTAACCACTGCAAACGAAAAAGATTCAGACATTGTCATCTAACACAACTCATTATGGGCAGTAAAAAGAAGATTGGACAGTTCTTACTTACCATCCTGCAGTTCACTGTTGTCTTGGATAAAGTGTAAACAAATAGTTTAATTTCCATCTTTTGACCCATTTTACTAAAAATCTTTATCGATTTCCTTACCTGATGCTGGTTCATGAATATCTCATTGCCCCATATGCAGAAAGGGTCGAAGCGCGGATCTTTACCAATGACATATGTACCTAAAAGCACCAAGTTAATATTAGAAGCTAAACAATAATTTCACAATGATGTAGTACAACACTCCCTCTGTCCCATTATATTAGATCTTATAACATCCAATATACTCACATATTGGATGAATTAACATCTTATGTTATGGGGTGGAGGGATTTTATTACATTTTAAAAAATATCGGCTGATTAACTGCAGTTAACTGTTGATGTGTTGTTGTTGTTGTTGTTGTTGTTGTTGTTGTTGCTGCTGCTGCTCTTCTATGTATATCTACACATCATCAGAACATTAAGGTAACACTCTTCCTTGTTGCTATGTAGCCTAGGATTTCATATTTAGACATTCAGTACAATGCATGTTGCTATGTAGCCTCAGATATATTAGATATGGCCCTAGTTAACCTATCAATAAATGAGTTATAGATATATTCAGTTAAATGTCTGATTCATCGATTAATCCCTTGTCAGCCCTGGCCTATATGGTACCAGCTACCAATATCCTGAACAGTGAGTATATATAAGCCATGGGATGAAACTAACCTCGATGGAAAACAGCAGTCGTCCCCAAAATTGTCCTATCTAAGTACATCGAAAGGCATGTTAAGCACAACAGGCTAAACATAAACCAAATATATCCAGAATAGACAACATAATCTCCAAATGATAGCTTCAGTGTGAAGGTTTATGCACACTAGTTAAACAAAACAAGAAGTGGAAATGTGTGTTAACTGCAACAGGCCTAACATTTAACAACATGCAAATATTGTCATTCAAAATGGTATTGTTCCTGTCTAAGTACACTAGTTATTGTTAAATAAAAATGGAAAGGCGTGTTAACTATAACTTGCTTAACAGCAACCAAATGTAGTCATTCATAGTGGTATTCTTGAAACTGGTATTGATGAAATTGAACTGCACAGTTCGTACTTGCACATATAGAACATCACATTGTGAATAACTGAAATAAACAATGCATACTACGAACAACCAAAGATAGCAATTGAAACTGGACATATGCTAACCACAAACAACCGAACTACCAAAAACCATTAAAAGAGGCATATGCTCGCTATAACAGGCTTAACAACAACCAAATATAGTCATTTATATTGGTATTATTGAAACCGGTATTGATGAAATTGAACTGCACACTTCATACTTGCACATATAGAACATCACTTTGTGAATAACTGAAATAAACAAGGCATACTACGAACAACCAAAGATAGCAATTGAAACTGGACATATGCTAACTACGAACAACCGAACAACCAAAAAACATTAAAAGAAGCACATGCTAGCTATAACTGGCTTAATAGCAAGCAAACATATTCATTCCTACTGGTATTATTGAAACTAGTATTGATGAAATTGTACTGCACAGTAAACACTTGCACATATAGATTATCACATTGTGAACAACTGAAATAAACAAGGCATACTGCAAACAACCAAATATAGCAATTAAAACTGGACATATTCTCACTACACTACAAAAGGGGCTCGACAAAACAAATCATGGGTTCCCCCCTGTGAAGAGGCACGGCAAAACAAATGATGGGATTCCTCACTTGTCACACATGGGATCGTTCCCATGGAAAAAGCACGGACTCTAGGTGCGCTCCATGTTGTCGCAGATGGGCTCCTTCCCCTTGGAATAAAATGGTTGTAGGGTGCCCACCCTGAGGTCGCAGATGGTCTCTGTCCACTTGGAAGAGCCGGAGAGGGTGCCCTCCTCATGGTCACTGTCGATGAGGTCTGACTTGGCAGCTGTGGATCCCAAGCCAGCGTCACAGGACGTGTCCTTCAGAAATGACAAAAGGGGCTCAATGGCGATGTAGGATGGCAAATTCTTGACATCGAGCCGGAGGAGATCAGCGGCGGGGCCATAGATGAGATCGACGGTGGTTGAACCTGAGGGGTTGGGGGTGGGCCACTTAACCTGTGACATAGCCCGCGGTAGGCCATCACTATCGACGACCTCGATGTCGTAGTCGGCGTCTGTGACATACCAACATACTCTAGCCCGCTGAATGAGAGCCTGCGGCCAGTAATGGTCGTCATCTTCCTCGGCGGCCACCTCGGCGACGTAGGGTGAAGAGGCCACGATAAACCGCTTTTGGGCCATTCGCTCCTCGAGCTCCACGGGAAGCGTAGCCGGGCTCAGGCTACAACGCTTTGGAGTGGGGAATCGGGATGGGGATGGGGATCTATGGGAAAGGGGGTGTTTGGTAGGCATCATCTAAGAAACTCAGGGAGGCTAGGGTATGGAGATAGGTGGGTAAGTTGCAAGGGAAAACTGGCAGATGTTGACAATGGAGACCTTGCGGCGGCGGCGGCGACCTTGCTAGGGTTTCGAGCGAGGGTGGGGTTGTGGTGGTGTGTGTGTTTGTGTGTGTGCGCGTAGCATTTTTGGGGTCTGTGTGGAGGGGGGGCTAGGTGGTGTTTGAGGAAATGACGCGGCTACTGAAAGTTTTACTACGCAGGAGTAAAATGCCAGGGCTATTGAAAATTGGATGAAGGGATTGAGTAACAATGCATCGCACACGGTCCCAAAATAACAACCGTGTGCTATCAAACAGAAAAACCCTCTAGCCGGGTAGTTATTTTTGAGGGATGCAGGCAGGAGAGGGAACAACAAACATCACACATAGTCGAAACACAATAACCATGTGTTATCAAACAGAAAATCCCTCCAGGCGGGTAGATATTTTTGAGATTGCGAGGGAAGCCTCGTGGAGCCCAATGTACTGTGCTGATCTGAGTGACAGGGGCACGGGCATGGCAAAATGGGTAGTCTGAGTGAACCGTGTCTGTTGCGTCATCCGACTTGTCTAATTTTTATAAATTTGGCAAAAATAATGCAGGAAAGGGTCAGAACACGAACACACTTGCATGTTAAACAAAAATATGTATGAAAATGGTGGTTTGATGTTCAAATACCCAATGCACAACTTTGATGTGGCACCTATTTCACAAAGCGCACGGTATTGCCAACTCCCCTCCCACTTCGTGTCGGTGGGAGGGGAATCCTAGCTATGAACGGATGCCCCCAAATAGATATGTCTAACATATGACCCTACCGTAAGTCTGTAACACTAAACCTATAGGAGTCCATCATGGTTAAACCCTGGCCCCCTTTCGCTTCCAATCAAAAGGTGCATGGACCATGTGCGGGCCACAAATGTGTGCTTCTGGCATGAGATGGGTGAGACCATATACGAACCACCTGCGGGTAGCCCAACTATATGTATGAAAAGGGTGGTGTGATATTTAAATACCCAATTCACAACTTTATGTGGCACATGTGCCTTGCAAATTAAGCGAACATCCCCGACCCCACTGAGGTTCGGCAAAGTGCGAAGTCCTCCCCCCCCCCCCCGCACACACACACACTTTGAGTCGGTGGGAGAGGGCATCTCACCAAGATGTACCATAAAACAGACCAAGAATAATCCACCTTGGTCATACAACTTCTCTCTTGTTGTTGGTCAAAGTGATGGACGTCCACGCGACCCCACAGATGGGCTAGCTCGCCGATAATCATGCAAGTAGTGACCGAAGACAACCACTGCCTGCATGTAGCCCAAACATATGTATGGAGTGTTGTGTGATGTTTAAATATCCAATGCACAACTTTGATGTGGCACCATGCTTTGGAACCAGAAATCCCCACACGGAGCGAGGGTTGATGACGTGTTCTATATATGTATGTCACACCCCACTTCAAGCCGGTGACGGGATTCATGCGTATGTAGGTATGCGCTCAAACTTAGGTCTGGAATCTCACCATGACCTACTATGGTAACACGAACCAAAGAAGAAGAATCCACCATGGTAACCTCTCTCTCGTTGCCGGTCAAAGTGATCATGGATGTCCACATGGGCCCACGAATATATAGGCTTGCCGCCGATAACCACGTGAGGGAGAGTACTGTCCGAAGACAACCACTGCATGCATGTCTCCCCAAACATATTTATATATATGCATGGAGGTGATGCATGCATATTTGAATACCATGCACAACATTGATGGGACGCCTGCGTAAAAAATCATACAGTTCCCACACAGAGCGAGATCGGTTCATGATGCGTCATGTGCCCCCCCCCCCACCCCGCCGCCCACTTCGACTCGGTGGGAGGGATTCATGAGTACACATGCATGCCCTCAAACTATATTACGTAATCCCGGAGCAATGACCTATAGACCATAATACAAACCAAAAAATTATCCCCTCCTAAGTAAAATTAACCTCTCTCGATGTCGATCAAAGTGATGGACCAAGCGGTCCCACAGATGGAAAGCATCGTTATCGCCGATAAGCGTGTGAGTGGGTGCCACAGGACAACCGCCATTGCTTTGCAAGTGGGCCAAACATATGTATGGAGGTGTGTGTGTGGTTGTGATGTTCGAATACCCAAAATGCACAACTTTGATGTGTCACATGCCCCGAAAACCGTAAAGTCCCCACACGGAGCGAGGTTCATGAAGCGTAGTATATGCTGGTCCCCTTCCCCCTTCTTTGACGCGTACTATATGCTCCTACCGTAATACAAACCAAAAAGAATCATCCTTGATGGTCAAATTAATTAACCTCTCCCGATGTAGGTCAAAGTGATGCATGCATGGACGAGACCTCGCGGGCCCACAGATGGAAGCGTCACACATGTGAGTGTCCTAGCATAACCACCGCCTGCATACATGTGGCCCAAAGAGGTGTTGTGTGATGTTTGAATAGCCAATGCACAACTTTGATGTGGCACCTGCCTCGGAAACAGGGAAGTCCCCACACGGAGTGAGGTGTGTTCATGGATTCGTACGTACTATATATGTCGGTCCCCTCCCACCTTTTCAACGCGTACTATATACTTCTGCCACAACACAAACAAAAAAGAATCAACCTTGTTGGTCAAATTAACCGCTCTGGTTGTAGGTCAAAGTGATAGACGACGACCTCGTGGGCCCACAGAAAGCGTCACACGCGAGTGATTGTCCTAGGACAACCATCGACTGCATGTGCCCCAAACATGTATGTATGAAAGGGTTGTTTAATGTTTTATATAACGAATTCACAACTTTAATGTGGCACCTGCCTCACAAAACGGTCAATCCCACTCCGTAGCTCATGACTCGTAGTGTACTGTCAGACCCCTCCCAGACACACACACACACCGCAACTACGAGGCATGTTAAATTTTTGGGATTTCTATTCCTATGCCCCTGGTTCCTTAGTTGTACTCATTCATCCCCACGCTCTTAACTTTTGCTCACTTTTCCCCACTCCCTTTTCCGAAACCCTTAGAAATGGTCACAATGGTGGATGATGTTGGGTCAATGGTTTGACCGTTAACTCTGACGAGTGGGGCCGTGTCAAAATAGGTCCTCCTTTGACCGTTGTGACATGTGGGGCCGCATTGAGACACGTCAGATGGGCTTGTCTAAACCTCGAGCTCGAGCCACTACAGCACCGCACCGCTCTGCCCCCTCCGCCGCCATCGTGCAGCCTCCTCCACCGTCGTGCCCTCCACCTTCTAACCCTATTCCCCTCAACCGTTGTCGTGCAGCCTCTTCCACCGTCGTGCCTTCCAACCTCTAAGCCCATTCCGCCTCCACCGCCGTCGTGCCCTCCGCCAGATCTACCCCCACGTCCCCATCTAGATTAAGCAACGATGTTGGGGGAGCAGTCTCTTAAGCCCGTCGACCGTGGAAATGATTGGGTCGAATCAGTGGCGGATAATTCATGGATTACACCTGGGTAAGCGTCGATGCCCCTCCAATTGATTTGCGTTGATTTGCTGATTCGTAAATTCTGCCCTATTTGACCGCTAGTGCGTGAATCAAATTTTGTTGAATTGTTCCCAGCCTAATTGCATCCTTTATTTTAATCAAATAGGATTGATCTTGTGCTTGCTTTCCGGCTGGCGGTTAGGATGGAAGTTAGTGTGCTGCGCGGTAGAAAATTGCATATGATTACTAGATTTTTCTATCCGAAGGTGGTAGAAACAAGTATGTCGTTCAAAGATTTGCTCGCGGCGCTCCAAAATTCTTCATATGGGTGGAGCCCTGCCAGCAGTACTAAGCAAAAATTTCTCCCACTAACTTGAGATGAGCATCTGGGATTGCTCTTTACTTTGAATGCTGAAAGCTGCTTCGGTAAAATCCTTATAGTGGTGCTTCAACCACGCAATGAACGTGACAAGGGGAAGAGTGTTCAGAAATCTTCTGTCTCTGCTAATAGCGAGCGCCCCGACACTCCTTGTAGGTCAAAACCAAGCAGAGCTAGTGGTTCTGAAAGTCACAATATGTCTGCTGCCACTTCTTGTGCCACTTCTCCTATCGCTGCTGCAGCCGATGTAGAACAAAATGCATTGGCAGATGAAGAGGTGCCTTGAAATGATGATGAGGATGAGAATATGTTCCCTGATCTTATGGATACTGTCAGTAAACAAGCAATGGAAGATGAATATCAGGAGCAACCTATCAGCCGTGCTAGATTTGATGACACTGATGATGAAGAGAGGCAGGAGAACATCGACAGCTTAGTTTTAGATGAATATGATGGTGAGGACATGCCAACAATTGAGTGGAACATGGAAGATCCTCAGCTTGATGTCGGCACCATATTCCAGTCGATGGTGGACTGTCATAATGCAGTGACTACATACTACATTCTCACTGAAAATACATATGTGATTGATAGGAGTGAGCCAATAATGTTCACTGTTCATTGCCCATATGATAGGTGTAGATGGAGGTTTCATGCATCACCATGTAATGTTTTCTTAACTGTACTTCCTTTTATATTTTGTTTCAGATAAAAAAGAACCCACAACAGCACACTTGTCCACCTGGAGGGGGAGGGGAGAAGGCCAAAACAAAGCTCGCAAAGACTAGATGGGTGGCAGATGCAATTTTGGATTGGTTGAGAGAAACACCAACACTTGGTCCAACAGCACTCCATGGGAAGCTATTTGAGAAGTACAAGATTGATATACCTTACATGAGGATTTTCTATGATAAGGAAATAGCTCTTGATAGTATCAATGGTCCTTGGAATGAGAGCTTTCAATTGCTCTACACATTTAAAGCTAGAGTGGAAGCTGCTAGTCCAGGGAGTGTTGTAGAGATTGAGGAGCATAAAGTTCCATACAAAATAAAAGGGAAGTCATTTGAGAAGGAGTGCTTCAGGAGGGCTTTTGTTTGTTTGAAGGCTTGTTGGCAGGGGTTTCTGGATGGTTGCAGACCCTATTTGGCTGTTGATGTAACTACTTTGAATGGAAAGTGGAGAGGACAACTAGTGGAAGCTTCTGTAGTTGATGGACACAACTGGCTATTTCCAGTTGCATTTGGTGTGGTGGAGGCAGAGTCCGAGGAAAGTTGGGTCTGGTTTCGGCAGCAGTTGCACAACCTTATAGGTACACCCCCAGGTTTAGCTATACACACAGATGCTTGCAAGGGTTTGGAGAGTGCAGTGGAAATTGAATTCCCTGGAGTGGAGCATAGGGAATGTATGCGACACCTAGCGCAGAATTCCAGAAACAAATTCGAAGTAAAGTTTATGATGAGAACTTATGGCCAGCATCATACACATGTAGTGAGAGGAAGCATGAGCATCATTTGAGAGTGTTGTATGCTCACAATCCTCTGGTGAAGGTGTCACACCCTGATTTTCATGCCACTACACTTAAGCTAATAAATCATGACAAAATGTGGTTTGACAAAAACTTTTGAGTGTTTTGGTCTTTACCCTGATTTGGATTTTTGTGCTATTTTCAAAGTGCCCTAAAAGTCATATAGTAACTTCCATCCCTATACTTCACCTCCTTGATCCAGAACCTTGCCCAATGAACATGCCATGTGTATAGGACATAATAGTATTTTCTTGCAAAAATAATTTGGCCAAAAAGTATTTTCTAAATTAGGTTTTCCAAAACCCCCTGAGTTAAGGCTTGAACTACAAGTACTTAATTTAGGGTATGAGAAATCTTTAAAAAATTATATTTTACTCCTATTAGATATAGGACTCCCAGAAACCACAAAAATATTATTTTAAAAGTAGTTTTACTATTTTATTTAAAGGCTTTTTCTTGAGGCCAGAAATGGTCTTTAATAGGTTAAAATTATTTTAATGTTTTAAAGATATTTGAGAAAATTTAGGGAAGCTCAGTGGACATATATTGTCCATATATAAGAGTTTCAACACATGGTCATGTTCAAAATATTGGTCTAATCCCTAAAAAACCCCTTCTGGATATTTCAAGCTTTTGAAATATTTACAAAGGGAATATTCTCTAAAAATTCCAAGAAAATTCTGGCAAGTCACACATGCCTAATGTGATGATCTTGCAAAGTTTTATCCCAATCAAAATAGTTTTGGTTCACAAAAGTGCCCCAAAACCCTCTCTGTCCAGATCCAAGTTTGAACAACTTTACATTGTCAACTTTCTTCTTTTGCTCTCAAACTTTGTGGACATGCTCTAACCCCTAAATGATGACACTACAGAGTGGTGCACCAAGGAGAAGAGTTTAGCTTAGCTAGATCTAAGCAAGTCCATTTCTGTTGATTTCTAGGGTTTACAAAAGTTACATTGTGAACTTTGTCCAAGTGAGCTCAAACTTCTACCACATTTCCAAATGGTCATTAGCATCACCCCCATCAAGTTGCACAAGAAGGAGATGAGTGCAAGTGACTTAAACATGCATCAAACACCTTCTTCCACATTTCCAAAATCACCATTTTGACCTCTTCCACTAATCTCCATGAGCCCAAATTTTTACCAGAGTTGCCCCAGGTCACCTCCTACCTCCAGTAACAATGGCAAGTTTACAGCTCAATCATTGTGGGGTAAAACCCACCTCTTTCTCTCTCTGTTCACCCATGGCAACACCTCCTATCTCTCCCATTTCATTAAGCAGCACCCCACCTAGCTCCTATCCACTCCAGAGCATCCAAGGCAGCCCCAAGACACAAGAGGACATGCCCTGGCCTTTTAAAAATGGCCATGCCGGCCATTTGCACGCTCGAGAGCACGCTACAGTGCGCTCTTGCACTGTAGCCGCCCTCTGCCCGATGCCCCCGGCCACCTCGGCCCTCCCCCACATGCCCGACGATGCGCCTCGACGAGCACGCTACGCCTCGGTCCCCCTCTTCCTTTTCCCTCCTGATGCCTCCCTCGCACGCGCGCCATGGCCACCCGAGAGCTCCAATGAGCATGCTCACACGCGCGATGTCGTGACGCTCCCGCACTCCTTTTGTCCCTTCCCCTGGTCATAGACCACCTCTACAAACACCCCAGACACGCGCATGCGAGCCCCCGTGACCCCTAGCAACGGCAACGGCCTCGCCGGCGCACTGGACCACAGTGAGACGTTGCCCGGCTATTTAAAGGCCTCCCCGAGCCTCTCCCTCACCACCACTCGCTCCCTCTCACTCCCTATCGACCCCCTGCACCACCTACACCTCTCCAGGGGAGCCTGAGCTCGAGATCGAGCTCGAGCTCCGCCGCTTTGGCTTGCCGGCGTCCGGATGGTATAGGCCTCCCCAGCCCTTGCTTGGCCTCGATCTGGAACCACCGCAGCCCACTGATCCTTTCCCCTTTCTTTCTCGCTCCTTTTGCAGCCGGGAACGACCGGAACCACCACTGCCCGAAGCTCCTCCGCCGCGTGACTTCGTCGCCGGCGAACCAGGCTGCTCAGACGACCACCTCCACCACCACCCGAACGGCGACACGACAAGGAGTCGAGCCGTGCCATCAGCTCGCCCCGCCGTGCCCGAAAACGTCGCCGGTGAGCTCGCCGGCCTCTCTGCAGCGAGGTTGAAGATGACATGCAGGCCCCACCTGTCATCCTCACCTCTCTCTCGCCCCCGCTGTCTCTCACTGGCAGCTGGGCCCCGCCCGTCAGGTTTAAAAATATGGCGCGCGCGCGCACAGGCTCGCCTGGGCCTCTTCCCCTCTGGGCTTGCTGCACTGCGGCTGTTCTGGGCCAGTAGGCACAGTGCTCTTTTCCTTTTCTTTTTCTGTTAATCTTGCTAAAATTCCACAGGATAAAATATTTATCCAAATGCAATAATTCCAACTTCTAAATTCTTGTAAAAATCCCACCTATTTAATGGTGTAACTTCCATAAATATCCATCAAACTTTTCTGCACTGTTCAAATTTAAATTCAAATTTGAGCATTTATATTCCCCGCTGAAAATCCATTTCTCCTATTGTACAAATCCAAATCCAAAAATAAGAATTTTTGCATTCTTAGTTTTCATCCTACTATTTAACAAAAATAGGTGGACATTTTTATGAGCACTTTTGTTTTTCTGTTTTTGCTATTTCCTTATTTCCTCGTTGTTACTTTGCGACGAATAGATCCCGTGTTTGACGAAGTAGTTGGAGAAGAAGAAGGAGAAGGACTTGAAGACTTTGAAGACCAAGCCAACCAAGGCAAGCAGCCCTTTGACCATGATACCCCTCTCTTGTTCATCGGTAACCTTCCGTATGCATAATGATGATGTTGATGATGAGTTGTCATGACCATTGCATTGATGCCTACCCATTGATACTTGCATGTTCGTAACTCTACCTTGTGCTTAGAGATACGATAAATACTTGATGATGCATTTATGTCATGATCATCACTTGGTTACAATCTTCCAAAAAAAAACATCGGGTGCCCCTAATGCCCATGGGTGATGTTTAACTAGGTCACCACTTGATGAAGAAGTGTTGTGCCAAAGCATTTTCATGTGTAAAAGATGAATTAGATTTAAGGTGTGTTGACCGTCCCAACTAAACTCGTACAACCACACTACCTCTTATGGGACGGGGCATTATTGATTACCTAGTCTGATACTAGCTTGGTGCCCACATTACTAGTGATGGGGGTGACATGAGTTCACTCTCGGGATGGGGTCGTGCTTGGATAGGTGGTCATGACTGTTTTTATAGGGCACCGGACACACTGTTGGTCCCTTCGTGTAGATGTGAAAATGAAAGGGCAAGTCCCAAGATCTTTATGATTATACACGAGGGCCGTGTACCAACGAGTGGACTCTATGTTAGTGTCACCTAGGGAAAGATAGTGATCGGGAGCTTACCCCGGGTACTTGAGGTACTGCGGGTTGTGGATGACACGGAAGCTTCCCGGTTCTTGTGGGTAAAGTGTACAACCTCTGCAGAGTGTCAAACTTTTCGAATAGCCGTGTCCATGGTCAAGGACAGTTGGGTGGTGCTACTTAAACTATGTCCAGAATTTTTACAAACTTGGTATGTGTAAGTTGCATGGGTCAAGTAAAGACTTGACGTGTTGATTAAGCTAGAGTTGTTCTAAACTCTATTTATGTTGATATCTGTAACCTATTCACACAGAAATCTGAATCCTTATGATGCATGTTTTACTAGAGGCTTGATCATGTCATTTGCATGTTACTTAGTTATATGCCATGCATTGTTACCTTGATCCGAAACATGGGTTGCTTGCGAGTACATTCAAAGTACTCAGTGGCTTGCCACTGGTTATTTAATTGGCCAGGCATGGAAGAGCAGGAGTTCGAGGAAGAGTTCTTTGGTGACGAACATGCGAACTAGGATGTTTCCCAGTCAGAATGCCTATAGGGTTAAGGCAGATGGCATGGGTTCTACTTATCAACAAAGATTTCCGTTGCTTGTGTTTTATCTGATGTTCAGCCCTTAAGGCTTTATCTATGTAAGACTTGACCATAATGGTCATAATTTGTGTAAGACGGTATGTATGGATGTAAGACTCTTGTTATTCAGCTTCTGTGTGTTCAGTGAGCATTGATCTCTGGGATCACTGTACACGTGCATTCGGTGATCACGACTTATGAGTCGGGGTCCCCACAGAAGGAGTACCTAGATGCACATCATGGAAAATTGTGGTCAAGAAGCAAATTCAATGAAATATGCAAAGTAGAATATGTGACCAGTAACCTGGCAGAGTGTTTCAATGCAAAGATCAAGTCATTGAAAGGGCTTCTGATATGGCAAATATTTGATAAGATTTGGCAGATGATCATGATAAAGATGGCTCTTCGCAAAAGAATTGGAGAAACAGAATATGTTGGACATCGTATGCTCCCATCTCTTATTAAGGCATTGCATGCCAAGGCAAGAGGACTGAACAGAATGAAATGCATTCGAGCGGTGACACACAAGGCTGAGGTAACATATACTGACAGTAAAAACAGGGAATGGAGATATCCAGTTAACCTAGCAACTAGGGAATATAGTTGTAGGAAATGGCAGCTCCGTGGGAAGCCATGCATACATGCCCTACATCTGATGACTGTTATCGGTGGTGAAGATGGTGAATTTGATCAATACATCTCTGAATATTTTTCTGTTGCCAAATTCAGGGCTGCTTATGCTTCCAATGTGCCTGCACTCTTGGGAGAAGACCAATGGAACATAGTAGATCCAGGGTTCAAACTACATTCTCCTATACTGACTAGACCACCAGGAAGACCAAGGAAGAACAGGTACAGAAGAGGTGAAGAGGGTCGTGTAAAAAGACGACGTAAGTGCAAAAAATGTGGAACCCTAGGGCACATTACTAGGCTATGTACCAATCCAATGGATGCTTCATTTGGAGAAGAGGAACAATGGGCAGCAACAAATGCAGAGGAGAATGCAGTATTAGAGCAGATTGAAGCTAATGTAGAGGAGAATGAAGTAGCAAAGCAGATTGGAGCTAATGCAGAGGAGAATGAAGCAACTGAATTAGCATTGTCGGCAGCTTGGTATGTGTGCAACAACGTTCCCTTTTTTGTGCATTTCTTCTCTTTTTTATCGATGCCTTATAATATTTTTCTGTTTGACCTTGCTCTAGGAAAATTAGAGGAAAAGGAGAGAAAAGGAGAGAAAAGGCCAAGAGAGAAAGAATTTGAAGAATATGAAGCCATGGCTTATGAAGGTTCTGAACCCCGTCAACTGGCCAGTGGAAGTTCATCGTCAGCACCTCGACAACCATCACCTAAAGTGAAGATCAAAAGGAAGTAGAAAAAGGTGGATATCACAGCTAGGGAAACCAAGAGCAAGGCTGTTAAGCCATCTTGGAACACAAGGAGCAAGGCAAAGATGTGAACTTCGAACGTTGAATGCAAGTTGTAAACTTTGAACTTCAAGGATTTGTACTAAGGTTCCGGTCGTCAATTTGAACTACTGGGAAATCTTGTAAGGTTTAATAATGCTATTTGTACTTTGATGTGAAATTTGGGGTGAAATTCAAAATTGGAGGCAAAATTTGAATTTGAACTAACCTTTGAATTATAAGCAACATTTGAAGTGCATTGCTCTATGATGTGATGTTGCAATGATTTTGAATTATTACACATGTTAGATGATCAATCCAATCTATTTGTGTAGTCATGAGAAATATGGCATGGTGATGAACTCCGAAGCTAGGGTAAACAAACCCTTTTAATAGAAAACCATTATAAAAATAGTTTAAAATTTGAAAAATGAAAAAAATAAGTTCAGATCCTTCTTATTCACACTAAAATGAAGCTTTGGTGATTTTTTTATTTTTGTTTATTTTTCGTAGACCTAAACCCACTATCACTCTCTTCTCGAACTCTATACAACCTCATATGTGATAGCTCATTTCTGTGAAGGAATTTTCATGGAAATGTCCATAAACCAAGTCTATTATTTCTTTTCCATAACCATGTCACATACAACGACATTGTGTGCATGTCTTCCATTTTTTTGATTTTTTAATTCTTTTTGCTCATTTGAACTTCGAAATGGTAGCTTACCTCAAAAAATGATTTTTCATAAAGATGTCCCTAAATCAAGTTTATATTTTTTTTATAGTAACTATGTCTTATAAAATGATGAACCGCAAAGGTTTCCTATTTTTTGATTTTTTTTAATTAGTTAAGGTCATTTCAATGTTGGTCAAACCTAAGATAACCCCGCTGACCGGCTCAAAACCCCGCAGCGTCTCTCCAAACCCTAGCGTCGAACTGCAGCCGTCCGATCATACCCTAGCGCCAAGCTATCGGCGTTCTAGGATCGGGTGTACCAAGACCTGCCAACATGCGGCCCAGCGCGTGACCCCGTTGACGGCCTAGTACGGCCCATCTACAAGACTCTGCGAGCAAGACCCTCGCGAGGGCCCCCCGGCCTCGCGAGGCAAATGACACCAAGACCTCCCGAGGGACAGCTCCCCGAGCCTACGTCCCGAGGAGCGTAGATTTCTATGCAGGTACCCCGCCTCACGAGTCTCGCAATGAGGTGAGCCATGACGACTGAGGGAGTCCTGGATTAAGGGGTCCTCGAGCGTCCGTGCTATGTGACATGTGCCGGACTGATGGGCCGTGAAGATATAAGGTAGAAGGCCTTTCCTCGTGTCTGGATGGGACTCTCCTTTGCATGGACGGCAAGATTGGCGTCCGGATGTGTATTTTCCTTCCTCTGTAAACCGACTTTGTACAACCCTAGATCCCTTCGGTGTCTATATAAACCAGAGGGTTTTAGTCTGTAGAAGCTATCATAACCCCCATAGGCTAGACATCTAGGGTTTAGCCATTACGATCTCGAGGTAGATCAACTCTTGTAACCCCCATACTCATCAAATACAATCAAGTAGGACGTAGGGTTTTACCTCCCTTAAGAGGGCCCGAACCTAGGTAAACATCGTGTTCCCTTTGTCCCTTGTTACCGTCGATCCTTAGACGCATAGTTTGGGACCCCCTACCCGAGATTGGCCGGTTTTGAGACCGACATTGGTGCTTTCATTGAGAGTTCCTCTGTGTCGTCGATGGAAGGATCAATGGCTCGCCTTGTCATCAATGACAACATTACCTCTGGAGGAGCCCTAGTTCCGGGACAGATCCTCCAACTCGGCGGTTTTACTATGGGCGCCCGCTCGGTCGTTAAGCCAAAGGTGGCCCCCCCAAATCGCCAAACCTCATCTCCGCATCGGCCTCGAACACTCCGAAAAGATGGATCCCGCAGATATCTCGTCCTTGAACGAACTGCTAGATCGCATTGCCGCCCTGGGGGTCGTGACAGACTATGATCGGATTGGGCTTAAACTTGATCAGAGGGAAATCAAGTCCCCGCCGATCACCCATCTGGTAGCAGTCGTGGAGGAACAAGCCGAGAACACTTCTCCCCCTAAGTTGATAACAAAATATGTTCGGATTTCTGAGCCTTGCGAGCCGGATACCCATCTTCGGGAAGAGACCACAGGTCCTTCAAACTTAGAATCAGGCGTTGAGCCAGAAAGTCACCAGGACCCTCCTAATTCTGGACTAGTGGCCTCGGAGATTCTTCAAACTCCTGATCCAATAGCGGGTCGGGGTTCGGATTTTAGCCCACCCACCCACCACAAGCAATATTCTCCAACCAATTCAGGTCCTCCAGATGTATGTGACCTAATGTATGTACGACAGCAACCTCAGGAAACGGTCCATCACTTCTGGGCCAGATTCCTCCTTGTTAAAAACAAGATTAAAGATTGCTGCGACAAGGACACGGTTTCAGTTTTCTGCTGCAACTGTACGGACGAGGGAATCCTCAATGCCCTCAACCGCCGCCGCATACTGCACTTTACAGATTTGGCAAATATAGTACAGAAGTACTGCACAATGGAAAGCGCCTAGAAAGTCCAGACAGCCTAGTGGGAACCTCCCGCCTTTAAGCAGCCCACTGGACGGGCAAAAAGGATGCACCCTTACGGGGCACCCGATCATCATCTCATTGACAAGAAAATCAAACCTTTCAAGGAACGTAGAACTGTCCTTGACGAATTACTCGGCAAGCCTTGTCAGATACACACAACGCTGAATACCGAACCAACACATAGCCTTCGTGCATGTTGGGTACTCCGGCAGGTGGCTAAGAGTGGCAAGGCCATCCTTACCAATACCACCCCGGAGAAGCACTCTTCGGAGGATGACGACCTCAGTGTCTTTACGGTCTTCAAGACCTTTTCCTCGAATAATCGGCGCAAAAGGGCGCTCCGCGATCTCGCCGAAGTCAACCAAGTAGCCGCACTAAATCCTTGGAATGATACGGCAATAACTTTCACCGCCGACGATGAACCAAGGGCCAGATCAGTCCGAGCACCTGCCGCCTTGGTCTTAAATCCAATTGTAGATGGCTTTCGACTCACCAAGGTGCCCATGGACGGTGGTAGCGGACTAAACCTCATCTATGAAGACACACTCAATAAAATGCAAATGGACAAGAGTCGCATCGAGCAAAGCATTACCACCTTTCGAGGGATTATCCCCAGTCGTGAAGCACGATGTTCCGGGAAAATTAAACTTGATGTAGTATTCGGCACGCCGGAGAACTACCGGTCCAAAGAGTTGCTCTTCCACGTGGCACCTTTCAATAGCGGATATCACGCCTTGTTGGGGTGAGACGTCTTCACACGCTTCCAGGCCATACCCCATTACGGGTATATGAAGCTCAAAATGCCAGGGCCCAACGGAGTTATCACTATCACCAGTGATCCGGATATAGCGCTCCGCGCCGAAAACAAAACGGCATCTTTGGCCCTTGAGGCACTATCTGAAGCCCTAGCGGCCGAGGAGTTGACCACCCTACGTTCCACAGTGGACAAAGATGATGTAATCCTTGATAAGAGGCACAAGTCCACTTCTTTCATGCCAGCAGATGAAATGTAAAATTTCAAGTACACCCGACGGATCCCAACAAGACAGCCTCCATTGGAGCAAAGCTGGATCCAACGATCAACGCCGCACTAAGAGCTTTCCTGTGCGAAAATTGGGATATATTCGCCTGGCACCCTTCGGACATGCCCGGGATCCCACACAGACGGGCCGAACATAGCCTCAATATTATAAAGGGGTTCAAACCAGTCAAGCAAACGCTGCGGCGATTTTCTGAACCCAAACGACAAGCTATGGGGGAGGAGCTAGCTAAACTTCTTGAAGCAGGGTTCATCAGGGAGATCAAGCACCTGGACTGGCTAGCAAATCTGGTCATGGTACCGAAGAAGGATAAAACCTGGCGCCTTTGCGTCGATTTCAAAGACCTCAATAAATCCTGCCCTAAGGACCCCTTCCCACTGCCCCGCATTGACCAAATCATTGACGCGACTGCAGGACATGATTCACTGTGTTTCCTCGACGCATACTCCGGATACCATCAAATTAAGATGAAGGAGTCTGACCAGCCCGCAATGGCATTCATTACCCCGTACGGGCCTTTCTGCTTCAACACCATGCCGTTCGGACTCAAAAACGCTGGCGCCACTTACCAACGCATGATTCAAACATGTCTGGAGAAACAGATTGGCAAGACAGTGGAGGCATACGTAGATGATGTAGTCATCAAGACTAAACATGTCGAGTCATTGGTGGACGATCTACGCCTCACATTCGACAACCTCCGAACATATGACATACGGCTCAATCCGGAAAAATGTGTCTTCGGCGTTCCAGCCGGAAAACTACTCGGGTTCATTGTTTCCAATAGAGGAATCAAAGCAAACCCAGCCCAAATCCAAGCCCTGTCACAATTGGCAACCCCAACAAACCTAAAGCAGGTCCAAAAACTAGCTGGGTGCATGGCAGCTTTGAGCCGCTTTATCTCCAGATTGGGAGAAAAGGCACTGCCACTTTATCGCCTACTACGACGAACCGACCACTTCGAGTGGACGAATGCGGCAACTGCCGGATTGGAAGAAATCAAAGCTTTGTTAGCAAGCAACCCAATCCTCGCCTCACCAAGCGTCGGCGAACCTATGTTGCTCTACATATTTGCAACCCACCAGGTGGTGAGCGCCGTGCTCGTCGTCGAACGAGAGGAAGAGGGACAAAAATTCCCACTCCAAAAACCAGTATACTATGTATCGGCGGTCCTTACACCGTGCAAATCTCGATACCCACACTACCAAAAGATAGCATATGCGGTCTTCATGGCATCCCGGAAGCTGCGGCACTACTTTCAAGAGTGTTCGATCACGGTGGCATCCGAAGTACCACTCAATGATATCATAAATAATCGGGACGCCACCGGCCGCACAGCCAAATGGGCCATCGAGCTCTTACCGTTTGAAATAACATACAAACCACGCCGGGCTATTAAATCTCAGTTGTTGGCTGACTTCGTCGCCGAATGGACGGAAGCCGAACTCCCTAATGAATACAGCACATACTCCAACTGGGTAATGTACTTCGACGGCTCTAAAATGTTAGCCAGGTTGGGAGCCGTTGTCATCTTAACCTCCCCTACGGGGGACTCAGTCCGCTATGTATTGCAAATAATGTACACGGACTCCAACAACGCAGCCGAATACGAGGCACTACTGCATGATCTCCGGATAGTTGTTTCTGTGGGCATTCAACGCCTAGAGGTGCGTGGGGATTCGAACCTCACAATATCCCAAATAAATGGAGATTTTGATGGAAAAGATCCAAAGATGACGGCATACCGTGACGCCGTACTCAAAATATTAGCTCGGTTTGAGGGGCTCGAGTTTCATCACGTCGCTCGAGACAGTAATCAGGCAGCAGACATCCTTGCTCGAATGGGCGCTAAACGCGACCTCATTCCACCTAACACCTTTGTGGAAAGGCTCTTCAAGCCATCCGTGGTATGGCAGGACGAGAGCGACAACACCAGTCCGGAGCCGATCATACCCTCATATGCCAAACACAATTCCGATATCATCGGGGGCTCGGGCACCGAAATGACACCTTCTGCCCATGTAATCATGGCTTCATTGCTCCATGGACCGAACCCTTCTTGGCCTACCTTAATAGGTGGGCGCTCCCTGAGGACCAGAATGAGGCCCGTCGCATAGTTCGACGCTCAAAAGGCTACAAGGTTCATGAAGGAGAACTCTACAAGAAAAGTACTACTGGAGTTCTTCAAAGATGTATCTCCGAAGAGGAGGGATGGCAGCTCTTGGCCGAAATACATGCTGGTCTCGGTGGCCATCATGCCGCCGCTCGGGCCCTCATAAGTAAGGCCTTCCGTACAGGTTTCTTTTGGCCTACGGCCTGAGCAGATGCACAGGCTCTTGTACAGCGCTGTGTCGGATGCCAGCTTTTCGCCAATCAAAGTCACATGCCGCCCACCACCTTAAAAACAATCCCCATCACTTGGCCTTTTGCGGTCTGGGGGCTAGATATGGTCGGACCCCTTAAAAGGGGAATCCACAAAAAGAAATATTTGCTGGTTATGGTAGACAAATTCACTAAGTGGATATAGGCTAAACCAGTAAAAACGGCTGAAGCCGGACCGGTGATCGACTTTATATCCGGCGATGTACACCGTTATGGTGTCCCTCACAGTATCATTACTGACAATGGCTCTAACTTCACAGCCGATGAGGTGAAAACTTGGTGTGCTAATTTGGGCATCAAGCTCGATTACGCCTCCGTATATCACCCTCAAACAAACGGTCAGGTCGAACAGGCTAATGGCTGATCATGAGCGGCATCAAACCCAGACTAGTGCGATCCCTACGGGAGTCAGATAAGCACTGGGTTGAGGAACTTGATTCCGTACTCTAGGGGCTGCGGACCACGCCCAATCGCAAGACCGGATACACTCCCTTTTTTATGGTGTACGGCGCAGAGGCTGTTTTGCCCTACGATATTATTCATGACTCGCCTTGAGTGCGCATGTATGAAGAGAGAGAAGCTGAGCTCGATCGGCAGGACGACCTAGACGGCCTGGAGGAGGAGCGCGATGTTGCAAAAGCCCGTTCCGCATTGTATCAGCAGCAGGCTCGGAGGTACCAAAGTAGAGAAGTGCGGGCCAAGACTTACAATGTCGGCGAACTCGTTTTACGCCTCCCAGAGAAGAAGAAGGACAAGCTCAAACCAAAATGGGAGGGTCCCTTCATTATAGGTGAAGTTCTCACAAGAGGAGCCTATCGCCTTCGTAATGCATTGAATAATTGCCTCAAGCCGAATCCATGGAACGCTGCTCGGCTCCGAAGATTCTACGCATGAGTTCGGTCATACTTTTTCATTCCTTTTTTCTCTTCTGTTCATTTTGTTTTCTTTTCCTCGTTCTTATACGATTCCCAGGATATGTTCGGATCAGCCGAACACTTGGGGGTAAAACATCCTAAAATGTATACACCCCACCATGACTGGGGGCTTCTTTAACCGAAGCTTATTATTATTTTGAGCCTGGAGCTCAAAATATAAATGTTGTTCGCTCATATACATCCTTTTTGCCATTATATGCACCTCTATGACTTAAGTTTTGGCCAAGCTGGGTTGCCTTGCTCCTGTGTTTATGCCCTACGTTCCTGATTGTTCGGCTAGGGCATAAAGGGAGCACCTCTGCGATTGTTACAACCGAGTCACCGGACATGTACCTCAGACGGGTGAAGCCGAAAGCTAGCGTTCTTAAGAGAATAGGTGGTCGGCAATCAAACGACAGATTGTTACATTCTTGTAACCACTCCAAACACTATGGATAGTTTTTCCGTATACCGGACCAAAGCCCCGGCACACATAATTACTGGCTGCCAACCCAAGGAAAGGAACCCTTAACGGAACTATTTTCCTTGGAAGATGTTTCTTACATATGTAATATAACATACATCCTGAACTACAATTTTTTCTCTGTTCGAGCACAATGACTGGGTTGCCTGGTTTCCGGACATAGTGAATGTTTCTTTTCATTCCCATCAGTATCTGGAAACACTCCACCATTTTGGTCCGGAGGTTAAAGCCGAAAGCCTGCGATGAGAAAACTTTTTCACATGTTCGGATAAAGGCAAAGGTTGATTATAACGTATTCTAATACATTGCATCAAGTACCTATTCCTTGTCTATTCCATCTATAAGACTGTCTAATCTACAGTCTTCCTGCGAATACTTCGCAGCTATCATTACTTGGTCATACACCAAACTCACTGGAATCTCTTTCTCGTCTGGTCCTTGTGGTCCCACTCGGGCCACATGATTTGGATCTAGCTTGGTAAAACGTGTTTTCACCATGGCCCAGGCTTCTCAAGCGCCCTCACGACAGGCGGATGTCTTCCATAGATCAAACCGGCGCCGGGCACCTTTGAACAGGTTTGCCAAGCCCTCCATACTCTCTGGAGGGTTATCGGAAGGCCATAAAGCCTTCACCATACTCTTCATGGCCTTCTGGGCTCGAGCATGTACGGCAGACAGCTCCTTTAGCATGTCACCTTGAAATCTAGATACTTCCTCTTCCGGCCTACCAGTTAACAGACCTGCAGCAACAGAGTCATGATATTCCGCATTACGGATTAAACATGAGCACCTAGGGAGGTTCTACATACAAGAGGTAGACATACCGAATATGCCGCCCTTCAATTTTTCATTTTCTCTTTGAGCGGCCGATAACTGAGCCTTCAAGCTCTCTATCTCTTCGGATTGTTTGTCCTTTTCCTCCTTGAGATTTTTCTTCCTGGATGCACTCGTTGCGACCTTTTTTATCTCCGCCAGTTCGGCGGTAACAGCATTCAGCTGCTTTTGGTTTGTTTTCAGCTCCTGGGCTAGCATAGTGTTCCTTTCTTTAAGGACCTGCAGGGTATATCGATCCTTAAATCGGTGTGCCTCACCGCTTCAAGTATCGGGGAGCTACTGGCATATGATTATCTAAAATTGCATAAACACTTACTTGTATGTCCTTTGAGAACAACTGAGTGACTCCGGCAAGTCCGTCTCGCGCGGCTCGGATATATGCATCCACCGTGCTGAGTGCGGTAAACTCTTGCTCGGAAAAAGCCGGGGCACGCAAGGCTTCCTTTAATCGACGGTAATTCATCACGCTCTCCACTTCGGAATTCATGACCGATACGTCATCCGAATCCTCATTAAGATACGGATCTGGCATCGCCTCAGTTCTCGTCCTGGTCGGCGAGTCCGGCACCGGATTGGCGGACATTCGGCTAGCAGGGCGTTTTCCCACCGTCTGCCGCGTGTTTCTCCTGACATCAAAGATAAGAAGGAGACCTTAAGCAATCCGGACTCATGCCTAGGCATGAATTAAGCGGACATACCTCTTGGAAGACTGTGGGGTTTCTACAGCGCTCCCGGTCCCCTTTCGTTTTGAACGGCGGCCCTGTGTAGGGGCCGCCCTCGAGGAGGTACGGTCTGCCGAACGCCGATCCTGTTAAAAGTTCGGAACGGTATAATAAGCAAAATTGCAGATAAGGGTTTCCTTTCAAGAGCTCTCCGAATACTTACGATGCAGAAGGGATAGAGGCGGGGGTAGTCGGCGGTGATAGCCACTCTTAAGCCATCAAGGCTCGCTTAATAGAATACCCCATCATCGAACTCTATGTATATGTCTGGATCCTCATGAAAGCCAGGGTCTCCATCGCGGCTATGATCCTCTGGCTGTGGAGCGGGATAGTGGACGTTCTCGATCATTTTCCTCCATGACTGTTTTTGGTAACAAAGGGTAAAGTTGATTAGTATCTGTGACAGCAATAAGGCAGCGCAGACGGTCAAAATCTTACCCATTCTACGGGGTTGTACAAGGAATAGCCATCCCGACAGTTTAAGCGGAGGAAGTCTTCTTTCTCACCCTTATACAGATCGGCCAGGATTGTGGCCAGTTCGGCAGGGGTATCCGGAGCCCTCCGTCTATAACGGGCAGCGTCATCTTCTCCATTATAACACCATAAGGGAGTTACTCTGGATTGGAGAGGCTGGACGCACCTCTTTATTGCGATAGCCATGACCTCGACTATCGAGAGCTTGGTATGGGCTAGTAACCTGATCTTGTTAACCAACCTTTTTATTTCCGCACTGTCTTCCTCCTTGGGACTGTGGGGACGCCAGTTGAAATGCTTCTTTAAAGGAGCACTGGAAAATTCGGGAAGCCCGCGCCGAACTGGGTCCGGCAGTGGGACATCATCCATATAAAACCATTCTGAAGACCACTGTGGGTATACCTCCTTGGGAGTTCCTATGAGGTATCCAGATCTGGCTATACGCCATACTTCGGCACTGCCCACTTCAAAAATAGAGTCTCCCCGATGGCAGGGAATAAGGCAAAAGAACTTCCTCCATAGTTCAAAATGGGCCTCAATACCTAAGAATAGTTCGCAGAGGGCAACAAAACCTGAGATGTGCAGAATCGAACCTGGGGTAAGGTTGTGCAGTTGGATGCCGTAAAATTCCAATAGGCCCCTAAGAAAGGGGTGGATTGGAAATCCTAGGCCCTGCAACAGAAAGGGGATGAAGCAGACCCTCTCCTCCTTGTTGGGGTTGGGGAAATTCTCAGCCATCACATCGTTACCAATTGAAGCCAATCCCGCTCGAACAGGGACTAGATCCGCAAGGGGAAGGTAGCCCTGCGTCTCGAGTCGACTCAGCTGAAGTTGGGGCACGGAACAGCTCTACCAATCACCCTCTTGAGGGCCATGGGGGTGCGAAGGTGAACCTGGAGCGCTCGCCATGCGGGAAAGCTTTGTTCGCAGTTAATCTTGACGGTCTTTCTTTTGCGCGATATGAGATGGCATTTGGGGATCTAGCTCCCCTTATATAGATGCCGTCCGAGCGTGGTGAGAGGCTTATTTGTAAAAAATCACAGACCATTCATATTCACTCGGCGCGTGGAAATCAAAGCGACCATAGAAAAGGATCATAAGGGCAGCACATCGAGGTCAGAGCCGGACTGTCGTCAATCCGAGGTACAAATGAAGAACCCACCTTGCAAAGCCGAAGAAATAAGCCGGATACTACGTCATCATTGAAAGCAAGTTCGGGGGCTACTGAGGGAGTCCTGGATTAAGGGGTCCTCGGGCGTCCGGGCTATGTGACATGGGCCGGACTGATGGGCCGTGAAGATATAAGGTAGAAGGCCTTTCCCCATGTCTAGATGGGACTCTCCTTAGCGTGGACGGCAAGATTGGCGTCCGGATGTGTATTTTCCTTCCTCTGTAAACCGACTCTGTACAACCCTAGCTCCCTCCGGTGTCTATATAAATCGGAGGGTTTTAGTCTGTAGAAGCTATCATAACCCCCATAGGCTAAACATCTAGGGTTTAGCCATTACGATCTCGAGGTAGATCAACTCTTGTAACCCCCATACTCATCAAATACAATCAAGCAGGACGTAGGGTTTTACCTCCCTTAAGAGGGCCCGAACCTGGGTAAACATCGTGTTCCCTTTGTCCCTTGTTACCGTCGATCGTCAGACGCATAGTTCGGGACCCCCTACCCGAGATTGGCCTGTTTTGACACCGACAACGACCAAGGCCAGGCGGGCGCCAGCGGGCGCAGAGGAGGACATTATCCTCTTTGGTGCTAAGGAGGCAAGGACCAACGCGGGTTCCCGAGGGATCCCCAAAGGTTTCCATTCCGGTGCAACAAGACCAAGACCACGAGCACGGCAGGACGGATTTCATCACCAAGCCCTCCACCGTGTCATGGCTAGAAGCTTTTGTAGGCTAAGACCACCTTTCGTTAGGATAAGATGTACCTCTTGTCCGCTTTCAAATTGGACGTTGTAGAATCCCTTCCCGCCTAAGCTATGAGGGAAGAGATCCAAGGCCACTATAAATATAGGCTAGTCTCCACCATAGATGAGGGCGGATTCTGGTCTTCTCCAGGCAGAACCATCCTCACCCACCGAGCCCTTGCGAGGTCGCTCACCCACTGTACTTGTTCATCCTCAACCTCCTAGTGAGGCCAATCCACCACAAAGCAGGAGTAGGGTCTTACACCACAAGGTGGCCCGAACCTGGGTAAACTGTTGTGTCCTTCCTTTCCCCGTTCGCACGAACTCGACGAGGTGAAGCCATGGAGTGATGAGCTTGAGGCTGCGGTTCGGCCAGATCTTCGCACACGCCCTAGAGTTCGAACCTTGTTGGGTCCATGGAGCCCCGATTCCAACATTTGGCGCGCCAGGTAGGGGCGTGTCGAAACTCCCTTCCGCTTCGCTTCGTTTCAGCTTTGTCGCTCCCATGGCCGATGCCAGCCGAGTTCGCGCCGAGCACAGGGCTGCCCGCTTCCCCTGCAGCTAACGCTGCCACTGACCCTGCTGCTCATGAGCGGTAGGACTCTTTGCTGCCACCCTCAATGCAGCGTGATGGCCACACCGCCACTCCTTCCCTCACCCCGTCACGGCATCGTCTTCCCACGCTCGTCGCGGGCCAGCAAATGCGTAGGCTGCATTGCTCATGGTGTGCGAGCTGCTGCGTGATCGCCCCACCGACGAGGGCTATGACGCCTGGCTGGGCCGCATCACCGAGCTCGTCAACCCCGCTGGCGAGGCCCCGGCGCCATCCCACTCGCTCCGTCCCCCGCCCTCCCGTGCGGGCGATGTGGCTCACAGCGTGGCTCCTCCTCCTGCTCTGCGCAACACCGACACCGACCCCAGGCGCGACGCATGTCCACGCGACCTGCCGGGCGGGGCGCCTGTGCCAGCGCGAGACGAAGCCAGTTACCAGGTGGTGCAGCAGCCACAGTACGGCACGTGTGCGCTCCCCGCACAACCATGCCAGCACCAAGACCGGGCAGCTCTGGGGGCTGCAGCGCATGGGCGTCAGGATCGTGCTCCCCTCGTGCGGACTCTGCCCGTAAGCGCTGCAGGTCGCCGCGCCTTCACACCGGAGCTGCGCCGCGTCGTTTGGCCCGGCAAGTTCAAGCCAGACCTGCCCCCGCGCTATGATGGCACCCCTGACCCTACAGAGTTCCTCCAGCTCTACTCGCTGAGCGTCGAGGCGGTGAATGGCGACGACAAGGTGATGGCAAACTGGTTCCCCATGGCTCTCAAGGATGGAGCACGCTCCTAGCTCTTGCACCTGCCTAAGTGGTCGATCTCCTCTTGGGATGAGCTTCGCAAGCGTTTCATCGCCAACTTCCAGGGCACCCGCGACCGTGCTCTCACCGTCAACGATTTGCGGCGTGTGAAGCAGCAGTCGGGCAAGACCCTCCACAAATACATTCAGCGCTTCACCAACGTTCACCTCAGGATCCCGAAAGACTCGAATGAAGCCATCATCTCGGCAATCACTGAGGGCGTCACGGACGTCTGGATGAGCGAGGAGCTCGCCATCCATGATGGCCTATGCACGGCGCTGGAGATGTTCAACTTGGCGGATAGATGCGCTAGGGCGGATGAGGGCCGCCTTTCCCTCCTCAAGTTCCCTGACGTTGATCCCGAAGAGAAGAAGGCCAAGGGCCCCACCGTGTTGGCAGCAGAGCCAAAGCTAAAGCGTGGCCGTGACCGCGATGAACCAGCCAAGGATAACCGCCCTTTCTGTGTCTTCCACAACGTTCACACCCACAACACCAACGACTGCGAGGAGCTTAGGGCGCTCCGGGACGAGCGCCTGGGCCGCCACCCAGAGCGCAACGAATGAGGCTACGGCCGTGGAGGAGGCCGCTGGGACAACCACGACCCTCGTCAGGACTGGTGCAACCAGCCTCGCGAGGATCGCTGGCGTGATCAGCCTCGCGATGGCCCCTGGCGTGATCAGCCTCGTGAGGCCCGTCCTCAGGGCACCGCCGGCCTCCCTCCGCTGCCACTACCACCAAGAAGGAAAGACGACAATCATCAGGACGATGGGGCTGGGGGCTTCCAAGAGCCTCGTGCGATTGCCTGCATCCTTGGCGGTGCCCAGGCACCCTCCTCGACCGGCATCTTCAAGCAGTTCTTCCGCGAGGTGAACGCAGCCCTCCCGAAGCTTGAGGTCGCGCGCCCCCTCAGGTGGTCGCAGTACGCCATCACCTTTGAGTCCAAGGATCACCTCAAGTGCGCAGCCACTGCTGGCACGCTCCCCATGCTCTGCACGCCCACCATCAGCAACGTCTCTATCACCAAGACCCTCATCAACGGCGGCACTGGTCTCAACGTGCTCTCTGTCGAGACCTTCGAGATGCTTCAGGTGCCCTATGACCAGCTCCTGCCCACCAGGCCATTCTCTAGGGTGACTGATGGTTCCACCATCCCCCTGGGGCAGGTGCGTCTCCCTGTCACCTTCGGCAAGCGCGACAACTACCACACTGAGCTCATCGACTTCGACGTCGCCCACATCAGCCTCCCGTAAAATGCCATCCTCGGGTACCCTGCTCTCGCCAAGTTCAAGGTAGCAACCCATCATGGATACAATGTCCTCAAGATGCCAGGGTGCAGCGGCGTCATCACGGTCGCCTGCGACGAGAAGGACGCGGTCTGCTCTCTTGAGCATTCCTATCGTGCCACAGCGGCCGAGAACTCTGCTGACGAAGGTGACATCCTGCCTTCCGAGGCCACCCCTGCGAAGAAGAAGCATCTTCTCCCCAAGAGCCATCCGGAGACCAAGAAACCTGCAGGCGTCACCTCAGGCTCTGTGCCCGTTGCTGGGGCACCTCTTCCTCCCACATAGGAAGGCGCGCCCGGCGCCTCCCTTAGGATGGGCTTGGGGGCTTCCGTCTGGAGAGCCTCTGACCTAACCAGCGCGATGAGGGAGGTTTTCAAGCACCACTTGGAGGCGTGCTTTGATGCACGCCCCCACGAGCAAGGATCATGGCGTGAGGTGCCAGGGGCACGAGAATTCATCACCAAGGCGATCGAGGAGCTTCAGGAGGTGCAAGCCATGCGCGGCGAGCATCGCCCCGCACGGCCCGCCAGTGCAGCTGCTGCCCCCGACGCGGGTGGCGAGCTGCGCGTCTGCGTCAACATCCCGGGCCTCAACATGGCCGTTTGCAGGACCACTTCTGGCCGTCACGCGTCAGACTGAGTGGGGGCTACCCCTGCAACTACGTCCGCATGCCGTTCGGCCTGCTCAACATGGGCGCCTCGTACCAGTGCCTGGCGCAGTGTGCTATGGTGTCTCCCGAGGCCAGACACTCGGCGGTTGTGTCTCAGGAAGCCTCAGACCGTCATGAGCCCCCTGGGCCTCGCGGGTCCCCTAGGCCTCCGGAGCCGCCCGGCTCATGAGGAGCAATCTCCATGGCGCGCTTCTTCAGCTACCTCGACGCTTCTACGACACCGGTGCCTGGTGACTTTTTGGTTTGTTCAGTTGAGGGCGCCCCTCGGGCTGCATTATCCTCAAGGTGTCGTGACCCGCCCCTGCAGCTGTATCATTTTGCGCATGTATCAGAACTGGCTCCGCCTTTGATAAAATATCCTTAATATTCTAACATGCGTGCTCGGTGCTTCGTCGCCATGAATGTCGCTGCACCCTCACAACCCCACCCTCGACCGCCTCATGATTAAGGGCGAGCACGGTGTCTGTGCTCGGGTTCGTCCTTACAGCATTGTTAAATCCAAGCGATCGAGCTCTGTCTCGCGAGCCAGTTCCCGTGCACGTCACCTCCCGGGGTCCATGGTGCCTTGTCCTCACATGAGCTAATAGCGAGCGGGCGAGTTAAGGCGCGCGGCCCGGTTCATTCAACCGCAGTCTGGCGCTTCGCCATTGATGGAGCCGCGCGCCGGATGTCCTTCCTTGGGTTGTTGCATGAGAAGACTTGGCACGGCATATGTGCTCGGGTTCGTCCTTGTAGCATTGATAAACCCAAGTGACCGAGCTGTGTCTGGCAGGCCGGCCCCGTTCACGTCACCTCCTATGGGTCCTTGGTGTTCGGCCTTCTCATGCGATGGCCTCCGGAGGTTCACTCGGCGCTGGTTGCCCTCATCACTTAGGTTCGTAAGCGCGCTCTGCGCCAAAAGTCCAGGTGCAACCCACCTTGAGGTAGGGCCTCCTGAGTCGCACGCTGGCTCATGAGTTCCCAGATACACCTCCACAAAGTTCTGCCGTGCCGGTCACGCGTACGAACAAAATAGGGTTGTACACGCCCGGAGACTCTAATACGGAGCTCCCTACCCATGCCAAGTGGAAGCCCCATGCTCCGCGCTGGCGGAATACGGTCGAACCGCGACCATGCCCACGCCTAGTGGAAGCCCCTTGCTCCGCACTGGTGGAATACGGTCGAGCCGCGACCATGCCCATGCCCTGTGGAAGCCCCATGCTCCGCACTGGTGGAAAAAGAACTGAGGGCGCCCTATGGGTTGCATCAACCTTAGGATGGCCTCTCGGCCCTTCACGCGGCACTGCTCATAGCCTTCCCATGGGATGCACGCATGAGGGGGCTGGACGTGGTGCCTACTTTCACGCCAGCCCTGGCGCACACCACCTCACCAGGTCACTGGTGCCTAGTCTTCCTGCGTCCCTCCTAGGCGAAGACTGACAAGGAAAGGTATGAAGGGCCCCAGATAAACCTCGCCGCTGCCCTTGTTTCCATCATGAGGGCCGCTCGCACATCAAAGGGACCCCTGAGCATCGTGACTCAGGGGCCTCACTAGTCACGTAGACCCTCGCCCCTTGGTTTCGTCCTAGCATCGCGACCAGACATCCCAATGGCGGCCAAGGTATGCGCGGGGCTGGGCCCTGCTGACGCAGAGCACATAGGCAAGCAAGAAGGAAACCAAGCACGAAAAGGAAATGACGGAATCCAAATAGTTATTACAGGCATCAAACATACTGCAAATTCAAACAAAGTCTTACGCCTCCACGATGCATGATAAGTGCCGCAGGATAAATTCTAAGAGGAGGGATCACCGTCACCATGGCCGTTGCCACCACCTGCCTCCGCCGCGATGGACTCATCTTCAACATTCTTGCCGCTGCCATCGTCACCGTCGCTACCATCCGCCTATGTGGTCGCAGGGTCGGTGTCAGAGTTACAAATGAACTTCTTCAGCACTGCGTCCACATGGTCTTTCACGGCCGCCGCCGTGGTGGCACGGAGTTCAAGAGCGACCGGGCCGACCACCGCGTCGAAGTTGAAGCCAAGATCATGGAGGAAGAGGTGGCTGAAGACGCGCGTTGTTGCCACGGAGAAGAGGTCGCTGCACTCCCCCTCCAGGATGGAGTCCACCTTGGCGGCAGCGCCTTCGAGCTCCTCGGCCAGTTTGGAGGAGAGCCCGGCATAACCACCCTATAGGATCAAAAGTAGGTCTAGAGGGGGGGGGGTGATTAGACTACTTGACCAAATAAAAATCTAACCTTTTCCCACTTTTAGTTGTGGGCAGATTTTAGCAATTTAGCACAAGTCAAGTAATCAAGCTACCCATGCAATTCTAAGAGTGTAGCAGCGGAAAGTAAAACATTGCATATGAAGGTAAAGGGAAGGGTTTGGAGAGTGCAAACGCAATGATGAAATGGATATTTTTGGCGTGGTTCCGATAGGTGGTGCTATCGTACATCCACGTTGATGGAGACTTCAACCCACGAATGGTAACGGTTGCGCGAGTCCATGGGGAGCTCCACCCACAAAGGGTCCACGAAGAAGCAACCTTGTCTATCCCACCATGGTCATCGCCCATGAAGGACTTGCCTCACCTGGGTAGATCTTCACGAAATAGGCGATCTCCTTGCACTTACAAACTTCTTGGTTCAACTCCACAATCTTGTCGGAGGCTCCCAAGTGACACCTAACCAATCTAGGAGACACCACTCTCCAAAAGGTAATAGATGTTGTGTTGATGATGAACTCCTTGCTCTTGTGCTTCAAATGATAGTCTCCTCAACACTCAACTCTCTCTCATAGATTTGGATATGGTGGAAAGATGATTTGAGTGGAAAGCAACTTAGGGAAGGCTAGAAATCAAGATTCTTGTGGTTGGATTGGAATGTCTTGATCTCAACACATGAGTAGGTGGTTCTCTCTCAGAAAATGTAGGCTGGAAGTGTAGGCACATTCTGATGGCTCTCTCACATATGGAGAAGGGGGTGGAGGGGTATATATAGCATCCACACAAAATCCAACCATTACACACATTTGACCCAACTCGGTCAGACCGAATAGAAGAACTCGGTGAGACCGATTTAGTTCAAAATGTGAACGTTAGGAATCTTGGTGGGACTCACTGAAACAACTCGGTGGGACCGATATGCTAGGGCTAGGGCAAACCCTTATCCTAGTGAAGCCGATTTCTTGAACTCGGTGAGACCGATTTCAGCAAAGAGCAAATAGAGAGTTGGTCAAGCAAACTCGGTGGGACCGATTGTACATTTTGGTGAGACCAAAATAATTGCAACAGGCAACAGAGAGTTTGCAGGGCCATCTCGGTGAGACCGAGATCCATATCTGTGTGACCGAGGAGTTAGGGTTTCTGGCAGTAGCTATGTCAAATGAACTCGGTGGCGCCGGATAGATCATTTCAGTGGGGCCGAGTTTGACTTTGAGTTTTGGACATATTTGGAAGTGAGAAAGTGGTTGAGGGTTTTGGAGCAATATCACTAAGCACTTTGAGCAAGTAGACCATTAAGCAACACCTCATCCCCTTTTAATAGTATTTGCTTTCCTATGGACACAATATGATCTTGGATCACTAAAATATAAATGAAGAGTCTTGAGATTTTGCCAATATGTGTCCTTAGCATTTTGAGGGGTCCACATCTCTAGTCCATGCCATGCCAATCATTGAACTTTCTGAAATATTAACTTGAATTGTTATTAGTTCAATGAGCTATATGTTGTTATGAATTACCAAAACCACCCGGGGATAAGTTGCACTTTCAATCTCCCCCTTTTTGGTAATTGATGACAACATATAGTCAAAGCTTCGACAAATGATAATATGAATGAAATACATCGTCGCTTTGAGAAGTATGTGATAAGCAAGAGCTCCCCCTAAATTTGTGCATTATTTGAAATTTGCTTTTGAATGCAAATGCACAATCGATTAGGATCATGGGTCACTCTTCCATGTCACATATATCTTGGTGGAGCGCTCAAAATGATAAGAGTTAAATAACATGCACTCATCACCAAGGATACAAGTGATCAATCATACATAAACATTCATGGATATAATCATGCAAGCACACATTAAGGCATAGTATGATCAAACACATGATAACAAAGTATCTCACGAGCAAAGCACAAATTGTAGCATAGGAAACAAACAACTAAACGACCAAAGTAGCAAGAGAAACAAATGAAACCAACAAAAACAAGACACACTCACTCTCGAAGCCTATGATCTATACACTTTATCCCCCTTTGGCAACAAGTTACCAAAAAGTTCGAAAACGTATAGTACTATACGACACTCTAGGCATGATCTCCGGGAGCTCTTGAAGGGGTCTTCTGGCTTGTTGCTCCGGTGTGCATAGATGGCGTGGAGAGGAGGGCACTTGCAAATGCCTTGGCAGACGTCTGTGGAGCTGGAGGAGTTGACACTGGAGGTACAACTGTGGCATTGGCTGTAGGTGCTGAAGTGGTAGTCCTGGAGTCTCTGGCAACTGGCACAACTGATGATCTTTGTGCCCTTGGCACTCTGTGGAATGTGTCTGTCATGCATCTATCATCCCTGTCCTCAGAACCCTCTTGAAGCTTCTCCACAATAGTTTGAATCTCAGTGACCTTCACATCTAGGTCATGGAACTTAGTCTCAATGATCCTCTCAAGACTCTCCTGATTTTGAGTCAAGGTGGCCAAGCTCTTCTCAATTCTCATGGTGGCCTCAAGCAGTTAATTGAGTTGATCTTGCTTGGTCTTGAGATTTGCAACTGAAGCATCTGGGGCACTTGCTACCTTTGCTTTCTCTATCTTCACCTAGGCAGCTGCACAAGTAGGATGTGAAGCATCCATGACAACCTCGTTGTCCTCAAAGTCTAGCCTCAGGGGAAGATGCTCTTTGTCTAGTAGATATGTCCCAGTTCCCATCTTGGAGTTGATCAACGTCTGAATGTGAGGGGCATATCCACAAGACCTCTTCTGGTCTGTAGCTGTTCTCTTCACAGTCTCTACAATCAGGCTCGTCACCTTGAATTTCTATGGAACATCAAACAAGTGAAGCAAGTTGATGGAGTGACCACGAATCATCATATGATCTCCTGACTTGGGCAATAGAGTGTGCCTCAAGATGGTGTTCATGGTAGTCAACCCAGCAAGCAGATAATATATGGAGCCAAACTAGTGAGTGTCCAATGCTGCATCAGGAATTTTCTTGTACATGTTAGCCATGGAGTTGTGATCCTTTCTAGGCTTACTGTACACATCAAGATCATCTTCAGCTTCCTCTGGGGCATTGATCAACTTTGCCCATTCCGAGATTGTTGACTGATATTTGGTGCCTTCAGTCATCCATACTATCTTTCCATCAGGGTAGAAGTGAGCTATGGAGTAGAACTGCATTATCATCTCATCGTTCCACTTTGTCAACTTCTGTCCCATAAATGTATCAACACCATTCAGTCTGAAGCTCTCATGCACATGAGGAAAGTAGTCTTCATTGGAGTCAATGTATTTCCAGTCTACCCATTTCATGTCACCCACAATGGGTTTCCTGTCCAATAGGACAGTCTCATAGAAGTCCTACTGTTCCTTGGTGTGAAAGCGGTAGTCCACAGCAGTCCTTCTCCTAGTGGCATAAGGATCAGTCTTCCTCCATAGTCTCAGACTTGCATCTTTTCTCAACTTCATGTTCTCTGCCACAGGATGATCATCATTGTGGTATGGAATCTTGGGCTTGAGCTTTCTGAGCACTAGTGGCTCTTCTTCTTCTTGAACTTCAGGCACTGGGGCCTTGTTCTTTTCAGGAGCTGAGATGTTCTTGGTTGATCTCTTTGGTGTAGTTGACTTGGGGGCTTGAGCTTGAGCTCAAGGCTTGGGGACAGACTTGGGCTTAGAAGGAGCAGCCCCAGTCCTGATGGCATCCCCCATGAGCTTCTGAGTCTTGGCAGGAGGTGCAGTAGGCTCTTCCTCCTCCTCTTCTTCCTCATCAGAATCTCTCATCATAGAAGATCTACCAATGACTCTGGCAATACTCTTTCTGACCCTTTCCTTCCTCTTCTTCTTTCCACTAGCAGCTTCTTCTTCCTCTCTGGGCTCAAGGGTAAACTGCATGGTTTCTTGGGTTGAGGATCTGACTTTTGACATTGGAGCTCTCTTTGTAGGAGCTTTCTTCTGCAATCCAGGTTTGGTAGTAGTAGCATACTCCTTCTTGAGTACTTTCTTCTTGGAGGTCACTTCCTCCTCAATCACAAAATCCTCATCCTCAGATTCAGATGTTCTTTTCTTCCTTTGCCTAGGAGCTACCTTAGGAAAATTGCTGGGAGTGCTTCTGCTCCCATCATCATTGCTGCTAGAGGGACTAGTGCCGTCACTAAGGTTGAGCTTCTCTTCAGACTTGTTCTGACTGTCACTGCCCTCTGACATAGCTGCAACTGACCCTATGAATAGTTGGGTGTAGATAGAGTAGATGAGCATCACAAAGTACAGCTTGTTTTGCAAAATATTGAGACAAAAACTTAACTTTAGTTTTTTGCAGAAAGCATTTCGGAGCTGCCGATTTGACAAACTCGGTGACACCGAAGCACTAACAGAGTCTAAACATGCAGTTTTAGTTAGACCGAAATGCAGTTCGGTGACTCCGAAATGCTAGGGTTTCACATAGAAAGTGATTTCAGTCTCACCGATCAGTATACTTCGGTCAGACCGAGTTGTACTTGTGCAATGGCCAGGGCCAATCGGTGTGACCGAGATCCTCAGATCGGTTGGTCTGAGATGGGTTCGGTGGAAACCTAACCCTAAGTTTTTGCATCAAATCTATTCTAAGGACATTGTTTGGTGGATAGATTGATCTCATACGTGGTAAGAACAATGGCAATGTACTTTGTGCAAGAATCGGAGCAATGGAAAGCACAAAGTGTCAAACCCGTACCCTAACTTGGCGACGGATTTGCTATGGTGACAACGGCGGTGAGGATTCCGTTGATGGCGGCAGAAACCCGTGGCAGAGGGTCATTGGCGATGACAGCGATGATCTGGAGACCAAGGGCGGTAGTGTTGGGGCGCGAGCTCGTGTGGTTTGAAGTGATTTTCAATCGTACAGGTACGCGAGGAGTATATATACCCAGGCGCTGTCGGTGGCGCCGAGTGGAATGACTCGTTGGCACCGAGATGCCAAACTGCTAGCAGTTGCTGCAACTCGGTGTGACCGAATAGTTCTAATCGGTGGCACCAAGAGGAAAACCTAGATCAACTTATTGATCTCGGTGAGACCGAATTGGATATGTCGGTCTAACCAAAAATCATTAAGAGGTTTTGGAAGTTAAGCCCTTGACGGATCGGTGGCTCCGAGTGCTCCTCACCCGGAGGGTCGATAAGTGACTTGTTCAAACTTTGTGATGTAGCATGAATAGAGATTGAGACGAGAAAAAGCATAGATAGCTAAAGGGAGTGCTTAGGCATTCTTGTCCATCCATTTGGCAAAAAGAAAAACCAAACAATCAAGGCAACAAATGGATGTCCTCGAATGAAGAAAATTATGCAACCAACATGCTCACACAATAAGATAGCAAATAAATCATGTGACAAAGCATGCACAAACACTCTAGCATCTATCAAGCAATAGGTGATGACTAGGTCATCTATATATGAGTATATTGACGTAGGAGTCAAATGAGAACATTTGATCATAGGTCATACTCATCGTTTAAGCACAAGTGGGGTTACCACTTTTACATAAAGCATTGTTGTGTTCACATCATTTGAGTTGCTTTAGCTCAATTTTTTTAGAGCAAAGCTCCCCCTAGATGTGATATCCCCCCTTAGAGGGATGAACTAACCTTGGGTTTTGTCGATGATGACTTCATGTAGGTGTTGATGATGTGGATGCTCAATGTTGATGTAGATTGTTTGGAGCAATCCATTGGAGTGTTGCACTTTCAATACCTACACGGGTTAGTCCCATAAGGAACAGACAAGGATATCCATAGACATAGAGTGAAACACACATGTGATGATGTCCATGAAAGCATGAGGTTACCTTGTCCCTTGTCTTACCAACAAGAGGGTTTGTGACTCCATGAACTAGTGCAAGATATGGAAATTGATTGCACTTGTCCTTGCCAAAATGAATATGAGTGAAGTATGTTGGCGGAGTCACCCTCAAGAACTCTCTAGTTCTTCTTCTTTGGGATCCACATCAACTTGATGGGAATCCTTGGAGTTGTAGTCGTAATTGATGAAGTCGAACTTGATGTAGTCTTGGGAACCCACTTGACCATGGCCTTAGGAGCTTCTTCAAATGAATCAATCTCTTCTTGAAGCTTGTCCTTGCCTTTTAGCTTGTGGTCTTGTGGTGGAAGATCATCTTGAGCTTGTGTTCCTTTGAAAGAAGTGGGATCATGCTTCTCTTGTTGAGGAACAAACTTTGACTTGGGGTATTGATCTTCTTCCCACTCAACTCCATTGGCATTGAACTTTCGTTCAAAACCAACACCTTGATTCTTCCGGTGCCTTCCTTGCTTGCGTACAATTTCCTCAAATTGCTTACATTCGGCAAGGAACTTGTAAACACCTTTCTCTATAATTCCCTTCAATAAGCTATTTTCTTGCTCAAGTGTAACTTGACTAAGAGAATCATTAGTGGAATCAAGAGAACTACTAGAAGCAACAATATTGGATTTTACATGATTATTGTTACTACGAGAGGAAGAATCCTTCTTGTTCTTATTGCTAGATTTTACTTGTGGCATATAAGTAGACAAGAGGAGACTTTTGGCAATGTAAGAAGAACTCTTCTTTCGAAGATCATCATTGATTGCTTTTAGGAACCCATGCTCTTGCTCTAAATTTAGCTTCTCGAAGCGTTGCTTCTCATGAGTTCTTACAAGCTCTCTACGATCCTCTAGAGTTGTTTCATGAGATAACTTAAGATTGTTTAGTTCTTTAGTTAGACGCTCAATCTCCTTCTTATCATTGTCATTCGTTTCATCTTGATTAGCATGATTAATAGCAATTTCATCATAGTTTTCCTCACTAGTGTTGTCAACAAGTAAACATCATCACCTAGCAAGTCATCTTCATCACTATTGAAATCAACATACTTAGGGTGTGATACCTTTGGGCCTTTAGCCATGAAGCATCTTCCAATTCCTTCATTTGGTGAGTCAAATATGCCGTAGGAGTTGGATGAAACAAGTGCAAGTCCGGCAACACCTTCATCTTGAGTATATTCGGAGTCGGAGTGATAGCTTCTCTCAGAGTAGTCACCGGAGTCGGAACCGGATACCCATTCACCAACGTGAGCTTGATGTCGTCATCTTGTGTAGCTCTTTGATGACTTGTCCTTCCTTTCCGAATCCTTGCTTCTACGAGAGGGTCTTCGTTCATAACGATCATCTCTACTCCTTCTCTCTCTTGGTGGTGATTCATCTCTTTTACTTCTCCTCTTAGGTGAATCTTCTCTTTTCTTGTAGGGAGCCATACACTCATTGGAGTAGTGTCCGGGTCTTCCACAATTATAGCAATTACAATCACGACTAGAAGATCTTTTGTCATTGTAGGATCTTGACCTCGAACTTTTTTCTTTGCTCCTATTCTTGTAGAATTGGTTAAAGTTCATCACCATTAAACTCAATTCTTCATTGAAGACTTGTTTCTCCCTTGATGTTGTAGGAGCATCACTTGAAGCTTTATAAGCTCCACCAGACTTGTTGTGGAGCTCTTCCTTATCCTTGAGTGACATCTCATGAGCAATAATTCTACCAATGACTTCCTTGGGCTTGAGATCTTTGTAGTTGGGCATCATTTGGATCAAGGTGCACACGGTATCATATTTTCCATCCAAGGCTCTTAGGACCTTATTGATGAAGAATTTGTCGGTCATCTCTTCACTTCATAAGCTGGCAATCTCATTTGTGATGAGAGCAAGCCTAGAGTACATCTCAGTAACTCCTTCACCATCCTTCATCTTGAACTTGTCAAGTTGACTTTGAAGCACATCCAATTTGGATTCCTTGATGGACTCGGTACCTTCATGCATATCAACCGAAATATCCCAAATTTCCTTTGCATTCTCAAGGCGGCTGATTTTGTTGAATTCTTCAGGGCACAATCCGTTGAAGAGAATATCGCAAGCTTGAGCATTGTATTGCAACATCTTCATTTCTTCCGCCGATGCTTCACGATCCGGTTCTTTTCTGTCCTCGAAGAAATCACCTTGCAAGCCAATGCGTACAATAGCCCAAATGGCGGGGTTATGACCAAGAATATGCATTTTGATCTTATGCTTCCAACTAGCAAAATTAGTAGCAGCAAAGTAAGGACCTCTACGATGGTAATTTCCCTCGCAAGACGCCATACTCTCCTAGGTTGTGAAACCAAGGCTATGATCACCAAAGCTATGGAAATCAAGGCAAAATGGAGACCAAAGCTCTGATACCACTTGTAGGATCGAAAGTAGGTCTAGAGGTGGGGGGGTGATTAGACTACTTGACCAAATAAAAATCTAACCTTTTCCCAATTTTAGTTGTGGGCAGATTTTAGCAATTTAGCAGAAGTCAAGTAATCAACCTACACATGCAATTCTAAGAGTGTAGCAGCTGAAAGTAAAACATTGCATATGAAGGTAAATGGAAGGGTTTGGAGAGTGCAAACGCAATGATGAAACGGAGATTTTTGGCGTGGTTCCGATAGGTGGTGCTATCGTACATCCACATTGATGGATACTTCAACCCACGAATGGTAACGATTGTGTGAGTCCATGGAGGGCTCCACCCACGAAGGGTCCACGAAGAAGCAGCCTTGTCTATCCCACCATAGCCATCACCCATGAAGGACTTGCCTCACTCGGGTAGATCTTCACAAAGTGGGCGATCTCCTTTCCCTTACAAACTTGTTGGTTCAACTCCACAATCTTTTCGGAACCTCCCAAGCAACACCTAACCAATCTAGGAGACACCACTCTCCAAAAGGTAATAGATGTTGTGTTGATGATGAACTCCTTGCTCTTGTGCTTCAAATGATAGTCTCCCCAACACTCAACTCTCTCTCACAGATTTGGATACGGTGGAAAGATGATTTAAGTGGAAAGCAACTTGGGGAAGGCTAGAAATGAAGATTCTTGTGGTTGGATTGGAATGTCTTGATCTCAACACATGAGTAGGTGGTTCTCTCTCAGAAAATGTAGGCTGGAAGTGTACGCACGTTTTGATGGCTCTCTCACATATTGAGAAGGGGGTGGAGGCGTATATATAGCCTCCACACAAAATCCAACCGTTACACACATTTGACCCAACTCGGTCAGATCGAATAGAAGAACTCAGTGAGACCGATTTAGTTCAAAATGTGAACGTTAGGAATCTCGGTGGGACCGACTAAAACAACTCTGTGGGACCGATGTGCTAGGGCTAGGGCAAAACCTCATCTCGGTGAAGCCGATTGCTTGAACTTGGTGAGACCGATTTCAACAAAGAGCAAATAGAGAGTTGGTCAAGCAAACTCGGTGGGACTGATTGCACATTTTGGTGAGACCGAAATAATTGCAACAGGCAACCGAGAGTTTGCAGGGCCATCTTGGTGAGATCGAGATCCATATCGGTGTGACCGAGGAGTTAGGGTTTCTGGCAGTGGCTATGTCAAATGAACTCGGTGGCGCCGGATAGATCATTTCGATGGGGCCGAGTTTGACTTTGAGTTTTGGACATATTTGGAAGTGAGAAAGTAGTTGAGGGTTTTGGAGCAATATCACTAAGCACTTTCAGCAAGTAGACCATTAAGCAACACCTCATCCCCTTTTAATAGTATTAGCTTTCCTATGGACTCAATATGATCTTGGATCACTAAAATATAAATGAAGAGTCTTGAGCTTTTGCCAATGTGTGTCCTTAGCATTTTGAGGGGTCCACATTTCTAGTCCATGCCATGCCAATCATTGAACTTTCTGATATATTAAACTTGAATGGATATTAGTTCAATGAGCTATATGTTGTTATGAATTACCAAAACCACCCGGGGATAAGTTGCACTTTCACACCCTCAGGGGTCATGAGCGGGTCCTTGAACCCTCCCATCCAGATGGGCTGCAGCGCCAGGCGAATCCTGAGCTCAACGGAAGGGAAGGCATCACGCTCTGTGGCGGCTCTTCCCTCGGCGTCAGCGAGGGTCTTCTCCCTAGCATCCAGCCGGGCCGCCACCTCGGAAACGTGCTTGGTGTGGGATGCTTGGGCTCCGTCCACCTCCTCCTTCATCTTGTCCAGGCGCTCATGCTCTGCGGCCTAGTCATCAGCTATTTTTGACAGCAAGGAGTCGCGATCGGCGAGCTGCGCTGCGCGAGCCTTGAGGTCGTCTTCCTGCTGTTGAAGCTGCTGTGCACGTGCGGCCTGTTCCTCCTGGAGTGCCTTCAGATTGACCTCTGCATCGCCGCAGTGCTTGGCAGTCGCGTCTGCCTCGACACGTGCCACATCGCGGGCAGCCTTCGCCTCATTGGCCTCCCTCCTACTCTCTGAGGCGAGGGCCTCGGCCCGATCCTGGGCCACCTTGCTGGCCGTAGACAGATCACGCCACCCCGCGGCGAGCATCGGGCGCTCCTGCTTGAGGCGCTCGTCGGCATCCTGGAGATCCACCTTGAGCCGGTCGAGCACAGTGTGGGCGTCGGTCAAGGCCCCACATCTGATCAGGGGGTTGTAGCTCATGAGCTCGAGGACTGGCCGTGGAGGAATTGCCGCGACATCCCAAGCTGGTGTCACCACGGTGGGAGGACTCGCGACGCCCTCCGCCGGAGGCGTGGGGGGCTCCGCGCCGCTCCTTGTGGCTAGCCCTAGCGCCGCACCGCTGGAGGTCACCATGTCGACCGCCATGATCGCGGGCGTCGGGTCCTCTTGGGGCTGCGCCGCGGTCTGCGGGTCGTTGTGCCCGGAAGCAGGGGTGGGAGCGGCACGAAGGGCCAAGGCCGCCGTCCCCTCCCAAGAGGTCGGAGGTGTGGCAGCCGAAGCAAGCAGCGCGGGGGGCTGGATCGCCGAGGCCTCTATGACCGGCCCCTTGAGCAGCACTGGCAAGGCGCGAGGAGCGGGCGGCACGCCCGCGCACCCTAGCACTACGCTGCCTGCGCGCCCGAGGATTGTGCCTGGCCGATGCGGTGCGCCTCCGCGCCCGCCAAGGCTATGACCGAGTGCTGACGGCGCCTTCAGGACAAGGGGCCCCTTCGACATGACTCCCATCTTCTTCTTCTTCTTCTTCTTCTTCTTCGCCTCGTCACCACTTCTGGCCATCAAGAGGGGAATAATATCAACACACGTGCACCCAGCACCCGGTCGGAAAGTGAGGAAGGTCACTTACTTGTCTGGCATGGCCCACTTCCTCTTCTTCTCCTCTTCGGCGGAGGCCGGGGCGCCCCCGCTCTTCTCCGGCGTGGCCTTGGTCGCGTCCCGCGGGCTGACGAAGTGGCCATCGACCGGCCCCACCGCGGCATCGCCACCCGGAGGGGTGAGGAGGCCAGCCTGAGGGGCCATGGACGAAGAGGCCGTGTCCGCCCCGGCAGAGGCCGCCCCGTCCTTCTACTGGGTGCCTGTTGAGGACGGGTCTGACTCCTTGGCCATCGCGCTGAGGCGTGGGGAGCCCACTAAAGAGGGCGCTACTGCGCCTCTGTGCGAGGCCGCCCAGCCAGATGCTAGTGTCGTCCGGGGGGCGGGCTCTGGCTGCCTGGGGACCCTGACGAACCGCGGGGAGTCCACGGTCGGAAGCTCATCGGCATCATCGTCGTCTTCAAGATTGCGGAGAAACTTGCGTTGCGATGGGTGGGACACCTCCTCCAGGTCGTCGTCCTCAGTCCCCTCTGAGTCCTCTTCATCGTTGCTCTAGCCGGAGAACACCGGCACGGGGCAATTGGCGTGGTCAGACGGCTTGAGCCCCAGCTCATTGAAGGCGAGCATGGCGGCAACCAGGCCCTCCCTGTCATCGCGGTGGTACAAGGGGGCGTAGGCCTCGCGGACGTCCCCTGGATCGCCGGCGAGCAGAGCCATCATGGTCGTGTCCAGCTCCTCACATGTTTGGCCGGCGGGGCGCAGCCTTATGTCATCCCTCGCGCCCTGGTACTCCCACAGGGCTTCGAGTGCGACTGGAGCGGCACCAAGCGCTACGTCAAGAACTCCTTCACGATCATCGCCCCCGACAGCAGCTTGGCCTCCATGTCTGTGGCAGTCCTCTCCAGGACGGGCTGCGCCCGCGGGTCGGTGAGCTTCATGGAACCCCACTCTGGGGTCCGCTCGGGCAGCTCCGTCGGGGGCTCGAGGAGCGGATTGGAGCCCTGGACGTCCACGAAGACCCAGCAGTGCCGGAAACTTTCCACCTTCTTCCCAGCCTTCAAGAGCAGATTCCCCTTCTGGACTGCGTCGAAGGAGATGCACGAGGACCGCTGCTCCTGGTCGTGGAATCGCAAGCTAAAATGGTGGCAGAAGAGGGCCACGGAAGGCCTGACGCCCATGAAGGCATTGGCATAGAAGGCGAAAGTGGACAGGAGGAGAATGGAGTTAGGCTGGAGATGGAGGGCATGGATCTTGTAGTGCCTGATGATAGCGTGAAGGGCGGAACAAGCCCTCAGAAGATGCTGTGATGGAAGAAGGAGTAGACTGTCTTCGCCAAGGAACTCCGCTCTGCGTAGCTGGCCCAGGCCAGGGTCTCGCCCCATTCGTTCGTCCCCCCCACCGTCAGTGGGAGCACGGGGCTGAGGTCCTCCTCCTTAGCGACGATGGAAACCCCAAGCGCCGGCGGGAGATACGAGGAGGTCGTGGCCTGAGCTGCAGGTTTCGATTTCCCAGCAGGCACCATCTGAGAAATCCTTGGTGGCAGGGGAGCGGAGAGAAGGATGGCGATGCGATTGGATCTGGAGGAGCTTCTGGCTGAGAAGGGGATCAGGAGCAAGGCGAAGGAGGGCAATGATGGCTCCGCGGTGCATGCCAGGCTTTTGTCAGTCTGGACAGTTGCCGAGGCGACGTGGGAAAGTGGAGGTGTCCGGGTCCCGTTGCGCGCCATGCGTCAAGCCTATCCCACAGGCGATTGGGGCCCGCGTCGCTTCGCCTTCACTTATTGCCTTCGCTTCAAAGCCAGGACGAGCGCGCCTTTGGCCCGGGGGCTACTGTTGGTTTTCTGGGATCGGGGGTACCCAGACCTACCTGCCTGCGGCCCAGTGTGTGACCCCGTTGACCGCCCAGCTACGAGACTCTATGAGCAAGACCCTCGCAAGGGCCCCCCGGCCTCTCGAGGCGAACGACACCAAGACCTTCCAATGGGTAGCTACCCGAGCCTACCTCCTGAGGAGCGGAGATTTCTATGCAGGTACCCCGCCTCAAGAGGCTCATAGTGACATGAGCCATGACGACCAAGGCCAGGCGGGCGCCAGCGGGCGTAGAGGAGGACAGTTTCCTCTTTGGTGCTAAGGAGGCAAGGACCAGCACGGGTTCCCGAGGGATCCCCAAAGGTTTCCATTCCGGTACAACAAGACCAAGACCACGAGCTCGGCAGGATGGATGTCATCACCGAGCCCACCACCGCGTCATGGCCAGAAGCTTTTGCAGGCAAAGACAACCTTTCGTCAGGATAAGATATACCTCTGGTCCCCTTTCAAATTGGCCGTTGTGGAATCCCTTCCCACCTAAGCTATGAGGGAAGAGGACCAAGGCCACTATAAATATAGGCTAGTCTCCACCATAGATGAGGGCGGATTCTGGTCTTCTCCAGGCAGAACCATCCTCACCCACCGAGCCTTCGTGAGGTTTCTCACCCACTTTACTAGTTCATCCTCAACCTCCTCGTGAGGCCAATCCACCACAAAGCAGGAGTAGGGTCTTATACCGCAAGGTGGCCCGAACCTGGGTAAACTATTGTGTCCTTCCTTTGCCCCTTTGCACGAACTCGACGAGGCCAAGCCATGGAGTGATGAGCTTGAGGCTGCGGTTCGGCTAGATCTTCGCACACGCACCCGAGTTTGAACCTTGTTGGGTCCGCGGAACCCTGATTCTGACACAAGCGACAACCCTCAGATATGGTCTTCTAGAAGGAATTCCGAGGGCAGGCTGTGTGCAGGCTCCGCGCCGTTGGATCACATGGATGGCTCCACATCGTTGGATCATTGGGCGATCCACGAGAGGCGATTCTGCGAGAGGTTGGTTGAGCTCGCCCACCATTGCCTCCCCTTTCTTCTGCTTCTTCTTCCCCTTCTTCTGTGGCGACGAGAGGAGCCGCTCGTCTGCTTCTTCTTCTCCGTCGATGATATATATCGAGCTCCACCTTAGCCTCCCACCCCTCGTGGCCCCAGTATGGTCCACTGCCCATGGAGCGATGTCCTAACTACCCACACATCACGCCACTAAAACGGTTGACTTCGAAGGAGGACAAGAATGGCAACTTTGGGCGCGAGTTCGTGAAATGCGAGAGCAAGCCAGAGGGGAAGGTTAGATCTCATGATTTTTCTCTGATTACTTTTTCTCTTTGCTTTTAATTCTTTTTTGTTGGATCCGGGATTTAGGGTTCATGATTTTGTTTCAGATTGTGAAGAAATGCACACATTTTGAATGGCTGGATGACTACGTTCGGAGGATTGAAGCGGAGGGCTTGATTAAATTCAATGGGGCCGCAACCCGGGAGCTCAATCTGCAATCAGCCGTGCGGAATTTGGTCTCCGAAAGTGCTGCTCCGACAGTTGGGGATGCGGATCTAAAGGGGGAATTAAAGAAGATGAACAAGAACTTGTGGCAGATGATTCAATTGAATAAGCAGGCAAATCTGATAGCTTTAAGATTTTATTTTTGTATAGTTTCTCTACGATTTGCTTACTTGCTGGTCATCACTCGTTAGAGATGTTATTAGTGTGGTGTCATGTGCTCTAGGATTTGCTTAATTTGTGTATCATGTGCTCTCTATGTTGCTTCATTTTTGGATCATGTTCTCTAGGATTTGCTTAATTTGTGCATCACGTGCTCTCTGTGTTGCTTAAACTATGTCTCTATCTCCATCTCTGAATCTGTGTAGGTGTTAGTTTTTTACACTTTCAGTTTCTTCGGTCTTGTCAGACAACACCGAGCGCAAGAGAAAAAAACATAGTTCTTGGGCCCAAAATGAAACCAAGCTCTGGTTGGGCCGTCGCATTGCATTGACTGTCGAAGGCCCATAAAGATAAAAGAGGCCTAGAAAATAGTACATGCGTTGGCTCTGTTTTTTTTTTGCTTGATTGGTTTGATTGCACCTACAGAGATTGAGTGCACATTGATTACAGAAATAGGTTACATCATTTGAAATTACAAAACAATTGATATTTCCACCAACAAGCCAACAATTAACTTTTTGTTTCATGCAATATGGCCACCAACAAGTAACTACCCTTCAAAAATTATTTTCATCATGCAAAATGGCCACAAACTATTCAAAAATTAGCTTCTTTTTCTTCTTCTTTTCAACATCAACATGGCTCATTTTTTAGCTTTAGTTTCCTTTTGGTGACACCTCAACTAGTCCATTATCCGCGCATGCCAAAACTTGGAACCAATAAAATATAAGGGCCAAAATACAAATATTACGCAACATGAATATAACAAGCCGAATGGGCTACCCTCCAACATTTTTACAAGGCTAACCCCAAAATCAGTTTTTCCACAAATAATAGGCCAAATTGGCCTCGCGTCGCAGTGGCCATTTACTCTGTAGCTTGCCATGCCTAGCCTTTTTCAACCTTATTTAATGTTGTGCATGCATACAAATAGCCCTTACCCATAGTGATGCACAATTGGAGGGTATTTGGTGTAAGGGTATTGGGTTGGTTGCCTAATTTGCATCAAGTTTTGGGATATTGCCCTGGTACGAGAGATTCAAAACTTAGCCCTGTAAAAAGACCCCTGTAAAACTGGATAGAGGGAGTAACATTTTTCCATTTTTTAGACAAAGTGACAAATAAAAGTAGCAAGCATAACACAGATATATAAATAAGGCTACAACCAACGACATAACAAATAAAAGTAGCAAGCATAACATAGTTCTTACATAAAACATGATATAACACGACAGAGATAAAAAGTTCATGGTACAACCAACGACATAACATAGAAATATGTAAAAAGCCCTAACACCCTAGGGCAAGACAAGCTTCACGACACCGGGCATAGCCTTCACTGCCATCTTCACTTGTAGAAGAGGATCTTCACTACTACTCCTCCATGCCGTCCTTGCTGAGGTAGTAGAGGAGGCTATGCATACCATTGCGGGTGGGGAAGGTGCTATTGACGTTCGTGAAGATGTTGTAGATGGTGAATGCGATGAACTTGCACCCACACCAAAACACCTTGCCGACCAAGTAGTACACATCACATCCGTTGGTGAAGTTGGCGATGAGCCCTGTCGGCAGAGAGCTGGAGTTTGGACGCAGTTCCTCTAGTCAGAACATCACCAGCGAGCTCGCCGGGAGGTGGGCGAAGCCCGCATCGAGGAACCACTGGGAAAACTCCTTAGCATCCCTCTAGCGTGATATGGCCCACACGGGGAGCATGGTCTCCACGATGACGCTGGTGGGGTACCGCCTCTCCGGCACGGTCGGTGGCAGCTGGAAGGTCGGGCCGTAGTACTGCATCCTTGCCTCGCTTTGAGAGTGCTCTAGATTTGGGTGAAGAAGAGAAGGGGGCGGCACAAATGGATGTGTGGAGAATAGGTGGAGGGGTGGGTGGTTTAAATAAGGGCACTGACCACGCTCTGGATTTGCTACGTTCAAACGAGCCGCGTCGATCGGTATGCCCTAGACTTTAATTGCCAACCATTTTTAATTGCCACGCTAAATTGATGTGAGTGGATCGAAAAGGCTAAAACAATGCTCTGTATTGAGGAGACGCATGCGAGAAGAGACGAACCAGGTGCAGTGACCGTCATTGCGTCTCTGGCGGCTCGCGTGCAGGAAAGCGCCTCGCATGTCAGCGCATCGTGGTGGCGCACATCGGCGCATGCAGGCAGGCTAGCTGGATCATGTCGTGCATGCATAGTAGGCTTTTGTATCATGGCGGCACACATCATCGCTTGCATGCAGGCATTTCATGCAACAGCCCAACAGTCCAACGAAACCACGGCACAACGGTAGAACGAACCAGTGCCACCGTCCAACGCGGCCCCACTTGTCAGGTCCAACGGGCAACATAGTCCAGCGCGGCCCCACTCGTCAGAGTTAACGGTCAAACCATTGACCCGACAACATCCTCCGTTGTGACCATTTCTGAGAGTTTCACGCAAGGGAGTGGGGAAAAGTGAGCAAAGGTTAAGAGCGTGGGGATGAATGAGTACAGCTAAGGAACCAGGGGCACAGATGTAAAAAACCCTAAATTTTTCTGCGGTGAACATATGTGACCAAAGGAGGGTCGTGTTAAATTGAAAAAAATATGTTGTCGGTGCAACAAATGTGAGTGTTTGCCGCCCTGACTTATGCACAGGCGCATTGCAACTCATACATCAAGTGCCAAGTCTCATACACAACTAAACCAGAGAAGCCGCTCTTCGTGAGATCATGTAGAGCGTTAAGAAGACCAAGCATTGGAACAAGCTACAAATATCACAACGGAAGCAACCAACTTCGCCAGGAACGAGCCAGCAAGTCAAGCCCCGGCAAGCCCTTCGGGCATGGGCTTCCCTCCAACACAAGCGCTCTGCCTCCCTGACCAGCTAGCCACTGACTAGTGAGGTGTCGAGCCCGCAGGTGCTTAGGTGGACATAACCCATGCATGTCACCTTGCTGGAGGAGTAAATCACCTTTATTGACACCCGTCCTAATGGCATGTCACGCTAATAGGAGGTAGCTGCATAAGCGGCACGGCAACCTTGCTGGGATTCAACCTCCACATCACACCTAGCAGCGCATTTAATGTGTTTTGTCTTAACTGTCAGAGTTAGGTATGATAGCTCTGTATCAGTCCAATCATCCCTGTAATGACCTTTTTTCCACTTTGGTGACCCCTTCAGCTATAAAAGGATGGCCACGGCAACATTAGAAGGGGTTTGAATCTTTGCAACCCTCACGCATAGGCATTCGTGTAGCTGCTCTCTTCCCACCACTTGCCGGGGGAGAGCGCTCCATGTACTTGTGCTCAAACACCACCAATGCACCCAAAGGCAGGAGTAGGGTTTTACACCTCTGAGCAGCCTGAACCTGGGTAAAATCATGTGCTCCTCATTGTGTTTGCTCTTTGCATCGATCGCTACCCCTTGCAGAACCAGCAAAGGGGTTGCACTGCCCCATAGATCGGCGGCTCCACACCGACATCTTTGGCGCGCCAGGGAGGGGTCTCTGCATTGGCGTAAATCAAAGCAGCGAGTGGTTCATCGGCTACGTGAAGTTCTGCATCTTCTTCATCATCCATGGCGCCCAAAAAGAAGGGCTCCATGACAACGAAACCATCCTTGTCCAAACTCCCACGACATCCTTGTCCATGACGATGAAACCATCCTTGTCCAGACTCCCGCAGGAGGCGCCACTCCAGCGGGCGGTGCGGAAGCCACGGGGGGCGCGGCCAGCACAGGAGGTGCCATCGCCGTGCCCACTGTGGCGGAAGCGGACGATAGGGACGCCGGAGCCGGTCAGCTCCTACGACCCTCTAGAGGGAACCACAACAATGGCGCGGACGGTGCGGATGTACAGCTCCCACTTCCCCCGCACCACGGCGAGCACAACCACTGAAGTAACACCGCCTGGTCCGGCGCAAGCCGAGATCCTCCCACTGCACCAACCCCAGCAGCCATGGGGGAGATGACATAAAGACACATACTGCGCCCATCGCAAGATGGACGCGACAAGACACCGAGCGGTGCTCTTGTGCCTCTACAACAGCGCCCGCATGGCAAGTCACCAGTTGATCAAGTTCAAGATCTGCAGGTGCCACTCCCACTGCCCGAGCCCAGTGCCACCCTCATGATTCGGCAATGAGACCACAATGCTGCTCCTACTGGCTCCGCCAAGAGTCGAGCGACGTCGCGTTCCTCACGCTCTAACATGCCGCAAAAGGCGACGGAGGCGATGGCGCGGGCGCAGATGCTGCTGGATTTCCCTCCTGTTGCTGACAAGATGGACGAGCGGAGGGCTACCATTCAGATTTTGATCGAGTTTGCCGATCCAAATAGGTCCCAGTTGGCGGAGCCCTCACGGCGTCCGCCAACTGCACTTGCGACACAAGCTGAGGGCCGTGGGGCGGGTGGTGCACCCACCGTGCAGCCCCCTCCCCGGCATCAATCTCAGCTGCAACCCTGACCTTCACAGCATAACCAGCAGGACATGCAGCCCAACGACACATCCATGGCTTCCTCAGATCCGCAGATGCAGCGGGATCAGAGGCAAGTGTTGCTGGAAAGGCGGGTGGAGGATGCTCGCACCACTATTCAGCGGCGCTGAGAGGCACGCCGTCAATCAGACGAGCGCAACCGCCTAGTCATCGATGAGACAGCGCCCGTTCTTGGCGGGTACCTACCTTATGAGGTTGGGTGCCCCACTTTCACATCTGAGCTACGGCAAGTCCGTTGGCCATCCATCCGCGCATTCAAGCCCGAAGTACCAGAAAAGTACAATGGCCGTCAAAACCCGGCGGAGTTCTTAGGCATTTACACCATTGCTGTACAGGCTGCCGGGGAAGAGATGAAAATGTGCTAGCCAATTACTTCCCATTGGTGCTCAAGCCCAATATGAGGTCTTGGTTGATAAACCTGATAGAAAACTCCATTTCCTCATGGTCAGATCTTTGCAATGAGTTTGTTGGTGCTTTTACCAGAGGACAAAAAGGTCCAGGGTTGCCCAGCGACTTGCAAGTGATTCCACAGAAAGAAGGACAAAGCCTACGCAAGTACATCTAGCGATTCAGCCATGTACATGCAGCATACCAGATATCCACCCCGCGGTCATGGTTGCCACATTCCACATGAATGTGTGCGACCGCAAGATTCAGGAGAAGATGCATATCCACTTGCTGAAGACCGTCAATGAACTTTATACGTTGGAGGACAAATGTGCGTGTGCTGAGGAAGGGAGAAGGCTTCCCGGGGAGGACGATGCCACTAAGATCGATTCTAACAATGATGATGCAACCGCCCCGGGAAAGAAGAATCAGAGACGCAACAGAAAGTGTAGAGGCAAGGTAGTTATGGGTGTGGATGGGTCCGACAACTCCAGCCCACCAAGAAACCCAAGACAGAGAGTACCGGCAAGGAAGTAGGTTCATGCGCCGATTGCTAGGTTGCCGCTGCGGGGGAGAAGGCTGGCAAGTCTGACGGGCTGTATTGCAAGATTCATCGTACCAAGGGCCATGACCTCCAAGAGTGCCGCCAAGTCAAGCAGCTAGTTGAGAAGCAGAAAGAAGAGTACGAGAAGTGGGACAAGGAGAAAGGTCAGGAAGGTTCTGGTGGATCCAGCAAGAAGGGCCATGGCGGACGAGGTGGACGCCGCGGCAACGCTGGCCAGAAGAAAGAAAAGTCCACCAGGGGCAGAGAAAAGAAAGAACAAGACGAAGAAAGTGAGGATGAGGATGATGAGTTTAGCGAGCAAGAATTCCAGAAAGCAACAGAGGCCATGTGCATTGACGGAGGTACATCTTTGCACTCCTCCCACCGTCAGCCCAAGCAGTGGGCGTGGGAAGTCATTGCAGCGAAACCGATAGCAGATGCGCGAAAGCCCCTCAAGTGGTCTCACACACCTATCATTTTCAATGCCGAGGACCACCCGGATCGCACAACTGTGGTCGGGTGTTTGCCGTTGTTGGTCTCACCAATGATACACAACCTCAAAGTCACGATGTTAGTTGATAGTGGGCTGGCTTGAACTTGATCTCCCCTGAGGTGATCGCGAGGCTACAGATACCTGAGGAGGAGCTCAAGAAAACCAAGACGTTCCAGGGATTTAACCGGGGAAGGAGCCAGCCAAAGGGAAAGATCACGCTACCGGTGATGTTTGGCAGGGACCTAAACTACTGAACTAAGAAGATAGTGTTTGATGTGGTTAAGATCCCCTTGTCATTCAATGGAATTCTTGGCCGCCCTACCTTGGCCAAGTTCATGGTGGCATCTCACTATGCCTATAATACATTGAAGATACCAGGGCCCATGGGTGTAATATCCATTAACTCAGATTAGAAAATGCAAGCATCTGTATGGACAAGCTCTACACGGACGCGGTCACAGCAGAAACTGGTAAAACAATAGCTCCCACCAAGGCAAAAAGTTGCAAAAAGCCTAGCAAGACATCCAGCGAGCTTTCTGGGAAGCGCTCGCCTATTCGGAGTGCTGCACACCTATCAAGGACTTGCCAGAAAGCTCTACCGGCAAGAGGTCCAAGGCCACTCCACCTACGACCAAGAAAGTGCTGGCAAGGGAGGATGGTACTGATGGTACTTTCACCATCAGTGCTACCCTAGGTAGCAAATAGGAAAGCGCGCTCATTGCCTTCCCGTGGGCGAATGTAGATGTGTTTGCATGGCAACCATCTGACATCCCATCTGACATCCCTGGTGTTCCCAGGGCGGTAATTGAGGACCACCTTGTTGTCCACCCTCACGCTCGGCCCGTCAAGCAAAAGGTCGGGAAGCAAGCTTTGGAATGATAGCAATTCATAGTCGAAGAAATTAAGAAACTCAAGGCAGCTGGCCTGGTCAGGGGAGTGCTACATCTAACCTGGTTGGCGAATCCTGTCGTCGTGTGCAAGGCAAATGGGAAATGGAGACTTTTTATTGATTACACTGATCTCAACAAGGCATGCCCAAAGGACCCTTTGCCCTTGCCGCGCATCGACAAGATTGTGGACTCCACTGCTGGTTGTGATTGGCTCTCATTTCTTGATGCCTACTCTGGATATCACCAGATATTCATGTCCAAGGAAGATCAAGATAAAACCGCATTCATTACTCCATGTGGCATGTACTGCTTCATATGGATGCCTTTCGGACTAAAGAGTGTGGGTTCAACATTCACAAGAGCAGTTCTGATCGTTTTTGAGCCACGGTTGCAGAGAGGCATATAAGTCTACATGGATGATATCATGGTCAAGACCAAAGACAAGTCCACTCTGATCCAAGATTTGGAGGAAACATTCGCCAACTTGCGAAAGATTAACATGAAGCTCAACCCCAAGGAGTGTGTGTTGGTGTCCCCTCCGGCAAGCTTCTTGGATTCTTTATATCACACCATGGGATCGAAGTGAACCCCGACAAGATTAAGGCCATCGAGCAGATCCAAGCACCCGATGTGAGGCGTCTTGCCGGTTGTGTTGCAGCTTTGAGCAGGTTCATTTCAAGGTCTGCTGAGCGCGCCCTGTCGTTTTTCAAGATCTTGAAAAAGGAAGGTCCGGTAAAATGGACTCCGGAAGCGGAGGCTGCGCTACAAGACCTGAAAAGATACTTGTCATCTGTGCCAACTCTAGTCGCGCCTAAACCACAAGAACCGTTGTTGCTATATTTAGCAGCAACAAATCAAGTGGTCAGTGCTGCACTAGTTGCACAGAGAGAAGCTGATGATGAGGAAGTAACCACGGCAGGGCCCCCCGTCGACGAAGTAGCAATTTCCCCGGCAAGGCTAGATGCCGGGAAGGAGAAAATAGTACAAAGAGAAACAGCCGAGGAACAAGCTATATCGAAAAAGAAAGTGGTACAGCGTCCAGTCTACTTTGATAGTTCCCTTCTATAGGGGGCTAGGTCAAGGTATTCAGGTGTGCAGAAGCTGCTCTTCGGCCTACTCATGGCCTCGAGGAAGCTGCGCCACTACTTTCAAGCACATGAGGTTACGGTGGTCACCCACTTTTCGTTGCAACGTATTCAAAGGAATCCAGAGGCAACCGACAGGATAGTGGAATGGGCATTGGAGTTGTCAAGCTTCGCACTCAAGTTTGAGAGCACATCAACTATCCAGAGCATGGCATTGGCTGAATTCATTGTGTAATGGACACCAACACCAGATGATGAGGTCCAGGAGTCAACACTCCCCGGGAAGGAAACTGAGAAGAACTGGATCATGTACTTTGATGATTCTTTCTCGCTGCAAGGCGCTGGTGTCAGGTGCTGCTTATCGCACCCACTGGAGAGCATCTCTGTGGGGACCCCGACCCATAAGTTGTGATCACCGAATGCACGTGTACAGTGATCCCAGAGATCAATGCTCACTGAACACACAGAAACTGAATATCAAGAGTCTTACATCCAGTACATACCGTTTTACTCAAATATGACCTTTATGGCCAAGTCTTCATAAACTCGTAGCAGAAATCTTCAACGATAGCGTGAACCCATCCATCTGCCTTAACCCTACAGGCATTCTGCTGGGAAGCGTCCTAGCTCACATGTTCGTCACGGAAGTACTCTTTATTATATCCTATTTCTTTCATGGCTGGCCAATAAAATAACCAGTGGCAAGCCAATGAGTACTTTGAATGTACTCGCAAGCAAACCATGTTTTGGAACAAGGTACAACAATGCATGATATAGCATGAAGTAGGTAATTTTGCATAAAGCTAGTTTTGCGTGCAATGACATGTCCTATCAACTTGTAGAGCATGAATCATAAGAATTGAGATATCCATGTGAACAAGCTACAGATATCAACATAAACAGAGTTTGGATCAACTCCAACTTAATCAACATGTCAAGTCATTCAACTCGACTCAAGTAGTTCTCTCAACATACACATACCAGCCTTTGTAAACCATGGACATAGCCCAAGAGCGGTTATCCAACTATCCTTGACCATGGACATGGCTATTCGAATAGTTTTACACTCTTCAGAGGTTGCACACTTTACCCACAAGATCCGGGGAACTTCCGTGTCATCCATGACCCGCGGTACCTCAAGTACCCGGGCTAAGCACCCGATCACTACCTTTCCCTAGCCATGACTAACATAGAGTCCACTCGATTGGTAGCAGCCCCCGTGCCAAACATTGTCACATAATAAATTTTTTGGAGCCACGCTCCCATATTCATCACACAACACAAGCACGGGGTACCAACGGTGTGTCTGGTGCCCTGTAAAAATAGACATGGCTGCCTATCCAAGCACGACCCCGTCCCGAGAGTGACCACGCCACTCCCGTCACTAGTAATGCGGGCATCCATGCTAGCACGAACTAGGTAATCAATAATGCCCCGTCCCATAAGGGGTAGAGTGGTTGTACATGTAAGGTTGGAGTAACGGTCGCAACTTAAACCAATCCATTTTCGAAAACAACACACTCACTTGCCTCGGTACACCACTTCGTCATCAAGTGGTTACTTATCTCATAATCTCCCTCGGACATTAGTGGAACCCGACGGGGTTTTCAAAAAGTCTTTAAAAAAATATTTTTGTCTCCATCACCATGCATACACTCGTCCCTTTTTGTGTAGCAACTACTTTAGCGTCCTATCTACTCCCACCCGCATAACCCTCATAGGAAGGTAGGGTCATGCACAATGCATGTATCAACAAGGAAGTAACAAAGTTAACCCACCAAAGTGGTTACCATCTCATCATGATTCCGATGCAACAATAATGAAGTGCTATATGACATGCATAAAAAGGGGTTTCATAGTCATGGTCAAGGGGCTGCTTGCCTGGCTCAACAAAGTCCTCGGGGTCTTCAAATGTCTCTGGTCCAACTCCTTCGTCAACGTCGTAATCTAACGTCGCAAAATAACGGCACACAATAAGGCAATAGCACAAAACAGAAAAATAAAAGTGCTCACAAAAATGTTCAATCATTTTTGATAAATATTAGGATGAAAACTAAGAATGGAAAAGTTCTTAGTTTTGTAATTGGAGCTAGAGAAACAGAGAAATGGAATTTCAAAGAGGGATTTAAATGCTTAAATTTGAATTTAAATTTGAACAGTACATAAAAGTGTGATGGATGTGCATGAAAGTTACACCATCAAATAGGTGGGTTTTTTGTAAGAATTCAGGAGTTTAAATTATTTCATTTGGACAAGTATTTTGATCTGTGGAATTTTTGTAAGGCAACTGTTAAAAGAAAAAGGAAAAGCCTGAGGGGTACTGGGCCTAAACAGACCCAGTTGGGCTGGTCTGCAGCCAATCCGGCCTGGGAGAGACGAGGCGTGCGTGCCTGCCTGGGTTTAAACCCGACAGGCGGGGCCCAGCATCCAGTGAGAGAGGGAGGGGAGAGAAGAAGGTGAGGATGACAGGCGGGCCGCCCTGTCATCTTCAACCTCGCGACCAGAGGGGTCGGCGAGCTCACCGGCGACGATGCAAGGCATGGCGAGGCTAGCCAAGGGCACCGCTGAACTCAGCATCGAGTCATCATTCGGGTGGTACTGGAGTTGGTCGGAGGGAGGTAGTCGTTCGCCGGTGACGAGGTCCTGCGGCGGAGAAGCTTTGGGAGGTGATCGCCTGGGCCGTCGCTTGCTGCAAACGGAGCGGGAGAAGGAGGGGAAAGGGTTAGGGGCTTCCTACGGTTCCATAGAGAAGGAAACGGGGGCCAGAGGAGGCTGGTACCGCGAGATCAACGGCGACCCGAGGCGGCGGAGCTCGAGCTCGATTTCGAGCTCGAGCGGCTCCGGGGGGAAACAGGTGGTTCAGGGCGAAGATTAGGAGTGGTAGAGGGCGAGTGGTGGTGAGAGAGAGATCCAGGGAGGCTTAAATTGAAGGGGGCATCGATGCACCATAGGCCCGTGCGCCGGCGAGGTTGTAGACGTCGCTGGAGGCCACGGGAACCCGCGGGGGTGAGTCAGGGGCGTTCGTGGGGATGGTCTACGACCAGGGGAAGGAAGAGAGAGAGCGGGGGAGTGCCAGGGGCGCCGCGCGTGTGAGCTCGCTCATTGGAGCTCTCGGGCGGCCATGGTGCGCGTGCGAGGGAGGCCAGCGGAGGGAGAGAGAGAAGGGGGACAGGGGCATAGCATGCTGCGGACGTCGAAGGGCTCCGGCAGGCATGCGGGGGAGGCCCGAGGTGGCCGGAGGCATCGGGCAGAGGGTGGCTACAGTGCCCTGGTGCACTGTAGCGCACTCTACAGCACCCAATTGGCTGACATTGGCATTGTTTAGGCGCCCAAGTCGTGGCCACTAGTGTCTAGCAGCTCTAGGAGGGAGTAAACAAGTGGGTTGGTGCCTTGGATGCTCATAGATGCCTCTAGAGGAGTGGTGAGGTAGAGAGGGAGAAGAAACAATGCTGTCTAGGGGTAAAAATTAGGGTTTTCACCCCTCAATCATTGAGATGTGGATGAGTGGGTGCTACTGGAGGTAGAAGAGGACTAGGATAAGCACTGGTAAAAAGTTGAGCTCAAGGAGAATAGTGGAAGGGGTCAAAATGGTGATTCTAGCAAAATGGCCGAAGGTGTTTGATGGTGATTTGGTCTAGTTGCACTAATCTCCTTCTTGTGACACTTGACAGAGGTGATGGCCATGATCATTTGACAATTTGGTAGAATTTTGAGCCCATTTGGATAAAGTTTCCAATGTGACATTTCCAAACCCTAGAAATCAACAAAAATGGGTTTTCCTAGATCTAGCTATGCAAATCTATTCTCCTTGATGCACCACTTGGTGTAGTGTCATAATTTAGGGATTTGAGTATGTCCACAAAATTTGGGATCAAAAGGAGACAGTTGGTAATGTAGAGTTGCTCAATTTTGGTTCTGGACAGAGATGGTTTTGAGGGTGTTTTATGGGGTTATACTGTTCTCCATGACATGAGACTTGTCAAGATCATCAAGTAGGCCATTTGTGGCATGGTGGAATTTTCTTGGATTTAATGGAGAAAATTTCCTTTGTAAATATTTCAAAAGCTTGAAATATCCAGAAAGGGTTTTTGAGGGATTTGACCACTATTTTGGTCATGACCATGTGTTGAAACTCATATATATCGACAATATATGTCCACTGAGTCTCCCTAAATTTTCTCAAATATTTTTGAAACATTAAAATAATTTTAACCTATTAAAGACCATTTCTAGCCTAAAGAAAAAGCCTTTAAATAAAATAGCAAAATAACTTTTAAATAATATTTTTGTGGTTTTATCGAGTCCTATATCTAATAGGATTCAAATATAATTTTTGAAAGATTTTTCACATCCCAAATTAAGTGCTTGTAGTTCAAGCCTTAACTCAGGGATTTTTGGAAAACCTAATTTAGAAAATACTTTTTTGGCCAAATTATTTTTGCAAGAAAATACTATCTGTCCTATACACATGGCATGATCACTGGGCAAAGTTTTGGATCAAGGAGAAGGAGTATAATAGTTAGAGGATTTATTTGTTTTTTAGAGCACTTGCAAACAACAGACAAAAATCCAATCAAAGCATAGTCCAAAGCACTCAAAAGTTTTTATCAAACCACATTTTATCATGATTTATTAGCTTAAGTGTTGTGTCATGAAAATCAGGGTGTGACAATCTCAAGTATGTGGTTCAAATGCATTTCCCCTGGAAGGAGGCTACCAACAATACTGCTGAGTATGAGGGACTGCTTGCCGGCCTTAGAATTGCGGTAGAGTTGGGAATCAAAAAGCTGATCGTCCGAGGAGATTCACAGCTTGTAGTGAAGCAAGTAAACAAGGACTACTAGAGCCCGTTGATGGAAGAGTACTTGGATGAAGTGATAAAGTTGGAAGAACACTTTGACGGTCTACAAACAGAGCACGTCCCTCGTGCGGAAAATAGCATTGCTGATCAACTGTCAAAGTGTGCTGCCCAAAAGCTACCTGTGGAACCAGGTACTTTTGTGCTCCACTTGAATCGACCAACAGTTACTCTGTCAACAAGATCCAAGAAGTGGAGGAAGATAAGTACCGGCAACTACTTTCTAGCAGAGCTCCCAGAAGCCACCGGCAAGGCAGCTGCCGGGAACATCGACACGGCTTCCGGTGCGCAGCGGTCTCACGCAGAATTCTAGATTCTTACCAATGAGACCAGCGCTCCCATAGCCGAAGAGATGCCTTTAGTCCTTATCGTCAAGCCCCAAGCTCCAACATGGGCACGATAGATATTCCAGTTCCTCCAAATAGGAGAACTTCCCGAAGAGCAAGAGCAAGCTCAGAAAGTAGCTCGTCAGTCAAGTATGTACCAGTTTGTGGATAACATCCTATGTAGAAAGCTACCCAATAGAGTGAAATTGAAATGTGTAACCCAGGAAGATGGACAGAAGTTGTTGGCAGAGATACATGGGGGTGTATGTGGTTCCCACATAGGAGCAAGAACCCTTGTCGGGAAGTGTAAGTGCATCTAGTACCCCTTAGTGATTTTGGTGTATTGAAGACTTACAGGTTAAGGGACTAATGTGTGAGTGTACATAGGTCTTATAAGACTCTGAAGAGTTTGATATATCCAAAGAAAGTCGACCCCTAAAAATGAATGTCTTCATCTGAAGACTTTGGTTTTCTTGAAGACTTTGAAAATGAGGAAATTGGTGTGACTTTGAAGATATTGATGCGAGGACTATGAAGCATGAAGACTTTTGTTTTTGTAGTTTCATTTCCATCTTTTGAGTCATAGGAAACACCGTACTGTTAAAGGGGGTCGAGGTAATACTAAGGAAAAGTTTCCAAGTGATGCTCATCTCAAAGCCTATACACATGCCCAATCCTTCTAGTGAAGCCTTTGGAAATCTCTTGCAGTTCAGTCAATTTCTTTAGTGATAGAGACAAAGATCTTCTGGTCTCTAAGGAATTTGTTTTGACTGGGCAGTTAGGAATTCGCCAGTGCAAATTGCCTACAATGAGGCACATGATAGCCCTGAGGAATTCGAGAGCTCAAATTTCCGACCGTTGTTGTGCTTCGGGCCAGCTGTCCCAAATATCTTATCCACATAACGGTCATATCATTACGGGCATTTATGTCTTATCATGTCGGGCTGCTCCCCGGCTATAAATAGCCGCCCCCCTCAACCACTAGCTGGTTGGCTGCTCCGGGAGATAGATTGACACTTGTCATTTAGAGCATCCCATCCTGCGAGGACTTTGAGAGAAAATAATCAATGAGGAAAAACCCAAAACCCCAACACCTAAAACCCAATGTGATTGAGCATTACTGAAGAGATTGTTCCTGTGTGGAGCCGATGCTTGTTACCTTTGAAGACTGTGCATCTTCTAGATTGTTAGGCGTCATGGTCTAGAGCATCCAAGAGGAATTGTGAATCACCAGGTGACCGAGTCTGTGAAGGTTTGGAAGTCACCTTGTAGACTTACCACGAGTGATTGGGCTAGGTCTGTGTGACCTTAGCTCAAGGAGAATATGGTAAGGACTGTGTGTCCTTTGGTTTAAATACCAAGCCACTCCAACCAGATGTACAACTGTCACAGCAGTTGGAACTAGTCTACCAAATCACTGTCTTCACCAAGCTACCGGTTATATTTCCTCAACCCTTTCATTTCCTCATATACTTGTTGATGAAATTGATTGTTACTGTTTGAAGACATTGACTGAAGACTTTCTCAATTTCTTCAATCCTATTTCTTCAGTCACTTTGTCTTCTGCCTGCTTATCCTATTTACGAGCTACTTATGCTCTTTGCTTGTTTCATATCATCATGATGACTATGCTACTGCCATGTCATGTTTGCACCTGAGTCTTTATCCTCTACTTGTATTTAGTCACTTAACAAATTCCTCTAGTAGTATTTCCTCAGTGACGAATTTGTAAAAATCTCCTATTCACCCCCCTCTAGTCGATATAACGCACTTTCAATTGGTATCAGAGCAAGGTACTCCCTTCTTCTGTGTGATTTTGGTTTAACCACCTCGAGTTTTAGTTATGTCGATTGCAGGCATGATCAAGGTCTCGGCAGGGTGTCCTACCTTTGATGGGATGGACTACGCCTACTGGAAGAACAAGATGCGCATGCATCTTGAGGCAATTGACAATGATCTTTGGTACGTTGTCGAAAATGGCGTTCCCTCTATCACTCCTTCCGTGAACACTGCTGATGTGAAGAGATTCAAGCAACTCGACTCCCAAGCGAAGAATATCAAATGTGGCCATCTGAGCAATGGACAGTATGGTAGAGTGAGTGCTTTGGAAACTTCAAAGCTTATCTAGGATAGGCTATCCAAGCTCAATGAAGGAATCTCAACCCAATGTGATTCTCGAATTGACGTTCTTCGCAATCTCTTCAACCGCTTCAAAAGACTCAACAATGAAAATGCTCAGCAAACCTTCGATCGCCTCACTGACATCTCCAATGAGCTTCATGCACTTGGTGCCATTGACATCACCGACCATGAGGTGGTGAGGAAATTGCTGAGATCACTTGATTCCTCATTTGATACACTAGCACTGATGGTTCAAGAACATGGATACTACAAGTTACTAGATCCTGCTGATATCCTTGAGAGACTGAACACTCATGAATTCCAACAAGCTGAGAAGAGAGACCTCTACGGGCCAAGCTATGGAAGATCACGTGCACTGAAGGCCAAGGCAATTTCCTCATCTAAAGAGGAAGACTCTGGCAGTAGCCTTGGTGATCCTGAAGAACTAAGTCAGGAGCTAGCAATGCTCGTGAGGAAATTCCAGAAGTTCTCAAGGCATGGCCGTTTTGGAAAATCTTCAAGAGGTGATGACTTGAGATCAGATTCTTCATCCCGTGACTACAAGAAAAGGACTTGTCACAAATGCAAGAAGCATGGTCATTACATGGCTGATTGTCCTCAGTGGTCGAAGGAATAAAAGAAGAAGAAGTACAAGGGTGACAGTTCAGATGACTCGAAGAAAAAGAAAAAATCTTCAAAGTCCTCATCATCAAAATCTTCAAAGTCTTCATCTCATAAGAAGAGCAGTTCCATAAAGGCTCGGGCATTCATTGGCAAGGAAATGGACTCTGAAGCTGAATCTGAGGAAAATGAGGAAGAGGAGGAATCTGAGGAGTCAGACTCTGGTGTGGCAAGCCTAGCTCTCGCTACTGCTTTCGTCAGCAAGTCCATCTTCAACTATGAAGAAAATGGCAATTCCAACACTGCTGACAATGGCAACGATGACTTCGCTCCCACCTATTGCTTCATGGAAAAAGGTGACAAGGTACTCAAATATTCCTCCTCTGAATCTAGTGGAGATGAATCTGATGAAAACCTCAAACCTAGCTATTCCAAGCTTGCTAATATTGCCACTAAACAACAAAAAGCTTTGGAAAGGATTCAAAATTTGCTAGACAAAAGCGATGACCTATTGGGTGAGGAAATGAATCGAACTCAAAGCCTGATTGATGATCTTAAATGTCTTCAGTCTAAGTTTGATAACCTTCAAGGTCGTCCTGAAACTCTATTAGCCGATCATGAGAAGCTTTCTTATGAATTTCTTCAAAGAAAGCAAGATCTTGAAAAACTAAGGGTGACTCATGATGATCTTCAACGGGAAAATGATGCTTTGCTTGCTCAACAGATTAGTTCCACTTAGGAAGAATTTATTCCACCATGTTTGAAATGCATCAAACGTGAATCTACTAATTCTTCACCTGAAAATTCAAAAGCTCCTATTGCAGCAACTTCTTCAACTATTTCTGTGGTCACAAATTCCTCACCTGGGGATACCACTAGTATCACTGACGAAAATGCAGGGTTGAAGGAATTGTATGTGACAGGCATGTACAAAAGCCTCAAAGGGCATCAGGCTCTTTGTGATGTGCTTAAAAAGCAGATCCTGAACAGGAACCCTAGGAAAGAGGGTATTGCCTTTGAGAGGAAACTCAATGTTGATGGGTCCTACTGGAAACCTGAGCAGTATCCCAAAACCTCATGGGTTGTTGCAAAAGGACCTCCCGTAGATCCATCTACTTTATCTGGCTTTACATGTGAATCTTCATGTTCCTCTGATGAGTCAATTGACTCCAACTATAAACTGTTCAAAAATCAGAATGGTGAAGTATTTGCTAGACATGTTGGAACTAACTACAGGAACGGTCCCCCTATGAAAGTCTGAATGTCCTCATGACACCACCTGTGAAGAACAGGAACCCCAGATCAAATTCCTCATATGGACCAAAGTCCTCTCATGGATCAAATTCCTCATATGGATCCAAGTCCTCATATGGATCAGATTCCTCAGATGATCATCATCCTGCTTGAATCATATTGAAGAATTTCTTTAAATCATTATGTTCATAAGTTCTTGAAAGGACGAACTTGAACGGTCCCCCTAATGCATCTGTTTCACAAGGAAAATCTAAAGGTCATGAATATGTTCATTATTCTTTAAATCATTATGTTCATAAGTCCTTGAATAATTTCTCTGCTTACTCATATGCATACTCTAACCCCTCCTCTATGAAACGAAGTGCACTGGCTTCAATGCCACCTTTCTCATATGGAGCTTGCAGAATGATGAACTCTTTGCCACCCCTCCAGATGTGGGTGGTGAAGAAAAATAACTAATCTCTTATGCAGGGTCAGGTCTCTAGATGAACTTGAACGTCTGAAGAATTTGCTGGAGACCTGAGAATGCTTGAAAGGATGCAAGCTAATCATGTAGAAATGAATTACTCATTTCTCATGTCCTTATATTGCTGTATCTATTGTACTACTTGATGAAATTATATCTGATGAATTTGATGTCATACTCTTCACTCTGAAGTATATGAGTTCGTAAGATGCACTAATTCATCTGCAGGATGAATCTCTCAAAGCTACTAAGTGGGTCCTCGACAGTGGATGTACAAATCACATGACTGGTGACAAGAACTTACTGATGGACTCTGCACTATCTCCATCGCATCTGAAGCATATTACCTATGCTGACAAAGGAAAAAAGCAAGGTATTGGGTCTAGGTAGGGTTGCAATCTCAAAGGATCAACACATGGACAAAGTCATGCTTGTCGAGTCCCTCGGATTGAACCTCATGTCTTTCTCAATGCTTTGTGATCTTGGTATGGTTGTCATCTTTGGCAAATATCGTTGCATAGTACTCATGGAATCTGACAAATCGAAAGTCTTCGAAGTCTTTAGGAGAGGAGACTTGTATATTGTTGATTTCTTTGCAGGACCATAGCCTGCCATATGTCTACTTGCAAAAGCTTCAGAAGGCTGGCTATGGCATCGACGACTTGGTCATGCTGGCATGAGGAACTTGAACATGCTTGTGAAGAAGAAGCACGTCATCGGCATCGAGGGTGTCAAATTCCTCAAAGATCACCTTTGTGGGGCTTGTGAGTCTGAAAAGATGACCAGATCCAGGCATCCCTCGAAGACTATCATGACTACCTCTTGTCCTTTTGAATTGCTTCACATGGACCTCTTTGGCCCCACTCATTATGCCACACTAACAAATGCAGCATCTCTATATGGCTTTGTTATTGTTGATGATTATTCTCGTTACACCTGGGTGCATATCATCACTTACAAAACTGAAGTGCAGGAAGTCTTCAAATGATTTTCCTCAAGGGCCACGACGAATTTCGGTGTGAAGATCAAGCATATCCGGAGTGACAATGGGACCGAGTTCTAGAACACTGGCCTTGATGACTATCTTGATGAACTTGGTATTACTCATGAGCTATCTGCTCCAGACACTCCTCAGCAGAATGGCATCATGGAGCGTAAGAACAGGACTCTTGTTGAGATGGCTCGCACTATGCTTGATGAACACAAGACATCTCGTCACTTCTTGCCTGAAGCCATTGATATTGCATGCCACATCATCAACAGAGTATATCTTCACAAATTCTTCAAGAAAACCTCATGTGAGCTCCTCATTGACAAGAAACCCAATGTGAGTTATTTCAAAGTCTTCGGTGCTAAATGTTGGATTAGAGATCCTCATCACAATTCTAAATTTGCACCGAAAGCACATGAAGGTTTTATGCTTGGTTACGGAAAAGACTCGCACACCTACAGAGTCTTCAACTCCCATCATCACAAGGTTGTTGAAACTGTAGATGTGCAGTTCAATGAGACTAACGGCTCGCAAAGACATCACCTACCTCCTGTGCTAGATGAAGTACCCCCCTGAGGAATCCATTAAGCACAAGGCAATTGAGGATATCATACCCACTGAAGAACCTGCTGAAAAATTATTCCAAATAATGAAGACAATCATGCTGTTGCTCATGAGGAAAATGGCGCCGAGGGAAATGCTCAACCCAATCAAAGTCATCAGCCTGCTCATCCTCACGTGGCAAATGAAGTGCAAATTGAGAAAATCCTCGACGACATCAATGCACCAGGTCCTCTCACACGCTCAAAAGCTTCACATTTGTCTAACTTTTGTGGGCACTTCGCTTTTGTCTCTATCACAGAGCCCACCAAAGTTGATGAGGCATTTCTGGGCCTTAGTGGATTCAAGCTATGCAAGAGGAATTGCATCAATTCGAGCTCAACAATTGTCGTGGTGGATCACGATCATCTATGGGGCCATGAGCCCCTTTGTGGTTCGGCAAGGGAGATCATGTTGCACAAAGAGCAGAAGCCATGGAACAACACGACGGTAGTGACACTGGTGGTTTTTACCTTGGTTCGGGCCACTGGGCAGCGTAAAACCCTACTCCTGCTTTGGTGGCTTGAGTGGAAGAACACAACAAGCATGCAGCGCTCAAGCCCGGCAAGGGTGCCTTGGGGAGTGCAGCTACGCGCGTACAAGTGTGTGAGGGGCCGAATCCTTTGCTAGGTTGCCTTGGACCTCCTTCTATAGCTGAAGGGGCAACCACAATGGCAAAACAGTCTTTATGTGTTGATTAGATATCCAACAGTGCTATCATACCTAACTCTAGCAGTTAGGACAAAGTGCATTAAATGCACTACTAGGTGTCATGCTGAGGACGAAGCCCGGCAGGCCTGCCAAGTCGCTTAACCATCTCTTGCTTATTATCTTGACACGCTTCTGGATGGGTGTCACTTGGATAAATCTTGTCTTCCAATGTGCTGCCACGTGCTTAGTAGAGGCCACTTAATCACTCGGGGGCTTTACACCGCACTAATAAGTGACTTGCGTCAGTGTGCGGTGGAGCGGTGGCGTCTTGGCGGGGATCCTGCCCTCGATGGACCCGGCAAGCTTGCCGGGGAATTCTTGAACTTGTCCTTGGGGCGGCCTCGACCCGGCCAGGCTCTCCTGCCCAGCAAGGGAGGTTTTCCCAAGGTGATATTCTTCTGTTGTGCTTATTCTTGGTCTTCTTGATCCGCTCTTTGATCTCAGTAAGAGCTGTTTCTTCGGCTTGGGTGTTGATGTTGAATAAAAGATGCCAGTGCGCCTGTGTGTAAGTTCGGGCAACAAATGCAAACATTTGTTGCACCGACAGGATCCCCCGGGCCTGTCCCATATGTGTTACTAGGCATCGTTGGGGTAGGCCCCAACAATCACACATGCGAGCGTTTGGGTCATGCCGCTATGGATTTTAAGTCTCTCCTGACATTTTTCTTGCTTCTTCATTAACCTGTGATTGAGTCAGTTACTGCTTTCCCCGCGAGTCATGCAGAACGACGTCGGAGTACCCACATAGTGACTCACGAGCTGTCCACTTCATGGGGATGTAACTGCCATTTTACTCACCCACTACGCCTAACGTTTCTGCCATGTACGCTGCATGCATTGCGCAAGGTTGGTGGTGGATGCGGAGGGCGCAGGAATGAGTGCCATGACAGAAAGTCAGGCACCATGGATAGGCGCAGGCGGACGGCCGTTGATTATGGGCGTCGTTAGTAGCGCAGGGAAGCAGGATTGGTGGAGTAGGGCAGCCCCTCCTAGGTGGTGAGGAGCCAAACCCCGGCCATGTTCCCTTATAAAAAGGGACATGGGCAAGGGGCTCACCCACACAGTTCTCCTCCCTTCTCGCCTGATACCCTTCTCCCACCATGGTGCGGGGAAGAGGACATGGTTGACCTCTAACGTTGGCGACAACGGTTTCTTCTTGATAGCGCCTCCCTCCTCCTGCTGGGGATGCAAGAGCAAAGTCCAGCGCGTAAGGTGGTGCTGCTGGTCGTGGGCGCAACTGTCATGGCGCGCGGGGCCAAGGAGGCTGCGGTGGGGCCCTAATAGCTCCTCCGCCAACCGTCTCTGTCCCGGACGAGGGCCAAGTTGGGGATCAGCCATTGTAGTTCATCGTTAAGCTGCACGGGCCTCCGTGCAGTCGTCTTTGGCTCCCAACTCCTTTCGCAAGGGTGATGGAGGAAGAACAGTCGCCCAGACTGAGGCTGCATGTGGCACCCCAGCTCAGAGAACCGGTTTACCAGTGTTTCCAACCCAGAAGTCATGTCTTCTGGAAACACATAACAACTTGGAACAGAACATAGCTGAACTTTTATTGATGATAGTCGAGTACAAGCTCACATATATTACATGATCATCGAGGCCAAAAGCACATCTAGTGCTACGACAATATCTACATTATTTATCCAATATATCAGGGCCTCGGTATTACTACGGAATACTACAGCGGAAGACTACAGCATAGCGGATCATGATAGAGACTCCATCCACAGGGACACTGCTGTGGACACATCCTAGGCATCGCAACATGGACCTCGAGACCTTCGTCTTAGTCATCTCTTGCATCTGGCATGATACGCCAGGTGAGTACTTTGAATGTACTCGCAAGCACATGACAACCAAATATGCAGCAAATAATAGCATGGCAAATCAACATATTAAGTCTTAAGTGACTCACTTACTGCAACCAACTTACTCATCTCTGGGTTGCCTCACAACCCTCGGAATACTCGATACCAATGAGTACTTCCACTCGGAAGACAAGTTCTTCCATCATTACCATAGTTATTAGGGTTGATCACCTAGAGAGGTCTGGTCGGGCTGTCCAATACCGTGGATGCGGCTATTCGAATAGATTTTACACTCTGCAGAGGTTGCGCACTTTACCCACACTATGGAGCACTGGCCTCGTGATCCCATTCGGGTGGACTAGTGTTGCTCCAACGAAACCTGCCTGACCCGTGACTCTTTCATCGTACCACCGGCAATCACACTCCCCCGGAGTCAAGCCTTGGGTGGCCCCATGTCACCTCTTGACACCTGCCACCGTCGTGGCCTAACTAAACTTGACAGTCTGCACGGATCATTTTGGCAAGGTGATGAGGCTTTGGATCACTTGGAAGAAGATTCAAGAATGTCAAAAGACCAAGTGACGGATTCAAAATCCATTCAAATTCCAAATAAAACCAGGAAAAGTTTGAAAAGAAAAAGTTGTCAAAATCAGGGTGTCACAAACCTACCCCCCTTAGGATGAATCTCGTCCTCGAGATTCGGTTGTTCAGGGAACAAATATGGGTAAGCGAATCTCAGAAAATCCTCTCTCTCCCAAGTGGCCTCTTCCTCGGTGTGGTGCTCCCACAGCACCTTGTAAAATCTTATCACCTTACTCCTTGTTGTTCTTTCCATCTCATCCAAGATCCTGATAGGTTTTTCTTCGTAGGTCAGGTCCTTACCCAGATCTAATTCTCTCATATCTGCTTGCTTGGCTGGGGGTGCAATGCATTTCCTCAACTGTGAGATTTGGAAGACATTATGAACGTCAGACAGTGCTGGTGGCAATTCTAACTGATATGCGACTCTGCCTTCCCTGGCAATCACTGGAAAGGGACCGATGTATCTTGGGGCTAACTTTCCTCGAGTACCAAACCTATTTACTCCCTTCATAGGAGTTATCCATAGATAAGCATAGTCTCCGGGCTCAAAAGTTACTTCCCGGTGCTTTGGGTCGTAATAGCTCTTCTGTCGGGACTTAGCTGCTCGAAGTCGTTCTTGGATATCCTTAACTTGCTTCTCAGCCTCGAGCATCAAGCCCGGGCCAAAAATGCGACTATCTCCTGTTTGGAACCAGTTCAGCGGTGTGCGGCACTTCCGTCCGTACAACGCCTTAAAAGGCGACATTTTGAGACTTGCCTGATAGCTGTTGTTGTAGGAGAATTCAGTGTACGGCAAACTATCCTCCCATTTGGGTCCATGGGAAAGAGCGCATGACCGAAGCATATCCTCTAATATTTGATTCACACGCTCGGTCTGTCCATCTGTCTGTGGATGGTATGCTGTGCTATGTGTTCAGCATGGTTCCCAAGCCTTGATGTAGCCGTAGCCAGAATGCTGAGGTAAATAGGGAACCCCTATCTGAAGTGATAGACTTGGGTACTCCATGCAGACTGACTATCCGGGACATGTAGAGTTGTGCCAGCTAATTTGCGTTGAAAGTGGTCTTTACTGGAATAAAGTGGGCCACTTTCGTGAGGATGTCTACAATGACCCAAATAGCGTCGTTGCCTCTTGTGGACTTGGGAAGTCCCACAATAAAATCCATGCATATGTCGTCCCATTTCAACTGGGGCACTGGTAAAGGTTGCAGTAGCCCAGCGGGTTTCTGATGCTCAGCTTTGTCCTTGTTGCAAATGTCACAGCAGGCGACATAGTATGCTATATCTTTCTGCATTCCTAACCACCAAAAGGTTTCCCTCAAGTCCTGATACATCTTGGTACCTCCCGGGTGGATCGAATATGCGGACTCACGTGCCTCCTTGAGTACTTGTTGCCTCAAGTTGTTCTAGTTCGGCACACAAATTCGTTTCTCGAACCACACGGTACCCTTTTCATCTCTACGGAAGGACTTGGCCTTCCCTTGCTGAATTAACTCCTGGATCTTCCAAATTTCTTCATCTGACTTCTGTGCTTCCTTCATTTCCTCCATGAGGGTTGGAGTAATTTCCAACATATCCGGGGTCATTGGGGCGCATAGCACCATATTGAGCTTGACAAACTCTTCTTGTAAGCTCGGATGCATACCCTCAACTAATGCATTCACAGCAGCTTGTTTCCTGCTCAGTGCATCAGCGACTACATTCGCTTTCCTCGGATGATAGTTTATTCCAACATCATAGTCCTTGACCAACTCAAGCCATCTTCGTTGCCTGAGGTTCAGGTCGGGTTGAGTGAAAATATACTTGAGACTCTTGTGGTCTGTGTATATTTCACATCGTTGCCCAATGAGGTAATGCCTCCAAATCTTCAGGGCATGAACCACAGCAGCTAGCTCCAAGTCATGTGTGGGATAGTTCTCTTCATGAGGTCGTAGCTGTCGTGATGCATAAGCTACAACCCTCCCTTCTTGCATTAGCACGCATCCTATTCACGCCTGGATGCGTCGCAGTATATATCGAAGCTCTTGTGAATGTCTGGAAGGACTAAGACAGGGGCTGTGGTTAGCCTTGTCTTTAATTCCTGGAAACTACTGTCGCACTCGTCTGTCTAGATAAACCTTTGGTTCTTTTTCAACAGTTCTGTCAGTGGCTTGGCTATTTTAGAAAAGCCTTCAATGAAACGACGGTAATAGCCTGCCAATCCCAGGAAACTATGGACTTCAGTCACCGTGGCTGGTGTTTTCCAGTTCAAGACCGCAGCAACCTTACTGGGATCAACGGCTATTACTTTCTCTGACAGAACATGTCTGAGGAATCCCACCTCTTTTAGCCAAAATTCACACTTACTGAACTTGGTATATAAGCGATGGGTTCTCAATCTTTCCAAAACAGCTCTAAGATGTTGCTTATGTTCTTCTTCACCCTTAGAGTATATCAGAATGTCATCAATGAACACCACTACAAACTTGTCCAGAAAGTCCATGAACACCTTGTTCATCATACTCATGAAATAGGCTGGAGCGTTGGTCAATCCAAACGCCATAACTGTAAATTCATATAGTCCATATCGAGTGGTGAATGCTGTCTTGGGGATATCCTCCTTTCGGATTTTCAGTTGATGGTATCCCGTTCTGAGGTCGACCTTAGAGAATACGCGTGCTCCATTCAATTGGTCGAATAAGTCATCAATTCGAGGGAGCGGGTACTTGTTCTTGATAGTGACCTCATTAAGTTGGCGATAGTCTAGGCACATTCGTAGACTTCCATCCTTCTTCTTGACAAATAATACTGGTGACCCCCATGGTGAGATGCTTGGACGAATGTATCCTTTCTGTAGCAACTCATCTAACTACTTCTTTAGTTCGGCCAGCTCTGGGCCTGGCATACGGTAATATTTCTTGTATACTGGAGCTGTGCCAGGAATTACTTCAATGGCAAACTCCAATTCTCGGTCGGGCGGCATTCCCGGTAATTCCTCAGGGAACACATCCGTAAATTCACCCACTACCGAAATCATATTCATATCTGTAACAGCAGTCTGGTATGCCGTACCCTTCTTTGTTATCATTCAGCTGGCCAGGAATTGTACAGTCTGTCCGGCGGGGTTTACCAATGTCACCGTTCTGGTGGCGCAATTGATACACACTTGGTGCGGTGCCAACCAGTCCATTCCCAGTATTATGTCCAGTCCTGGGGACTCAATAGCAACCAGGGTAGCTGGGAAATTGACTTCGTGAATCGAGATTTCCTGCCCCTTGTATATTATATTTGTTCTGAGCATGGAGCCAGGGGATTGTCCAACAGCGAAGGAGAAAGTTTGTGCAAGGTGGCAAAATTTCGCGAAATAAACGAATGGGAAACCCCAGAACCAAATAAAATTACTGCAGGTATGTTATTGACAGAAAACATACCAAGGACAATATCTGGAGCTTCGCAGATTTCTTCAGCAGAGATGTGATGGATGCATCCGTGTCTGAAGTTGTGGTTGGGGCGGCGTCCAAGGTGATTGACTTGTGGCTTGTGGTCAGCTGATTGCTTCCCATTATTAGTAGGGCACTGCTTGGCGTAGTGTCCACTCTGGCCACAAGTGAAACAGGTGTTGTCGCAGCGACAGTCCTCTATGACTGGCTGCTTGCCGAAGGTCTTGCTCTGATTGCCTGGTTTGCTATTGTTGCCACCATTGTTCCACACTGGTTTGTTCTCAGATGGCCTTGACTGCCAACTGCGCAGCTTTTGCGCATATGGTTCCTTGTTGTCCTTCTTGGGCTCGAACTTCCTCTTACGATCATCGTTCCCAAACTTGTGCTCTTGTTCGGCGATGAAGGCTTTATCCACCAATGTCTGGAAATCGGGAAAATCCAACATGCATAGCTGACATCCGAGGGCGTGATTAATTCCTCCGAGGAACCGGTCTATTTTCCTCTCTTCGGTGGCCACATCATAAGGAGAGTACCGGGCCAAGTTGTTGAATTTGTTTAGGTATTCTCCCACTATCATGTTGCCTTGTGTGAGGGCCAGGAATTCCCTCTGCTTCACCTTCATGATACATGTGGGAATATGATACTTGCGGAACAGCTCTTTGAATTTCTCCCAGGAAATCTCTTCAGCAGGCCACATTAACTTGGTGTTGTCCCACCATATGGCTACCGGACCTTCGAGATAATGGGTGACAAATGGGACCTTATCTGCTTCTTCACAACGAGCAATGTCCAATTTCTTCTCCATGGTTCTCAACCAGTCATCAGCCTCAATAGGATCCACGGCCTGACCAAAGCTGGGAGGTTTGGTGCGCTAGAAGTCAGTCAGTTTAGAACGCACCCCATTGCCATTATTCTGACCTACTATTGTCTGCATACTCTTGAGAATTTCCATGACGTCTTGGTTTCTCTTTTCCTCAAACATTCTCATTATCTAATCTATGGTTGGTGCTTGAGGTGGTGGTAAGTCTTCGGGCGGTTGCCCTGCCTGCCTGGCGGATCGACGGACGGGGTTTCCATCGCGGCCTTGACTGCTACTTCCTCTTTTCATCCTAATTTTTGTTCCCATAGTAAACACCGAATCGATGAGCAACATCCATAAGGAGAAATACGGTAATATGACACCAAAAGAAAATTCATGAAAAAGGCAAATAAAGGGAACAACATAATTATACAAGATAACCCAACATCATACATGGCAAGCTAGTAGGGGAATGTCATGGCTAGACTGCTCATATGGCAGTTGACATATGCAAAGATGCATGCATTACTACTCAAGCTCCAGTCTAGTGGCATCAGTGACACGAACACTGCCCATCTGAAGAGTCCTCGTCCTCAGATCCCAAGTCAGAATCAGAACTGATGATGTGAGTCACCGGGTCAAAGGAGACACGACGTCGCTACTGGGACGGCTCTCCTTCTGCGGGAGAAAGAGCACGTTGCCTCAGCATCGGCAGAGCAGGAGTGGCCAGAAGTGAGGCCCACTCAGCTAGGGTCTCCAGTCGACTACCAGACGATAAGCCTGATGGTCCAGAAGAACCAGAAAGGGTATCAAACGCATGTGGAGGTGGAACTACGGGAGGAGGTGCTGGAGTCACTGCTGCAAGTGCCCCCTGAACACGACACAGCTCCTCATCCAAGGAAATGATCATACGATAACTGGCGTTCAGGTAGCGAGACAAAACACCAGCTGCATGATCACACGCTGGGTCTACAGGTGAGAAAAGGACTCGCCCTGTCGTAGGTGACAGGGTGGGATAGTGGAGGAAACCTGGATGAGTCTGCATCTCAGCCTCGTGGAAGCGTAAGTCAATAATAGCCTCCATGGCAGCAAACCAGAAAGCCAGCTCCGGAGTAGAAGCCATCCACCCTTGGAAGAGCGAGAAGAGCTTCCAATATCCGAAGTCACGGTCAGGTAAGCCACTGCATGGTACTCATATACTGAATCGCTCAACTGCTCCCGAAACACCTGATACACTGGGTCATCACCGTAGGGATACAATCGAAGCCAGACACTACGAAGCAGAACTAGAAAAGTGTGGGCTTCTGGCTCATGATGGTAGTGATAGGTAACTGGTGCCATCTACACTAACAATGTCAAGAGTTAATAACATAATGAATTATGATGCATAAAGCATGGCATGCAAAATCAAATGCAACAAGCAGGATGCACACTCAAGGTCCTATGCTAATCACGAACCTAGCGCGGGTTCCTAGGGTGTCCTACAGTCAGCACGGCTCTGATACAAGCGTTGTGGCACCCCGGCTCAGAGAACCGGTTTATCAGTGTTTCCAACCCAGAGATCATGTCTTCTGGAAACACACAACAACTTGGAACAAACCATAGCTGAACTTTTATTGATGATAGTCGAGTACAAGCTCACATATATTACATGATCATCGAGGCCAAAAGCACATCTAGTCCTACGACAATATCTACATTATTTATCCAATATATCAGGGCCTCGGTATTACTACGGAATACTACAGCGGCTGACTATAGCGTAGCGGATCATGATAGAGACTCCATCCACAGGGACACTACTGTGGACACATCCTAGGCATCGCAACATGGACCTCGAGACCTCCGTCTTAGTCTTCTCCTGCATCTGGCATTGAATGCCAGGTGAGTACTTTGAATGTACTCGCAAGCACATGACAACCAAATATACAGCAAATAATAGCATGGCAAATCAACATGTTAAGTCTTAAGGGATTCACTTACTGCTACCAACTTACTCATCTCTGGGTTGCCTCACAACCCTCGGAATACGCGATACCAATGAGTACTTCCGCTCGGAAGACAAGTTCTTCCATCATTACCATAGTTACTAGGGTTGATCACCTAGAGAGGTCTGGTCGGGCTGTCCAATATCGTGGACGCGGCTATTCGAATAGATTTTACACTCTGCAGAGGTTGCGCACTTTACCCACACTATGGAGCACTGACCTCGTGATCCCATTCGGGTGGACCAGTTTTGCTCCAATGAAACCTGCCTGACCCGTGACTCTTTCATCGTACCACCAGCAATCACACTCCCCCAGAGTCAAGCCTTGGGTGGCCCCGTGTCACCTCTTGACACCTGCCACCGTCGTGGCCTAACTAAACTGTCCCAAATGGGGCCACCGGCAAACAACTCAACTGGGCTCACAGGGTTATCGCCGTCTACCTGATCTGGGCAGCACACACGCATAACCCTCCCTCTTTGGAGGTACCGATGAAAGAGCACCAAGCCAGGCCAAGTCAAGGCCGTCCCATACCGGCAAATGTGGCTGCACGGGTAAGCCCGGATAGGTGACTCTTGATCAACCAACTAAGTTTCACTTAGCAAGCAAGGTTAATCATCATATCAATTTGAGTTATCAACATAAGGCATTTGAATAATTTACTTTGAATTATCAATGATAATTTAAATGCAAGAAATGAATATCAAATATGCAATGCTATGAAATGCTTCATAATATGGATGTCCTGGCTTGCCTTGATCAGTTGGGTTGTTCAAAAACTCCTGGTCTTCAAATCCACAAGTTTCTCCTTCTGAAAATATTTTTAAATGACAAAAGAAAATGTCACATAATGCCTTTTTATTCACCAAAAATTATGTGAGTATTGGAAAAATACCAAACTTGGTGAAAAAATAAAGGACTTTGATACAAACACAATGCAAAAAGAATCAGGTCAAATGGACCTTCCTATAAAAAGTTATTAATGGTCAAAGTTTCTGGTCAATTGTGTTTAATAAATAAAATTCAGAAAAAACCAGAAAACCTGAAGCGGGCCACGTCGAAGGCGTAAACGGAGAGTGTGTCTCCACTTACCCCTTCGTGCGCGCGCCCACAGTGGCTGACGGGTGGGGCCGGGCCTGTTTAAAACAGAGGGAGGAGAGAGAGCAGAGGAAGGGGTGGCTCACCGGCGGTGATTGCCAGAGTTAGCGACGGCGATAGGGCTGGGAGTTGACGGGGATCGATTGGCCGGTCGACGACGAGCACACCCGTACCCATAGCTCCTCTGGAGATGGCCGGACGGCGTCGCGCCCTTCTTCTCCGGCGGGTGGTGGCTACGGTGGTCGTCGGAGGCGATGATTCCGGCAACAATTCGGCCGGGGAAGAGGTTGTAGAGCACCAATGGAGCACTACGAATTCAACGGTGAGCTCGGACGGGCTAGGATGGCTTGGAGAGAGCTGGTGATGGAGTTCAGCGGGCAGCGGAGCTCCGGCAAAGCTCGAGGCTAGAGGGCCTCTCGGCCTTGGCTCTTGCTCTGTGGAGGTGATTGAGGAGAAGGGAGAGGGGGTGAGGAGCTCAGCGAGGCTGGACGGGGCTTTTATAGCCGAGAAGAGGCGCTCGGCGAGCTCTCTGGAAGCGACGAGATGCGGACCATGGCGCTGGCGAGACGTACGCCGCGCTGGCTGGATGCTTGCGGCGAGGGGACGTGAGAGAGCAGGGGCTTTCAATGCGGGAGGAGACAGCACGGGGAGGAAGACGACGGCGAGGTCTCCACTGTAACCGCACGGGTTTCACAGTGCGGCGATGGCGTGGTGGCCGGCGAGGGCATCTTCGGCGAGGAGGAGGGATCTGGAGGGGCTAGTTGGCAACCAAGGACGATGTCGGCATGCCTAGACAAGCTGCTGCGGCGCTGTGGTATCGCTCGGATGAGACCCGAGTCTGGCGCAGCGCAGAGCGCGGCGACAGGCATGCCAGCATCGTGCTCACCACGGTGCTTGGCACCAGGAGGCCACGTATGCCTGGCATTTCTTGTCTAACACGTCGATATTCGGTCCCTCACTTCACCTGTACCCTTGGTTTGGCTTGGTTCGATCTGAGATGAATGCTAGGATCAACTGTAGTTTCTGACAGCAAACTTGGGGAGGTTCCAGAGGAGAGATGAGGTGGCGACTAAGCCAAAGAGAGTGTCTGGAGTGATCCATGTTGGAAGGACTCCAAACTGGCCAATTTTGAGGTGGTTTGGATAAGAATTGAGGGTAGTTCATGTGCAACTTGCAAAACTGGTCCAGAATGGAAATATTGATGTGCTGCTCAGTTGGATGATCTTCTGGGGCTGAATCTTGGTGAAGGGAAGTTGTTTGTAGGTGTCCTCATGCCACAAAAATTTGAGAGCATTTGAACAACTCTAGCAAGTACTTCCGTCACAAAGGTCGAAACTGACCAGAAGCAAAAATGATTTATTTTGTTGAAATTTTGAACTAGGTCATAGAATATTTTTGGATACTGAAGCAAGATATAGTCCAAGGTATTTTAGGGAATTATTTGAGAATTTTCTGAGCATCCAATCCATAGCTTGCTTCACAACCCATAGTAATGCCCTAAATTCTCAAATAAAAGAAAAGGGTTTTGAAAAATAATTTAAATTGGAATTTGGATCCTTGGGGTATTTGGCAGGGTTTTGGCAAGGTGATGAGGCTTTGGATCACTTGGAAGAAGATTCAAGAATGTCAAAAGACCAAGTGACAGATTCAAAATCCATTCAAATTCCAAATAAAACCAGGAAAAGTTTGGAAAGAAAAAGTTATCAAAATAAGGGTGTCACACTGCACATGAGGGGCTGCTGCAACGGCAGCATACGGGCGAACGTGGAGTTCCCCGCACCTCATGTCATGCATGCTTCTCCGGCGCGGCTGGAAAACCTTCGCTCATGCCCACAGCCTGGCGGAGCGGCACGTTCTCCATTTCAAGCTAATGGAGGCTAATCTGCTCTCCATCAAGGTCTTCGAGCGTTCGGGTGCTCACTTAGGGTGCTGCACGGAAAGCTCGACCGACGACGAAAGCTCCTCCATGAGCGACAGCGACAAAGAGGACAATGTCGGTGAAGACTACGGCTCCGAGCGGGAGGACGGCAGCTCAAGCTCCAGCTGAGCGCAAGCCACACCGTCACTGTCAAGAGGATGGCCGTGGCACCATCATCTACACCTGGGTCTTCTTCCCCCGGTAGAGTGATTTGCCGGGGGTGATGGGTGTGGATGCCTCCGCCTCCTCCAGCAGTCTTCCAGCTGTGTCCCCGGCAGGCTTCCTCATGGGCTCCGACTTCGTCCACCCTGCCGGTGCTCCTCCTGCCGCGTCCTAGTTGCCCTGGTGGCATTGACCAGGGCATCGCCTAGCCGCTCTCTCTGTTTGTCATCTTCGCCCCCGCCCCTCTCGATCTTGTCAGACTGCGTCCCGCGGGCCCTGACGGGGTCAATCTGGGCTTCTGCCCAGGCACTCCTTTTGCCCTCTTTGTCTCCCACGGCAGCCCCTAGGAGGAGAAGGACAAGAAAGGGATTATGGGGCACTTATATTTTTTCAATCTAAAACATGTAGGCATTTGCCAATCTTTAATCTGAAATATGTAGTCCTCTATCCATGCTTGTACTCTATATGATCTGTACTCGTTTATGAATGTATTAATGAAAAAGAGAGCTTGCCGGGTACTTTTGTGCATGTGTGATGCCCATGCTGAGGAATGAACCCTCAATACTTTCAAGTAAACAACGTTCCCCGGTAGCACATCTTGCCGGATCCGTCCCCTGCTACTACTACACCTTTATGCTAGGTTAGGAGTGAGGATAGGAGCAGGCCCCTCGTCGGCTCTTCTCAACTGTTACTACAACCAACCCCTGATCAAAGGAACTCCGGACCAAGAGGGATGGGAGCACAGAGGATAGGAGTGACTAGGTTTCCTCACGCTCAAGTTTTTCATATAGAAGTACATGATGGATAGTGGAGTGAACTTAGCTGCCCCTGTCGTTCTTCTTATTATCCCTGGTAGCGATAGCTTGTCAGGGGTCGACGTGTTGGTTCTCCCTTTACTTTTCCTTTAGGGAAGTTCGTCCGTGGTGGGAGCTGTGAACCAAAGAAGCACAAGGGAGAAACCGGTAGTATATGATATCTTTGTAAAGGATTAATCATCCCATGTTAAGCATTGTTATAATGCCAAAAAAGTATATGCTCAACCAGGTCATGCATGCAAGTTTTTAGGGCGCCAGCGCTTCGTTTTATTATCTTTGCACAGGGTCTGCGCCTGGCTTTGTACAAAGGGTTACATGCACATTGGCAAGGCTTGTACAAAAGATGGCTGCCGGGGCTGAGCCCGGCAACCGCGCCTTATGGGTAGAACTTGCGAAGATGCTCAATATTCCATGAGTTTTGCACTTTAATGCCATCTTCGGTCTCCAGACGGACTGCGCCAGGTCTGGGGACTCATACTACCCGGTAAGGGCCTTCCCACTTCCGCGTCAACTTGTTGGAACTTTGGCGGACTGAACACGCCTAAGGACAAGGTCGCCTTCCTCAAGGCTCCGGGCATGAACCATGCGGCTATGGTAGCGACGCAAGGCTTGCTGGTAGCGTGCAGCATGCACAGTGGCCCGAAGACGATCCTCCTAAAGGAGCATGGCATCGTCATGCCGGTGCTGCTCTTGCTCTACTTCATCGTAGGCAAATACTCGAGGTGACCCGCATGTGAGTTCTATGGGGAGCACTTCTTCTGCCCCATAAACTAGGGAGAAGGGAGTCTGCCCGGTGGCTTGATTTGGTGTCGTGCGGAGGGACCAAAGAACCACCGGCAGCTCATCGATCCTGCATCCGCCACATTTATTCAACTTGTCAAAAGTTCTTGTCTTGAGCCCACGCAACACTTCAGCGTTTATCCTCTCGGCTCAACCGTTGCTCCGGGGATGAGCAACAGAAGCAAAAGAGACCTTGCTCCCAAGGTTTTGGACGTATTGCATGAAGGCGCGGCTCGTGAATTGGGTGCCATTGTCAGTGATCACTCTGGCAGGTACTCCGAAATGGCACACCAATCCTTTCAAGAACTTGATAGCTGATTGTGCGGTCAGCTTCCTCACTGGCTTCACTTCCGGCCACTTTGTAAACTTGTCGATTGCAACGTACAAGAATTCAAAGCCCCCGGTAGCACGGGGGAAGGGGCCCAAGATGTCGAGCCCCCAGACCAAAAATGGCCAAGACAAAGGGATTGCCTGGAGAGCTTGAGCTGGCTGATGGATGTTCTTGGAGTGGAACTGGCAGGCTTCACATCTGGTGACTAGCTCGACCATATCTTGGAGGGCCATGTGCCAGTAGAAACCTTGCCGGAAAGCTTTCCCAACCAAGGCTCTTGATCTAATATGGGAGCCACACACGCCCTTGTGAATCTCCGCCAACAGTTCCAGCCCCTCTTCCCAGCAAATGCACTTCAATTTCACACCATTTGGTCTCCTTCTGTACAAAGTGTCATCGATGAACTGGTACATACTGGACCGTCGGGCTACTCTTTCAGCTTCTTCTTGCTCTTCGGGAAGTTCTCATGTTTGAAGGTAATGGACTATGTGTCGCGCCCAAGTTGGAGCTCGAGGCTCGACAACTAGAACCAACGGCACCTCCTCATTCGTGGGAGCGCTTACCTCAACCACAAGAACTCATGGTTCCGCAGAGGAGTGCGGCTCACCGAGCGAAGTGGAGTTATTCCCGGCAGCCTCTCTACCGCAGGCCTCGAGAGGACCTGCCGGGAGAAACTTGCCGAAGTCCAACTTTCTCCTTTTTCTGGTCATCATTAGTGGAGATATTGAAGGTTGAGTTAGGTGGAGGACAAAATTCCCTGGTTCCACAGGGATCTTTTGTGTTGCACTTTGATAAATAATCAGCAATGCTGTTTTCTGCACGCGGCACGTGCTCTGTTTGTAATCCATCAAAGTGTTCGTCCAACTTTCTCACTTCCTCAACGTACGCTTCCATTAATGGACTTCGGTAATCCTTGTTAACCTGTCTCACCACAAGTTGCGAGCCTCCACGAATGATCAACTTCTTTATCCCCAACTCTACAGCAATTCTGAGCCCGGCAAGGAGCCTTTCATACTCGGCAGTGTTGTTGGTAGCTTTCTCCCGGGGAAAGTGCATTTGGACTACATATTTAAGGTGCTCTTCGGTGGGCGCAACAAGAAGCACGCCAGCCCCTGCGCCTTGTAATGAGAAGGCACCATCAAAATACATGATCCACTCTTAAGGCGCCTCCCTGTCGGGGATAATTGTCTCTGATACCTCTTCATCCGTAGTTGGCATCCATTCTACAATGAATTCTGCCAGTGCCCTGCTCCGAATGGTTGAGGTGCTTTTGTACTTCAGGCCAAAGCTTGACAGCTCTAGTGCCCATTCAACTATCCTGCCGGTAGCTTCAGGGTTCCTCAGTATGCGCTGGAGTGGGAAACGAGTGACAACTATGATCTCCTGGGCTTGGAAGTACTGACGCAGCTTCCTCGAGGCCATGATAAGGCCAAAGATTAGCTTTTGCACCCAGAGTACCTTGACCTAGCCCCCTGCAACAGGGAGCTGACAAAGTACACTGACCGCTGCACCACTTTCTTCCTTGCCGCGACTTCAGAACTGATCTTGCTAGCCTGCTCTTCCTCAACTTGGTCCGTGCCCAAACTTGTCGTGGCCGGTTCTGTTTCTTTCCCAGAGAGGGCTGCGGCTACAGCTGCTTCTTCGCCTACTTCCCGCTGCGCCACCAGTGCTGCACTAACCACATTATTAGTCGCCGCTAGGTATAGCAGCAGCGGCTCTTGTGGTTTAGGAGCGACCAGGGTGGGGGCAGAGGAAAGATAGGCTTTCAAGTCGGCAGCGCTGCTTCCGGCTCCGGGGTCCACTTCGTTGGCCCTGCCTTCTTCCAAATCTTGAAGAACGGCAGGGCATGCTCAGCAGACTTGGAAATGAACCTACTCAGCGCGGCAACACATCCAGTTAAACGCCTCACATCCTTGACTGTTTTGGGTGCTTGTATCTGCTCGATTGCTTTGATCTTGTCAGGGTTGGCCTCTTTCCCTCGGTGAGACACAAAGAAGCCAAGTAGCTTGCCGGAGGGAACGCCGAACACGCATTTCTCGGGGTTTAACTTCAGGTTGATCTTGCGCAGGTTTGCAAAGGTTTCTTCCAAATCTTGAATGAGCGTCGATCTATCCTTGGTCTTGACCACTGTATCATCCATGTAAGCTTCTACATTCCTATGTAACTGAGGCCCAAACCCAATTTGCACTGCCCTTGCAAAAGTGGATCCAGCGCTCTTTAACCCGAAAGGCATACGTACGAAGCAGTATGTGGCACATGGAGTTATGAACGCGGTCTTCTCTTCGTCTTCCTTGGACATGAATATCTGATGGTATCCGGAGTATGCATCCAAAAAGGAAAGCAGATCACACCCGGAAGTGGAATCCACAATCAGATCGATGCGCGGCAAGGGGAAAGGGTCCTTCGGGCATGCCTTGTTTAGATCTGTGAAGTCTATGCAAAGCCTCCATTTCCCATTCACCTTGCGTACTACCACTGGGTTGGCTAACCATGTTGGATGCAAAATTCCCCTGACCAAACTAGCTGCCTCAAGTTTCTTAATCTCCTCGGCAATAAACTGATGCCGCTCCAAAGCTTGCTTTCTGACCTTCTGCTTGACGGGCGAGCATGATGGTAGACAGCAAGGTGGTGCTCGATTACCTCCCTGGGAACACCGGGGATGTCAGATGGTTGCAAAGCAAACACATCGACATTCGCCCACAGGAAGGCAACAAGCACGCTTTCCTATTTGTCATTAAGGGTGGCGCTGATAGTGAATGTACCGTCAGTGCCATCCTGCCTTGCCGGGACTTTCTTAATAGCAGGTGTAGCAATCTTGGGCCTCTTACTAGTGGAACTTTCCGGCAAGTCATCAACAGGTGCAGCACACTCCGGAGAGGTGCGCTTCCCGGATTCCTTACCGGTGTCTCTGCTAGCCTTCTTTTCTTTCTTTGTTTCCTTGGCGGGTGCTGCAACTTCAGCAGCTACCGCGTCTTGGTACATCTTATCCACGCATATGATTGCGTCTTTCTTGTCTGATGGGATAGAGATGACGCCCATCGGCCCTGGCATTTTCATGGTATTGTAAGCATAGTGGGATGCTGCCATGAACTTTGCCAAAGCTAGGTGCCAAGGATCCTATTGTAAGGCAGAGGAAGATCAGCAACGTCAAATACAACCCTCTTAGTCCGGTAATCCAGTTCTCCGCCAAATGTCACCGGTAGAGTAATCTTCCCCTTAGGACGACTCCTGCCGGGGTTGATTCCTTGGAATGTGCCAGTGACCTTGAGTTCTTTATCTGATATTTGTAACTTGCTGACTACCTTGGGAGAGATCAGATTCAGCCCAGCCCCACCGTCAACTAACATCTTTGTGACTTTGAGGTTGCCGATTGTTGGTGAGACCAACAATGGCAAGCACCCTACCGTAGTGGTACGGTCGGGGTGGTCCTCTTCATCAAAGATGATAGGCGTGCGGGAACATTTGAGCGGCTTCTGGGAATCCGCAGCTAGCTCCATGTCATTGACTTCTCGCGCCCACTGCTTGAGTTGGCGATGAGAGGAGTGCAAGGACGCACCTCCGTCTATGCACAGGGCTTCTGTTGCTTTCTGGAATTCTTGCTCACCAGTTTCTTCTTCATCTCCCCCATCACTCTCATCATCACCTTCCTTCTTCTCACGGCCTCTGGCAGGTTTTTCTTTTTGCTGAGGGGTCTTGCCGTGGCGCCCTGCTCTGCTACCATGGCCCTTCCCACCAGCACCTTCTTGGTCTCTCTCTCTATCACGCTTTTCATACACCGCCTTCTACCTCTTAACAAGCTGCTCGACTTGATGACATTCTTGGAGATCATGCCCCTTAGTACGGTGGATTTTGCAGTATGGCCCATCGGATTTCCTAGCTTTCTCTGCTGCCGCAGCCTCCCGGCAATCAGCGCATGCGGCAACTTCCTTGTCGGGGTCTTTGGTCTTGGCCTTCTTGCCAGTGCTGAGATCGCTAGAACCCTCAACGACCAACACTGACTTCTCCTTGCGTTTCTTGTTGCGCCTCCGGCCCTTCTTCTTTGGGCCAGTGGCCTCATCATCATCGTCTAAATCAATCTCTGCTCCTTCCTCCTCTCCAGGAAGTCGCCTTCCCTCTTCAGCACGAGCGCACTTGTCCGCCAAGGTGTACAACTCATTGACGGTCATGGGCAGTCGGACGTTCATCTTAGAACGTATCCTTCTGTTGCGCACGTTCGAATGGAACATGGCAATCACAGCTGCTGGGTGTATCTCTGGAATGTTGTGGTGCACTCGACTGAATCTCTGCATATAATTTCGCAAGCTCTCCCCTTCCTTCTGTGGAAGGACTTGCAAATCACTGGGGCATCCTGTTTCTTGAAGGCCACCCGTGAAGGTGCCAACAAACTCATTGCACAGGTCAGCCCATGATGAGATGGAGTTCTCGGGCAGGTGCATCAGCCATGACCTCACATTTGACTTGAGTGCCAAAGGGAAGTAGTTGGAAAACACTTTCTCATCCTTCCCTCGATGGCTTGAACGGCAATCGTGTAGATGCTCAAGAACTCTTCCGGGTTCAGCTTTCCATCATATTTTTCTGGCAATTCTGGCTTAAAAACGCTAGTAGATGGCCAACGGACTTGCCGCTCTCGTGAGTGAAGGCAGGGCACCCGACCTCGAAAGGTAACTACCCACCCTCACTGGGCGTGGGTTCCTTGACGTCTGGGCCATTGCGTCTGTCAGACTGACGGTGGGTCTCCAGGCATCGCTCTATGGTGACGCGTGCATCTTCACTCCACCGGTCTTCCAGGACCTGCCGCTAATCTCAACGGGCCCGTGGATCAGACAAGGCCATAGAAGCTTCGTCGGGCTCAGGGTCGTGTTGCCCTGGTTGCTGCCTCTGGGTTTGCTATCGCGAAGGGGACTGCACCGTTAGCGCGGCCCCCTCAAAGCGGCCAGCAGCTCGAACTGTTGTCGTCGCCTGCGGGCGCCGCGATGGCTCTGCCCGCCGTGATCCTCCAGCCTCAGCAAAGCCGATCAAGCTCTGGATGGTGGCCCTCCACTCATCCATCTGATCAGCTGCTGGTGGAAATCTTAGTAGGAGTTGGGCCCGTGCCATGGCTTTCCGTAGCTGTGCTTGGCATAGCTGACGAGGTAGATCGCAACGTTGCTCGACTCCTAGTGGGACCAGCAGGGGTATCGCTGCGATCACGCCATCGCTGGTCGGTTGCCAAGGCGGTTTGCTGATGAGTGGGCTGCGCCCGGGGATCGGTGACCCCGTTCGGCGCTTCGGCTTGCTCGCCTCAATCTGGGAGAGGTGTGTGTCCAGTGGTCACGCCCATAACAGGCGCGGCCAGAGGGTCACGACTCGCACCAGAGCGGGCGTCGTCACCGTGGCCGTGTCCGCTGGTGCGGCGGGGTGGTGGAGACTGGACGCCTCCTCCATCTGCAGCTTGCAGGTCATGTCCGTCTAAATTTCGTTGATGTTGTCCTCCCCCGGTGCCTCCCGCTCTAGCTTTGTCCACAGGGGACACAATGACAGCGCCGCCTGCGCCGGTTGTGCCTCCCGTGGTACCCACTTCTTCTAATGCTGTCGCAGTGCGAGCGGCGCCGGCTGCCGCGTGAGAGGGGGGCTTCCGAAGTGGAAGGGTGTGCGACTGCGCCGGACTTTTTCTTGGGCGCCATGCGCAAGGATGATGGTGATGGCGATCGACAATGGAGCTAGACGCGCTGTTTATGACTTCAGGTTCGCACAAGCGACTCCCCCTACCTGGCGCGCCAAAGATGTCCTGGTGAATCATGATCACCTATGGGGCCATGAGCCCCTTTGTGGTTCGGCAAGGGGGATCACGTTGCACAAAGAGTAGAAGCCATGGAACAACACGACGGTAGTGACACTGGTGGTTTTTACCCAGGTTCGGGCCGCTGGGTAGCGTAAAACCCTACTCCTTCTTTGGTGGATTGAGTGGAAGAACACAATGAGCACGCAACGCTCAAGCCCGGCAAGGGTGCCTCGGGGAGTGCAGCTACGCGCGTACTAGTGTATGATGGGCCAAATCCTTTGCTAGGTTGCCTTGGACCTCCTTTTATAGCTTAAGGGGTAACCACAATGGCAAAACAGTCTTTATCTATTGATTAGATAGCCAACAGTGCTATCATACGTAACTCTGGCAATTAGGACAAAGTGCATTAAATGCATTGCTAGGTGTCATGCTGAGGACGAAGCCCGGCTGGCCTGCCGAGCTTCTTAACCATCTCTTGTTTATTATCTTGACACGCTTCTGGACGGGTGTCACTTGGATAAATCTTGTCTTCCAATGGGCCGCCACGTGCTTAGCAGAGGCCACTTAATCACTCGGCGGCTTGACACCGCACTGATAAGCGACTTGCATCGCTGTGCGGTGGAGCGATGGCATCTTGGGGGGGGGGGGGATCCTGCCCTCGGCGGACCCGGCAAGCTTGCCGGGGAAGTCTTGAACTTGTCCTTGGGGCGGCCTCAACCCGGCCAGGCTCTCCTGACCGATAAGGGAGGCTTTCCCAAGGTGATATTCTTCTGTTGTCCTTATTCTTGGTCTTTTTGATCCGCTCTTTGATCTTAGTAAGAGTTGTTTCTTTGGCTTGGGTGTTGATGTTGAATAAATGATGCCAGTGCGCCTGTGTGTAAGTCCAGGCAACAAATGCAAATGTTTGTTGCACCGACAACAATGTGTGGGAACTTGTCAAGCGACCAGATCCTTGCAAGCACAACATCATAGGTACCAAGTGGATCTACCACAGCAAGCAAGACGAAAATGGCCTAGTGGTGAGGAATAAGGCTCGTCTTGTAGCTCAGGGCTACACACAGGTTGAAGGAATTGATTGTGATGAAACTTTTGCAGCTGTTGCTAGACTTGAAGCTATTCGCATATTGCTTGCTTATGCTAACCATCATAATATCATCTTATATCAAATGGATGTGAAAAGTGCATTCCTCAATGGTAAGCCTGAGGAAGAAGTATATGTCGCTGAACCCCTAGGTTTTGAAGATCCTAAGCATCCTGACAATGTCTTCAGACTCAACAAGGCCGTCTATGGCCTCAAGAAGGCCCCTCGGGCGCGGTATGATACATTGAAGGAATTCCTCATGAAGAAAGGCTTCAAATCCAGTTCACTTGACCCAACTCTTTTCACAAAAACTTATGATGATGAATTATTCGTGTGCCAAATATTTGTGGACGATATTATCTTTGGCTGTACTGACGAACGTTACAGTGACAAATTTGGATACATGATGCGTGAATAATATCAAATGTCTATGATGGGAGAACTGAAATTCTTCTTAGGTCTTCAAATTTGTCAACAACCCAATGGCATCTTCATATCTCAAGAGAAATACCTCAAGGATGTACTGAGGAAATTCGGCATGCAAGATTGCAAAGCCGTCAAAATCCCTATGCCCACAAATGGCATTCTTTGCACCGATGAAAATGGTAAAGACTTCGATCAAAAGGTATACTGCTCGATGATTGGCTCTTTATTATATCTATGTGCATCTAGGCTAGATATTATGCTTAGTGTTTGCATGTGTGCCCGTTTTCAAGCTACACCGAAGGAATCACACCACAAGGCTATGAAACATATTCTTCGATATCTAGCTTACACTCCAACACTTGGATTTTGGTATCCCAAGGCATTTGATCTCATTGGATATTCTGACTCTGACTATGCCTGTGGTCGATGGATCGCAAGTCAACCTCAGGCACATGCCATTTCCTCGAACAATCCTTAGTATGTTGGTCAATGAAAAAGTAGAACTGCGTATCACTGTCTACTGCTGAAGCTGAGTACATTGCTGCTGGTTCTTGCTGTGCTCAATTGCTGTGGATGAAGCAAACCCTCAAGGATTATGGCATCAATGAGAAGAACATGCCTCTCTACTCTGAGAACAAGAGTGCCATCAAGATTACTCACAACCCTGTTCAGCACTCAAAGACAAAGCACATCCAAATTCGTCATCATTTCCTTCGAGATCATGTGTTGAAGGGTGATATCTCCATCGACCACGTGAAGACTGAAGAACATCTGGCGGATATCTTCACATAGCCCTTGGATGAAAAGAGATTTTGCAAGTTGCGGTGTGAGCTAAATATCTTAGAATCTTCGAATGTTCTTTGAAAGGACACACATCCTAACACCTATGCAAAATTGATGACTTTGATGTGCAACACACGAAGTAACGTTTTTCTTCAATCAATGAAGACTAACCCTTTAAGTGTGAAGAAATTAATGAAGAATTTGATGCTTAGAGCCCTACGACAATTGTACGTGGTGTCTGAAATCATCATTCTTATACGGTGGGTCATGCCACCAACCAAAGTTGAAAATCTTTGAATTTGTGTTTTTAGTCATTTTACAAATTCTTCAAATTTTCAAATTCCTCAGGTTTGCAATTTGTTAAATTTTTTACTAGTGTTCTTCATTGAATATATATATATATATATATATATATATGTATATATATATATATATGAGTTTTCATTGTCCTCAACATCATTCACTTATTGCTAATTCTTCAAGTTGATTTTCCTCTAAGTGAATGTGATCGGACCCGTTCCCCTGTGTGCTAAACTCAACCCAGTGTGTTCACAAATTCTTCACGTGCGTTCTATTTGAAACCCGTTCAAAGTCTTCACTGTGTCCTTGACAACTAAAGAATTTGCGAACGAAACTTTTGGTTGTTGCCGCTCAAACCGTTCCACTTCCCACGATGAAATATTTTACTCACCCACGATCCACCACGATCTCCACTTCTCAGTACGTGGGTGACACATGTCATTTGGATAGCAAGGGTCAGGGCATGTTCGTCCAAAATCTTCGGGGGAACAGTTTTTCACCTCGGCTATAAATACCCCTTCCCCTCACTACCTCAGTTACTCTGCTCGATCGCGTTTCTCCTCGCTCGAGCTCTGACCTAGCGCCGCCGCTGAACTCCATTGTTGCCAGAGAGGAAGAGCTTCACTGCCTCGTCCTCGTCGCCATTGTACTCACGCCGGCCGCGGAAATCTTCACTCCGCCGCCGCCGTAGCTGTCTCCCGCCGCCGAGTTAGGGCATGGGAGATATGGACTGACGAACTTCTCTGTTCTTACTCCCAGTTCATCATATTCTTCATTAAGGGTAATTAAAATCTGATTTTATTGCCCTACTTTGATTCTTATGATTTTCACAAAATCCTCAAAATATGTTTATTCTTCAACAATCTACTCCTTAAACACCGCAATGCTTCATTTCCTTGATTTATTTCTCTAAGCTATGATTTTCCTCAAGATTCCTCAATTGTGTGGATTTTCTAATCTGTATAACTCTAGAACCTGAGTCAAGAACGCTTAGTGAAATTCCTCAAGACATCTATGGTCAAATTCCTCAACTTGATACTTTTTGAAAAAATTCTGGGAACGCATATGACCTCTTCAAATTCATCGCACCTATACTCTCTTCACAGGTACAAAATGTTTGTTGATGAATCTCTAGGTTCAACTTAACTCATTTGCAGCGTTCCTTGAAAAAAAATTGCATACCTCCTCACATTCTTCAAAAGTTCAAAATCCTCAAGTGTGAAAAATGGCAGATGGGAAAAGACCTCAGAAAGGAGGAAAGAGGCCGGGAACAAATACAACATTTGAAATCCCAGATGATATTTATGATGAATATTGCACACCAGATGAAGAAACTCATGGGAAAGAAACCAAGACGCAGCGTAAAGTGCGCATTCAGAGGATTGAGAGAAGATGGGTAAAGGAATGGAAGGAATATCAGTATGTCACTCCAAAGTACATGCGGAAATTCGTTGTAAATCCTCCATGCCCAAGACCACCTCTGGCTGCTGGCCGAAGAGCTGATTTTACAAGCATCAAGCGTGGTGGGGAATTTCCAAAGGAATGGGCCAAGCGCCAAGCAACGCTTCAGAAAGTTGCAGCTAAAGCTATGAGGAAATTCAATGAGGACTCTCAAGCTACTGCTGCTGAGGCCTCTGCCAGTAGAACAGCACCGAAGAAGGTCATTCTAAAGAAATTAGTTGTGAAGACAAAATATTCAAGCTCAATGCCCTCACGGCCAAGTTCCTCAACAGCAAAGCCCTCTGAGCAAATACCTCGGGAAACTTCCTCAAGGGTAGCACAAATTCCCTCTGTTGCTACAAAATCCTCAGCTGCTGCCACCAAGTCCTCAACACCTATGCATCTTGCAACATGTCAACGGACAGCTGGATTTTCAATTTCCTTAGGAGCATCTGCAACTTCCTCAGCTCAACCACAATCCTCAAGTGGTCTAACACTACTTAAGGTGCAGTCCACTACTGGACGTGGAAAGAGGCCAAGTCCTCACAAGGAACAAGTGGCTTTCCAGGTTCCAAATGATGATGACGAAGTTGATGATGATGAACTTGCTGAAATCATAAGAGATAGACAAGAAAGGGCTACAAGAGCCAAAGGCAGCTCAGTTCCTCTTATGCTGGATCCGAAGAAGATCCTTGACTTCATAGATATTTGGCACAAGGATCCAAACACTCCACTCCCTGACCTAAATCTCACTCCTGGTCAAAGTCACATGCTGACCGCCTTCATAGGCGAAGAAAAATGGAAGTTTGAGAAGGCCAGGCGAGTCAACAAGGACCAGTACAAGAAAGAGCGTTTTCTGAGGAACAATGTTCTCACTTTGTCTCCTGAAGAACTTGTCGGAGTTCAGAAGGAAATCAAAGTCCTCAGTGATGAATTTGATCGATACCATGCTGATTGGCTAGGAGCCAATGTCAGATTTGTGAACATCGCCAAGAACCTCAAGGCAAGTGTTGCTGGTCCATCGCAACAATAAATTCCTCATGCTGAAGATTCTGTTCAGCCTGCTGAATAAAATGCAGGCAGAACTGAAGAAATTCAGGCTACTGAAGAAGCTACTAGGGCAGCTGAAGAAATTCCTGCTTTTGAAGAAATTGATAGGGCAAAGACCAATGTTGCGCCTGAAGAACAACCAAGGCCAGCTGAAGAAACTGCTGAGCCTGAAGAAAAACTGAGAATGCCAGGGTAACTGCATCAGTCGAGCCTGAAGAAACTGCACCAACTTCATCCTCTGCTCCTCCTGCAAAATCTTCAAAGGTGAAGAAAACAACACTTCCTTCTACATCAGAAGTGAAGAAAACTAAAGCTGCGGAGAAGGAAGCCGAAAGGAAACAGAAAGCATCAACCTCTGTAAAATCCTCAGCTCCCAAGAAAGTGAGAACTTTGATGAGCTCTTTTAGTGAACCAATTGATGCTGTTCCCATTTCTATTGTGCCATCAAAGGAAATAGTTCCTTTTGGTGAAGAATATGTCGTTCCTGATGATGACAATGATGAAGAAAATCACTCTGCCGCTTCCTTAGACTAGATTGACGAAGAAATTGAGGTAGAAGCAAATGCTTTAACACCACTAGTATCATCGCCTATGCCTCAGTTCACTTCTGAAGAGGTTGGCGCCGAAGAAATTGACGAAGATGTGGACATTGGTTCAACCACTCCAGTCATAAATGATGAATATTGGGAAACTCTTCACCCAAATTCTCCAATTGCCACACCTCTCCATCAAATTCCTCAATCCCCAGTGTAGACTGAAGAAATACTGACTGGATCTGAAGGTCATCCAACTTCCCTCCAGTCCATTCCTGAAGAAATTTCAGCTGCAACAGCTGAAGAAATGGAGACACAGACTGCTGATGAAACTGCCGCTTCAATTCCTCAGTCTACTGGACCAGAAGTTGTGACTCAAGAGGTTTTGATGCTTTCTACTGCAAATCTTCTGCCCAAGCCTCAAAATCCTCAGTCTGGCACAAGGAGGCAAAAATTCAATAATGTCGATTTGTTCACTGAGTATCAATTTCTTCACTAATGAAAATCCTTATGACTCAGCAAGACTAAGGCGCAAGAGGTTTTGGACTGCAAGTCAGATGAATTTCTATGCCTCTGTTCTTTTTGGCAAGGACAAAGTTTCCAATACCGTCAAATTCCTCATGTGGATATGGAGTCCATTCCATGCTTTCAACCAGTTCTGAATATTCTTCACGAAGCTGGACTCCTCAATTTCTGTGCTGACATATGTGATTGGAATAAAGAGCTAATTCTTCAGCTCTATGCAACTCTGCACCTCACTGGAAATGTCTCTGATGTCAATTCAAGGGTTTTGGACTGGATGACTGAAAACACTGACTACAAAGCTCTAGCAACTGAATTGCTTCATGCCATCCCAATTAGTCCTCCTACAGAAGGTGCAAGGCTTATCTATGACGAACCTAAACTTCCAAATCATCTCATGCAAGTATTGATGAAGCCTTTGCGTCCCGGCCAAGCTCCAAGGACCACTTTCCTTGTGAAGGATTTGCTCTATGTGCCCAGGACAGTTTATCGCATCTTGACCAAAACCCTCAGTCCAATCAAAGGCCACAATTCTGAAGAAGAAGAAGAAGAAGAAGAAGTTGTTGGCATCATGAAGAATCTGCTATTCAACATCATTCATGGGATTCCCATTAACTATCACGATTTCTTCATGAGGACTTTAGCCAATGTTGCTCTTTCCCTATGCTCCTTGGATTATGAGGTTCATCAGAACAAGGTCTTCAATTCCATACAAGGCTGATTTTCAGAATTACTTCAGCTCTCTGCCTCCTATTGAAGTCCTCAAAAGGACCATTTCCTCACTTGATGAAAAAGGCAAAGCTGATGTTATTGATGAAGGAACTCATCCATTGGATGGTCAATTTCATAAGGCTGCATCTTACTCCACCAATGATGACTCTGCAACCCAGGACTCTGCTGCTAAAGCCACATAGCAAAATCCTCAAGCCACCGCCCCGCGTGTGATGACTGATCATGAGCTTCTTCTAAGTGTTCACCAGAAAGTCGATCGCAATCACAAGTGGGTCAAGTGTCAATTTGGCTCAATTCTTCAGAACATGACTGTCACGCAGAACACTGTGAAGAAGAATCACTACTCTGTGCATGAAATCTTCAATCGCAGTCAGGCCATACTTTCTCATCTTTATAGTGATGAAGACCTCAAGCAGATGGACTTTTAGCAGAACTTTGACTGGTCACATCCTCCTTCGAAGAAATTCAAGAAGGTCAAAGTTCCTCAGCTGGTCACAAGTTCATATTCTTCATCGCGTGAGATGGATGAAGCCGAGGATCTCGACGACACTACGGCTGGCCCTACATCGACAAATGACCCCGACAACGCTGGCGCTCCTCCACCGAACTCAAGCTGATATTCTTCAAGGGCGTTAGTCCTCAATTTTTGACACTTGGTCATTTGATGACAAAGGGGGAGAATTTTGAGTTAGTCTTCAAGCGGGTCTCTATATATGGGCTGTTTTTGTTTAAGTTACAACTCTCGTTTTTCTGAGGTGTTTGCTTGATGAGTTGTAAACTTAAGTCCGATGGTGGTCTGACACTTTTAAACTGCTTTCTGCATGCTTATTTCCTCAAGTACTTTAATACATGCATGCTGAATTTCGTCGGACACCATATTCCATCATGCATTTCAAATTCCTCATACTATATGTTAAATGCGTGAATGGATTACAAGATAAAGGGGGGGATCTCCATGATTTTATTCTTCAATGTGCATTTGCAGTCCAAAGCAAATTCCTCAGATATGCACATCTTCAGGGGGAGTTCTTCTATATCTTGCAATCAAATTCCTCAAAATCAGTATGTACACTCCATATGTTTAGCCCCGTTGAAAACTTAACCTATTTGTCATCAATCACCAAAAAGGGGGAGATTGTAAGTGCATCTAGTGCCCCTCATTGATTTTGGTGTATTGAAGACTTATAGGTTAAGGGACTAATATGTTTGTGAGTGTACACATGTCTTATAAGTCTCTGAGGAGTTTGATATATCCGAAGAAATTTGACCCCTAAAAATGGATGTCTCCATCTGAAGACTTTGGTTTTCTTGAAGACTTTGAAAATGAGGAAATTGGTGTGACCTTGAAGATATTGATGCGTGGACTATGAAGCGTGAAGACTTTTGTTTTCGTAGTATCATTTCCTTCTTTTGAGTCATAGGAAAAACCGTACTATTAAAGGGGGTGGAGGTAGTACTAAGGAAAAGTTTACAAGTGATGCTCATCTCAAAGCCTATACACATGCCCAATCCTTCGAGTGAAGCTTTTGGAAATCTCTTGCACTTCAGTCAATTTCTTCAGTGACAGAGATGAAGATCTTCTGGTCTATGAGGAATTTGTTCTGACTGAGGAGTTAGGAATTCGCCAGTGCGAATTGCCTACAGTGAGGAACATGATAGCCCTGAGGAATTTGAGAGCTCAAATTTCCGACCGTTGATGTGCTTCGCGCCAGCTGTCCCAAATATCTTATCCACATAACGGTCATATCATTAGGGGCATTTATGTCTTATCATGTCGGGCTGCTCCCTGGCTATAAATAGCCCCCCCTCAACCACTAGCTGGTTGGCTGCTCCGAGAGATAGATTGACACTTGTCATTTAGAGCACCCATCCTCCAAGGACTTTGAGAGAAAACCATCAGTCAGGAAAAACTCAAAACCCCAACACCTAAAACCCAAAGTGATTGAGCATCACTGAAGAGATTTTTCCTGTGTGGAGCTGATGCTTAATACCTTTCAAGATTGTGCATCTTCCAGACGGTTAGGAGTCATGGGTCTAGAGCATCCAAGAGGAATTGTGGATCGCCGGGTGATCGGGTCTGTAAAGGTTTGGAAGTCACCTTGAAAACTTACCACGAGTGATTCGGGGAGGTCTATGTGACCTTAGCTCAAGGAGAATATGGTAAGGACTGTGTGTCCTGGGACTGTGTGGCCTTTGTTTTAAATACCAAGCCGCTCCAACCAGACGTACAACTGTGACAGTAGTTGGAACTAGTCTACCAAATCACTGTCTTCACCAAGCTACTGGTTCTATTTCCGCAACCCTTTCATTTCCTCATATACTTGTTGATAAAATTGGTTGTTACTGTTTGAAGACTTTGACCGAAGACTTTCTCAATTTCTTCAATCCTATTTCTTCAGTCACTTTGTCTTCTACCTGCTTATCCTATTTACACGCTACTTGTGCTCTGTGCTTGTTTCATATCATCATGATGACTGTGCTACTGCCATGCCATGTTTGCACCTGAGTACTTTATCCACCGCTTGTATTTCATCACTTAGCAAATTCCTCTAGTAGTATTTCCTTAGTGACGAATTTGAAAAAATCGCCTATTCACCCCCATCTAGTCGATATAACGCACTTTCAGGAAGGCTTTTCGGCAAGGCTTTTATTGGCCCACTGCCCTCCAGGATGCAACTGAGCTAATAACAAGATGTGAAGCATGCAAGTTCCATTCAAAGAGCATACATCAACCAATGCAAGCCCTCCAAACAATTCCTCTATGCAAGCCCTTTTTGGTCTGAGGGCTCGATATTTTGGGCCCCTTCCCTTGTGCTACCTGGGGCTTTGAGTTCTTGTACGTCGCAATTGACAAGTTCACAAAGTGGCATGTAGTGGAGTGAGTGAGAAAGGTAACAGCACAGTTAGTCATCAAGTTCTTCAATGGATTGGTGTGCCGTTTCGGGATCCTGAACAGGATCATCACTAACAACAGCACACAATTCACGAGCCACACTTTCATGCAATATACTCAGAACCTTGGAAGCAAGGTATGCTTTGCATCCGTTGCCCACCCAAGGAGCAATAGGCAATCAGAAAGAACAAATGCTGAAGTATTGCACAGGCTCAAAACAAGAACTTTTGACAGGCTGCACAAGTTCGGGAGGCGTTGGATTGACAAGTTACCGGTGGTTATTTGGTCACTCAGGATGACACCAAATCGAGCCACTGGTCAGACACCCTTCTCCCTAGTCTATGGTGCAGAAGCGGTGCTCCCCACGGAACTCATATACGGGTCACCTCGAGTACTTGCCTACGATGAAGTAGCGCAAAAGCAGTTGTGGCATGATGATGCCATGCTCCTCGAGGAAGATCATCTCCGGGCAACTATGCATGTTGGATGCTACCAGCAAGCTTTGCACCGCTATCATAGCCGCAAGGTTCATGCCCGGAGCCATGAGGAAGGCGACCTTGTCCTTCAGCGTGTTCAGTTGCCAAGGGTACAAAGAAGTTGACACCAAAGTGGGAAGGCCCTTATCGGGTAGTACGAGTTACCAGACCTGGCGCAGTCCATCTGGAGACCGAAGATGGCATTCATGTGCAAAACTCATGGAATATTGAGCATCTTCGCAAGTTCTACCCATAAGGCGCGGTTGCCGGGCCTTGCCTCGGCAATTCATTTTGTACAAGCATAGTCTCCAAGATTTGTAACCCTTTGTACAAAGCCAGGCGCAGACCCTGTGCATGACGGAATAAAACAAAGTGTTTTACAATACTTGCATGCATGTTTTCTTGCTTGCTTAAGCATGATTTTGATATGATTAGACTGGTTTAGATAAAATGACTAACATGTTGTTGAAGGCTTCGTGCTACCTTCTCTCTCTCTTTCTGATAAAAGCAGAAGGGTCCCTCGCGAGCAACTTTCCCGGGGGAAGATGGAAGCGGATTCATTTATTTGGTCCTACAACAACTCTTCCTTATCTAAGTGATAAGAAGTATAGCAAAGAAAGATAAGTTTGTTTCATTTAAAAATTTCCCGTCATTCCATGTTACGCCTACGTATGAGAAACTTGCACGCGAGGAAACCTTGCCGCATTTATCATTCGCGCTCCTATCCTTGCCTCGAATCCACTCGACAGGATCAGTTGCAGCTGCGTTTGAAAAAGACCAGTAAGGAACCGTCATCTATTCACGCTCCTAACTCACTTCGAGTCTATTCGACGAAGATTATTTGTAGCTGCATTAAAGGTCAGCAAGAGGCTTGCCGGAAACCTTGCTTGCGAAAGAGTGCTGAGGGCGTGCCCTTCAAAACGTCAAAAGCATGCACAAGTACCCGGAAAGATTTTTTTAATTGCGTGAAACAACAAGTACAAATCATGCAGGTGCTAACATGGATGAGGAAATACTTAAATTTGATTGAAACACGACAAATGCCTACAATTTTTGATTAAAAGAGAAAAGTGCTCCGTAATGCCTTTCTTGTCCCTCTCCTCCTAGGGTTTATCTCGAGTACAAAACGGGCAAAACGGGCGCCTAGGCGATCCCTGGTCGCCCGCGCCAGGACCAGAGGGATGCAGCCCGACAAGATTGGGAGAGCGTCTCCCTGGCAGGGAGGATGAAGCCGGGATGGAGGGAGCGGCTAGGCAGAGTGCCCCAGGCAGGGAAGACGAAACAAGAGTCCACGAGCCTGTCGGGGACTAGCTGGAGGTGGCGGTGGTGTCTAGGCGAAGCACCCCAGGCAAATCGCTCTGCCGGGGGCCACCTGCAGATGATGGTGCCGTCGGCGCCTTAGTGGTGATGATGGTGCTACCGGCGTTCAGCCGGAGTCTGAGTCATCATCTTCGGACTTGACGACCAGATGCCCGCCGCTGACGTCTTCGCCATAGGTGTCCTCATCGTCGCTGTTGCTCAACAAGGAGCTTTCATCGTCGCTCGAGCTTTCTACGCAGCACCCGAGACGAGCGCCTGAATGCCCGAAGACCTTGATGTAGAGCATGTCTGACTCCACCAACTTGAAGCGAAGGACAAGCCCCTCTGCAAGGTAGTGGGCGCAGGCGAAGGTTTTCCACCCGCGCCTAAGGAGCATGACGCGAGGCGCGGGGAACTCGACGTTCACCCACACGGAACCATTGCAGCAGCCGCTCATGCGCAGCCGCAGCCCAAGCAGCTGGTCGACCTACATCACCATAGTGAAAGGACACAGGAGACGCAGGCGACTACGGGGAGGACCGCGCAACTTGACAATGAACTCAAGTGCTGTGCCCCCCGTGTGGCCTTCTGCCGGGGTGGAGCAGCTGGAGGAGAAACGACGAGTGCGCTGCCCCATCTGCCTTGACCACGGGCGCCGCATCAACCTCGACCTCGCCCCGTGGCTCCGCCTCATGCACTTGAACTAGCCTCTATGCCACAGCCAAAGCCAAGGTATGGTGTCGGGGAGAAGCACTCGCCACCGTGGCCGAAGCACGAGCCCGAGCTCTTCCTCTCCCCATGGTAGTTGCAGGGGCAAGAAAAGAGAAGGAGGAGATGGATGAGCATCTCTACCCTCGCGCCCTTCCTATTGTAGCGGGAGCAAGGGGGGCTTGGTCCACTACTCTGGAGCAACCGCCCCGCTCAGCTAATCCGGTTCTCTGCATCCCTGGCTGACATCTTGCTCCATCAACCGCCCATTCTCGCCAACCCAATGCCCTGACTCCTCTAGCCAGAGCACTACCGTCACGACCGCCCTTCTGCACCAATACCACATCCCGCGCCTAATCCGCGTCGTGGGGAAATGGAGAAAAGTTGCAATAAAGGAGGACGCGATGATAGAAACGACAGTTACGCCAAATCATGCGTACACGACCTAACGACACCCCGCGTACGTGGGTGCCCCTGGTCTCCGGTGCGACGGCTTGTACCGCTGCAACTCCAAGAGAACTAGAGTTTGGTTGGGGGCTGGCCTGGGTCCGAGGTTAATTAGGAAGCAAAGAAGATCTCAAAGATACGGCATCGCTCCTGGCAAGATCGATGAGTGTGCCTGTGCATTTGTTGGGCCTACTCCAATGATGTCCGGCGGCACGTATGGACCAGGCCCAGGGGCTCCTGTCGGTGCAACAAACGTGAGTGTTTGCCGCCCTGACTTATGCACAGGCGCGTTGCTACTCGTACATCAAGTGCCAAGTCTCATCCACAACTAAACCAGAGAAGCCGCTCTTCGTGAGATCAAGGAGAGCATTAAGAAGACCAAGCATTGGAACAAGCTACAAATATCACAATGGAAGCAACAAACTCTGGTAGGAACGAGCCAGCAAGTCAAGCCTCGGCAAGCCCTTCGGGCATGGGCTTCCCACCAACACCAGTGCTCTGCCTCCCTGACCAGCTTGCCGCTGATTAGTGAGGTGTCGAGCCCGCAAGTGCTTAGGTGGACATAACCCGTGCATGTCAGCTTGCTGGAGGAGTAAATCACCCTTATTGACACCCGTCCTGATGGTGTGTCACGCTAATAGGAGGTAGCTGGATAAGCGGCGCGGCATAGTTGCCGGGATTCAACCTTCACATGACACCTAGCAGCGCATTTAATGCGTTTTGTCTTAGTTGTCAGAGTTAGGTATGATAGCCCTATATCAGTCTAATCACCCCTATAATGACTTTTTGCCACTGTGGTGACCCCTAGAGCTATAAAAGGAGGGCCAGGGCAACATTAGAAGGGGTTCAAATCATTGCAACCCTCACGCATAGGCATTCGTGTAGCTGCTCTCTTCCCACAACTTGCCGGGGGAGAGCGCTCCGTGTACTTGTGCTCAAACACCACCAATAGACCCTAAGGCAGGAGTAGGGTTTTATCCCTCCGGGCGGCCCGAGCCTGGGTAAAATCGTGTGCTCCTCATTGTGTTTGCTCTTTGTGTCGATTGCTACCCCTTGCCGAACCAGCAAATGGATTGCACTGCCCCATAGATCGTCGGCTCCACATCAACACATGCACACATGACAGGGCACTGATAACCCACAAGTATAGAGGATCGCAACAGTTTTCGAGGGTAGAGTATTCAACCCAAATTTATTGATTCGACACAAGGGGAGCCAAAGAATATTCTCAAGTATTAGCAGCTGAGTTGTCAATTCAACCACGCCTGAAATACTTAATATCTGCAGCAAAGTATTTAGTAACAAAGTAGTATGGAAGTAACAGTAACAGTAGCAAAAGTAACAGTAGCAGTTTTGTAGCAATTGTAACAGTGGCAACGGAAAAGTAACAAAGCAAAGATCAATATGTGAACAGCTCGTAGGCAATGGATCAATGATGGATAATTATGTCGGATGGCATTCATCATGCAACAGTTATAACATAGGGTGACACAGAACTAGCTCTAGTTCATCAATATAATGTAGGCATGTATTCTGTATATAGTCATACATGCTTATGGAAAAGAACTTGCATGACATCTTTTGTCCTACCCTCCCGTGGCAGCGGGGTCCTATTGGAAACTAAGGGATATTAAGGCCTCCTTTTAATAGAGAACCAGACCAAAGCATTAGTGAAAGTGCGTTATATCGACTAGAGGGGGGTGAATAGGCGATTTTTACAAATTCGTTACTGAGGAATTTCAAGGTGAGGAAATTCCTAAGCGACGAACTACTTAGCAGCGGAATAAGTACTCAGATGCAAACATAACAGAGCAGTAGCACTGTCATCATGATGAAATGAAAACAAGCACAGAGTACAAGTAGCGTAAACTCAGGATAAACAGGCTGAAGACAAACTGACTGAAGAAATTGAACTGAGGAAATTGATAAAGTCTTCAGACAAAGTCTTCAAACAGTAATGATCAAATACATAGCAAGTATGCGAGGAATTGAGAGGGTTGAGGAAATAGAACCAGTAGCTCGGTGAAGACAATGATTTGGTAGACCAGTTCCAACTGCTGTGACAGTTGTACGTCTGGTTAGAGCGGCTAGGTATTTAAACTTGAGGACACACAGTCCCGGACACACAGTCCTCACCGTATTCTCCTTGAGCTAAGGTCACAAAAACCTCGCCCAATCACTCGTGGTAAGTCTTCAGGTGACTTCCAAACCTTCACATACTCGGTCACTCGGCAATCCACAATTTCCTCTTGGATGCTCTAGACCATGACGCCTAACCGTCTGGAGGATGCACAGTCCTCAAAGGTAACAAGTGTCGGTTCCACACAGGAACAATCTCTTCAGTGATGCTCAATCACTTTGGGTTTGTAGGTGTTTGGGTTTTTGGGTTTTTCCTCACTTGATGATTTTCGCTCAAAGTCCTCGGAGGATGGGATGCTCTAAATGACAAGTGTCAATCTATCTCTTGGAGTAGCCAACCAGCTAGTGGTTGTAGGGGGCGGCTATTTATAGCCTAGAGAGCAGCTCGACATGATAAGACATAAATGCCCTTCAATGATATGACCATTAGGTGGGTAGGATATTTGGACAGCTGGCGCGTAGCACAGCAACGGTCGGAAATTTGAGTATCAAATTCCTCAGGGCTATCATGTTCCTCACTTGTAGGCAATTCGCACTGGCGAATTCCTAACTCCTCAGTCAGAACAAATTTCTCAGAGAACAGAAGAACTTTGTCTCTGTCACTGAAGAACTTGACTAAACTGTATGAGATTTCCAATGGCTTCACTCGAAGGGATTGGTAGGTGTAGGATTTTGAGTTGAGCATCACTTGGAAACTTTTCCTTAGTTTTACCTCGACCCCCTTTAACAGTACGGTGTTTCCTATGACTCAAGAAGAAGAAAATGAAACTACGAAAACAAAAGTCTTCACGCTTCATAATCCTCGCATGAATATCAAGTCTTCAAGGTCACACCAATTTCTTCACTTTCAAAGTCTTCAGAAAGCCAAAGTCTTCAGTTGAAGACATTCATTTTTAGGGGTCGACTTTCTCTGTAAATATCAAACTCCTCATAGACTTATAGACCTGTGTATACTCACAAACGCATTCGTCCCTTAACCTATAAGTCTTCAATACACCAAAATCACTAAGGGGCACTAGATGCACTTACAATCTCCCCCTTTTTGGTGATTGATGACAATATAGGTTAAGTTTTCAACTGGGATAAACATATGAAGTGTAAATACTGATATTGAGGAATTTGATTGCAAGATATAGAAGAACTCCCCCTGAAGATGTGCATATTAGAGGAATTTGCTTTGAAATAGCAAATGCACATTGTTGAGTAATATCATGGAGATCTCCTCCTATATCTTGAAATTCATACACGCATTTAACATATGATATGAAGAATTTGAAATGCATGATGAGATATGGTGTCTGACGAAATTCAACATGCGTGCATTAAGGTACTTGAGGAAATAAGCATGCAGAAAGCAGTTCAAAAGTATAAGACCACCATAGGACTTAAGTTTACAACTCATCAGAGCAAACACCTCAGAAAAGCAAGAGTTGTAACTTAGCAAAAATATAGCCCATATATAAGACCCGCTTGAAGACTAAACTCAAATTTCTCCCCCTTTGTCATCGAATGACCAAAAGGGACGAAAAATGAGGACTAACGCCCCTGAAGAATATCATCATGATGTCGATGGAGGAGCGCCAGCATTGTTGGGGTCGTCTGTTGAGGTATGACCTGCCGCAGTGTCGTTCAAGTCTTCAGCTTCATCCGTCTCGCGCGATGAAGAATATGAACTTGCAACAAGCTGAGGAACTTTAACTTTCTTGAATTTCTTCGAAGGTGGCTGAGACCAGTCAAAGTCCTGTTGGAAGCCCATCTCCTTGAGTTCTTCAGTACTATGAAGATTAGACAGAATCGCCCAAGTGCGGTCAAAGACTTCATGCAAGTAGTAGTGATTCTTCTTCACAGTATTTTGAGTGACTGTCATGTTCTGAAGAATAGCACCAAACTGAAGCTTGACCCACTTGTGATTTCGATCAACTTTCTGATGAAGACTAAGGAGAAGTTCACGATCAGTCATCACACGCGGAGCTGTGGCTTGAGGATGATGTTCTGAAGCTTTGGCGGCAGAATCTTGAGTTGCAGAGTCATCATTGGTGGAATAGGAAGTAGCTTTGCGAAACTGTCCATCCAATGGATGAGTACCTTCATCAATAATAGCAGCCTTGCCCTTCTCGTCAGCTGAGGAAATAGTCCGTTTGAGGACTTCAATAGGGGGCAAATAGCTGAGATGATTTTGAAAATCAGCCTTATAATGAATTGAAGACCTTGATCTGATGAACTTCATGATCCAGGGAGCATAAGGCTTCAACTCAAAAGGTGATAGAGCAGCATTGCCCAAAGTCCTCATGAAGAAATCGTGGTAGTTGATAGGAATACCGTGAATGATATTCAACAGCAGATTCTTCATAATGCCAACAACTTCTTCATCATCAGAGTTGTGGCCCTTGATTGGACTGAGGGTTTTGGTCAATATGCGATAGACTGTCCTTGGCACATAGAGCAATTCCTTGACGAGGAATTTGGTCCTTGGAGCTTGGCCTGGCTTCAAAGGCTTCATCAGCACTTGCATCAGATGATCAGACAGTTCAGGTTCAACATAGAGAAGCCTTGCACCTTCAGTGGGAGGACTGACTGGGACGGCATGAAGTAATTCAGAGGCCGGTGCTTTGAAATGAGTATTATCGGTCATCCAGTCCAATACCCATGAATTGACATCATCAACATTTCCAGTAATGTGCAGCGTGGCGAAGAATTGAAGAATGAGTTCTTCATTCCAATCGCAGATGTCGGTGCAGAAATTGAGTAACCCAGCGTCATGAAGAACACTGAGGACTGGGGTGAAGCTGGGCAGCGACTCCATATCTACATGAGGAATTTGCTTATGTTCAAAGATCTTATCCTTATCAAACAACAATGAGGAATAGAAGTTCATCTGGCTTGCAGTCCAGAAGCGCTTGCGACGAAGTCGAGCAGAGTCATAGGGATTGTAGTCAGTGAAGAATATGTGCTCATTGAAGAAATCCTCAGCATTAAACTTCTGCTTCTTGGAGTGAGGGTTCTGTGGCTTGGGCTGAAGATTAACAGTTGAAGAATTTACAGCCTCTTGAGGTATAGCCACTGGAGCCACAGGCTGAGGAATTTCAGCAGCAGCCTTGGCCTCCATTTCTTCAGACATATGTACATCAGCGCTAGTGACTGGAACTTCTTCAGGAATAGAATGAAGTGAAGCTTGACGTTCATCAGAGCCCGTATGAATTTCTTTAGTTGGCACAGGGGACTGAGGAACTTGATGTAGAGGGGTTGTCAGAGGTGAATTGGGGTGATGACTTTCCCAAAAGTCATCATTTAGAATAGGTGTTGTAGACCCAATATCCACATCCTCATCTTCTTCAATTCCTTCGACGCCTGCCTCTTCAGCTGTGAACTGAGGCATGGGCGATGATACCAGTGGGGTTGAAGGGAAAGTATCCACTTCAATTTCTTCATCCATCTACTCTGTCGAAGCAGCAGAAGGATCATCTTCATCAGATTTACTTGGACTTTCATATTCCTCACCAAAGGGAATGATCTCCTTTGATGGCATGCTTGATATTGGAATAGCATCAATTGGGTTTTCAGATGAACTCGTCAAAGTCTTCACTTTCTTGGGAGCTGAAGACTCTGAGGAGGCAGATGCTTTCCTTTTCTTCACAGCTGCTCGCTCCGCAACCTTGGTTTTCTTCGCTTCTGTTGCAGAAGGAAGGTTGATGCTTGTCATTGGTGCAGGAGGAGCAGAGGAAATTGGTTGAATTTCTTCAGGCACAACTGATGCAGTTGCCCTGGCTTTTTCAGATTCCTCAGGCACAGTAGCAGATGCTTCAACTGGCCTGGATTGCTCTTTAGGCCCAATATTGGAGGTTGCCCTGGCATTTTCTTCAGAGACTGGAATTTCTTCATCAGCTCTGGCGCTTTCATTTTCTTCAGCAGACTGAACAGATGTTCCAGTCTGAGGAAATTTGGGTTGCGATGAAGCTGCAACACTTGGAGTAAATCCTTTTGCCATTCCGACGAATCTGACTTTGGCACCTAGCCAATCTGCACGGAATGCATGAAATTCATCACTGAGTGCTTTGATCTCAGCCTGCATAGACACAAGTTCTTCAGGAGACATTTTCACAACATTGTTCTTCAGAAAACGCTCCTTCTTGTACTGAGCCTTCTTCACCTGCCTGGCCTTTTCAAATTTCCATTTCTCTTCATTTATGAAGGACGTCAACATGTGACTTTGACCAGGAGTGAGGTTTAATTCAGGCAAAGGTGTATTTGGATCCTTGTGCCATAGATCAATAAAATCAAGGATCTTCCGTGGATCCAGCATGAGGGGCACAGTACTGCCTTTGGCACTAGAGGCCCTTTGTTGTCGATCTCTGATGATCTCAGCTAATTCTTCATCATCAGTTTCATCTTCACTTGACGGAACCTGAAGGGTGACTTGCTTCTTGTGAGGACTTGGCCTTGTGCCTCATCCAGCAGTGGCCTTTTTCTTCAGCAAGGTCGGAGTTGTTGAAGACTGAGGTGGAGCTGAAGAACTTGCAGAGACTCCTGAATCAATTGAGATTCCAGTAGTCCTTTGGCATGTGGCAAGATGCACAGGTGCTGAGGACTTTGCAGGAGCAGTTGAGGATTTTACAACTAAGGGAGTTGGAGCTGCTTTTGAGGAATTTGCTTGAGGAACAGGCCGTGAGGGCTTTGAAGAGCTTGGCCGTGAGGGCTTTGAAGCTGAGGAACTTGTCTTGGTAGCAGATTTCTTCAGCATAGCCTTCTTAGGCTTGATAGCAGAGGCCTCAGCGGCGGCAGCAACAGAATCTTCATTGAATTTCTTCACTGCCTCTTTAGCCACTTTGGCCAGCTTGGCTTGACGCTTAGCCCACTGCTGAGGAAATTCCTCACCTCTTCTGATGCTAGTGGGATCAGCTACTTGGCCAGGAGCCAATGGAGGTCTTGGACATGGAGGGTTAACAGCGAATTTCTTCATGTACTTGGGAGTGACATAGCGATATTCCCTCCATTCTCTTGCCCATCTCCTCTCAATCTTCTGAATGCGCACTTTGCGCTGATTTTTGCTCTCCTTGCCATGAGTTGCTTCATCAAGAGTACAATATTCATCATAGATGTCATCAGGGATCTCAAAAGCGGTATTTGTTTCTGGCCTCTTTCCTCCCTTCTGAGGTCTTTTACCATCAGCCATTTTCTTCACTTGAGGATTTTGAACAATCGAATTTTCTGATGAGGTATGCAATTTTTCTTCAAGGAACGCTGCAAAATGAGTTAAGTTGATGAGAACCTAGAGATTCAGCAGCGGACATGTGTACATGTGAACAGAATATAGGTGCGAAGAGTTTTGGAGAGGTCATATGTGTTCTCAGAAGATTTTCAAAAGTATCAAGTTTGAGGAAGATGACCAGGGGTGTCTTGAGGAATTTCACTAAGCAATTTGACTTAGGTTCCAGAGTTGTGTAGATTGAAAATCCGCACAATTGAGGAATCTTGAAGAAAAACGTTGCTTAGAGAAACTGATCAAGGACAGAAGGAAGTTGGTGTTTAAGAATATGAAAGTTGAAGAATAAACACCTTTTGAAGATTTTGTGGAAATCATCAGAATCAACAAGGGCAGTAAAAATAAATTTTATTTACCCTTGACGAAGAACACGACGAACTGAGAGTAGCAGTGGAGATGTTCGTCCGTTCAGATCTTCCACGCCCTAACTTGGCGATGGAAAACAGCTACGGCGGCAGCGGAGTGAAGATTTCCGCGGCCGGCGTGAGTACGACGGCAACGAGGTCGAGGCAGTGAAGCTCTTCCTCACCGGCGACGATGGACTGTAGCGGCGGCGCTAGGTCTGAGAGCTCGAGCGAGGGAGTAAGATCGAGTGGGGTAAGTGAGATCTGAGGAGGGCGAGGGTTATTTATAGCCGAGGTGAAAGAACCGCTCGCCCGAAGAAAATGGACGAACGTGCCCCTGACCCTTCTTATCCTAGCGACATGTGTCACCCACGTACTACGAAGTGGAGATCGTGTTAGATCGTGGGTGAATAGATAAATCTTATCGAGGGATATGGAACGGTTTGAGCGGCAACAGCCGAAAATTCAGATAAGAATATTTAATGTTTCGTTCGCAAATTCTTCAGCTGTCAAGGACACAGTGAAGACTTTGAACGGGTTTCAAATAGAACGCACATGAAGAATTTGTGAACGGACTGGATTGAGTTTAGCACAGAGGGGGAACGGGTCCGATCACATTCACTTAGAAGGAAATCAACTTGAAGAATTAGCAATAAGTGAATGCTGTAGAGGACTGAAAACTCAAATATATATATAGTCAATGAAGAACACAGTTGGAAAGAGTGAAGACTTTGCAAAGTTGAAGAATTTGAAAATTTGAAGAATTTGCACAATGATGAAAAACTCAAATTTTGAAGATTTTCAACTTTTTGTGGTGGCGTGACCCACCATGTAAGAATGATAATTTCAGACACCGCGTATAATTGTCGTAGGGCTCTGAGAATCAAATTCTTCATTAATTTCTTCACACTTAGAGGGTTAGTCTTCATTGATTGAAGAAAAACGTTTCTTTGTGTGTTGCACATCTAAGTCATCAATTTGCATAAGTGTAAGGATGTGTGTCCTTTTCAAAGGACATTCGAAGATTCTAAGATATTTAGCTCACACCGCAATTTGCTAAATCTCTTCTCATCCAAGGGCTTTGTGAAGATATCCACTAGCTGTTCTTCAGACTTCACGGGATCAATAGAGATGTCACCCTTCAACACATGATCTCAAAGAAAATGATGACGAATCTCGATGTGCTTTGTCTTCGAGTGCTGAACTGGGTTATGAGCAATTTTGATGGCACTCTCGTTGTCGCAGTAGAGTGGCACATTCTTCACATTGATGCCATAGTCCTTGAGGGTTTGCTTCATCCATAGCAATTGAGCACAGCAAGAACCAGCAGCAATATACTCAGCTTCAGCAGTAGAGAGTGATACGCAGTTCTGCTTCTTCGAGGACCAACATACTAAGGATCGTCCGAGGAAATGGCATGTGCCTGATGTTGACTTGCGGTCCACACGATCACCAGCATAGTCAGAGTCAGAATATCCAATGAGATCAAAAGCCGAGCCCCTTAGGATACCATAATCCAAGTGTTGGAGTGTGAGTTGATATCGAAGAATATGTTCACAGCCTTATGGTGTGATTCCTTCGGTGTAGCTGAAAACGGGCACACATGCAAACACTAAGCTAATATCCGGCCTAGATGCACATAGGTACAATAAAGAGCCAATCATGGAGCAGTTACTTTGATCGAAGTCTATTCCATTTTATCAGTGCATAGATGGCCATTTGTGGGCATAGGGATTTTGACGCCTCTGCATTCTTGCATTACCGAATTTCCTAGAACGTCCTTGAGGGTATTTCTTTGAGAATGAAGATGCCATTGTGTTGTTGACGAATTTGAAGACCTAGAAGAATTTCAATTCTCCCATCATGGACATTTGATATTCCTCACTCATTCATGTAGGCAAATTCATCACTGTAATGTTGGTTAGTACAGCCAAAAGATATATCATACATATATTTGGCACACGAACAATCCATCATCATAGGTTTGGTGGTGAAAAGAGTTGGGTCGGAGTGAACCGGGTTTGAAGCCTTCTTCATGAGGAATTCCTTCAAAGTATCATACCACGCCCGAGGGGCCTGCTTGAGGCCATAGAGGGCCTTATTGAGTCTGAAGACTTTGTCAGGATGCTTAGGATCTTCAAAACCTGGGGGTTGAGCAACATATAACTTCTTCCTCAAGCTTACCATTGAGGAAGGCACTTTCACATCCATTTGATATAAGATGATATTATGATGGTTAGCATAAGCAAGCAATAAGCGAATAGCCTCAAGTTTAGCAACAGGTGCCAAAAGTTTCATCGAAATCAATTCCTTCAACTGTGTGTAGCTTTGAGCTACAAGACGAGCCTTGTTCCTCACCACTAGGCCATTTTCATCTTGCTTGTTGCGGTAGATCCATTTGGTACCGATGATATTGTGCTTGCATGGGTCCGGTCGCTTGACAAGCTCCCATACATTGTTCAGCTTGAATTGATGTAATTCCTCTTGCATTGCTTGAATCCATTCAGGCTCCCAGAAATGCCTCATCAACTTTGGTGGGCTCTGTGATGGAGACAAAAGCAAAATGCCCACAAAAGTTAGATAAAATGTGAAGCTTTTAAGCGAGTCAGAGGACCTGGTGCGTTGATGATTCTCTCAATATGTACTTATTGCAACGCGGGGATGTGCAGGTTGACGACTTTGATTTGGTCAGCATTTCTTCAGAGCCATTTTTTCTTCAGATGCGCCAGCATGCTGTTCTTCTGTTCTGGAATGATTTCTTCAGCAGATTCTTCAATAGGAATGAAAATCCTCAGTAGCTTTGAACTTGATGGGTTTCCTCAGGCGTTCTTTTCATCTAGACAGGAGGTAGGTGCTCTCTTTGCGAGACGTTAGTTTCATCGAACCGCACATCTACAGTTTCAACAACCTTGTTGTGATAGGTGTTTGAAGACCCTGTAGGTGTGCGAGTCCTTTCCGTAACCAAGCAATAAAACCTTCATGTGGTTTCGGTGCAAATTTAGAATTGTGATGGGGATCTCTAATCCAAACATTTAGCACCGAAGACTTTGAAATAACTCACATTGGGTTTCTTGTCAGTGAGGAGTTCATATGAGGTTTTCGTGAAGAATTGTGAAGATATACCTGTGATGATGTGGCATGCAGTATCGATTGCCTCAGGCCAGAAAGTGACGAGGTGTCTTGTATTTCACAAGCATGGTGCGAGCCTCTCAACAAGAGTCCTGTTCTTGCGCTCCACAACGCATTCTGCTGAGGAGTGTATGGGGCAGATAGCTCATGAGTAATACCAAGTTCAGCGAGAGATAGTCATCAGACCAGGATTCTTGAATCGGTCCCATTGTCACTACGTATATGCTTGATCTTCACACCGAAATGCGTCGAAGCCCTTGAGGAAAATCGTCTGAAGACTTCCTGCACTTCAGTTTTGTAAGTAATGACATGCACCCATGTGTAACGAGAATAGTCATCAACAATGACAAAGCCATATAGAGATGTGCATTGTAGTTGAGGATAATGAGTAGGGCCAAAGAGATCCATATGAAGCAATTCAAAAGGACGAGAAGTAGTCATGATAGTTTTGAGGGGTGCTTGGCTCTGGTCATTTTTCCAGCCTCACAAGCCCCACAAAGATGATCTTTGAGGAATTGACACCCTTGATGCCAATGACGTGCTTTTCTTCACGAGCGGTGTAAGTTCCTCATGCCAGCATGACCCAGTCGTCGATGCCATAGCCAGCCTCTGAAGCTTTAGCAAGTAGACTGTGGGCGGCTGTGGTCTGCAGAGAAATCAACAATATTACAAGTCTCTCTCTAAAGCCTTCGAAGACTTGGAATTGTCAGATTCATGAGCACTAAGAACGATATTTGCCAAAGAAAACAACCATATCAAGAAAGATCACAAAGCATTGAGACAGACATGAGGTTGAATCCAAGGGACTCGACAAGCATGACTTTATCCAGTGTCGATCCTTTGAGATTGCAACCCTACCTAGACCCAATACCTTGTTTTGCCTTTGTCAGCGTAGGTGATATTCTTCAAGTTGATGGAGATAAAGGAGTGTTCATCAGTAAGCTCTTGTCACCGGTCATGTGATTTGTAACATCACTATCGAGGACCCATCAGTAGCTTGGGTAAATCATCATGTAGATGAATTAGTGCATCTTACGAACTCATATACTTCAGAGTGAACAATTATGACATCAAATTCATCAGACATATTTCATCAATTAAAGCAAACATATGTATATATAGCAATGTGAGGAGGACGTGAGAAATGAATAAATCATTTCTTCATGATTAGCTTGGTCCTTTCAAGCATTTCAGGTCTCCAGCAATTGTTCAGACGATTTAGTTCGTCTGGAGACCTGACCCTGCATAAGAGATTAGTCTTTTTTCTCACACCACATCTGGAGGGGTGGCAAAGAGTTCATCATTCTGCGAGGCTCCATAAGAGAAAGGTGGCATTGAAGCCAGAGTGCTTCGTTTCACAGGAGAGGGATTAGCATAGACATATGAGTAAGCAGAGAAATTCTTCGAGGACTTATGAATATAATGATTTGAAGAATAATGCACATAATCAGAACTCTTAGATTTTCCCTGCAAAAAGAAAGCGTTAGCATGATGATGATCAGTGAAGACTTGGATCCATGTGAGGGAATTTGATCCTAAGAGGAATTGGATCCTCATAGAGACTTTGGTCCATATGAAGAATTTGATCTGGGGTTCTTATTCTTCACAGGTGGTGTCATGAGGACATTCACCTGAAGACTTTCAAGGCACCTTTGGGAACCCAGATTTTCTTCATAGGGGGGACCATTCCTGCAGTTAGATCCAACATATCTAGCAAATACTTCACCATTCTGATTTTTGAACAGTTATATAGTGGAGTCAAATGACTCATCAGATGAATATGAGGATTCACAAGTAAAGCCAGAATAGGTGGATGGATCTACGGGAGATCCCTTCGCAGCAACCCCATGAGGTTTTGGGATACTGCTCAGGTTTCCAGTAGGTTCCATCAGCATTGAGTTTCTCTCAAAGGCAATGCCCTCTTTCCTAGGGTTCCTATTCAAGATCTGCGTTTTGAGCACATCACAGAGAGTATGATGCCTTTGAGGCTTTTGTACATGCCTGTCACATACAATTCCTTCAACCCTGCATTTTCGTCAGTGATACTAGTGGTATCCTCAGATGAGGAATTTGTGACCAAAGAGGTAGTTGAAGATTTGCAGCAATAGAAGCATTTGAACATTCAGGTGAAGAATTAGCAGTTTCACGTTCAAGCATTTAAGCATGGTGGAATAAATTCTTCCTGAGCGGAACTGATTGGTGAGCAAGCAAAGAATCATTTTCCTTCTGAAGATCTTCATGACTCACCTAGCTTCTCAAGATCTTTCTTTGAAGAAATTCATAAGAAAGGTTCTCATGATTGGCTAAGAGAGTTTCATGACGACCTTGAAGGTTGTCAAACTTAGACTGTAGTTGCTGAAGATTATCAGTCAGTGTTTGAGTTCGATCCATTTCCTCACCTAACAGATCATCGCTTTTGTCTAGCATATTTTGAACCTTTTCCAAAGCCTTTATTGTTTTAACAGCAATATTAGCAAGTTTGGAATAGCTGGGTTGAGGTTATCATCAGATTCATCCTCACTTGATTTAGAGGAGGGATATTTGAGTACCTTGGCACGTTTTGCCATGAAGCAATAGGTGGGAGCATAGTCATCGTTGCCGTCATCAGCAGTGTTGGGGAAGCCATTTTCATCAGTGTTGAAGATGGACTTGCTAACATAAGCAGTAGCGAGGGCTAGGCTCGCCACACCAGAGTCTGACTCCTCAGATGCCTCCTCTTCCTCATGTTCCTCAGATTCAGCTTCAGAGTCCATTTCCTTGCCAATGAATGCCGAGCTTTCTTGGAGTGCTCTTCTTGTGAGATGAAGGACTTTGAAGATTTTGACGATGAGGACTTTGAAGATTTCTTTCTTCTTCTTAGAGTCATCTGAAACTATCATCCTGTATTTTCTTCTTTGATTCCTTCCCACTGAGGACAATCAGTAATGTAGTGACCGGTTTTCTGCATTTATGGCAGTTCTCTTCTTGTAGTCACGGGTGAGGAATCTGATTTCATGTCATCACCTCTTGAGGATTTTCCAAATCGGCCACATCTAGAGAACTTCTGGAATTTCACACAAGCATGCTAGCTCCTGACTCAGTCCTTCAGGATCACCAAGGTGCTACCAGAATCTTCATCTTCAGATTCAGAGACTGCCTTGGCTTTCAGTGCACGAATCTGCCATAGCTCGGTCCGTAGAGATCTCTCTTCTCAGTAGTTGGAATTCATGAGTATTTAGCCTCTCCGAGGATATCAGCAGAATCAAGTGACTTGTAGTCTCCACGTTCTTGAATCATCCAGTGCCAGTGTATCGAATGAAGAATCGAGTGACCTCAGCAATTTCTTCACCACTTCATGGTCGGTGGATGTCAGTGGCACCCAGTGCTTGAAGCTCGTTTGAAATGTCAAGTGAGGCGACAAAGGTGTGTGAACATTTCGTTGTCGAGTCTTTTGAAGCGGTTGAAGAGATTGCGCAAGAAACGTAACTCGAGAGTCACGTTGAGGTGAGACTCCTTCGTTGACCTTGGAAGCCTATCCCAGATAAGCTTAGCTGTCTCCAAAGCACTCACTCTGCCATACGCCCTTTGCTCAGATGGCCACATATGATATTCTTCGCTTGAGAGTCGAGTTGCTTGAATATCCTCACATCAGCAAATTTTACGGAACGGAGACGAGTGACAGAGGGAACACCCTTTTCCACACATACCAGAGATCATTGTCAATTGCCTCAAGATGCCATGCGCATCTTGTTCTTCCAGTAGGGGTTAGTCCGTCCCATCGAAGGTAGGACACCCAGCTGGAGACTTGATCATGCCTGCAGTCGACATAACTAAAAACTCCAGGTGGTTAAACCAAAATCACACAGAACAAGGGAGTACCTTGCTCTGATACCAATTGAAAGTGCGTTATATCGACTAGAGGGGGGTGGGGTGAATAGGCGATTTTTACAAATTCGTCACTGAGAATTTCAAGGTGAGGAAATTCCTAAGCGACGAACTACTTAGCAGCGGAATAAGTACTCAGATGCAAACATAACAGAGCTAGTAGCACTGTCATCATGATGAAATGAAAACAAGCACAGAGTACAAGTAGCGTAAACTAGATAAACAGGCTGAAGACAAACTGACTGAAGAAATTGAACTAAGGAAATGAGAAAGTCTTTAGACAAAGTCTTCAACAAAGTAATGATCAAATACATAGCAAGTATGCGAGGAATTGAGAGGGTTGAGGAAATAGAAACCAGTAGCTCAGTGAAGACAATGATTTGGTTAGACCAGTTCCAACATGCTGTGTGGACAGTGTACGTCTGGTTAGGAGCGGCTACGTATTTAAACCTGAGGACACACAGTCCCGGACACACAGTCCTCACCGTATTCTCCTTGAGCTAAGGTCACAACAGAGCTCACCCAATCACTCGTGGTAAGTCTTCAGGTGACTTCCAAACCTTCACATACTCGGTCACTCGGGTAATCCCAATTTCCTCTTGGATGCTCTAGACCATGACACCTAACGTCTGGAGGATGCACATCCTCAAAGGTAACAAGCGTCGGTTCCACACAGGAACAATCTCTTCAGTGATGCTCAATCATTGGGGTTTGTAGGTGTTTGGGTTTTTGGGTTTTCCTCACTTGATGATTTTCGCTCAAAGTCCTCGGAGGATGGGATGATCTAAATGACAAGTGTCAATCTATCTCTCGGAGCAGCCAACCAGTAGTGGTTGTAGGGGGCGGCTATTTAGAGCCTAGGGAGCAGCCCGACATGATAGACATAAATGCCCTTCAATGATATGACCGTTAGGGGGTAGGATATTTGGACAGCTGGCGCGTAGCACAGCAACGGTCCGGGAATTTTAGTATCAAATTCCTCAGGGCTATCATGTTCCCACTTGTAGGCAAATTCGCACTGGCGAATTCCTAACTCCTCAGTCAGAACAAATCCTCAGAGAACAGAAGAACTTCGTCTCTATCACTGAAAACTGACTAAACTGTATGAGATTTCCATGGCTTCACTCGAAGGGATTGGTAGGTGTAGGATTTTGAGTGAGCATCACTTGGAAAATTTTCCTTAGTTTTACCTCGACCCCCTTTAAAGTACGGTGTTTCCATGACTCAAGAAGAAGAAAATGAAACTACGAAAACAAAAGTCTTCACGCTTCATATCCTCGCTTGAATATCATGTCTTCAAGGTCACACCAATTTCTTCACGTTCAAAAGTCTTCAGAAAGCCAAAGTCTTCAGTGTGAAGACATTCATTTTTGGGGTCGACTTTTCTGTAAATATCAAACTCCTCATAGACTATAGACCTGTGTATACTCACAAACGCATTAGTCCCTTAACCTATAAGTCTTCAATACACCAAAATCAGTAAGGGCATAGATGCACTTACATTAGCACTTAGTGAATACATGAACTCCTCAACTACGATCATCACCGGGAGTGGTCTCCGACTATTGTCACTCCGGGGTTGCCGGATCATAACACGTAGTAGGTGACTATAATTGCAAGATAGGATCAAACACAAATATCCATGAAAACATAATAGGTTCAGATCTAAAATCATGGCACTCGGGCGCTAGTGACAAGCATTAAGCATAGCAAAGTCATAGCAACATCAATCTTAGAACATAAGGATACTAGGGATCAAATCCTAACAAACTAACTCGATTACATGGTAAATCTCATCCAACCCATCACCGTCCAGCAAGCCTATGATGGGAATTACTCACGCACGGCGGTTGGCATCATGAAATTGGTGATGGAGGATGGTTGATGATGACGATGGCGACGATTTCCCCTCTCCGGAGCCCTGAACGGGACTCAGATCTGCCCTCCGAGGAGAACAGGACTGGGGTGGCGGTGGCTCGTATCGTAAAACTTGATGAATCCTTCTCTGATTTTTTTCTCCCCGAACGTGAATATATGGAGTTGGAGTTATGGTCGGTGGAGGTCCAGGGGGCCCACAAGGATGGATGGCGCGCCCTGGGGGGCGGGGGTGGGCGCGCGCCTCCCACCCTTGTGGACAGGGTGGGGGCCCCTTCAGTTGATTCTTTCTCCAATATTTTTTATTAATTCCAAAAATGATGTCCGTGAAGTTTCAGGTTATTACGAGAACTTTTATTTTTGCACAAAAATAAACACCATGGCAATTCTGCTGAAAACAGCGTCAGTCCGGGTTAGTTCCATTCAAATCATGCAAATAAATTAGAGTCCAAAACAAGGGCAAAAGAGTTTGAAAAGTAGATACGATGGAGACGTATCAAACTCCCCCAAGCTTAACCCATGCTTGTCCTCAAGCAATTCAGTTGATTAAACTGAAGAGAAGTGATAAAGACAAACTTTACCAAACTCTGTTGATCTTGTTGTTGCAAATATGTTGGCGGCGTGCGACACCTATGGGCCCCAAAGGACCCCTTTACGATTGGCAGGGAGAGAGAGGTATGCACAAGGGCAGAAGAACCAACAATCGACGCGAGGCAATTTACCCAGGTTCGGGCGCTAATCAGCGTAAAACCCTTACTCCTGCCTGTTTTATTATGAGTGTTCTCGAGACCAGGCTCTAGGATGTCGCATGCGGAACCGTATGTTCCAAGAGCAGCTACGCATGCAGAATGGGCCCAAGATCCTCCTCCCCTGTAGCAGTTGCCTTGGGCCTCCTTTATACGTTCAAAGGGGTCACCACGTGGCAAAATGTACATACATTGAGGTGTAAAGTAGCTATAGGGTCATCATACCTAACCACTGACGGATAGGATGAAGCATTTAATGCACGTGAGGTGCCGTTTAGGTGTCCTCACTTTTTGGGATGGAAAAAAGGGGCCATCCCATTAGCACCGCTTAAGCTCTCCTCCACTGGCGCGTTGCACGCATCGGAGAAGGACCAAGAAATGTCAGGTTGTGCTGTGCCGAAGCTGGGGTGGCGCAGTGGCAGAATCTTGCCGGGCGTGGAATCTTGCGCGCTTCGTAGGCCACCCCGGCAAGATCTTGCCGGGGGAGAGGCCGGCTTCGGTCTCAGCTCTTTCTTATCTGCTGATCCTCAGATCCTTGGCTTGGGTGTTTCTTCGATAACTTGAATCAACCTCGAATGTTCCCCGACAAGCTGTCACGAGTATGGCTACAACGCCCGTGCACATGTACGGGGTACTAATGGCCCAATACTTAGTACACCGACAGGAGCCCCGGGCCAGGCCACACACGAGTGTGAGGCGTTGTTGGGCTAGGCCCCAAACAGTGCACGGGCACACATGGTAGGGGATTAACTGCTCGCTAATATCCTGTTTACTGTGCCCCCCACTCGAGCGCTGAATGCGCGACGTGGGGAAAGCGTGCGCTGAAAGGCTGCACTGCAGCGCGCTGCAGGGGGTATTACATTGTGGAGTTAAGAGGCAGCCTCGCCCCTTCCCCATAAAAAGGGAAACCCAGAGGCGCAGTTTATTACCCCCTCTTTTCCCAATCTGGACTCCGCCATGGTTTCCCCTTCTTGAGCTCAAAGCCAGACTTCTCCTCATCCGCTCTTCGCTTCCGCACCCGCTCATCCTCAGCCTCCGCTCTGTAATCGCCATGCCGCCCAAGGCTAGCAAGGGCAAAGGCAAGAGCAAGGAGACAAAGGCTGATGTCCCGGGGAGAGCGAGCTGGTGAAGATGCGGAAGAATTCGTCGTCTTGCTCCATCGCTCGATGCGAGGGCCTTGAAGAAACCGGTACCAGTGTATGGGGCGAAGGGGACACAAGCTCACCCCCGCGACTCGCGTGATTCCAGGTTCTTGTTCCAAGAGCGGTACCTGACAGATATCACTTCTTCACCGCTTATTTCTATGCGGACTCTGTCCTCCTTTCTCTGATTTCTTCAATGATATTATGTACACATACGGCTTCACCTGCTTGATTCACCCACCGACTGCCATGATGTGCATGTCTGTCTTCGCTCATCTTTGCGAAAACTTTGCTGGAGTAGTTCCAATACGCCCTTTTCCGCCATACTTTATTCCTCGCATCCAAAAGGGGGAGGCCCTTTCGATTCTATCGCCTGGATTCCCGGGCTGGGAAATAAGGAGATATACCCAGATGGAGTTTAACCGGAGAAGTGGGATGAATGGGGTCTAAGTGGTGCTGGATCAAGGAATCAGATCCCCATCCGTTCTGTTCGCCCTCGACGGCAGAAGGTGGTCGCAGTGATGGAGCGATGCGGGCGATCTTGCCGTGGAGGCGAGAGGCTCACAATTGCCACCACCAGGATCCTTCGCCTGAAAGCTTGCCGGGCTCACAATGGAGATGATCGGCTTCGATGTTCCTCCGTCGCCGCATTGCCCCCCTACAGAGCAGGGGAAGATCAGCTTGGGAGTACCGGAACGTAGCGGGAATCATGAGGGCTGCGCCCTGGATTGAACAATAATTTAACGGCCATGCAAATCGGTGCTCTCCGCCACAAACTGTTCCAGCGCGATGACAAACATCGGTTGCCGGCAAGAATTGTCCCTTTGTGCAACAACTCCGCCCTGGGTTGATCATTGCCTTCATGCCAATGTTCAATGCCCACGGTCTTGACTGGTGACTGGGCCAAGCCAACCGAGGGAGGAAGCACAAAAGCTTATTCGAAAATTGTCGGAGAGGGGCCATCCGGGAAGAGACGGGCCTCATTGCGCCACCACTGACAAAGAAGTGGCGTATATTGCCTTAGGGTGGAGGGCAAGCAAATCTTGCCGCGGAGGCCGGCAGCGTCGGTTCAAAGAATGGGAAACAGTGACACAGAGGTTGTGAGGAATAAAAACCTGCGGGAGGGGAAGTGGCTGCCGGAGCGGGGAGGTGACAGAGTAGCTGGGTGTGAATGACTAATGGGGGCCGAGGGCTCGTCCGAGAGGATGGAGCCGAAGAAGACGAGAGAGGAGGAGCCCCAGCTACCGAAGAAGACCAAGCAAGTCTTCGAAAGGCGCTCTTGGAATCCCGGCAAGCCAACCCTCTTCGAGCAGCGGAGGCCTCCGGCAAGAAGGCGGCCGGCAAGACCTCCACCGCGGCAATGGGGTTCGATAGCAACCTGCGCGTGCGCGCGAGACCCACACACTGCGGCGGCAACTGCTTGATGGGCGGGCAGGAGGCGTCTCACACAACCGCACGGAGGCTGAGGGTGGCGAATCCGCCAATCCCCTGCGCCTGCTACAGCCAAGCGACCAGGACCCCTCCTTCGCTCCTCACACGGACAATGCAACGGAGGTTGATTTCGACATCTCCAGCTTTAGCCCGGAACGAGAGAGAGGAAGAGTAAGTGTCCTGTCATAGCCTTTTCTTCCAAATTTCGGAGTAATGTAAGTAGATTCATTAGCCTACTCTATTTGTCTCATCCAAGCGATGCAGAACGCCTTGGCGGAGAAGAGAGTGTGGTGAAGAGGTTGAGGACTTCCACGGGCGATGAGCCCCCGGCTGGCTCTAAGGAACCGTTGTTGCCAGTAAATTTCTCGTCGTCAGCCCGGAGCTCAGCCCTCAAGAGCAGCCCCCAGCGTGGAGTTCCCACTCGTTTTCCGTGACGGGTGCTGAGGTTTTACCTTGCGTTGATATCTTCGGGTGCAGGGAGAAGAACACAGCAACAGCGAGAGGCGGAAACCGCCCCGTCATGCGCCTACGTCAACACGCGCTGCCCACGAGCGATCCCCGGCAAGAGTTTCTGAGACGAGCCTATCTTGGTGAGAAGGAGCCGGTATGCATGGATGCCGACAACATTTCCCGGCAACAACATGTCGGGAGGGGCGAGGGCCACCTATCAACAATCGACGGTCAGGAACTGTTTGCCTAGGCTGTTAGATGTATCCTTTTCTTTATCTATCTTCTTATTTATCTCCTCGAACTTCAACACTGATCTTATTTTGGGTTCCTTCGTCATCCAGAATCCTAGCTGAACACAATGGAAGCGGCTTCGGACGGAAAGCAGTTGTCAACTCCGAGGACTTGATGCAGAGGCCGCCTGCCGCGATCGTAGCATGACAGGGATTCACCGCTAGCTAGTCCGCAGAGGCCCGGCGGCAAAAGAGTGCTACACAGAGTTTGACCAAGACGCCAGAGAGGTCGGCAGGCGGGGAACGTAGTTGGTGCGAGAGGTGGCCACAGTGAATCTAGCCCTGAGCCAAGGGGCGGCATACTGGTAGGCAGATGTCTAACCGAGTAGGACCACACACTGACGGGTCCATGCGACCTTGTCGATGCTCCCGCCAGAAAGAGGAGCGGCCACAGGCGCCGCCATCGAGCCACACAAGCCCATGCACGCCCCAAGCTCATCATCCCGGCAGTAAGTCTGAGACGACCATCTAACTGTGTGAGGACCCTACACCACGCATGGGACATCCGAAGTCCCCCCTCATCAAGCAAATATACTCAAGGTACTACATGCGCGACAACTACATCAATAATTTCAACTTGACTGGATCCTTGCAGCACAAGTTAGTGAAACGGTGGACCGAGGGGAGGGTGTAGTGAAATACCCATGGCACGCTCCTATGAAGCAGCAATAACAATCATCTCGCCCGTGCCGCTGGGGGCTACTGTCCCATATACTCTTTGGGTAGGGGATGGAATACCGGAGGTATCCAAGTGACAGCCTAAGCTGGGCCAAATCCTGAAGAGGATACAAGTCAAGCTACTCCAGGCCCAATGCGTTTGAAAGGTTTGTCGCAAAGCTACCAAGACACCCCACGCAGTATGCTGGCGGGAAAAGAGAAAGGTAGTAGGCCTTTCCTTACGTTAAATGGACACGCCGACTCACCTGGTGGTTGAAGGATGACATCTCGACCGAAAGCAAGATTACTTGGAAGTCCGTTTGTTGGTCGATTAGGTGTTTGAAGGACCCTGTAGGACTGTGCGACGCCTTTCGTAAACCAAGCATATAAAACTTCTGTGGTTTCTGTGCAAATTTTTAGATTGTGATGGGGATCTCTATCCAAACATGTAGCACCGAAGACTTGAAAAACTCACATTGGGTTTCTTGTCAGGTGAGGTAGTTCATATGAGGTTATTCGTGAAGAATGTGAGATATACCTAGGTGATGAAGGTGGCATTGCAGAATCGATTGCCTCAGGCAGAAAGATAGAGGTGTTTGTATTTCAGCAAGCATGGTGGAGCCCATGCAAAAAGAGTCCTGTTCTGCGCTCCACAACGCATCTGCTGAGGGTGTATGGGGCAGATAGCTCAGGAGTAAACCAAGTTCAGCGAGACGATAGGCATCACGACAGGATTCTGAACGAGTCCCATTGTCACTACGGAATGCTGATTTCACACGAAATGCGTCGAAGCCCTTGAGGAAATCCGTCTGAAAAGACTTCCGGCACTTCACGTTTTGTAAGTGTGAATGCACCCCATGTGTAACGGAATAGTCAATCAACAATGACAAAGCTATATAGAGATTTGATGCCATTGGTTAGTTGTAGTTTGATAATGAGTAGGGCCAAAGAGATCCTATGAAGCAACTTCAAAAGGACGCGAAAGTAGTACATGAATAGTATTTGAGGGGGTGCTTGGCCTGCTGGTCATTTACAGCCTCACAAGCCCCACAAAGATGATATTTGAGGAATTGGACACCTTGATGCCAATGACGTTGCTTTTTCACGGAGCGTGTGGTAAGTTCCTCATTGCCAGAATGCACCAGTGTTAGAGGCCCTAGCCAGCCTAGAAGCTTTAGCAAGTAGACTTGGGCCGGCTGTGTCTGCCCCAGGAGAAATCAACAAACAAGTCTCTCTCTAAAGCTCTTTCGAAGACTTGGAATTGTCAATTCATGAGCACTAAGAAACGCTAGTTGCCAAAGAAAACAACATATCAAGAAAAAAAAACCCCCCCCCACCCCCACGATCACAAAGCATTGAGACAGAAGGAGGTTGAATCCAAGGGACTCGACAAGCAGACTTTATCAGGTCGATCCTTTGAGATTGCACCCTTACCTAGATCCCATCACTTGTTTGCATTTGTTAGCGAGGTTGGGGGGAATTAATTTTTCTTTTTTCAAGTTGTGGAGAAAAGGAGTGTCATACAGAAGCTCTTGTCACCCGCGGTCATGTGATTGAACATACAATATCGCGGACCCATCAAGTAGCTTGGGGTAAATCATCAGCTAGATGAATAGTGCATCTTACGAATCAATATACTTAGAGTGAACAATTATGCATAAATTCACAGACATATTTCACAATTAAAGCAAAACATATGTAGATATGCAACGGTGAGGAAGGACGTGAGAAAGGAAAAATCAGTTCTTCATGAGAGCTGGCTGCCTTTCAGCATTTCAGGTCTCCAGCAACTTGTTCAGACGATTTAGTTCGTCTGGAGGACCTGACCCTGCATAGAGATTAGTCTTTTTCTCAACCACATCTGGAGCGGTGCAAAGCGTTCATATTCGCGAGGCCTCCATAATGAGAAAGGTGGCATTGAAGCCGAGGTGCTTCGTTTCACAGGAGAGGGATTAGCATTAGACATTATGGTAAGCAGAGAAATTCTCGAGGAGTATGAATATAAGATTTTGAACGGAATAATGCAAAGAATCAGAACTCTAGATTTTCCCTGCAAAAAAACAGACGAGTAGCATGATGATGAATCAGGTGAAGACTTGGATCCATGTGAGGGAATTTGTCCCTAAGAGGAATTGGATTCATAGAGACTATTGGTCCATATGAAGAATTTGATATGGGGTTCTATTCTTAAGGTGGTTGTCCTGAGGACATTCCTGAAGACTTTCAGGCACCCTTTGGGACACCCAGATTTTCTTCATAGGGGGGACCATTCCTGAGTTCGACCAACGATCTAGAAATACGTCACCATTCGGATTTTTGAACCGTTATATAGTGGAGTTAAATGAACTCATCAGATGAATATGAGGAGTCACAAGTAAAGACCAAGAATAGGTGGATGGATTACGGGAGATCCCTTCGCAGCAACCCCATGAAGGTTTTGGGATACTGCTCAGGTTTCCAGTAGGTTCCATTCTAGCAATTGAGTTTCCTCAAACCGGCAATGCCATCTTTCCTAGGGTTCCTATTCAAAGATTGCTTTCTGAGCACATCACAGTGAGAGTATGATGCATTTGAGGCTTTTGTAATGCTGTTTGTCACATACAATTCCTTCAACCCTGCATTTTCGTCAGTGACTACTAGTGGATCCCAGACTTGAGGAATTGTTGACCAAAAGGCTAGTTGAAGACTGCAGCAATAGAAGTCATTTGACATTCAGGTGAAGAAATTAGCAGTTTACGTTCAAGGCATTTTAAAGCATGGTGGAATAAATTCTTCCTGAGCGGGAACTGATTGGTGAGCAAGCAAAGAACATTTCCTTCTGAAGATCTTTCATGATCACCCTAGCTCCAAGATCGGTTTCTTTGAGAAATTTCATAAGAAAGGTTCTCAGATTGGCTAGAGAGTTTCATGAGGACCTTGGAAGGTTGTCAAACTTAGATGTAGTGCTGAAGATTATCAGTCAGTGTTGGAGTTCGATCCATTTCCTCACCTAACAATCATCGCTTTTGTCTGCATATTTGAACCTTTTTCCAAAGCCTTTCATTGTTTTTTAACAGTCAATATTAGCCAAGTTTGGAATAGACTGGGTTGAGTTATCATCAGATTCATCTCACTTGATTTAGGAAGGGTATTGAGTCCTTGGCACGTTTGCCATGAAGCAATAGTGGGAGCATAGTCCTCTTGCCGTCATCAGATGTGGGGGAAGCCAGTATCATCGTGTGAAGATGGAATTGCTAACATAAGCAGTAGCGAAGGCAGGCTCGCCACACCAGAGTCGACTCCTCAGATGCCTACTCTTCCTCATGTTCCTCAGATTCAGCTTCAGAGTCCATTTCCTTGCCAATCGAATGCCGAGCGTCTTGAGCTTGCTCTTCTTGTGAGATGAAGGACTTTGAACATTTGCGATGAGGAACTGTGAAGATTCTTTCTTTTCTTAGAGTCATTGAAACGTATCATCCGTATTTTCTTTCTTCGTTGATTCCTTCTCCAATGAGGCCTCACACTCAGTAATGTAGTGCCGGTTTTCTGCCATTTATGGGCACGTTCTCTTCTTGTAGTCACGGGTGAGGAATCTGATTCATGTCACCCTCTTGCGGATTTTCCAAACGGACACATCTAGGAACTTCTGGAATCACACAAGCATTGTAGCTCCTGATCAGTCCTTCAGGATCACCAAGGTGATACAAGAATCTTCATCTTAAGATTCAGAGACTGCCTGGCTTTCAGTGTCACGATATCTGCCCATAGCTCGGTCCGTTAGAGATCTCTCTTATCAGTGTTGGGAATGCTATGAGTATTTAGCCTCTCTCGAGGTATCAGCAGAATCATGTGACTTGTAGTTCCACGTTCTTGGAATAATAAGTGCAGTGTATCGAATGAAGATAGCAGTGACCTCAGCAATTTCTTCACCACTTCATGTCGAGTGGATGGTCAGTGGCAACCCAGTGCCTGAAGCTCGTTTGAAATGTCAAGTGAAGGCGATCAAGGTGTGATGAAACCTTTCTGTTGCTGCGAGTCTTTTGAAGCGGTTGAAGAGATTGCGAAGAAACGTAACTCCGAGGAGTCACGTGGAGGTGAGGACTCCTGCGTTGACCTTGGAAGCTATCCAGATAAGCTTAGTGTCTCCAAAGCACTCACTCTGCCATACGGCCCTGTTGCTCAGACTTGGCCCCATTATGATATTCTTCGCTTGAGAGTCGAGTTGCTGAAGAATCCTCACATCAGCAAAAAATTTTAGGAAGGAGCGTCGACACGACCCCGGTAGTGACAGAATGGGGAAATAAACCTTTTCCACACATACCAGAGGATCATTGTCAATTTGCCTCAAGATGCCATGCGCAATCTTGTTCTTCCAGTAGGGCGTTAGTCCGTCCCACGAGGTAGGAAACACAGATGAGAGACAGTGATATGCCTGCGTCGACCTAACTAAAACTCCAGGTGGTTGGTGGTGTAAACCAAAATCACACAGAACAAGGGAGAGAAGAAGTAAGTACCTTGCTCTCTGATTACAATTGAAGTGCGTTTTATATGACTAGAGGGTGGGGGGGAGTGGGGTGAATAGGCGATTTTTACAAATTCGTCACTGAGAAATTTCAAGGTGAGGAAATTCCTAAGCGACGAACTACTGCAGGGAATAAAGTACTCAGGATGCAAACCATAAAGAAGCTAGTAGGGCAAGTCATCAGGATGAAATGAAAACAAGCACGGATCAGTAGCGTAAACTAGTATAAACAGGTGAAGACAAACTGATTGCATGAAAGAAATTGAATCTGAAGGAAATTGAGTGAAAGTCTTTAGACAAAGTCTTCCAACAGTAAAAGTAATGATCAAAGTACATAGCAAGTATGCGAAGGAACATTGAGAGGGTTGAGGAAATAGAAACCGTTAGCTCAGATGAAGACAATGATTTGGCTTATAGACCATTCCAACCGGATCGCTGTGTGGACAGTGGTACGGTGGTTTTAGGAGCGGCTACGTATTTAAACCTTGGAGGACACAAGTCCCGGACACAAGTCCTCACCGATTCTCACTTGAGCTAAGGTCCAACAGGAGCTCACCCAATCACTCGTGGTAAGTCTCAGTGACTCCAAACCTTCACATACGGGTCACTCGGGTATAAATCCCCCAATTTCCTTGGATGCTCTAGACCATACACCTAAGTCTGGAGGATGAACAACCTCAAAGGTTAACAAGGGTCGGTTCACACAACAGGGAACCCCCCCATATCTTCAGTGATGCTCAATCATTGGGGTTTGTACGTGTTGGGTTTTTGGGTTATCCTCACTTGAGGATTTGCGTCAAAGTCCTCGAGGATGGAGAGGATCTAAATGACAAGTGTAATTATTCTCGGAAGCAGCCAACAAGTAGTGGTTGTAGGGGGCGGCATTTTAGAGCCTTAAGGGAGCAGCCCGACATGGATCAGACATAAATGGCCCTTCTCAATGATAATGACCGTTAGGGGGGTGGATATTTGGACAAGCCTGGCGCGTTAGCACAGCAACGGTCCGGGAATTTTAGTTCAAATTCCTCAGGGCATCATGTTCCCCACGTGTAGGCCAAATTCGCACTGGCGAATTACTAACTCCTCAGTCAGAACAAAGTCCGCAGAGAACAGAAGACTTCTCTCTATCACTGAAAGACTGACTAAACTGTATGCGATTTCCACGGCTTCACTGAAGGGATTGGTAGGTGTAGGATTTTGCAGTTGAGCATCACTTGGAAAATTTTCCTTAGTTGTACCTCGACCCCCTTAAAGTACGTTGTTTCCGATGACTCAAGAAGACGAAAATGAAACGACGAAAACAAAAGTCTTCACGCTTCATATCCTCGCTTTTGAATATCACGTCTTCAAGGTCACACCAATTTCTTCACGTTCAAAAGTCTAGAAAGCCAAAGTCTTCAGGTGAAGACATCATTTTTGGGGTCGACTTTTCTTGTGACAATATCAAACTCCTTCATAGACTTATAGACCTGTGTATTACTCACAAACGACTTAGTCCCTTAACCTATAAGTCTTCAATACCCAAATCAGTAAGGGCATAGATGACACTTACGATTAGCATTAGTGAATACATAGAACTCCTCAACTACAGGATCATCACGGGAGTGGTCTCCGACTATTGTCATCGGGGGTTGCCGGATCATAAACACGTAGTCCGGTGACTATACTTGCAAGATAGGATCAAGACACAAATAATCCATGAAAACATAATAGGTTTCAGATCTAAAATCATGGCACTCGGGCCAAGTGACAAGCATTAAGCATAGCAAAGTCATAGCAACATCAATCTTGAACATAAGGGATACTAGGATCAATCCTAACAAACTAACTCTATTACATGGTAAATCTTCAACCCATCACCGTCCAGCAAGCCTATGATGGAATTACTCACAGCACGGCGAGTTGCGGCATCTGACAATGGGTGATGGAGGATGGTTTTGCTTTGATGATGACGATGGCGACAGATTTCCCCCTCCGGAGCCATGAACGGGACTCCAGATTGCCCTCCGAGGATGACACAGGAAATCCATGTGTTCGGTGGCGGGTGGCTACGTATCGTAAAATTGATTGATCCTGTCTCTGATTTTTTTCTCCTCCGAAAGTGGGAATATTGGAGTGGAGCTAGTTATGGTAGGTGGAGAGGTCCAGGGGCCCAAAAGGATGGATGGCAAGCGCCGGGGGGGCCGGGGTGCGGCGGCGCCTCCAACCTTGTGGACAGGGTGGGGGCCCCCTTCAGTTGATTCTTTTCTCCAATATTTTGTATTAATTCCAAAAATGAGTGTCCGTGAAGTTCAGGTTATCGAGAACTTTTATTTTGCACAAAAATAAACACCATGGCCCAATTCTGCTGAAAACAGCGTCAGTCCGGGGTTGTTCATTCAAATCATGCAAATTAGAATTAGAGTCCAAAACAAGGGCAAAAGAGTTTGAGAAAGTAGATCGATGGAGACGTATCAACTCCCCAAGCTTAACCCATGGCTTGTCCTTCAAGCAATCAGTTTGATTAAACTGAAAAAAAGTATGAAGTGATAAAGACAAAACTTTACCAAACTGTGTGATCTTGTTGTTGCAAATATGTGGCGGCGTGCGACCAACCTATGGGACCCCAAAAGGGACCCTTTACGATTGTGAGGAGAGAGAGGAAGGTATGCACAAGGAGCAGAACCTAGAACCAACAATCGACGGCGAGGCATTTACCAGGTTCGGGCCGGCTAATCAGCGTAAAACCTTTACTCCTGCCTGTTTTTATTATGCGTGTTCCTCGCAAGACCAGGCTCTAGGATTGTCGCTGCGGAACCGTATGTTCCAAGAGCAGGCTACGCATGAGGAATGGGTCCCCAAAGATCCTCCTCCCTGTAGCATTGGCCTTGGGCCTCCTTTTATAACGTGCAAGGGTCACCCCGTGGCAAATGTCATACATTGAGGTCTGTAAAGTAGCTTAGGGTCACATACCCAACACTGACGGATTAGGATGAAGTTTAATTGCACTGTGAGGTGGCCGTTTAGGGTCCTCACTTGTATTGGGATTCGGAAAAAAGGGGCATACCATTAGCACCGCTTAGCTCATCCTCACTGCGCGTGCACGCATCGGAGAAGGACCAAGAAATGCAGGCGTGTTGCTGTGCCGAAGCGGGTGGTAGGGGTTGGCGCAAGGTGGCAGTAATCTTGCAGGGCGTGGAATATTGCAGCGCTCGTAGGCCACCCCGCAAGATCTTGCCGGGGGAGAGGCCGGCTTTCGGTCTCAGCTCTTTCTTATCTGCTTGATCCTCGTCCTTGCGCATTGGGGTGTGTTCTTCGATAACTGAATCAACCTCGAATGTCCCCGACAAGACTGTCAGAGTATGGTCTACAACGCCCGGCAAATGTACGGGGTATAATGGCCCTAATACTTAGTACACCGAAGAGCCCCGTGGCCAGGCCACACACGAGTGTGAGGCGTGTTGGGCTAGGCCCCAAACAGTGCCGGGCCAACATGGTAGGGGATTAACTGTTCGCTAATATCCGGTTTACTGTTTGCCCCCCACTCCGAGCGCTGAATGTCGCGACGTGGGGAAAGCGTGCGCTGAAAGGCTGCCACTGCAGCGGCTGCAGGGGGTTATTACATTTGTGGATTAAGAGGCAGCCTCGCCCCTTCCCCATAAAAAGGGGACAACCCAGAGAGGGCAGTTTAGTTACCCCTCGTCTTCCCAATCTGGACTCCGCCATGTTTCCCCTTCTTGAGCTCAAAGCCAGACTTCTCCTCAAAGCTTTCGCTTCCGCACCCGGCTCATCCTCAGCTCACGCTCTGTAATCGCCATGCCGCCAAGGGCTAGGCAAGGGACAAAGGCAAGAGAAGCAAGGAAGACAAAGGCTTGATTGTCACGGAGCGAGGGAGAGCGAGGCTCTGGTGAAGATGCGGAAGAATCGTCGCTTTGCTCCATCGCTCGATGCGAGGGCCTTGAAGAAACCGGTACCAGTGTATGGGGCGAAGGGGCACACAAGCTCACCCCCGCACGACTCGCGTATTCCATCTTGTTTCAAAAGAGAGGTCCTGACAGATATCACTTCTTCAACGCTATTTCTAGTGCGAACTCTGTCCTCCTTTCTCCTGATTTTTCAATGATATTATGTAACATAGGCTTCACCTGCTTGATTCACCCACCGATTGCATGATGTGCATGTCTGTCTTCGTCATTTTGCGAAAAACTTTGCTGGAGTAGTTCCAATACGCCCTTGTTCCGCAATTACTTTATTTCTCGGCATCAAACAGGGGGGGCCCTTTCGATTCTATCGCTGCTGGATTCCCAGGGCGGGAAATAAGAGATATACCCAGAATGAGTTTAAGAGAGAAGTGGGTATGTATGGAGGTCTAAGTGGTGCTTGCGATCAGGAATCAGATCCCCATAGTTTGTTCGCCCTCGAACGGGCCAGGAAGGCTGTTACCTTTCTGGACAAAGTGATCTGGGATGGCGAGGTGACGGAGCGATTCTTGCCGTGGAGGCGAGGGCTCACAATGCCACACCAGGTCCTCGCCTGAAAGATTGCCGGGTCACAAAATGGAGATGGATCGGCTTCGATGTTCCTCCGTCGCCGCACTCCTTGAGGGTTTGCTTCATCCATAGCAATTGAGCACAGCAAGAACCAGCAGCAATATATTCAGCTTCAGCAGTAGAGAGTGATACGCAGTTCTGCTTCTTCGAGGACCAACATACTAAGGATCGTCCGAGGAAATGGCATGTGCCTGATGTTGACTTGCGGTCCACACGATCACCAGCATAGTCAGAGTCAGAATATCCAATGAGATCAAAAGCCGAGCCCTTAGGATACCATAATCCAAGTGTTGGAGTGTGAGTTAGATATCGAAGAATATGTTTCACAGCCTTATGGTGTGATTCCTTCGGTGTAGCTTGAAAACGGGCACACATGCAAACACTAAGCATAATATCCGGCCTAGATGCACATAGGTACAATAAAGAGCCAATCATGGAGCAGTATACCTTTTGATCGAAGTCTATTCCATTTTCATCAGTGCATAGATGGCCATTTGTGGGCATAGGGATTTTGACGCCTCTGCATTCTTGCATACCGAATTTCCTTAGAACGTCCTTGAGGTATTTCTCTTGAGAAATGAAGATGCCATTGTGTTGTTGACGAATTTGAAGACCTAAGAAGAATTTCAATTCTCCCATCATGGACATTTGATATTCCTCACTCATCATGTAGGCAAATTCATCACTGTAATGTTGGTTAGTACAGCCAAAGATAATATCATCAACATATATTTGGCACACGAACAATCCATCATCATAGGTTTTGGTGAAAAGAGTTGGGTCGAGTGAACCGGGTTTGAAGCCTTTCTTCATGAGGAATTCCTTCAAAGTATCATACCACGCCCGAGGGGCCTGCTTGAGGCCATAGAGGGCCTTATTGAGTCTGAAGACTTTGTCAGGATGCTTAGGATCTTCAAAACCTGGGGGTTGAGCAACATATACTTCTTCCTCAAGCTTACCATTGAGGAAGGCACTTTTCACATCCATTTGATATAAGATGATATTATGATGGTTAGCATAAGCAAGCAATAAGCGAATAGCCTCAAGTCTAGCAACAGGTGCAAAAGTTTCATCGAAATCAATTCCTTCAACCTGTGTGTAGCTTTGAGCTACAAGACGAGCCTTGTTCCTCACCACTAGGCCATTTTCATCTTGCTTGTTGCGGTAGATCCATTTGGTACCGATGATATTGTGCTTGCATGGGTCCGGTCGCTTGACAAGCTCCCATACATTGTTCAGCTTGAATTGATGTAATTCCTCTTGCATTGCTTGAATCCATTCAGGCTCCAGAAATGCCTCATCAACTTTGGTGGGCTCTGTGATGGAGACAAAAGCAAAATGCCCACAAAAGTTAGATAAATGTGAAGCTTTTAAGCGAGTCAGAGGACCTGGTGCGTTGATGATTCTCTCAATATGTACTTCATTTGCAACGCGGGGATGTGCAGGTTGACGACTTTGATTTGGCTCAGCATTTTCTTCAGAGCCATTTTCTTCAGATGCGCCAGCATGCTGTTCTTCATGTTCTGGAATGATTTCTTCAGCAGATTCTTCAATAGGAATGACATCCTCAGTAGCTTTGAACTTGATGGTTTCCTCAGGCGTCTTTTCATCTAGCACAGGAGGTAGGTGCTCTCTTTGCGAGCCGTTAGTTTCATCGAACCGCACATCTACAGTTTCAACAACC